>OY294026.1:11522425-12892425 GCA_958510785.1 Exephanes ischioxanthus
AATTTCCTCCCGTCAAGGGGGAAAATAATAAAACTGTATCCCGGTGTGGGGAGGAAAATCCCACGGGAGGAATCAAATAAAAGAGGAAGGGAAAATGATATAAAAAAGAGAGGAAAAGAGGAATCAAAACGGGAAAAAATAATTCCTGTGGGAAGCAAAAGTGAGTAAGGGGAGAGAATAATGAAGAACGGAGTAATAAAATAAATAAACGGAGGTAAAAAAAAAAGAAGAACCCGAAGGAAGAGCGATGCGGATACGTCGCCCGTCCGGGGTGCGGTAGGTCAGGGACAGCTACGATATGATGTGCGACGGCCAGGGCAATGGCTCGGTGCACCGCTCGCGGAAGTCGACGCAGCAGAAATCCGATCCCGCGGCGTTGGAGCCTCGCTGCGGGGTATCGCCTCGCCCAAATGAAAATAAAACATAAACATAGGGAAAAAAAAATAACTCTGAAATGAAGAAAGAATTTAACGGAGATCCAACAATTTTGACGACAAGATTGAAGAAGTCATGAATTGACAGCAGATGATAATTACTCCGCTGAAGATGTACCGAAAACCTACGCCGCGGCAGAATCAATTTTAGGAGAATCAACGACTGCCGAAACCGAGACGCATAAACTCGAGAAAAAACATCAGGGCAAATCTCGTAATCCCGGAGAAGAATTACATCAGTTAACCACCACTCCAGGCGAGTGTGACAACCAGAGCCAAGGTCGAGAGGACGCCCATGGGGAAAAGAGGGGACGGAGGAAACGGAAAAACCAAAGTTATTAGTAACAGACTATTCTTGTTACATATTATATATATTTATTAACGAGATACAAATCGGGTCCATTTATTAACAAGATACATAACATCGCTGAAGCGCTGCTGCTGGTTAGTACAGCTGGGCAAGGTCCCAGCGCATCTCGCCGGCCTGCGCACGCCGTAACCGGGAGGCCTCGTCCTCGGGGTTTTCAGGGCAATCGGAGTCCTCGGAATCGGAAGCACCCGCCGGACGAACGGTCGTGCCGGAAGCCAGCCAGGCCCCGGAGGAAAGTCGATGGCCGGAGACAATCTGGTAGTCTCCAGGAAGCCGTCCATGCATCGCCCGGAAGTTTATCTCCGCGGGCGTAAGGACACGGATCCGGGGGATGGGTGCCGATGGCCGAGGGCAGGGCCCTGTCAAGACTAGGTGCGCCGCGTCTGTTGAAACTGGCCGGAAGCTCGCCGGGGAGGTTGGGGGTTCGACGGCCTGGACCTCGTCCTCGGCGGAGACTGGACTAGACCCCGGACTATACGAAGGCCCCGTGGACGCGGGTGAAGCGGTACGCCTCCTCTGGAAAAGAGTAACACGGGGTGCCATGAGCCTCGGAGGGAAGAAGAAAAATACTATGCGCCAATTTTTTGTATCAACCACGGATGACAGGACTTACCTTGAGCGGTGGACTCTTCATGGTGGGCTGAGCAGCGATTCTTTAAAAATCGAAGGGGCAAAAGCAACGAAAGTGACTGCGAACGGACGAAAACGAAGTACGGGGGACCCAAGACTGGGCCGCCTGTTATAGGCGTGAAAACGTAAGCGCAGCAACCCATAGACCAACGACCCCCGTCCGTCAGCAGAAATCAACCCGGACATCGGCAACATGCAGCGGCGATGGCCAGCCTTTTCCGTGTTTCGCAACAGTTCCGCAAGGTCTCCTGTACTCAATTACTTCCTTCGTTTGCGCAAAAGCGGGTAATTCCGAAAGGAAAGATTGCAAAAATTAACCAGAAAAGGGGCCCAGAAGTTGTGAACAATTACATGTAATACCGAGCACGGGGTACACGAAGAATTGTAAAAATAAAGCTCGCCGGAGACGAGCGAAAAGAAATCAAATTTCTTTTCTTTTTAGGGGGGAGGAATGTTGTACCCCGGCTGGCTCAGTAGGATATTAATTCGGGACACCGGTTGCGAAATAGTAAGGTGCGTGCAACGGCACGCGACGATCGTACATCGAGCGTCGAGCGCGTCACCGGACACCGCTGACGCAGCACTTAGGCCATCGCGAGTGGCTCGGTAACTGGAGCATCGGCTCGAGTACCGAGGCAATTATTGCGAAATGTAAAATATGCTCCAAATCTCGCCCGCAGAAAAGCGAGGATTTGGAAAGATATTTGTTTATAAGAATAAAGTAAACCATAAACTTGCGCTAGATATTAAGCTGACATACGTGCTCTCGATGAGTATATAGAGGATCGAGAGCAGGTACTCGGCAGTCTGATCAGAACTCAGGTTACGGTACGGTTGATTACAATACACTATATTTCATAACCGAGATAAGTGTGATTAGCGAGTGGCTCGCTACGGGGTGTACCGAGATTGGTAAATATTCAATAACCTAATAAAGACCTTTTTAATAAACTGTGCATTCATTCTCTTGGGTTCTAACCCTTTACTGGATATATCCCGAACATTCGAGCTCACGGCTCAGGCACAGAACCCGGAGTAGCTAACCGAGTTTCTGCGGCACAACAGCTATATAGCGACTTTGGATTCGTTTGGAGCTCGTTTGGCTGCTCGAAACGCATTAATCTTGCGTATTTGCATAGAATAAAGGGTTTTTGATTTCATAATACAGGCTGTAACGCCTACAGCGAGCGTAAAACTCAAATGCTCGATTTCGCTATACAGCGACTTTGGATTCGTTTGGAGCTCGTTTGGCTGCTCGAAACGCATTAATCTTACGTATTTGCATGAAATGAAGGGTTTTTGATCTCATAATACGAGCTGGAACGCCTACAGCGAGCGCACAACTCAAATGTTCAAATTCGATATAAAGCAACGTTGCTTTCGTTTGGGGCGCGTTTGGCTGCTCGATACGCATGAATCTTTCGTATTTGCATAAAATGATAGGTTTTTAATTTCGTAATAGGAGCTGGAACGCCTACAGCGAGCGCAAAACTCAAATGTTCAATTTCGCTATACAGCGACTTTGCATTCGTTTGGGGCGCGTTTGGCTGCCCGAAACGCATTAATCTTGCGTATTTGCATAAAAAGAAGTGTTTTTGATCTCATAATACGAGCTGGTAAGCCTACAGCGAGCGCAAAACTCAAATGTTCAATTTCGCTATACAGCGACTTTGCATTCGTTTGGGCCTCGTTAGGCTGCTCAAAACGCATGGATCTTGCGGATTTGCATAAAATGAAGTGTTTTTGATCTCATAATACGAGTTGGAACGCCTACAGCGAGCGCAAAACTCAAATGCTCAATTTCGGTATAAAGCGATTTTGCATCCGTTTGGGGCTCGTTTGGCTGCTCGAAACGCATGAATCTTGTGTATTTGCATAAAATAAAGTGTTTTTGATCACATAATACGAGCTGGAACGCCTGCAGCGAGCGCAAAAGTCAAATGTTCAATTTCGATATAAAGCGATTTTGCATTCGTTTGGGGCGCGTTTGGCTGCTCGAAACGCATTAATCTTGCGGATTTGCATGAAATGAAGTGTTTTTGATCTCATAATACGAGCTGGAACGCCTACAGCGAGCACAAAACTCAAATGATCGATTTCGGTATAAAGCAATTTTGCATTCGTTTGGGGCTCGTTTGGCTGCTCGAAACGCATGAATCTTGTGTATTTGCATAAAATAAAGTGTTTTTGATCTCATAATACGAGCTGGAACGCCTACAGCGAGCGCAAAAGTCAAATGTTCAATTTCGATATAAAGCGACTTTGCATTCGTTTGGGGCGCGTTTGGCTGCTCGAAACGCATTAATCTTGCGTATGTGCATGAAATGAAGGGTTTTTGATCTCATAATACGAGCTGGAACGCCTACAGCGAGCGCAAAACTCAAATGTTCAATTTCGCTATACAGCGACTTTGCATTCGTTTGGGCCTCGTTAGGCTGCTCAAAACGCATGGGTCTTGCGGATTTGCATGAAATGGAGTGTTTTTGATCTCATAATACGAGCTGGAACGCCTACAGCGAGCGCAAAACTCAAATGTTTAATTTCGATATAAAGCAACTTTGCATTCGTTTGGGGCGCGTTTGGCTGCTCGAAACGCATGAATCTTTCGTATTTGCATAAAATGATAGGTTTTTAATTTCGTAATAGGAGCTGGAACGCCTACAGCGAGCACAAAACTCAAATGTTCGATTTCGCTATACAGCGACTTTGCATTCGTTTGGGGCGCGTTTGGCTGCCCGAAACGCAATAATCTTGCGTATTTGCATAAAAAGAAGTGTTTTTGATCTCATAATACGAGCTGGAAAGCCTACAGCGAGCGCAAAACTCAAATGTTCAATTTCGCTATACAGCGACTTTGCATTCGTTTGGGCCTCGTTAGGCTGCTCAAAACGCATGGATCTTGCGGATTTGCATAAAATGAAGTGTTTTTGATCTCATAATACGAGTTGGAACGCCTACAGCGAGCGCAAAACTCAAATGCTCAATTTCGGTATAAAGCGATTTTGTATCCGTTTGGGGCTCGTTTGGCTGCTCGAAACGCATGAATCTTGTGTATTTGCATAAAATAAAGTGTTTTTGATCACATAATACGAGCTGGAACGCCTACAGCGAGCGCAAAAGTCAAATGTTCAATTTCGATATAAAGCGACTTTGCATTCGTTTGGGGCGCGTTTGGCTGCTCGAAACGCATTAATCTTGCGGATTTGCATGAAATGAAGTGTTTTTGATCTCATAATACGAGCTGGAACGCCTACAGCGAGCACAAAACTCAAATGATCGATTTCGGTATAAAGCAATTTTGCATTCGTTTGGGGCTCGTTTGGCTGCTCAAAACGCATGAATCTTGTGTATTTGCATAAAATGATAGGTTTTTAATTTCGTAATAGGAGCTGGAACGCCTACAGCGAGCGCAAAACTCAAATGTTCAATTTCGCTATACAGCGACTTTGCATTCGTTTGGGGCGCGTTTGGCTGCCCGAAACGCATTAATCTTGCGTATTTGCATAAAAAGAAGTGTTTTTGATCTCATAATACGAGCTGGAAAGCCTACAGCGAGCGCAAAACTCAAATGTTCAATTTCGCTATACAGCGACTTTGCATTCGTTTGGGGCGCGTTTGGCTGCCCGAAACGCATTAATCTTGCGTATTTGCATAAAAAGAAGTGTTTTTGATCTCATAATACGAGCTGGTAAGCCTACAGCGAGCGCAAAACTCAAATGTTCAATTTCGCTATACAGCGACTTTGCATTCGTTTGGGCCTCGTTAGGCTGCTCAAAACGCATGGATCTTGCGGATTTGCATAAAATGAAGTGTTTTTGATCTCATAATACGAGTTGGAACGCCTACAGCGAGCGCAAAACTCAAATGCTCAATTTCGGTATAAAGCGATTTTGCATCCGTTTGGGGCTCGTTTGGCTGCTCGAAACGCATGAATCTTGTGTATTTGCATAAAATAAAGTGTTTTTGATCTCATAATACGAGCTGGAACGCCTACAGCGAGCGCAAAAGTCAAATGTTCAATTTCGATATAAAGCGACTTTGCATTCGTTTGGGGCGCGTTTGGCTGCTCGAAACGCATTAATCTTGCGTATGTGCATGAAATGAAGGGTTTTTGATCTCATAATACGAGCTGGAACGCCTACAGCGAGTGCAAAACTCAAATGTTCAATTTCGCTATACAGCGACTTTGCATTCGTTTGGGCCTCGTTAGGCTGCTCAAAACGCATGGGTCTTGCGGATTTGCATGAAATGGAGTGTTTTTGATCTCATAATACGAGCTGGAACGCCTACAGCGAGCGCAAAACTCAAATGTTCAATTTCGATATAAAGCAACTTTGCATTCGTTTGGGGCGCGTTTGGCTGCTCGAAACGCATGAATCTTTCGTATTTGCATAAAATGATAGGTTTTTAATTTCGTAATAGGAGCTGGAACGCCTACAGCGAGCACAATACTCAAATGTTCGATTTCGCTATACAGCGTCTTTGCATTCGTTTGGGGCGCGTTTGGCTGCCCGAAACGCATTAATCTTGCGTATTTGCATAAAAAGAAGTGTTTTTGATCTCATAATACGAGCTGGTAAGCCTACAGCGAGCGCAAAACTCAAATGTTCAATTTCGCTATACAGCGACTTTGCATTCGTTTGGGCCTCGTTAGGCTGCTCAAAACGCATGGATCTTGCGGATTTGCATAAAATGAAGTGTTTTTGATCTCATAATACGAGTTGGAACGCCTACAGCGAGCGCAAAACTCAAATGCTCAATTTCGGTATAAAGCGATTTTGCATCCGTTTGGGGCTCGTTTGGCTGCTCGAAACGCATGAATCTTGTGTATTTGCATAAAATAAAGTGTTTTTGATCTCATAATACGAGCTGGAACGCCTACAGCGAGCGCAAAAGTCAAATGTTCAATTTCGATATAAAGCGACTTTGCATTCGTTTGGGGCGCGTTTGGCTGCTCGAAACGCATTAATCTTGCGTATGTGCATGAAATGAAGGGTTTTTGATCTCATAATACGAGCTGGAACGCCTACAGCGAGTGCAAAACTCAAATGTTCAATTTCGCTATACAGCGACTTTGCATTCGTTTGGGCCTCGTTAGGCTGCTCAAAACGCATGGATCTTGCGGATTTGCATAAAATGAAGTGTTTTTGATCTCATAATACGAGTTGGAACGCCTACAGCGAGCGCAAAACTCAAATGCTCAATTTCGGTATAAAGCGATTTTGCATCCGTTTGGGGCTCGTTTGGCTGCTCGAAACGCATGAATCTTGTGTATTTGCATAAAATAAAGTGTTTTTGATCACATAATACGAGCTGGAATGCCTACAGCGAGCGCAAAAGTCAAATGTTCAATTTCGATATAAAGCGATTTTGCATTCGTTTGGGGCGCGTTTGGCTGCTCGAAACGCATTAATCTTGCGGATTTGCATGAAATGAAGTGTTTTTGATCTCATAATACGAGCTGGAACGCCTACAGCGAGCACAAAACTCAAATGATCGATTTCGGTATAAAGCAATTTTGCATTCGTTTGGGGCTCGTTTGGCTGCTCGAAACGCATGAATCTTGTGTATTTGCATGAAATGAAGGGTTTTTGATCTCATAATACGAGCTGGAACGCCTACAGCGAGCGCACAACTCAAATGTTCGATTTGGCCATATAGCGACTTTGGATTCGTTTGGAGCTCGTTTGGCTGCTCGATACGCATTAATCTTGCGTATTTGCATAAAATAAAGGGTTTTTGATTTCATAATACAGGCTGTAACGCCTACAGCGAGCGTAAAACTCAAATGCTCGATTTCGCTATACAGCGACTTTGGATTCGTTTGGAGCTCGTTTGGCTGCTCGAAACGCATTAATCTTGCGTATTTGCATGAAATGAAGGGTTTTTGATCTCATAATACGAGCTGGAACGCCTACAGCGAGCGCACAACTCAAATGTTCAAATTCGATATAAAGCAACATTGCTTTCGTTTGGGGCGCGTTTGGCTGCTCGAAACGCATGAATCTTTCGTATTTGCATAAAATGATAGGTTTTTAATTTCGTAATAGGAGCTGGAACGCCTACAGCGAGCGCAAAACTCAAATGTTCAATTTCGCTATACAGCGACTTTGCATTCGTTTGGGGCGCGTTTGGCTGCCCGAAACGCATTAATCTTGCGTATTTGCATAAAAAGAAGTGTTTTTGATCTCATAATACGAGCTGGAAAGCCTACAGCGAGCGCAAAACTCAAATGTTCAATTTCGCTATACAGCGACTTTGCATTCGTTTGGGCCTCGTTAGGCTGCTCAAAACGCATGGATCTTGCGGATTTGCATAAAATGAAGTGTTTTTGATCTCATAATACGAGTTGGAACGCCTACAGCGAGCGCAAAACTCAAATGCTCAATTTCGGTATAAAGCGATTTTGCATCCGTTTGGGGCTCGTTTGGCTGCTCGAAACGCATGAATCTTGTGTATTTGCATAAAATAAAGTGTTTTTGATCTCATAATACGAGCTGGAACGCCTACAGCGAGCGCAAAAGTCAAATGTTCAATTTCGATATAAAGCGACTTTGCATTCGTTTGGGGCGCGTTTGGCTGCTCGAAACGCATTAATCGTGCGGATTTGCATGAAATGAAGTGTTTTTGATCTCATAATACGAGCTGGAACGCCTACAGCGAGCACAAAACTCAAATGATCGATTTCGGTATAAAGCAATTTTGCATTCGTTTGGGGCTCGTTTGGCTGCTCAAAACGCATGAATCTTGTGTATTTGCATGAAATGAAGGGTTTTTGATCTCATAATACGAGCTGGAACGCCTACAGCGAGCGCACAACTCAAATGTTCGATTTCGCTATATAGCGACTTTGGATTCGTTTGGCTGCTCGAAACGCATTAATCTTGCGTATTTGCATGAAATGAAGGGTTTTTGATCTCATATTACGAGCTAGAACGCCTACAGCAAGCGCAAAATTCAAATGCTCAATTTCGGTATAAAGCGATTTTGCATCCGTTTGGGGCTCGTTTGGCTGCTCGAAACGCATGAATCTTGTGTATTTGCATAAAATAAAGTGTTTTTGATCTCATAATACGAGCTGGAACTCAAATGTTCGATTTGGCTATATAGCGACTTTGGATTCGTTTGGAGCTCGTTTGGCTGCTCGAAACGCATTAATCTTGCGTATTTGCATAAAATAAAGGGTTTTTGATTTCATAATACAGGCTGTAACGCCTACAGCGAGCGCAAAACTCAAATGTTCGATTTCGCTATATAGCGACTTTGCATTCGTTTGGGGTTCGTTTGGCTGCTCAAAACGCATGAATCTTGCGGATTTGCATGAAATGAAGTGTTTTTGATCTCATAATACGAGCTGGAACGCCTACAGCGAGCACAAAACTCAAATGATCGATTTCGGTATAAAGCAATTTTGCATTCGTTTGGGGCTCGTTTGGCTGCTCAAAACGCATGAATATTGCGTATTTGCATAAAATGAAGTGTTTTTGATCTCATAATACGAGCTGGAACGCCTACAGCGAGCGAAAAACTCAAATGCTCGATTTCGCTATAAAGCGACTTTGCATTCGTTTGGGGCTCGTTTGGCTGCTCGAAACACATGAACCTTGCGTACTTGCATAAAATAAACGGTTTTCGATTCCATAATACGAGCTGGAACGCCTACAGCGAGCACAAAACTCTAATGATCGATTTCGGTATAAAGCGATTTTGCATCCGTTTGGGGCTCGTTTGGCTGCTCGAAACGCATGAATCTTGTGTATTTGCATGAAATGAAGGGTTTTTGATCTCATAATACGAGCTGGAACGCCTACAGCGAGCGCACAACTCAAATGTTCGATTTGGCTATATAGCGACTTTGGATTCGTTTGGAGCTCGTTTGGCTGCTCGAAACGCATTAATCTTGCGTATTTGCATAGAATAAAGGGTTTTTGATTTCATAATACAGGCTGTAACGCCTACAGCGAGCGTAAAACTCAAATGCTCGATTTCGCTATACAGCGACTTTGGATTCGTTTGGAGCTCGTTTGGCTGCTCGAAACGCATTAATCTTACGTATTTGCATGAAATGAAGGGTTTTTGATCTCATAATACGAGCTGGAACGCCTACAGCGAGCGCACAACTCAAATGTTCAAATTCGATATAAAGCAACGTTGCTTTCGTTTGGGGCGCGTTTGGCTGCTCGATACGCATGAATCTTTCGTATTTGCATAAAATGATAGGTTTTTAATTTCGTAATAGGAGCTGGAACGCCTACAGCGAGCGCAAAACTCAAATGTTCAATTTCGCTATACAGCGACTTTGCATTCGTTTGGGGCGCGTTTGGCTGCCCGAAACGCATTAATCTTGCGTATTTGCATAAAAAGAAGTGTTTTTGATCTCATAATACGAGCTGGAAAGCCTACAGCGAGCGCAAAACTCAAATGTTCAATTTCGCTATACAGCGACTTTGCATTCGTTTGGGCCTCGTTAGGCTGCTCAAAACGCATGGATCTTGCGGATTTGCATAAAATGAAGTGTTTTTGATCTCATAATACGAGTTGGAACGCCTACAGCGAGCGCAAAACTCAAATGCTCAATTTCGGTATAAAGCGATTTTGTATCCGTTTGGGGCTCGTTTGGCTGCTCGAAACGCATGAATCTTGTGTATTTGCATAAAATAAAGTGTTTTTGATCACATAATACGAGCTGGAACGCCTACAGCGAGCGCAAAAGTCAAATGTTCAATTTCGATATAAAGCGACTTTGCATTCGTTTGGGGCGCGTTTGGCTGCTCGAAACGCATTAATCTTGCGGATTTGCATGAAATGAAGTGTTTTTGATCTCATAATACGAGCTGGAACGCCTACAGCGAGCACAAAACTCAAATGATCGATTTCGGTATAAAGCAATTTTGCATTCGTTTGGGGCTCGTTTGGCTGCTCAAAACGCATGAATCTTGTGTATTTGCATAAAATGATAGGTTTTTAATTTCGTAATAGGAGCTGGAACGCCTACAGCGAGCGCAAAACTCAAATGTTCAATTTCGCTATACAGCGACTTTGCATTCGTTTGGGGCGCGTTTGGCTGCCCGAAACGCATTAATCTTGCGTATTTGCATAAAAAGAAGTGTTTTTGATCTCATAATACGAGCTGGAAAGCCTACAGCGAGCGCAAAACTCAAATGTTCAATTTCGCTATACAGCGACTTTGCATTCGTTTGGGCCTCGTTAGGCTGCTCAAAACGCATGGATCTTGCGGATTTGCATAAAATGAAGTGTTTTTGATCTCATAATACGAGTTGGAACGCCTACAGCGAGCGCAAAACTCAAATGCTCAATTTCGGTATAAAGCGATTTTGCATCCGTTTGGGGCTCGTTTGGCTGCTCGAAACGCATGAATCTTGTGTATTTGCATAAAATAAAGTGTTTTTGATCTCATAATACGAGCTGGAACGCCTACAGCGAGCGCAAAAGTCAAATGTTCAATTTCGATATAAAGCGACTTTGCATTCGTTTGGGGCGCGTTTGGCTGCTCGAAACGCATTAATCTTGCGTATGTGCATGAAATGAAGGGTTTTTGATCTCATAATACGAGCTGGAACGCCTACAGCGAGTGCAAAACTCAAATGTTCAATTTCGCTATACAGCGACTTTGCATTCGTTTGGGCCTCGTTAGGCTGCTCAAAACGCATGGGTCTTGCGGATTTGCATGAAATGGAGTGTTTTTGATCTCATAATACGAGCTGGAACGCCTACAGCGAGCGCAAAACTCAAATGTTCAATTTCGATATAAAGCAACTTTGCATTCGTTTGGGGCGCGTTTGGCTGCTCGAAACGCATGAATCTTTCGTATTTGCATAAAATGATAGGTTTTTAATTTCGTAATAGGAGCTGGAACGCCTAAAGCGAGCACAAAACTCAAATGCTCAATTTCGGTATAAAGCGATTTTGCATCCGTTTGGGGCTCGTTTGGCTGCTCGAAACGCATGAATCTTGTGTATTTGCATAAAATAAAGTGTTTTTGATCTCATAATACGAGCTGGAACGCCTACAGCGAGCGCAAAATTCAAATGTTCAATTTCGATATAAAGCGACTTTGCATTCGTTTGGGGCGCGTTTGGCTGCTCGAAACGCATTAATCTTGCGTATGTGCATGAAATGAAGGGTTTTTGATCTCATAATACGAGCTGGAACGCCTACAGCGAGTGCAAAACTCAAATGTTCAATTTCGCTATACAGCGACTTTGCATTCGTTTGGGCCTCGTTAGGCTGCTCAAAACGCATGGGTCTTGCGGATTTGCATGAAATGGAGTGTTTTTGATCTCATAATACGAGCTGGAACGCCTACAGCGAGCGCAAAACTCAAATGTTCAATTTCGATATAAAGCAACTTTGCATTCGTTTGGGGCGCGTTTGGCTGCTCGAAACGCATGAATCTTTCGTATTTGCATAAAATGATAGGTTTTTAATTTCGTAATAGGAGCTGGAACGCCTACAGCGAGCACAATACTCAAATGTTCGATTTCGCTATACAGCGTCTTTGCATTCGTTTGGGGCGCGTTTGGCTGCCCGAAACGCATTAATCTTGCGTATTTGCATAAAAAGAAGTGTTTTTGATCTCATAATACGAGCTGGTAAGCCTACAGCGAGCGCAAAACTCAAATGTTCAATTTCGCTATACAGCGACTTTGCATTCGTTTGGGCCTCGTTAGGCTGCTCAAAACGCATGGATCTTGCGGATTTGCATAAAATGAAGTGTTTTTGATCTCATAATACGAGTTGGAACGCCTACAGCGAGCGCAAAACTCAAATGCTCAATTTCGGTATAAAGCGATTTTGCATCCGTTTGGGGCTCGTTTGGCTGCTCGAAACGCATGAATCTTGTGTATTTGCATAAAATAAAGTGTTTTTGATCACATAATACGAGCTGGAACGCCTACAGCGAGCGCAAAAGTCAAATGTTCAATTTCGATATAAAGCGATTTTGCATTCGTTTGGGGCGCGTTTGGCTGCTCGAAACGCATTAATCTTGCGGATTTGCATGAAATGAAGTGTTTTTGATCTCATAATACGAGCTGGAACGCCTACAGCGAGCACAAAACTCAAATGATCGATTTCGGTATAAAGCAATTTTGCATTCGTTTGGGGCTCGTTTGGCTGCTCGAAACGCATGAATCTTGTGTATTTGCATAAAATAAAGTGTTTTTGATCTCATAATACGAGCTGGAACGCCTACAGCGAGCGCAAAAGTCAAATGTTCAATTTCGATATAAAGCGACTTTGCATTCGTTTGGGGCGCGTTTGGCTGCTCGAAACGCATTAATCTTGCGTATGTGCATGAAATGAAGGGTTTTTGATCTCATAATACGAGCTGGAACGCCTACAGCGAGCGCAAAACTCAAATGTTCAATTTCGCTATACAGCGACTTTGCATTCGTTTGGGCCTCGTTAGGCTGCTCAAAACGCATGGGTCTTGCGGATTTGCATGAAATGGAGTGTTTTTGATCTCATAATACGAGCTGGAACGCCTACAGCGAGCGCAAAACTCAAATGTTTAATTTCGATATAAAGCAACTTTGCATTCGTTTGGGGCGCGTTTGGCTGCTCGAAACGCATGAATCTTTCGTATTTGCATAAAATGATAGGTTTTTAATTTCGTAATAGGAGCTGGAACGCCTACAGCGAGCACAAAACTCAAATGTTCGATTTCGCTATACAGCGACTTTGCATTCGTTTGGGGCGCGTTTGGCTGCCCGAAACGCAATAATCTTGCGTATTTGCATAAAAAGAAGTGTTTTTGATCTCATAATACGAGCTGGAAAGCCTACAGCGAGCGCAAAACTCAAATGTTCAATTTCGCTATACAGCGACTTTGCATTCGTTTGGGCCTCGTTAGGCTGCTCAAAACGCATGGATCTTGCGGATTTGCATAAAATGAAGTGTTTTTGATCTCATAATACGAGTTGGAACGCCTACAGCGAGCGCAAAACTCAAATGCTCAATTTCGGTATAAAGCGATTTTGCATCCGTTTGGGGCTCGTTTGGCTGCTCGAAACGCATGAATCTTGTGTATTTGCATAAAATAAATTGTTTTTGATCACATAATACGAGCTGGAACGCCTACAGCGAGCGCAAAAGTCAAATGTTCAATTTCGATATAAAGCGACTTTGCATTCGTTTGGGGCGCGTTTGGCTGCTCGAAACGCATTAATCTTGCGGATTTGCATGAAATGAAGTGTTTTTGATCTCATAATACGAGCTGGAACGCCTACAGCGAGCACAAAACTCAAATGATCGATTTCGGTATAAAGCAATTTTGCATTCGTTTGGGGCTCGTTTGGCTGCTCAAAACGCATGAATCTTGTGTATTTGCATGAAATGAAGGGTTTTTGATCTCATAATACGAGCTGGAACGCCTACAGCGAGCGCACAACTCAAATGTTCGATTTCGCTATATAGCGACTTTGGATTCGTTTGGCTGCTCGAAACGCATTAATCTTGCGTATTTGCATAAAATAAAGTGTTTTTGATCTCATAATACGAGCTGGAACGCCTACAGCGAGCGCACAACTCAAATGTTCGATTTGGCTATATAGCGACTTTGGATTCGTTTGGAGCTCGTTTGGCTGCTCGAAACGCATTAATCTTGCGTATTTGCATAAAATAAAGGGTTTTTGATTTCATAATACAGGCTGTAACGCCTACAGCGAGCGCAAAACTCAAATGTTCGATTTCGCTATATAGCGACTTTGCATTCGTTTGGGGTTCGTTTGGCTGCTCAAAACGCATGAATCTTGCGGATTTGCATGGAATGAAGTGTTTTTGATCTCATAATACGAGCTGGAACGCCTACAGCGAGCACAAAACTCAAATGATCGATTTCGTTATAAAGCAATTTTGCATTCGTTTGGGGCTCGTTTGGCTGCTCAAAACGCATGAATATTGCGTATTTGCATAAAATGAAGTGTTTTTGATCTCATAATACGAGCTGGAACGCCTACAGCGAGCGAAAAACTCAAATGCTCGATTTCGCTATAAAGCGACTTTGCATTCGTTTGGGGCTCGTTTGGCTGCTCGAAACACATGAACCTTGCGTACTTGCATAAAATAAACGGTTTTCGATTCCATAATACGAGCTGGAACGCCTACAGCGAGCACAAAACTCTAATGATCGATTTCGGTATAAAGCGATTTTGCATCCGTTTGGGGCTCGTTTGGCTGCTCGAAACGCATGAATCTTGTGTATTTGCATGAAATGAAGGGTTTTTGATCTCATAATACGAGCTGGAACGCCTACAGCGAGCGCACAACTCAAATGTTCGATTTGGCTATATAGCGACTTTGGATTCGTTTGGAGCTCGTTTGGCTGCTCGAAACGCATTAATCTTGCGTATTTGCATAGAATAAAGGGTTTTTGATTTCATAATACAGGCTGTAACGCCTACAGCGAGCGTAAAACTCAAATGCTCGATTTCGCTATACAGCGACTTTGGATTCGTTTGGAGCTCGTTTGGCTGCTCGAAACGCATTAATCTTACGTATTTGCATGAAATGAAGGGTTTTTGATCTCATAATACGAGCTGGAACGCCTACAGCGAGCGCACAACTCAAATGTTCAAATTCGATATAAAGCAACGTTGCTTTCGTTTGGGGCGCGTTTGGCTGCTCGATACGCATGAATCTTTCGTATTTGCATAAAATGATAGGTTTTTAATTTCGTAATAGGAGCTGGAACGCCTACAGCGAGCGCAAAACTCAAATGTTCAATTTCGCTATACAGCGACTTTGCATTCGTTTGGGGCGCGTTTGGCTGCCCGAAACGCATTAATCTTGCGTATTTGCATAAAAAGAAGTGTTTTTGATCTCATAATACGAGCTGGAAAGCCTACAGCGAGCGCAAAACTCAAATGTTCAATTTCGCTATACAGCGACTTTGCATTCGTTTGGGCCTCGTTAGGCTGCTCAAAACGCATGGATCTTGCGGATTTGCATAAAATGAAGTGTTTTTGATCTCATAATACGAGTTGGAACGCCTACAGCGAGCGCAAAACTCAAATGCTCAATTTCGGTATAAAGCGATTTTGCATCCGTTTGGGGCTCGTTTGGCTGCTCGAAACGCATGAATCTTGTGTATTTGCATAAAATAAAGTGTTTTTGATCTCATAATACGAGCTGGAACGCCTACAGCGAGCGCAAAAGTCAAATGTTCAATTTCGATATAAAGCGACTTTGCATTCGTTTGGGGCGCGTTTGGCTGCTCGAAACGCATTAATCTTGCGTATGTGCATGAAATGAAGGGTTTTTGATCTCATAATACGAGCTGGAACGCCTACAGCGAGTGCAAAACTCAAATGTTCAATTTCGCTATACAGCGACTTTGCATTCGTTTGGGCCTCGTTAGGCTGCTCAAAACGCATGGATCTTGCGGATTTGCATAAAATGAAGTGTTTTTGATCTCATAATACGAGTTGGAACGCCTACAGCGAGCGCAAAACTCAAATGCTCAATTTCGGTATAAAGCGATTTTGCATCCGTTTGGGGCTCGTTTGGCTGCTCGAAACGCATGAATCTTGTGTATTTGCATAAAATAAAGTGTTTTTGATCACATAATACGAGCTGGAATGCCTACAGCGAGCGCAAAAGTCAAATGTTCAATTTCGATATAAAGCGATTTTGCATTCGTTTGGGGCGCGTTTGGCTGCTCGAAACGCATTAATCTTGCGGATTTGCATGAAATGAAGTGTTTTTGATCTCATAATACGAGCTGGAACGCCTACAGCGAGCACAAAACTCAAATGATCGATTTCGGTATAAAGCAATTTTGCATTCGTTTGGGGCTCGTTTGGCTGCTCGAAACGCATGAATCTTGTGTATTTGCATGAAATGAAGGGTTTTTGATCTCATAATACGAGCTGGAACGCCTACAGCGAGCGCACAACTCAAATGTTCGATTTGGCCATATAGCGACTTTGGATTCGTTTGGAGCTCGTTTGGCTGCTCGATACGCATTAATCTTGCGTATTTGCATAAAATAAAGGGTTTTTGATTTCATAATACAGGCTGTAACGCCTACAGCGAGCGTAAAACTCAAATGCTCGATTTCGCTATACAGCGACTTTGGATTCGTTTGGAGCTCGTTTGGCTGCTCGAAACGCATTAATCTTGCGTATTTGCATGAAATGAAGGGTTTTTGATCTCATAATACGAGCTGGAACGCCTACAGCGAGCGCACAACTCAAATGTTCAAATTCGATATAAAGCAACATTGCTTTCGTTTGGGGCGCGTTTGGCTGCTCGAAACGCATGAATCTTTCGTATTTGCATAAAATGATAGGTTTTTAATTTCGTAATAGGAGCTGGAACGCCTACAGCGAGCGCAAAACTCAAATGTTCAATTTCGCTATACAGCGACTTTGCATTCGTTTGGGGCGCGTTTGGCTGCCCGAAACGCATTAATCTTGCGTATTTGCATAAAAAGAAGTGTTTTTGATCTCATAATACGAGCTGGAAAGCCTACAGCGAGCGCAAAACTCAAATGTTCAATTTCGCTATACAGCGACTTTGCATTCGTTTGGGCCTCGTTAGGCTGCTCAAAACGCATGGATCTTGCGGATTTGCATAAAATGAAGTGTTTTTGATCTCATAATACGAGTTGGAACGCCTACAGCGAGCGCAAAACTCAAATGCTCAATTTCGGTATAAAGCGATTTTGCATCCGTTTGGGGCTCGTTTGGCTGCTCGAAACGCATGAATCTTGTGTATTTGCATAAAATAAAGTGTTTTTGATCTCATAATACGAGCTGGAACGCCTACAGCGAGCGCAAAAGTCAAATGTTCAATTTCGATATAAAGCGACTTTGCATTCGTTTGGGGCGCGTTTGGCTGCTCGAAACGCATTAATCGTGCGGATTTGCATGAAATGAAGTGTTTTTGATCTCATAATACGAGCTGGAACGCCTACAGCGAGCACAAAACTCAAATGATCGATTTCGGTATAAAGCAATTTTGCATTCGTTTGGGGCTCGTTTGGCTGCTCAAAACGCATGAATCTTGTGTATTTGCATGAAATGAAGGGTTTTTGATCTCATAATACGAGCTGGAACGCCTACAGCGAGCGCACAACTCAAATGTTCGATTTCGCTATATAGCGACTTTGGATTCGTTTGGCTGCTCGAAACGCATTAATCTTGCGTATTTGCATGAAATGAAGGGTTTTTGATCTCATATTACGAGCTAGAACGCCTACAGCAAGCGCAAAATTCAAATGCTCAATTTCGGTATAAAGCGATTTTGCATCCGTTTGGGGCTCGTTTGGCTGCTCGAAACGCATGAATCTTGTGTATTTGCATAAAATAAAGTGTTTTTGATCTCATAATACGAGCTGGAACTCAAATGTTCGATTTGGCTATATAGCGACTTTGGATTCGTTTGGAGCTCGTTTGGCTGCTCGAAACGCATTAATCTTGCGTATTTGCATAAAATAAAGGGTTTTTGATTTCATAATACAGGCTGTAACGCCTACAGCGAGCGCAAAACTCAAATGTTCGATTTCGCTATATAGCGACTTTGCATTCGTTTGGGGTTCGTTTGGCTGCTCAAAACGCATGAATCTTGCGGATTTGCATGAAATGAAGTGTTTTTGATCTCATAATACGAGCTGGAACGCCTACAGCGAGCACAAAACTCAAATGATCGATTTCGGTATAAAGCAATTTTGCATTCGTTTGGGGCTCGTTTGGCTGCTCAAAACGCATGAATATTGCGTATTTGCATAAAATGAAGTGTTTTTTATCTCATAATACGAGCTGGAACGCCTACAGCGAGCGAAAAACTCAAATGCTCGATTTCGCTATAAAGCGACTTTGCATTCGTTTGGGGCTCGTTTGGCTGCTCGAAACACATGAACCTTGCGTACTTGCATAAAATAAACGGTTTTCGATTCCATAATACGAGCTGGAACGCCTACAGCGAGCACAAAACTCTAATGATCGATTTCGGTATAAAGCGATTTTGCATCCGTTTGGGGCTCGTTTGGCTGCTCGAAACGCATGAATCTTGTGTATTTGCATGAAATGAAGGGTTTTTGATCTCATAATACGAGCTGGAACGCCTACAGCGAGCGCACAACTCAAATGTTCGATTTGGCTATATAGCGACTTTGGATTCGTTTGGAGCTCGTTTGGCTGCTCGAAACGCATTAATCTTGCGTATTTGCATAGAATAAAGGGTTTTTGATTTCATAATACAGGCTGTAACGCCTACAGCGAGCGTAAAACTCAAATGCTCGATTTCGCTATACAGCGACTTTGGATTCGTTTGGAGCTCGTTTGGCTGCTCGAAACGCATTAATCTTACGTATTTGCATGAAATGAAGGGTTTTTGATCTCATAATACGAGCTGGAACGCCTACAGCGAGCGCACAACTCAAATGTTCAAATTCGATATAAAGCAACGTTGCTTTCGTTTGGGGCGCGTTTCGCTGCTCGATACGCATGAATCTTTCGTATTTGCATAAAATGATAGGTTTTTAATTTCGTAATAGGAGCTGGAACGCCTACAGCGAGCGCAAAACTCAAATGTTCAATTTCGCTATACAGCGACTTTGCATTCGTTTGGGGCGCGTTTGGCTGCCCGAAACGCATTAATCTTGCGTATTTGCATAAAAAGAAGTGTTTTTGATCTCATAATACGAGCTGGAAAGCCTACAGCGAGCGCAAAACTCAAATGTTCAATTTCGCTATACAGCGACTTTGCATTCGTTTGGGCCTCGTTAGGCTGCTCAAAACGCATGGATCTTGCGGATTTGCATAAAATGAAGTGTTTTTGATCTCATAATACGAGTTGGAACGCCTACAGCGAGCGCAAAACTCAAATGCTCAATTTCGGTATAAAGCGATTTTGCATCCGTTTGGGGCTCGTTTGGCTGCTCGAAACGCATGAATCTTGTGTATTTGCATAAAATAAAGTGTTTTTGATCTCATAATACGAGCTGGAACGCCTACAGCGAGCGCAAAAGTCAAATGTTCAATTTCGATATAAAGCGACTTTGCATTCGTTTGGGGCGCGTTTGGCTGCTCGAAACGCATTAATCTTGCGTATGTGCATGAAATGAAGGGTTTTTGATCTCATAATACGAGCTGGAAAGCCTACAGCGAGCGCAAAACTCAAATGTTCAATTTCGCTATACAGCGACTTTGCATTCGTTTGGGCCTCGTTAGGCTGCTCAAAACGCATGGATCTTGCGGATTTGCATAAAATGAAGTGTTTTTGATCTCATAATACGAGTTGGAACGCCTACAGCGAGCGCAAAACTCAAATGCTCAATTTCGGTATAAAGCGATTTTGCATCCGTTTGGGGCTCGTTTGGCTGCTCGAAACGCATGAATCTTGTGTATTTGCATAAAATAAAGTGTTTTTGATCACATAATACGAGCTGGAACGCCTACAGCGAGCGCAAAAGTCAAATGTTCAATTTCGATATAAAGCGACTTTGCATTCGTTTGGGGCGCGTTTGGCTGCTCGAAACGCATTAATCTTGCGGATTTGCATGAAATGAAGTGTTTTTGATCTCATAATACGAGCTGGAACGCCTACAGCGAGCACAAAACTCAAATGATCGATTTCGGTATAAAGCAATTTTGCATTCGTTTGGGGCTCGTTTGGCTGCTCAAAACGCATGAATCTTGTGTATTTGCATGAAATGAAGGGTTTTTGATCTCATAATACGAGCTGGAACGCCTACAGCGAGCACAAAACTCAAATGATCGATTTCGGTATAAAGCAATTTTGCATTCGTTTGGGGCTCGAAACGCATGAATCTTGTGTATTTGCATAAAATAAAGTGTTTTTGATCTCATAATACGAGCTGGAACGCCTACAGCGAGCGCAAAAGTCAAATGTTCAATTTCGATATAAAGCGACTTTGCATTCGTTTGGGGCGCGTTTGGCTGCTCGAAACGCATTAATCTTGCGGATTTGCATGAAATGAAGTGTTTTTGATCTCATAATACGAGCTGGAACGCCTACAGCGAGCACAAAACTCAAATGATCGATTTCGGTATAAAGCAATTTTGCATTCGTTTGGGGCTCGTTTGGCTGCTCAAAACGCATGAATCTTGTGTATTTGCATGAAATGAAGGGTTTTTGATCTCATAATACGAGCTGGAACGCCTACAGCGAGCGCACAACTCAAATGTTCGATTTCGCTATATAGCGACTTTGGATTCGTTTGGCTGCTCGAAACGCATTAATCTTGCGTATTTGCATGAAATGAAGGGTTTTTGATCTCATATTACGAGCTAGAACGCCTACAGCAAGCGCAAAATTCAAATGCTCAATTTCGGTATAAAGCGATTTTGCATCCGTTTGGGGCTCGTTTGGCTGCTCGAAACGCATGAATCTTGTGTATTTGCATAAAATAAAGTGTTTTTGATCTCATAATACGAGCTGGAACTCAAATGTTCGATTTGGCTATATAGCGACTTTGGATTCGTTTGGAGCTCGTTTGGCTGCTCGAAACGCATTAATCTTGCGTATTTGCATAAAATAAAGGGTTTTTGATTTCATAATACAGGCTGTAACGCCTACAGCGAGCGCAAAACTCAAATGTTCGATTTCGCTATATAGCGACTTTGCATTCGTTTGGGGTTCGTTTGGCTGCTCAAAACGCATGAATCTTGCGGATTTGCATGAAATGAAGTGTTTTTGATCTCATAATACGAGCTGGAACGCCTACAGCGAGCGAAAAACTCAAATGCTCGATTTCGCTATAAAGCGACTTTGCATTCGTTTGGGGCTCGTTTGGCTGCTCGAAACACATGAACCTTGCGTACTTGCATAAAATAAACGGTTTTCGATTCCATAATACGAGCTGGAACGCCTACAGCGAGCACAAAACTCTAATGATCGATTTCGGTATAAAGCGATTTTGCATCCGTTTGGGGCTCGTTTGGCTGCTCGAAACGCATGAATCTTGTGCATTTGCATGAAATGAAGGGTTTTTGATCTCATAATACGAGCTGGAACGCCTACAGCGAGCGCACAACTCAAATGTTCGATTTGGCTATATAGCGACTTTGGATTCGTTTGGAGCTCGTTTGGCTGCTCGAAACGCATTAATCTTGCGTATTTGCATAGAATAAAGGGTTTTTGATTTCATAATACAGGCTGTAACGCCTACAGCGAGCGTAAAACTCAAATGCTCGATTTCGCTATACAGCGACTTTGGATTCGTTTGGAGCTCGTTTGGCTGCTCGAAACGCATTAATCTTACGTATTTGCATGAAATGAAGGGTTTTTGATCTCATAATACGAGCTGGAACGCCTACAGCGAGCGCACAACTCAAATGTTCAAATTCGATATAAAGCAACGTTGCTTTCGTTTGGGGCGCGTTTGGCTGCTCGATACGCATGAATCTTTCGTATTTGCATAAAATGATAGGTTTTTAATTTCGTAATAGGAGCTGGAACGCCTACAGCGAGCGCAAAACTCAAATGTTCAATTTCGCTATACAGCGACTTTGCATTCGTTTGGGGCGCGTTTGGCTGCCCGAAACGCATTAATCTTGCGTATTTGCATAAAAAGAAGTGTTTTTGATCTCATAATACGAGCTGGAAAGCCTACAGCGAGCGCAAAACTCAAATGTTCAATTTCGCTATACAGCGACTTTGCATTCGTTTGGGCCTCGTTAGGCTGCTCAAAACGCATGGATCTTGCGGATTTGCATAAAATGAAGTGTTTTTGATCTCATAATACGAGTTGGAACGCCTACAGCGAGCGCAAAACTCAAATGCTCAATTTCGGTATAAAGCGATTTTGCATCCGTTTGGGGCTCGTTTGGCTGCTCGAAACGCATGAATCTTGTGTATTTGCATAAAATAAAGTGTTTTTGATCTCATAATACGAGCTGGAACGCCTACAGCGAGCGCAAAAGTCAAATGTTCAATTTCGATATAAAGCGACTTTGCATTCGTTTGGGGCGCGTTTGGCTGCTCGAAACGCATTAATCTTGCGTATGTGCATGAAATGAAGGGTTTTTGATCTCATAATACGAGCTGGAACGCCTACAGCGAGTGCAAAACTCAAATGTTCAATTTCGCTATACAGCGACTTTGCATTCGTTTGGGCCTCGTTAGGCTGCTCAAAACGCATGGGTCTTGCGGATTTGCATGAAATGGAGTGTTTTTGATCTCATAATACGAGCTGGAACGCCTACAGCGAGCGCAAAACTCAAATGTTCAATTTCGATATAAAGCAACTTTGCATTCGTTTGGGGCGCGTTTGGCTGCTCGAAACGCATGAATCTTTCGTATTTGCATAAAATGATAGGTTTTTAATTTCGTAATAGGAGCTGGAACGCCTACAGCGAGCACAATACTCAAATGTTCGATTTCGCTATACAGCGTCTTTGCATTCGTTTGGGGCGCGTTTGGCTGCCCGAAACGCATTAATCTTGCGTATTTGCATAAAAAGAAGTGTTTTTGATCTCATAATACGAGCTGGTAAGCCTACAGCGAGCGCAAAACTCAAATGTTCAATTTCGCTATACAGCGACTTTGCATTCGTTTGGGCCTCGTTAGGCTGCTCAAAACGCATGGATCTTGCGGATTTGCATAAAATGAAGTGTTTTTGATCTCATAATACGAGTTGGAACGCCTACAGCGAGCGCAAAACTCAAATGCTCAATTTCGGTATAAAGCGATTTTGCATCCGTTTGGGGCTCGTTTGGCTGCTCGAAACGCATGAATCTTGTGTATTTGCATAAAATAAAGTGTTTTTGATCACATAATACGAGCTGGAACGCCTACAGCGAGCGCAAAAGTCAAATGTTCAATTTCGATATAAAGCGATTTTGCATTCGTTTGGGGCGCGTTTGGCTGCTCGAAACGCATTAATCTTGCGGATTTGCATGAAATGAAGTGTTTTTGATCTCATAATACGAGCTGGAACGCCTACAGCGAGCACAAAACTCAAATGTTCAATTTCGATATAAAGCGACTTTGCATTCGTTTGGGGCGCGTTTGGCTGCTCGAAACGCATTAATCTTGCGTATGTGCATGAAATGAAGGGTTTTTGATCTCATAATACGAGCTGGAACGCCTACAGCGAGCGCAAAACTCAAATGTTCAATTTCGCTATACAGCGACTTTGCATTCGTTTGGGCCTCGTTAGGCTGCTCAAAACGCATGGGTCTTGCGGATTTGCATGAAATGGAGTGTTTTTGATCTCATAATACGAGCTGGAACGCCTACAGCGAGCGCAAAACTCAAATGTTTAATTTCGATATAAAGCAACTTTGCATTCGTTTGGGGCGCGTTTGGCTGCTCGAAACGCATGAATCTTTCGTATTTGCATAAAATGATAGGTTTTTAATTTCGTAATAGGAGCTGGAACGCCTACAGCGAGCACAAAACTCAAATGTTCGATTTCGCTATACAGCGACTTTGCATTCGTTTGGGGCGCGTTTGGCTGCCCGAAACGCAATAATCTTGCGTATTTGCATAAAAAGAAGTGTTTTTGATCTCATAATACGAGCTGGAAAGCCTACAGCGAGCGCAAAACTCAAATGTTCAATTTCGCTATACAGCGACTTTGCATTCGTTTGGGCCTCGTTAGGCTGCTCAAAACGCATGGATCTTGCGGATTTGCATAAAATGAAGTGTTTTTGATCTCATAATACGAGTTGGAACGCCTACAGCGAGCGCAAAACTCAAATGCTCAATTTCGGTATAAAGCGATTTTGTATCCGTTTGGGGCTCGTTTGGCTGCTCGAAACGCATGAATCTTGTGTATTTGCATAAAATAAAGTGTTTTTGATCACATAATACGAGCTGGAACGCCTACAGCGAGCGCAAAAGTCAAATGTTCAATTTCGATATAAAGCGACTTTGCATTCGTTTGGGGCGCGTTTGGCTGCTCGAAACGCATTAATCTTGCGTATGTGCATGAAATGAAGGGTTTTTGATCTCATAATACGAGCTGGAACGCCTACAGCGAGTGCAAAACTCAAATGTTCAATTTCGCTATACAGCGACTTTGCATTCGTTTGGGCCTCGTTAGGCTGCTCAAAACGCATGGGTCTTGCGGATTTGCATGAAATGGAGTGTTTTTGATCTCATAATACGAGCTGGAACGCCTACAGCGAGCGCAAAACTCAAATGTTCAATTTCGATATAAAGCAACTTTGCATTCGTTTGGGGCGCGTTTGGCTGCTCGAAACGCATGAATCTTTCGTATTTGCATAAAATGATAGGTTTTTAATTTCGTAATAGGAGCTGGAACGCCTACAGCGAGCACAAAACTCAAATGTTCGATTTCGCTATACAGCGACTTTGCATTCGTTTGGGGCGCGTTTGGCTGCCCGAAACGCAATAATCTTGCGTATTTGCATAAAAAGAAGTGTTTTTGATCTCATAATACGAGCTGGAAAGCCTACAGCGAGCGCAAAACTCAAATGTTCAATTTCGCTATACAGCGACTTTGCATTCGTTTGGGCCTCGTTAGGCTGCTCAAAACGCATGGATCTTGCGGATTTGCATAAAATGAAGTGTTTTTGATCTCATAATACGAGTTGGAACGCCTACAGCGAGCGCAAAACTCAAATGCTCAATTTCGGTATAAAGCGATTTTGCATCCGTTTGGGGCTCGTTTGGCTGCTCGAAACGCATGAATCTTGTGTATTTGCATAAAATAAAGTGTTTTTGATCTCATAATACGAGCTGGAACGCCTACAGCGAGCGCAAAAGTCAAATGTTCAATTTCGATATAAAGCGACTTTGCATTCGTTTGGGGCGCGTTTGGCTGCTCGAAACGCATTAATCTTGCGGATTTGCATGAAATGAAGTGTTTTTGATCTCATAATACGAGCTGGAACGCCTACAGCGAGCACAAAACTCAAATGATCGATTTCGGTATAAAGCAATTTTGCATTCGTTTGGGGCTCGTTTGGCTGCTCAAAACGCATGAATCTTGTGTATTTGCATGAAATGAAGGGTTTTTGATCTCATAATACGAGCTGGAACGCCTACAGCGAGCGCACAACTCAAATGTTCGATTTCGCTATATAGCGACTTTGGATTCGTTTGGCTGCTCGAAACGCATTAATCTTGCGTATTTGCATGAAATGAAGGGTTTTTGATCTCATATTACGAGCTAGAACGCCTACAGCAAGCGCAAAATTCAAATGCTCAATTTCGGTATAAAGCGATTTTGCATCCGTTTGGGGCTCGTTTGGCTGCTCGAAACGCATGAATCTTGTGTATTTGCATAAAATAAAGTGTTTTTGATCTCATAATACGAGCTGGAACTCAAATGTTCGATTTGGCTATATAGCGACTTTGGATTCGTTTGGAGCTCGTTTGGCTGCTCGAAACGCATTAATCTTGCGTATTTGCATAAAATAAAGGGTTTTTGATTTCATAATACAGGCTGTAACGCCTACAGCGAGCGCAAAACTCAAATGTTCGATTTCGCTATATAGCGACTTTGCATTCGTTTGGGGTTCGTTTGGCTGCTCAAAACGCATGAATCTTGCGGATTTGCATGAAATGAAGTGTTTTTGATCTCATAATACGAGCTGGAACGCCTACAGCGAGCACAAAACTCAAATGATCGATTTCGGTATAAAGCAATTTTGCATTCGTTTGGGGCTCGTTTGGCTGCTCAAAACGCATGAATATTGCGTATTTGCATAAAATGAAGTGTTTTTGATCTCATAATACGAGCTGGAACGCCTACAGCGAGCGAAAAACTCAAATGCTCGATTTCGCTATAAAGCGACTTTGCATTCGTTTGGGGCTCGTTTGGCTGCTCGAAACACATGAACCTTGCGTACTTGCATAAAATAAACGGTTTTCGATTCCATAATACGAGCTGGAACGCCTACAGCGAGCACAAAACTCTAATGATCGATTTCGGTATAAAGCGATTTTGCATCCGTTTGGGGCTCGTTTGGCTGCTCGAAACGCATGAATCTTGTGTATTTGCATGAAATGAAGGGTTTTTGATCTCATAATACGAGCTGGAACGCCTACAGCGAGCGCACAACTCAAATGTTCGATTTGGCTATATAGCGACTTTGGATTCGTTTGGAGCTCGTTTGGCTGCTCGAAACGCATTAATCTTGCGTATTTGCATAGAATAAAGGGTTTTTGATTTCATAATACAGGCTGTAACGCCTACAGCGAGCGTAAAACTCAAATGCTCGATTTCGCTATACAGCGACTTTGGATTCGTTTGGAGCTCGTTTGGCTGCTCGAAACGCATTAATCTTACGTATTTGCATGAAATGAAGGGTTTTTGATCTCATAATACGAGCTGGAACGCCTACAGCGAGCGCACAACTCAAATGTTCAAATTCGATATAAAGCAACGTTGCTTTCGTTTGGGGCGCGTTTGGCTGCTCGATACGCATGAATCTTTCGTATTTGCATAAAATGATAGGTTTTTAATTTCGTAATAGGAGCTGGAACGCCTACAGCGAGCGCAAAACTCAAATGTTCAATTTCGCTATACAGCGACTTTGCATTCGTTTGGGGCGCGTTTGGCTGCCCGAAACGCATTAATCTTGCGTATTTGCATAAAAAGAAGTGTTTTTGATCTCATAATACGAGCTGGAAAGCCTACAGCGAGCGCAAAACTCAAATGTTCAATTTCGCTATACAGCGACTTTGCATTCGTTTGGGCCTCGTTAGGCTGCTCAAAACGCATGGGTCTTGCGGATTTGCATGAAATGGAGTGTTTTTGATCTCATAATACGAGCTGGAACGCCTACAGCGAGCGCAAAACTCAAATGTTCAATTTCGATATAAAGCAACTTTGCATTCGTTTGGGGCGCGTTTGGCTGCTCGAAACGCATTAATCTTGCGTATGTGCATGAAATGAAGGGTTTTTGATCTCATAATACGAGCTGGAACGCCTACAGCGAGTGCAAAACTCAAATGTTCAATTTCGCTATACAGCGACTTTGCATTCGTTTGGGCCTCGTTAGGCTGCTCAAAACGCATGGGTCTTGCGGATTTGCATGAAATGGAGTGTTTTTGATCTCATAATACGAGCTGGAACGCCTACAGCGAGCGCAAAACTCAAATGTTCAATTTCGATATAAAGCAACTTTGCATTCGTTTGGGGCGCGTTTGGCTGCTCGAAACGCATGAATCTTTCGTATTTGCATAAAATGATAGGTTTTTAATTTCGTAATAGGAGCTGGAACGCCTACAGCGAGCACAATACTCAAATGTTCGATTTCGCTATACAGCGTCTTTGCATTCGTTTGGGGCGCGTTTGGCTGCCCGAAACGCATTAATCTTGCGTATTTGCATAAAAAGAAGTGTTTTTGATCTCATAATACGAGCTGGTAAGCCTACAGCGAGCGCAAAACTCAAATGTTCAATTTCGCTATACAGCGACTTTGCATTCGTTTGGGCCTCGTTAGGCTGCTCAAAACGCATGGATCTTGCGGATTTGCATAAAATGAAGTGTTTTTGATCTCATAATACGAGTTGGAACGCCTACAGCGAGCGCAAAACTCAAATGCTCAATTTCGGTATAAAGCGATTTTGCATCCGTTTGGGGCTCGTTTGGCTGCTCGAAACGCATGAATCTTGTGTATTTGCATAAAATAAAGTGTTTTTGATCACATAATACGAGCTGGAACGCCTACAGCGAGCGCAAAAGTCAAATGTTCAATTTCGATATAAAGCGACTTTGCATTCGTTTGGGGCGCGTTTGGCTGCTCGAAACGCATTAATCTTGCGGATTTGCATGAAATGAAGTGTTTTTGATCTCATAATACGAGCTGGAACGCCTACAGCGAGCACAAAACTCAAATGATCGATTTCGGTATAAAGCAATTTTGCATTCGTTTGGGGCTCGTTTGGCTGCTCAAAACGCATGAATCTTGTGTATTTGCATGAAATGAAGGGTTTTTGATCTCATAATACGAGCTGGAACGCCTACAGCGAGCACAAAACTCAAATGATCGATTTCGGTATAAAGCAATTTTGCATTCGTTTGGGGCTCGTTTGGCTGCTCAAAACGCATGAATATTGCGTATTTGCATAAAATGAAGTGTTTTTGATCTCATAATACGAGCTGGAACGCCTACAGCGAGCGAAAAACTCAAATGCTCGATTTCGCTATAAAGCGACTTTGCATTCGTTTGGGGCTCGTTTGGCTGCTCGAAACACATGAACCTTGCGTACTTGCATAAAATAAACGGTTTTCGATTCCATAATACGAGCTGGAACGCCTACAGCGAGCACAAAACTCTAATGATCGATTTCGGTATAAAGCGATTTTGCATCCGTTTGGGGCTCGTTTGGCTGCTCGAAACGCATGAATCTTGTGCATTTGCATGAAATGAAGGGTTTTTGATCTCATAATACGAGCTGGAACGCCTACAGCGAGCGCACAACTCAAATGTTCGATTTGGCTATATAGCGACTTTGGATTCGTTTGGAGCTCGTTTGGCTGCTCGAAACGCATTAATCTTGCGTATTTGCATAGAATAAAGGGTTTTTGATTTCATAATACAGGCTGTAACGCCTACAGCGAGCGTAAAACTCAAATGCTCGATTTCGCTATACAGCGACTTTGGATTCGTTTGGAGCTCGTTTGGCTGCTCGAAACGCATTAATCTTACGTATTTGCATGAAATGAAGGGTTTTTGATCTCATAATACGAGCTGGAACGCCTACAGCGAGCGCACAACTCAAATGTTCAAATTCGATATAAAGCAACGTTGCTTTCGTTTGGGGCGCGTTTGGCTGCTCGATACGCATGAATCTTTCGTATTTGCATAAAATGATAGGTTTTTAATTTCGTAATAGGAGCTGGAACGCCTACAGCGAGCGCAAAACTCAAATGTTCAATTTCGCTATACAGCGACTTTGCATTCGTTTGGGGCGCGTTTGGCTGCCCGAAACGCATTAATCTTGCGTATTTGCATAAAAAGAAGTGTTTTTGATCTCATAATACGAGCTGGAAAGCCTACAGCGAGCGCAAAACTCAAATGTTCAATTTCGCTATACAGCGACTTTGCATTCGTTTGGGCCTCGTTAGGCTGCTCAAAACGCATGGATCTTGCGGATTTGCATAAAATGAAGTGTTTTTGATCTCATAATACGAGTTGGAACGCCTACAGCGAGCGCAAAACTCAAATGCTCAATTTCGGTATAAAGCGATTTTGCATCCGTTTGGGGCTCGTTTGGCTGCTCGAAACGCATGAATCTTGTGTATTTGCATAAAATAAAGTGTTTTTGATCTCATAATACGAGCTGGAACGCCTACAGCGAGCGCAAAAGTCAAATGTTCAATTTCGATATAAAGCGACTTTGCATTCGTTTGGGGCGCGTTTGGCTGCTCGAAACGCATTAATCTTGCGTATGTGCATGAAATGAAGGGTTTTTGATCTCATAATACGAGCTGGAACGCCTACAGCGAGTGCAAAACTCAAATGTTCAATTTCGCTATACAGCGACTTTGCATTCGTTTGGGCCTCGTTAGGCTGCTCAAAACGCATGGGTCTTGCGGATTTGCATGAAATGGAGTGTTTTTGATCTCATAATACGAGCTGGAACGCCTACAGCGAGCGCAAAACTCAAATGTTCAATTTCGATATAAAGCAACTTTGCATTCGTTTGGGGCGCGTTTGGCTGCTCGAAACGCATGAATCTTTCGTATTTGCATAAAATGATAGGTTTTTAATTTCGTAATAGGAGCTGGAACGCCTACAGCGAGCACAATACTCAAATGTTCGATTTCGCTATACAGCGTCTTTGCATTCGTTTGGGGCGCGTTTGGCTGCCCGAAACGCATTAATCTTGCGTATTTGCATAAAAAGAAGTGTTTTTGATCTCATAATACGAGCTGGTAAGCCTACAGCGAGCGCAAAACTCAAATGTTCAATTTCGCTATACAGCGACTTTGCATTCGTTTGGGCCTCGTTAGGCTGCTCAAAACGCATGGATCTTGCGGATTTGCATAAAATGAAGTGTTTTTGATCTCATAATACGAGTTGGAACGCCTACAGCGAGCGCAAAACTCAAATGCTCAATTTCGGTATAAAGCGATTTTGCATCCGTTTGGGGCTCGTTTGGCTGCTCGAAACGCATGAATCTTGTGTATTTGCATAAAATAAAGTGTTTTTGATCACATAATACGAGCTGGAACGCCTACAGCGAGCGCAAAAGTCAAATGTTCAATTTCGATATAAAGCGATTTTGCATTCGTTTGGGGCGCGTTTGGCTGCTCGAAACGCATTAATCTTGCGGATTTGCATGAAATGAAGTGTTTTTGATCTCATAATACGAGCTGGAACGCCTACAGCGAGCACAAAACTCAAATGTTCAATTTCGATATAAAGCGACTTTGCATTCGTTTGGGGCGCGTTTGGCTGCTCGAAACGCATTAATCTTGCGTATGTGCATGAAATGAAGGGTTTTTGATCTCATAATACGAGCTGGAACGCCTACAGCGAGCGCAAAACTCAAATGTTCAATTTCGCTATACAGCGACTTTGCATTCGTTTGGGCCTCGTTAGGCTGCTCAAAACGCATGGGTCTTGCGGATTTGCATGAAATGGAGTGTTTTTGATCTCATAATACGAGCTGGAACGCCTACAGCGAGCGCAAAACTCAAATGTTTAATTTCGATATAAAGCAACTTTGCATTCGTTTGGGGCGCGTTTGGCTGCTCGAAACGCATGAATCTTTCGTATTTGCATAAAATGATAGGTTTTTAATTTCGTAATAGGAGCTGGAACGCCTACAGCGAGCACAAAACTCAAATGTTCGATTTCGCTATACAGCGACTTTGCATTCGTTTGGGGCGCGTTTGGCTGCCCGAAACGCAATAATCTTGCGTATTTGCATAAAAAGAAGTGTTTTTGATCTCATAATACGAGCTGGAAAGCCTACAGCGAGCGCAAAACTCAAATGTTCAATTTCGCTATACAGCGACTTTGCATTCGTTTGGGCCTCGTTAGGCTGCTCAAAACGCATGGATCTTGCGGATTTGCATAAAATGAAGTGTTTTTGATCTCATAATACGAGTTGGAACGCCTACAGCGAGCGCAAAACTCAAATGCTCAATTTCGGTATAAAGCGATTTTGTATCCGTTTGGGGCTCGTTTGGCTGCTCGAAACGCATGAATCTTGTGTATTTGCATAAAATAAAGTGTTTTTGATCACATAATACGAGCTGGAACGCCTACAGCGAGCGCAAAAGTCAAATGTTCAATTTCGATATAAAGCGACTTTGCATTCGTTTGGGGCGCGTTTGGCTGCTCGAAACGCATTAATCTTGCGTATGTGCATGAAATGAAGGGTTTTTGATCTCATAATACGAGCTGGAACGCCTACAGCGAGTGCAAAACTCAAATGTTCAATTTCGCTATACAGCGACTTTGCATTCGTTTGGGCCTCGTTAGGCTGCTCAAAACGCATGGGTCTTGCGGATTTGCATGAAATGGAGTGTTTTTGATCTCATAATACGAGCTGGAACGCCTACAGCGAGCGCAAAACTCAAATGTTCAATTTCGATATAAAGCAACTTTGCATTCGTTTGGGGCGCGTTTGGCTGCTCGAAACGCATGAATCTTTCGTATTTGCATAAAATGATAGGTTTTTAATTTCGTAATAGGAGCTGGAACGCCTACAGCGAGCACAAAACTCAAATGTTCGATTTCGCTATACAGCGACTTTGCATTCGTTTGGGGCGCGTTTGGCTGCCCGAAACGCAATAATCTTGCGTATTTGCATAAAAAGAAGTGTTTTTGATCTCATAATACGAGCTGGAAAGCCTACAGCGAGCGCAAAACTCAAATGTTCAATTTCGCTATACAGCGACTTTGCATTCGTTTGGGCCTCGTTAGGCTGCTCAAAACGCATGGATCTTGCGGATTTGCATAAAATGAAGTGTTTTTGATCTCATAATACGAGTTGGAACGCCTACAGCGAGCGCAAAACTCAAATGCTCAATTTCGGTATAAAGCGATTTTGCATCCGTTTGGGGCTCGTTTGGCTGCTCGAAACGCATGAATCTTGTGTATTTGCATAAAATAAAGTGTTTTTGATCTCATAATACGAGCTGGAACGCCTACAGCGAGCGCAAAAGTCAAATGTTCAATTTCGATATAAAGCGACTTTGCATTCGTTTGGGGCGCGTTTGGCTGCTCGAAACGCATTAATCTTGCGGATTTGCATGAAATGAAGTGTTTTTGATCTCATAATACGAGCTGGAACGCCTACAGCGAGCACAAAACTCAAATGATCGATTTCGGTATAAAGCAATTTTGCATTCGTTTGGGGCTCGTTTGGCTGCTCAAAACGCATGAATCTTGTGTATTTGCATGAAATGAAGGGTTTTTGATCTCATAATACGAGCTGGAACGCCTACAGCGAGCGCACAACTCAAATGTTCGATTTCGCTATATAGCGACTTTGGATTCGTTTGGCTGCTCGAAACGCATTAATCTTGCGTATTTGCATGAAATGAAGGGTTTTTGATCTCATATTACGAGCTAGAACGCCTACAGCAAGCGCAAAATTCAAATGCTCAATTTCGGTATAAAGCGATTTTGCATCCGTTTGGGGCTCGTTTGGCTGCTCGAAACGCATGAATCTTGTGTATTTGCATAAAATAAAGTGTTTTTGATCTCATAATACGAGCTGGAACTCAAATGTTCGATTTGGCTATATAGCGACTTTGGATTCGTTTGGAGCTCGTTTGGCTGCTCGAAACGCATTAATCTTGCGTATTTGCATAAAATAAAGGGTTTTTGATTTCATAATACAGGCTGTAACGCCTACAGCGAGCGCAAAACTCAAATGTTCGATTTCGCTATATAGCGACTTTGCATTCGTTTGGGGTTCGTTTGGCTGCTCAAAACGCATGAATCTTGCGGATTTGCATGAAATGAAGTGTTTTTGATCTCATAATACGAGCTGGAACGCCTACAGCGAGCACAAAACTCAAATGATCGATTTCGGTATAAAGCAATTTTGCATTCGTTTGGGGCTCGTTTGGCTGCTCAAAACGCATGAATATTGCGTATTTGCATAAAATGAAGTGTTTTTGATCTCATAATACGAGCTGGAACGCCTACAGCGAGCGAAAAACTCAAATGCTCGATTTCGCTATAAAGCGACTTTGCATTCGTTTGGGGCTCGTTTGGCTGCTCGAAACACATGAACCTTGCGTACTTGCATAAAATAAACGGTTTTCGATTCCATAATACGAGCTGGAACGCCTACAGCGAGCACAAAACTCTAATGATCGATTTCGGTATAAAGCGATTTTGCATCCGTTTGGGGCTCGTTTGGCTGCTCGAAACGCATGAATCTTGTGTATTTGCATGAAATGAAGGGTTTTTGATCTCATAATACGAGCTGGAACGCCTACAGCGAGCGCACAACTCAAATGTTCGATTTGGCTATATAGCGACTTTGGATTCGTTTGGAGCTCGTTTGGCTGCTCGAAACGCATTAATCTTGCGTATTTGCATAGAATAAAGGGTTTTTGATTTCATAATACAGGCTGTAACGCCTACAGCGAGCGTAAAACTCAAATGCTCGATTTCGCTATACAGCGACTTTGGATTCGTTTGGAGCTCGTTTGGCTGCTCGAAACGCATTAATCTTACGTATTTGCATGAAATGAAGGGTTTTTGATCTCATAATACGAGCTGGAACGCCTACAGCGAGCGCACAACTCAAATGTTCAAATTCGATATAAAGCAACGTTGCTTTCGTTTGGGGCGCGTTTGGCTGCTCGATACGCATGAATCTTTCGTATTTGCATAAAATGATAGGTTTTTAATTTCGTAATAGGAGCTGGAACGCCTACAGCGAGCGCAAAACTCAAATGTTCAATTTCGCTATACAGCGACTTTGCATTCGTTTGGGGCGCGTTTGGCTGCCCGAAACGCATTAATCTTGCGTATTTGCATAAAAAGAAGTGTTTTTGATCTCATAATACGAGCTGGAAAGCCTACAGCGAGCGCAAAACTCAAATGTTCAATTTCGCTATACAGCGACTTTGCATTCGTTTGGGCCTCGTTAGGCTGCTCAAAACGCATGGGTCTTGCGGATTTGCATGAAATGGAGTGTTTTTGATCTCATAATACGAGCTGGAACGCCTACAGCGAGCGCAAAACTCAAATGTTCAATTTCGATATAAAGCAACTTTGCATTCGTTTGGGGCGCGTTTGGCTGCTCGAAACGCATTAATCTTGCGTATGTGCATGAAATGAAGGGTTTTTGATCTCATAATACGAGCTGGAACGCCTACAGCGAGTGCAAAACTCAAATGTTCAATTTCGCTATACAGCGACTTTGCATTCGTTTGGGCCTCGTTAGGCTGCTCAAAACGCATGGGTCTTGCGGATTTGCATGAAATGGAGTGTTTTTGATCTCATAATACGAGCTGGAACGCCTACAGCGAGCGCAAAACTCAAATGTTCAATTTCGATATAAAGCAACTTTGCATTCGTTTGGGGCGCGTTTGGCTGCTCGAAACGCATGAATCTTTCGTATTTGCATAAAATGATAGGTTTTTAATTTCGTAATAGGAGCTGGAACGCCTACAGCGAGCACAATACTCAAATGTTCGATTTCGCTATACAGCGTCTTTGCATTCGTTTGGGGCGCGTTTGGCTGCCCGAAACGCATTAATCTTGCGTATTTGCATAAAAAGAAGTGTTTTTGATCTCATAATACGAGCTGGTAAGCCTACAGCGAGCGCAAAACTCAAATGTTCAATTTCGCTATACAGCGACTTTGCATTCGTTTGGGCCTCGTTAGGCTGCTCAAAACGCATGGATCTTGCGGATTTGCATAAAATGAAGTGTTTTTGATCTCATAATACGAGTTGGAACGCCTACAGCGAGCGCAAAACTCAAATGCTCAATTTCGGTATAAAGCGATTTTGCATCCGTTTGGGGCTCGTTTGGCTGCTCGAAACGCATGAATCTTGTGTATTTGCATAAAATAAAGTGTTTTTGATCACATAATACGAGCTGGAACGCCTACAGCGAGCGCAAAAGTCAAATGTTCAATTTCGATATAAAGCGACTTTGCATTCGTTTGGGGCGCGTTTGGCTGCTCGAAACGCATGAATCTTTCGTATTTGCATAAAATGATAGGTTTTTAATTTCGTAATAGGAGCTGGAACGCCTACAGCGAGCACAAAACTCAAATGTTCGATTTCGCTATACAGCGACTTTGCATTCGTTTGGGGCGCGTTTGGCTGCCCGAAACGCAATAATCTTGCGTATTTGCATAAAAAGAAGTGTTTTTGATCTCATAATACGAGCTGGAAAGCCTACAGCGAGCGCAAAACTCAAATGTTCAATTTCGCTATACAGCGACTTTGCATTCGTTTGGGCCTCGTTAGGCTGCTCAAAACGCATGGATCTTGCGGATTTGCATAAAATGAAGTGTTTTTGATCTCATAATACGAGTTGGAACGCCTACAGCGAGCGCAAAACTCAAATGCTCAATTTCGGTATAAAGCGATTTTGCATCCGTTTGGGGCTCGTTTGGCTGCTCGAAACGCATGAATCTTGTGTATTTGCATAAAATAAAGTGTTTTTGATCTCATAATACGAGCTGGAACGCCTACAGCGAGCGCAAAAGTCAAATGTTCAATTTCGATATAAAGCGACTTTGCATTCGTTTGGGGCGCGTTTGGCTGCTCGAAACGCATTAATCTTGCGGATTTGCATGAAATGAAGTGTTTTTGATCTCATAATACGAGCTGGAACGCCTACAGCGAGCACAAAACTCAAATGATCGATTTCGGTATAAAGCAATTTTGCATTCGTTTGGGGCTCGTTTGGCTGCTCAAAACGCATGAATCTTGTGTATTTGCATGAAATGAAGGGTTTTTGATCTCATAATACGAGCTGGAACGCCTACAGCGAGCGCACAACTCAAATGTTCGATTTCGCTATATAGCGACTTTGGATTCGTTTGGCTGCTCGAAACGCATTAATCTTGCGTATTTGCATGAAATGAAGGGTTTTTGATCTCATATTACGAGCTAGAACGCCTACAGCAAGCGCAAAATTCAAATGCTCAATTTCGGTATAAAGCGATTTTGCATCCGTTTGGGGCTCGTTTGGCTGCTCGAAACGCATGAATCTTGTGTATTTGCATAAAATAAAGTGTTTTTGATCTCATAATACGAGCTGGAACTCAAATGTTCGATTTGGCTATATAGCGACTTTGGATTCGTTTGGAGCTCGTTTGGCTGCTCGAAACGCATTAATCTTGCGTATTTGCATAAAATAAAGGGTTTTTGATTTCATAATACAGGCTGTAACGCCTACAGCGAGCGCAAAACTCAAATGTTCGATTTCGCTATATAGCGACTTTGCATTCGTTTGGGGTTCGTTTGGCTGCTCAAAACGCATGAATCTTGCGGATTTGCATGAAATGAAGTGTTTTTGATCTCATAATACGAGCTGGAACGCCTACAGCGAGCACAAAACTCAAATGATCGATTTCGGTATAAAGCAATTTTGCATTCGTTTGGGGCTCGTTTGGCTGCTCAAAACGCATGAATATTGCGTATTTGCATAAAATGAAGTGTTTTTGATCTCATAATACGAGCTGGAACGCCTACAGCGAGCGAAAAACTCAAATGCTCGATTTCGCTATAAAGCGACTTTGCATTCGTTTGGGGCTCGTTTGGCTGCTCGAAACACATGAACCTTGCGTACTTGCATAAAATAAACGGTTTTCGATTCCATAATACGAGCTGGAACGCCTACAGCGAGCACAAAACTCTAATGATCGATTTCGGTATAAAGCGATTTTGCATCCGTTTGGGGCTCGTTTGGCTGCTCGAAACGCATGAATCTTGTGTATTTGCATGAAATGAAGGGTTTTTGATCTCATAATACGAGCTGGAACGCCTACAGCGAGCGCACAACTCAAATGTTCGATTTGGCTATATAGCGACTTTGGATTCGTTTGGAGCTCGTTTGGCTGCTCGAAACGCATTAATCTTGCGTATTTGCATAGAATAAAGGGTTTTTGATTTCATAATACAGGCTGTAACGCCTACAGCGAGCGTAAAACTCAAATGCTCGATTTCGCTATACAGCGACTTTGGATTCGTTTGGAGCTCGTTTGGCTGCTCGAAACGCATTAATCTTACGTATTTGCATGAAATGAAGGGTTTTTGATCTCATAATACGAGCTGGAACGCCTACAGCGAGCGCACAACTCAAATGTTCAAATTCGATATAAAGCAACGTTGCTTTCGTTTGGGGCGCGTTTGGCTGCTCGATACGCATGAATCTTTCGTATTTGCATAAAATGATAGGTTTTTAATTTCGTAATAGGAGCTGGAACGCCTACAGCGAGCGCAAAACTCAAATGTTCAATTTCGCTATACAGCGACTTTGCATTCGTTTGGGGCGCGTTTGGCTGCCCGAAACGCATTAATCTTGCGTATTTGCATAAAAAGAAGTGTTTTTGATCTCATAATACGAGCTGGAAAGCCTACAGCGAGCGCAAAACTCAAATGTTCAATTTCGCTATACAGCGACTTTGCATTCGTTTGGGCCTCGTTAGGCTGCTCAAAACGCATGGGTCTTGCGGATTTGCATGAAATGGAGTGTTTTTGATCTCATAATACGAGCTGGAACGCCTACAGCGAGCGCAAAACTCAAATGTTCAATTTCGATATAAAGCAACTTTGCATTCGTTTGGGGCGCGTTTGGCTGCTCGAAACGCATTAATCTTGCGTATGTGCATGAAATGAAGGGTTTTTGATCTCATAATACGAGCTGGAACGCCTACAGCGAGTGCAAAACTCAAATGTTCAATTTCGCTATACAGCGACTTTGCATTCGTTTGGGCCTCGTTAGGCTGCTCAAAACGCATGGGTCTTGCGGATTTGCATGAAATGGAGTGTTTTTGATCTCATAATACGAGCTGGAACGCCTACAGCGAGCGCAAAACTCAAATGTTCAATTTCGATATAAAGCAACTTTGCATTCGTTTGGGGCGCGTTTGGCTGCTCGAAACGCATGAATCTTTCGTATTTGCATAAAATGATAGGTTTTTAATTTCGTAATAGGAGCTGGAACGCCTACAGCGAGCACAATACTCAAATGTTCGATTTCGCTATACAGCGTCTTTGCATTCGTTTGGGGCGCGTTTGGCTGCCCGAAACGCATTAATCTTGCGTATTTGCATAAAAAGAAGTGTTTTTGATCTCATAATACGAGCTGGTAAGCCTACAGCGAGCGCAAAACTCAAATGTTCAATTTCGCTATACAGCGACTTTGCATTCGTTTGGGCCTCGTTAGGCTGCTCAAAACGCATGGATCTTGCGGATTTGCATAAAATGAAGTGTTTTTGATCTCATAATACGAGTTGGAACGCCTACAGCGAGCGCAAAACTCAAATGCTCAATTTCGGTATAAAGCGATTTTGCATCCGTTTGGGGCTCGTTTGGCTGCTCGAAACGCATGAATCTTGTGTATTTGCATAAAATAAAGTGTTTTTGATCACATAATACGAGCTGGAACGCCTACAGCGAGCGCAAAAGTCAAATGTTCAATTTCGATATAAAGCGACTTTGCATTCGTTTGGGGCGCGTTTGGCTGCTCGAAACGCATTAATCTTGCGGATTTGCATGAAATGAAGTGTTTTTGATCTCATAATACGAGCTGGAACGCCTACAGCGAGCACAAAACTCAAATGATCGATTTCGGTATAAAGCAATTTTGCATTCGTTTGGGGCTCGTTTGGCTGCTCAAAACGCATGAATCTTGTGTATTTGCATGAAATGAAGGGTTTTTGATCTCATAATACGAGCTGGAACGCCTACAGCGAGCACAAAACTCAAATGATCGATTTCGGTATAAAGCAATTTTGCATTCGTTTGGGGCTCGTTTGGCTGCTCAAAACGCATGAATATTGCGTATTTGCATAAAATGAAGTGTTTTTGATCTCATAATACGAGCTGGAACGCCTACAGCGAGCGAAAAACTCAAATGCTCGATTTCGCTATAAAGCGACTTTGCATTCGTTTGGGGCTCGTTTGGCTGCTCGAAACACATGAACCTTGCGTACTTGCATAAAATAAACGGTTTTCGATTCCATAATACGAGCTGGAACGCCTACAGCGAGCACAAAACTCTAATGATCGATTTCGGTATAAAGCGATTTTGCATCCGTTTGGGGCTCGTTTGGCTGCTCGAAACGCATGAATCTTGTGTATTTGCATGAAATGAAGGGTTTTTGATCTCATAATACGAGCTGGAACGCCTACAGCGAGCGTAAAACTCAAATGCTCGATTTCGCTATACAGCGACTTTGGATTCGTTTGGAGCTCGTTTGGCTGCTAGAAACGCATTAATCTTGCGTATTTGCATGAAATGAAGGGTTTTTGATCTCATAATACGAGCTGGAACGCCTACAGCGAGCGCAAAACTCAAATGCTCGATTTCGGTATAAAGCGATTTTGCATCCGTTTGGGGCTCGTTTGGCTGCTCGAAACGCATGAATCTTGTGTATTTGCATAAAATAAAGTGTTTTTGATCTCATAATACGAACTGGAACGCCTACAGCGAGCGCAAAAATCAAATGTTCAATTTCGATATAAAGCGACTTTGCATTCGTTTGGGGCGCGTTTGACTGCTCGAAACGCATGAATCTTGCGTATTTGCATACGATAAAGGGTTTTTGATTTCATAATGCAGGCTGTAACGCCTACAGCGAGCGCAAAACTCAAATGCTCGATTTCGCTATACAGCGACTTTGGATTCGTTTGGAGCTCGTTTGGCTGCTCGAAACGCATTAATCTTGCGTATTTGCATGAAATGAAGGGTTTTTGATCTCATAATACGAGCTGGAACGCCTACAGCGAGCGCAAAACTCAAATGCTCGATTTCGCTATACAGCGACTTTGGATTCGTTTGGAGCTCGTTTGGCTGCTCGAAACGCATTAATCTTGCGTATTTGCATGAAATGAAGGGTTTTTGATCTCATAATACGAGCTGGAACGCCTACAGCGAGCGCAAAACTCAAATGCTCGATTTCGCTATACAGCGACTTTGGATTCGTTTGGAGCTCGTTTGGCTGCTCGAAACGCATTAATCTTGCGTATTTGCATGAAATGAAGGGTTTTTGATCTCATAATACGAGCTGGAACGCCTACAGCGAGCGCACAACTCAAATGTTCAAATTCGATATAAAGCAACTTTGCTTTCGTTTGGGGCGCGTTTGGCTGCTCGAAACGCATGAATCTTTCGTATTTGCATAAAATGATAGGTTTTTAATTTCGTAATAGGAGCTGGAACGCCTACAGCAAGCGCAAAACTCAAATGTTCAATTTCGCTATACAGCGACTTTCCATTCGTTTGGGGCGCGTTTGGCTGCCCGAAACGCATTAATCTTGCGTATTTGCATAAAAAGAAGTGTTTTTGATCTCATAATACGAGCTGGAAAGCCTACAGCGAGCGCAAAACTCAAATGTTCAATTTCGCTATACAGCCACTTTGCATCCGTTTGGGGCTCGTTTGGCTGCTCGAAACGCATGAATCTTGTGTATTTGCATAAAATAAAGTGTTTTTGATCTCATAATACGAGCTGGAACGCCTACAGCGAGCGCAAAAGTCAAATGTTCAATTTCGATATAAAGCGACTTTGCATTCGTTTGGGGCGCGTTTGGCTGCTCGAAACGCATGAATCTTGTGTATTTGCATAAAATAAAGTGTTTTTGATCTCATAATACGAGCTGGAACGCCTACAGCGAGCGCAAAAGTCAAATGTTCAATTTCGATATAAAGCGACTTTGCATTCGTTTGGGGCGCGTTTGGCTGCTCGAAACGCATTAATCTTGCGGATTTGCATGAAATGAAGTGTTTTTGATCTCATAATACGAGCTGGAACGCCTACAGCGAGCACAAAACTCAAATGATCGATTTCGGTATAAAGCAATTTTGCATTCGTTTGGGGCTCGTTTGGCTGCTCAAAACGCATGAATCTTGTGTATTTGCATGAAATGAAGGGTTTTTGATCTCATAATACGAGCTGGAACGCCTACAGCGAGCGCATAACTCAAATGTTCGATTTCGCTATATAGCGACTTTGGATTCGTTTGGCTGCTCGAAACGCATTAATCTTGCGTATTTGCATGAAATGAAGGGTTTTTGATCTCATATTACGAGCTAGAACGCCTACAGCAAGCGCAAAATTCAAATGCTCAATTTCGGTATAAAGCGATTTTGCATCCGTTTGGGGCTCGTTTGGCTGCTCGAAACGCATGAATCTTGTGTATTTGCATAAAATAAAGTGTTTTTGATCTCATAATACGAGCTGGAACGCCTACAGCGAGCGCACAACTCAAATGTTCGATTTGGCTATATAGCGACTTTGGATTCGTTTGGAGCTCGTTTGGCTGCTCGAAACGCATTAATCTTGCGTATTTGCATAAAATAAAGGGTTTTTGATTTCATAATACAGGCTGTAACGCCTACAGCGAGCGCAAAACTCAAATGTTCGATTTCGCTATATAGCGACTTTGCATTCGTTTGGGGTTCGTTTGGCTGCTCAAAACGCATGAATCTTGCGGATTTGCATGAAATGAAGTGTTTTTGATCTCATAATACGAGCTGGAACGCCTACAGCGAGCACAAAACTCAAATGATCGATTTCGGTATAAAGCAATTTTGCATTCGTTTGGGGCTCGTTTGGCTGCTCAAAACGCATGAATATTGCGTATTTGCATAAAATGAAGTGTTTTTGATCTCATAATACGAGCTGGAACGCCTACAGCGAGCGAAAAACTCAAATGCTCGATTTCGCTATAAAGCGACTTTGCATTCGTTTGGGGCTCGTTTGGCTGCTCGAAACACATGAACCTTGCGTACTTGCATAAAATAAACGGTTTTCGATTCCATAATACGAGCTGGAACGCCTACAGCGAGCACAAAACTCTAATGATCGATTTCGGTATAAAGCGATTTTGCATCCGTTTGGGGCTCGTTTGGCTGCTCGAAACGCATGAATCTTGTGTATTTGCATGAAATGAAGGGTTTTTGATCTCATAATACGAGCTGGAACGCCTACAGCGAGCGCACAACTCAAATGTTCGATTTGGCTATATAGCGACTTTGGATTCGTTTGGAGCTCGTTTGGCTGCTCGAAACGCATTAATCTTGCGTATTTGCATAGAATAAAGGGTTTTTGATTTCATAATACAGGCTGTAACGCCTACAGCGAGCGTAAAACTCAAATGCTCGATTTCGCTATACAGCGACTTTGGATTCGTTTGGAGCTCGTTTGGCTGCTCGAAACGCATTAATCTTACGTATTTGCATGAAATGAAGGGTTTTTGATCTCATAATACGAGCTGGAACGTCTACAGCGAGCGCACAACTCAAATGTTCAAATTCGATATAAAGCAACGTTGCTTTCGTTTGGGGCGCGTTTGGCTGCTCGATACGCATGAATCTTTCGTATTTGCATAAAATGATAGGTTTTTAATTTCGTAATAGGAGCTGGAACGCCTACAGCGAGCGCAAAACTCAAATGTTCAATTTCGCTATACAGCGACTTTGCATTCGTTTGGGGCGCGTTTGGCTGCCCGAAACGCATTAATCTTGCGTATTTGCATAAAAAGAAGTGTTTTTGATCTCATAATACGAGCTGGAAAGCCTACAGCGAGCGCAAAACTCAAATGTTCAATTTCGCTATACAGCGACTTTGCATTCGTTTGGGCCTCGTTAGGCTGCTCAAAACGCATGGATCTTGCGGATTTGCATAAAATGAAGTGTCTTTGATCTCATAATACGAGTTGGAACGCCTACAGCGAGCGCAAAACTCAAATGCTCAATTTCGGTATAAAGCGATTTTGCATCCGTTTGGGGCTCGTTTGGCTGCTCGAAACGCATGAATCTTGTGTATTTGCATAAAATAAAGTGTTTTTGATCTCATAATACGAGCTGGAACGCCTACAGCGAGCGCAAAAGTCAAATGTTCAATTTCGATATAAAGCGACTTTGCATTCGTTTGGGGCGCGTTTGGCTGCTCGAAACGCATTAATCTTGCGTATGTGCATGAAATGAAGGGTTTTTGATCTCATAATACGAGCTGGAACGCCTACAGCGAGTGCAAAACTCAAATGTTCAATTTCGCTATACAGCGACTTTGCATTCGTTTGGGCCTCGTTAGGCTGCTCAAAACGCATGGGTCTTGCGGATTTGCATGAAATGGAGTGTTTTTGATCTCATAATACGAGCCGGAACTCCTACAGCGAGCGCAAAACTCAAATGTTCAATTTCGATATAAAGCAACTTTGCATTCGTTTGGGGCGCGTTTGGCTGCTCGAAACGCATGAATCTTTCGTATTTGCATAAAATGATAGGTTTTTAATTTCGTAATAGGAGCTGGAACGCCTACAGCGAGCACAATACTCAAATGTTCGATTTCGCTATACAGCGTCTTTGCATTCGTTTGGGGCGCGTTTGGCTGCCCGAAACGCATTAATCTTGCGTATTTGCATAAAAAGAAGTGTTTTTGATCTCATAATACGAGCTGGTAAGCCTACAGCGAGCGCAAAACTCAAACGTTCAATTTCGCTATACAGCGACTTTGCATTCGTTTGGGCCTCGTTAGGCTGCTCAAAACGCATGGATCTTGCGGATTTGCATAAAATGAAGTGTTTTTGATCTCATAATACGAGTTGGAACGCCTACAGCGAGCGCAAAACTCAAATGCTCAATTTCGGTATAAAGCGATTTTGCATCCGTTTGGGGCTCGTTTGGCTGCTCGAAACGCATGAATCTTGTGTATTTGCATAAAATAAAGTGTTTTTGATCACATAATACGAGCTGGAACGCCTACAGCGAGCGCAAAAGTCAAATGTTCAATTTCGATATAAAGCGATTTTGCATTCGTTTGGGGCGCGTTTGGCTGCTCGAAACGCATTAATCTTGCGGATTTGCATGAAATGAAGTGTTTTTGATCTCATAATACGAGCTGGAACGCCTACAGCGAGCACAAAACTCAAATGATCGATTTCGGTATAAAGCAATTTTGCATTCGTTTGGGGCTCGTTTGGCTGCTCGAAACGCATGAATCTTGTGTATTTGCATGAAATGAAGGGTTTTTGATCTCATAATACGAGCTGGAACGCCTACAGCGAGCGCACAACTCAAATGTTCGATTTGGCCATATAGCGACTTTGGATTCGTTTGGAGCTCGTTTGGCTGCTCGAAACGCATTAATCTTGCGTATTTGCATAAAATAAAGGGTTTTTGATTTCATAATACAGGCTGTAACGCCTACAGCGAGCGTAAAACTCAAATGCTCGATTTCGCTATACAGCGACTTTGGATTCGTTTGGAGCTCGTTTGGCTGCTCGAAACGCATTAATCTTGCGTATTTGCATGAAATGAAGGGTTTTTGATCTCATAATACGAGCTGGAACGCCTACAGCGAGCGCACAACTCAAATGTTCAAATTCGATATAAAGCAACATTGCTTTCGTTTGGGGCGCGTTTGGCTGCTCGAAACGCATGAATCTTTCGTATTTGCATAAAATGATAGGTTTTTAATTTCGTAATAGGAGCTGGAACGCCTACAGCGAGCGCAAAACTCAAATGTTCAATTTCGCTATACAGCGACTTTGCATTCGTTTGGGGCGCGTTTGGCTGCCCGAAACGCATTAATCTTGCGTATTTGCATAAAAAGAAGTGTTTTTGATCTCATAATACGAGCTGGAAAGCCTACAGCGAGCGCAAAACTCAAATGTTCAATTTCGCTATACAGCGACTTTGCATTCGTTTGGGCCTCGTTAGGCTGCTCAAAACGCATGGATCTTGCGGATTTGCATAAAATGAAGTGTTTTTGATCTCATAATACGAGTTGGAACGCCTACAGCGAGCGCAAAACTCAAATGCTCAATTTCGGTATAAAGCGATTTTGCATCCGTTTGGGGCTCGTTTGGCTGCTCGAAACGCATGAATCTTGTGTATTTGCATAAAATAAAGTGTTTTTGATCTCATAATACGAGCTGGAACGCCTACAGCGAGCGCAAAAGTCAAATGTTCAATTTCGATATAAAGCGACGTTGCATTCGTTTGGGGCGCGTTTGGCTGCTCGAAACGCATTAATCTTGCGGATTTGCATGAAATGAAGTGTTTTTGATCTCATAATACGAGCTGGAACGCCTACAGCGAGCACAAAACTCAAATGATCGATTTCGGTATAAAGCAATTTTGCATTCGTTTGGGGCTCGTTTGGCTGCTCAAAACGCATGAATCTTGTGTATTTGCATGAAATGAAGGGTTTTTGATCTCATAATACGAGCTGGAACGCTTACAGCGAGCGCATAACTCAAATGTTCGATTTCGCTATATAGCGACTTTGGATTCGTTTGGCTGCTCGAAACGCATTAATCTTGCGTATTTGCATGAAATGAAGGGTTTTTGATCTCATATTACGAGCTAGAACGCCTACAGCAAGCGCAAAATTCAAATGCTCAATTTCGGTATAAAGCGATTTTGCATCCGTTTGGGGCTCGTTTGGCTGCTCGAAACGCATGAATCTTGTGTATTTGCATAAAATAAAGTGTTTTTGATCTCATAATACGAGCTGGAACGCCTACAGCGAGCGCACAACTCAAATGTTCGATTTGGCTATATAGCGACTTTGGATTCGTTTGGAGCTCGTTTGGCTGCTCGAAACGCATTAATCTTGCGTATTTGCATAAAATAAAGGGTTTTTGATTTCATAATACAGGCTGTAACGCCTACAGCGAGCGCAAAACTCAAATGTTCGATTTCGCTATATAGCGACTTTGCATTCGTTTGGGGTTCGTTTGGCTGCTCAAAACGCATGAATCTTGCGGATTTGCATGAAATGAAGTGTTTTTGATCTCATAATACGAGCTGGAACGCCTACAGCGAGCACAAAACTCAAATGATCGATTTCGGTATAAAGCAATTTTGCATTCGTTTGGGGCTCGTTTGGCTGCTCGAAACGCATGAATCTTGTGTATTTGCATAAAATAAAGTGTTTTTGATCACATAATACGAGCTGGAACGCCTACAGCGAGCGCAAAAGTCAAATGTTCAATTTCGATATAAAGCGACTTTGCATTCGTTTGGGGCGCGTTTGGCTGCTCGAAACGCATTAATCTTGCGGATTTGCATGAAATGAAGTGTTTTTGATCTCATAATACGAGCTGGAACGCCTACAGCGAGCACAAAACTCAAATGATCGATTTCGGTATAAAGCAATTTTGCATTCGTTTGGGGCTCGTTTGGCTGCTCAAAACGCATGAATCTTGTGTATTTGCATGAAATGAAGGGTTTTTGATCTCATAATACGAGCTGGAACGCCTACAGCGAGCACAAAACTCAAATGATCGATTTCGGTATAAAGCAATTTTGCATTCGTTTGAGGCTCGTTTGGCTGCTCAAAACGCATGAATATTGCGTATTTGCATAAAATGAAGTGTTTTTGATCTCATAATACGAGCTGGAACGCCTACAGCGAGCGAAAAACTCAAATGCTCGATTTCGCTATAAAGCGACTTTGCATTCGTTTGGGGCTCGTTTGGCTGCTCGAAACACATGAACCTTGCGTACTTGCATAAAATGAACGGTTTTCGATTCCATAATACGAGCTGGAACGCCTACAGCGAGCACAAAACTCTAATGATCGATTTCGGTATAAAGCGATTTTGCATCCGTTTGGGGCTCGTTTGGCTGCTCGAAACGCATGAATCTTGTGTATTTGCATGAAATGAAGGGTTTTTGATCTCATAATACGAGCTGGAACGCCTACAGCGAGCGTAAAACTCAAATGCTCGATTTCGCTATACAGAGACTTTGGATTCGTTTGGAGCTCGTTTGGCTGCTAGAAACGCATTAATCTTGCGTATTTGCATGAAATGAAGGGTTTTTGATCTCATAATACGAGCTGGAACGCCTACAGCGAGCGCAAAACTCAAATGCTCGATTTCGGTATAAAGCGATTTTGCATCCGTTTGGGGCTCGTTTGGCTGCTCGAAACGCATGAATCTTGTGTATTTGCATAAAATAAAGTGTTTTTAATCTCATAATACGAGCTGGAACGCCTACAGCGAGCGCAAAAATCAAATGTTCAATTTCGATATAAAGCGACTTTGCATTCGTTTGGGGCGCGTTTGACTGCTCGAAACGCATGAATCTTGCGTATTTGCATAAAATAAAGGGTTTTTGATTTCATAATACAGGCTGTAACGCCTACAGCGAGCGCAAAACTCAAATGTTCGATTTCGCTATATAGCGACTTTGCATTCGTTTGGGGTTCGTTTGGCTGCTCAAAACGCATGAATCTTGCGGATTTGCATGAAATGAAGTGTTTTTGATCTCATAATACGAGCTGGAACGCCTACAGCGAGCACAAAACTCAAATGATCGATTTCGGTATAAAGCAATTTTGCATTCGTTTGGGGCTCGTTTGGCTGCTCAAAACGCATGAATATTGCGTATTTGCATAAAATGAAGTGTTTTTGATCTCATAATACGAGCTGGAACGCCTACAGCGAGCGAAAAACTCAAATGCTCGATTTCGCTATAAAGCGACTTTGCATTCGTTTGGGGCTCGTTTGGCTGCTCGAAACACATGAACCTTGCGTACTTGCATAAAATAAACGGTTTTCGATTCCATAATACGAGCTGGAACGCCTACAGCGAGCACAAAACTCTAATGATCGATTTCGGTATAAAGCGATTTTGCATCCGTTTGGGGCTCGTTTGGCTGCTCGAAACGCATGAATCTTGTGTATTTGCATGAAATGAAGGGTTTTTGATCTCATAATACGAGCTGGAACGCCTACAGCGAGCGCACAACTCAAATGTTCGATTTCGCTATATAGCGACTTTGGATTCGTATGGAGCTCGTTTGGCTGCTCGAAACGCATTAATCTTGCGTATTTGCATAAAATAAAGAGTTTTTGATTTCATAATACAGGCTGTAACGCCTACAGCGAGCGTAAAACTCAAATGCTCGATTTCGCTATACAGCGACTTTGGATTCGTTTGGAGCTCGTTTGGCTGCTAGAAACGCATTAATCTTGCGTATTTGCATGAAATGAAGGGTTTTTGATCTCATAATACGAGCTGGAACGCCTACAGCGAGCGCAAAACTCAAATGCTCGATTTCGGTATAAAGCGATTTTGCATCCGTTTGGGGCTCGTTTGGCTGCTCGAAACGCATGAATCTTGTGTATTTGCATAAAATAAAGTGTTTTTGATCTCATAATACGAACTGGAACGCCTACAGCGAGCGCAAAAATCAAATGTTCAATTTCGATATAAAGCGACTTTGCATTCGTCTGGGGCGCGTTTGACTGCTCGAAACGCATGAATCTTGCGTATTTGCATAAGATAAAGGGTTTTTGATTTCATAATACAGGCTGTAACGCTTACAGCGAGCGCAAAACTCAAATGCTCGATTTCGCTATACAGCGACTTTGGATTCGTTTGGAGCTCGTTTGGCTGCTCGAAACGCATTAATCTTGCGTATTTACATGAAATGAAGGGTTTTTGATCTCATAATACGAGCTGGAACGCCTACGGCGAGCGCACAACTCAAATGGTCAAATTCGATATAAAGCAACTTTGCTTTCGTTTGGGGCGCGTTTGGCTGCTCGAAACGCATGAATCTTTCGTATTTGCATGAAATGGAGTGTTTTTGATCTCATAATACGAGCTGGAACGCCTACAGCGAGCGCAAAACTCAAATGTTCAATTTCGATATAAAGCAACTTTGCATTCGTTTGGGGCGCGTTTGGCTGCTCGAAACGCATGAATCTTTCGTATTTGCATAAAATTATAGGTTTTTAATTTCGTAATAGGAGCTGGAACGCCTACAGCGAGCGCAAAACTCAAATGTTCGATTTCGCTATACAGCGACTTTGCATTCGTTTGGGGCGCGTTTGGCTGCCCGAAACGCATTAATCTTGCGTATTTGCATAAAAAGAAGTGTTTTTGATCTCATAATACGAGCTGGAAAGCCTACAGCGAGCGCAAAACTCAAATGTTCAATTTCGCTATACAGCGACTTTGCATTCGTTTGGGCCTCGTTAGGCTGCTCAAAACGCATGGATCTTGCGGATTTGCATAAAATGAAGTGTTTTTGATCTCATAATACGAGTTGGAACGCCTACAGCGAGCGCAAAACTCAAATGCTCAATTTCGGTATAAAGCGATTTTGCATCCGTTTGGGGCTCGTTTGGCTGCTCGAAACGCATGAATCTTGTGTATTTGCATAAAATAAAGTGTTTTTGATCTCATAATACGAGCTGGAACGCCTACAGCGAGCGCAAAAGTCAAATGTTCAATTTCGATATAAAGCGACTTTGCATTCGTTTGGGGCGCGTTTGGCTGCTCGAAACGCATTAATCTTGCGGATTTGCATGAAATGAAGTGTTTTTGATCTCATAATACGAGCTGGAACGCCTACAGCGAGCACAAAACTCAAATGATCGATTTCGGTATAAAGCAATTTTGCATTCGTTTGGGGCTCGTTTGGCTGCTCAAAACGCATGAATCTTGTGTATTTGCATGAAATGAAGGGTTTTTGATCTCATAATACGAGCTGGAACGCCTACAGCGAGCGCACAACTCAAATGTTCGATTTCGCTATATAGCGACTTTGGATTCGTTTGGCTGCTCGAAACGCATTAATCTTGCGTATTTGCATGAAATGAAGGGTTTTTGATCTCATATTACGAGCTAGAACGCCTACAGCAAGCGCAAAATTCAAATGCTCAATTTCGGTATAAAGCGATTTTGCATCCTTTTGGGGCTCGTTTGGCTGCTCGAAACGCATGAATCTTGTGTATTTGCATAAAATAAAGTGTTTTTGATCTCATAATACGAGCTGGAACGCCTACAGCGAGCGCACAACTCAAATGTTCGATTTGGCTATATAGCGACTTTGGATTCGTTTGGAGCTCGTTTGGCTGCTCGAAACGCATTAATCTTGCGTATTTGCATAAAATAAAGGGTTTTTGATTTCATAATACAGGCTGTAACGCCTACAGCGAGCGCAAAACTCAAATGTTCGATTTCGCTATATAGCGACTTTGCATTCGTTTGGGGTTCGTTTGGCTGCTCAAAACGCATGAATCTTGCGGATTTGCATGAAATGAAGTGTTTTTGATCTCATAATACGAGCTGGAACGCCTACAGCGAGCACAAAACTCAAATGATCGATTTCGGTATAAAGCAATTTTGCATTCGTTTGGGGCTCGTTTGGCTGCTCAAAACGCATGAATCTTGTGTATTTGCATGAAATGAAGGGTTTTTGATCTCATAATACGAGCTGGAACGCCTACAGCGAGCACAAAACTCAAATGATCGATTTCGGTATAAAGCAATTTTGCATTCGTTTGGGGCTCGAAACGCATGAATCTTGTGTATTTGCATAAAATAAAGTGTTTTTGATCTCATAATACGAGCTGGAACGCCTACAGCGAGCGCAAAAGTCAAATGTTCAATTTCGATATAAAGCGACTTTGCATTCGTTTGGGGCGCGTTTGGCTGCTCGAAACGCATTAATCTTGCGGATTTGCATGAAATGAAGTGTTTTTGATCTCATAATACGAGCTGGAACGCCTACAGCGAGCACAAAACTCAAATGATCGATTTCGGTATAAAGCAATTTTGCATTCGTTTGGGGCTCGTTTGGCTGCTCAAAACGCATGAATCTTGTGTATTTGCATGAAATGAAGGGTTTTTGATCTCATAATACGAGCTGGAACGCCTACAGCGAGCGCACAACTCAAATGTTCGATTTCGCTATATAGCGACTTTGGATTCGTTTGGCTGCTCGAAACGCATTAATCTTGCGTATTTGCATGAAATGAAGGGTTTTTGATCTCATATTACGAGCTAGAACGCCTACAGCAAGCGCAAAATTCAAATGCTCAATTTCGGTATAAAGCGATTTTGCATCCGTTTGGGGCTCGTTTGGCTGCTCGAAACGCATGAATCTTGTGCATTTGCATGAAATGAAGGGTTTTTGATCTCATAATACGAGCTGGAACGCCTACAGCGAGCGCACAACTCAAATGTTCGATTTGGCTATATAGCGACTTTGGATTCGTTTGGAGCTCGTTTGGCTGCTCGAAACGCATTAATCTTGCGTATTTGCATAGAATAAAGGGTTTTTGATTTCATAATACAGGCTGTAACGCCTACAGCGAGCGTAAAACTCAAATGCTCGATTTCGCTATACAGCGACTTTGGATTCGTTTGGAGCTCGTTTGGCTGCTCGAAACGCATTAATCTTACGTATTTGCATGAAATGAAGGGTTTTTGATCTCATAATACGAGCTGGAACGCCTACAGCGAGCGCACAACTCAAATGTTCAAATTCGATATAAAGCAACGTTGCTTTCGTTTGGGGCGCGTTTGGCTGCTCGATACGCATGAATCTTTCGTATTTGCATAAAATGATAGGTTTTTAATTTCGTAATAGGAGCTGGAACGCCTACAGCGAGCGCAAAACTCAAATGTTCAATTTCGCTATACAGCGACTTTGCATTCGTTTGGGGCGCGTTTGGCTGCCCGAAACGCATTAATCTTGCGTATTTGCATAAAAAGAAGTGTTTTTGATCTCATAATACGAGCTGGAAAGCCTACAGCGAGCGCAAAACTCAAATGTTCAATTTCGCTATACAGCGACTTTGCATTCGTTTGGGCCTCGTTAGGCTGCTCAAAACGCATGGATCTTGCGGATTTGCATAAAATGAAGTGTTTTTGATCTCATAATACGAGTTGGAACGCCTACAGCGAGCGCAAAACTCAAATGCTCAATTTCGGTATAAAGCGATTTTGCATCCGTTTGGGGCTCGTTTGGCTGCTCGAAACGCATGAATCTTGTGTATTTGCATAAAATAAAGTGTTTTTGATCTCATAATACGAGCTGGAACGCCTACAGCGAGCGCAAAAGTCAAATGTTCAATTTCGATATAAAGCGACTTTGCATTCGTTTGGGGCGCGTTTGGCTGCTCGAAACGCATTAATCTTGCGGATTTGCATGAAATGAAGTGTTTTTGATCTCATAATACGAGCTGGAACGCCTACAGCGAGCACAAAACTCAAATGATCGATTTCGGTATAAAGCAATTTTGCATTCGTTTGGGGCTCGTTTGGCTGCTCAAAACGCATGAATCTTGTGTATTTGCATGAAATGAAGGGTTTTTGATCTCATAATACGAGCTGGAACGCCTACAGCGAGCACAAAACTCAAATGATCGATTTCGGTATAAAGCAATTTTGCATTCGTTTGGGGCTCGTTTGGCTGCTCAAAACGCATGAATCTTGTGTATTTGCATGAAATGAAGGGTTTTTGATCTCATAATACGAGCTGGAACGCCTACAGCGAGCACAAAACTCAAATGATCGATTTCGGTATAAAGCAATTTTGCATTCGTTTGGGGCTCGAAACGCATGAATCTTGTGTATTTGCATAAAATAAAGTGTTTTTGATCTCATAATACGAGCTGGAACGCCTACAGCGAGCGCAAAAGTCAAATGTTCAATTTCGATATAAAGCGACTTTGCATTCGTTTGGGGCGCGTTTGGCTGCTCGAAACGCATTAATCTTGCGGATTTGCATGAAATGAAGTGTTTTTGATCTCATAATACGAGCTGGAACGCCTACAGCGAGCACAAAACTCAAATGATCGATTTCGGTATAAAGCAATTTTGCATTCGTTTGGGGCTCGTTTGGCTGCTCAAAACGCATGAATCTTGTGTATTTGCATGAAATGAAGGGTTTTTGATCTCATAATACGAGCTGGAACGCCTACAGCGAGCGCACAACTCAAATGTTCGATTTCGCTATATAGCGACTTTGGATTCGTTTGGCTGCTCGAAACGCATTAATCTTGCGTATTTGCATGAAATGAAGGGTTTTTGATCTCATATTACGAGCTAGAACGCCTACAGCAAGCGCAAAATTCAAATGCTCAATTTCGGTATAAAGCGATTTTGCATCCGTTTGGGGCTCGTTTGGCTGCTCGAAACGCATGAATCTTGTGTATTTGCATAAAATAAAGTGTTTTTGATCTCATAATACGAGCTGGAACTCAAATGTTCGATTTGGCTATATAGCGACTTTGGATTCGTTTGGAGCTCGTTTGGCTGCTCGAAACGCATTAATCTTGCGTATTTGCATAAAATAAAGGGTTTTTGATTTCATAATACAGGCTGTAACGCCTACAGCGAGCGCAAAACTCAAATGTTCGATTTCGCTATATAGCGACTTTGCATTCGTTTGGGGTTCGTTTGGCTGCTCAAAACGCATGAATCTTGCGGATTTGCATGAAATGAAGTGTTTTTGATCTCATAATACGAGCTGGAACGCCTACAGCGAGCGAAAAACTCAAATGCTCGATTTCGCTATAAAGCGACTTTGCATTCGTTTGGGGCTCGTTTGGCTGCTCGAAACACATGAACCTTGCGTACTTGCATAAAATAAACGGTTTTCGATTCCATAATACGAGCTGGAACGCCTACAGCGAGCACAAAACTCTAATGATCGATTTCGGTATAAAGCGATTTTGCATCCGTTTGGGGCTCGTTTGGCTGCTCGAAACGCATGAATCTTGTGCATTTGCATGAAATGAAGGGTTTTTGATCTCATAATACGAGCTGGAACGCCTACAGCGAGCGCACAACTCAAATGTTCGATTTGGCTATATAGCGACTTTGGATTCGTTTGGAGCTCGTTTGGCTGCTCGAAACGCATTAATCTTGCGTATTTGCATAGAATAAAGGGTTTTTGATTTCATAATACAGGCTGTAACGCCTACAGCGAGCGTAAAACTCAAATGCTCGATTTCGCTATACAGCGACTTTGGATTCGTTTGGAGCTCGTTTGGCTGCTCGAAACGCATTAATCTTACGTATTTGCATGAAATGAAGGGTTTTTGATCTCATAATACGAGCTGGAACGCCTACAGCGAGCGCACAACTCAAATGTTCAAATTCGATATAAAGCAACGTTGCTTTCGTTTGGGGCGCGTTTGGCTGCTCGATACGCATGAATCTTTCGTATTTGCATAAAATGATAGGTTTTTAATTTCGTAATAGGAGCTGGAACGCCTACAGCGAGCGCAAAACTCAAATGTTCAATTTCGCTATACAGCGACTTTGCATTCGTTTGGGGCGCGTTTGGCTGCCCGAAACGCATTAATCTTGCGTATTTGCATAAAAAGAAGTGTTTTTGATCTCATAATACGAGCTGGAAAGCCTACAGCGAGCGCAAAACTCAAATGTTCAATTTCGCTATACAGCGACTTTGCATTCGTTTGGGCCTCGTTAGGCTGCTCAAAACGCATGGATCTTGCGGATTTGCATAAAATGAAGTGTTTTTGATCTCATAATACGAGTTGGAACGCCTACAGCGAGCGCAAAACTCAAATGCTCAATTTCGGTATAAAGCGATTTTGCATCCGTTTGGGGCTCGTTTGGCTGCTCGAAACGCATGAATCTTGTGTATTTGCATAAAATAAAGTGTTTTTGATCTCATAATACGAGCTGGAACGCCTACAGCGAGCGCAAAAGTCAAATGTTCAATTTCGATATAAAGCGACTTTGCATTCGTTTGGGGCGCGTTTGGCTGCTCGAAACGCATTAATCTTGCGTATGTGCATGAAATGAAGGGTTTTTGATCTCATAATACGAGCTGGAACGCCTACAGCGAGTGCAAAACTCAAATGTTCAATTTCGCTATACAGCGACTTTGCATTCGTTTGGGCCTCGTTAGGCTGCTCAAAACGCATGGGTCTTGCGGATTTGCATGAAATGGAGTGTTTTTGATCTCATAATACGAGCTGGAACGCCTACAGCGAGCGCAAAACTCAAATGTTCAATTTCGATATAAAGCAACTTTGCATTCGTTTGGGGCGCGTTTGGCTGCTCGAAACGCATGAATCTTTCGTATTTGCATAAAATGATAGGTTTTTAATTTCGTAATAGGAGCTGGAACGCCTACAGCGAGCACAATACTCAAATGTTCGATTTCGCTATACAGCGTCTTTGCATTCGTTTGGGGCGCGTTTGGCTGCCCGAAACGCATTAATCTTGCGTATTTGCATAAAAAGAAGTGTTTTTGATCTCATAATACGAGCTGGTAAGCCTACAGCGAGCGCAAAACTCAAATGTTCAATTTCGCTATACAGCGACTTTGCATTCGTTTGGGCCTCGTTAGGCTGCTCAAAACGCATGGATCTTGCGGATTTGCATAAAATGAAGTGTTTTTGATCTCATAATACGAGTTGGAACGCCTACAGCGAGCGCAAAACTCAAATGCTCAATTTCGGTATAAAGCGATTTTGCATCCGTTTGGGGCTCGTTTGGCTGCTCGAAACGCATGAATCTTGTGTATTTGCATAAAATAAAGTGTTTTTGATCACATAATACGAGCTGGAACGCCTACAGCGAGCGCAAAAGTCAAATGTTCAATTTCGATATAAAGCGATTTTGCATTCGTTTGGGGCGCGTTTGGCTGCTCGAAACGCATTAATCTTGCGGATTTGCATGAAATGAAGTGTTTTTGATCTCATAATACGAACTGGAACGCCTACAGCGAGCGCAAAAATCAAATGTTCAATTTCGATATAAAGCGACTTTGCATTCGTTTGGGGCGCGTTTGACTGCTCGAAACGCATGAATCTTGCGTATTTGCATACGATAAAGGGTTTTTGATTTCATAATGCAGGCTGTAACGCCTACAGCGAGCGCAAAACTCAAATGCTCGATTTCGCTATACAGCGACTTTGGATTCGTTTGGAGCTCGTTTGGCTGCTCGAAACGCATTAATCTTGCGTATTTGCATGAAATGAAGGGTTTTTGATCTCATAATACGAGCTGGAACGCCTACAGCGAGCGCAAAACTCAAATGCTCGATTTCGCTATACAGCGACTTTGGATTCGTTTGGAGCTCGTTTGGCTGCTCGAAACGCATTAATCTTGCGTATTTGCATGAAATGAAGGGTTTTTGATCTCATAATACGAGCTGGAACGCCTACAGCGAGCGCAAAACTCAAATGCTCGATTTCGCTATACAGCGACTTTGGATTCGTTTGGAGCTCGTTTGGCTGCTCGAAACGCATTAATCTTGCGTATTTGCATGAAATGAAGGGTTTTTGATCTCATAATACGAGCTGGAACGCCTACAGCGAGCGCACAACTCAAATGTTCAAATTCGATATAAAGCAACTTTGCTTTCGTTTGGGGCGCGTTTGGCTGCTCGAAACGCATGAATCTTTCGTATTTGCATAAAATGATAGGTTTTTAATTTCGTAATAGGAGCTGGAACGCCTACAGCAAGCGCAAAACTCAAATGTTCAATTTCGCTATACAGCGACTTTCCATTCGTTTGGGGCGCGTTTGGCTGCCCGAAACGCATTAATCTTGCGTATTTGCATAAAAAGAAGTGTTTTTGATCTCATAATACGAGCTGGAAAGCCTACAGCGAGCGCAAAACTCAAATGTTCAATTTCGCTATACAGCCACTTTGCATCCGTTTGGGGCTCGTTTGGCTGCTCGAAACGCATGAATCTTGTGTATTTGCATAAAATAAAGTGTTTTTGATCTCATAATACGAGCTGGAACGCCTACAGCGAGCGCAAAAGTCAAATGTTCAATTTCGATATAAAGCGACTTTGCATTCGTTTGGGGCGCGTTTGGCTGCTCGAAACGCATGAATCTTGTGTATTTGCATAAAATAAAGTGTTTTTGATCTCATAATACGAGCTGGAACGCCTACAGCGAGCGCAAAAGTCAAATGTTCAATTTCGATATAAAGCGACTTTGCATTCGTTTGGGGCGCGTTTGGCTGCTCGAAACGCATTAATCTTGCGGATTTGCATGAAATGAAGTGTTTTTGATCTCATAATACGAGCTGGAACGCCTACAGCGAGCACAAAACTCAAATGATCGATTTCGGTATAAAGCAATTTTGCATTCGTTTGGGGCTCGTTTGGCTGCTCAAAACGCATGAATCTTGTGTATTTGCATGAAATGAAGGGTTTTTGATCTCATAATACGAGCTGGAACGCCTACAGCGAGCGCATAACTCAAATGTTCGATTTCGCTATATAGCGACTTTGGATTCGTTTGGCTGCTCGAAACGCATTAATCTTGCGTATTTGCATGAAATGAAGGGTTTTTGATCTCATATTACGAGCTAGAACGCCTACAGCAAGCGCAAAATTCAAATGCTCAATTTCGGTATAAAGCGATTTTGCATCCGTTTGGGGCTCGTTTGGCTGCTCGAAACGCATGAATCTTGTGTATTTGCATAAAATAAAGTGTTTTTGATCTCATAATACGAGCTGGAACGCCTACAGCGAGCGCACAACTCAAATGTTCGATTTGGCTATATAGCGACTTTGGATTCGTTTGGAGCTCGTTTGGCTGCTCGAAACGCATTAATCTTGCGTATTTGCATAAAATAAAGGGTTTTTGATTTCATAATACAGGCTGTAACGCCTACAGCGAGCGCAAAACTCAAATGTTCGATTTCGCTATATAGCGACTTTGCATTCGTTTGGGGTTCGTTTGGCTGCTCAAAACGCATGAATCTTGCGGATTTGCATGAAATGAAGTGTTTTTGATCTCATAATACGAGCTGGAACGCCTACAGCGAGCACAAAACTCAAATGATCGATTTCGGTATAAAGCAATTTTGCATTCGTTTGGGGCTCGTTTGGCTGCTCAAAACGCATGAATATTGCGTATTTGCATAAAATGAAGTGTTTTTGATCTCATAATACGAGCTGGAACGCCTACAGCGAGCGAAAAACTCAAATGCTCGATTTCGCTATAAAGCGACTTTGCATTCGTTTGGGGCTCGTTTGGCTGCTCGAAACACATGAACCTTGCGTACTTGCATAAAATAAACGGTTTTCGATTCCATAATACGAGCTGGAACGCCTACAGCGAGCACAAAACTCTAATGATCGATTTCGGTATAAAGCGATTTTGCATCCGTTTGGGGCTCGTTTGGCTGCTCGAAACGCATGAATCTTGTGTATTTGCATGAAATGAAGGGTTTTTGATCTCATAATACGAGCTGGAACGCCTACAGCGAGCGCACAACTCAAATGTTCGATTTGGCTATATAGCGACTTTGGATTCGTTTGGAGCTCGTTTGGCTGCTCGAAACGCATTAATCTTGCGTATTTGCATAGAATAAAGGGTTTTTGATTTCATAATACAGGCTGTAACGCCTACAGCGAGCGTAAAACTCAAATGCTCGATTTCGCTATACAGCGACTTTGGATTCGTTTGGAGCTCGTTTGGCTGCTCGAAACGCATTAATCTTACGTATTTGCATGAAATGAAGGGTTTTTGATCTCATAATACGAGCTGGAACGTCTACAGCGAGCGCACAACTCAAATGTTCAAATTCGATATAAAGCAACGTTGCTTTCGTTTGGGGCGCGTTTGGCTGCTCGATACGCATGAATCTTTCGTATTTGCATAAAATGATAGGTTTTTAATTTCGTAATAGGAGCTGGAACGCCTACAGCGAGCGCAAAACTCAAATGTTCAATTTCGCTATACAGCGACTTTGCATTCGTTTGGGGCGCGTTTGGCTGCCCGAAACGCATTAATCTTGCGTATTTGCATAAAAAGAAGTGTTTTTGATCTCATAATACGAGCTGGAAAGCCTACAGCGAGCGCAAAACTCAAATGTTCAATTTCGCTATACAGCGACTTTGCATTCGTTTGGGCCTCGTTAGGCTGCTCAAAACGCATGGATCTTGCGGATTTGCATAAAATGAAGTGTCTTTGATCTCATAATACGAGTTGGAACGCCTACAGCGAGCGCAAAACTCAAATGCTCAATTTCGGTATAAAGCGATTTTGCATCCGTTTGGGGCTCGTTTGGCTGCTCGAAACGCATGAATCTTGTGTATTTGCATAAAATAAAGTGTTTTTGATCTCATAATACGAGCTGGAACGCCTACAGCGAGCGCAAAAGTCAAATGTTCAATTTCGATATAAAGCGACTTTGCATTCGTTTGGGGCGCGTTTGGCTGCTCGAAACGCATTAATCTTGCGTATGTGCATGAAATGAAGGGTTTTTGATCTCATAATACGAGCTGGAACGCCTACAGCGAGTGCAAAACTCAAATGTTCAATTTCGCTATACAGCGACTTTGCATTCGTTTGGGCCTCGTTAGGCTGCTCAAAACGCATGGGTCTTGCGGATTTGCATGAAATGGAGTGTTTTTGATCTCATAATACGAGCCGGAACTCCTACAGCGAGCGCAAAACTCAAATGTTCAATTTCGATATAAAGCAACTTTGCATTCGTTTGGGGCGCGTTTGGCTGCTCGAAACGCATGAATCTTTCGTATTTGCATAAAATGATAGGTTTTTAATTTCGTAATAGGAGCTGGAACGCCTACAGCGAGCACAATACTCAAATGTTCGATTTCGCTATACAGCGTCTTTGCATTCGTTTGGGGCGCGTTTGGCTGCCCGAAACGCATTAATCTTGCGTATTTGCATAAAAAGAAGTGTTTTTGATCTCATAATACGAGCTGGTAAGCCTACAGCGAGCGCAAAACTCAAACGTTCAATTTCGCTATACAGCGACTTTGCATTCGTTTGGGCCTCGTTAGGCTGCTCAAAACGCATGGATCTTGCGGATTTGCATAAAATGAAGTGTTTTTGATCTCATAATACGAGTTGGAACGCCTACAGCGAGCGCAAAACTCAAATGCTCAATTTCGGTATAAAGCGATTTTGCATCCGTTTGGGGCTCGTTTGGCTGCTCGAAACGCATGAATCTTGTGTATTTGCATAAAATAAAGTGTTTTTGATCACATAATACGAGCTGGAACGCCTACTGCGAGCGCAAAAGTCAAATGTTCAATTTCGATATAAAGCGATTTTGCATTCGTTTGGGGCGCGTTTGGCTGCTCGAAACGCATTAATCTTGCGGATTTGCATGAAATGAAGTGTTTTTGATCTCATAATACGAGCTGGAACGCCTACAGCGAGCACAAAACTCAAATGATCGATTTCGGTATAAAGCAATTTTGCATTCGTTTGGGGCTCGTTTGGCTGCTCGAAACGCATGAATCTTGTGTATTTGCATGAAATGAAGGGTTTTTGATCTCATAATACGAGCTGGAACGCCTACAGCGAGCGCACAACTCAAATGTTCGATTTGGCCATATAGCGACTTTGGATTCGTTTGGAGCTCGTTTGGCTGCTCGAAACGCATTAATCTTGCGTATTTGCATAAAATAAAGGGTTTTTGATTTCATAATACAGGCTGTAACGCCTACAGCGAGCGTAAAACTCAAATGCTCGATTTCGCTATACAGCGACTTTGGATTCGTTTGGAGCTCGTTTGGCTGCTCGAAACGCATTAATCTTGCGTATTTGCATGAAATGAAGGGTTTTTGATCTCATAATACGAGCTGGAACGCCTACAGCGAGCGCACAACTCAAATGTTCAAATTCGATATAAAGCAACATTGCTTTCGTTTGGGGCGCGTTTGGCTGCTCGAAACGCATGAATCTTTCGTATTTGCATAAAATGATAGGTTTTTAATTTCGTAATAGGAGCTGGAACGCCTACAGCGAGCGCAAAACTCAAATGTTCAATTTCGCTATACAGCGACTTTGCATTCGTTTGGGGCGCGTTTGGCTGCCCGAAACGCATTAATCTTGCGTATTTGCATAAAAAGAAGTGTTTTTGATCTCATAATACGAGCTGGAAAGCCTACAGCGAGCGCAAAACTCAAATGTTCAATTTCGCTATACAGCGACTTTGCATTCGTTTGGGCCTCGTTAGGCTGCTCAAAACGCATGGATCTTGCGGATTTGCATAAAATGAAGTGTTTTTGATCTCATAATACGAGTTGGAACGCCTACAGCGAGCGCAAAACTCAAATGCTCAATTTCGGTATAAAGCGATTTTGCATCCGTTTGGGGCTCGTTTGGCTGCTCGAAACGCATGAATCTTGTGTATTTGCATAAAATAAAGTGTTTTTGATCTCATAATACGAGCTGGAACGCCTACAGCGAGCGCAAAAGTCAAATGTTCAATTTCGATATAAAGCGACGTTGCATTCGTTTGGGGCGCGTTTGGCTGCTCGAAACGCATTAATCTTGCGGATTTGCATGAAATGAAGTGTTTTTGATCTCATAATACGAGCTGGAACGCCTACAGCGAGCGCAAAACTCAAATGTTCAATTTCGCTATACAGCGACTTTGCATTCGTTTGGGGCGCGTTTGGCTGCCCGAAACGCATTAATCTTGCGTATTTGCATAAAAAGAAGTGTTTTTGATCTCATAATACGAGCTGGAAAGCCTACAGCGAGCGCAAAACTCAAATGTTCAATTTCGCTATACAGCGACTTTGCATTCGTTTGGGCCTCGTTAGGCTGCTCAAAACGCATGGATCTTGCGGATTTGCATAAAATGAAGTGTTTTTGATCTCATAATACGAGTTGGAACGCCTACAGCGAGCGCAAAACTCAAATGCTCAATTTCGGTATAAAGCGATTTTGCATCCGTTTGGGGCTCGTTTGGCTGCTCGAAACGCATGAATCTTGTGTATTTGCATAAAATAAAGTGTTTTTGATCTCATAATACGAGCTGGAACGCCTACAGCGAGCGCAAAAGTCAAATGTTCAATTTCGATATAAAGCGACGTTGCATTCGTTTGGGGCGCGTTTGGCTGCTCGAAACGCATTAATCTTGCGGATTTGCATGAAATGAAGTGTTTTTGATCTCATAATACGAGCTGGAACGCCTACAGCGAGCACAAAACTCAAATGATCGATTTCGGTATAAAGCAATTTTGCATTCGTTTGGGGCTCGTTTGGCTGCTCAAAACGCATGAATCTTGTGTATTTGCATGAAATGAAGGGTTTTTGATCTCATAATACGAGCTGGAACGCCTACAGCGAGCGCATAACTCAAATGTTCGATTTCGCTATATAGCGACTTTGGATTCGTTTGGCTGCTCGAAACGCATTAATCTTGCGTATTTGCATGAAATGAAGGGTTTTTGATCTCATATTACGAGCTAGAACGCCTACAGCAAGCGCAAAATTCAAATGCTCAATTTCGGTATAAAGCGATTTTGCATCCGTTTGGGGCTCGTTTGGCTGCTCGAAACGCATGAATCTTGTGTATTTGCATAAAATAAAGTGTTTTTGATCTCATAATACGAGCTGGAACGCCTACAGCGAGCGCACAACTCAAATGTTCGATTTGGCTATATAGCGACTTTGGATTCGTTTGGAGCTCGTTTGGCTGCTCGAAACGCATTAATCTTGCGTATTTGCATAAAATAAAGGGTTTTTGATTTCATAATACAGGCTGTAACGCCTACAGCGAGCGCAAAACTCAAATGTTCGATTTCGCTATATAGCGACTTTGCATTCGTTTGGGGTTCGTTTGGCTGCTCAAAACGCATGAATCTTGCGGATTTGCATGAAATGAAGTGTTTTTGATCTCATAATACGAGCTGGAACGCCTACAGCGAGCACAAAACTCAAATGATCGATTTCGGTATAAAGCAATTTTGCATTCGTTTGGGGCTCGTTTGGCTGCTCGAAACGCATGAATCTTGTGTATTTGCATAAAATAAAGTGTTTTTGATCACATAATACGAGCTGGAACGCCTACAGCGAGCGCAAAAGTCAAATGTTCAATTTCGATATAAAGCGACTTTGCATTCGTTTGGGGCGCGTTTGGCTGCTCGAAACGCATTAATCTTGCGGATTTGCATGAAATGAAGTGTTTTTGATCTCATAATACGAGCTGGAACGCCTACAGCGAGCACAAAACTCAAATGATCGATTTCGGTATAAAGCAATTTTGCATTCGTTTGGGGCTCGTTTGGCTGCTCAAAACGCATGAATCTTGTGTATTTGCATGAAATGAAGGGTTTTTGATCTCATAATACGAGCTGGAACGCCTACAGCGAGCACAAAACTCAAATGATCGATTTCGGTATAAAGCAATTTTGCATTCGTTTGAGGCTCGTTTGGCTGCTCAAAACGCATGAATATTGCGTATTTGCATAAAATGAAGTGTTTTTGATCTCATAATACGAGCTGGAACGCCTACAGCGAGCGAAAAACTCAAATGCTCGATTTCGCTATAAAGCGACTTTGCATTCGTTTGGGGCTCGTTTGGCTGCTCGAAACACATGAACCTTGCGTACTTGCATAAAATGAACGGTTTTCGATTCCATAATACGAGCTGGAACGCCTACAGCGAGCACAAAACTCTAATGATCGATTTCGGTATAAAGCGATTTTGCATCCGTTTGGGGCTCGTTTGGCTGCTCGAAACGCATGAATCTTGTGTATTTGCATGAAATGAAGGGTTTTTGATCTCATAATACGAGCTGGAACGCCTACAGCGAGCGTAAAACTCAAATGCTCGATTTCGCTATACAGAGACTTTGGATTCGTTTGGAGCTCGTTTGGCTGCTAGAAACGCATTAATCTTGCGTATTTGCATGAAATGAAGGGTTTTTGATCTCATAATACGAGCTGGAACGCCTACAGCGAGCGCAAAACTCAAATGCTCGATTTCGGTATAAAGCGATTTTGCATCCGTTTGGGGCTCGTTTGGCTGCTCGAAACGCATGAATCTTGTGTATTTGCATAAAATAAAGTGTTTTTAATCTCATAATACGAGCTGGAACGCCTACAGCGAGCGCAAAAATCAAATGTTCAATTTCGATATAAAGCGACTTTGCATTCGTTTGGGGCGCGTTTGACTGCTCGAAACGCATGAATCTTGCGTATTTGCATAAAATAAAGGGTTTTTGATTTCATAATACAGGCTGTAACGCCTACAGCGAGCGCAAAACTCAAATGTTCGATTTCGCTATATAGCGACTTTGCATTCGTTTGGGGTTCGTTTGGCTGCTCAAAACGCATGAATCTTGCGGATTTGCATGAAATGAAGTGTTTTTGATCTCATAATACGAGCTGGAACGCCTACAGCGAGCACAAAACTCAAATGATCGATTTCGGTATAAAGCAATTTTGCATTCGTTTGGGGCTCGTTTGGCTGCTCAAAACGCATGAATATTGCGTATTTGCATAAAATGAAGTGTTTTTGATCTCATAATACGAGCTGGAACGCCTACAGCGAGCGAAAAACTCAAATGCTCGATTTCGCTATAAAGCGACTTTGCATTCGTTTGGGGCTCGTTTGGCTGCTCGAAACACATGAACCTTGCGTACTTGCATAAAATAAACGGTTTTCGATTCCATAATACGAGCTGGAACGCCTACAGCGAGCACAAAACTCTAATGATCGATTTCGGTATAAAGCGATTTTGCATCCGTTTGGGGCTCGTTTGGCTGCTCGAAACGCATGAATCTTGTGTATTTGCATGAAATGAAGGGTTTTTGATCTCATAATACGAGCTGGAACGCCTACAGCGAGCGCACAACTCAAATGTTCGATTTCGCTATATAGCGACTTTGGATTCGTATGGAGCTCGTTTGGCTGCTCGAAACGCATTAATCTTGCGTATTTGCATAAAATAAAGAGTTTTTGATTTCATAATACAGGCTGTAACGCCTACAGCGAGCGTAAAACTCAAATGCTCGATTTCGCTATACAGCGACTTTGGATTCGTTTGGAGCTCGTTTGGCTGCTAGAAACGCATTAATCTTGCGTATTTGCATGAAATGAAGGGTTTTTGATCTCATAATACGAGCTGGAACGCCTACAGCGAGCGCAAAACTCAAATGCTCGATTTCGGTATAAAGCGATTTTGCATCCGTTTGGGGCTCGTTTGGCTGCTCGAAACGCATGAATCTTGTGTATTTGCATAAAATAAAGTGTTTTTGATCTCATAATACGAACTGGAACGCCTACAGCGAGCGCAAAAATCAAATGTTCAATTTCGATATAAAGCGACTTTGCATTCGTCTGGGGCGCGTTTGACTGCTCGAAACGCATGAATCTTGCGTATTTGCATAAGATAAAGGGTTTTTGATTTCATAATACAGGCTGTAACGCTTACAGCGAGCGCAAAACTCAAATGCTCGATTTCGCTATACAGCGACTTTGGATTCGTTTGGAGCTCGTTTGGCTGCTCGAAACGCATTAATCTTGCGTATTTACATGAAATGAAGGGTTTTTGATCTCATAATACGAGCTGGAACGCCTACGGCGAGCGCACAACTCAAATGGTCAAATTCGATATAAAGCAACTTTGCTTTCGTTTGGGGCGCGTTTGGCTGCTCGAAACGCATGAATCTTTCGTATTTGCATGAAATGGAGTGTTTTTGATCTCATAATACGAGCTGGAACGCCTACAGCGAGCGCAAAACTCAAATGTTCAATTTCGATATAAAGCAACTTTGCATTCGTTTGGGGCGCGTTTGGCTGCTCGAAACGCATGAATCTTTCGTATTTGCATAAAATTATAGGTTTTTAATTTCGTAATAGGAGCTGGAACGCCTACAGCGAGCGCAAAACTCAAATGTTCGATTTCGCTATACAGCGACTTTGCATTCGTTTGGGGCGCGTTTGGCTGCCCGAAACGCATTAATCTTGCGTATTTGCATAAAAAGAAGTGTTTTTGATCTCATAATACGAGCTGGAAAGCCTACAGCGAGCGCAAAACTCAAATGTTCAATTTCGCTATACAGCGACTTTGCATTCGTTTGGGCCTCGTTAGGCTGCTCAAAACGCATGGATCTTGCGGATTTGCATAAAATGAAGTGTTTTTGATCTCATAATACGAGTTGGAACGCCTACAGCGAGCGCAAAACTCAAATGCTCAATTTCGGTATAAAGCGATTTTGCATCCGTTTGGGGCTCGTTTGGCTGCTCGAAACGCATGAATCTTGTGTATTTGCATAAAATAAAGTGTTTTTGATCTCATAATACGAGCTGGAACGCCTACAGCGAGCGCAAAAGTCAAATGTTCAATTTCGATATAAAGCGACTTTGCATTCGTTTGGGGCGCGTTTGGCTGCTCGAAACGCATTAATCTTGCGGATTTGCATGAAATGAAGTGTTTTTGATCTCATAATACGAGCTGGAACGCCTACAGCGAGCACAAAACTCAAATGATCGATTTCGGTATAAAGCAATTTTGCATTCGTTTGGGGCTCGTTTGGCTGCTCAAAACGCATGAATCTTGTGTATTTGCATGAAATGAAGGGTTTTTGATCTCATAATACGAGCTGGAACGCCTACAGCGAGCGCACAACTCAAATGTTCGATTTCGCTATATAGCGACTTTGGATTCGTTTGGCTGCTCGAAACGCATTAATCTTGCGTATTTGCATGAAATGAAGGGTTTTTGATCTCATATTACGAGCTAGAACGCCTACAGCAAGCGCAAAATTCAAATGCTCAATTTCGGTATAAAGCGATTTTGCATCCTTTTGGGGCTCGTTTGGCTGCTCGAAACGCATGAATCTTGTGTATTTGCATAAAATAAAGTGTTTTTGATCTCATAATACGAGCTGGAACGCCTACAGCGAGCGCACAACTCAAATGTTCGATTTGGCTATATAGCGACTTTGGATTCGTTTGGAGCTCGTTTGGCTGCTCGAAACGCATTAATCTTGCGTATTTGCATAAAATAAAGGGTTTTTGATTTCATAATACAGGCTGTAACGCCTACAGCGAGCGCAAAACTCAAATGTTCGATTTCGCTATATAGCGACTTTGCATTCGTTTGGGGTTCGTTTGGCTGCTCAAAACGCATGAATCTTGCGGATTTGCATGAAATGAAGTGTTTTTGATCTCATAATACGAGCTGGAACGCCTACAGCGAGCACAAAACTCAAATGATCGATTTCGGTATAAAGCAATTTTGCATTCGTTTGGGGCTCGTTTGGCTGCTCAAAACGCATGAATCTTGTGTATTTGCATGAAATGAAGGGTTTTTGATCTCATAATACGAGCTGGAACGCCTACAGCGAGCACAAAACTCAAATGATCGATTTCGGTATAAAGCAATTTTGCATTCGTTTGGGGCTCGAAACGCATGAATCTTGTGTATTTGCATAAAATAAAGTGTTTTTGATCTCATAATACGAGCTGGAACGCCTACAGCGAGCGCAAAAGTCAAATGTTCAATTTCGATATAAAGCGACTTTGCATTCGTTTGGGGCGCGTTTGGCTGCTCGAAACGCATTAATCTTGCGGATTTGCATGAAATGAAGTGTTTTTGATCTCATAATACGAGCTGGAACGCCTACAGCGAGCACAAAACTCAAATGATCGATTTCGGTATAAAGCAATTTTGCATTCGTTTGGGGCTCGTTTGGCTGCTCAAAACGCATGAATCTTGTGTATTTGCATGAAATGAAGGGTTTTTGATCTCATAATACGAGCTGGAACGCCTACAGCGAGCGCACAACTCAAATGTTCGATTTCGCTATATAGCGACTTTGGATTCGTTTGGCTGCTCGAAACGCATTAATCTTGCGTATTTGCATGAAATGAAGGGTTTTTGATCTCATATTACGAGCTAGAACGCCTACAGCAAGCGCAAAATTCAAATGCTCAATTTCGGTATAAAGCGATTTTGCATCCGTTTGGGGCTCGTTTGGCTGCTCGAAACGCATGAATCTTGTGCATTTGCATGAAATGAAGGGTTTTTGATCTCATAATACGAGCTGGAACGCCTACAGCGAGCGCACAACTCAAATGTTCGATTTGGCTATATAGCGACTTTGGATTCGTTTGGAGCTCGTTTGGCTGCTCGAAACGCATTAATCTTGCGTATTTGCATAGAATAAAGGGTTTTTGATTTCATAATACAGGCTGTAACGCCTACAGCGAGCGTAAAACTCAAATGCTCGATTTCGCTATACAGCGACTTTGGATTCGTTTGGAGCTCGTTTGGCTGCTCGAAACGCATTAATCTTACGTATTTGCATGAAATGAAGGGTTTTTGATCTCATAATACGAGCTGGAACGCCTACAGCGAGCGCACAACTCAAATGTTCAAATTCGATATAAAGCAACGTTGCTTTCGTTTGGGGCGCGTTTGGCTGCTCGATACGCATGAATCTTTCGTATTTGCATAAAATGATAGGTTTTTAATTTCGTAATAGGAGCTGGAACGCCTACAGCGAGCGCAAAACTCAAATGTTCAATTTCGCTATACAGCGACTTTGCATTCGTTTGGGGCGCGTTTGGCTGCCCGAAACGCATTAATCTTGCGTATTTGCATAAAAAGAAGTGTTTTTGATCTCATAATACGAGCTGGAAAGCCTACAGCGAGCGCAAAACTCAAATGTTCAATTTCGCTATACAGCGACTTTGCATTCGTTTGGGCCTCGTTAGGCTGCTCAAAACGCATGGATCTTGCGGATTTGCATAAAATGAAGTGTTTTTGATCTCATAATACGAGTTGGAACGCCTACAGCGAGCGCAAAACTCAAATGCTCAATTTCGGTATAAAGCGATTTTGCATCCGTTTGGGGCTCGTTTGGCTGCTCGAAACGCATGAATCTTGTGTATTTGCATAAAATAAAGTGTTTTTGATCTCATAATACGAGCTGGAACGCCTACAGCGAGCGCAAAAGTCAAATGTTCAATTTCGATATAAAGCGACTTTGCATTCGTTTGGGGCGCGTTTGGCTGCTCGAAACGCATTAATCTTGCGGATTTGCATGAAATGAAGTGTTTTTGATCTCATAATACGAGCTGGAACGCCTACAGCGAGCACAAAACTCAAATGATCGATTTCGGTATAAAGCAATTTTGCATTCGTTTGGGGCTCGTTTGGCTGCTCAAAACGCATGAATCTTGTGTATTTGCATGAAATGAAGGGTTTTTGATCTCATAATACGAGCTGGAACGCCTACAGCGAGCACAAAACTCAAATGATCGATTTCGGTATAAAGCAATTTTGCATTCGTTTGGGGCTCGTTTGGCTGCTCAAAACGCATGAATCTTGTGTATTTGCATGAAATGAAGGGTTTTTGATCTCATAATACGAGCTGGAACGCCTACAGCGAGCACAAAACTCAAATGATCGATTTCGGTATAAAGCAATTTTGCATTCGTTTGGGGCTCGAAACGCATGAATCTTGTGTATTTGCATAAAATAAAGTGTTTTTGATCTCATAATACGAGCTGGAACGCCTACAGCGAGCGCAAAAGTCAAATGTTCAATTTCGATATAAAGCGACTTTGCATTCGTTTGGGGCGCGTTTGGCTGCTCGAAACGCATTAATCTTGCGGATTTGCATGAAATGAAGTGTTTTTGATCTCATAATACGAGCTGGAACGCCTACATCGAGCACAAAACTCAAATGATCGATTTCGGTATAAAGCAATTTTGCATTCGTTTGGGGCTCGTTTGGCTGCTCAAAACGCATGAATCTTGTGTATTTGCATGAAATGAAGGGTTTTTGATCTCATAATACGAGCTGGAACGCCTACAGCGAGCGCACAACTCAAATGTTCGATTTCGCTATATAGCGACTTTGGATTCGTTTGGCTGCTCGAAACGCATTAATCTTGCGTATTTGCATGAAATGAAGGGTTTTTGATCTCATATTACGAGCTAGAACGCCTACAGCAAGCGCAAAATTCAAATGCTCAATTTCGGTATAAAGCGATTTTGCATCCGTTTGGGGCTCGTTTGGCTGCTCGAAACGCATGAATCTTGTGTATTTGCATAAAATAAAGTGTTTTTGATCTCATAATACGAGCTGGAACTCAAATGTTCGATTTGGCTATATAGCGACTTTGGATTCGTTTGGAGCTCGTTTGGCTGCTCGAAACGCATTAATCTTGCGTATTTGCATAAAATAAAGGGTTTTTGATTTCATAATACAGGCTGTAACGCCTACAGCGAGCGCAAAACTCAAATGTTCGATTTCGCTATATAGCGACTTTGCATTCGTTTGGGGTTCGTTTGGCTGCTCAAAACGCATGAATCTTGCGGATTTGCATGAAATGAAGTGTTTTTGATCTCATAATACGAGCTGGAACGCCTACAGCGAGCGAAAAACTCAAATGCTCGATTTCGCTATAAAGCGACTTTGCATTCGTTTGGGGCTCGTTTGGCTGCTCGAAACACATGAACCTTGCGTACTTGCATAAAATAAACGGTTTTCGATTCCATAATACGAGCTGGAACGCCTACAGCGAGCACAAAACTCTAATGATCGATTTCGGTATAAAGCGATTTTGCATCCGTTTGGGGCTCGTTTGGCTGCTCGAAACGCATGAATCTTGTGCATTTGCATGAAATGAAGGGTTTTTGATCTCATAATACGAGCTGGAACGCCTACAGCGAGCGCACAACTCAAATGTTCGATTTGGCTATATAGCGACTTTGGATTCGTTTGGAGCTCGTTTGGCTGCTCGAAACGCATTAATCTTGCGTATTTGCATAGAATAAAGGGTTTTTGATTTCATAATACAGGCTGTAACGCCTACAGCGAGCGTAAAACTCAAATGCTCGATTTCGCTATACAGCGACTTTGGATTCGTTTGGAGCTCGTTTGGCTGCTCGAAACGCATTAATCTTACGTATTTGCATGAAATGAAGGGTTTTTGATCTCATAATACGAGCTGGAACGCCTACAGCGAGCGCACAACTCAAATGTTCAAATTCGATATAAAGCAACGTTGCTTTCGTTTGGGGCGCGTTTGGCTGCTCGATACGCATGAATCTTTCGTATTTGCATAAAATGATAGGTTTTTAATTTCGTAATAGGAGCTGGAACGCCTACAGCGAGCGCAAAACTCAAATGTTCAATTTCGCTATACAGCGACTTTGCATTCGTTTGGGGCGCGTTTGGCTGCCCGAAACGCATTAATCTTGCGTATTTGCATAAAAAGAAGTGTTTTTGATCTCATAATACGAGCTGGAAAGCCTACAGCGAGCGCAAAACTCAAATGTTCAATTTCGCTATACAGCGACTTTGCATTCGTTTGGGCCTCGTTAGGCTGCTCAAAACGCATGGATCTTGCGGATTTGCATAAAATGAAGTGTTTTTGATCTCATAATACGAGTTGGAACGCCTACAGCGAGCGCAAAACTCAAATGCTCAATTTCGGTATAAAGCGATTTTGCATCCGTTTGGGGCTCGTTTGGCTGCTCGAAACGCATGAATCTTGTGTATTTGCATAAAATAAAGTGTTTTTGATCTCATAATACGAGCTGGAACGCCTACAGCGAGCGCAAAAGTCAAATGTTCAATTTCGATATAAAGCGACTTTGCATTCGTTTGGGGCGCGTTTGGCTGCTCGAAACGCATTAATCTTGCGTATGTGCATGAAATGAAGGGTTTTTGATCTCATAATACGAGCTGGAACGCCTACAGCGAGTGCAAAACTCAAATGTTCAATTTCGCTATACAGCGACTTTGCATTCGTTTGGGCCTCGTTAGGCTGCTCAAAACGCATGGGTCTTGCGGATTTGCATGAAATGGAGTGTTTTTGATCTCATAATACGAGCTGGAACGCCTACAGCGAGCGCAAAACTCAAATGTTCAATTTCGATATAAAGCAACTTTGCATTCGTTTGGGGCGCGTTTGGCTGCTCGAAACGCATGAATCTTTCGTATTTGCATAAAATGATAGGTTTTTAATTTCGTAATAGGAGCTGGAACGCCTACAGCGAGCACAATACTCAAATGTTCGATTTCGCTATACAGCGTCTTTGCATTCGTTTGGGGCGCGTTTGGCTGCCCGAAACGCATTAATCTTGCGTATTTGCATAAAAAGAAGTGTTTTTGATCTCATAATACGAGCTGGTAAGCCTACAGCGAGCGCAAAACTCAAATGTTCAATTTCGCTATACAGCGACTTTGCATTCGTTTGGGCCTCGTTAGGCTGCTCAAAACGCATGGATCTTGCGGATTTGCATAAAATGAAGTGTTTTTGATCTCATAATACGAGTTGGAACGCCTACAGCGAGCGCAAAACTCAAATGCTCAATTTCGGTATAAAGCGATTTTGCATCCGTTTGGGGCTCGTTTGGCTGCTCGAAACGCATGAATCTTGTGTATTTGCATAAAATAAAGTGTTTTTGATCACATAATACGAGCTGGAACGCCTACAGCGAGCGCAAAAGTCAAATGTTCAATTTCGATATAAAGCGATTTTGCATTCGTTTGGGGCGCGTTTGGCTGCTCGAAACGCATTAATCTTGCGGATTTGCATGAAATGAAGTGTTTTTGATCTCATAATACGAGCTGGAACGCCTACAGCGAGCACAAAACTCAAATGTTCAATTTCGATATAAAGCGACTTTGCATTCGTTTGGGGCGCGTTTGGCTGCTCGAAACGCATTAATCTTGCGTATGTGCATGAAATGAAGGGTTTTTGATCTCATAATACGAGCTGGAACGCCTACAGCGAGCGCAAAACTCAAATGTTCAATTTCGCTATACAGCGACTTTGCATTCGTTTGGGCCTCGTTAGGCTGCTCAAAACGCATGGGTCTTGCGGATTTGCATGAAATGGAGTGTTTTTGATCTCATAATACGAGCTGGAACGCCTACAGCGAGCGCAAAACTCAAATGTTTAATTTCGATATAAAGCAACTTTGCATTCGTTTGGGGCGCGTTTGGCTGCTCGAAACGCATGAATCTTTCGTATTTGCATAAAATGATAGGTTTTTAATTTCGTAATAGGAGCTGGAACGCCTACAGCGAGCACAAAACTCAAATGTTCGATTTCGCTATACAGCGACTTTGCATTCGTTTGGGGCGCGTTTGGCTGCCCGAAACGCAATAATCTTGCGTATTTGCATAAAAAGAAGTGTTTTTGATCTCATAATACGAGCTGGAAAGCCTACAGCGAGCGCAAAACTCAAATGTTCAATTTCGCTATACAGCGACTTTGCATTCGTTTGGGCCTCGTTAGGCTGCTCAAAACGCATGGATCTTGCGGATTTGCATAAAATGAAGTGTTTTTGATCTCATAATACGAGTTGGAACGCCTACAGCGAGCGCAAAACTCAAATGCTCAATTTCGGTATAAAGCGATTTTGTATCCGTTTGGGGCTCGTTTGGCTGCTCGAAACGCATGAATCTTGTGTATTTGCATAAAATAAAGTGTTTTTGATCACATAATACGAGCTGGAACGCCTACAGCGAGCGCAAAAGTCAAATGTTCAATTTCGATATAAAGCGACTTTGCATTCGTTTGGGGCGCGTTTGGCTGCTCGAAACGCATTAATCTTGCGTATGTGCATGAAATGAAGGGTTTTTGATCTCATAATACGAGCTGGAACGCCTACAGCGAGTGCAAAACTCAAATGTTCAATTTCGCTATACAGCGACTTTGCATTCGTTTGGGCCTCGTTAGGCTGCTCAAAACGCATGGGTCTTGCGGATTTGCATGAAATGGAGTGTTTTTGATCTCATAATACGAGCTGGAACGCCTACAGCGAGCGCAAAACTCAAATGTTCAATTTCGATATAAAGCAACTTTGCATTCGTTTGGGGCGCGTTTGGCTGCTCGAAACGCATGAATCTTTCGTATTTGCATAAAATGATAGGTTTTTAATTTCGTAATAGGAGCTGGAACGCCTACAGCGAGCACAAAACTCAAATGTTCGATTTCGCTATACAGCGACTTTGCATTCGTTTGGGGCGCGTTTGGCTGCCCGAAACGCAATAATCTTGCGTATTTGCATAAAAAGAAGTGTTTTTGATCTCATAATACGAGCTGGAAAGCCTACAGCGAGCGCAAAACTCAAATGTTCAATTTCGCTATACAGCGACTTTGCATTCGTTTGGGCCTCGTTAGGCTGCTCAAAACGCATGGATCTTGCGGATTTGCATAAAATGAAGTGTTTTTGATCTCATAATACGAGTTGGAACGCCTACAGCGAGCGCAAAACTCAAATGCTCAATTTCGGTATAAAGCGATTTTGCATCCGTTTGGGGCTCGTTTGGCTGCTCGAAACGCATGAATCTTGTGTATTTGCATAAAATAAAGTGTTTTTGATCTCATAATACGAGCTGGAACGCCTACAGCGAGCGCAAAAGTCAAATGTTCAATTTCGATATAAAGCGACTTTGCATTCGTTTGGGGCGCGTTTGGCTGCTCGAAACGCATTAATCTTGCGGATTTGCATGAAATGAAGTGTTTTTGATCTCATAATACGAGCTGGAACGCCTACAGCGAGCACAAAACTCAAATGATCGATTTCGGTATAAAGCAATTTTGCATTCGTTTGGGGCTCGTTTGGCTGCTCAAAACGCATGAATCTTGTGTATTTGCATGAAATGAAGGGTTTTTGATCTCATAATACGAGCTGGAACGCCTACAGCGAGCGCACAACTCAAATGTTCGATTTCGCTATATAGCGACTTTGGATTCGTTTGGCTGCTCGAAACGCATTAATCTTGCGTATTTGCATGAAATGAAGGGTTTTTGATCTCATATTACGAGCTAGAACGCCTACAGCAAGCGCAAAATTCAAATGCTCAATTTCGGTATAAAGCGATTTTGCATCCGTTTGGGGCTCGTTTGGCTGCTCGAAACGCATGAATCTTGTGTATTTGCATAAAATAAAGTGTTTTTGATCTCATAATACGAGCTGGAACTCAAATGTTCGATTTGGCTATATAGCGACTTTGGATTCGTTTGGAGCTCGTTTGGCTGCTCGAAACGCATTAATCTTGCGTATTTGCATAAAATAAAGGGTTTTTGATTTCATAATACAGGCTGTAACGCCTACAGCGAGCGCAAAACTCAAATGTTCGATTTCGCTATATAGCGACTTTGCATTCGTTTGGGGTTCGTTTGGCTGCTCAAAACGCATGAATCTTGCGGATTTGCATGAAATGAAGTGTTTTTGATCTCATAATACGAGCTGGAACGCCTACAGCGAGCACAAAACTCAAATGATCGATTTCGGTATAAAGCAATTTTGCATTCGTTTGGGGCTCGTTTGGCTGCTCAAAACGCATGAATATTGCGTATTTGCATAAAATGAAGTGTTTTTGATCTCATAATACGAGCTGGAACGCCTACAGCGAGCGAAAAACTCAAATGCTCGATTTCGCTATAAAGCGACTTTGCATTCGTTTGGGGCTCGTTTGGCTGCTCGAAACACATGAACCTTCCGTACTTGCATAAAATAAACGGTTTTCGATTCCATAATACGAGCTGGAACGCCTACAGCGAGCACAAAACTCTAATGATCGATTTCGGTATAAAGCGATTTTGCATCCGTTTGGGGCTCGTTTGGCTGCTCGAAACGCATGAATCTTGTGTATTTGCATGAAATGAAGGGTTTTTGATCTCATAATACGAGCTGGAACGCCTACAGCGAGCGCACAACTCAAATGTTCGATTTGGCTATATAGCGACTTTGGATTCGTTTGGAGCTCGTTTGGCTGCTCGAAACGCATTAATCTTGCGTATTTGCATAGAATAAAGGGTTTTTGATTTCATAATACAGGCTGTAACGCCTACAGCGAGCGTAAAACTCAAATGCTCGATTTCGCTATACAGCGACTTTGGATTCGTTTGGAGCTCGTTTGGCTGCTCGAAACGCATTAATCTTACGTATTTGCATGAAATGAAGGGTTTTTGATCTCATAATACGAGCTGGAACGCCTACAGCGAGCGCACAACTCAAATGTTCAAATTCGATATAAAGCAACGTTGCTTTCGTTTGGGGCGCGTTTGGCTGCTCGATACGCATGAATCTTTCGTATTTGCATAAAATGATAGGTTTTTAATTTCGTAATAGGAGCTGGAACGCCTACAGCGAGCGCAAAACTCAAATGTTCAATTTCGCTATACAGCGACTTTGCATTCGTTTGGGGCGCGTTTGGCTGCCCGAAACGCATTAATCTTGCGTATTTGCATAAAAAGAAGTGTTTTTGATCTCATAATACGAGCTGGAAAGCCTACAGCGAGCGCAAAACTCAAATGTTCAATTTCGCTATACAGCGACTTTGCATTCGTTTGGGCCTCGTTAGGCTGCTCAAAACGCATGGGTCTTGCGGATTTGCATGAAATGGAGTGTTTTTGATCTCATAATACGAGCTGGAACGCCTACAGCGAGCGCAAAACTCAAATGTTCAATTTCGATATAAAGCAACTTTGCATTCGTTTGGGGCGCGTTTGGCTGCTCGAAACGCATTAATCTTGCGTATGTGCATGAAATGAAGGGTTTTTGATCTCATAATACGAGCTGGAACGCCTACAGCGAGTGCAAAACTCAAATGTTCAATTTCGCTATACAGCGACTTTGCATTCGTTTGGGCCTCGTTAGGCTGCTCAAAACGCATGGGTCTTGCGGATTTGCATGAAATGGAGTGTTTTTGATCTCATAATACGAGCTGGAACGCCTACAGCGAGCGCAAAACTCAAATGTTCAATTTCGATATAAAGCAACTTTGCATTCGTTTGGGGCGCGTTTGGCTGCTCGAAACGCATGAATCTTTCGTATTTGCATAAAATGATAGGTTTTTAATTTCGTAATAGGAGCTGGAACGCCTACAGCGAGCACAATACTCAAATGTTCGATTTCGCTATACAGCGTCTTTGCATTCGTTTGGGGCGCGTTTGGCTGCCCGAAACGCATTAATCTTGCGTATTTGCATAAAAAGAAGTGTTTTTGATCTCATAATACGAGCTGGTAAGCCTACAGCGAGCGCAAAACTCAAATGTTCAATTTCGCTATACAGCGACTTTGCATTCGTTTGGGCCTCGTTAGGCTGCTCAAAACGCATGGATCTTGCGGATTTGCATAAAATGAAGTGTTTTTGATCTCATAATACGAGTTGGAACGCCTACAGCGAGCGCAAAACTCAAATGCTCAATTTCGGTATAAAGCGATTTTGCATCCGTTTGGGGCTCGTTTGGCTGCTCGAAACGCATGAATCTTGTGTATTTGCATAAAATAAAGTGTTTTTGATCACATAATACGAGCTGGAACGCCTACAGCGAGCGCAAAAGTCAAATGTTCAATTTCGATATAAAGCGACTTTGCATTCGTTTGGGGCGCGTTTGGCTGCTCGAAACGCATTAATCTTGCGGATTTGCATGAAATGAAGTGTTTTTGATTTCATAATACGAGCTGGAACGCCTACAGCGAGCACAAAACTCAAATGATCGATTTCGGTATAAAGCAATTTTGCATTCGTTTGGGGCTCGTTTGGCTGCTCAAAACGCATGAATCTTGTGTATTTGCATGAAATGAAGGGTTTCTGATCTCATAATACGAGCTGGAACGCCTACAGCGAGCACAAAACTCAAATGATCGATTTCGGTATAAAGCAATTTTGCATTCGTTTGGGGCTCGTTTGGCTGCTCAAAACGCATGAATATTGCGTATTTGCATAAAATGAAGTGTTTTTGATCTCATAATACGAGCTGGAACGCCTACAGCGAGCGAAAAACTCAAATGCTCGATTTCGCTATAAAGCGACTTTGCATTCGTTTGGGGCTCGTTTGGCTGCTCGAAACACATGAACCTTGCGTACTTGCATAAAATAAACGGTTTTCGATTCCATAATACGAGCTGGAACGCCTACAGCGAGCACAAAACTCTAATGATCGATTTCGGTATAAAGCGATTTTGCATCCGTTTGGGGCTCGTTTGGCTGCTCGAAACGCATGAATCTTGTGTATTTGCATGAAATGAAGGGTTTTTGATCTCATAATACGAGCTGGAACGCCTACAGCGAGCGTAAAACTCAAATGCTCGATTTCGCTATACAGCGACTTTGGATTCGTTTGGAGCTCGTTTGGCTGCTAGAAACGCATTAATCTTGCGTATTTGCATGAAATGAAGGGTTTTTGATCTCATAATACGAGCTGGAACGCCTACAGCGAGCGCAAAACTCAAATGCTCGATTTCGGTATAAAGCGATTTTGCATCCGTTTGGGGCTCGTTTGGCTGCTCGAAACGCATGAATCTTGTGTATTTGCATAAAATAAAGTGTTTTTGATCTCATAATACGAACTGGAACGCCTACAGCGAGCGCAAAAATCAAATGTTCAATTTCGATATAAAGCGACTTTGCATTCGTTTGGGGCGCGTTTGACTGCTCGAAACGCATGAATCTTGCGTATTTGCATACGATAAAGGGTTTTTGATTTCATAATGCAAGCTGTAACGCCTACAGCGAGCGCAAAACTCAAATGCTCGATTTCGCTATACAGCGACTTTGGATTCGTTTGGAGCTCGTTTGGCTGCTCGAAACGCATTAATCTTGCGTATTTGCATGAAATGAAGGGTTTTTGATCTCATAATACGAGCTGGAACGCCTACAGCGAGCGCAAAACTCAAATGCTCGATTTCGCTATACAGCGACTTTGGATTCGTTTGGAGCTCGTTTGGCTGCTCGAAACGCATTAATCTTGCGTATTTGCATGAAATGAAGGGTTTTTGATCTCATAATACGAGCTGGAACGCCTACAGCGAGCGCAAAACTCAAATGCTCGATTTCGCTATACAGCGACTTTGGATTCGTTTGGAGCTCGTTTGGCTGCTCGAAACGCATTAATCTTGCGTATTTGCATGAAATGAAGGGTTTTTGATCTCATAATACGAGCTGGAACGCCTACAGCGAGCGCACAACTCAAATGTTCAAATTCGATATAAAGCAACTTTGCTTTCGTTTGGGGCGCGTTTGGCTGCTCGAAACGCATGAATCTTTCGTATTTGCATAAAATGATAGGTTTTTAATTTCGTAATAGGAGCTGGAACGCCTACAGCAAGCGCAAAACTCAAATGTTCAATTTCGCTATACAGCGACTTTCCATTCGTTTGGGGCGCGTTTGGCTGCCCGAAACGCATTAATCTTGCGTATTTGCATAAAAAGAAGTGTTTTTGATCTCATAATACGAGCTGGAACGCCTACAGCGAGCACAAAACTCAAATGATCGATTTCGGTATAAAGCAATTTTGCATTCGTTTGGGGCTCGTTTGGCTGCTCAAAACGCATGAATCTTGTGTATTTGCATGAAATGAAGGGTTTTTGATCTCATAATACGAGCTGGAACGCCTACAGCGAGCGCATAACTCAAATGTTCGATTTCGCTATATAGCGACTTTGGATTCGTTTGGCTGCTCGAAACGCATTAATCTTGCGTATTTGCATGAAATGAAGGGTTTTTGATCTCATATTACGAGCTAGAACGCCTACAGCAAGCGCAAAATTCAAATGCTCAATTTCGGTATAAAGCGATTTTGCATCCGTTTGGGGCTCGTTTGGCTGCTCGAAACGCATGAATCTTGTGTATTTGCATAAAATAAAGTGTTTTTGATCTCATAATACGAGCTGGAACGCCTACAGCGAGCGCACAACTCAAATGTTCGATTTGGCTATATAGCGACTTTGGATTCGTTTGGAGCTCGTTTGGCTGCTCGAAACGCATTAATCTTGCGTATTTGCATAAAATAAAGGGTTTTTGATTTCATAATACAGGCTGTAACGCCTACAGCGAGCGCAAAACTCAAATGTTCGATTTCGCTATATAGCGACTTTGCATTCGTTTGGGGTTCGTTTGGCTGCTCAAAACGCATGAATCTTGCGGATTTGCATGAAATGAAGTGTTTTTGATCTCATAATACGAGCTGGAACGCCTACAGCGAGCACAAAACTCAAATGATCGATTTCGGTATAAAGCAATTTTGCATTCGTTTGGGGCTCGTTTGGCTGCTCAAAACGCATGAATATTGCGTATTTGCATAAAATGAAGTGTTTTTGATCTCATAATACGAGCTGGAACGCCTACAGCGAGCGAAAAACTCAAATGCTCGATTTCGCTATAAAGCGACTTTGCATTCGTTTGGGGCTCGTTTGGCTGCTCGAAACACATGAACCTTGCGTACTTGCATAAAATAAACGGTTTTCGATTCCATAATACGAGCTGGAACGCCTACAGCGAGCACAAAACTCTAATGATCGATTTCGGTATAAAGCGATTTTGCATCCGTTTGGGGCTCGTTTGGCTGCTCGAAACGCATGAATCTTGTGTATTTGCATGAAATGAAGGGTTTTTGATCTCATAATACGAGCTGGAACGCCTACAGCGAGCGCACAACTCAAATGTTCGATTTGGCTATATAGCGACTTTGGATTCGTTTGGAGCTCGTTTGGCTGCTCGAAACGCATTAATCTTGCGTATTTGCATAGAATAAAGGGTTTTTGATTTCATAATACAGGCTGTAACGCCTACAGCGAGCGTAAAACTCAAATGCTCGATTTCGCTATACAGCGACTTTGGATTCGTTTGGAGCTCGTTTGGCTGCTCGAAACGCATTAATCTTACGTATTTGCATGAAATGAAGGGTTTTTGATCTCATAATACGAGCTGGAACGTCTACAGCGAGCGCACAACTCAAATGTTCAAATTCGATATAAAGCAACGTTGCTTTCGTTTGGGGCGCGTTTGGCTGCTCGATACGCATGAATCTTTCGTATTTGCATAAAATGATAGGTTTTTAATTTCGTAATAGGAGCTGGAACGCCTACAGCGAGCGCAAAACTCAAATGTTCAATTTCGCTATACAGCGACTTTGCATTCGTTTGGGGCGCGTTTGGCTGCCCGAAACGCATTAATCTTGCGTATTTGCATAAAAAGAAGTGTTTTTGATCTCATAATACGAGCTGGAAAGCCTACAGCGAGCGCAAAACTCAAATGTTCAATTTCGCTATACAGCGACTTTGCATTCGTTTGGGCCTCGTTAGGCTGCTCAAAACGCATGGATCTTGCGGATTTGCATAAAATGAAGTGTCTTTGATCTCATAATACGAGTTGGAACGCCTACAGCGAGCGCAAAACTCAAATGCTCAATTTCGGTATAAAGCGATTTTGCATCCGTTTGGGGCTCGTTTGGCTGCTCGAAACGCATGAATCTTGTGTATTTGCATAAAATAAAGTGTTTTTGATCTCATAATACGAGCTGGAACGCCTACAGCGAGCGCAAAAGTCAAATGTTCAATTTCGATATAAAGCGACTTTGCATTCGTTTGGGGCGCGTTTGGCTGCTCGAAACGCATTAATCTTGCGTATGTGCATGAAATGAAGGGTTTTTGATCTCATAATACGAGCTGGAACGCCTACAGCGAGTGCAAAACTCAAATGTTCAATTTCGCTATACAGCGACTTTGCATTCGTTTGGGCCTCGTTAGGCTGCTCAAAACGCATGGGTCTTGCGGATTTGCATGAAATGGAGTGTTTTTGATCTCATAATACGAGCCGGAACTCCTACAGCGAGCGCAAAACTCAAATGTTCAATTTCGATATAAAGCAACTTTGCATTCGTTTGGGGCGCGTTTGGCTGCTCGAAACGCATGAATCTTTCGTATTTGCATAAAATGATAGGTTTTTAATTTCGTAATAGGAGCTGGAACGCCTACAGCGAGCACAATACTCAAATGTTCGATTTCGCTATACAGCGTCTTTGCATTCGTTTGGGGCGCGTTTGGCTGCCCGAAACGCATTAATCTTGCGTATTTGCATAAAAAGAAGTGTTTTTGATCTCATAATACGAGCTGGTAAGCCTACAGCGAGCGCAAAACTCAAACGTTCAATTTCGCTATACAGCGACTTTGCATTCGTTTGGGCCTCGTTAGGCTGCTCAAAACGCATGGATCTTGCGGATTTGCATAAAATGAAGTGTTTTTGATCTCATAATACGAGTTGGAACGCCTACAGCGAGCGCAAAACTCAAATGCTCAATTTCGGTATAAAGCGATTTTGCATCCGTTTGGGGCTCGTTTGGCTGCTCGAAACGCATGAATCTTGTGTATTTGCATAAAATAAAGTGTTTTTGATCACATAATACGAGCTGGAACGCCTACAGCGAGCGCAAAAGTCAAATGTTCAATTTCGATATAAAGCGATTTTGCATTCGTTTGGGGCGCGTTTGGCTGCTCGAAACGCATTAATCTTGCGGATTTGCATGAAATGAAGTGTTTTTGATCTCATAATACGAGCTGGAACGCCTACAGCGAGCACAAAACTCAAATGATCGATTTCGGTATAAAGCAATTTTGCATTCGTTTGGGGCTCGTTTGGCTGCTCGAAACGCATGAATCTTGTGTATTTGCATGAAATGAAGGGTTTTTGATCTCATAATACGAGCTGGAACGCCTACAGCGAGCGCACAACTCAAATGTTCGATTTGGCTATATAGCGACTTTGGATTCGTTTGGAGCTCGTTTGGCTGCTCGAAACGCATTAATCTTGCGTATTTGCATAAAATAAAGGGTTTTTGATTTCATAATACAGGCTGTAACGCCTACAGCGAGCGTAAAACTCAAATGCTCGATTTCGCTATACAGCGACTTTGGATTCGTTTGGAGCTCGTTTGGCTGCTCGAAACGCATTAATCTTGCGTATTTGCATGAAATGAAGGGTTTTTGATCTCATAATACGAGCTGGAACGCCTACAGCGAGCGCACAACTCAAATGTTCAAATTCGATATAAAGCAACATTGCTTTCGTTTGGGGCGCGTTTGGCTGCTCGAAACGCATGAATCTTTCGTATTTGCATAAAATGATAGGTTTTTAATTTCGTAATAGGAGCTGGAACGCCTACAGCGAGCGCAAAACTCAAATGTTCAATTTCGCTATACAGCGACTTTGCATTCGTTTGGGGCGCGTTTGGCTGCCCGAAACGCATTAATCTTGCGTATTTGCATAAAAAGAAGTGTTTTTGATCTCATAATACGAGCTGGAAAGCCTACAGCGAGCGCAAAACTCAAATGTTCAATTTCGCTATACAGCGACTTTGCATTCGTTTGGGCCTCGTTAGGCTGCTCAAAACGCATGGATCTTGCGGATTTGCATAAAATGAAGTGTTTTTGATCTCATAATACGAGTTGGAACGCCTACAGCGAGCGCAAAACTCAAATGCTCAATTTCGGTATAAAGCGATTTTGCATCCGTTTGGGGCTCGTTTGGCTGCTCGAAACGCATGAATCTTGTGTATTTGCATAAAATAAAGTGTTTTTGATCTCATAATACGAGCTGGAACGCCTACAGCGAGCGCAAAAGTCAAATGTTCAATTTCGATATAAAGCGACGTTGCATTCGTTTGGGGCGCGTTTGGCTGCTCGAAACGCATTAATCTTGCGGATTTGCATGAAATGAAGTGTTTTTGATCTCATAATACGAGCTGGAACGCCTACAGCGAGCACAAAACTCAAATGATCGATTTCGGTATAAAGCAATTTTGCATTCGTTTGGGGCTCGTTTGGCTGCTCAAAACGCATGAATCTTGTGTATTTGCATGAAATGAAGGGTTTTTGATCTCATAATACGAGCTGGAACGCCTACAGCGAGCGCATAACTCAAATGTTCGATTTCGCTATATAGCGACTTTGGATTCGTTTGGCTGCTCGAAACGCATTAATCTTGCGTATTTGCATGAAATGAAGGGTTTTTGATCTCATATTACGAGCTAGAACGCCTACAGCAAGCGCAAAATTCAAATGCTCAATTTCGGTATAAAGCGATTTTGCATCCGTTTGGGGCTCGTTTGGCTGCTCGAAACGCATGAATCTTGTGTATTTGCATAAAATAAAGTGTTTTTGATCTCATAATACGAGCTGGAACGCCTACAGCGAGCGCACAACTCAAATGTTCGATTTGGCTATATAGCGACTTTGGATTCGTTTGGAGCTCGTTTGGCTGCTCGAAACGCATTAATCTTGCGTATTTGCATAAAATAAAGGGTTTTTGATTTCATAATACAGGCTGTAACGCCTACAGCGAGCGCAAAACTCAAATGTTCGATTTCGCTATATAGCGACTTTGCATTCGTTTGGGGTTCGTTTGGCTGCTCAAAACGCATGAATCTTGCGGATTTGCATAAAAAGAAGTGTTTTTGATCTCATAATACGAGCTGGAAAGCCTACAGCGAGCGCAAAACTCAAATGTTCAATTTCGCTATACAGCGACTTTGCATTCGTTTGGGCCTCGTTAGGCTGCTCAAAACGCATGGATCTTGCGGATTTGCATAAAATGAAGTGTTTTTGATCTCATAATACGAGTTGGAACGCCTACAGCGAGCGCAAAACTCAAATGCTCAATTTCGGTATAAAGCGATTTTGCATCCGTTTGGGGCTCGTTTGGCTGCTCGAAACGCATGAATCTTGTGTATTTGCATAAAATAAAGTGTTTTTGATCTCATAATACGAGCTGGAACGCCTACAGCGAGCGCAAAAGTCAAATGTTCAATTTCGATATAAAGCGACTTTGCATTCGTTTGGGGCGCGTTTGGCTGCTCGAAACGCATTAATCTTGCGGATTTGCATGAAATGAAGTGTTTTTGATCTCATAATACGAGCTGGAACGCCTACAGCGAGCACAAAACTCAAATGATCGATTTCGGTATAAAGCAATTTTGCATTCGTTTGGGGCTCGTTTGGCTGCTCAAAACGCATGAATCTTGTGTATTTGCATGAAATGAAGGGTTTTTGATCTCATAATACGAGCTGGAACGCCTACAGCGAGCACAAAACTCAAATGATCGATTTCGGTATAAAGCAATTTTGCATTCGTTTGAGGCTCGTTTGGCTGCTCAAAACGCATGAATATTGCGTATTTGCATAAAATGAAGTGTTTTTGATCTCATAATACGAGCTGGAACGCCTACAGCGAGCGAAAAACTCAAATGCTCGATTTCGCTATAAAGCGACTTTGCATTCGTTTGGGGCTCGTTTGGCTGCTCGAAACACATGAACCTTGCGTACTTGCATAAAATGAACGGTTTTCGATTCCATAATACGAGCTGGAACGCCTACAGCGAGCACAAAACTCTAATGATCGATTTCGGTATAAAGCGATTTTGCATCCGTTTGGGGCTCGTTTGGCTGCTCGAAACGCATGAATCTTGTGTATTTGCATGAAATGAAGGGTTTTTGATCTCATAATACGAGCTGGAACGCCTACAGCGAGCGTAAAACTCAAATGCTCGATTTCGCTATACAGAGACTTTGGATTCGTTTGGAGCTCGTTTGGCTGCTAGAAACGCATTAATCTTGCGTATTTGCATGAAATGAAGGGTTTTTGATCTCATAATACGAGCTGGAACGCCTACAGCGAGCGCAAAACTCAAATGCTCGATTTCGGTATAAAGCGATTTTGCATCCGTTTGGGGCTCGTTTGGCTGCTCGAAACGCATGAATCTTGTGTATTTGCATAAAATAAAGTGTTTTTAATCTCATAATACGAGCTGGAACGCCTACAGCGAGCGCAAAAATCAAATGTTCAATTTCGATATAAAGCGACTTTGCATTCGTTTGGGGCGCGTTTGACTGCTCGAAACGCATGAATCTTGCGTATTTGCATAAAATAAAGGGTTTTTGATTTCATAATACAGGCTGTAACGCCTACAGCGAGCGCAAAACTCAAATGTTCGATTTCGCTATATAGCGACTTTGCATTCGTTTGGGGTTCGTTTGGCTGCTCAAAACGCATGAATCTTGCGGATTTGCATGAAATGAAGTGTTTTTGATCTCATAATACGAGCTGGAACGCCTACAGCGAGCACAAAACTCAAATGATCGATTTCGGTATAAAGCAATTTTGCATTCGTTTGGGGCTCGTTTGGCTGCTCAAAACGCATGAATATTGCGTATTTGCATAAAATGAAGTTTTTTTGATCTCATAATACGAGCTGGAACGCCTACAGCGAGCGAAAAACTCAAATGCTCGATTTCGCTATAAAGCGACTTTGCATTCGTTTGGGGCTCGTTTGGCTGCTCGAAACACATGAACCTTGCGTACTTGCATAAAATAAACGGTTTTCGATTCCATAATACGAGCTGGAACGCCTACAGCGAGCACAAAACTCTAATGATCGATTTCGGTATAAAGCGATTTTGCATCCGTTTGGGGCTCGTTTGGCTGCTCGAAACGCATGAATCTTGTGTATTTGCATGAAATGAAGGGTTTTTGATCTCATAATACGAGCTGGAACGCCTACAGCGAGCGCACAACTCAAATGTTCGATTTCGCTATATAGCGACTTTGGATTCGTATGGAGCTCGTTTGGCTGCTCGAAACGCATTAATCTTGCGTATTTGCATAAAATAAAGAGTTTTTGATTTCATAATACAGGCTGTAACGCCTACAGCGAGCGTAAAACTCAAATGCTCGATTTCGCTATACAGCGACTTTGGATTCGTTTGGAGCTCGTTTGGCTGCTAGAAACGCATTAATCTTGCGTATTTGCATGAAATGAAGGGTTTTTGATCTCATAATACGAGCTGGAACGCCTACAGCGAGCGCAAAACTCAAATGCTCGATTTCGGTATAAAGCGATTTTGCATCCGTTTGGGGCTCGTTTGGCTGCTCGAAACGCATGAATCTTGTGTATTTGCATAAAATAAAGTGTTTTTGATCTCATAATACGAACTGGAACGCCTACAGCGAGCGCAAAAATCAAATGTTCAATTTCGATATAAAGCGACTTTGCATTCGTCTGGGGCGCGTTTGACTGCTCGAAACGCATGAATCTTGCGTATTTGCATAAGATAAAGGGTTTTTGATTTCATAATACAGGCTGTAACGCTTACAGCGAGCGCAAAACTCAAATGCTCGATTTCGCTATACAGCGACTTTGGATTCGTTTGGAGCTCGTTTGGCTGCTCGAAACGCATTAATCTTGCGTATTTGCATGAAATGAAGGGTTTTTGATCTCATAATACGAGCTGGAACGCCTACGGCGAGCGCACAACTCAAATGGTCAAATTCGATATAAAGCAACTTTGCTTTCGTTTGGGGCGCGTTTGGCTGCTCGAAACGCATGAATCTTTCGTATTTGCATGAAATGGAGTGTTTTTGATCTCATAATACGAGCTGGAACGCCTACAGCGAGCGCAAAACTCAAATGTTCAATTTCGATATAAAGCAACTTTGCATTCGTTTGGGGCGCGTTTGGCTGCTCGAAACGCATGAATCTTTCGTATTTGCATAAAATTATAGGTTTTTAATTTCGTAATAGGAGCTGGAACGCCTACAGCGAGCGCAAAACTCAAATGTTCGATTTCGCTATACAGCGACTTTGCATTCGTTTGGGGCGCGTTTGGCTGCCCGAAACGCATTAATCTTGCGTATTTGCATAAAAAGAAGTGTTTTTGATCTCATAATACGAGCTGGAAAGCCTACAGCGAGCGCAAAACTCAAATGTTCAATTTCGCTATACAGCGACTTTGCATTCGTTTGGGCCTCGTTAGGCTGCTCAAAACGCATGGATCTTGCGGATTTGCATAAAATGAAGTGTTTTTGATCTCATAATACGAGTTGGAACGCCTACAGCGAGCGCAAAACTCAAATGCTCAATTTCGGTATAAAGCGATTTTGCATCCGTTTGGGGCTCGTTTGGCTGCTCGAAACGCATGAATCTTGTGTATTTGCATAAAATAAAGTGTTTTTGATCTCATAATACGAGCTGGAACGCCTACAGCGAGCGCAAAAGTCAAATGTTCAATTTCGATATAAAGCGACTTTGCATTCGTTTGGGGCGCGTTTGGCTGCTCGAAACGCATTAATCTTGCGGATTTGCATGAAATGAAGTGTTTTTGATCTCATAATACGAGCTGGAACGCCTACAGCGAGCACAAAACTCAAATGATCGATTTCGGTATAAAGCAATTTTGCATTCGTTTGGGGCTCGTTTGGCTGCTCAAAACGCATGAATCTTGTGTATTTGCATGAAATGAAGGGTTTTTGATCTCATAATACGAGCTGGAACGCCTACAGCGAGCGCACAACTCAAATGTTCGATTTCGCTATATAGCGACTTTGGATTCGTTTGGCTGCTCGAAACGCATTAATCTTGCGTATTTGCATGAAATGAAGGGTTTTTGATCTCATATTACGAGCTAGAACGCCTACAGCAAGCGCAAAATTCAAATGCTCAATTTCGGTATAAAGCGACTTTGGATTCGTTTGGAGCTCGTTTGGCTGCTCGAAACGCATTAATCTTGCGTATTTGCATAAAATAAAGGGTTTTTGATTTCATAATACAGGCTGTAACGCCTACAGCGAGCGCAAAACTCAAATGTTCGATTTCGCTATATAGCGACTTTGCATTCGTTTGGGGTTCGTTTGGCTGCTCAAAACGCATGAATCTTGCGGATTTGCATGAAATGAAGTGTTTTTGATCTCATAATACGAGCTGGAACGCCTACAGCGAGCACAAAACTCAAATGATCGATTTCGGTATAAAGCAATTTTGCATTCGTTTGGGGCTCGTTTGGCTGCTCAAAACGCATGAATCTTGTGTATTTGCATGAAATGAAGGGTTTTTGATCTCATAATACGAGCTGGAACGCCTACAGCGAGCACAAAACTCAAATGATCGATTTCGGTATAAAGCAATTTTGCATTCGTTTGGGGCTCGAAACGCATGAATCTTGTGTATTTGCATAAAATAAAGTGTTTTTGATCTCATAATACGAGCTGGAACGCCTACAGCGAGCGCAAAAGTCAAATGTTCAATTTCGATATAAAGCGACTTTGCATTCGTTTGGGGCGCGTTTGGCTGCTCGAAACGCATTAATCTTGCGGATTTGCATGAAATGAAGGGTTTTTGATCTCATAATACGAGCTGGAACGCCTACAGCGAGCGCACAACTCAAATGTTCAAATTCGATATAAAGCAACGTTGCTTTCGTTTGGGGCGCGTTTGGCTGCTCGATACGCATGAATCTTTCGTATTTGCATAAAATGATAGGTTTTCAATTTCGTAATAGGAGCTGGAACGCCTACAGCGAGCGCAAAACTCAAATGTTCAATTTCGCTATACAGCGACTTTGCATTCGTTTGGGGCGCGTTTGGCTGCCCGAAACGCATTAATCTTGCGTATTTGCATAAAAAGAAGTGTTTTTGATCTCATAATACGAGCTGGAAAGCCTACAGCGAGCGCAAAACTCAAATGTTCAATTTCGCTATACAGCGACTTTGCATTCGTTTGGGCCTCGTTAGGCTGCTCAAAACGCATGGATCTTGCGGATTTGCATAAAATGAAGTGTTTTTGATCTCATAATACGAGTTGGAACGCCTACAGCGAGCGCAAAACTCAAATGCTCAATTTCGGTATAAAGCGATTTTGCATCCGTTTGGGGCTCGTTTGGCTGCTCGAAACGCATGAGTCTTGTGTATTTGCATAAAATAAAGTGTTTTTGATCTCATAATACGAGCTGGAACGCCTACAGCGAGCGCAAAAGTCAAATGTTCAATTTCGATATAAAGCGACTTTGCATTCGTTTGGGGCGCGTTTGGCTGCTCGAAACGCATTAATCTTGCGGATTTGCATGAAATGAAGTGTTTTTGATCTCATAATACGAGCTGGAACGCCTACAGCGAGCACAAAACTCAAATGATCGATTTCGGTATAAAGCAATTTTGCATTCGTTTGGGGCTCGTTTGGCTGCTCAAAACGCATGAATCTTGTGTATTTGCATGAAATGAAGGGTTTTTGATCTCATAATACGAGCTGGAACGCCTACAGCGAGCACAAAACTCAAATGATCGATTTCGGTATAAAGCAATTTTGCATTCGTTTGGGGCTCGAAACGCATGAATCTTGTGTATTTGCATAAAATAAAGTGTTTTTGATCTCATAATACGAGCTGGAACGCCTACAGCGAGCGCAAAAGTCAAATGTTCAATTTCGATATAAAGCGACTTTGCATTCGTTTGGGGCGCGTTTGGCTGCTCGAAACGCATTAATCTTGCGGATTTGCATGAAATGAAGTGTTTTTGATCTCATAATACGAGCTGGAACGCCTACAGCGAGCACAAAACTCAAATGATCGATTTCGGTATAAAGCAATTTTGCATTCGTTTGGGGCTCGTTTGGCTGCTCAAAACGCATGAATCTTGTGTATTTGCATGAAATGAAGGGTTTTTGATCTCATAATACGAGCTGGAACGCCTACAGCGAGCGCACAACTCAAATGTTCGATTTCGCTATATAGCGACTTTGGATTCGTTTGGCTGCTCGAAACGCATTAATCTTGCGTATTTGCATAAAATAAAGTGTTTTTGATCTCATAATACGAGCTGGAACGCCTACAGCGAGCGCACAACTCAAATGTTCGATTTGGCTATATAGCGACTTTGGATTCGTTTGGGGCTCGTTTGGCTGCTCGAAACACATGAACCTTGCGTACTTGCATAAAATAAACGGTTTTCGATTCCATAATACGAGCTGGAACGCCTACAGCGAGCACAAAACTCTAATGATCGATTTCGGTATAAAGCGATTTTGCATCCGTTTGGGGCTCGTTTGGCTGCTCGAAACGCATGAATCTTGTGTATTTGCATGAAATGAAGGGTTTTTGATCTCATAATACGAGCTGGAACGCCTACAGCGAGCGCACAACTCAAATGTTCGATTTGGCTATATAGCGACTTTGGATTCGTTTGGAGCTCGTTTGGCTGCTCGAAACGCATTAATCTTGCGTATTTGCATAGAATAAAGGGTTTTTGATTTCATAATACAGGCTGTAACGCCTACAGCGAGCGTAAAACTCAAATGCTCGATTTCGCTATACAGCGACTTTGGATTCGTTTGGAGCTCGTTTGGCTGCTCGAAACGCATTAATCTTACGTATTTGCATGAAATGAAGGGTTTTTGATCTCATAATACGAGCTGGAACGCCTACAGCGAGCGCACAACTCAAATGTTCAAATTCGATATAAAGCAACGTTGCTTTCGTTTGGGGCGCGTTTGGCTGCTCGATACGCATGAATCTTTCGTATTTGCATAAAATGATAGGTTTTTAATTTCGTAATAGGAGCTGGAACGCCTACAGCGAGCGCAAAACTCAAATGTTCAATTTCGCTATACAGCGACTTTGCATTCGTTTGGGGCGCGTTTGGCTGCCCGAAACGCATTAATCTTGCGTATTTGCATAAAAAGAAGTGTTTTTGATCTCATAATACGAGCTGGAAAGCCTACAGCGAGCGCAAAACTCAAATGTTCAATTTCGCTATACAGCGACTTTGCATTCGTTTGGGCCTCGTTAGGCTGCTCAAAACGCATGGATCTTGCGGATTTGCATAAAATGAAGTGTTTTTGATCTCATAATACGAGTTGGAACGCCTACAGCGAGCGCAAAACTCAAATGCTCAATTTCGGTATAAAGCGATTTTGCATCCGTTTGGGGCTCGTTTGGCTGCTCGAAACGCATGAGTCTTGTGTATTTGCATAAAATAAAGTGTTTTTGATCTCATAATACGAGCTGGAACGCCTACAGCGAGCGCAAAAGTCAAATGTTCAATTTCGATATAAAGCGACTTTGCATTCGTTTGGGGCGCGTTTGGCTGCTCGAAACGCATTAATCTTGCGGATTTGCATGAAATGAAGTGTTTTTGATCTCATAATACGAGCTGGAACGCCTACAGCGAGTGCAAAACTCAAATGTTCAATTTCGCTATACAGCGACTTTGCATTCGTTTGGGCCTCGTTAGGCTGCTCAAAACGCATGGATCTTGCGGATTTGCATAAAATGAAGTGTTTTTGATCTCATAATACGAGTTGGAACGCCTACAGCGAGCGCAAAACTCAAATGCTCAATTTCGGTATAAAGCGATTTTGCATCCGTTTGGGGCTCGTTTGGCTGCTCGAAACGCATGAATCTTGTGTATTTGCATAAAATAAAGTGTTTTTGATCACATAATACGAGCTGGAATGCCTACAGCGAGCGCAAAAGTCAAATGTTCAATTTCGATATAAAGCGATTTTGCATTCGTTTGGGGCGCGTTTGGCTGCTCGAAACGCATTAATCTTGCGGATTTGCATGAAATGAAGTGTTTTTGATCTCATAATACGAGCTGGAACGCCTACAGCGAGCACAAAACTCAAATGATCGATTTCGGTATAAAGCAATTTTGCATTCGTTTGGGGCTCGTTTGGCTGCTCGAAACGCATGAATCTTGTGTATTTGCATGAAATGAAGGGTTTTTGATCTCATAATACGAGCTGGAACGCCTACAGCGAGCGCACAACTCAAATGTTCGATTTGGCCATATAGCGACTTTGGATTCGTTTGGAGCTCGTTTGGCTGCTCGATACGCATTAATCTTGCGTATTTGCATAAAATAAAGGGTTTTTGATTTCATAATACAGGCTGTAACGCCTACAGCGAGCGTAAAACTCAAATGCTCGATTTCGCTATACAGCGACTTTGGATTCGTTTGGAGCTCGTTTGGCTGCTCGAAACGCATTAATCTTGCGTATTTGCATGAAATGAAGGGTTTTTGATCTCATAATACGAGCTGGAACGCCTACAGCGAGCGCACAACTCAAATGTTCAAATTCGATATAAAGCAACATTGCTTTCGTTTGGGGCGCGTTTGGCTGCTCGAAACGCATGAATCTTTCGTATTTGCATAAAATGATAGGTTTTTAATTTCGTAATAGGAGCTGGAACGCCTACAGCGAGCGCAAAACTCAAATGTTCAATTTCGCTATACAGCGACTTTGCATTCGTTTGGGGCGCGTTTGGCTGCCCGAAACGCATTAATCTTGCGTATTTGCATAAAAAGAAGTGTTTTTGATCTCATAATACGAGCTGGAAAGCCTACAGCGAGCGCAAAACTCAAATGTTCAATTTCGCTATACAGCGACTTTGCATTCGTTTGGGCCTCGTTAGGCTGCTCAAAACGCATGGATCTTGCGGATTTGCATAAAATGAAGTGTTTTTGATCTCATAATACGAGTTGGAACGCCTACAGCGAGCGCAAAACTCAAATGCTCAATTTCGGTATAAAGCGATTTTGCATCCGTTTGGGGCTCGTTTGGCTGCTCGAAACGCATGAATCTTGTGTATTTGCATAAAATAAAGTGTTTTTGATCTCATAATACGAGCTGGAACGCCTACAGCGAGCGCAAAAGTCAAATGTTCAATTTCGATATAAAGCGACTTTGCATTCGTTTGGGGCGCGTTTGGCTGCTCGAAACGCATTAATCGTGCGGATTTGCATGAAATGAAGTGTTTTTGATCTCATAATACGAGCTGGAACGCCTACAGCGAGCACAAAACTCAAATGATCGATTTCGGTATAAAGCAATTTTGCATTCGTTTGGGGCTCGTTTGGCTGCTCAAAACGCATGAATCTTGTGTATTTGCATGAAATGAAGGGTTTTTGATCTCATAATACGAGCTGGAACGCCTACAGCGAGCGCACAACTCAAATGTTCGATTTCGCTATATAGCGACTTTGGATTCGTTTGGCTGCTCGAAACGCATTAATCTTGCGTATTTGCATGAAATGAAGGGTTTTTGATCTCATATTACGAGCTAGAACGCCTACAGCAAGCGCAAAATTCAAATGCTCAATTTCGGTATAAAGCGATTTTGCATCCGTTTGGGGCTCGTTTGGCTGCTCGAAACGCATGAATCTTGTGTATTTGCATAAAATAAAGTGTTTTTGATCTCATAATACGAGCTGGAACTCAAATGTTCGATTTGGCTATATAGCGACTTTGGATTCGTTTGGAGCTCGTTTGGCTGCTCGAAACGCATTAATCTTGCGTATTTGCATAAAATAAAGGGTTTTTGATTTCATAATACAGGCTGTAACGCCTACAGCGAGCGCAAAACTCAAATGTTCGATTTCGCTATATAGCGACTTTGCATTCGTTTGGGGTTCGTTTGGCTGCTCAAAACGCATGAATCTTGCGGATTTGCATGAAATGAAGTGTTTTTGATCTCATAATACGAGCTGGAACGCCTACAGCGAGCACAAAACTCAAATGATCGATTTCGGTATAAAGCAATTTTGCATTCGTTTGGGGCTCGTTTGGCTGCTCAAAACGCATGAATATTGCGTATTTGCATAAAATGAAGTGTTTTTGATCTCATAATACGAGCTGGAACGCCTACAGCGAGCGAAAAACTCAAATGCTCGATTTCGCTATAAAGCGACTTTGCATTCGTTTGGGGCTCGTTTGGCTGCTCGAAACACATGAACCTTGCGTACTTGCATAAAATAAACGGTTTTCGATTCCATAATACGAGCTGGAACGCCTACAGCGAGCACAAAACTCTAATGATCGATTTCGGTATAAAGCGATTTTGCATCCGTTTGGGGCTCGTTTGGCTGCTCGAAACGCATGAATCTTGTGTATTTGCATGAAATGAAGGGTTTTTGATCTCATAATACGAGCTGGAACGCCTACAGCGAGCGCACAACTCAAATGTTCGATTTGGCTATATAGCGACTTTGGATTCGTTTGGAGCTCGTTTGGCTGCTCGAAACGCATTAATCTTGCGTATTTGCATAGAATAAAGGGTTTTTGATTTCATAATACAGGCTGTAACGCCTACAGCGAGCGTAAAACTCAAATGCTCGATTTCGCTATACAGCGACTTTGGATTCGTTTGGAGCTCGTTTGGCTGCTCGAAACGCATTAATCTTACGTATTTGCATGAAATGAAGGGTTTTTGATCTCATAATACGAGCTGGAACGCCTACAGCGAGCGCACAACTCAAATGTTCAAATTCGATATAAAGCAACGTTGCTTTCGTTTGGGGCGCGTTTGGCTGCTCGATACGCATGAATCTTTCGTATTTGCATAAAATGATAGGTTTTTAATTTCGTAATAGGAGCTGGAACGCCTACAGCGAGCGCAAAACTCAAATGTTCAATTTCGCTATACAGCGACTTTGCATTCGTTTGGGGCGCGTTTGGCTGCCCGAAACGCATTAATCTTGCGTATTTGCATAAAAAGAAGTGTTTTTGATCTCATAATACTAGCTGGAAAGCCTACAGCGAGCGCAAAACTCAAATGTTCAATTTCGCTATACAGCGACTTTGCATTCGTTTGGGCCTCGTTAGGCTGCTCAAAACGCATGGATCTTGCGGATTTGCATAAAATGAAGTGTTTTTGATCTCATAATACGAGTTGGAACGCCTACAGCGAGCGCAAAACTCAAATGCTCAATTTCGGTATAAAGCGATTTTGCATCCGTTTGGGGCTCGTTTGGCTGCTCGAAACGCATGAATCTTGTGTATTTGCATAAAATAAAGTGTTTTTGATCTCATAATACGAGCTGGAACGCCTACAGCGAGCGCAAAAGTCAAATGTTCAATTTCGATATAAAGCGACTTTGCATTCGTTTGGGGCGCGTTTGGCTGCTGGAAACGCATTAATCTTGCGTATGTGCATGAAATGAAGGGTTTTTGATCTCATAATACGAGCTGGAAAGCCTACAGCGAGCGCAAAACTCAAATGTTCAATTTCGCTATACAGCGACTTTGCATTCGTTTGGGCCTCGTTAGGCTGCTCAAAACGCATGGATCTTGCGGATTTGCATAAAATGAAGTGTTTTTGATCTCATAATACGAGTTGGAACGCCTACAGCGAGCGCAAAACTCAAATGCTCAATTTCGGTATAAAGCGATTTTGCATCCGTTTGGGGCTCGTTTGGCTGCTCGAAACGCATGAATCTTGTGTATTTGCATAAAATAAAGTGTTTTTGATCACATAATACGAGCTGGAACGCCTACAGCGAGCGCAAAAGTCAAATGTTCAATTTCGATATAAAGCGACTTTGCATTCGTTTGGGGCGCGTTTGGCTGCTCGAAACGCATTAATCTTGCGGATTTGCATGAAATGAAGTGTTTTTGATCTCATAATACGAGCTGGAACGCCTACAGCGAGCACAAAACTCAAATGATCGATTTCGGTATAAAGCAATTTTGCATTCGTTTGGGGCTCGTTTGGCTGCTCAAAACGCATGAATCTTGTGTATTTGCATGAAATGAAGGGTTTTTGATCTCATAATACGAGCTGGAACGCCTACAGCGAGCACAAAACTCAAATGATCGATTTCGGTATAAAGCAATTTTGCATTCGTTTGGGGCTCGAAACGCATGAATCTTGTGGATTTGCATAAAATAAAGTGTTTTTGATCTCATAATACGAGCTGGAACGCCTACAGCGAGCGCAAAAGTCAAATGTTCAATTTCGATATAAAGCGACTTTGCATTCGTTTGGGGCGCGTTTGGCTGCTCGAAACGCATTAATCTTGCGGATTTGCATGAAATGAAGTGTTTTTGATCTCATAATACGAGCTGGAACGCCTACAGCGAGCACAAAACTCAAATGATCGATTTCGTTATAAAGCAATTTTGCATTCGTTTGGGGCTCGTTTGGCTGCTCAAAACGCATGAATATTGCGTATTTGCATAAAATGAAGTGTTTTTGATCTCATAATACGAGCTGGAACGCCTACAGCGAGCGAAAAACTCAAATGCTCGATTTCGCTATAAAGCGACTTTGCATTCGTTTGGGGCTCGTTTGGCTGCTCGAAACACATGAACCTTGCGTACTTGCATAAAATAAACGGTTTTCGATTCCATAATACGAGCTGGAACGCCTACAGCGAGCACAAAACTCTAATGATCGATTTCGGTATAAAGCGATTTTGCATCCGTTTGGGGCTCGTTTGGCTGCTCGAAACGCATGAATCTTGTGTATTTGCATGAAATGAAGGGTTTTTGATCTCATAATACGAGCTGGAACGCCTACAGCGAGCGCACAACTCAAATGTTCGATTTGGCTATATAGCGACTTTGGATTCGTTTGGAGCTCGTTTGGCTGCTCGAAACGCATTAATCTTGCGTATTTGCATAGAATAAAGGGTTTTTGATTTCATAATACAGGCTGTAACGCCTACAGCGAGCGTAAAACTCAAATGCTCGATTTCGCTATACAGCGACTTTGGATTCGTTTGGAGCTCGTTTGGCTGCTCGAAACGCATTAATCTTACGTATTTGCATGAAATGAAGGGTTTTTGATCTCATAATACGAGCTGGAACGCCTACAGCGAGCGCACAACTCAAATGTTCAAATTCGATATAAAGCAACGTTGCTTTCGTTTGGGGCGCGTTTGGCTGCTCGATACGCATGAATCTTTCGTATTTGCATAAAATGATAGGTTTTTAATTTCGTAATAGGAGCTGGAACGCCTACAGCGAGCGCAAAACTCAAATGTTCAATTTCGCTATACAGCGACTTTGCATTCGTTTGGGGCGCGTTTGGCTGCCCGAAACGCATTAATCTTGCGTATTTGCATAAAAAGAAGTGTTTTTGATCTCATAATACGAGCTGGAAAGCCTACAGCGAGCGCAAAACTCAAATGTTCAATTTCGCTATACAGCGACTTTGCATTCGTTTGGGCCTCGTTAGGCTGCTCAAAACGCATGGATCTTGCGGATTTGCATAAAATGAAGTGTTTTTGATCTCATAATACGAGTTGGAACGCCTACAGCGAGCGCAAAACTCAAATGCTCAATTTCGGTATAAAGCGATTTTGCATCCGTTTGGGGCTCGTTTGGCTGCTCGAAACGCATGAATCTTGTGTATTTGCATAAAATAAAGTGTTTTTGATCTCATAATACGAGCTGGAACGCCTACAGCGAGCGCAAAAGTCAAATGTTCAATTTCGATATAAAGCGACTTTGCATTCGTTTGGGGCGCGTTTGGCTGCTCGAAACGCATTAATCTTGCGTATGTGCATGAAATGAAGGGTTTTTGATCTCATAATACGAGCTGGAACGCCTACAGCGAGTGCAAAACTCAAATGTTCAATTTCGCTATACAGCGACTTTGCATTCGTTTGGGCCTCGTTAGGCTGCTCAAAACGCATGGATCTTGCGGATTTGCATAAAATGAAGTGTTTTTGATCTCATAATACGAGTTGGAACGCCTACAGCGAGCGCAAAACTCAAATGCTCAATTTCGGTATAAAGCGATTTTGCATCCGTTTGGGGCTCGTTTGGCTGCTCGAAACGCATGAATCTTGTGTATTTGCATAAAATAAAGTGTTTTTGATCACATAATACGAGCTGGAATGCCTACAGCGAGCGCAAAAGTCAAATGTTCAATTTCGATATAAAGCGATTTTGCATTCGTTTGGGGCGCGTTTGGCTGCTCGAAACGCATTAATCTTGCGGATTTGCATGAAATGAAGTGTTTTTGATCTCATAATACGAGCTGGAACGCCTACAGCGAGCACAAAACTCAAATGATCGATTTCGGTATAAAGCAATTTTGCATTCGTTTGGGGCTCGTTTGGCTGCTCGAAACGCATGAATCTTGTGTATTTGCATGAAATGAAGGGTTTTTGATCTCATAATACGAGCTGGAACGCCTACAGCGAGCGCACAACTCAAATGTTCGATTTGGCCATATAGCGACTTTGGATTCGTTTGGAGCTCGTTTGGCTGCTCGATACGCATTAATCTTGCGTATTTGCATAAAATAAAGGGTTTTTGATTTCATAATACAGGCTGTAACGCCTACAGCGAGCGTAAAACTCAAATGCTCGATTTCGCTATACAGCGACTTTGGATTCGTTTGGAGCTCGTTTGGCTGCTCGAAACGCATTAATCTTGCGTATTTGCATGAAATGAAGGGTTTTTGATCTCATAATACGAGCTGGAACGCCTACAGCGAGCGCACAACTCAAATGTTCAAATTCGATATAAAGCAACATTGCTTTCGTTTGGGGCGCGTTTGGCTGCTCGAAACGCATGAATCTTTCGTATTTGCATAAAATGATAGGTTTTTAATTTCGTAATAGGAGCTGGAACGCCTACAGCGAGCGCAAAACTCAAATGTTCAATTTCGCTATACAGCGACTTTGCATTCGTTTGGGGCGCGTTTGGCTGCCCGAAACGCATTAATCTTGCGTATTTGCATAAAAAGAAGTGTTTTTGATCTCATAATACGAGCTGGAAAGCCTACAGCGAGCGCAAAACTCAAATGTTCAATTTCGCTATACAGCGACTTTGCATTCGTTTGGGCCTCGTTAGGCTGCTCAAAACGCATGGTTCTTGCGGATTTGCATAAAATGAAGTGTTTTTGATCTCATAATACGAGTTGGAACGCCTACAGCGAGCGCAAAACTCAAATGCTCAATTTCGGTATAAAGCGATTTTGCATCCGTTTGGGGCTCGTTTGGCTGCTCGAAACGCATGAATCTTGTGTATTTGCATAAAATAAAGTGTTTTTGATCTCATAATACGAGCTGGAACGCCTACAGCGAGCGCAAAAGTCAAATGTTCAATTTCGATATAAAGCGACTTTGCATTCGTTTGGGGCGCGTTTGGCTGCTCGAAACGCATTAATCGTGCGGATTTGCATGAAATGAAGTGTTTTTGATCTCATAATACGAGCTGGAACGCCTACAGCGAGCACAAAACTCAAATGATCGATTTCGGTATAAAGCAATTTTGCATTCGTTTGGGGCTCGTTTGGCTGCTCAAAACGCATGAATCTTGTGTATTTGCATGAAATGAAGGGTTTTTGATCTCATAATACGAGCTGGAACGCCTACAGCGAGCGCACAACTCAAATGTTCGATTTCGCTATATAGCGACTTTGGATTCGTTTGGCTGCTCGAAACGCATTAATCTTGCGTATTTGCATGAAATGAAGGGTTTTTGATCTCATATTACGAGCTAGAACGCCTACAGCAAGCGCAAAATTCAAATGCTCAATTTCGGTATAAAGCGATTTTGCATCCGTTTGGGGCTCGTTTGGCTGCTCGAAACGCATGAATCTTGTGTATTTGCATAAAATAAAGTGTTTTTGATCTCATAATACGAGCTGGAACTCAAATGTTCGATTTGGCTATATAGCGACTTTGGATTCGTTTGGAGCTCGTTTGGCTGCTCGAAACGCATTAATCTTGCGTATTTGCATAAAATAAAGGGTTTTTGATTTCATAATACAGGCTGTAACGCCTACAGCGAGCGCAAAACTCAAATGTTCGATTTCGCTATATAGCGACTTTGCATTCGTTTGGGGTTCGTTTGGCTGCTCAAAACGCATGAATCTTGCGGATTTGCATGAAATGAAGTGTTTTTGATCTCATAATACGAGCTGGAACGCCTACAGCGAGCACAAAACTCAAATGATCGATTTCGGTATAAAGCAATTTTGCATTCGTTTGGGGCTCGTTTGGCTGCTCAAAACGCATGAATATTGCGTATTTGCATAAAATGAAGTGTTTTTGATCTCATAATACGAGCTGGAACGCCTACAGCGAGCGAAAAACTCAAATGCTCGATTTCGCTATAAAGCGACTTTGCATTCGTTTGGGGCTCGTTTGGCTGCTCGAAACACATGAACCTTGCGTACTTGCATAAAATAAACGGTTTTCGATTCCATAATACGAGCTGGAACGCCTACAGCGAGCACAAAACTCTAATGATCGATTTCGGTATAAAGCGATTTTGCATCCGTTTGGGGCTCGTTTGGCTGCTCGAAACGCATGAATCTTGTGTATTTGCATGAAATGAAGGGTTTTTGATCTCATAATACGAGCTGGAACGCCTACAGCGAGCGCACAACTCAAATGTTCGATTTGGCTATATAGCGACTTTGGATTCGTTTGGAGCTCGTTTGGCTGCTCGAAACGCATTAATCTTGCGTATTTGCATAGAATAAAGGGTTTTTGATTTCATAATACAGGCTGTAACGCCTACAGCGAGCGTAAAACTCAAATGCTCGATTTCGCTATACAGCGACTTTGGATTCGTTTGGAGCTCGTTTGGCTGCTCGAAACGCATTAATCTTACGTATTTGCATGAAATGAAGGGTTTTTGATCTCATAATACGAGCTGGAACGCCTACAGCGAGCGCACAACTCAAATGTTCAAATTCGATATAAAGCAACGTTGCTTTCGTTTGGGGCGCGTTTCGCTGCTCGATACGCATGAATCTTTCGTATTTGCATAAAATGATAGGTTTTTAATTTCGTAATAGGAGCTGGAACGCCTACAGCGAGCGCAAAACTCAAATGTTCAATTTCGCTATACAGCGACTTTGCATTCGTTTGGGGCGCGTTTGGCTGCCCGAAACGCATTAATCTTGCGTATTTGCATAAAAAGAAGTGTTTTTGATCTCATAATACGAGCTGGAAAGCCTACAGCGAGCGCAAAACTCAAATGTTCAATTTCGCTATACAGCGACTTTGCATTCGTTTGGGCCTCGTTAGGCTGCTCAAAACGCATGGATCTTGCGGATTTGCATAAAATGAAGTGTTTTTGATCTCATAATACGAGTTGGAACGCCTACAGCGAGCGCAAAACTCAAATGCTCAATTTCGGTATAAAGCGATTTTGCATCCGTTTGGGGCTCGTTTGGCTGCTCGAAACGCATGAATCTTGTGTATTTGCATAAAATAAAGTGTTTTTGATCTCATAATACGAGCTGGAACGCCTACAGCGAGCGCAAAAGTCAAATGTTCAATTTCGATATAAAGCGACTTTGCATTCGTTTGGGGCGCGTTTGGCTGCTCGAAACGCATTAATCTTGCGTATGTGCATGAAATGAAGGGTTTTTGATCTCATAATACGAGCTGGAAAGCCTACAGCGAGCGCAAAACTCAAATGTTCAATTTCGCTATACAGCGACTTTGCATTCGTTTGGGCCTCGTTAGGCTGCTCAAAACGCATGGATCTTGCGGATTTGCATAAAATGAAGTGTTTTTGATCTCATAATACGAGTTGGAACGCCTACAGCGAGCGCAAAACTCAAATGCTCAATTTCGGTATAAAGCGATTTTGCATCCGTTTGGGGCTCGTTTGGCTGCTCGAAACGCATGAATCTTGTGTATTTGCATAAAATAAAGTGTTTTTGATCACATAATACGAGCTGGAACGCCTACAGCGAGCGCAAAAGTCAAATGTTCAATTTCGATATAAAGCGACTTTGCATTCGTTTGGGGCGCGTTTGGCTGCTCGAAACGCATTAATCTTGCGGATTTGCATGAAATGAAGTGTTTTTGATCTCATAATACGAGCTGGAACGCCTACAGCGAGCACAAAACTCAAATGATCGATTTCGGTATAAAGCAATTTTGCATTCGTTTGGGGCTCGTTTGGCTGCTCAAAACGCATGAATCTTGTGTATTTGCATGAAATGAAGGGTTTTTGATCTCATAATACGAGCTGGAACGCCTACAGCGAGCACAAAACTCAAATGATCGATTTCGGTATAAAGCAATTTTGCATTCGTTTGGGGCTCGAAACGCATGAATCTTGTGTATTTGCATAAAATAAAGTGTTTTTGATCTCATAATACGAGCTGGAACGCCTACAGCGAGCGCAAAAGTCAAATGTTCAATTTCGATATAAAGCGACTTTGCATTCGTTTGGGGCGCGTTTGGCTGCTCGAAACGCATTAATCTTGCGGATTTGCATGAAATGAAGTGTTTTTGATCTCATAATACGAGCTGGAACGCCTACAGCGAGCACAAAACTCAAATGATCGATTTCGGTATAAAGCAATTTTGCATTCGTTTGGGGCTCGTTTGGCTGCTCAAAACGCATGAATCTTGTGTATTTGCATGAAATGAAGGGTTTTTGATCTCATAATACGAGCTGGAACGCCTACAGCGAGCGCACAACTCAAATGTTCGATTTCGCTATATAGCGACTTTGGATTCGTTTGGCTGCTCGAAACGCATTAATCTTGCGTATTTGCATGAAATGAAGGGTTTTTGATCTCATATTACGAGCTAGAACGCCTACAGCAAGCGCAAAATTCAAATGCTCAATTTCGGTATAAAGCGATTTTGCATCCGTTTGGGGCTCGTTTGGCTGCTCGAAACGCATGAATCTTGTGTATTTGCATAAAATAAAGTGTTTTTGATCTCATAATACGAGCTGGAACTCAAATGTTCGATTTGGCTATATAGCGACTTTGGATTCGTTTGGAGCTCGTTTGGCTGCTCGAAACGCATTAATCTTGCGTATTTGCATAAAATAAAGGGTTTTTGATTTCATAATACAGGCTGTAACGCCTACAGCGAGCGCAAAACTCAAATGTTCGATTTCGCTATATAGCGACTTTGCATTCGTTTGGGGTTCGTTTGGCTGCTCAAAACGCATGAATCTTGCGGATTTGCATGAAATGAAGTGTTTTTGATCTCATAATACGAGCTGGAACGCCTACAGCGAGCGAAAAACTCAAATGCTCGATTTCGCTATAAAGCGACTTTGCATTCGTTTGGGGCTCGTTTGGCTGCTCGAAACACATGAACCTTGCGTACTTGCATAAAATAAACGGTTTTCGATTCCATAATACGAGCTGGAACGCCTACAGCGAGCACAAAACTCTAATGATCGATTTCGGTATAAAGCGATTTTGCATCCGTTTGGGGCTCGTTTGGCTGCTCGAAACGCATGAATCTTGTGCATTTGCATGAAATGAAGGGTTTTTGATCTCATAATACGAGCTGGAACGCCTACAGCGAGCGCACAACTCAAATGTTCGATTTGGCTATATAGCGACTTTGGATTCGTTTGGAGCTCGTTTGGCTGCTCGAAACGCATTAATCTTGCGTATTTGCATAGAATAAAGGGTTTTTGATTTCATAATACAGGCTGTAACGCCTACAGCGAGCGTAAAACTCAAATGCTCGATTTCGCTATACAGCGACTTTGGATTCGTTTGGAGCTCGTTTGGCTGCTCGAAACGCATTAATCTTACGTATTTGCATGAAATGAAGGGTTTTTGATCTCATAATACGAGCTGGAACGCCTACAGCGAGCGCACAACTCAAATGTTCAAATTCGATATAAAGCAACGTTGCTTTCGTTTGGGGCGCGTTTGGCTGCTCGATACGCATGAATCTTTCGTATTTGCATAAAATGATAGGTTTTTAATTTCGTAATAGGAGCTGGAACGCCTACAGCGAGCGCAAAACTCAAATGTTCAATTTCGCTATACAGCGACTTTGCATTCGTTTGGGGCGCGTTTGGCTGCCCGAAACGCATTAATCTTGCGTATTTGCATAAAAAGAAGTGTTTTTGATCTCATAATACGAGCTGGAAAGCCTACAGCGAGCGCAAAACTCAAATGTTCAATTTCGCTATACAGCGACTTTGCATTCGTTTGGGCCTCGTTAGGCTGCTCAAAACGCATGGATCTTGCGGATTTGCATAAAATGAAGTGTTTTTGATCTCATAATACGAGTTGGAACGCCTACAGCGAGCGCAAAACTCAAATGCTCAATTTCGGTATAAAGCGATTTTGCATCCGTTTGGGGCTCGTTTGGCTGCTCGAAACGCATGAATCTTGTGTATTTGCATAAAATAAAGTGTTTTTGATCTCATAATACGAGCTGGAACGCCTACAGCGAGCGCAAAAGTCAAATGTTCAATTTCGATATAAAGCGACTTTGCATTCGTTTGGGGCGCGTTTGGCTGCTCGAAACGCATTAATCTTGCGTATGTGCATGAAATGAAGGGTTTTTGATCTCATAATACGAGCTGGAACGCCTACAGCGAGTGCAAAACTCAAATGTTCAATTTCGCTATACAGCGACTTTGCATTCGTTTGGGCCTCGTTAGGCTGCTCAAAACGCATGGATCTTGCGGATTTGCATAAAATGAAGTGTTTTTGATCTCATAATACGAGTTGGAACGCCTACAGCGAGCGCAAAACTCAAATGCTCAATTTCGGTATAAAGCGATTTTGCATCCGTTTGGGGCTCGTTTGGCTGCTCGAAACGCATGAATCTTGTGTATTTGCATAAAATAAAGTGTTTTTGATCACATAATACGAGCTGGAATGCCTACAGCGAGCGCAAAAGTCAAATGTTCAATTTCGATATAAAGCGATTTTGCATTCGTTTGGGGCGCGTTTGGCTGCTCGAAACGCATTAATCTTGCGGATTTGCATGAAATGAAGTGTTTTTGATCTCATAATACGAGCTGGAACGCCTACAGCGAGCACAAAACTCAAATGATCGATTTCGGTATAAAGCAATTTTGCATTCGTTTGGGGCTCGTTTGGCTGCTCGAAACGCATGAATCTTGTGTATTTGCATGAAATGAAGGGTTTTTGATCTCATAATACGAGCTGGAACGCCTACAGCGAGCGCACAACTCAAATGTTCGATTTGGCCATATAGCGACTTTGGATTCGTTTGGAGCTCGTTTGGCTGCTCGATACGCATTAATCTTGCGTATTTGCATAAAATAAAGGGTTTTTGATTTCATAATACAGGCTGTAACGCCTACAGCGAGCGTAAAACTCAAATGCTCGATTTCGCTATACAGCGACTTTGGATTCGTTTGGAGCTCGTTTGGCTGCTCGAAACGCATTAATCTTGCGTATTTGCATGAAATGAAGGGTTTTTGATCTCATAATACGAGCTGGAACGCCTACAGCGAGCGCACAACTCAAATGTTCAAATTCGATATAAAGCAACATTGCTTTCGTTTGGGGCGCGTTTGGCTGCTCGAAACGCATGAATCTTTCGTATTTGCATAAAATGATAGGTTTTTAATTTCGTAATAGGAGCTGGAACGCCTACAGCGAGCGCAAAACTCAAATGTTCAATTTCGCTATACAGCGACTTTGCATTCGTTTGGGGCGCGTTTGGCTGCCCGAAACGCATTAATCTTGCGTATTTGCATAAAAAGAAGTGTTTTTGATCTCATAATACGAGCTGGAAAGCCTACAGCGAGCGCAAAACTCAAATGTTCAATTTCGCTATACAGCGACTTTGCATTCGTTTGGGCCTCGTTAGGCTGCTCAAAACGCATGGATCTTGCGGATTTGCATAAAATGAAGTGTTTTTGATCTCATAATACGAGTTGGAACGCCTACAGCGAGCGCAAAACTCAAATGCTCAATTTCGGTATAAAGCGATTTTGCATCCGTTTGGGGCTCGTTTGGCTGCTCGAAACGCATGAATCTTGTGTATTTGCATAAAATAAAGTGTTTTTGATCTCATAATACGAGCTGGAACGCCTACAGCGAGCGCAAAAGTCAAATGTTCAATTTCGATATAAAGCGACTTTGCATTCGTTTGGGGCGCGTTTGGCTGCTCGAAACGCATTAATCGTGCGGATTTGCATGAAATGAAGTGTTTTTGATCTCATAATACGAGCTGGAACGCCTACAGCGAGCACAAAACTCAAATGATCGATTTCGGTATAAAGCAATTTTGCATTCGTTTGGGGCTCGTTTGGCTGCTCAAAACGCATGAATCTTGTGTATTTGCATGAAATGAAGGGTTTTTGATCTCATAATACGAGCTGGAACGCCTACAGCGAGCGCACAACTCAAATGTTCGATTTCGCTATATAGCGACTTTGGATTCGTTTGGCTGCTCGAAACGCATTAATCTTGCGTATTTGCATGAAATGAAGGGTTTTTGATCTCATATTACGAGCTAGAACGCCTACAGCAAGCGCAAAATTCAAATGCTCAATTTCGGTATAAAGCGATTTTGCATCCGTTTGGGGCTCGTTTGGCTGCTCGAAACGCATGAATCTTGTGTATTTGCATAAAATAAAGTGTTTTTGATCTCATAATACGAGCTGGAACTCAAATGTTCGATTTGGCTATATAGCGACTTTGGATTCGTTTGGAGCTCGTTTGGCTGCTCGAAACGCATTAATCTTGCGTATTTGCATAAAATAAAGGGTTTTTGATTTCATAATACAGGCTGTAACGCCTACAGCGAGCGCAAAACTCAAATGTTCGATTTCGCTATATAGCGACTTTGCATTCGTTTGGGGTTCGTTTGGCTGCTCAAAACGCATGAATCTTGCGGATTTGCATGAAATGAAGTGTTTTTGATCTCATAATACGAGCTGGAACGCCTACAGCGAGCACAAAACTCAAATGATCGATTTCGGTATAAAGCAATTTTGCATTCGTTTGGGGCTCGTTTGGCTGCTCAAAACGCATGAATATTGCGTATTTGCATAAAATGAAGTGTTTTTGATCTCATAATACGAGCTGGAACGCCTACAGCGAGCGAAAAACTCAAATGCTCGATTTCGCTATAAAGCGACTTTGCATTCGTTTGGGGCTCGTTTGGCTGCTCGAAACACATGAACCTTGCGTACTTGCATAAAATAAACGGTTTTCGATTCCATAATACGAGCTGGAACGCCTACAGCGAGCACAAAACTCTAATGATCGATTTCGGTATAAAGCGATTTTGCATCCGTTTGGGGCTCGTTTGGCTGCTCGAAACGCATGAATCTTGTGTATTTGCATGAAATGAAGGGTTTTTGATCTCATAATACGAGCTGGAACGCCTACAGCGAGCGCACAACTCAAATGTTCGATTTGGCTATATAGCGACTTTGGATTCGTTTGGAGCTCGTTTGGCTGCTCGAAACGCATTAATCTTGCGTATTTGCATAGAATAAAGGGTTTTTGATTTCATAATACAGGCTGTAACGCCTACAGCGAGCGTAAAACTCAAATGCTCGATTTCGCTATACAGCGACTTTGGATTCGTTTGGAGCTCGTTTGGCTGCTCGAAACGCATTAATCTTACGTATTTGCATGAAATGAAGGGTTTTTGATCTCATAATACGAGCTGGAACGCCTACAGCGAGCGCACAACTCAAATGTTCAAATTCGATATAAAGCAACGTTGCTTTCGTTTGGGGCGCGTTTCGCTGCTCGATACGCATGAATCTTTCGTATTTGCATAAAATGATAGGTTTTTAATTTCGTAATAGGAGCTGGAACGCCTACAGCGAGCGCAAAACTCAAATGTTCAATTTCGCTATACAGCGACTTTGCATTCGTTTGGGGCGCGTTTGGCTGCCCGAAACGCATTAATCTTGCGTATTTGCATAAAAAGAAGTGTTTTTGATCTCATAATACGAGCTGGAAAGCCTACAGCGAGCGCAAAACTCAAATGTTCAATTTCGCTATACAGCGACTTTGCATTCGTTTGGGCCTCGTTAGGCTGCTCAAAACGCATGGATCTTGCGGATTTGCATAAAATGAAGTGTTTTTGATCTCATAATACGAGTTGGAACGCCTACAGCGAGCGCAAAACTCAAATGCTCAATTTCGGTATAAAGCGATTTTGCATCCGTTTGGGGCTCGTTTGGCTGCTCGAAACGCATGAATCTTGTGTATTTGCATAAAATAAAGTGTTTTTGATCTCATAATACGAGCTGGAACGCCTACAGCGAGCGCAAAAGTCAAATGTTCAATTTCGATATAAAGCGACTTTGCATTCGTTTGGGGCGCGTTTGGCTGCTCGAAACGCATTAATCTTGCGTATGTGCATGAAATGAAGGGTTTTTGATCTCATAATACGAGCTGGAAAGCCTACAGCGAGCGCAAAACTCAAATGTTCAATTTCGCTATACAGCGACTTTGCATTCGTTTGGGCCTCGTTAGGCTGCTCAAAACGCATGGATCTTGCGGATTTGCATAAAATGAAGTGTTTTTGATCTCATAATACGAGTTGGAACGCCTACAGCGAGCGCAAAACTCAAATGCTCAATTTCGGTATAAAGCGATTTTGCATCCGTTTGGGGCTCGTTTGGCTGCTCGAAACGCATGAATCTTGTGTATTTGCATAAAATAAAGTGTTTTTGATCACATAATACGAGCTGGAACGCCTACAGCGAGCGCAAAAGTCAAATGTTCAATTTCGATATAAAGCGACTTTGCATTCGTTTGGGGCGCGTTTGGCTGCTCGAAACGCATTAATCTTGCGGATTTGCATGAAATGAAGTGTTTTTGATCTCATAATACGAGCTGGAACGCCTACAGCGAGCACAAAACTCAAATGATCGATTTCGGTATAAAGCAATTTTGCATTCGTTTGGGGCTCGTTTGGCTGCTCAAAACGCATGAATCTTGTGTATTTGCATGAAATGAAGGGTTTTTGATCTCATAATACGAGCTGGAACGCCTACAGCGAGCACAAAACTCAAATGATCGATTTCGGTATAAAGCAATTTTGCATTCGTTTGGGGCTCGAAACGCATGAATCTTGTGTATTTGCATAAAATAAAGTGTTTTTGATCTCATAATACGAGCTGGAACGCCTACAGCGAGCGCAAAAGTCAAATGTTCAATTTCGATATAAAGCAATTTTGCATTCGTTTGGGGCTCGTTTGGCTGCTCAAAACGCATGAATCTTGTGTATTTGCATGAAATGAAGGGTTTTTGATCTCATAATACGAGCTGGAACGCCTACAGCGAGCGCACAACTCAAATGTTCGATTTCGCTATATAGCGACTTTGGATTCGTTTGGCTGCTCGAAACGCATTAATCTTGCGTATTTGCATGAAATGAAGGGTTTTTGATCTCATATTACGAGCTAGAACGCCTACAGCAAGCGCAAAATTCAAATGCTCAATTTCGGTATAAAGCGATTTTGCATCCGTTTGGGGCTCGTTTGGCTGCTCGAAACGCATGAATCTTGTGTATTTGCATAAAATAAAGTGTTTTTGATCTCATAATACGAGCTGGAACTCAAATGTTCGATTTGGCTATATAGCGACTTTGGATTCGTTTGGAGCTCGTTTGGCTGCTCGAAACGCATTAATCTTGCGTATTTGCATAAAATAAAGGGTTTTTGATTTCATAATACAGGCTGTAACGCCTACAGCGAGCGCAAAACTCAAATGTTCGATTTCGCTATATAGCGACTTTGCATTCGTTTGGGGTTCGTTTGGCTGCTCAAAACGCATGAATCTTGCGGATTTGCATGAAATGAAGTGTTTTTGATCTCATAATACGAGCTGGAACGCCTACAGCGAGCGAAAAACTCAAATGCTCGATTTCGCTATAAAGCGACTTTGCATTCGTTTGGGGCTCGTTTGGCTGCTCGAAACACATGAACCTTGCGTACTTGCATAAAATAAACGGTTTTCGATTCCATAATACGAGCTGGAACGCCTACAGCGAGCACAAAACTCTAATGATCGATTTCGGTATAAAGCGATTTTGCATCCGTTTGGGGCTCGTTTGGCTGCTCGAAACGCATGAATCTTGTGCATTTGCATGAAATGAAGGGTTTTTGATCTCATAATACGAGCTGGAACGCCTACAGCGAGCGCACAACTCAAATGTTCGATTTGGCTATATAGCGACTTTGGATTCGTTTGGAGCTCGTTTGGCTGCTCGAAACGCATTAATCTTGCGTATTTGCATAGAATAAAGGGTTTTTGATTTCATAATACAGGCTGTAACGCCTACAGCGAGCGTAAAACTCAAATGCTCGATTTCGCTATACAGCGACTTTGGATTCGTTTGGAGCTCGTTTGGCTGCTCGAAACGCATTAATCTTACGTATTTGCATGAAATGAAGGGTTTTTGATCTCATAATACGAGCTGGAACGCCTACAGCGAGCGCACAACTCAAATGTTCAAATTCGATATAAAGCAACGTTGCTTTCGTTTGGGGCGCGTTTGGCTGCTCGATACGCATGAATCTTTCGTATTTGCATAAAATGATAGGTTTTTAATTTCGTAATAGGAGCTGGAACGCCTACAGCGAGCGCAAAACTCAAATGTTCAATTTCGCTATACAGCGACTTTGCATTCGTTTGGGGCGCGTTTGGCTGCCCGAAACGCATTAATCTTGCGTATTTGCATAAAAAGAAGTGTTTTTGATCTCATAATACGAGCTGGAAAGCCTACAGCGAGCGCAAAACTCAAATGTTCAATTTCGCTATACAGCGACTTTGCATTCGTTTGGGCCTCGTTAGGCTGCTCAAAACGCATGGATCTTGCGGATTTGCATAAAATGAAGTGTTTTTGATCTCATAATACGAGTTGGAACGCCTACAGCGAGCGCAAAACTCAAATGCTCAATTTCGGTATAAAGCGATTTTGCATCCGTTTGGGGCTCGTTTGGCTGCTCGAAACGCATGAATCTTGTGTATTTGCATAAAATAAAGTGTTTTTGATCTCATAATACGAGCTGGAACGCCTACAGCGAGCGCAAAAGTCAAATGTTCAATTTCGATATAAAGCGACTTTGCATTCGTTTGGGGCGCGTTTGGCTGCTCGAAACGCATTAATCTTGCGTATGTGCATGAAATGAAGGGTTTTTGATCTCATAATACGAGCTGGAACGCCTACAGCGAGTGCAAAACTCAAATGTTCAATTTCGCTATACAGCGACTTTGCATTCGTTTGGGCCTCGTTAGGCTGCTCAAAACGCATGGGTCTTGCGGATTTGCATGAAATGGAGTGTTTTTGATCTCATAATACGAGCTGGAACGCCTACAGCGAGCGCAAAACTCAAATGTTCAATTTCGATATAAAGCAACTTTGCATTCGTTTGGGGCGCGTTTGGCTGCTCGAAACGCATGAATCTTTCGTATTTGCATAAAATGATAGGTTTTTAATTTCGTAATAGGAGCTGGAACGCCTACAGCGAGCACAATACTCAAATGTTCGATTTCGCTATACAGCGTCTTTGCATTCGTTTGGGGCGCGTTTGGCTGCCCGAAACGCATTAATCTTGCGTATTTGCATAAAAAGAAGTGTTTTTGATCTCATAATACGAGCTGGTAAGCCTACAGCGAGCGCAAAACTCAAATGTTCAATTTCGCTATACAGCGACTTTGCATTCGTTTGGGCCTCGTTAGGCTGCTCAAAACGCATGGATCTTGCGGATTTGCATAAAATGAAGTGTTTTTGATCTCATAATACGAGTTGGAACGCCTACAGCGAGCGCAAAACTCAAATGCTCCATTTCGGTATAAAGCGATTTTGCATCCGTTTGGGGCTCGTTTGGCTGCTCGAAACGCATGAATCTTGTGTATTTGCATAAAATAAAGTGTTTTTGATCACATAATACGAGCTGGAACGCCTACAGCGAGCGCAAAAGTCAAATGTTCAATTTCGATATAAAGCGATTTTGCATTCGTTTGGGGCGCGTTTGGCTGCTCGAAACGCATTAATCTTGCGGATTTGCATGAAATGAAGTGTTTTTGATCTCATAATACGAGCTGGAACGCCTACAGCGAGCACAAAACTCAAATGATCGATTTCGGTATAAAGCAATTTTGCATTCGTTTGGGGCTCGTTTGGCTGCTCGAAACGCATGAATCTTGTGTATTTGCATAAAATAAAGTGTTTTTGATCTCATAATACGAGCTGGAACGCCTACAGCGAGCGCAAAAGTCAAATGTTCAATTTCGATATAAAGCGACTTTGCATTCGTTTGGGGCGCGTTTGGCTGCTCGAAACGCATTAATCTTGCGTATGTGCATGAAATGAAGGGTTTTTGATCTCATAATACGAGCTGGAACGCCTACAGCGAGCGCAAAACTCAAATGTTCAATTTCGCTATACAGCGACTTTGCATTCGTTTGGGCCTCGTTAGGCTGCTCAAAACGCATGGGTCTTGCGGATTTGCATGAAATGGAGTGTTTTTGATCTCATAATACGAGCTGGAACGCCTACAGCGAGCGCAAAACTCAAATGTTTAATTTCGATATAAAGCAACTTTGCATTCGTTTGGGGCGCGTTTGGCTGCTCGAAACGCATGAATCTTTCGTATTTGCATAAAATGATAGGTTTTTAATTTCGTAATAGGAGCTGGAACGCCTACAGCGAGCACAAAACTCAAATGTTCGATTTCGCTATACAGCGACTTTGCATTCGTTTGGGGCGCGTTTGGCTGCCCGAAACGCAATAATCTTGCGTATTTGCATAAAAAGAAGTGTTTTTGATCTCATAATACGAGCTGGAAAGCCTACAGCGAGCGCAAAACTCAAATGTTCAATTTCGCTATACAGCGACTTTGCATTCGTTTGGGCCTCGTTAGGCTGCTCAAAACGCATGGATCTTGCGGATTTGCATAAAATGAAGTGTTTTTGATCTCATAATACGAGTTGGAACGCCTACAGCGAGCGCAAAACTCAAATGCTCAATTTCGGTATAAAGCGATTTTGTATCCGTTTGGGGCTCGTTTGGCTGCTCGAAACGCATGAATCTTGTGTATTTGCATAAAATAAAGTGTTTTTGATCACATAATACGAGCTGGAACGCCTACAGCGAGCGCAAAAGTCAAATGTTCAATTTCGATATAAAGCGACTTTGCATTCGTTTGGGGCGCGTTTGGCTGCTCGAAACGCATTAATCTTGCGTATGTGCATGAAATGAAGGGTTTTTGATCTCATAATACGAGCTGGAACGCCTACAGCGAGTGCAAAACTCAAATGTTCAATTTCGCTATACAGCGACTTTGCATTCGTTTGGGCCTCGTTAGGCTGCTCAAAACGCATGGGTCTTGCGGATTTGCATGAAATGGAGTGTTTTTGATCTCATAATACGAGCTGGAACGCCTACAGCGAGCGCAAAACTCAAATGTTCAATTTCGATATAAAGCAACTTTGCATTCGTTTGGGGCGCGTTTGGCTGCTCGAAACGCATGAATCTTTCGTATTTGCATAAAATGATAGGTTTTTAATTTCGTAATAGGAGCTGGAACGCCTACAGCGAGCACAAAACTCAAATGTTCGATTTCGCTATACAGCGACTTTGCATTCGTTTGGGGCGCGTTTGGCTGCCCGAAACGCAATAATCTTGCGTATTTGCATAAAAAGAAGTGTTTTTGATCTCATAATACGAGCTGGAAAGCCTACAGCGAGCGCAAAACTCAAATGTTCAATTTCGCTATACAGCGACTTTGCATTCGTTTGGGCCTCGTTAGGCTGCTCAAAACGCATGGATCTTGCGGATTTGCATAAAATGAAGTGTTTTTGATCTCATAATACGAGTTGGAACGCCTACAGCGAGCGCAAAACTCAAATGCTCAATTTCGGTATAAAGCGATTTTGCATCCGTTTGGGGCTCGTTTGGCTGCTCGAAACGCATGAATCTTGTGTATTTGCATAAAATAAAGTGTTTTTGATCTCATAATACGAGCTGGAACGCCTACAGCGAGCGCAAAAGTCAAATGTTCAATTTCGATATAAAGCGACTTTGCATTCGTTTGGGGCGCGTTTGGCTGCTCGAAACGCATTAATCTTGCGGATTTGCATGAAATGAAGTGTTTTTGATCTCATAATACGAGCTGGAACGCCTACAGCGAGCACAAAACTCAAATGATCGATTTCGGTATAAAGCAATTTTGCATTCGTTTGGGGCTCGTTTGGCTGCTCAAAACGCATGAATCTTGTGTATTTGCATGAAATGAAGGGTTTTTGATCTCATAATACGAGCTGGAACGCCTACAGCGAGCGCACAACTCAAATGTTCGATTTCGCTATATAGCGACTTTGGATTCGTTTGGCTGCTCGAAACGCATTAATCTTGCGTATTTGCATGAAATGAAGGGTTTTTGATCTCATATTACGAGCTAGAACGCCTACAGCAAGCGCAAAATTCAAATGCTCAATTTCGGTATAAAGCGATTTTGCATCCGTTTGGGGCTCGTTTGGCTGCTCGAAACGCATGAATCTTGTGTATTTGCATAAAATAAAGTGTTTTTGATCTCATAATACGAGCTGGAACTCAAATGTTCGATTTGGCTATATAGCGACTTTGGATTCGTTTGGAGCTCGTTTGGCTGCTCGAAACGCATTAATCTTGCGTATTTGCATAAAATAAAGGGTTTTTGATTTCATAATACAGGCTGTAACGCCTACAGCGAGCGCAAAACTCAAATGTTCGATTTCGCTATATAGCGACTTTGCATTCGTTTGGGGTTCGTTTGGCTGCTCAAAACGCATGAATCTTGCGGATTTGCATGAAATGAAGTGTTTTTGATCTCATAATACGAGCTGGAACGCCTACAGCGAGCACAAAACTCAAATGATCGATTTCGGTATAAAGCAATTTTGCATTCGTTTGGGGCTCGTTTGGCTGCTCAAAACGCATGAATATTGCGTATTTGCATAAAATGAAGTGTTTTTGATCTCATAATACGAGCTGGAACGCCTACAGCGAGCGAAAAACTCAAATGCTCGATTTCGCTATAAAGCGACTTTGCATTCGTTTGGGGCTCGTTTGGCTGCTCGAAACACATGAACCTTGCGTACTTGCATAAAATAAACGGTTTTCGATTCCATAATACGAGCTGGAACGCCTACAGCGAGCACAAAACTCTAATGATCGATTTCGGTATAAAGCGATTTTGCATCCGTTTGGGGCTCGTTTGGCTGCTCGAAACGCATGAATCTTGTGTATTTGCATGAAATGAAGGGTTTTTGATCTCATAATACGAGCTGGAACGCCTACAGCGAGCGCACAACTCAAATGTTCGATTTGGCTATATAGCGACTTTGGATTCGTTTGGAGCTCGTTTGGCTGCTCGAAACGCATTAATCTTGCGTATTTGCATAGAATAAAGGGTTTTTGATTTCATAATACAGGCTGTAACGCCTACAGCGAGCGTAAAACTCAAATGCTCGATTTCGCTATACAGCGACTTTGGATTCGTTTGGAGCTCGTTTGGCTGCTCGAAACGCATTAATCTTACGTATTTGCATGAAATGAAGGGTTTTTGATCTCATAATACGAGCTGGAACGCCTACAGCGAGCGCACAACTCAAATGTTCAAATTCGATATAAAGCAACGTTGCTTTCGTTTGGGGCGCGTTTGGCTGCTCGATACGCATGAATCTTTCGTATTTGCATAAAATGATAGGTTTTTAATTTCGTAATAGGAGCTGGAACGCCTACAGCGAGCGCAAAACTCAAATGTTCAATTTCGCTATACAGCGACTTTGCATTCGTTTGGGGCGCGTTTGGCTGCCCGAAACGCATTAATCTTGCGTATTTGCATAAAAAGAAGTGTTTTTGATCTCATAATACGAGCTGGAAAGCCTACAGCGAGCGCAAAACTCAAATGTTCAATTTCGCTATACAGCGACTTTGCATTCGTTTGGGCCTCGTTAGGCTGCTCAAAACGCATGGGTCTTGCGGATTTGCATGAAATGGAGTGTTTTTGATCTCATAATACGAGCTGGAACGCCTACAGCGAGCGCAAAACTCAAATGTTCAATTTCGATATAAAGCAACTTTGCATTCGTTTGGGGCGCGTTTGGCTGCTCGAAACGCATTAATCTTGCGTATGTGCATGAAATGAAGGGTTTTTGATCTCATAATACGAGCTGGAACGCCTACAGCGAGTGCAAAACTCAAATGTTCAATTTCGCTATACAGCGACTTTGCATTCGTTTGGGCCTCGTTAGGCTGCTCAAAACGCATGGGTCTTGCGGATTTGCATGAAATGGAGTGTTTTTGATCTCATAATACGAGCTGGAACGCCTACAGCGAGCGCAAAACTCAAATGTTCAATTTCGATATAAAGCAACTTTGCATTCGTTTGGGGCGCGTTTGGCTGCTCGAAACGCATGAATCTTTCGTATTTGCATAAAATGATAGGTTTTTAATTTCGTAATAGGAGCTGGAACGCCTACAGCGAGCACAATACTCAAATGTTCGATTTCGCTATACAGCGTCTTTGCATTCGTTTGGGGCGCGTTTGGCTGCCCGAAACGCATTAATCTTGCGTATTTGCATAAAAAGAAGTGTTTTTGATCTCATAATACGAGCTGGTAAGCCTACAGCGAGCGCAAAACTCAAATGTTCAATTTCGCTATACAGCGACTTTGCATTCGTTTGGGCCTCGTTAGGCTGCTCAAAACGCATGGATCTTGCGGATTTGCATAAAATGAAGTGTTTTTGATCTCATAATACGAGTTGGAACGCCTACAGCGAGCGCAAAACTCAAATGCTCAATTTCGGTATAAAGCGATTTTGCATCCGTTTGGGGCTCGTTTGGCTGCTCGAAACGCATGAATCTTGTGTATTTGCATAAAATAAAGTGTTTTTGATCACATAATACGAGCTGGAACGCCTACAGCGAGCGCAAAAGTCAAATGTTCAATTTCGATATAAAGCAACTTTGCATTCGTTTGGGGCGCGTTTGGCTGCTCGAAACGCATTAATCTTGCGGATTTGCATGAAATGAAGTGTTTTTGATCTCATAATACGAGCTGGAACGCCTACAGCGAGCGAAAAACTCAAATGCTCGATTTCGCTATAAAGCGACTTTGCATTCGTTTGGGGCTCGTTTGGCTGCTCGAAACACATGAACCTTGCGTACTTGCATAAAATAAACGGTTTTCGATTCCATAATACGAGCTGGAACGCCTACAGCGAGCACAAAACTCTAATGATCGATTTCGGTATAAAGCGATTTTGCATCCGTTTGGGGCTCGTTTGGCTGCTCGAAACGCATGAATCTTGTGTATTTGCATGAAATGAAGGGTTTTTGATCTCATAATACGAGCTGGAACGCCTACAGCGAGCGTAAAACTCAAATGCTCGATTTCGCTATACAGCGACTTTGGATTCGTTTGGAGCTCGTTTGGCTGCTAGAAACGCATTAATCTTGCGTATTTGCATGAAATGAAGGGTTTTTGATCTCATAATACGAGCTGGAAAGCCTACAGCGAGCGCAAAACTCAAATGTTCAATTTCGCTATACAGCGACTTTGCATCCGTTTGGGGCTCGTTTGGCTGCTCGAAACGCATGAATCTTGTGTATTTGCATAAAATAAAGTGTTTTTGATCTCATAATACGAGCTGGAACGCCTACAGCGAGCGCAAAAGTCAAATGTTCAATTTCGATATAAAGCGACTTTGCATTCGTTTGGGGCGCGTTTGGCTGCTCGAAACGCATGAATCTTGTGTATTTGCATAAAATAAAGTGTTTTTGATCTCATAATACGAGCTGGAACGCCTACAGCGAGCGCAAAAGTCAAATGTTCAATTTCGATATAAAGCGACTTTGCATTCGTTTGGGGCGCGTTTGGCTGCTCGAAACGCATTAATCTTGCGGATTTGCATGAAATGAAGTGTTTTTGATCTCATAATACGAGCTGGAACGCCTACAGCGAGCACAAAACTCAAATGATCGATTTCGGTATAAAGCAATTTTGCATTCGTTTGGGGCTCGTTTGGCTGCTCAAAACGCATGAATCTTGTGTATTTGCATGAAATGAAGGGTTTTTGATCTCATAATACGAGCTGGAACGCCTACAGCGAGCGCATAACTCAAATGTTCGATTTCGCTATATAGCGACTTTGGATTCGTTTGGCTGCTCGAAACGCATTAATCTTGCGTATTTGCATGAAATGAAGGGTTTTTGATCTCATATTACGAGCTAGAACGCCTACAGCAAGCGCAAAATTCAAATGCTCAATTTCGGTATAAAGCGATTTTGCATCCGTTTGGGGCTCGTTTGGCTGCTCGAAACGCATGAATCTTGTGTATTTGCATAAAATAAAGTGTTTTTGATCTCATAATACGAGCTGGAACGCCTACAGCGAGCGCACAACTCAAATGTTCGATTTGGCTATATAGCGACTTTGGATTCGTTTGGAGCTCGTTTGGCTGCTCGAAACGCATTAATCTTGCGTATTTGCATAAAATAAAGGGTTTTTGATTTCATAATACAGGCTGTAACGCCTACAGCGAGCGCAAAACTCAAATGTTCGATTTCGCTATATAGCGACTTTGCATTCGTTTGGGGTTCGTTTGGCTGCTCAAAACGCAAGAATCTTGCGGATTTGCATGAAATGAAGTGTTTTTGATCTCATAATACGAGCTGGAACGCCTACAGCGAGCACAAAACTCAAATGATCGATTTCGGTATAAAGCAATTTTGCATTCGTTTGGGGCTCGTTTGGCTGCTCAAAACGCATGAATATTGCGTATTTGCATAAAATGAAGTGTTTTTGATCTCATAATACGAGCTGGAACGCCTACAGCGAGCGAAAAACTCAAATGCTCGATTTCGCTATAAAGCGACTTTGCATTCGTTTGGGGCTCGTTTGGCTGCTCGAAACACATGAACCTTGCGTACTTGCATAAAATAAACGGTTTTCGATTCCATAATACGAGCTGGAACGCCTACAGCGAGCACAAAACTCTAATGATCGATTTCGGTATAAAGCGATTTTGCATCCGTTTGGGGCTCGTTTGGCTGCTCGAAACGCATGAATCTTGTGTATTTGCATGAAATGAAGGGTTTTTGATCTCATAATACGAGCTGGAACGCCTACAGCGAGCGCACAACTCAAATGTTCGATTTGGCTATATAGCGACTTTGGATTCGTTTGGAGCTCGTTTGGCTGCTCGAAACGCATTAATCTTGCGTATTTGCATAGAATAAAGGGTTTTTGATTTCATAATACAGGCTGTAACGCCTACAGCGAGCGTAAAACTCAAATGCTCGATTTCGCTATACAGCGACTTTGGATTCGTTTGGAGCTCGTTTGGCTGCTCGAAACGCATTAATCTTACGTATTTGCATGAAATGAAGGGTTTTTGATCTCATAATACGAGCTGGAACGTCTACAGCGAGCGCACAACTCAAATGTTCAAATTCGATATAAAGCAACGTTGCTTTCGTTTGGGGCGCGTTTGGCTGCTCGATACGCATGAATCTTTCGTATTTGCATAAAATGATAGGTTTTTAATTTCGTAATAGGAGCTGGAACGCCTACAGCGAGCGCAAAACTCAAATGTTCAATTTCGCTATACAGCGACTTTGCATTCGTTTGGGGCGCGTTTGGCTGCCCGAAACGCATTAATCTTGCGTATTTGCATAAAAAGAAGTGTTTTTGATCTCATAATACGAGCTGGAAAGCCTACAGCGAGCGCAAAACTCAAATGTTCAATTTCGCTATACAGCGACTTTGCATTCGTTTGGGCCTCGTTAGGCTGCTCAAAACGCATGGATCTTGCGGATTTGCATAAAATGAAGTGTCTTTGATCTCATAATACGAGTTGGAACGCCTACAGCGAGCGCAAAACTCAAATGCTCAATTTCGGTATAAAGCGATTTTGCATCCGTTTGGGGCTCGTTTGGCTGCTCGAAACGCATGAATCTTGTGTATTTGCATAAAATAAAGTGTTTTTGATCTCATAATACGAGCTGGAACGCCTACAGCGAGCGCAAAAGTCAAATGTTCAATTTCGATATAAAGCGACTTTGCATTCGTTTGGGGCGCGTTTGGCTGCTCGAAACGCATTAATCTTGCGTATGTGCATGAAATGAAGGGTTTTTGATCTCATAATACGAGCTGGAACGCCTACAGCGAGTGCAAAACTCAAATGTTCAATTTCGCTATACAGCGACTTTGCATTCGTTTGGGCCTCGTTAGGCTGCTCAAAACGCATGGGTCTTGCGGATTTGCATGAAATGGAGTGTTTTTGATCTCATAATACGAGCTGGAACTCCTACAGCGAGCGCAAAACTCAAATGTTCAATTTCGATATAAAGCAACTTTGCATTCGTTTGGGGCGCGTTTGGCTGCTCGAAACGCATGAATCTTTCGTATTTGCATAAAATGATAGGTTTTTAATTTCGTAATAGGAGCTGGAACGCCTACAGCGAGCACAATACTCAAATGTTCGATTTCGCTATACAGCGTCTTTGCATTCGTTTGGGGCGCGTTTGGCTGCCCGAAACGCATTAATCTTGCGTATTTGCATAAAAAGAAGTGTTTTTGATCTCATAATACGAGCTGGTAAGCCTACAGCGAGCGCAAAACTCAAACGTTCAATTTCGCTATACAGCGACTTTGCATTCGTTTGGGCCTCGTTAGGCTGCTCAAAACGCATGGATCTTGCGGATTTGCATAAAATGAAGTGTTTTTGATCTCATAATACGAGTTGGAACGCCTACAGCGAGCGCAAAACTCAAATGCTCAATTTCGGTATAAAGCGATTTTGCATCCGTTTGGGGCTCGTTTGGCTGCTCGAAACGCATGAATCTTGTGTATTTGCATAAAATAAAGTGTTTTTGATCACATAATACGAGCTGGAACGCCTACAGCGAGCGCAAAAGTCAAATGTTCAATTTCGATATAAAGCGATTTTGCATTCGTTTGGGGCGCGTTTGGCTGCTCGAAACGCATTAATCTTGCGGATTTGCATGAAATGAAGTGTTTTTGATCTCATAATACGAGCTGGAACGCCTACAGCGAGCACAAAACTCAAATGATCGATTTCGGTATAAAGCAATTTTGCATTCGTTTGGGGCTCGTTTGGCTGCTCGAAACGCATGAATCTTGTGTATTTGCATGAAATGAAGGGTTTTTGATCTCATAATACGAGCTGGAACGCCTACAGCGAGCGCACAACTCAAATGTTCGATTTGGCCATATAGCGACTTTGGATTCGTTTGGAGCTCGTTTGGCTGCTCGAAACGCATTAATCTTGCGTATTTGCATAAAATAAAGGGTTTTTGATTTCATAATACAGGCTGTAACGCCTACAGCGAGCGTAAAACTCAAATGCTCGATTTCGCTATACAGCGACTTTGGATTCGTTTGGAGCTCGTTTGGCTGCTCGAAACGCATTAATCTTGCGTATTTGCATGAAATGAAGGGTTTTTGATCTCATAATACGAGCTGGAACGCCTACAGCGAGCGCACAACTCAAATGTTCAAATTCGATATAAAGCAACATTGCTTTCGTTTGGGGCGCGTTTGGCTGCTCGAAACGCATGAATCTTTCGTATTTGCATAAAATGATAGGTTTTTAATTTCGTAATAGGAGCTGGAACGCCTACAGCGAGCGCAATACTCAAATGTTCGATTTCGCTATACAGCGTCTTTGCATTCGTTTGGGGCGCGTTTGGCTGCCCGAAACGCATTAATCTTGCGTATTTGCATAAAAAGAAGTGTTTTTGATCTCATAATACGAGCTGGTAAGCCTACAGCGAGCGCAAAACTCAAATGTTCAATTTCGCTATACAGCGACTTTGCATTCGTTTGGGCCTCGTTAGGCTGCTCAAAACGCATGGATCTTGCGGATTTGCATAAAATGAAGTGTTTTTGATCTCATAATACGAGTTGGAACGCCTACAGCGAGCGCAAAACTCAAATGCTCAATTTCGGTATAAAGCGATTTTGCATCCGTTTGGGGCTCGTTTGGCTGCTCGAAACGCATGAATCTTGTGTATTTGCATAAAATAAAGTGTTTTTGATCACATAATACGAGCTGGAACGCCTACAGCGAGCGCAAAAGTCAAATGTTCAATTTCGATATAAAGCGATTTTGCATTCGTTTGGGGCGCGTTTGGCTGCTCGAAACGCATTAATCTTGCGGATTTGCATGAAATGAAGTGTTTTTGATCTCATAATACGAGCTGGAACGCCTACAGCGAGCACAAAACTCAAATGATCGATTTCGGTATAAAGCAATTTTGCATTCGTTTGGGGCTCGTTTGGCTGCTCGAAACGCATGAATCTTGTGTATTTGCATAAAATAAAGTGTTTTTGATCTCATAATACGAGCTGGAACGCCTACAGCGAGCGCAAAAGTCAAATGTTCAATTTCGATATAAAGCGACTTTGCATTCGTTTGGGGCGCGTTTGGCTGCTCGAAACGCATTAATCTTGCGTATGTGCATGAAATGAAGGGTTTTTGATCTCATAATACGAGCTGGAACGCCTACAGCGAGCGCAAAACTCAAATGTTCAATTTCGCTATACAGCGACTTTGCATTCGTTTGGGCCTCGTTAGGCTGCTCAAAACGCATGGGTCTTGCGGATTTGCATGAAATGGAGTGTTTTTGATCTCATAATACGAGCTGGAACGCCTACAGCGAGCGCAAAACTCAAATGTTTAATTTCGATATAAAGCAACTTTGCATTCGTTTGGGGCGCGTTTGGCTGCTCGAAACGCATGAATCTTTCGTATTTGCATAAAATGATAGGTTTTTAATTTCGTAATAGGAGCTGGAACGCCTACAGCGAGCACAAAACTCAAATGTTCGATTTCGCTATACAGCGACTTTGCATTCGTTTGGGGCGCGTTTGGCTGCCCGAAACGCAATAATCTTGCGTATTTGCATAAAAAGAAGTGTTTTTGATCTCATAATACGAGCTGGAAAGCCTACAGCGAGCGCAAAACTCAAATGTTCAATTTCGCTATACAGCGACTTTGCATTCGTTTGGGCCTCGTTAGGCTGCTCAAAACGCATGGATCTTGCGGATTTGCATAAAATGAAGTGTTTTTGATCTCATAATACGAGTTGGAACGCCTACAGCGAGCGCAAAACTCAAATGCTCAATTTCGGTATAAAGCGATTTTGCATCCGTTTGGGGCTCGTTTGGCTGCTCGAAACGCATGAATCTTGTGTATTTGCATAAAATAAATTGTTTTTGATCACATAATACGAGCTGGAACGCCTACAGCGAGCGCAAAAGTCAAATGTTCAATTTCGATATAAAGCGACTTTGCATTCGTTTGGGGCGCGTTTGGCTGCTCGAAACGCATTAATCTTGCGGATTTGCATGAAATGAAGTGTTTTTGATCTCATAATACGAGCTGGAACGCCTACAGCGAGCACAAAACTCAAATGATCGATTTCGGTATAAAGCAATTTTGCATTCGTTTGGGGCTCGTTTGGCTGCTCAAAACGCATGAATCTTGTGTATTTGCATGAAATGAAGGGTTTTTGATCTCATAATACGAGCTGGAACGCCTACAGCGAGCGCACAACTCAAATGTTCGATTTCGCTATATAGCGACTTTGGATTCGTTTGGCTGCTCGAAACGCATTAATCTTGCGTATTTGCATAAAATAAAGTGTTTTTGATCTCATAATACGAGCTGGAACGCCTACAGCGAGCGCACAACTCAAATGTTCGATTTGGCTATATAGCGACTTTGGATTCGTTTGGAGCTCGTTTGGCTGCTCGAAACGCATTAATCTTGCGTATTTGCATAAAATAAAGGGTTTTTGATTTCATAATACAGGCTGTAACGCCTACAGCGAGCGCAAAACTCAAATGTTCGATTTCGCTATATAGCGACTTTGCATTCGTTTGGGGTTCGTTTGGCTGCTCAAAACGCATGAATCTTGCGGATTTGCATGAAATGAAGTGTTTTTGATCTCATAATACGAGCTGGAACGCCTACAGCGAGCACAAAACTCAAATGATCGATTTCGTTATAAAGCAATTTTGCATTCGTTTGGGGCTCGTTTGGCTGCTCAAAACGCATGAATATTGCGTATTTGCATAAAATGAAGTGTTTTTGATCTCATAATACGAGCTGGAACGCCTACAGCGAGCGAAAAACTCAAATGCTCGATTTCGCTATAAAGCGACTTTGCATTCGTTTGGGGCTCGTTTGGCTGCTCGAAACACATGAACCTTGCGTACTTGCATAAAATAAACGGTTTTCGATTCCATAATACGAGCTGGAACGCCTACAGCGAGCACAAAACTCTAATGATCGATTTCGGTATAAAGCGATTTTGCATCCGTTTGGGGCTCGTTTGGCTGCTCGAAACGCATGAATCTTGTGTATTTGCATGAAATGAAGGGTTTTTGATCTCATAATACGAGCTGGAACGCCTACAGCGAGCGCACAACTCAAATGTTCGATTTGGCTATATAGCGACTTTGGATTCGTTTGGAGCTCGTTTGGCTGCTCGAAACGCATTAATCTTGCGTATTTGCATAGAATAAAGGGTTTTTGATTTCATAATACAGGCTGTAACGCCTACAGCGAGCGTAAAACTCAAATGCTCGATTTCGCTATACAGCGACTATGGATTCGTTTGGAGCTCGTTTGGCTGCTCGAAACGCATTAATCTTACGTATTTGCATGAAATGAAGGGTTTTTGATCTCATAATACGAGCTGGAACGCCTACAGCGAGCGCACAACTCAAATGTTCAAATTCGATATAAAGCAACGTTGCTTTCGTTTGGGGCGCGTTTGGCTGCTCGATACGCATGAATCTTTCGTATTTGCATAAAATGATAGGTTTTTAATTTCGTAATAGGAGCTGGAACGCCTACAGCGAGCACAAAACTCAAATGTTCGATTTCGCTATACAGCGACTTTGCATTCGTTTGGGGCGCGTTTGGCTGCCCGAAACGCAATAATCTTGCGTATTTGCATAAAAAGAAGTGTTTTTGATCTCATAATACGAGCTGGAAAGCCTACAGCGAGCGCAAAACTCAAATGTTCAATTTCGCTATACAGCGACTTTGCATTCGTTTGGGCCTCGTTAGGCTGCTCAAAACGCATGGATCTTGCGGATTTGCATAAAATGAAGTGTTTTTGATCTCATAATACGAGTTGGAACGCCTACAGCGAGCGCAAAACTCAAATGCTCAATTTCGGTATAAAGCGATTTTGTATCCGTTTGGGGCTCGTTTGGCTGCTCGAAACGCATGAATCTTGTGTATTTGCATAAAATAAAGTGTTTTTGATCACATAATACGAGCTGGAACGCCTACAGCGAGCGCAAAAGTCAAATGTTCAATTTCGATATAAAGCGACTTTGCATTCGTTTGGGGCGCGTTTGGCTGCTCGAAACGCATTAATCTTGCGGATTTGCATGAAATGAAGTGTTTTTGATCTCATAATACGAGCTGGAACGCCTACAGCGAGCACAAAACTCAAATGATCGATTTCGGTATAAAGCAATTTTGCATTCGTTTGGGGCTCGTTTGGCTGCTCAAAACGCATGAATCTTGTGTATTTGCATAAAATGATAGGTTTTTAATTTCGTAATAGGAGCTGGAACGCCTACAGCGAGCGCAAAACTCAAATGTTCAATTTCGCTATACAGCGACTTTGCATTCGTTTGGGGCGCGTTTGGCTGCCCGAAACGCATTAATCTTGCGTATTTGCATAAAAAGAAGTGTTTTTGATCTCATAATACGAGCTGGAAAGCCTACAGCGAGCGCAAAACTCAAATGTTCAATTTCGCTATACAGCGACTTTGCATTCGTTTGGGCCTCGTTAGGCTGCTCAAAACGCATGGATCTTGCGGATTTGCATAAAATGAAGTGTTTTTGATCTCATAATACGAGTTGGAACGCCTACAGCGAGCGCAAAACTCAAATGCCCAATTTCGGTATAAAGCGATTTTGCATCCGTTTGGGGCTCGTTTGGCTGCTCGAAACGCATGAATCTTGTGTATTTGCATAAAATAAAGTGTTTTTGATCTCATAATACGAGCTGGAACGCCTACAGCGAGCGCAAAAGTCAAATGTTCAATTTCGATATAAAGCGACTTTGCATTCGTTTGGGGCGCGTTTGGCTGCTCGAAACGCATTAATCTTGCGTATGTGCATGAAATGAAGGGTTTTTGATCTCATAATACGAGCTGGAACGCCTACAGCGAGTGCAAAACTCAAATGTTCAATTTCGCTATACAGCGACTTTGCATTCGTTTGGGCCTCGTTAGGCTGCTCAAAACGCATGGGTCTTGCGGATTTGCATGAAATGGAGTGTTTTTGATCTCATAATACGAGCTGGAACGCCTACAGCGAGCGCAAAACTCAAATGTTCAATTTCGATATAAAGCAACTTTGCATTCGTTTGGGGCGCGTTTGGCTGCTCGAAACGCATGAATCTTTCGTATTTGCATAAAATGATAGGTTTTTAATTTCGTAATAGGAGCTGGAACGCCTACAGCGAGCACAAAACTCAAATGCTCAATTTCGGTATAAAGCGATTTTGCATCCGTTTGGGGCTCGTTTGGCTGCTCGAAACGCATGAATCTTGTGTATTTGCATAAAATAAAGTGTTTTTGATCTCATAATACGAGCTGGAACGCCTACAGCGAGCGCAAAAGTCAAATGTTCAATTTCGATATAAAGCGACTTTGCATTCGTTTGGGGCGCGTTTGGCTGCTCGAAACGCATTAATCTTGCGTATGTGCATGAAATGAAGGGTTTTTGATCTCATAATACGAGCTGGAACGCCTACAGCGAGTGCAAAACTCAAATGTTCAATTTCGCTATACAGCGACTTTGCATTCGTTTGGGCCTCGTTAGGCTGCTCAAAACGCATGGGTCTTGCGGATTTGCATGAAATGGAGTGTTTTTGATCTCATAATACGAGCTGGAACGCCTACAGCGAGCGCAAAACTCAAATGTTCAATTTCGATATAAAGCAACTTTGCATTCGTTTGGGGCGCGTTTGGCTGCTCGAAACGCATGAATCTTTCGTATTTGCATAAAATGATAGGTTTTTAATTTCGTAATAGGAGCTGGAACGCCTACAGCGAGCACAATACTCAAATGTTCGATTTCGCTATACAGCGTCTTTGCATTCGTTTGGGGCGCGTTTGGCTGCCCGAAACGCATTAATCTTGCGTATTTGCATAAAAAGAAGTGTTTTTGATCTCATAATACGAGCTGGTAAGCCTACAGCGAGCGCAAAACTCAAATGTTCAATTTCGCTATACAGCGACTTTGCATTCGTTTGGGCCTCGTTAGGCTGCTCAAAACGCATGGATCTTGCGGATTTGCATAAAATGAAGTGTTTTTGATCTCATAATACGAGTTGGAACGCCTACAGCGAGCGCAAAACTCAAATGCTCAATTTCGGTATAAAGCGATTTTGCATCCGTTTGGGGCTCGTTTGGCTGCTCGAAACGCATGAATCTTGTGTATTTGCATAAAATAAAGTGTTTTTGATCACATAATACGAGCTGGAACGCCTACAGCGAGCGCAAAAGTCAAATGTTCAATTTCGATATAAAGCGATTTTGCATTCGTTTGGGGCGCGTTTGGCTGCTCGAAACGCATTAATCTTGCGGATTTGCATGAAATGAAGTGTTTTTGATCTCATAATACGAGCTGGAACGCCTACAGCGAGCACAAAACTCAAATGATCGATTTCGGTATAAAGCAATTTTGCATTCGTTTGGGGCTCGTTTGGCTGCTCGAAACGCATGAATCTTGTGTATTTGCATAAAATAAAGTGTTTTTGATCTCATAATACGAGCTGGAACGCCTACAGCGAGCGCAAAAGTCAAATGTTCAATTTCGATATAAAGCGACTTTGCATTCGTTTGGGGCGCGTTTGGCTGCTCGAAACGCATTAATCTTGCGTATGTGCATGAAATGAAGGGTTTTTGATCTCATAATACGAGCTGGAACGCCTACAGCGAGCGCAAAACTCAAATGTTCAATTTCGCTATACAGCGACTTTGCATTCGTTTGGGCCTCGTTAGGCTGCTCAAAACGCATGGGTCTTGCGGATTTGCATGAAATGGAGTGTTTTTGATCTCATAATACGAGCTGGAACGCCTACAGCGAGCGCAAAACTCAAATGTTTAATTTCGATATAAAGCAACTTTGCATTCGTTTGGGGCGCGTTTGGCTGCTCGAAACGCATGAATCTTTCGTATTTGCATAAAATGATAGGTTTTTAATTTCGTAATAGGAGCTGGAACGCCTACAGCGAGCACAAAACTCAAATGTTCGATTTCGCTATACAGCGACTTTGCATTCGTTTGGGGCGCGTTTGGCTGCCCGAAACGCAATAATCTTGCGTATTTGCATAAAAAGAAGTGTTTTTGATCTCATAATACGAGCTGGAAAGCCTACAGCGAGCGCAAAACTCAAATGTTCAATTTCGCTATACAGCGACTTTGCATTCGTTTGGGCCTCGTTAGGCTGCTCAAAACGCATGGATCTTGCGGATTTGCATAAAATGAAGTGTTTTTGATCTCATAATACGAGTTGGAACGCCTACAGCGAGCGCAAAACTCAAATGCTCAATTTCGGTATAAAGCGATTTTGCATCCGTTTGGGGCTCGTTTGGCTGCTCGAAACGCATGAATCTTGTGTATTTGCATAAAATAAATTGTTTTTGATCACATAATACGAGCTGGAACGCCTACAGCGAGCGCAAAAGTCAAATGTTCAATTTCGATATAAAGCGACTTTGCATTCGTTTGGGGCGCGTTTGGCTGCTCGAAACGCATTAATCTTGCGGATTTGCATGAAATGAAGTGTTTTTGATCTCATAATACGAGCTGGAACGCCTACAGCGAGCACAAAACTCAAATGATCGATTTCGGTATAAAGCAATTTTGCATTCGTTTGGGGCTCGTTTGGCTGCTCAAAACGCATGAATCTTGTGTATTTGCATGAAATGAAGGGTTTTTGATCTCATAATACGAGCTGGAACGCCTACAGCGAGCGCACAACTCAAATGTTCGATTTCGCTATATAGCGACTTTGGATTCGTTTGGCTGCTCGAAACGCATTAATCTTGCGTATTTGCATAAAATAAAGTGTTTTTGATCTCATAATACGAGCTGGAACGCCTACAGCGAGCGCACAACTCAAATGTTCGATTTGGCTATATAGCGACTTTGGATTCGTTTGGAGCTCGTTTGGCTGCTCGAAACGCATTAATCTTGCGTATTTGCATAAAATAAAGGGTTTTTGATTTCATAATACAGGCTGTAACGCCTACAGCGAGCGCAAAACTCAAATGTTCGATTTCGCTATATAGCGACTTTGCATTCGTTTGGGGTTCGTTTGGCTGCTCAAAACGCATGAATCTTGCGGATTTGCATGAAATGAAGTGTTTTTGATCTCATAATACGAGCTGGAACGCCTACAGCGAGCACAAAACTCAAATGATCGATTTCGTTATAAAGCAATTTTGCATTCGTTTGGGGCTCGTTTGGCTGCTCAAAACGCATGAATATTGCGTATTTGCATAAAATGAAGTGTTTTTGATCTCATAATACGAGCTGGAACGCCTACAGCGAGCGAAAAACTCAAATGCTCGATTTCGCTATAAAGCGACTTTGCATTCGTTTGGGGCTCGTTTGGCTGCTCGAAACACATGAACCTTGCGTACTTGCATAAAATAAACGGTTTTCGATTCCATAATACGAGCTGGAACGCCTACAGCGAGCACAAAACTCTAATGATCGATTTCGGTATAAAGCGATTTTGCATCCGTTTGGGGCTCGTTTGGCTGCTCGAAACGCATGAATCTTGTGTATTTGCATGAAATGAAGGGTTTTTGATCTCATAATACGAGCTGGAACGCCTACAGCGAGCGCACAACTCAAATGTTCGATTTGGCCATATAGCGACTTTGGATTCGTTTGGAGCTCGTTTGGCTGCTCGATACGCATTAATCTTGCGTATTTGCATAAAATAAAGGGTTTTTGATTTCATAATACAGACTGTAACGCCTACAGCGAGCGTAAAACTCAAATGCTCGATTTCGCTATACAGCGACTTTGGATTCGTTTGGAGCTCGTTTGGCTGCTCGAAACGCATTAATCTTGCGTATTTGCATGAAATGAAGGGTTTTTGATCTCATAATACGAGCTGGAACGCCTACAGCGAGCGCACAACTCAAATGTTCAAATTCGATATAAAGCAACATTGCTTTCGTTTGGGGCGCGTTTGGCTGCTCGAAACGCATGAATCTTTCGTATTTGCATAAAATGATAGGTTTTTAATTTCGTAATAGGAGCTGGAACGCCTACAGCGAGCGCAAAACTCAAATGTTCAATTTCGCTATACAGCGACTTTGCATTCGTTTGGGGCGCGTTTGGCTGCCCGAAACGCATTAATCTTGCGTATTTGCATAAAAAGAAGTGTTTTTGATCTCATAATACGAGCTGGAAAGCCTACAGCGAGCGCAAAACTCAAATGTTCAATTTCGCTATACAGCGACTTTGCATTCGTTTGGGCCTCGTTAGGCTGCTCAAAACGCATGGATCTTGCGGATTTGCATAAAATGAAGTGTTTTTGATCTCATAATACGAGTTGGAACGCCTACAGCGAGCGCAAAACTCAAATGCTCAATTTCGGTATAAAGCGATTTTGCATCCGTTTGGGGCTCGTTTGGCTGCTCGAAACGCATGAATCTTGTGTATTTGCATAAAATAAAGTGTTTTTGATCTCATAATACGAGCTGGAACGCCTACAGCGAGCGCAAAAGTCAAATGTTCAATTTCGATATAAAGCGACTTTGCATTCGTTTGGGGCGCGTTTGGCTGCTCGAAACGCATTAATCGTGCGGATTTGCATGAAATGAAGTGTTTTTGATCTCATAATACGAGCTGGAACGCCTACAGCGAGCACAAAACTCAAATGATCGATTTCGGTATAAAGCAATTTTGCATTCGTTTGGGGCTCGTTTGGCTGCTCAAAACGCATGAATCTTGTGTATTTGCATGAAATGAAGGGTTTTTGATCTCATAATACGAGCTGGAACGCCTACAGCGAGCGCACAACTCAAATGTTCGATTTCGCTATATAGCGACTTTGGATTCGTTTGGCTGCTCGAAACGCATTAATCTTGCGTATTTGCATGAAATGAAGGGTTTTTGATCTCATATTACGAGCTAGAACGCCTACAGCAAGCGCAAAATTCAAATGCTCAATTTCGGTATAAAGCGATTTTGCATCCGTTTGGGGCTCGTTTGGCTGCTCGAAACGCATGAATCTTGTGTATTTGCATAAAATAAAGTGTTTTTGATCTCATAATACGAGCTGGAACTCAAATGTTCGATTTGGCTATATAGCGACTTTGGATTCGTTTGGAGCTCGTTTGGCTGCTCGAAACGCATTAATCTTGCGTATTTGCATAAAATAAAGGGTTTTTGATTTCATAATACAGGCTGTAACGCCTACAGCGAGCGCAAAACTCAAATGTTCGATTTCGCTATATAGCGACTTTGCATTCGTTTGGGGTTCGTTTGGCTGCTCAAAACGCATGAATCTTGCGGATTTGCATGAAATGAAGTGTTTTTGATCTCATAATACGAGCTGGAACGCCTACAGCGAGCACAAAACTCAAATGATCGATTTCGGTATAAAGCAATTTTGCATTCGTTTGGGGCTCGTTTGGCTGCTCAAAACGCATGAATATTGCGTATTTGCATAAAATGAAGTGTTTTTGATCTCATAATACGAGCTGGAACGCCTACAGCGAGCGAAAAACTCAAATGCTCGATTTCGCTATAAAGCGACTTTGCATTCGTTTGGGGCTCGTTTGGCTGCTCGAAACACATGAACCTTGCGTACTTGCATAAAATAAACGGTTTTCGATTCCATAATACGAGCTGGAACGCCTACAGCGAGCACAAAACTCTAATGATCGATTTCGGTATAAAGCGATTTTGCATCCGTTTGGGGCTCGTTTGGCTGCTCGAAACGCATGAATCTTGTGTATTTGCATGAAATGAAGTGTTTTTGATCTCATAATACGAGCTGGAACGCCTACAGCGAGCGCACAACTCAAATGTTCGATTTGGCTATATAGCGACTTTGGATTCGTTTGGAGCTCGTTTGGCTGCTCGAAACGCATTAATCTTGCGGATTTGCATGAAATGAAGTGTTTTTGATCTCATAATACGAGCTGGAACGCCTACAGCGAGCACAAAACTCAAATGATCGATTTCGGTATAAAGCAATTTTGCATTCGTTTGGGGCTCGTTTGGCTGCTCAAAACGCATGAATCTTGTGTATTTGCATGAAATGAAGGGTTTTTGATCTCATAATACGAGCTGGAACGCCTACAGCGAGCGCACAACTCAAATGTTCGATTTCGCTATATAGCGACTTTGGATTCGTTTGGCTGCTCGAAACGCATTAATCTTGCGTATTTGCATGAAATGAAGGGTTTTTGATCTCATATTACGAGCTAGAACGCCTACAGCAAGCGCAAAATTCAAATGCTCAATTTCGGTATAAAGCGATTTTGCATCCGTTTGGGGCTCGTTTGGCTGCTCGAAACGCATGAATCTTGTGTATTTGCATAAAATAAAGTGTTTTTGATCTCATAATACGAGCTGGAACTCAAATGTTCGATTTGGCTATATAGCGACTTTGGATTCGTTTGGAGCTCGTTTGGCTGCTCGAAACGCATTAATCTTGCGTATTTGCATAAAATAAAGGGTTTTTGATTTCATAATACAGGCTGTAACGCCTACAGCGAGCGCAAAACTCAAATGTTCGATTTCGCTATATAGCGACTTTGCATTCGTTTGGGGTTCGTTTGGCTGCTCAAAACGCATGAATCTTGCGGATTTGCATGAAATGAAGTGTTTTTGATCTCATAATACGAGCTGGAACGCCTACAGCGAGCGAAAAACTCAAATGCTCGATTTCGCTATAAAGCGACTTTGCATTCGTTTGGGGCTCGTTTGGCTGCTCGAAACACATGAACCTTGCGTACTTGCATAAAATAAACGGTTTTCGATTCCATAATACGAGCTGGAACGCCTACAGCGAGCACAAAACTCTAATGATCGATTTCGGTATAAAGCGATTTTGCATCCGTTTGGGGCTCGTTTGGCTGCTCGAAACGCATGAATCTTGTGCATTTGCATGAAATGAAGGGTTTTTGATCTCATAATACGAGCTGGAACGCCTACAGCGAGCGAAAAACTCAAATGCTCGATTTCGCTATAAAGCGACTTTGCATTCGTTTGGGGCTCGTTTGGCTGCTCGAAACACATGAACCTTGCGTACTTGCATAAAATAAACGGTTTTCGATTCCATAATACGAGCTGGAACGCCTACAGCGAGCACAAAACTCTAATGATCGATTTCGGTATAAAGCGATTTTGCATCCGTTTGGGGCTCGTTTGGCTGCTCGAAACGCATGAATCTTGTGTATTTGCATGAAATGAAGGGTTTTTGATCTCATAATACGAGCTGGAACGCCTACAGCGAGCGCACAACTCAAATGTTCGATTTGGCCATATAGCGACTTTGGATTCGTTTGGAGCTCGTTTGGCTGCTCGATACGCATTAATCTTGCGTATTTGCATAAAATAAAGGGTTTTTGATTTCATAATACAGACTGTAACGCCTACAGCGAGCGTAAAACTCAAATGCTCGATTTCGCTATACAGCGACTTTGGATTCGTTTGGAGCTCGTTTGGCTGCTCGAAACGCATTAATCTTGCGTATTTGCATGAAATGAAGGGTTTTTGATCTCATAATACGAGCTGGAACGCCTACAGCGAGCGCACAACTCAAATGTTCAAATTCGATATAAAGCAACATTGCTTTCGTTTGGGGCGCGTTTGGCTGCTCGAAACGCATGAATCTTTCGTATTTGCATAAAATGATAGGTTTTTAATTTCGTAATAGGAGCTGGAACGCCTACAGCGAGCGCAAAACTCAAATGTTCAATTTCGCTATACAGCGACTTTGCATTCGTTTGGGGCGCGTTTGGCTGCCCGAAACGCATTAATCTTGCGTATTTGCATAAAAAGAAGTGTTTTTGATCTCATAATACGAGCTGGAAAGCCTACAGCGAGCGCAAAACTCAAATGTTCAATTTCGCTATACAGCGACTTTGCATTCGTTTGGGCCTCGTTAGGCTGCTCAAAACGCATGGATCTTGCGGATTTGCATAAAATGAAGTGTTTTTGATCTCATAATACGAGTTGGAACGCCTACAGCGAGCGCAAAACTCAAATGCTCAATTTCGGTATAAAGCGATTTTGCATCCGTTTGGGGCTCGTTTGGCTGCTCGAAACGCATGAATCTTGTGTATTTGCATAAAATAAAGTGTTTTTGATCTCATAATACGAGCTGGAACGCCTACAGCGAGCGCAAAAGTCAAATGTTCAATTTCGATATAAAGCGACTTTGCATTCGTTTGGGGCGCGTTTGGCTGCTCGAAACGCATTAATCGTGCGGATTTGCATGAAATGAAGTGTTTTTGATCTCATAATACGAGCTGGAACGCCTACAGCGAGCACAAAACTCAAATGATCGATTTCGGTATAAAGCAATTTTGCATTCGTTTGGGGCTCGTTTGGCTGCTCAAAACGCATGAATCTTGTGTATTTGCATGAAATGAAGGGTTTTTGATCTCATAATACGAGCTGGAACGCCTACAGCGAGCGCACAACTCAAATGTTCGATTTCGCTATATAGCGACTTTGGATTCGTTTGGCTGCTCGAAACGCATTAATCTTGCGTATTTGCATGAAATGAAGGGTTTTTGATCTCATATTACGAGCTAGAACGCCTACAGCAAGCGCAAAATTCAAATGCTCAATTTCGGTATAAAGCGATTTTGCATCCGTTTGGGGCTCGTTTGGCTGCTCGAAACGCATGAATCTTGTGTATTTGCATAAAATAAAGTGTTTTTGATCTCATAATACGAGCTGGAACTCAAATGTTCGATTTGGCTATATAGCGACTTTGGATTCGTTTGGAGCTCGTTTGGCTGCTCGAAACGCATTAATCTTGCGTATTTGCATAAAATAAAGGGTTTTTGATTTCATAATACAGGCTGTAACGCCTACAGCGAGCGCAAAACTCAAATGTTCGATTTCGCTATATAGCGACTTTGCATTCGTTTGGGGTTCGTTTGGCTGCTCAAAACGCATGAATCTTGCGGATTTGCATGAAATGAAGTGTTTTTGATCTCATAATACGAGCTGGAACGCCTACAGCGAGCACAAAACTCAAATGATCGATTTCGGTATAAAGCAATTTTGCATTCGTTTGGGGCTCGTTTGGCTGCTCAAAACGCATGAATATTGCGTATTTGCATAAAATGAAGTGTTTTTGATCTCATAATACGAGCTGGAACGCCTACAGCGAGCGAAAAACTCAAATGCTCGATTTCGCTATAAAGCGACTTTGCATTCGTTTGGGGCTCGTTTGGCTGCTCGAAACACATGAACCTTGCGTACTTGCATAAAATAAACGGTTTTCGATTCCATAATACGAGCTGGAACGCCTACAGCGAGCACAAAACTCTAATGATCGATTTCGGTATAAAGCGATTTTGCATCCGTTTGGGGCTCGTTTGGCTGCTCGAAACGCATGAATCTTGTGTATTTGCATGAAATGAAGGGTTTTTGATCTCATAATACGAGCTGGAACGCCTACAGCGAGCGCACAACTCAAATGTTCGATTTGGCTATATAGCGACTTTGGATTCGTTTGGAGCTCGTTTGGCTGCTCGAAACGCATTAATCTTGCGTATTTGCATAGAATAAAGGGTTTTTGATTTCATAATACAGGCTGTAACGCCTACAGCGAGCGTAAAACTCAAATGCTCGATTTCGCTATACAGCGACTTTGGATTCGTTTGGAGCTCGTTTGGCTGCTCGAAACGCATTAATCTTACGTATTTGCATGAAATGAAGGGTTTTTGATCTCATAATACGAGCTGGAACGCCTACAGCGAGCGCACAACTCAAATGTTCAAATTCGATATAAAGCAACGTTGCTTTCGTTTGGGGCGCGTTTCGCTGCTCGATACGCATGAATCTTTCGTATTTGCATAAAATGATAGGTTTTTAATTTCGTAATAGGAGCTGGAACGCCTACAGCGAGCGCAAAACTCAAATGTTCAATTTCGCTATACAGCGACTTTGCATTCGTTTGGGGCGCGTTTGGCTGCCCGAAACGCATTAATCTTGCGTATTTGCATAAAAAGAAGTGTTTTTGATCTCATAATACGAGCTGGAAAGCCTACAGCGAGCGCAAAACTCAAATGTTCAATTTCGCTATACAGCGACTTTGCATTCGTTTGGGCCTCGTTAGGCTGCTCAAAACGCATGGATCTTGCGGATTTGCATAAAATGAAGTGTTTTTGATCTCATAATACGAGTTGGAACGCCTACAGCGAGCGCAAAACTCAAATGCTCAATTTCGGTATAAAGCGATTTTGCATCCGTTTGGGGCTCGTTTGGCTGCTCGAAACGCATGAATCTTGTGTATTTGCATAAAATAAAGTGTTTTTGATCTCATAATACGAGCTGGAACGCCTACAGCGAGCGCAAAAGTCAAATGTTCAATTTCGATATAAAGCGACTTTGCATTCGTTTGGGGCGCGTTTGGCTGCTCGAAACGCATTAATCTTGCGTATGTGCATGAAATGAAGGGTTTTTGATCTCATAATACGAGCTGGAAAGCCTACAGCGAGCGCAAAACTCAAATGTTCAATTTCGCTATACAGCGACTTTGCATTCGTTTGGGCCTCGTTAGGCTGCTCAAAACGCATGGATCTTGCGGATTTGCATAAAATGAAGTGTTTTTGATCTCATAATACGAGTTGGAACGCCTACAGCGAGCGCAAAACTCAAATGCTCAATTTCGGTATAAAGCGATTTTGCATCCGTTTGGGGCTCGTTTGGCTGCTCGAAACGCATGAATCTTGTGTATTTGCATAAAATAAAGTGTTTTTGATCACATAATACGAGCTGGAACGCCTACAGCGAGCGCAAAAGTCAAATGTTCAATTTCGATATAAAGCGACTTTGCATTCGTTTGGGGCGCGTTTGGCTGCTCGAAACGCATTAATCTTGCGGATTTGCATGAAATGAAGTGTTTTTGATCTCATAATACGAGCTGGAACGCCTACAGCGAGCACAAAACTCAAATGATCGATTTCGGTATAAAGCAATTTTGCATTCGTTTGGGGCTCGTTTGGCTGCTCAAAACGCATGAATCTTGTGTATTTGCATGAAATGAAGGGTTTTTGATCTCATAATACGAGCTGGAACGCCTACAGCGAGCACAAAACTCAAATGATCGATTTCGGTATAAAGCAATTTTGCATTCGTTTGGGGCTCGAAACGCATGAATCTTGTGTATTTGCATAAAATAAAGTGTTTTTGATCTCATAATACGAGCTGGAACGCCTACAGCGAGCGCAAAAGTCAAATGTTCAATTTCGATATAAAGCGACTTTGCATTCGTTTGGGGCGCGTTTGGCTGCTCGAAACGCATTAATCTTGCGGATTTGCATGAAATGAAGTGTTTTTGATCTCATAATACGAGCTGGAACGCCTACAGCGAGCACAAAACTCAAATGATCGATTTCGGTATAAAGCAATTTTGCATTCGTTTGGGGCTCGTTTGGCTGCTCAAAACGCATGAATCTTGTGTATTTGCATGAAATGAAGGGTTTTTGATCTCATAATACGAGCTGGAACGCCTACAGCGAGCGCACAACTCAAATGTTCGATTTCGCTATATAGCGACTTTGGATTCGTTTGGCTGCTCGAAACGCATTAATCTTGCGTATTTGCATGAAATGAAGGGTTTTTGATCTCATATTACGAGCTAGAACGCCTACAGCAAGCGCAAAATTCAAATGCTCAATTTCGGTATAAAGCGATTTTGCATCCGTTTGGGGCTCGTTTGGCTGCTCGAAACGCATGAATCTTGTGTATTTGCATAAAATAAAGTGTTTTTGATCTCATAATACGAGCTGGAACTCAAATGTTCGATTTGGCTATATAGCGACTTTGGATTCGTTTGGAGCTCGTTTGGCTGCTCGAAACGCATTAATCTTGCGTATTTGCATAAAATAAAGGGTTTTTGATTTCATAATACAGGCTGTAACGCCTACAGCGAGCGCAAAACTCAAATGTTCGATTTCGCTATATAGCGACTTTGCATTCGTTTGGGGTTCGTTTGGCTGCTCAAAACGCATGAATCTTGCGGATTTGCATGAAATGAAGTGTTTTTGATCTCATAATACGAGCTGGAACGCCTACAGCGAGCGAAAAACTCAAATGCTCGATTTCGCTATAAAGCGACTTTGCATTCGTTTGGGGCTCGTTTGGCTGCTCGAAACACATGAACCTTGCGTACTTGCATAAAATAAACGGTTTTCGATTCCATAATACGAGCTGGAACGCCTACAGCGAGCACAAAACTCTAATGATCGATTTCGGTATAAAGCGATTTTGCATCCGTTTGGGGCTCGTTTGGCTGCTCGAAACGCATGAATCTTGTGCATTTGCATGAAATGAAGGGTTTTTGATCTCATAATACGAGCTGGAACGCCTACAGCGAGCGCACAACTCAAATGTTCGATTTGGCTATATAGCGACTTTGGATTCGTTTGGAGCTCGTTTGGCTGCTCGAAACGCATTAATCTTGCGTATTTGCATAGAATAAAGGGTTTTTGATTTCATAATACAGGCTGTAACGCCTACAGCGAGCGTAAAACTCAAATGCTCGATTTCGCTATACAGCGACTTTGGATTCGTTTGGAGCTCGTTTGGCTGCTCGAAACGCATTAATCTTACGTATTTGCATGAAATGAAGGGTTTTTGATCTCATAATACGAGCTGGAACGCCTACAGCGAGCGCACAACTCAAATGTTCAAATTCGATATAAAGCAACGTTGCTTTCGTTTGGGGCGCGTTTGGCTGCTCGATACGCATGAATCTTTCGTATTTGCATAAAATGATAGGTTTTTAATTTCGTAATAGGAGCTGGAACGCCTACAGCGAGCGCAAAACTCAAATGTTCAATTTCGCTATACAGCGACTTTGCATTCGTTTGGGGCGCGTTTGGCTGCCCGAAACGCATTAATCTTGCGTATTTGCATAAAAAGAAGTGTTTTTGATCTCATAATACGAGCTGGAAAGCCTACAGCGAGCGCAAAACTCAAATGTTCAATTTCGCTATACAGCGACTTTGCATTCGTTTGGGCCTCGTTAGGCTGCTCAAAACGCATGGATCTTGCGGATTTGCATAAAATGAAGTGTTTTTGATCTCATAATACGAGTTGGAACGCCTACAGCGAGCGCAAAACTCAAATGCTCAATTTCGGTATAAAGCGATTTTGCATCCGTTTGGGGCTCGTTTGGCTGCTCGAAACGCATGAATCTTGTGTATTTGCATAAAATAAAGTGTTTTTGATCTCATAATACGAGCTGGAACGCCTACAGCGAGCGCAAAAGTCAAATGTTCAATTTCGATATAAAGCGACTTTGCATTCGTTTGGGGCGCGTTTGGCTGCTCGAAACGCATTAATCTTGCGTATGTGCATGAAATGAAGGGTTTTTGATCTCATAATACGAGCTGGAACGCCTACAGCGAGTGCAAAACTCAAATGTTCAATTTCGCTATACAGCGACTTTGCATTCGTTTGGGCCTCGTTAGGCTGCTCAAAACGCATGGGTCTTGCGGATTTGCATGAAATGGAGTGTTTTTGATCTCATAATACGAGCTGGAACGCCTACAGCGAGCGCAAAACTCAAATGTTCAATTTCGATATAAAGCAACTTTGCATTCGTTTGGGGCGCGTTTGGCTGCTCGAAACGCATGAATCTTTCGTATTTGCATAAAATGATAGGTTTTTAATTTCGTAATAGGAGCTGGAACGCCTACAGCGAGCACAATACTCAAATGTTCGATTTCGCTATACAGCGTCTTTGCATTCGTTTGGGGCGCGTTTGGCTGCCCGAAACGCATTAATCTTGCGTATTTGCATAAAAAGAAGTGTTTTTGATCTCATAATACGAGCTGGTAAGCCTACAGCGAGCGCAAAACTCAAATGTTCAATTTCGCTATACAGCGACTTTGCATTCGTTTGGGCCTCGTTAGGCTGCTCAAAACGCATGGATCTTGCGGATTTGCATAAAATGAAGTGTTTTTGATCTCATAATACGAGTTGGAACGCCTACAGCGAGCGCAAAACTCAAATGCTCAATTTCGGTATAAAGCGATTTTGCATCCGTTTGGGGCTCGTTTGGCTGCTCGAAACGCATGAATCTTGTGTATTTGCATAAAATAAAGTGTTTTTGATCACATAATACGAGCTGGAACGCCTACAGCGAGCGCAAAAGTCAAATGTTCAATTTCGATATAAAGCGATTTTGCATTCGTTTGGGGCGCGTTTGGCTGCTCGAAACGCATTAATCTTGCGGATTTGCATGAAATGAAGTGTTTTTGATCTCATAATACGAGCTGGAACGCCTACAGCGAGCACAAAACTCAAATGATCGATTTCGGTATAAAGCAATTTTGCATTCGTTTGGGGCTCGTTTGGCTGCTCGAAACGCATGAATCTTGTGTATTTGCATAAAATAAAGTGTTTTTGATCTCATAATACGAGCTGGAACGCCTACAGCGAGCGCAAAAGTCAAATGTTCAATTTCGATATAAAGCGACTTTGCATTCGTTTGGGGCGCGTTTGGCTGCTCGAAACGCATTAATCTTGCGTATGTGCATGAAATGAAGGGTTTTTGATCTCATAATACGAGCTGGAACGCCTACAGCGAGCGCAAAACTCAAATGTTCAATTTCGCTATACAGCGACTTTGCATTCGTTTGGGCCTCGTTAGGCTGCTCAAAACGCATGGGTCTTGCGGATTTGCATGAAATGGAGTGTTTTTGATCTCATAATACGAGCTGGAACGCCTACAGCGAGCGCAAAACTCAAATGTTTAATTTCGATATAAAGCAACTTTGCATTCGTTTGGGGCGCGTTTGGCTGCTCGAAACGCATGAATCTTTCGTATTTGCATAAAATGATAGGTTTTTAATTTCGTAATAGGAGCTGGAACGCCTACAGCGAGCACAAAACTCAAATGTTCGATTTCGCTATACAGCGACTTTGCATTCGTTTGGGGCGCGTTTGGCTGCCCGAAACGCAATAATCTTGCGTATTTGCATAAAAAGAAGTGTTTTTGATCTCATAATACGAGCTGGAAAGCCTACAGCGAGCGCAAAACTCAAATGTTCAATTTCGCTATACAGCGACTTTGCATTCGTTTGGGCCTCGTTAGGCTGCTCAAAACGCATGGATCTTGCGGATTTGCATAAAATGAAGTGTTTTTGATCTCATAATACGAGTTGGAACGCCTACAGCGAGCGCAAAACTCAAATGCTCAATTTCGGTATAAAGCGATTTTGTATCCGTTTGGGGCTCGTTTGGCTGCTCGAAACGCATGAATCTTGTGTATTTGCATAAAATAAAGTGTTTTTGATCACATAATACGAGCTGGAACGCCTACAGCGAGCGCAAAAGTCAAATGTTCAATTTCGATATAAAGCGACTTTGCATTCGTTTGGGGCGCGTTTGGCTGCTCGAAACGCATTAATCTTGAGTATGTGCATGAAATGAAGGGTTTTTGATCTCATAATACGAGCTGGAACGCCTACAGCGAGTGCAAAACTCAAATGTTCAATTTCGCTATACAGCGACTTTGCATTCGTTTGGGCCTCGTTAGGCTGCTCAAAACGCATGGGTCTTGCGGATTTGCATGAAATGGAGTGTTTTTGATCTCATAATACGAGCTGGAACGCCTACAGCGAGCGCAAAACTCAAATGTTCAATTTCGATATAAAGCAACTTTGCATTCGTTTGGGGCGCGTTTGGCTGCTCGAAACGCATGAATCTTTCGTATTTGCATAAAATGATAGGTTTTTAATTTCGTAATAGGAGCTGGAACGCCTACAGCGAGCACAAAACTCAAATGTTCGATTTCGCTATACAGCGACTTTGCATTCGTTTGGGGCGCGTTTGGCTGCCCGAAACGCAATAATCTTGCGTATTTGCATAAAAAGAAGTGTTTTTGATCTCATAATACGAGCTGGAAAGCCTACAGCGAGCGCAAAACTCAAATGTTCAATTTCGCTATACAGCGACTTTGCATTCGTTTGGGCCTCGTTAGGCTGCTCAAAACGCATGGATCTTGCGGATTTGCATAAAATGAAGTGTTTTTGATCTCATAATACGAGTTGGAACGCCTACAGCGAGCGCAAAACTCAAATGCTCAATTTCGGTATAAAGCGATTTTGCATCCGTTTGGGGCTCGTTTGGCTGCTCGAAACGCATGAATCTTGTTTATTTGCATAAAATAAAGTGTTTTTGATCTCATAATACGAGCTGGAACGCCTACAGCGAGCGCAAAAGTCAAATGTTCAATTTCGATATAAAGCGACTTTGCATTCGTTTGGGGCGCGTTTGGCTGCTCGAAACGCATTAATCTTGCGGATTTGCATGAAATGAAGTGTTTTTGATCTCATAATACGAGCTGGAACGCCTACAGCGAGCACAAAACTCAAATGATCGATTTCGGTATAAAGCAATTTTGCATTCGTTTGGGGCTCGTTTGGCTGCTCAAAACGCATGAATCTTGTGTATTTGCATGAAATGAAGGGTTTTTGATCTCATAATACGAGCTGGAACGCCTACAGCGAGCGCACAACTCAAATGTTCGATTTCGCTATATAGCGACTTTGGATTCGTTTGGCTGCTCGAAACGCATTAATCTTGCGTATTTGCATGAAATGAAGGGTTTTTGATCTCATATTACGAGCTAGAACGCCTACAGCAAGCGCAAAATTCAAATGCTCAATTTCGGTATAAAGCGATTTTGCATCCGTTTGGGGCTCGTTTGGCTGCTCGAAACGCATGAATCTTGTGTATTTGCATAAAATAAAGTGTTTTTGATCTCATAATACGAGCTGGAACTCAAATGTTCGATTTGGCTATATAGCGACTTTGGATTCGTTTGGAGCTCGTTTGGCTGCTCGAAACGCATTAATCTTGCGTATTTGCATAAAATAAAGGGTTTTTGATTTCATAATACAGGCTGTAACGCCTACAGCGAGCGCAAAACTCAAATGTTCGATTTCGCTATATAGCGACTTTGCATTCGTTTGGGGTTCGTTTGGCTGCTCAAAACGCATGAATCTTGCGGATTTGCATGAAATGAAGTGTTTTTGATCTCATAATACGAGCTGGAACGCCTACAGCGAGCACAAAACTCAAATGATCGATTTCGGTATAAAGCAATTTTGCATTCGTTTGGGGCTCGTTTGGCTGCTCAAAACGCATGAATATTGCGTATTTGCATAAAATGAAGTGTTTTTGATCTCATAATACGAGCTGGAACGCCTACAGCGAGCGAAAAACTCAAATGCTCGATTTCGCTATAAAGCGACTTTGCATTCGTTTGGGGCTCGTTTGGCTGCTCGAAACACATGAACCTTGCGTACTTGCATAAAATAAACGGTTTTCGATTCCATAATACGAGCTGGAACGCCTACAGCGAGCACAAAACTCTAATGATCGATTTCGGTATAAAGCGATTTTGCATCCGTTTGGGGCTCGTTTGGCTGCTCGAAACGCATGAATCTTGTGTATTTGCATGAAATGAAGGGTTTTTGATCTCATAATACGAGCTGGAACGCCTACAGCGAGCGCACAACTCAAATGTTCGATTTGGCTATATAGCGACTTTGGATTCGTTTGGATCTCGTTTGGCTGCTCGAAACGCATTAATCTTGCGTATTTGCATAGAATAAAGGGTTTTTGATTTCATAATACAGGCTGTAACGCCTACAGCGAGCGTAAAACTCAAATGCTCGATTTCGCTATACAGCGACTTTGGATTCGTTTGGAGCTCGTTTGGCTGCTCGAAACGCATTAATCTTACGTATTTGCATGAAATGAAGGGTTTTTGATCTCATAATACGAGCTGGAACGCCTACAGCGAGCGCACAACTCAAATGTTCAAATTCGATATAAAGCAACGTTGCTTTCGTTTGGGGCGCGTTTGGCTGCTCGATACGCATGAATCTTTCGTATTTGCATAAAATGATAGGTTTTTAATTTCGTAATAGGAGCTGGAACGCCTACAGCGAGCGCAAAACTCAAATGTTCAATTTCGCTATACAGCGACTTTGCATTCGTTTGGGGCGCGTTTGGCTGCCCGAAACGCATTAATCTTGCGTATTTGCATAAAAAGAAGTGTTTTTGATCTCATAATACGAGCTGGAAAGCCTACAGCGAGCGCAAAACTCAAATGTTCAATTTCGCTATACAGCGACTTTGCATTCGTTTGGGCCTCGTTAGGCTGCTCAAAACGCATGGGTCTTGCGGATTTGCATGAAATGGAGTGTTTTTGATCTCATAATACGAGCTGGAACGCCTACAGCGAGCGCAAAACTCAAATGTTCAATTTCGATATAAAGCAACTTTGCATTCGTTTGGGGCGCGTTTGGCTGCTCGAAACGCATTAATCTTGCGTATGTGCATGAAATGAAGGGTTTTTGATCTCATAATACGAGCTGGAACGCCTACAGCGAGTGCAAAACTCAAATGTTCAATTTCGCTATACAGCGACTTTGCATTCGTTTGGGCCTCGTTAGGCTGCTCAAAACGCATGGGTCTTGCGGATTTGCATGAAATGGAGTGTTTTTGATCTCATAATACGAGCTGGAACGCCTACAGCGAGCGCAAAACTCAAATGTTCAATTTCGATATAAAGCAACTTTGCATTCGTTTGGGGCGCGTTTGGCTGCTCGAAACGCATGAATCTTTCGTATTTGCATAAAATGATAGGTTTTTAATTTCGTAATAGGAGCTGGAACGCCTACAGCGAGCACAATACTCAAATGTTCGATTTCGCTATACAGCGTCTTTGCATTCGTTTGGGGCGCGTTTGGCTGCCCGAAACGCATTAATCTTGCGTATTTGCATAAAAAGAAGTGTTTTTGATCTCATAATACGAGCTGGTAAGCCTACAGCGAGCGCAAAACTCAAACGTTCAATTTCGCTATACAGCGACTTTGCATTCGTTTGGGCCTCGTTAGGCTGCTCAAAACGCATGGATCTTGCGGATTTGCATAAAATGAAGTGTTTTTGATCTCATAATACGAGTTGGAACGCCTACAGCGAGCGCAAAACTCAAATGCTCAATTTCGGTATAAAGCGATTTTGCATCCGTTTGGGGCTCGTTTGGCTGCTCGAAACGCATGAATCTTGTGTATTTGCATAAAATAAAGTGTTTTTGATCACATAATACGAGCTGGAACGCCTACAGCGAGCGCACAACTCAAATGTTCGATTTCGCTATATAGCGACTTTGGATTCGTTTGGCTGCTCGAAACGCATTAATCTTGCGTATTTGCATAAAATAAAGTGTTTTTGATCTCATAATACGAGCTGGAACGCCTACAGCGAGCGCACAACTCAAATGTTCGATTTGGCTATATAGCGACTTTGGATTCGTTTGGAGCTCGTTTGGCTGCTCGAAACGCATTAATCTTGCGTATTTGCATAAAATAAAGGGTTTTTGATTTCATAATACAGGCTGTAACGCCTACAGCGAGCGCAAAACTCAAATGTTCGATTTCGCTATATAGCGACTTTGCATTCGTTTGGGGTTCGTTTGGCTGCTCAAAACGCATGAATCTTGCGGATTTGCATGAAATGAAGTGTTTTTGATCTCATAATACGAGCTGGAACGCCTACAGCGAGCACAAAACTCAAATGATCGATTTCGTTATAAAGCAATTTTGCATTCGTTTGGGGCTCGTTTGGCTGCTCAAAACGCATGAATATTGCGTATTTGCATAAAATGAAGTGTTTTTGATCTCATAATACGAGCTGGAACGCCTACAGCGAGCGAAAAACTCAAATGCTCGATTTCGCTATAAAGCGACTTTGCATTCGTTTGGGGCTCGTTTGGCTGCTCGAAACACATGAACCTTGCGTACTTGCATAAAATAAACGGTTTTCGATTCCATAATACGAGCTGGAACGCCTACAGCGAGCACAAAACTCTAATGATCGATTTCGGTATAAAGCGATTTTGCATCCGTTTGGGGCTCGTTTGGCTGCTCGAAACGCATGAATCTTGTGTATTTGCATGAAATGAAGGGTTTTTGATCTCATAATACGAGCTGGAACGCCTACAGCGAGCGCACAACTCAAATGTTCGATTTGGCTATATAGCGACTTTGGATTCGTTTGGAGCTCGTTTGGCTGCTCGAAACGCATTAATCTTGCGTATTTGCATAGAATAAAGGGTTTTTGATTTCATAATACAGGCTGTAACGCCTACAGCGAGCGTAAAACTCAAATGCTCGATTTCGCTATACAGCGACTTTGGATTCGTTTGGAGCTCGTTTGGCTGCTCGAAACGCATTAATCTTACGTATTTGCATGAAATGAAGGGTTTTTGATCTCATAATACGAGCTGGAACGCCTACAGCGAGCGCACAACTCAAATGTTCAAATTCGATATAAAGCAACGTTGCTTTCGTTTGGGGCGCGTTTGGCTGCTCGATACGCATGAATCTTTCGTATTTGCATAAAATGAAAGGTTTTTAATTTCGTAATAGGAGCTGGAACGCCTACAGCGAGCGCAAAACTCAAATGTTCAATTTCGCTATACAGCGACTTTGCATTCGTTTGGGGCGCGTTTGGCTGCCCGAAACGCATTAATCTTGCGTATTTGCATAAAAAGAAGTGTTTTTGATCTCATAATACGAGCTGGAAAGCCTACAGCGAGCGCAAAACTCAAATGTTCAATTTCGCTATACAGCGACTTTGCATTCGTTTGGGCCTCGTTAGGCTGCTCAAAACGCATGGATCTTGCGGATTTGCATAAAATGAAGTGTTTTTGATCTCATAATACGAGTTGGAACGCCTACAGCGAGCGCAAAACTCAAATGCTCAATTTCGGTATAAAGCGATTTTGCATCCGTTTGGGGCTCGTTTGGCTGCTCGAAACGCATGAATCTTGTGTATTTGCATAAAATAAAGTGTTTTTGATCACATAATACGAGCTGGAACGCCTACAGCGAGCGCACAACTCAAATGTTCGATTTCGCTATATAGCGACTTTGGATTCGTTTGGCTGCTCGAAACGCATTAATCTTGCGTATTTGCATAAAATAAAGTGTTTTTGATCTCATAATACGAGCTGGAACGCCTACAGCGAGCGCACAACTCAAATGTTCGATTTGGCTATATAGCGACTTTGGATTCGTTTGGAGCTCGTTTGGCTGCTCGAAACGCATTAATCTTGCGTATTTGCATAAAATAAAGGGTTTTTGATTTCATAATACAGGCTGTAACGCCTACAGCGAGCGCAAAACTCAAATGTTCGATTTCGCTATATAGCGACTTTGCATTCGTTTGGGGTTCGTTTGGCTGCTCAAAACGCATGAATCTTGCGGATTTGCATGAAATGAAGTGTTTTTGATCTCATAATACGAGCTGGAACGCCTACAGCGAGCACAAAACTCAAATGATCGATTTCGTTATAAAGCAATTTTGCATTCGTTTGGGGCTCGTTTGGCTGCTCAAAACGCATGAATATTGCGTATTTGCATAAAATGAAGTGTTTTTGATCTCATAATACGAGCTGGAACGCCTACAGCGAGCGAAAAACTCAAATGCTCGATTTCGCTATAAAGCGACTTTGCATTCGTTTGGGGCTCGTTTGGCTGCTCGAAACACATGAACCTTGCGTACTTGCATAAAATAAACGGTTTTCGATTCCATAATACGAGCTGGAACGCCTACAGCGAGCACAAAACTCTAATGATCGATTTCGGTATAAAGCGATTTTGCATCCGTTTGGGGCTCGTTTGGCTGCTCGAAACGCATGAATCTTGTGTATTTGCATGAAATGAAGGGTTTTTGATCTCATAATACGAGCTGGAACGCCTACAGCGAGCGCACAACTCAAATGTTCGATTTGGCTATATAGCGACTTTGGATTCGTTTGGAGCTCGTTTGGCTGCTCGAAACGCATTAATCTTGCGTATTTGCATAGAATAAAGGGTTTTTGATTTCATAATACAGGCTGTAACGCCTACAGCGAGCGTAAAACTCAAATGCTCGATTTCGCTATACAGCGACTTTGGATTCGTTTGGAGCTCGTTTGGCTGCTCGAAACGCATTAATCTTACGTATTTGCATGAAATGAAGGGTTTTTGATCTCATAATACGAGCTGGAACGCCTACAGCGAGCGCACAACTCAAATGTTCAAATTCGATATAAAGCAACGTTGCTTTCGTTTGGGGCGCGTTTGGCTGCTCGATACGCATGAATCTTTCGTATTTGCATAAAATGAAAGGTTTTTAATTTCGTAATAGGAGCTGGAACGCCTACAGCGAGCGCAAAACTCAAATGTTCAATTTCGCTATACAGCGACTTTGCATTCGTTTGGGGCGCGTTTGGCTGCCCGAAACGCATTAATCTTGCGTATTTGCATAAAAAGAAGTGTTTTTGATCTCATAATACGAGCTGGAAAGCCTACAGCGAGCGCAAAACTCAAATGTTCAATTTCGCTATACAGCGACTTTGCATTCGTTTGGGCCTCGTTAGGCTGCTCAAAACGCATGGATCTTGCGGATTTGCATAAAATGAAGTGTTTTTGATCTCATAATACGAGTTGGAACGCCTACAGCGAGCGCAAAACTCAAATGCTCAATTTCGGTATAAAGCGATTTTGCATCCGTTTGGGGCTCGTTTGGCTGCTCGAAACGCATGAATCTTGTGTATTTGCATAAAATAAAGTGTTTTTGATCTCATAATACGAGCTGGAACGCCTACAGCGAGCGCAAAAGTCAAATGTTCAATTTCGATATAAAGCGACTTTGCATTCGTTTGGGGCGCGTTTGGCTGCTCGAAACGCATTAATCTTGCGTATGTGCATGAAATGAAGGGTTTTTGATCTCATAATACGAGCTGGAACGCCTACAGCGAGTGCAAAACTCAAATGTTCAATTTCGCTATACAGCGACTTTGCATTCGTTTGGGCCTCGTTAGGCTGCTCAAAACGCATGGATCTTGCGGATTTGCATAAAATGAAGTGTTTTTGATCTCATAATACGAGTTGGAACGCCTACAGCGAGCGCAAAACTCAAATGCTCAATTTCGGTATAAAGCGATTTTGCATCCGTTTGGGGCTCGTTTGGCTGCTCGAAACGCATGAATCTTGTGTATTTGCATAAAATAAAGTGTTTTTGATCACATAATACGAGCTGGAACGCCTACAGCGAGCGCAAAAGTCAAATGTTCAATTTCGATATAAAGCGACTTTGCATTCGTTTGGGGCGCGTTTGGCTGCTCGAAACGCATTAATCTTGCGGATTTGCATGAAATGAAGTGTTTTTGATCTCATAATACGAGCTGGAACGCCTACAGCGAGCACAAAACTCAAATGATCGATTTCGGTATAAAGCAATTTTGCATTCGTTTGGGGCTCGTTTGGCTGCTCAAAACGCATGAATCTTGTGTATTTGCATGAAATGAAGGGTTTTTGATCTCATAATACGAGCTGGAACGCCTACAGCGAGCACAAAACTCAAATGATCGATTTCGGTATAAAGCAATTTTGCATTCGTTTGGGGCTCGAAACGCATGAATCTTGTGTATTTGCATAAAATAAAGTGTTTTTGATCTCATAATACGAGCTGGAACGCCTACAGCGAGCGCAAAAGTCAAATGTTCAATTTCGATATAAAGCGACTTTGCATTCGTTTGGGGCGCGTTTGGCTGCTCGAAACGCATTAATCTTGCGGATTTGCATGAAATGAAGTGTTTTTGATCTCATAATACGAGCTGGAACGCCTACAGCGAGCACAAAACTCAAATGATCGATTTCGGTATAAAGCAATTTTGCATTCGTTTGGGGCTCGTTTGGCTGCTCAAAACGCATGAATCTTGTGTATTTGCATGAAATGAAGGGTTTTTGATCTCATAATACGAGCTGGAACGCCTACAGCGAGCGCACAACTCAAATGTTCGATTTCGCTATATAGCGACTTTGGATTCGTTTGGCTGCTCGAAACGCATTAATCTTGCGTATTTGCATGAAATGAAGGGTTTTTGATCTCATATTACGAGCTAGAACGCCTACAGCAAGCGCAAAATTCAAATGCTCAATTTCGGTATAAAGCGATTTTGCATCCGTTTGGGGCTCGTTTGGCTGCTCGAAACGCATGAATCTTGTGTATTTGCATAAAATAAAGTGTTTTTGATCTCATAATACGAGCTGGAACTCAAATGTTCGATTTGGCTATATAGCGACTTTGGATTCGTTTGGAGCTCGTTTGGCTGCTCGAAACGCATTAATCTTGCGTATTTGCATAAAATAAAGGGTTTTTGATTTCATAATACAGGCTGTAACGCCTACAGCGAGCGCAAAACTCAAATGTTCGATTTCGCTATATAGCGACTTTGCATTCGTTTGGGGTTCGTTTGGCTGCTCAAAACGCATGAATCTTGCGGATTTGCATGAAATGAAGTGTTTTTGATCTCATAATACGAGCTGGAACGCCTACAGCGAGCGAAAAACTCAAATGCTCGATTTCGCTATAAAGCGACTTTGCATTCGTTTGGGGCTCGTTTGGCTGCTCGAAACACATGAACCTTGCGTACTTGCATAAAATAAACGGTTTTCGATTCCATAATACGAGCTGGAACGCCTACAGCGAGCACAAAACTCTAATGATCGATTTCGGTATAAAGCGATTTTGCATCCGTTTGGGGCTCGTTTGGCTGCTCGAAACGCATGAATCTTGTGCATTTGCATGAAATGAAGGGTTTTTGATCTCATAATACGAGCTGGAACGCCTACAGCGAGCGCACAACTCAAATGTTCGATTTGGCTATATAGCGACTTTGGATTCGTTTGGAGCTCGTTTGGCTGCTCGAAACGCATTAATCTTGCGTATTTGCATAGAATAAAGGGTTTTTGATTTCATAATACAGGCTGTAACGCCTACAGCGAGCGTAAAACTCAAATGCTCGATTTCGCTATACAGCGACTTTGGATTCGTTTGGAGCTCGTTTGGCTGCTCGAAACGCATTAATCTTACGTATTTGCATGAAATGAAGGGTTTTTGATCTCATAATACGAGCTGGAACGCCTACAGCGAGCGCACAACTCAAATGTTCAAATTCGATATAAAGCAACGTTGCTTTCGTTTGGGGCGCGTTTGGCTGCTCGATACGCATGAATCTTTCGTATTTGCATAAAATGATAGGTTTTTAATTTCGTAATAGGAGCTGGAACGCCTACAGCGAGCGCAAAACTCAAATGTTCAATTTCGCTATACAGCGACTTTGCATTCGTTTGGGGCGCGTTTGGCTGCCCGAAACGCATTAATCTTGCGTATTTGCATAAAAAGAAGTGTTTTTGATCTCATAATACGAGCTGGAAAGCCTACAGCGAGCGCAAAACTCAAATGTTCAATTTCGCTATACAGCGACTTTGCATTCGTTTGGGCCTCGTTAGGCTGCTCAAAACGCATGGATCTTGCGGATTTGCATAAAATGAAGTGTTTTTGATCTCATAATACGAGTTGGAACGCCTACAGCGAGCGCAAAACTCAAATGCTCAATTTCGGTATAAAGCGATTTTGCATCCGTTTGGGGCTCGTTTGGCTGCTCGAAACGCATGAATCTTGTGTATTTGCATAAAATAAAGTGTTTTTGATCTCATAATACGAGCTGGAACGCCTACAGCGAGCGCAAAAGTCAAATGTTCAATTTCGATATAAAGCGACTTTGCATTCGTTTGGGGCGCGTTTGGCTGCTCGAAACGCATTAATCTTGCGTATGTGCATGAAATGAAGGGTTTTTGATCTCATAATACGAGCTGGAACGCCTACAGCGAGTGCAAAACTCAAATGTTCAATTTCGCTATACAGCGACTTTGCATTCGTTTGGGCTTCGTTAGGCTGCTCAAAACGCATGGATCTTGCGGATTTGCATAAAATGAAGTGTTTTTGATCTCATAATACGAGTTGGAACGCCTACAGCGAGCGCAAAACTCAAATGCTCAATTTCGGTATAAAGCGATTTTGCATCCGTTTGGGGCTCGTTTGGCTGCTCGAAACGCATGAATCTTGTGTATTTGCATAAAATAAAGTGTTTTTGATCTCATAATACGAGCTGGAACGCCTACAGCGAGCGCAAAAGTCAAATGTTCAATTTCGATATAAAGCGACTTTGCATTCGTTTGGGGCGCGTTTGGCTGCTCGAAACGCATTAATCTTGCGTATGTGCATGAAATGAAGGGTTTTTGATCTCATAATACGAGCTGGAACGCCTACAGCGAGTGCAAAACTCAAATGTTCAATTTCGCTATACAGCGACTTTGCATTCGTTTGGGCCTCGTTAGGCTGCTCAAAACGCATGGATCTTGCGGATTTGCATAAAATGAAGTGTTTTTGATCTCATAATACGAGTTGGAACGCCTACAGCGAGCGCAAAACTCAAATGCTCAATTTCGGTATAAAGCGATTTTGCATCCGTTTGGGGCTCGTTTGGCTGCTCGAAACGCATGAATCTTGTGTATTTGCATAAAATAAAGTGTTTTTGATCACATAATACGAGCTGGAATGCCTACAGCGAGCGCAAAAGTCAAATGTTCAATTTCGATATAAAGCGATTTTGCATTCGTTTGGGGCGCGTTTGGCTGCTCGAAACGCATTAATCTTGCGGATTTGCATGAAATGAAGTGTTTTTGATCTCATAATACGAGCTGGAACGCCTACAGCGAGCACAAAACTCAAATGATCGATTTCGGTATAAAGCAATTTTGCATTCGTTTGGGGCTCGTTTGGCTGCTCGAAACGCATGAATCTTGTGTATTTGCATGAAATGAAGGGTTTTTGATCTCATAATACGAGCTGGAACGCCTACAGCGAGCGCACAACTCAAATGTTCGATTTGGCCATATAGCGACTTTGGATTCGTTTGGAGCTCGTTTGGCTGCTCGATACGCATTAATCTTGCGTATTTGCATAAAATAAAGGGTTTTTGATTTCATAATACAGGCTGTAACGCCTACAGCGAGCGTAAAACTCAAATGCTCGATTTCGCTATACAGCGACTTTGGATTCGTTTGGAGCTCGTTTGGCTGCTCGAAACGCATTAATCTTGCGTATTTGCATGAAATGAAGGGTTTTTGATCTCATAATACGAGCTGGAACGCCTACAGCGAGCGCACAACTCAAATGTTCAAATTCGATATAAAGCAACATTGCTTTCGTTTGGGGCGCGTTTGGCTGCTCGAAACGCATGAATCTTTCGTATTTGCATAAAATGATAGGTTTTTAATTTCGTAATAGGAGCTGGAACGCCTACAGCGAGCGCAAAACTCAAATGTTCAATTTCGCTATACAGCGACTTTGCATTCGTTTGGGGCGCGTTTGGCTGCCCGAAACGCATTAATCTTGCGTATTTGCATAAAAAGAAGTGTTTTTGATCTCATAATACGAGCTGGAAAGCCTACAGCGAGCGCAAAACTCAAATGTTCAATTTCGCTATACAGCGACTTTGCATTCGTTTGGGCCTCGTTAGGCTGCTCAAAACGCATGGATCTTGCGGATTTGCATAAAATGAAGTGTTTTTGATCTCATAATACGAGTTGGAACGCCTACAGCGAGCGCAAAACTCAAATGCTCAATTTCGGTATAAAGCGATTTTGCATCCGTTTGGGGCTCGTTTGGCTGCTCGAAACGCATGAATCTTGTGTATTTGCATAAAATAAAGTGTTTTTGATCTCATAATACGAGCTGGAACGCCTACAGCGAGCGCAAAAGTCAAATGTTCAATTTCGATATAAAGCGACTTTGCATTCGTTTGGGGCGCGTTTGGCTGCTCGAAACGCATTAATCGTGCGGATTTGCATGAAATGAAGTGTTTTTGATCTCATAATACGAGCTGGAACGCCTACAGCGAGCACAAAACTCAAATGATCGATTTCGGTATAAAGCAATTTTGCATTCGTTTGGGGCTCGTTTGGCTGCTCAAAACGCATGAATCTTGTGTATTTGCATGAAATGAAGGGTTTTTGATCTCATAATACGAGCTGGAACGCCTACAGCGAGCGCACAACTCAAATGTTCGATTTCGCTATATAGCGACTTTGGATTCGTTTGGCTGCTCGAAACGCATTAATCTTGCGTATTTGCATGAAATGAAGGGTTTTTGATCTCATATTACGAGCTAGAACGCCTACAGCAAGCGCAAAATTCAAATGCTCAATTTCGGTATAAAGCGATTTTGCATCCGTTTGGGGCTCGTTTGGCTGCTCGAAACGCATGAATCTTGTGTATTTGCATAAAATAAAGTGTTTTTGATCTCATAATACGAGCTGGAACTCAAATGTTCGATTTGGCTATATAGCGACTTTGGATTCGTTTGGAGCTCGTTTGGCTGCTCGAAACGCATTAATCTTGCGTATTTGCATAAAATAAAGGGTTTTTGATTTCATAATACAGGCTGTAACGCCTACAGCGAGCGCAAAACTCAAATGTTCGATTTCGCTATATAGCGACTTTGCATTCGTTTGGGGTTCGTTTGGCTGCTCAAAACGCATGAATCTTGCGGATTTGCATGAAATGAAGTGTTTTTGATCTCATAATACGAGCTGGAACGCCTACAGCGAGCACAAAACTCAAATGATCGATTTCGGTATAAAGCAATTTTGCATTCGTTTGGGGCTCGTTTGGCTGCTCAAAACGCATGAATATTGCGTATTTGCATAAAATGAAGTGTTTTTGATCTCATAATACGAGCTGGAACGCCTACAGCGAGCGAAAAACTCAAATGCTCGATTTCGCTATAAAGCGACTTTGCATTCGTTTGGGGCTCGTTTGGCTGCTCGAAACACATGAACCTTGCGTACTTGCATAAAATAAACGGTTTTCGATTCCATAATACGAGCTGGAACGCCTACAGCGAGCACAAAACTCTAATGATCGATTTCGGTATAAAGCGATTTTGCATCCGTTTGGGGCTCGTTTGGCTGCTCGAAACGCATGAATCTTGTGTATTTGCATGAAATGAAGGGTTTTTGATCTCATAATACGAGCTGGAACGCCTACAGCGAGCGCACAACTCAAATGTTCGATTTGGCTATATAGCGACTTTGGATTCGTTTGGAGCTCGTTTGGCTGCTCGAAACGCATTAATCTTGCGTATTTGCATAGAATAAAGGGTTTTTGATTTCATAATACAGGCTGTAACGCCTACAGCGAGCGTAAAACTCAAATGCTCGATTTCGCTATACAGCGACTTTGGATTCGTTTGGAGCTCGTTTGGCTGCTCGAAACGCATTAATCTTACGTATTTGCATGAAATGAAGGGTTTTTGATCTCATAATACGAGCTGGAACGCCTACAGCGAGCGCACAACTCAAATGTTCAAATTCGATATAAAGCAACGTTGCTTTCGTTTGGGGCGCGTTTCGCTGCTCGATACGCATGAATCTTTCGTATTTGCATAAAATGATAGGTTTTTAATTTCGTAATAGGAGCTGGAACGCCTACAGCGAGCGCAAAACTCAAATGTTCAATTTCGCTATACAGCGACTTTGCATTCGTTTGGGGCGCGTTTGGCTGCCCGAAACGCATTAATCTTGCGTATTTGCATAAAAAGAAGTGTTTTTGATCTCATAATACGAGCTGGAAAGCCTACAGCGAGCGCAAAACTCAAATGTTCAATTTCGCTATACAGCGACTTTGCATTCGTTTGGGCCTCGTTAGGCTGCTCAAAACGCATGGATCTTGCGGATTTGCATAAAATGAAGTGTTTTTGATCTCATAATACGAGTTGGAACGCCTACAGCGAGCGCAAAACTCAAATGCTCAATTTCGGTATAAAGCGATTTTGCATCCGTTTGGGGCTCGTTTGGCTGCTCGAAACGCATGAATCTTGTGTATTTGCATAAAATAAAGTGTTTTTGATCTCATAATACGAGCTGGAACGCCTACAGCGAGCGCAAAAGTCAAATGTTCAATTTCGATATAAAGCGACTTTGCATTCGTTTGGGGCGCGTTTGGCTGCTCGAAACGCATTAATCTTGCGTATGTGCATGAAATGAAGGGTTTTTGATCTCATAATACGAGCTGGAAAGCCTACAGCGAGCGCAAAACTCAAATGTTCAATTTCGCTATACAGCGACTTTGCATTCGTTTGGGCCTCGTTAGGCTGCTCAAAACGCATGGATCTTGCGGATTTGCATAAAATGAAGTGTTTTTGATCTCATAATACGAGTTGGAACGCCTACAGCGAGCGCAAAACTCAAATGCTCAATTTCGGTATAAAGCGATTTTGCATCCGTTTGGGGCTCGTTTGGCTGCTCGAAACGCATGAATCTTGTGTATTTGCATAAAATAAAGTGTTTTTGATCACATAATACGAGCTGGAACGCCTACAGCGAGCGCAAAAGTCAAATGTTCAATTTCGATATAAAGCGACTTTGCATTCGTTTGGGGCGCGTTTGGCTGCTCGAAACGCATTAATCTTGCGGATTTGCATGAAATGAAGTGTTTTTGATCTCATAATACGAGCTGGAACGCCTACAGCGAGCACAAAACTCAAATGATCGATTTCGGTATAAAGCAATTTTGCATTCGTTTGGGGCTCGTTTGGCTGCTCAAAACGCATGAATCTTGTGTATTTGCATGAAATGAAGGGTTTTTGATCTCATAATACGAGCTGGAACGCCTACAGCGAGCACAAAACTCAAATGATCGATTTCGGTATAAAGCAATTTTGCATTCGTTTGGGGCTCGAAACGCATGAATCTTGTGTATTTGCATAAAATAAAGTGTTTTTGATCTCATAATACGAGCTGGAACGCCTACAGCGAGCGCAAAAGTCAAATGTTCAATTTCGATATAAAGCGACTTTGCATTCGTTTGGGGCGCGTTTGGCTGCTCGAAACGCATTAATCTTGCGGATTTGCATGAAATGAAGTGTTTTTGATCTCATAATACGAGCTGGAACGCCTACAGCGAGCACAAAACTCAAATGATCGATTTCGGTATAAAGCAATTTTGCATTCGTTTGGGGCTCGTTTGGCTGCTCAAAACGCATGAATCTTGTGTATTTGCATGAAATGAAGGGTTTTTGATCTCATAATACGAGCTGGAACGCCTACAGCGAGCGCACAACTCAAATGTTCGATTTCGCTATATAGCGACTTTGGATTCGTTTGGCTGCTCGAAACGCATTAATCTTGCGTATTTGCATGAAATGAAGGGTTTTTGATCTCATATTACGAGCTAGAACGCCTACAGCAAGCGCAAAATTCAAATGCTCAATTTCGGTATAAAGCGATTTTGCATCCGTTTGGGGCTCGTTTGGCTGCTCGAAACGCATGAATCTTGTGTATTTGCATAAAATAAAGTGTTTTTGATCTCATAATACGAGCTGGAACTCAAATGTTCGATTTGGCTATATAGCGACTTTGGATTCGTTTGGAGCTCGTTTGGCTGCTCGAAACGCATTAATCTTGCGTATTTGCATAAAATAAAGGGTTTTTGATTTCATAATACAGGCTGTAACGCCTACAGCGAGCGCAAAACTCAAATGTTCGATTTCGCTATATAGCGACTTTGCATTCGTTTGGGGTTCGTTTGGCTGCTCAAAACGCATGAATCTTGCGGATTTGCATGAAATGAAGTGTTTTTGATCTCATAATACGAGCTGGAACGCCTACAGCGAGCGAAAAACTCAAATGCTCGATTTCGCTATAAAGCGACTTTGCATTCGTTTGGGGCTCGTTTGGCTGCTCGAAACACATGAACCTTGCGTACTTGCATAAAATAAACGGTTTTCGATTCCATAATACGAGCTGGAACGCCTACAGCGAGCACAAAACTCTAATGATCGATTTCGGTATAAAGCGATTTTGCATCCGTTTGGGGCTCGTTTGGCTGCTCGAAACGCATGAATCTTGTGCATTTGCATGAAATGAAGGGTTTTTGATCTCATAATACGAGCTGGAACGCCTACAGCGAGCGCACAACTCAAATGTTCGATTTGGCTATATAGCGACTTTGGATTCGTTTGGAGCTCGTTTGGCTGCTCGAAACGCATTAATCTTGCGTATTTGCATAGAATAAAGGGTTTTTGATTTCATAATACAGGCTGTAACGCCTACAGCGAGCGTAAAACTCAAATGCTCGATTTCGCTATACAGCGACTTTGGATTCGTTTGGAGCTCGTTTGGCTGCTCGAAACGCATTAATCTTACGTATTTGCATGAAATGAAGGGTTTTTGATCTCATAATACGAGCTGGAACGCCTACAGCGAGCGCACAACTCAAATGTTCAAATTCGATATAAAGCAACGTTGCTTTCGTTTGGGGCGCGTTTGGCTGCTCGATACGCATGAATCTTTCGTATTTGCATAAAATGATAGGTTTTTAATTTCGTAATAGGAGCTGGAACGCCTACAGCGAGCGCAAAACTCAAATGTTCAATTTCGCTATACAGCGACTTTGCATTCGTTTGGGGCGCGTTTGGCTGCCCGAAACGCATTAATCTTGCGTATTTGCATAAAAAGAAGTGTTTTTGATCTCATAATACGAGCTGGAAAGCCTACAGCGAGCGCAAAACTCAAATGTTCAATTTCGCTATACAGCGACTTTGCATTCGTTTGGGCCTCGTTAGGCTGCTCAAAACGCATGGATCTTGCGGATTTGCATAAAATGAAGTGTTTTTGATCTCATAATACGAGTTGGAACGCCTACAGCGAGCGCAAAACTCAAATGCTCAATTTCGGTATAAAGCGATTTTGCATCCGTTTGGGGCTCGTTTGGCTGCTCGAAACGCATGAATCTTGTGTATTTGCATAAAATAAAGTGTTTTTGATCTCATAATACGAGCTGGAACGCCTACAGCGAGCGCAAAAGTCAAATGTTCAATTTCGATATAAAGCGACTTTGCATTCGTTTGGGGCGCGTTTGGCTGCTCGAAACGCATTAATCTTGCGTATGTGCATGAAATGAAGGGTTTTTGATCTCATAATACGAGCTGGAACGCCTACAGCGAGTGCAAAACTCAAATGTTCAATTTCGCTATACAGCGACTTTGCATTCGTTTGGGCTTCGTTAGGCTGCTCAAAACGCATGGATCTTGCGGATTTGCATAAAATGAAGTGTTTTTGATCTCATAATACGAGTTGGAACGCCTACAGCGAGCGCAAAACTCAAATGCTCAATTTCGGTATAAAGCGATTTTGCATCCGTTTGGGGCTCGTTTGGCTGCTCGAAACGCATGAATCTTGTGTATTTGCATAAAATAAAGTGTTTTTGATCACATAATACGAGCTGGAATGCCTACAGCGAGCGCAAAAGTCAAATGTTCAATTTCGATATAAAGCGATTTTGCATTCGTTTGGGGCGCGTTTGGCTGCTCGAAACGCATTAATCTTGCGGATTTGCATGAAATGAAGTGTTTTTGATCTCATAATACGAGCTGGAACGCCTACAGCGAGCACAAAACTCAAATGATCGATTTCGGTATAAAGCAATTTTGCATTCGTTTGGGGCTCGTTTGGCTGCTCGAAACGCATGAATCTTGTGTATTTGCATGAAATGAAGGGTTTTTGATCTCATAATACGAGCTGGAACGCCTACAGCGAGCGCACAACTCAAATGTTCGATTTGGCCATATAGCGACTTTGGATTCGTTTGGAGCTCGTTTGGCTGCTCGATACGCATTAATCTTGCGTATTTGCATAAAATAAAGGGTTTTTGATTTCATAATACAGGCTGTAACGCCTACAGCGAGCGTAAAACTCAAATGCTCGATTTCGCTATACAGCGACTTTGGATTCGTTTGGAGCTCGTTTGGCTGCTCGAAACGCATTAATCTTGCGTATTTGCATGAAATGAAGGGTTTTTGATCTCATAATACGAGCTGGAACGCCTACAGCGAGCGCACAACTCAAATGTTCAAATTCGATATAAAGCAACATTGCTTTCGTTTGGGGCGCGTTTGGCTGCTCGAAACGCATGAATCTTTCGTATTTGCATAAAATGATAGGTTTTTAATTTCGTAATAGGAGCTGGAACGCCTACAGCGAGCGCAAAACTCAAATGTTCAATTTCGCTATACAGCGACTTTGCATTCGTTTGGGGCGCGTTTGGCTGCCCGAAACGCATTAATCTTGCGTATTTGCATAAAAAGAAGTGTTTTTGATCTCATAATACGAGCTGGAAAGCCTACAGCGAGCGCAAAACTCAAATGTTCAATTTCGCTATACAGCGACTTTGCATTCGTTTGGGCCTCGTTAGGCTGCTCAAAACGCATGGATCTTGCGGATTTGCATAAAATGAAGTGTTTTTGATCTCATAATACGAGTTGGAACGCCTACAGCGAGCGCAAAACTCAAATGCTCAATTTCGGTATAAAGCGATTTTGCATCCGTTTGGGGCTCGTTTGGCTGCTCGAAACGCATGAATCTTGTGTATTTGCATAAAATAAAGTGTTTTTGATCTCATAATACGAGCTGGAACGCCTACAGCGAGCGCAAAAGTCAAATGTTCAATTTCGATATAAAGCGACTTTGCATTCGTTTGGGGCGCGTTTGGCTGCTCGAAACGCATTAATCGTGCGGATTTGCATGAAATGAAGTGTTTTTGATCTCATAATACGAGCTGGAACGCCTACAGCGAGCACAAAACTCAAATGATCGATTTCGGTATAAAGCAATTTTGCATTCGTTTGGGGCTCGTTTGGCTGCTCAAAACGCATGAATCTTGTGTATTTGCATGAAATGAAGGGTTTTTGATCTCATAATACGAGCTGGAACGCCTACAGCGAGCGCACAACTCAAATGTTCGATTTCGCTATATAGCGACTTTGGATTCGTTTGGCTGCTCGAAACGCATTAATCTTGCGTATTTGCATGAAATGAAGGGTTTTTGATCTCATATTACGAGCTAGAACGCCTACAGCAAGCGCAAAATTCAAATGCTCAATTTCGGTATAAAGCGATTTTGCATCCGTTTGGGGCTCGTTTGGCTGCTCGAAACGCATGAATCTTGTGTATTTGCATAAAATAAAGTGTTTTTGATCTCATAATACGAGCTGGAACTCAAATGTTCGATTTGGCTATATAGCGACTTTGGATTCGTTTGGAGCTCGTTTGGCTGCTCGAAACGCATTAATCTTGCGTATTTGCATAAAATAAAGGGTTTTTGATTTCATAATACAGGCTGTAACGCCTACAGCGAGCGCAAAACTCAAATGTTCGATTTCGCTATATAGCGACTTTGCATTCGTTTGGGGTTCGTTTGGCTGCTCAAAACGCATGAATCTTGCGGATTTGCATGAAATGAAGTGTTTTTGATCTCATAATACGAGCTGGAACGCCTACAGCGAGCACAAAACTCAAATGATCGATTTCGGTATAAAGCAATTTTGCATTCGTTTGGGGCTCGTTTGGCTGCTCAAAACGCATGAATATTGCGTATTTGCATAAAATGAAGTGTTTTTGATCTCATAATACGAGCTGGAACGCCTACAGCGAGCGAAAAACTCAAATGCTCGATTTCGCTATAAAGCGACTTTGCATTCGTTTGGGGCTCGTTTGGCTGCTCGAAACACATGAACCTTGCGTACTTGCATAAAATAAACGGTTTTCGATTCCATAATACGAGCTGGAACGCCTACAGCGAGCACAAAACTCTAATGATCGATTTCGGTATAAAGCGATTTTGCATCCGTTTGGGGCTCGTTTGGCTGCTCGAAACGCATGAATCTTGTGTATTTGCATGAAATGAAGGGTTTTTGATCTCATAATACGAGCTGGAACGCCTACAGCGAGCGCACAACTCAAATGTTCGATTTGGCTATATAGCGACTTTGGATTCGTTTGGAGCTCGTTTGGCTGCTCGAAACGCATTAATCTTGCGTATTTGCATAGAATAAAGGGTTTTTGATTTCATAATACAGGCTGTAACGCCTACAGCGAGCGTAAAACTCAAATGCTCGATTTCGCTATACAGCGACTTTGGATTCGTTTGGAGCTCGTTTGGCTGCTCGAAACGCATTAATCTTACGTATTTGCATGAAATGAAGGGTTTTTGATCTCATAATACGAGCTGGAACGCCTACAGCGAGCGCACAACTCAAATGTTCAAATTCGATATAAAGCAACGTTGCTTTCGTTTGGGGCGCGTTTCGCTGCTCGATACGCATGAATCTTTCGTATTTGCATAAAATGATAGGTTTTTAATTTCGTAATAGGAGCTGGAACGCCTACAGCGAGCGCAAAACTCAAATGTTCAATTTCGCTATACAGCGACTTTGCATTCGTTTGGGGCGCGTTTGGCTGCCCGAAACGCATTAATCTTGCGTATTTGCATAAAAAGAAGTGTTTTTGATCTCATAATACGAGCTGGAAAGCCTACAGCGAGCGCAAAACTCAAATGTTCAATTTCGCTATACAGCGACTTTGCATTCGTTTGGGCCTCGTTAGGCTGCTCAAAACGCATGGATCTTGCGGATTTGCATAAAATGAAGTGTTTTTGATCTCATAATACGAGTTGGAACGCCTACAGCGAGCGCAAAACTCAAATGCTCAATTTCGGTATAAAGCGATTTTGCATCCGTTTGGGGCTCGTTTGGCTGCTCGAAACGCATGAATCTTGTGTATTTGCATAAAATAAAGTGTTTTTGATCTCATAATACGAGCTGGAACGCCTACAGCGAGCGCAAAAGTCAAATGTTCAATTTCGATATAAAGCGACTTTGCATTCGTTTGGGGCGCGTTTGGCTGCTCGAAACGCATTAATCTTGCGTATGTGCATGAAATGAAGGGTTTTTGATCTCATAATACGAGCTGGAAAGCCTACAGCGAGCGCAAAACTCAAATGTTCAATTTCGCTATACAGCGACTTTGCATTCGTTTGGGCCTCGTTAGGCTGCTCAAAACGCATGGATCTTGCGGATTTGCATAAAATGAAGTGTTTTTGATCTCATAATACGAGTTGGAACGCCTACAGCGAGCGCAAAACTCAAATGCTCAATTTCGGTATAAAGCGATTTTGCATCCGTTTGGGGCTCGTTTGGCTGCTCGAAACGCATGAATCTTGTGTATTTGCATAAAATAAAGTGTTTTTGATCACATAATACGAGCTGGAACGCCTACAGCGAGCGCAAAAGTCAAATGTTCAATTTCGATATAAAGCGACTTTGCATTCGTTTGGGGCGCGTTTGGCTGCTCGAAACGCATTAATCTTGCGGATTTGCATGAAATGAAGTGTTTTTGATCTCATAATACGAGCTGGAACGCCTACAGCGAGCACAAAACTCAAATGATCGATTTCGGTATAAAGCAATTTTGCATTCGTTTGGGGCTCGTTTGGCTGCTCAAAACGCATGAATCTTGTGTATTTGCATGAAATGAAGGGTTTTTGATCTCATAATACGAGCTGGAACGCCTACAGCGAGCACAAAACTCAAATGATCGATTTCGGTATAAAGCAATTTTGCATTCGTTTGGGGCTCGAAACGCATGAATCTTGTGTATTTGCATAAAATAAAGTGTTTTTGATCTCATAATACGAGCTGGAACGCCTACAGCGAGCGCAAAAGTCAAATGTTCAATTTCGATATAAAGCGACTTTGCATTCGTTTGGGGCGCGTTTGGCTGCTCGAAACGCATTAATCTTGCGGATTTGCATGAAATGAAGTGTTTTTGATCTCATAATACGAGCTGGAACGCCTACAGCGAGCACAAAACTCAAATGATCGATTTCGGTATAAAGCAATTTTGCATTCGTTTGGGGCTCGTTTGGCTGCTCAAAACGCATGAATCTTGTGTATTTGCATGAAATGAAGGGTTTTTGATCTCATAATACGAGCTGGAACGCCTACAGCGAGCGCACAACTCAAATGTTCGATTTCGCTATATAGCGACTTTGGATTCGTTTGGCTGCTCGAAACGCATTAATCTTGCGTATTTGCATGAAATGAAGGGTTTTTGATCTCATATTACGAGCTAGAACGCCTACAGCAAGCGCAAAATTCAAATGCTCAATTTCGGTATAAAGCGATTTTGCATCCGTTTGGGGCTCGTTTGGCTGCTCGAAACGCATGAATCTTGTGTATTTGCATAAAATAAAGTGTTTTTGATCTCATAATACGAGCTGGAACTCAAATGTTCGATTTGGCTATATAGCGACTTTGGATTCGTTTGGAGCTCGTTTGGCTGCTCGAAACGCATTAATCTTGCGTATTTGCATAAAATAAAGGGTTTTTGATTTCATAATACAGGCTGTAACGCCTACAGCGAGCGCAAAACTCAAATGTTCGATTTCGCTATATAGCGACTTTGCATTCGTTTGGGGTTCGTTTGGCTGCTCAAAACGCATGAATCTTGCGGATTTGCATGAAATGAAGTGTTTTTGATCTCATAATACGAGCTGGAACGCCTACAGCGAGCGAAAAACTCAAATGCTCGATTTCGCTATAAAGCGACTTTGCATTCGTTTGGGGCTCGTTTGGCTGCTCGAAACACATGAACCTTGCGTACTTGCATAAAATAAACGGTTTTCGATTCCATAATACGAGCTGGAACGCCTACAGCGAGCACAAAACTCTAATGATCGATTTCGGTATAAAGCGATTTTGCATCCGTTTGGGGCTCGTTTGGCTGCTCGAAACGCATGAATCTTGTGCATTTGCATGAAATGAAGGGTTTTTGATCTCATAATACGAGCTGGAACGCCTACAGCGAGCGCACAACTCAAATGTTCGATTTGGCTATATAGCGACTTTGGATTCGTTTGGAGCTCGTTTGGCTGCTCGAAACGCATTAATCTTGCGTATTTGCATAGAATAAAGGGTTTTTGATTTCATAATACAGGCTGTAACGCCTACAGCGAGCGTAAAACTCAAATGCTCGATTTCGCTATACAGCGACTTTGGATTCGTTTGGAGCTCGTTTGGCTGCTCGAAACGCATTAATCTTACGTATTTGCATGAAATGAAGGGTTTTTGATCTCATAATACGAGCTGGAACGCCTACAGCGAGCGCACAACTCAAATGTTCAAATTCGATATAAAGCAACGTTGCTTTCGTTTGGGGCGCGTTTGGCTGCTCGATACGCATGAATCTTTCGTATTTGCATAAAATGATAGGTTTTTAATTTCGTAATAGGAGCTGGAACGCCTACAGCGAGCGCAAAACTCAAATGTTCAATTTCGCTATACAGCGACTTTGCATTCGTTTGGGGCGCGTTTGGCTGCCCGAAACGCATTAATCTTGCGTATTTGCATAAAAAGAAGTGTTTTTGATCTCATAATACGAGCTGGAAAGCCTACAGCGAGCGCAAAACTCAAATGTTCAATTTCGCTATACAGCGACTTTGCATTCGTTTGGGCCTCGTTAGGCTGCTCAAAACGCATGGATCTTGCGGATTTGCATAAAATGAAGTGTTTTTGATCTCATAATACGAGTTGGAACGCCTACAGCGAGCGCAAAACTCAAATGCTCAATTTCGGTATAAAGCGATTTTGCATCCGTTTGGGGCTCGTTTGGCTGCTCGAAACGCATGAATCTTGTGTATTTGCATAAAATAAAGTGTTTTTGATCTCATAATACGAGCTGGAACGCCTACAGCGAGCGCAAAAGTCAAATGTTCAATTTCGATATAAAGCGACTTTGCATTCGTTTGGGGCGCGTTTGGCTGCTCGAAACGCATTAATCTTGCGTATGTGCATGAAATGAAGGGTTTTTGATCTCATAATACGAGCTGGAACGCCTACAGCGAGTGCAAAACTCAAATGTTCAATTTCGCTATACAGCGACTTTGCATTCGTTTGGGCCTCGTTAGGCTGCTCAAAACGCATGGGTCTTGCGGATTTGCATGAAATGGAGTGTTTTTGATCTCATAATACGAGCTGGAACGCCTACAGCGAGCGCAAAACTCAAATGTTCAATTTCGATATAAAGCAACTTTGCATTCGTTTGGGGCGCGTTTGGCTGCTCGAAACGCATGAATCTTTCGTATTTGCATAAAATGATAGGTTTTTAATTTCGTAATAGGAGCTGGAACGCCTACAGCGAGCACAATACTCAAATGTTCGATTTCGCTATACAGCGTCTTTGCATTCGTTTGGGGCGCGTTTGGCTGCCCGAAACGCATTAATCTTGCGTATTTGCATAAAAAGAAGTGTTTTTGATCTCATAATACGAGCTGGTAAGCCTACAGCGAGCGCAAAACTCAAATGTTCAATTTCGCTATACAGCGACTTTGCATTCGTTTGGGCCTCGTTAGGCTGCTCAAAACGCATGGATCTTGCGGATTTGCATAAAATGAAGTGTTTTTGATCTCATAATACGAGTTGGAACGCCTACAGCGAGCGCAAAACTCAAATGCTCCATTTCGGTATAAAGCGATTTTGCATCCGTTTGGGGCTCGTTTGGCTGCTCGAAACGCATGAATCTTGTGTATTTGCATAAAATAAAGTGTTTTTGATCACATAATACGAGCTGGAACGCCTACAGCGAGCGCAAAAGTCAAATGTTCAATTTCGATATAAAGCGATTTTGCATTCGTTTGGGGCGCGTTTGGCTGCTCGAAACGCATTAATCTTGCGGATTTGCATGAAATGAAGTGTTTTTGATCTCATAATACGAGCTGGAACGCCTACAGCGAGCACAAAACTCAAATGATCGATTTCGGTATAAAGCAATTTTGCATTCGTTTGGGGCTCGTTTGGCTGCTCGAAACGCATGAATCTTGTGTATTTGCATAAAATAAAGTGTTTTTGATCTCATAATACGAGCTGGAACGCCTACAGCGAGCGCAAAAGTCAAATGTTCAATTTCGATATAAAGCGACTTTGCATTCGTTTGGGGCGCGTTTGGCTGCTCGAAACGCATTAATCTTGCGTATGTGCATGAAATGAAGGGTTTTTGATCTCATAATACGAGCTGGAACGCCTACAGCGAGCGCAAAACTCAAATGTTCAATTTCGCTATACAGCGACTTTGCATTCGTTTGGGCCTCGTTAGGCTGCTCAAAACGCATGGGTCTTGCGGATTTGCATGAAATGGAGTGTTTTTGATCTCATAATACGAGCTGGAACGCCTACAGCGAGCGCAAAACTCAAATGTTTAATTTCGATATAAAGCAACTTTGCATTCGTTTGGGGCGCGTTTGGCTGCTCGAAACGCATGAATCTTTCGTATTTGCATAAAATGATAGGTTTTTAATTTCGTAATAGGAGCTGGAACGCCTACAGCGAGCACAAAACTCAAATGTTCGATTTCGCTATACAGCGACTTTGCATTCGTTTGGGGCGCGTTTGGCTGCCCGAAACGCAATAATCTTGCGTATTTGCATAAAAAGAAGTGTTTTTGATCTCATAATACGAGCTGGAAAGCCTACAGCGAGCGCAAAACTCAAATGTTCAATTTCGCTATACAGCGACTTTGCATTCGTTTGGGCCTCGTTAGGCTGCTCAAAACGCATGGATCTTGCGGATTTGCATAAAATGAAGTGTTTTTGATCTCATAATACGAGTTGGAACGCCTACAGCGAGCGCAAAACTCAAATGCTCAATTTCGGTATAAAGCGATTTTGTATCCGTTTGGGGCTCGTTTGGCTGCTCGAAACGCATGAATCTTGTGTATTTGCATAAAATAAAGTGTTTTTGATCACATAATACGAGCTGGAACGCCTACAGCGAGCGCAAAAGTCAAATGTTCAATTTCGATATAAAGCGACTTTGCATTCGTTTGGGGCGCGTTTGGCTGCTCGAAACGCATTAATCTTGCGTATGTGCATGAAATGAAGGGTTTTTGATCTCATAATACGAGCTGGAACGCCTACAGCGAGTGCAAAACTCAAATGTTCAATTTCGCTATACAGCGACTTTGCATTCGTTTGGGCCTCGTTAGGCTGCTCAAAACGCATGGGTCTTGCGGATTTGCATGAAATGGAGTGTTTTTGATCTCATAATACGAGCTGGAACGCCTACAGCGAGCGCAAAACTCAAATGTTCAATTTCGATATAAAGCAACTTTGCATTCGTTTGGGGCGCGTTTGGCTGCTCGAAACGCATGAATCTTTCGTATTTGCATAAAATGATAGGTTTTTAATTTCGTAATAGGAGCTGGAACGCCTACAGCGAGCACAAAACTCAAATGTTCGATTTCGCTATACAGCGACTTTGCATTCGTTTGGGACGCGTTTGGCTGCCCGAAACGCAATAATCTTGCGTATTTGCATAAAAAGAAGTGTTTTTGATCTCATAATACGAGCTGGAAAGCCTACAGCGAGCGCAAAACTCAAATGTTCAATTTCGCTATACAGCGACTTTGCATTCGTTTGGGCCTCGTTAGGCTGCTCAAAACGCATGGATCTTGCGGATTTGCATAAAATGAAGTGTTTTTGATCTCATAATACGAGTTGGAACGCCTACAGCGAGCGCAAAACTCAAATGCTCAATTTCGGTATAAAGCGATTTTGCATCCGTTTGGGGCTCGTTTGGCTGCTCGAAACGCATGAATCTTGTGTATTTGCATAAAATAAAGTGTTTTTGATCTCATAATACGAGCTGGAACGCCTACAGCGAGCGCAAAAGTCAAATGTTCAATTTCGATATAAAGCGACTTTGCATTCGTTTGGGGCGCGTTTGGCTGCTCGAAACGCATTAATCTTGCGGATTTGCATGAAATGAAGTGTTTTTGATCTCATAATACGAGCTGGAACGCCTACAGCGAGCACAAAACTCAAATGATCGATTTCGGTATAAAGCAATTTTGCATTCGTTTGGGGCTCGTTTGGCTGCTCAAAACGCATGAATCTTGTGTATTTGCATGAAATGAAGGGTTTTTGATCTCATAATACGAGCTGGAACGCCTACAGCGAGCGCACAACTCAAATGTTCGATTTCGCTATATAGCGACTTTGGATTCGTTTGGCTGCTCGAAACGCATTAATCTTGCGTATTTGCATGAAATGAAGGGTTTTTGATCTCATATTACGAGCTAGAACGCCTACAGCAAGCGCAAAATTCAAATGCTCAATTTCGGTATAAAGCGATTTTGCATCCGTTTGGGGCTCGTTTGGCTGCTCGAAACGCATGAATCTTGTGTATTTGCATAAAATAAAGTGTTTTTGATCTCATAATACGAGCTGGAACTCAAATGTTCGATTTGGCTATATAGCGACTTTGGATTCGTTTGGAGCTCGTTTGGCTGCTCGAAACGCATTAATCTTGCGTATTTGCATAAAATAAAGGGTTTTTGATTTCATAATACAGGCTGTAACGCCTACAGCGAGCGCAAAACTCAAATGTTCGATTTCGCTATATAGCGACTTTGCATTCGTTTGGGGTTCGTTTGGCTGCTCAAAACGCATGAATCTTGCGGATTTGCATGAAATGAAGTGTTTTTGATCTCATAATACGAGCTGGAACGCCTACAGCGAGCACAAAACTCAAATGATCGATTTCGGTATAAAGCAATTTTGCATTCGTTTGGGGCTCGTTTGGCTGCTCAAAACGCATGAATATTGCGTATTTGCATAAAATGAAGTGTTTTTGATCTCATAATACGAGCTGGAACGCCTACAGCGAGCGAAAAACTCAAATGCTCGATTTCGCTATAAAGCGACTTTGCATTCGTTTGGGGCTCGTTTGGCTGCTCGAAACACATGAACCTTGCGTACTTGCATAAAATAAACGGTTTTCGATTCCATAATACGAGCTGGAACGCCTACAGCGAGCACAAAACTCTAATGATCGATTTCGGTATAAAGCGACTTTGGATTCGTTTGGCTGCTCGAAACGCATTAATCTTGCGTATTTGCATGAAATGAAGGGTTTTTGATCTCATATTACGAGCTAGAACGCCTACAGCAAGCGCAAAATTCAAATGCTCAATTTCGGTATAAAGCGATTTTGCATCCGTTTGGGGCTCGTTTGGCTGCTCGAAACGCATGAATCTTGTGTATTTGCATAAAATAAAGTGTTTTTGATCTCATAATACGAGCTGGAACTCAAATGTTCGATTTGGCTATATAGCGACTTTGGATTCGTTTGGAGCTCGTTTGGCTGCTCGAAACGCATTAATCTTGCGTATTTGCATAAAATAAAGGGTTTTTGATTTCATAATACAGGCTGTAACGCCTACAGCGAGCGCAAAACTCAAATGTTCGATTTCGCTATATAGCGACTTTGCATTCGTTTGGGGTTCGTTTGGCTGCTCAAAACGCATGAATCTTGCGGATTTGCATGAAATGAAGTGTTTTTGATCTCATAATACGAGCTGGAACGCCTACAGCGAGCGAAAAACTCAAATGCTCGATTTCGCTATAAAGCGACTTTGCATTCGTTTGGGGCTCGTTTGGCTGCTCGAAACACATGAACCTTGCGTACTTGCATAAAATAAACGGTTTTCGATTCCATAATACGAGCTGGAACGCCTACAGCGAGCACAAAACTCTAATGATCGATTTCGGTATAAAGCGATTTTGCATCCGTTTGGGGCTCGTTTGGCTGCTCGAAACGCATGAATCTTGTGCATTTGCATGAAATGAAGGGTTTTTGATCTCATAATACGAGCTGGAACGCCTACAGCGAGCGCACAACTCAAATGTTCGATTTGGCTATATAGCGACTTTGGATTCGTTTGGAGCTCGTTTGGCTGCTCGAAACGCATTAATCTTGCGTATTTGCATAGAATAAAGGGTTTTTGATTTCATAATACAGGCTGTAACGCCTACAGCGAGCGTAAAACTCAAATGCTCGATTTCGCTATACAGCGACTTTGGATTCGTTTGGAGCTCGTTTGGCTGCTCGAAACGCATTAATCTTACGTATTTGCATGAAATGAAGGGTTTTTGATCTCATAATACGAGCTGGAACGCCTACAGCGAGCGCACAACTCAAATGTTCAAATTCGATATAAAGCAACGTTGCTTTCGTTTGGGGCGCGTTTGGCTGCTCGATACGCATGAATCTTTCGTATTTGCATAAAATGATAGGTTTTTAATTTCGTAATAGGAGCTGGAACGCCTACAGCGAGCGCAAAACTCAAATGTTCAATTTCGCTATACAGCGACTTTGCATTCGTTTGGGGCGCGTTTGGCTGCCCGAAACGCATTAATCTTGCGTATTTGCATAAAAAGAAGTGTTTTTGATCTCATAATACGAGCTGGAAAGCCTACAGCGAGCGCAAAACTCAAATGTTCAATTTCGCTATACAGCGACTTTGCATTCGTTTGGGCCTCGTTAGGCTGCTCAAAACGCATGGATCTTGCGGATTTGCATAAAATGAAGTGTTTTTGATCTCATAATACGAGTTGGAACGCCTACAGCGAGCGCAAAACTCAAATGCTCAATTTCGGTATAAAGCGATTTTGCATCCGTTTGGGGCTCGTTTGGCTGCTCGAAACGCATGAATCTTGTGTATTTGCATAAAATAAAGTGTTTTTGATCTCATAATACGAGCTGGAACGCCTACAGCGAGCGCAAAAGTCAAATGTTCAATTTCGATATAAAGCGACTTTGCATTCGTTTGGGGCGCGTTTGGCTGCTCGAAACGCATTAATCTTGCGTATGTGCATGAAAAGAAGGGTTTTTGATCTCATAATACGAGCTGGAACGCCTACAGCGAGTGCAAAACTCAAATGTTCAATTTCGCTATACAGCGACTTTGCATTCGTTTGGGCCTCGTTAGGCTGCTCAAAACGCATGGGTCTTGCGGATTTGCATGAAATGGAGTGTTTTTGATCTCATAATACGAGCTGGAACGCCTACAGCGAGCGCAAAACTCAAATGTTCAATTTCGATATAAAGCAACTTTGCATTCGTTTGGGGCGCGTTTGGCTGCTCGAAACGCATGAATCTTTCGTATTTGCATAAAATGATAGGTTTTTAATTTCGTAATAGGAGCTGGAACGCCTACAGCGAGCACAATACTCAAATGTTCGATTTCGCTATACAGCGTCTTTGCATTCGTTTGGGGCGCGTTTGGCTGCCCGAAACGCATTAATCTTGCGTATTTGCATAAAAAGAAGTGTTTTTGATCTCATAATACGAGCTGGTAAGCCTACAGCGAGCGCAAAACTCAAATGTTCAATTTCGCTATACAGCGACTTTGCATTCGTTTGGGCCTCGTTAGGCTGCTCAAAACGCATGGATCTTGCGGATTTGCATAAAATGAAGTGTTTTTGATCTCATAATACGAGTTGGAACGCCTACAGCGAGCGCAAAACTCAAATGCTCAATTTCGGTATAAAGCGATTTTGCATCCGTTTGGGGCTCGTTTGGCTGCTCGAAACGCATGAATCTTGTGTATTTGCATAAAATAAAGTGTTTTTGATCACATAATACGAGCTGGAACGCCTACAGCGAGCGCAAAAGTCAAATGTTCAATTTCGATATAAAGCGATTTTGCATTCGTTTGGGGCGCGTTTGGCTGCTCGAAACGCATTAATCTTGCGGATTTGCATGAAATGAAGTGTTTTTGATCTCATAATACGAGCTGGAACGCCTACAGCGAGCACAAAACTCAAATGATCGATTTCGGTATAAAGCAATTTTGCATTCGTTTGGGGCTCGTTTGGCTGCTCGAAACGCATGAATCTTGTGTATTTGCATAAAATAAAGTGTTTTTGATCTCATAATACGAGCTGGAACGCCTACAGCGAGCGCAAAAGTCAAATGTTCAATTTCGATATAAAGCGACTTTGCATTCGTTTGGGGCGCGTTTGGCTGCTCGAAACGCATTAATCTTGCGTATGTGCATGAAATGAAGGGTTTTTGATCTCATAATACGAGCTGGAACGCCTACAGCGAGCGCAAAACTCAAATGTTCAATTTCGCTATACAGCGACTTTGCATTCGTTTGGGCCTCGTTAGGCTGCTCAAAACGCATGGGTCTTGCGGATTTGCATGAAATGGAGTGTTTTTGATCTCATAATACGAGCTGGAACGCCTACAGCGAGCGCAAAACTCAAATGTTTAATTTCGATATAAAGCAACTTTGCATTCGTTTGGGGCGCGTTTGGCTGCTCGAAACGCATGAATCTTTCGTATTTGCATAAAATGATAGGTTTTTAATTTCGTAATAGGAGCTGGAACGCCTACAGCGAGCACAAAACTCAAATGTTCGATTTCGCTATACAGCGACTTTGCATTCGTTTGGGGCGCGTTTGGCTGCCCGAAACGCAATAATCTTGCGTATTTGCATAAAAAGAAGTGTTTTTGATCTCATAATACGAGCTGGAAAGCCTACAGCGAGCGCAAAACTCAAATGTTCAATTTCGCTATACAGCGACTTTGCATTCGTTTGGGCCTCGTTAGGCTGCTCAAAACGCATGGATCTTGCGGATTTGCATAAAATGAAGTGTTTTTGATCTCATAATACGAGTTGGAACGCCTACAGCGAGCGCAAAACTCAAATGCTCAATTTCGGTATAAAGCGATTTTGTATCCGTTTGGGGCTCGTTTGGCTGCTCGAAACGCATGAATCTTGTGTATTTGCATAAAATAAAGTGTTTTTGATCACATAATACGAGCTGGAACGCCTACAGCGAGCGCAAAAGTCAAATGTTCAATTTCGATATAAAGCGACTTTGCATTCGTTTGGGGCGCGTTTGGCTGCTCGAAACGCATTAATCTTGAGTATGTGCATGAAATGAAGGGTTTTTGATCTCATAATACGAGCTGGAACGCCTACAGCGAGTGCAAAACTCAAATGTTCAATTTCGCTATACAGCGACTTTGCATTCGTTTGGGCCTCGTTAGGCTGCTCAAAACGCATGGGTCTTGCGGATTTGCATGAAATGGAGTGTTTTTGATCTCATAATACGAGCTGGAACGCCTACAGCGAGCGCAAAACTCAAATGTTCAATTTCGATATAAAGCAACTTTGCATTCGTTTGGGGCGCGTTTGGCTGCTCGAAACGCATGAATCTTTCGTATTTGCATAAAATGATAGGTTTTTAATTTCGTAATAGGAGCTGGAACGCCTACAGCGAGCACAAAACTCAAATGTTCGATTTCGCTATACAGCGACTTTGCATTCGTTTGGGGCGCGTTTGGCTGCCCGAAACGCAATAATCTTGCGTATTTGCATAAAAAGAAGTGTTTTTGATCTCATAATACGAGCTGGAAAGCCTACAGCGAGCGCAAAACTCAAATGTTCAATTTCGCTATACAGCGACTTTGCATTCGTTTGGGCCTCGTTAGGCTGCTCAAAACGCATGGATCTTGCGGATTTGCATAAAATGAAGTGTTTTTGATCTCATAATACGAGTTGGAACGCCTACAGCGAGCGCAAAACTCAAATGCTCAATTTCGGTATAAAGCGATTTTGCATCCGTTTGGGGCTCGTTTGGCTGCTCGAAACGCATGAATCTTGTGTATTTGCATAAAATAAAGTGTTTTTGATCTCATAATACGAGCTGGAACGCCTACAGCGAGCGCAAAAGTCAAATGTTCAATTTCGATATAAAGCGACTTTGCATTCGTTTGGGGCGCGTTTGGCTGCTCGAAACGCATTAATCTTGCGGATTTGCATGAAATGAAGTGTTTTTGATCTCATAATACGAGCTGGAACGCCTACAGCGAGCACAAAACTCAAATGATCGATTTCGGTATAAAGCAATTTTGCATTCGTTTGGGGCTCGTTTGGCTGCTCAAAACGCATGAATCTTGTGTATTTGCATGAAATGAAGGGTTTTTGATCTCATAATACGAGCTGGAACGCCTACAGCGAGCGCACAACTCAAATGTTCGATTTCGCTATATAGCGACTTTGGATTCGTTTGGCTGCTCGAAACGCATTAATCTTGCGTATTTGCATGAAATGAAGGGTTTTTGATCTCATATTACGAGCTAGAACGCCTACAGCAAGCGCAAAATTCAAATGCTCAATTTCGGTATAAAGCGATTTTGCATCCGTTTGGGGCTCGTTTGGCTGCTCGAAACGCATGAATCTTGTGTATTTGCATAAAATAAAGTGTTTTTGATCTCATAATACGAGCTGGAACTCAAATGTTCGATTTGGCTATATAGCGACTTTGGATTCGTTTGGAGCTCGTTTGGCTGCTCGAAACGCATTAATCTTGCGTATTTGCATAAAATAAAGGGTTTTTGATTTCATAATACAGGCTGTAACGCCTACAGCGAGCGCAAAACTCAAATGTTCGATTTCGCTATATAGCGACTTTGCATTCGTTTGGGGTTCGTTTGGCTGCTCAAAACGCATGAATCTTGCGGATTTGCATGAAATGAAGTGTTTTTGATCTCATAATACGAGCTGGAACGCCTACAGCGAGCACAAAACTCAAATGATCGATTTCGGTATAAAGCAATTTTGCATTCGTTTGGGGCTCGTTTGGCTGCTCAAAACGCATGAATATTGCGTATTTGCATAAAATGAAGTGTTTTTGATCTCATAATACGAGCTGGAACGCCTACAGCGAGCGAAAAACTCAAATGCTCGATTTCGCTATAAAGCGACTTTGCATTCGTTTGGGGCTCGTTTGGCTGCTCGAAACACATGAACCTTGCGTACTTGCATAAAATAAACGGTTTTCGATTCCATAATACGAGCTGGAACGCCTACAGCGAGCACAAAACTCTAATGATCGATTTCGGTATAAAGCGATTTTGCATCCGTTTGGGGCTCGTTTGGCTGCTCGAAACGCATGAATCTTGTGTATTTGCATGAAATGAAGGGTTTTTGATCTCATAATACGAGCTGGAACGCCTACAGCGAGCGCACAACTCAAATGTTCGATTTGGCTATATAGCGACTTTGGATTCGTTTGGATCTCGTTTGGCTGCTCGAAACGCATTAATCTTGCGTATTTGCATAGAATAAAGGGTTTTTGATTTCATAATACAGGCTGTAACGCCTACAGCGAGCGTAAAACTCAAATGCTCGATTTCGCTATACAGCGACTTTGGATTCGTTTGGAGCTCGTTTGGCTGCTCGAAACGCATTAATCTTACGTATTTGCATGAAATGAAGGGTTTTTGATCTCATAATACGAGCTGGAACGCCTACAGCGAGCGCACAACTCAAATGTTCAAATTCGATATAAAGCAACGTTGCTTTCGTTTGGGGCGCGTTTGGCTGCTCGATACGCATGAATCTTTCGTATTTGCATAAAATGATAGGTTTTTAATTTCGTAATAGGAGCTGGAACGCCTACAGCGAGCGCAAAACTCAAATGTTCAATTTCGCTATACAGCGACTTTGCATTCGTTTGGGGCGCGTTTGGCTGCCCGAAACGCATTAATCTTGCGTATTTGCATAAAAAGAAGTGTTTTTGATCTCATAATACGAGCTGGAAAGCCTACAGCGAGCGCAAAACTCAAATGTTCAATTTCGCTATACAGCGACTTTGCATTCGTTTGGGCCTCGTTAGGCTGCTCAAAACGCATGGGTCTTGCGGATTTGCATGAAATGGAGTGTTTTTGATCTCATAATACGAGCTGGAACGCCTACAGCGAGCGCAAAACTCAAATGTTCAATTTCGATATAAAGCAACTTTGCATTCGTTTGGGGCGCGTTTGGCTGCTCGAAACGCATTAATCTTGCGTATGTGCATGAAATGAAGGGTTTTTGATCTCATAATACGAGCTGGAACGCCTACAGCGAGTGCAAAACTCAAATGTTCAATTTCGCTATACAGCGACTTTGCATTCGTTTGGGCCTCGTTAGGCTGCTCAAAACGCATGGGTCTTGCGGATTTGCATGAAATGGAGTGTTTTTGATCTCATAATACGAGCTGGAACGCCTACAGCGAGCGCAAAACTCAAATGTTCAATTTCGATATAAAGCAACTTTGCATTCGTTTGGGGCGCGTTTGGCTGCTCGAAACGCATGAATCTTTCGTATTTGCATAAAATGATAGGTTTTTAATTTCGTAATAGGAGCTGGAACGCCTACAGCGAGCACAATACTCAAATGTTCGATTTCGCTATACAGCGTCTTTGCATTCGTTTGGGGCGCGTTTGGCTGCCCGAAACGCATTAATCTTGCGTATTTGCATAAAAAGAAGTGTTTTTGATCTCATAATACGAGCTGGTAAGCCTACAGCGAGCGCAAAACTCAAACGTTCAATTTCGCTATACAGCGACTTTGCATTCGTTTGGGCCTCGTTAGGCTGCTCAAAACGCATGGATCTTGCGGATTTGCATAAAATGAAGTGTTTTTGATCTCATAATACGAGTTGGAACGCCTACAGCGAGCGCAAAACTCAAATGCTCAATTTCGGTATAAAGCGATTTTGCATCCGTTTGGGGCTCGTTTGGCTGCTCGAAACGCATGAATCTTGTGTATTTGCATAAAATAAAGTGTTTTTGATCACATAATACGAGCTGGAACGCCTACAGCGAGCGCACAACTCAAATGTTCGATTTCGCTATATAGCGACTTTGGATTCGTTTGGCTGCTCGAAACGCATTAATCTTGCGTATTTGCATAAAATAAAGTGTTTTTGATCTCATAATACGAGCTGGAACGCCTACAGCGAGCGCACAACTCAAATGTTCGATTTGGCTATATAGCGACTTTGGATTCGTTTGGAGCTCGTTTGGCTGCTCGAAACGCATTAATCTTGCGTATTTGCATAAAATAAAGGGTTTTTGATTTCATAATACAGGCTGTAACGCCTACAGCGAGCGCAAAACTCAAATGTTCGATTTCGCTATATAGCGACTTTGCATTCGTTTGGGGTTCGTTTGGCTGCTCAAAACGCATGAATCTTGCGGATTTGCATGAAATGAAGTGTTTTTGATCTCATAATACGAGCTGGAACGCCTACAGCGAGCACAAAACTCAAATGATCGATTTCGTTATAAAGCAATTTTGCATTCGTTTGGGGCTCGTTTGGCTGCTCAAAACGCATGAATATTGCGTATTTGCATAAAATGAAGTGTTTTTGATCTCATAATACGAGCTGGAACGCCTACAGCGAGCGAAAAACTCAAATGCTCGATTTCGCTATAAAGCGACTTTGCATTCGTTTGGGGCTCGTTTGGCTGCTCGAAACACATGAACCTTGCGTACTTGCATAAAATAAACGGTTTTCGATTCCATAATACGAGCTGGAACGCCTACAGCGAGCACAAAACTCTAATGATCGATTTCGGTATAAAGCGATTTTGCATCCGTTTGGGGCTCGTTTGGCTGCTCGAAACGCATGAATCTTGTGTATTTGCATGAAATGAAGGGTTTTTGATCTCATAATACGAGCTGGAACGCCTACAGCGAGCGCACAACTCAAATGTTCGATTTGGCTATATAGCGACTTTGGATTCGTTTGGAGCTCGTTTGGCTGCTCGAAACGCATTAATCTTGCGTATTTGCATAGAATAAAGGGTTTTTGATTTCATAATACAGGCTGTAACGCCTACAGCGAGCGTAAAACTCAAATGCTCGATTTCGCTATACAGCGACTTTGGATTCGTTTGGAGCTCGTTTGGCTGCTCGAAACGCATTAATCTTACGTATTTGCATGAAATGAAGGGTTTTTGATCTCATAATACGAGCTGGAACGCCTACAGCGAGCGCACAACTCAAATGTTCAAATTCGATATAAAGCAACGTTGCTTTCGTTTGGGGCGCGTTTGGCTGCTCGATACGCATGAATCTTTCGTATTTGCATAAAATGAAAGGTTTTTAATTTCGTAATAGGAGCTGGAACGCCTACAGCGAGCGCAAAACTCAAATGTTCAATTTCGCTATACAGCGACTTTGCATTCGTTTGGGGCGCGTTTGGCTGCCCGAAACGCATTAATCTTGCGTATTTGCATAAAAAGAAGTGTTTTTGATCTCATAATACGAGCTGGAAAGCCTACAGCGAGCGCAAAACTCAAATGTTCAATTTCGCTATACAGCGACTTTGCATTCGTTTGGGCCTCGTTAGGCTGCTCAAAACGCATGGATCTTGCGGATTTGCATAAAATGAAGTGTTTTTGATCTCATAATACGAGTTGGAACGCCTACAGCGAGCGCAAAACTCAAATGCTCAATTTCGGTATAAAGCGATTTTGCATCCGTTTGGGGCTCGTTTGGCTGCTCGAAACGCATGAATCTTGTGTATTTGCATAAAATAAAGTGTTTTTGATCTCATAATACGAGCTGGAACGCCTACAGCGAGCGCAAAAGTCAAATGTTCAATTTCGATATAAAGCGACTTTGCATTCGTTTGGGGCGCGTTTGGCTGCTCGAAACGCATTAATCTTGCGTATGTGCATGAAATGAAGGGTTTTTGATCTCATAATACGAGCTGGAACGCCTACAGCGAGTGCAAAACTCAAATGTTCAATTTCGCTATACAGCGACTTTGCATTCGTTTGGGCCTCGTTAGGCTGCTCAAAACGCATGGATCTTGCGGATTTGCATAAAATGAAGTGTTTTTGATCTCATAATACGAGTTGGAACGCCTACAGCGAGCGCAAAACTCAAATGCTCAATTTCGGTATAAAGCGATTTTGCATCCGTTTGGGGCTCGTTTGGCTGCTCGAAACGCATGAATCTTGTGTATTTGCATAAAATAAAGTGTTTTTGATCACATAATACGAGCTGGAATGCCTACAGCGAGCGCAAAAGTCAAATGTTCAATTTCGATATAAAGCGATTTTGCATTCGTTTGGGGCGCGTTTGGCTGCTCGAAACGCATTAATCTTGCGGATTTGCATGAAATGAAGTGTTTTTGATCTCATAATACGAGCTGGAACGCCTACAGCGAGCACAAAACTCAAATGATCGATTTCGGTATAAAGCAATTTTGCATTCGTTTGGGGCTCGTTTGGCTGCTCGAAACGCATGAATCTTGTGTATTTGCATGAAATGAAGGGTTTTTGATCTCATAATACGAGCTGGAACGCCTACAGCGAGCGCACAACTCAAATGTTCGATTTGGCCATATAGCGACTTTGGATTCGTTTGGAGCTCGTTTGGCTGCTCGATACGCATTAATCTTGCGTATTTGCATAAAATAAAGGGTTTTTGATTTCATAATACAGGCTGTAACGCCTACAGCGAGCGTAAAACTCAAATGCTCGATTTCGCTATACAGCGACTTTGGATTCGTTTGGAGCTCGTTTGGCTGCTCGAAACGCATTAATCTTGCGTATTTGCATGAAATGAAGGGTTTTTGATCTCATAATACGAGCTGGAACGCCTACAGCGAGCGCACAACTCAAATGTTCAAATTCGATATAAAGCAACATTGCTTTCGTTTGGGGCGCGTTTGGCTGCTCGAAACGCATGAATCTTTCGTATTTGCATAAAATGATAGGTTTTTAATTTCGTAATAGGAGCTGGAACGCCTACAGCGAGCGCAAAACTCAAATGTTCAATTTCGCTATACAGCGACTTTGCATTCGTTTGGGGCGCGTTTGGCTGCCCGAAACGCATTAATCTTGCGTATTTGCATAAAAAGAAGTGTTTTTGATCTCATAATACGAGCTGGAAAGCCTACAGCGAGCGCAAAACTCAAATGTTCAATTTCGCTATACAGCGACTTTGCATTCGTTTGGGCCTCGTTAGGCTGCTCAAAACGCATGGATCTTGCGGATTTGCATAAAATGAAGTGTTTTTGATCTCATAATACGAGTTGGAACGCCTACAGCGAGCGCAAAACTCAAATGCTCAATTTCGGTATAAAGCGATTTTGCATCCGTTTGGGGCTCGTTTGGCTGCTCGAAACGCATGAATCTTGTGTATTTGCATAAAATAAAGTGTTTTTGATCTCATAATACGAGCTGGAACGCCTACAGCGAGCGCAAAAGTCAAATGTTCAATTTCGATATAAAGCGACTTTGCATTCGTTTGGGGCGCGTTTGGCTGCTCGAAACGCATTAATCGTGCGGATTTGCATGAAATGAAGTGTTTTTGATCTCATAATACGAGCTGGAACGCCTACAGCGAGCACAAAACTCAAATGATCGATTTCGGTATAAAGCAATTTTGCATTCGTTTGGGGCTCGTTTGGCTGCTCAAAACGCATGAATCTTGTGTATTTGCATGAAATGAAGGGTTTTTGATCTCATAATACGAGCTGGAACGCCTACAGCGAGCGCACAACTCAAATGTTCGATTTCGCTATATAGCGACTTTGGATTCGTTTGGCTGCTCGAAACGCATTAATCTTGCGTATTTGCATGAAATGAAGGGTTTTTGATCTCATATTACGAGCTAGAACGCCTACAGCAAGCGCAAAATTCAAATGCTCAATTTCGGTATAAAGCGATTTTGCATCCGTTTGGGGCTCGTTTGGCTGCTCGAAACGCATGAATCTTGTGTATTTGCATAAAATAAAGTGTTTTTGATCTCATAATACGAGCTGGAACTCAAATGTTCGATTTGGCTATATAGCGACTTTGGATTCGTTTGGAGCTCGTTTGGCTGCTCGAAACGCATTAATCTTGCGTATTTGCATAAAATAAAGGGTTTTTGATTTCATAATACAGGCTGTAACGCCTACAGCGAGCGCAAAACTCAAATGTTCGATTTCGCTATATAGCGACTTTGCATTCGTTTGGGGTTCGTTTGGCTGCTCAAAACGCATGAATCTTGCGGATTTGCATGAAATGAAGTGTTTTTGATCTCATAATACGAGCTGGAACGCCTACAGCGAGCACAAAACTCAAATGATCGATTTCGGTATAAAGCAATTTTGCATTCGTTTGGGGCTCGTTTGGCTGCTCAAAACGCATGAATATTGCGTATTTGCATAAAATGAAGTGTTTTTGATCTCATAATACGAGCTGGAACGCCTACAGCGAGCGAAAAACTCAAATGCTCGATTTCGCTATAAAGCGACTTTGCATTCGTTTGGGGCTCGTTTGGCTGCTCGAAACACATGAACCTTGCGTACTTGCATAAAATAAACGGTTTTCGATTCCATAATACGAGCTGGAACGCCTACAGCGAGCACAAAACTCTAATGATCGATTTCGGTATAAAGCGATTTTGCATCCGTTTGGGGCTCGTTTGGCTGCTCGAAACGCATGAATCTTGTGTATTTGCATGAAATGAAGGGTTTTTGATCTCATAATACGAGCTGGAACGCCTACAGCGAGCGCACAACTCAAATGTTCGATTTGGCTATATAGCGACTTTGGATTCGTTTGGAGCTCGTTTGGCTGCTCGAAACGCATTAATCTTGCGTATTTGCATAGAATAAAGGGTTTTTGATTTCATAATACAGGCTGTAACGCCTACAGCGAGCGTAAAACTCAAATGCTCGATTTCGCTATACAGCGACTTTGGATTCGTTTGGAGCTCGTTTGGCTGCTCGAAACGCATTAATCTTACGTATTTGCATGAAATGAAGGGTTTTTGATCTCATAATACGAGCTGGAACGCCTACAGCGAGCGCACAACTCAAATGTTCAAATTCGATATAAAGCAACGTTGCTTTCGTTTGGGGCGCGTTTCGCTGCTCGATACGCATGAATCTTTCGTATTTGCATAAAATGATAGGTTTTTAATTTCGTAATAGGAGCTGGAACGCCTACAGCGAGCGCAAAACTCAAATGTTCAATTTCGCTATACAGCGACTTTGCATTCGTTTGGGGCGCGTTTGGCTGCCCGAAACGCATTAATCTTGCGTATTTGCATAAAAAGAAGTGTTTTTGATCTCATAATACGAGCTGGAAAGCCTACAGCGAGCGCAAAACTCAAATGTTCAATTTCGCTATACAGCGACTTTGCATTCGTTTGGGCCTCGTTAGGCTGCTCAAAACGCATGGATCTTGCGGATTTGCATAAAATGAAGTGTTTTTGATCTCATAATACGAGTTGGAACGCCTACAGCGAGCGCAAAACTCAAATGCTCAATTTCGGTATAAAGCGATTTTGCATCCGTTTGGGGCTCGTTTGGCTGCTCGAAACGCATGAATCTTGTGTATTTGCATAAAATAAAGTGTTTTTGATCTCATAATACGAGCTGGAACGCCTACAGCGAGCGCAAAAGTCAAATGTTCAATTTCGATATAAAGCGACTTTGCATTCGTTTGGGGCGCGTTTGGCTGCTCGAAACGCATTAATCTTGCGTATGTGCATGAAATGAAGGGTTTTTGATCTCATAATACGAGCTGGAAAGCCTACAGCGAGCGCAAAACTCAAATGTTCAATTTCGCTATACAGCGACTTTGCATTCGTTTGGGCCTCGTTAGGCTGCTCAAAACGCATGGATCTTGCGGATTTGCATAAAATGAAGTGTTTTTGATCTCATAATACGAGTTGGAACGCCTACAGCGAGCGCAAAACTCAAATGCTCAATTTCGGTATAAAGCGATTTTGCATCCGTTTGGGGCTCGTTTGGCTGCTCGAAACGCATGAATCTTGTGTATTTGCATAAAATAAAGTGTTTTTGATCACATAATACGAGCTGGAACGCCTACAGCGAGCGCAAAAGTCAAATGTTCAATTTCGATATAAAGCGACTTTGCATTCGTTTGGGGCGCGTTTGGCTGCTCGAAACGCATTAATCTTGCGGATTTGCATGAAATGAAGTGTTTTTGATCTCATAATACGAGCTGGAACGCCTACAGCGAGCACAAAACTCAAATGATCGATTTCGGTATAAAGCAATTTTGCATTCGTTTGGGGCTCGTTTGGCTGCTCAAAACGCATGAATCTTGTGTATTTGCATGAAATGAAGGGTTTTTGATCTCATAATACGAGCTGGAACGCCTACAGCGAGCACAAAACTCAAATGATCGATTTCGGTATAAAGCAATTTTGCATTCGTTTGGGGCTCGAAACGCATGAATCTTGTGTATTTGCATAAAATAAAGTGTTTTTGATCTCATAATACGAGCTGGAACGCCTACAGCGAGCGCAAAAGTCAAATGTTCAATTTCGATATAAAGCGACTTTGCATTCGTTTGGGGCGCGTTTGGCTGCTCGAAACGCATTAATCTTGCGGATTTGCATGAAATGAAGTGTTTTTGATCTCATAATACGAGCTGGAACGCCTACAGCGAGCACAAAACTCAAATGATCGATTTCGGTATAAAGCAATTTTGCATTCGTTTGGGGCTCGTTTGGCTGCTCAAAACGCATGAATCTTGTGTATTTGCATGAAATGAAGGGTTTTTGATCTCATAATACGAGCTGGAACGCCTACAGCGAGCGCACAACTCAAATGTTCGATTTCGCTATATAGCGACTTTGGATTCGTTTGGCTGCTCGAAACGCATTAATCTTGCGTATTTGCATGAAATGAAGGGTTTTTGATCTCATATTACGAGCTAGAACGCCTACAGCAAGCGCAAAATTCAAATGCTCAATTTCGGTATAAAGCGATTTTGCATCCGTTTGGGGCTCGTTTGGCTGCTCGAAACGCATGAATCTTGTGTATTTGCATAAAATAAAGTGTTTTTGATCTCATAATACGAGCTGGAACTCAAATGTTCGATTTGGCTATATAGCGACTTTGGATTCGTTTGGAGCTCGTTTGGCTGCTCGAAACGCATTAATCTTGCGTATTTGCATAAAATAAAGGGTTTTTGATTTCATAATACAGGCTGTAACGCCTACAGCGAGCGCAAAACTCAAATGTTCGATTTCGCTATATAGCGACTTTGCATTCGTTTGGGGTTCGTTTGGCTGCTCAAAACGCATGAATCTTGCGGATTTGCATGAAATGAAGTGTTTTTGATCTCATAATACGAGCTGGAACGCCTACAGCGAGCGAAAAACTCAAATGCTCGATTTCGCTATAAAGCGACTTTGCATTCGTTTGGGGCTCGTTTGGCTGCTCGAAACACATGAACCTTGCGTACTTGCATAAAATAAACGGTTTTCGATTCCATAATACGAGCTGGAACGCCTACAGCGAGCACAAAACTCTAATGATCGATTTCGGTATAAAGCGATTTTGCATCCGTTTGGGGCTCGTTTGGCTGCTCGAAACGCATGAATCTTGTGCATTTGCATGAAATGAAGGGTTTTTGATCTCATAATACGAGCTGGAACGCCTACAGCGAGCGCACAACTCAAATGTTCGATTTGGCTATATAGCGACTTTGGATTCGTTTGGAGCTCGTTTGGCTGCTCGAAACGCATTAATCTTGCGTATTTGCATAGAATAAAGGGTTTTTGATTTCATAATACAGGCTGTAACGCCTACAGCGAGCGTAAAACTCAAATGCTCGATTTCGCTATACAGCGACTTTGGATTCGTTTGGAGCTCGTTTGGCTGCTCGAAACGCATTAATCTTACGTATTTGCATGAAATGAAGGGTTTTTGATCTCATAATACGAGCTGGAACGCCTACAGCGAGCGCACAACTCAAATGTTCAAATTCGATATAAAGCAACGTTGCTTTCGTTTGGGGCGCGTTTGGCTGCTCGATACGCATGAATCTTTCGTATTTGCATAAAATGATAGGTTTTTAATTTCGTAATAGGAGCTGGAACGCCTACAGCGAGCGCAAAACTCAAATGTTCAATTTCGCTATACAGCGACTTTGCATTCGTTTGGGGCGCGTTTGGCTGCCCGAAACGCATTAATCTTGCGTATTTGCATAAAAAGAAGTGTTTTTGATCTCATAATACGAGCTGGAAAGCCTACAGCGAGCGCAAAACTCAAATGTTCAATTTCGCTATACAGCGACTTTGCATTCGTTTGGGCCTCGTTAGGCTGCTCAAAACGCATGGATCTTGCGGATTTGCATAAAATGAAGTGTTTTTGATCTCATAATACGAGTTGGAACGCCTACAGCGAGCGCAAAACTCAAATGCTCAATTTCGGTATAAAGCGATTTTGCATCCGTTTGGGGCTCGTTTGGCTGCTCGAAACGCATGAATCTTGTGTATTTGCATAAAATAAAGTGTTTTTGATCTCATAATACGAGCTGGAACGCCTACAGCGAGCGCAAAAGTCAAATGTTCAATTTCGATATAAAGCGACTTTGCATTCGTTTGGGGCGCGTTTGGCTGCTCGAAACGCATTAATCTTGCGTATGTGCATGAAATGAAGGGTTTTTGATCTCATAATACGAGCTGGAACGCCTACAGCGAGTGCAAAACTCAAATGTTCAATTTCGCTATACAGCGACTTTGCATTCGTTTGGGCTTCGTTAGGCTGCTCAAAACGCATGGATCTTGCGGATTTGCATAAAATGAAGTGTTTTTGATCTCATAATACGAGTTGGAACGCCTACAGCGAGCGCAAAACTCAAATGCTCAATTTCGGTATAAAGCGATTTTGCATCCGTTTGGGGCTCGTTTGGCTGCTCGAAACGCATGAATCTTGTGTATTTGCATAAAATAAAGTGTTTTTGATCACATAATACGAGCTGGAATGCCTACAGCGAGCGCAAAAGTCAAATGTTCAATTTCGATATAAAGCGATTTTGCATTCGTTTGGGGCGCGTTTGGCTGCTCGAAACGCATTAATCTTGCGGATTTGCATGAAATGAAGTGTTTTTGATCTCATAATACGAGCTGGAACGCCTACAGCGAGCACAAAACTCAAATGATCGATTTCGGTATAAAGCAATTTTGCATTCGTTTGGGGCTCGTTTGGCTGCTCGAAACGCATGAATCTTGTGTATTTGCATGAAATGAAGGGTTTTTGATCTCATAATACGAGCTGGAACGCCTACAGCGAGCGCACAACTCAAATGTTCGATTTGGCCATATAGCGACTTTGGATTCGTTTGGAGCTCGTTTGGCTGCTCGATACGCATTAATCTTGCGTATTTGCATAAAATAAAGGGTTTTTGATTTCATAATACAGGCTGTAACGCCTACAGCGAGCGTAAAACTCAAATGCTCGATTTCGCTATACAGCGACTTTGGATTCGTTTGGAGCTCGTTTGGCTGCTCGAAACGCATTAATCTTGCGTATTTGCATGAAATGAAGGGTTTTTGATCTCATAATACGAGCTGGAACGCCTACAGCGAGCGCACAACTCAAATGTTCAAATTCGATATAAAGCAACATTGCTTTCGTTTGGGGCGCGTTTGGCTGCTCGAAACGCATGAATCTTTCGTATTTGCATAAAATGATAGGTTTTTAATTTCGTAATAGGAGCTGGAACGCCTACAGCGAGCGCAAAACTCAAATGTTCAATTTCGCTATACAGCGACTTTGCATTCGTTTGGGGCGCGTTTGGCTGCCCGAAACGCATTAATCTTGCGTATTTGCATAAAAAGAAGTGTTTTTGATCTCATAATACGAGCTGGAAAGCCTACAGCGAGCGCAAAACTCAAATGTTCAATTTCGCTATACAGCGACTTTGCATTCGTTTGGGCCTCGTTAGGCTGCTCAAAACGCATGGATCTTGCGGATTTGCATAAAATGAAGTGTTTTTGATCTCATAATACGAGTTGGAACGCCTACAGCGAGCGCAAAACTCAAATGCTCAATTTCGGTATAAAGCGATTTTGCATCCGTTTGGGGCTCGTTTGGCTGCTCGAAACGCATGAATCTTGTGTATTTGCATAAAATAAAGTGTTTTTGATCTCATAATACGAGCTGGAACGCCTACAGCGAGCGCAAAAGTCAAATGTTCAATTTCGATATAAAGCGACTTTGCATTCGTTTGGGGCGCGTTTGGCTGCTCGAAACGCATTAATCGTGCGGATTTGCATGAAATGAAGTGTTTTTGATCTCATAATACGAGCTGGAACGCCTACAGCGAGCACAAAACTCAAATGATCGATTTCGGTATAAAGCAATTTTGCATTCGTTTGGGGCTCGTTTGGCTGCTCAAAACGCATGAATCTTGTGTATTTGCATGAAATGAAGGGTTTTTGATCTCATAATACGAGCTGGAACGCCTACAGCGAGCGCACAACTCAAATGTTCGATTTCGCTATATAGCGACTTTGGATTCGTTTGGCTGCTCGAAACGCATTAATCTTGCGTATTTGCATGAAATGAAGGGTTTTTGATCTCATATTACGAGCTAGAACGCCTACAGCAAGCGCAAAATTCAAATGCTCAATTTCGGTATAAAGCGATTTTGCATCCGTTTGGGGCTCGTTTGGCTGCTCGAAACGCATGAATCTTGTGTATTTGCATAAAATAAAGTGTTTTTGATCTCATAATACGAGCTGGAACTCAAATGTTCGATTTGGCTATATAGCGACTTTGGATTCGTTTGGAGCTCGTTTGGCTGCTCGAAACGCATTAATCTTGCGTATTTGCATAAAATAAAGGGTTTTTGATTTCATAATACAGGCTGTAACGCCTACAGCGAGCGCAAAACTCAAATGTTCGATTTCGCTATATAGCGACTTTGCATTCGTTTGGGGTTCGTTTGGCTGCTCAAAACGCATGAATCTTGCGGATTTGCATGAAATGAAGTGTTTTTGATCTCATAATACGAGCTGGAACGCCTACAGCGAGCACAAAACTCAAATGATCGATTTCGGTATAAAGCAATTTTGCATTCGTTTGGGGCTCGTTTGGCTGCTCAAAACGCATGAATATTGCGTATTTGCATAAAATGAAGTGTTTTTGATCTCATAATACGAGCTGGAACGCCTACAGCGAGCGAAAAACTCAAATGCTCGATTTCGCTATAAAGCGACTTTGCATTCGTTTGGGGCTCGTTTGGCTGCTCGAAACACATGAACCTTGCGTACTTGCATAAAATAAACGGTTTTCGATTCCATAATACGAGCTGGAACGCCTACAGCGAGCACAAAACTCTAATGATCGATTTCGGTATAAAGCGATTTTGCATCCGTTTGGGGCTCGTTTGGCTGCTCGAAACGCATGAATCTTGTGTATTTGCATGAAATGAAGGGTTTTTGATCTCATAATACGAGCTGGAACGCCTACAGCGAGCGCACAACTCAAATGTTCGATTTGGCTATATAGCGACTTTGGATTCGTTTGGAGCTCGTTTGGCTGCTCGAAACGCATTAATCTTGCGTATTTGCATAGAATAAAGGGTTTTTGATTTCATAATACAGGCTGTAACGCCTACAGCGAGCGTAAAACTCAAATGCTCGATTTCGCTATACAGCGACTTTGGATTCGTTTGGAGCTCGTTTGGCTGCTCGAAACGCATTAATCTTACGTATTTGCATGAAATGAAGGGTTTTTGATCTCATAATACGAGCTGGAACGCCTACAGCGAGCGCACAACTCAAATGTTCAAATTCGATATAAAGCAACGTTGCTTTCGTTTGGGGCGCGTTTCGCTGCTCGATACGCATGAATCTTTCGTATTTGCATAAAATGATAGGTTTTTAATTTCGTAATAGGAGCTGGAACGCCTACAGCGAGCGCAAAACTCAAATGTTCAATTTCGCTATACAGCGACTTTGCATTCGTTTGGGGCGCGTTTGGCTGCCCGAAACGCATTAATCTTGCGTATTTGCATAAAAAGAAGTGTTTTTGATCTCATAATACGAGCTGGAAAGCCTACAGCGAGCGCAAAACTCAAATGTTCAATTTCGCTATACAGCGACTTTGCATTCGTTTGGGCCTCGTTAGGCTGCTCAAAACGCATGGATCTTGCGGATTTGCATAAAATGAAGTGTTTTTGATCTCATAATACGAGTTGGAACGCCTACAGCGAGCGCAAAACTCAAATGCTCAATTTCGGTATAAAGCGATTTTGCATCCGTTTGGGGCTCGTTTGGCTGCTCGAAACGCATGAATCTTGTGTATTTGCATAAAATAAAGTGTTTTTGATCTCATAATACGAGCTGGAACGCCTACAGCGAGCGCAAAAGTCAAATGTTCAATTTCGATATAAAGCGACTTTGCATTCGTTTGGGGCGCGTTTGGCTGCTCGAAACGCATTAATCTTGCGTATGTGCATGAAATGAAGGGTTTTTGATCTCATAATACGAGCTGGAAAGCCTACAGCGAGCGCAAAACTCAAATGTTCAATTTCGCTATACAGCGACTTTGCATTCGTTTGGGCCTCGTTAGGCTGCTCAAAACGCATGGATCTTGCGGATTTGCATAAAATGAAGTGTTTTTGATCTCATAATACGAGTTGGAACGCCTACAGCGAGCGCAAAACTCAAATGCTCAATTTCGGTATAAAGCGATTTTGCATCCGTTTGGGGCTCGTTTGGCTGCTCGAAACGCATGAATCTTGTGTATTTGCATAAAATAAAGTGTTTTTGATCACATAATACGAGCTGGAACGCCTACAGCGAGCGCAAAAGTCAAATGTTCAATTTCGATATAAAGCGACTTTGCATTCGTTTGGGGCGCGTTTGGCTGCTCGAAACGCATTAATCTTGCGGATTTGCATGAAATGAAGTGTTTTTGATCTCATAATACGAGCTGGAACGCCTACAGCGAGCACAAAACTCAAATGATCGATTTCGGTATAAAGCAATTTTGCATTCGTTTGGGGCTCGTTTGGCTGCTCAAAACGCATGAATCTTGTGTATTTGCATGAAATGAAGGGTTTTTGATCTCATAATACGAGCTGGAACGCCTACAGCGAGCACAAAACTCAAATGATCGATTTCGGTATAAAGCAATTTTGCATTCGTTTGGGGCTCGAAACGCATGAATCTTGTGTATTTGCATAAAATAAAGTGTTTTTGATCTCATAATACGAGCTGGAACGCCTACAGCGAGCGCAAAAGTCAAATGTTCAATTTCGATATAAAGCGACTTTGCATTCGTTTGGGGCGCGTTTGGCTGCTCGAAACGCATTAATCTTGCGGATTTGCATGAAATGAAGTGTTTTTGATCTCATAATACGAGCTGGAACGCCTACAGCGAGCACAAAACTCAAATGATCGATTTCGGTATAAAGCAATTTTGCATTCGTTTGGGGCTCGTTTGGCTGCTCAAAACGCATGAATCTTGTGTATTTGCATGAAATGAAGGGTTTTTGATCTCATAATACGAGCTGGAACGCCTACAGCGAGCGCACAACTCAAATGTTCGATTTCGCTATATAGCGACTTTGGATTCGTTTGGCTGCTCGAAACGCATTAATCTTGCGTATTTGCATGAAATGAAGGGTTTTTGATCTCATATTACGAGCTAGAACGCCTACAGCAAGCGCAAAATTCAAATGCTCAATTTCGGTATAAAGCGATTTTGCATCCGTTTGGGGCTCGTTTGGCTGCTCGAAACGCATGAATCTTGTGTATTTGCATAAAATAAAGTGTTTTTGATCTCATAATACGAGCTGGAACTCAAATGTTCGATTTGGCTATATAGCGACTTTGGATTCGTTTGGAGCTCGTTTGGCTGCTCGAAACGCATTAATCTTGCGTATTTGCATAAAATAAAGGGTTTTTGATTTCATAATACAGGCTGTAACGCCTACAGCGAGCGCAAAACTCAAATGTTCGATTTCGCTATATAGCGACTTTGCATTCGTTTGGGGTTCGTTTGGCTGCTCAAAACGCATGAATCTTGCGGATTTGCATGAAATGAAGTGTTTTTGATCTCATAATACGAGCTGGAACGCCTACAGCGAGCGAAAAACTCAAATGCTCGATTTCGCTATAAAGCGACTTTGCATTCGTTTGGGGCTCGTTTGGCTGCTCGAAACACATGAACCTTGCGTACTTGCATAAAATAAACGGTTTTCGATTCCATAATACGAGCTGGAACGCCTACAGCGAGCACAAAACTCTAATGATCGATTTCGGTATAAAGCGATTTTGCATCCGTTTGGGGCTCGTTTGGCTGCTCGAAACGCATGAATCTTGTGCATTTGCATGAAATGAAGGGTTTTTGATCTCATAATACGAGCTGGAACGCCTACAGCGAGCGCACAACTCAAATGTTCGATTTGGCTATATAGCGACTTTGGATTCGTTTGGAGCTCGTTTGGCTGCTCGAAACGCATTAATCTTGCGTATTTGCATAGAATAAAGGGTTTTTGATTTCATAATACAGGCTGTAACGCCTACAGCGAGCGTAAAACTCAAATGCTCGATTTCGCTATACAGCGACTTTGGATTCGTTTGGAGCTCGTTTGGCTGCTCGAAACGCATTAATCTTACGTATTTGCATGAAATGAAGGGTTTTTGATCTCATAATACGAGCTGGAACGCCTACAGCGAGCGCACAACTCAAATGTTCAAATTCGATATAAAGCAACGTTGCTTTCGTTTGGGGCGCGTTTGGCTGCTCGATACGCATGAATCTTTCGTATTTGCATAAAATGATAGGTTTTTAATTTCGTAATAGGAGCTGGAACGCCTACAGCGAGCGCAAAACTCAAATGTTCAATTTCGCTATACAGCGACTTTGCATTCGTTTGGGGCGCGTTTGGCTGCCCGAAACGCATTAATCTTGCGTATTTGCATAAAAAGAAGTGTTTTTGATCTCATAATACGAGCTGGAAAGCCTACAGCGAGCGCAAAACTCAAATGTTCAATTTCGCTATACAGCGACTTTGCATTCGTTTGGGCCTCGTTAGGCTGCTCAAAACGCATGGATCTTGCGGATTTGCATAAAATGAAGTGTTTTTGATCTCATAATACGAGTTGGAACGCCTACAGCGAGCGCAAAACTCAAATGCTCAATTTCGGTATAAAGCGATTTTGCATCCGTTTGGGGCTCGTTTGGCTGCTCGAAACGCATGAATCTTGTGTATTTGCATAAAATAAAGTGTTTTTGATCTCATAATACGAGCTGGAACGCCTACAGCGAGCGCAAAAGTCAAATGTTCAATTTCGATATAAAGCGACTTTGCATTCGTTTGGGGCGCGTTTGGCTGCTCGAAACGCATTAATCTTGCGTATGTGCATGAAATGAAGGGTTTTTGATCTCATAATACGAGCTGGAACGCCTACAGCGAGTGCAAAACTCAAATGTTCAATTTCGCTATACAGCGACTTTGCATTCGTTTGGGCCTCGTTAGGCTGCTCAAAACGCATGGGTCTTGCGGATTTGCATGAAATGGAGTGTTTTTGATCTCATAATACGAGCTGGAACGCCTACAGCGAGCGCAAAACTCAAATGTTCAATTTCGATATAAAGCAACTTTGCATTCGTTTGGGGCGCGTTTGGCTGCTCGAAACGCATGAATCTTTCGTATTTGCATAAAATGATAGGTTTTTAATTTCGTAATAGGAGCTGGAACGCCTACAGCGAGCACAATACTCAAATGTTCGATTTCGCTATACAGCGTCTTTGCATTCGTTTGGGGCGCGTTTGGCTGCCCGAAACGCATTAATCTTGCGTATTTGCATAAAAAGAAGTGTTTTTGATCTCATAATACGAGCTGGTAAGCCTACAGCGAGCGCAAAACTCAAATGTTCAATTTCGCTATACAGCGACTTTGCATTCGTTTGGGCCTCGTTAGGCTGCTCAAAACGCATGGATCTTGCGGATTTGCATAAAATGAAGTGTTTTTGATCTCATAATACGAGTTGGAACGCCTACAGCGAGCGCAAAACTCAAATGCTCCATTTCGGTATAAAGCGATTTTGCATCCGTTTGGGGCTCGTTTGGCTGCTCGAAACGCATGAATCTTGTGTATTTGCATAAAATAAAGTGTTTTTGATCACATAATACGAGCTGGAACGCCTACAGCGAGCGCAAAAGTCAAATGTTCAATTTCGATATAAAGCGATTTTGCATTCGTTTGGGGCGCGTTTGGCTGCTCGAAACGCATTAATCTTGCGGATTTGCATGAAATGAAGTGTTTTTGATCTCATAATACGAGCTGGAACGCCTACAGCGAGCACAAAACTCAAATGATCGATTTCGGTATAAAGCAATTTTGCATTCGTTTGGGGCTCGTTTGGCTGCTCGAAACGCATGAATCTTGTGTATTTGCATAAAATAAAGTGTTTTTGATCTCATAATACGAGCTGGAACGCCTACAGCGAGCGCAAAAGTCAAATGTTCAATTTCGATATAAAGCGACTTTGCATTCGTTTGGGGCGCGTTTGGCTGCTCGAAACGCATTAATCTTGCGTATGTGCATGAAATGAAGGGTTTTTGATCTCATAATACGAGCTGGAACGCCTACAGCGAGCGCAAAACTCAAATGTTCAATTTCGCTATACAGCGACTTTGCATTCGTTTGGGCCTCGTTAGGCTGCTCAAAACGCATGGGTCTTGCGGATTTGCATGAAATGGAGTGTTTTTGATCTCATAATACGAGCTGGAACGCCTACAGCGAGCGCAAAACTCAAATGTTTAATTTCGATATAAAGCAACTTTGCATTCGTTTGGGGCGCGTTTGGCTGCTCGAAACGCATGAATCTTTCGTATTTGCATAAAATGATAGGTTTTTAATTTCGTAATAGGAGCTGGAACGCCTACAGCGAGCACAAAACTCAAATGTTCGATTTCGCTATACAGCGACTTTGCATTCGTTTGGGGCGCGTTTGGCTGCCCGAAACGCAATAATCTTGCGTATTTGCATAAAAAGAAGTGTTTTTGATCTCATAATACGAGCTGGAAAGCCTACAGCGAGCGCAAAACTCAAATGTTCAATTTCGCTATACAGCGACTTTGCATTCGTTTGGGCCTCGTTAGGCTGCTCAAAACGCATGGATCTTGCGGATTTGCATAAAATGAAGTGTTTTTGATCTCATAATACGAGTTGGAACGCCTACAGCGAGCGCAAAACTCAAATGCTCAATTTCGGTATAAAGCGATTTTGTATCCGTTTGGGGCTCGTTTGGCTGCTCGAAACGCATGAATCTTGTGTATTTGCATAAAATAAAGTGTTTTTGATCACATAATACGAGCTGGAACGCCTACAGCGAGCGCAAAAGTCAAATGTTCAATTTCGATATAAAGCGACTTTGCATTCGTTTGGGGCGCGTTTGGCTGCTCGAAACGCATTAATCTTGCGTATGTGCATGAAATGAAGGGTTTTTGATCTCATAATACGAGCTGGAACGCCTACAGCGAGTGCAAAACTCAAATGTTCAATTTCGCTATACAGCGACTTTGCATTCGTTTGGGCCTCGTTAGGCTGCTCAAAACGCATGGGTCTTGCGGATTTGCATGAAATGGAGTGTTTTTGATCTCATAATACGAGCTGGAACGCCTACAGCGAGCGCAAAACTCAAATGTTCAATTTCGATATAAAGCAACTTTGCATTCGTTTGGGGCGCGTTTGGCTGCTCGAAACGCATGAATCTTTCGTATTTGCATAAAATGATAGGTTTTTAATTTCGTAATAGGAGCTGGAACGCCTACAGCGAGCACAAAACTCAAATGTTCGATTTCGCTATACAGCGACTTTGCATTCGTTTGGGGCGCGTTTGGCTGCCCGAAACGCAATAATCTTGCGTATTTGCATAAAAAGAAGTGTTTTTGATCTCATAATACGAGCTGGAAAGCCTACAGCGAGCGCAAAACTCAAATGTTCAATTTCGCTATACAGCGACTTTGCATTCGTTTGGGCCTCGTTAGGCTGCTCAAAACGCATGGATCTTGCGGATTTGCATAAAATGAAGTGTTTTTGATCTCATAATACGAGTTGGAACGCCTACAGCGAGCGCAAAACTCAAATGCTCAATTTCGGTATAAAGCGATTTTGCATCCGTTTGGGGCTCGTTTGGCTGCTCGAAACGCATGAATCTTGTGTATTTGCATAAAATAAAGTGTTTTTGATCTCATAATACGAGCTGGAACGCCTACAGCGAGCGCAAAAGTCAAATGTTCAATTTCGATATAAAGCGACTTTGCATTCGTTTGGGGCGCGTTTGGCTGCTCGAAACGCATTAATCTTGCGGATTTGCATGAAATGAAGTGTTTTTGATCTCATAATACGAGCTGGAACGCCTACAGCGAGCACAAAACTCAAATGATCGATTTCGGTATAAAGCAATTTTGCATTCGTTTGGGGCTCGTTTGGCTGCTCAAAACGCATGAATCTTGTGTATTTGCATGAAATGAAGGGTTTTTGATCTCATAATACGAGCTGGAACGCCTACAGCGAGCGCACAACTCAAATGTTCGATTTCGCTATATAGCGACTTTGGATTCGTTTGGCTGCTCGAAACGCATTAATCTTGCGTATTTGCATGAAATGAAGGGTTTTTGATCTCATATTACGAGCTAGAACGCCTACAGCAAGCGCAAAATTCAAATGCTCAATTTCGGTATAAAGCGATTTTGCATCCGTTTGGGGCTCGTTTGGCTGCTCGAAACGCATGAATCTTGTGTATTTGCATAAAATAAAGTGTTTTTGATCTCATAATACGAGCTGGAACTCAAATGTTCGATTTGGCTATATAGCGACTTTGGATTCGTTTGGAGCTCGTTTGGCTGCTCGAAACGCATTAATCTTGCGTATTTGCATAAAATAAAGGGTTTTTGATTTCATAATACAGGCTGTAACGCCTACAGCGAGCGCAAAACTCAAATGTTCGATTTCGCTATATAGCGACTTTGCATTCGTTTGGGGTTCGTTTGGCTGCTCAAAACGCATGAATCTTGCGGATTTGCATGAAATGAAGTGTTTTTGATCTCATAATACGAGCTGGAACGCCTACAGCGAGCACAAAACTCAAATGATCGATTTCGGTATAAAGCAATTTTGCATTCGTTTGGGGCTCGTTTGGCTGCTCAAAACGCATGAATATTGCGTATTTGCATAAAATGAAGTGTTTTTGATCTCATAATACGAGCTGGAACGCCTACAGCGAGCGAAAAACTCAAATGCTCGATTTCGCTATAAAGCGACTTTGCATTCGTTTGGGGCTCGTTTGGCTGCTCGAAACACATGAACCTTGCGTACTTGCATAAAATAAACGGTTTTCGATTCCATAATACGAGCTGGAACGCCTACAGCGAGCACAAAACTCTAATGATCGATTTCGGTATAAAGCGATTTTGCATCCGTTTGGGGCTCGTTTGGCTGCTCGAAACGCATGAATCTTGTGTATTTGCATGAAATGAAGGGTTTTTGATCTCATAATACGAGCTGGAACGCCTACAGCGAGCGCACAACTCAAATGTTCGATTTGGCTATATAGCGACTTTGGATTCGTTTGGAGCTCGTTTGGCTGCTCGAAACGCATTAATCTTGCGTATTTGCATAGAATAAAGGGTTTTTGATTTCATAATACAGGCTGTAACGCCTACAGCGAGCGTAAAACTCAAATGCTCGATTTCGCTATACAGCGACTTTGGATTCGTTTGGAGCTCGTTTGGCTGCTCGAAACGCATTAATCTTACGTATTTGCATGAAATGAAGGGTTTTTGATCTCATAATACGAGCTGGAACGCCTACAGCGAGCGCACAACTCAAATGTTCAAATTCGATATAAAGCAACGTTGCTTTCGTTTGGGGCGCGTTTGGCTGCTCGATACGCATGAATCTTTCGTATTTGCATAAAATGATAGGTTTTTAATTTCGTAATAGGAGCTGGAACGCCTACAGCGAGCGCAAAACTCAAATGTTCAATTTCGCTATACAGCGACTTTGCATTCGTTTGGGGCGCGTTTGGCTGCCCGAAACGCATTAATCTTGCGTATTTGCATAAAAAGAAGTGTTTTTGATCTCATAATACGAGCTGGAAAGCCTACAGCGAGCGCAAAACTCAAATGTTCAATTTCGCTATACAGCGACTTTGCATTCGTTTGGGCCTCGTTAGGCTGCTCAAAACGCATGGGTCTTGCGGATTTGCATGAAATGGAGTGTTTTTGATCTCATAATACGAGCTGGAACGCCTACAGCGAGCGCAAAACTCAAATGTTCAATTTCGATATAAAGCAACTTTGCATTCGTTTGGGGCGCGTTTGGCTGCTCGAAACGCATTAATCTTGCGTATGTGCATGAAATGAAGGGTTTTTGATCTCATAATACGAGCTGGAACGCCTACAGCGAGTGCAAAACTCAAATGTTCAATTTCGCTATACAGCGACTTTGCATTCGTTTGGGCCTCGTTAGGCTGCTCAAAACGCATGGGTCTTGCGGATTTGCATGAAATGGAGTGTTTTTGATCTCATAATACGAGCTGGAACGCCTACAGCGAGCGCAAAACTCAAATGTTCAATTTCGATATAAAGCAACTTTGCATTCGTTTGGGGCGCGTTTGGCTGCTCGAAACGCATGAATCTTTCGTATTTGCATAAAATGATAGGTTTTTAATTTCGTAATAGGAGCTGGAACGCCTACAGCGAGCACAATACTCAAATGTTCGATTTCGCTATACAGCGTCTTTGCATTCGTTTGGGGCGCGTTTGGCTGCCCGAAACGCATTAATCTTGCGTATTTGCATAAAAAGAAGTGTTTTTGATCTCATAATACGAGCTGGTAAGCCTACAGCGAGCGCAAAACTCAAATGTTCAATTTCGCTATACAGCGACTTTGCATTCGTTTGGGCCTCGTTAGGCTGCTCAAAACGCATGGATCTTGCGGATTTGCATAAAATGAAGTGTTTTTGATCTCATAATACGAGTTGGAACGCCTACAGCGAGCGCAAAACTCAAATGCTCAATTTCGGTATAAAGCGATTTTGCATCCGTTTGGGGCTCGTTTGGCTGCTCGAAACGCATGAATCTTGTGTATTTGCATAAAATAAAGTGTTTTTGATCACATAATACGAGCTGGAACGCCTACAGCGAGCGCAAAAGTCAAATGTTCAATTTCGATATAAAGCGACTTTGCATTCGTTTGGGGCGCGTTTGGCTGCTCGAAACGCATTAATCTTGCGGATTTGCATGAAATGAAGTGTTTTTGATCTCATAATACGAGCTGGAACGCCTACAGCGAGCGAAAAACTCAAATGCTCGATTTCGCTATAAAGCGACTTTGCATTCGTTTGGGGCTCGTTTGGCTGCTCGAAACACATGAACCTTGCGTACTTGCATAAAATAAACGGTTTTCGATTCCATAATACGAGCTGGAACGCCTACAGCGAGCACAAAACTCTAATGATCGATTTCGGTATAAAGCGATTTTGCATCCGTTTGGGGCTCGTTTGGCTGCTCGAAACGCATGAATCTTGTGTATTTGCATGAAATGAAGGGTTTTTGATCTCATAATACGAGCTGGAACGCCTACAGCGAGCGTAAAACTCAAATGCTCGATTTCGCTATACAGCGACTTTGGATTCGTTTGGAGCTCGTTTGGCTGCTAGAAACGCATTAATCTTGCGTATTTGCATGAAATGAAGGGTTTTTGATCTCATAATACGAGCTGGAAAGCCTACAGCGAGCGCAAAACTCAAATGTTCAATTTCGCTATACAGCGACTTTGCATCCGTTTGGGGCTCGTTTGGCTGCTCGAAACGCATGAATCTTGTGTATTTGCATAAAATAAAGTGTTTTTGATCTCATAATACGAGCTGGAACGCCTACAGCGAGCGCAAAAGTCAAATGTTCAATTTCGATATAAAGCGACTTTGCATTCGTTTGGGGCGCGTTTGGCTGCTCGAAACGCATGAATCTTGTGTATTTGCATAAAATAAAGTGTTTTTGATCTCATAATACGAGCTGGAACGCCTACAGCGAGCGCAAAAGTCAAATGTTCAATTTCGATATAAAGCGACTTTGCATTCGTTTGGGGCGCGTTTGGCTGCTCGAAACGCATTAATCTTGCGGATTTGCATGAAATGAAGTGTTTTTGATCTCATAATACGAGCTGGAACGCCTACAGCGAGCACAAAACTCAAATGATCGATTTCGGTATAAAGCAATTTTGCATTCGTTTGGGGCTCGTTTGGCTGCTCAAAACGCATGAATCTTGTGTATTTGCATGAAATGAAGGGTTTTTGATCTCATAATACGAGCTGGAACGCCTACAGCGAGCGCATAACTCAAATGTTCGATTTCGCTATATAGCGACTTTGGATTCGTTTGGCTGCTCGAAACGCATTAATCTTGCGTATTTGCATGAAATGAAGGGTTTTTGATCTCATATTACGAGCTAGAACGCCTACAGCATGCGCAAAATTCAAATGCTCAATTTCGGTATAAAGCGATTTTGCATCCGTTTGGGGCTCGTTTGGCTGCTCGAAACGCATGAATCTTGTGTATTTGCATAAAATAAAGTGTTTTTGATCTCATAATACGAGCTGGAACGCCTACAGCGAGCGCACAACTCAAATGTTCGATTTGGCTATATAGCGACTTTGGATTCGTTTGGAGCTCGTTTGGCTGCTCGAAACGCATTAATCTTGCGTATTTGCATAAAATAAAGGGTTTTTGATTTCATAATACAGGCTGTAACGCCTACAGCGAGCGCAAAACTCAAATGTTCGATTTCGCTATATAGCGACTTTGCATTCGTTTGGGGTTCGTTTGGCTGCTCAAAACGCATGAATCTTGCGGATTTGCATGAAATGAAGTGTTTTTGATCTCATAATACGAGCTGGAACGCCTACAGCGAGCACAAAACTCAAATGATCGATTTCGGTATAAAGCAATTTTGCATTCGTTTGGGGCTCGTTTGGCTGCTCAAAACGCATGAATATTGCGTATTTGCATAAAATGAAGTGTTTTTGATCTCATAATACGAGCTGGAACGCCTACAGCGAGCGAAAAACTCAAATGCTCGATTTCGCTATAAAGCGACTTTGCATTCGTTTGGGGCTCGTTTGGCTGCTCGAAACACATGAACCTTGCGTACTTGCATAAAATAAACGGTTTTCGATTCCATAATACGAGCTGGAACGCCTACAGCGAGCACAAAACTCTAATGATCGATTTCGGTATAAAGCGATTTTGCATCCGTTTGGGGCTCGTTTGGCTGCTCGAAACGCATGAATCTTGTGTATTTGCATGAAATGAAGGGTTTTTGATCTCATAATACGAGCTGGAACGCCTACAGCGAGCGCACAACTCAAATGTTCGATTTGGCTATATAGCGACTTTGGATTCGTTTGGAGCTCGTTTGGCTGCTCGAAACGCATTAATCTTGCGTATTTGCATAGAATAAAGGGTTTTTGATTTCATAATACAGGCTGTAACGCCTACAGCGAGCGTAAAACTCAAATGCTCGATTTCGCTATACAGCGACTTTGGATTCGTTTGGAGCTCGTTTGGCTGCTCGAAACGCATTAATCTTACGTATTTGCATGAAATGAAGGGTTTTTGATCTCATAATACGAGCTGGAACGTCTACAGCGAGCGCACAACTCAAATGTTCAAATTCGATATAAAGCAACGTTGCTTTCGTTTGGGGCGCGTTTGGCTGCTCGATACGCATGAATCTTTCGTATTTGCATAAAATGATAGGTTTTTAATTTCGTAATAGGAGCTGGAACGCCTACAGCGAGCGCAAAACTCAAATGTTCAATTTCGCTATACAGCGACTTTGCATTCGTTTGGGGCGCGTTTGGCTGCCCGAAACGCATTAATCTTGCGTATTTGCATAAAAAGAAGTGTTTTTGATCTCATAATACGAGCTGGAAAGCCTACAGCGAGCGCAAAACTCAAATGTTCAATTTCGCTATACAGCGACTTTGCATTCGTTTGGGCCTCGTTAGGCTGCTCAAAACGCATGGATCTTGCGGATTTGCATAAAATGAAGTGTCTTTGATCTCATAATACGAGTTGGAACGCCTACAGCGAGCGCAAAACTCAAATGCTCAATTTCGGTATAAAGCGATTTTGCATCCGTTTGGGGCTCGTTTGGCTGCTCGAAACGCATGAATCTTGTGTATTTGCATAAAATAAAGTGTTTTTGATCTCATAATACGAGCTGGAACGCCTACAGCGAGCGCAAAAGTCAAATGTTCAATTTCGATATAAAGCGACTTTGCATTCGTTTGGGGCGCGTTTGGCTGCTCGAAACGCATTAATCTTGCGTATGTGCATGAAATGAAGGGTTTTTGATCTCATAATACGAGCTGGAACGCCTACAGCGAGTGCAAAACTCAAATGTTCAATTTCGCTATACAGCGACTTTGCATTCGTTTGGGCCTCGTTAGGCTGCTCAAAACGCATGGGTCTTGCGGATTTGCATGAAATGGAGTGTTTTTGATCTCATAATACGAGCTGGAACTCCTACAGCGAGCGCAAAACTCAAATGTTCAATTTCGATATAAAGCAACTTTGCATTCGTTTGGGGCGCGTTTGGCTGCTCGAAACGCATGAATCTTTCGTATTTGCATAAAATGATAGGTTTTTAATTTCGTAATAGGAGCTGGAACGCCTACAGCGAGCACAATACTCAAATGTTCGATTTCGCTATACAGCGTCTTTGCATTCGTTTGGGGCGCGTTTGGCTGCCCGAAACGCATTAATCTTGCGTATTTGCATAAAAAGAAGTGTTTTTGATCTCATAATACGAGCTGGTAAGCCTACAGCGAGCGCAAAACTCAAACGTTCAATTTCGCTATACAGCGACTTTGCATTCGTTTGGGCCTCGTTAGGCTGCTCAAAACGCATGGATCTTGCGGATTTGCATAAAATGAAGTGTTTTTGATCTCATAATACGAGTTGGAACGCCTACAGCGAGCGCAAAACTCAAATGCTCAATTTCGGTATAAAGCGATTTTGCATCCGTTTGGGGCTCGTTTGGCTGCTCGAAACGCATGAATCTTGTGTATTTGCATAAAATAAAGTGTTTTTGATCACATAATACGAGCTGGAACGCCTACAGCGAGCGCAAAAGTCAAATGTTCAATTTCGATATAAAGCGATTTTGCATTCGTTTGGGGCGCGTTTGGCTGCTCGAAACGCATTAATCTTGCGGATTTGCATGAAATGAAGTGTTTTTGATCTCATAATACGAGCTGGAACGCCTACAGCGAGCACAAAACTCAAATGATCGATTTCGGTATAAAGCAATTTTGCATTCGTTTGGGGCTCGTTTGGCTGCTCGAAACGCATGAATCTTGTGTATTTGCATGAAATGAAGGGTTTTTGATCTCATAATACGAGCTGGAACGCCTACAGCGAGCGCACAACTCAAATGTTCGATTTGGCCATATAGCGACTTTGGATTCGTTTGGAGCTCGTTTGGCTGCTCGAAACGCATTAATCTTGCGTATTTGCATAAAATAAAGGGTTTTTGATTTCATAATACAGGCTGTAACGCCTACAGCGAGCGTAAAACTCAAATGCTCGATTTCGCTATACAGCGACTTTGGATTCGTTTGGAGCTCGTTTGGCTGCTCGAAACGCATTAATCTTGCGTATTTGCATGAAATGAAGGGTTTTTGATCTCATAATACGAGCTGGAACGCCTACAGCGAGCGCACAACTCAAATGTTCAAATTCGATATAAAGCAACATTGCTTTCGTTTGGGGCGCGTTTGGCTGCTCGAAACGCATGAATCTTTCGTATTTGCATAAAATGATAGGTTTTTAATTTCGTAATAGGAGCTGGAACGCCTACAGCGAGCGCAAAACTCAAATGTTCAATTTCGCTATACAGCGACTTTGCATTCGTTTGGGGCGCGTTTGGCTGCCCGAAACGCATTAATCTTGCGTATTTGCATAAAAAGAAGTGTTTTTGATCTCATAATACGAGCTGGAAAGCCTACAGCGAGCGCAAAACTCAAATGTTCAATTTCGCTATACAGCGACTTTGCATTCGTTTGGGCCTCGTTAGGCTGCTCAAAACGCATGGATCTTGCGGATTTGCATAAAATGAAGTGTTTTTGATCTCATAATACGAGTTGGAACGCCTACAGCGAGCGCAAAACTCAAATGCTCAATTTCGGTATAAAGCGATTTTGCATCCGTTTGGGGCTCGTTTGGCTGCTCGAAACGCATGAATCTTGTGTATTTGCATAAAATAAAGTGTTTTTGATCTCATAATACGAGCTGGAACGCCTACAGCGAGCGCAAAAGTCAAATGTTCAATTTCGATATAAAGCGACTTTGCATTCGTTTGGGGCGCGTTTGGCTGCTCGAAACGCATTAATCTTGCGGATTTGCATGAAATGAAGTGTTTTTGATCTCATAATACGAGCTGGAACGCCTACAGCGAGCACAAAACTCAAATGATCGATTTCGGTATAAAGCAATTTTGCATTCGTTTGGGGCTCGTTGGGCTGCTCAAAACGCATGAATCTTGTGTATTTGCATGAAATGAAGGGTTTTTGATCTCATAATACGAGCTGGAACGCCTACAGCGAGCGCATAACTCAAATGTTCGATTTCGCTATATAGCGACTTTGGATTCGTTTGGCTGCTCGAAACGCATTAATCTTGCGTATTTGCATGAAATGAAGGGTTTTTGATCTCATATTACGAGCTAGAACGCCTACAGCAAGCGCAAAATTCAAATGCTCAATTTCGGTATAAAGCGATTTTGCATCCGTTTGGGGCTCGTTTGGCTGCTCGAAACGCATGAATCTTGTGTATTTGCATAAAATAAAGTGTTTTTGATCTCATAATACGAGCTGGAACGCCTACAGCGAGCGCACAACTCAAATGTTCGATTTGGCTATATAGCGACTTTGGATTCGTTTGGAGCTCGTTTGGCTGCTCGAAACGCATTAATCTTGCGTATTTGCATAAAATAAAGGGTTTTTGATTTCATAATACAGGCTGTAACGCCTACAGCGAGCGCAAAACTCAAATGTTCGATTTCGCTATATAGCGACTTTGCATTCGTTTGGGGTTCGTTTGGCTGCTCAAAACGCATGAATCTTGCGGATTTGCATGAAATGAAGTGTTTTTGATCTCATAATACGAGCTGGAACGCCTACAGCGAGCACAAAACTCAAATGATCGATTTCGTTATAAAGCAATTTTGCATTCGTTTGGGGCTCGTTTGGCTGCTCAAAACGCATGAATATTGCGTATTTGCATAAAATGAAGTGTTTTTGATCTCATAATACGAGCTGGAACGCCTACAGCGAGCGAAAAACTCAAATGCTCGATTTCGCTATAAAGCGACTTTGCATTCGTTTGGGGCTCGTTTGGCTGCTCGAAACACATGAACCTTGCGTACTTGCATAAAATAAACGGTTTTCGATTCCATAATACGAGCTGGAACGCCTACAGCGAGCACAAAACTCTAATGATCGATTTCGGTATAAAGCGATTTTGCATCCGTTTGGGGCTCGTTTGGCTGCTCGAAACGCATGAATCTTGTGTATTTGCATGAAATGAAGGGTTTTTGATCTCATAATACGAGCTGGAACGCCTACAGCGAGCGCACAACTCAAATGTTCGATTTGGCTATATAGCGACTTTGGATTCGTTTGGAGCTCGTTTGGCTGCTCGAAACGCATTAATCTTGCGTATTTGCATAGAATAAAGGGTTTTTGATTTCATAATACAGGCTGTAACGCCTACAGCGAGCGTAAAACTCAAATGCTCGATTTCGCTATACAGCGACTTTGGATTCGTTTGGAGCTCGTTTGGCTGCTCGAAACGCATTAATCTTACGTATTTGCATGAAATGAAGGGTTTTTGATCTCATAATACGAGCTGGAACGCCTACAGCGAGCGCACAACTCAAATGTTCAAATTCGATATAAAGCAACGTTGCTTTCGTTTGGGGCGCGTTTGGCTGCTCGATACGCATGAATCTTTCGTATTTGCATAAAATGATAGGTTTTTAATTTCGTAATAGGAGCTGGAACGCCTACAGCGAGCGCAAAACTCAAATGTTCAATTTCGCTATACAGCGACTTTGCATTCGTTTGGGGCGCGTTTGGCTGCCCGAAACGCATTAATCTTGCGTATTTGCATAAAAAGAAGTGTTTTTGATCTCATAATACGAGCTGGAAAGCCTACAGCGAGCGCAAAACTCAAATGTTCAATTTCGCTATACAGCGACTTTGCATTCGTTTGGGCCTCGTTAGGCTGCTCAAAACGCATGGATTTTGCGGATTTGCATAAAATGAAGTGTTTTTGATCTCATAATACGAGTTGGAACGCCTACAGCGAGCGCAAAACTCAAATGCTCAATTTCGGTATAAAGCGATTTTGCATCCGTTTGGGGCTCGTTTGGCTGCTCGAAACGCATGAATCTTGTGTATTTGCATAAAATAAAGTGTTTTTGATCTCATAATACGAGCTGGAACGCCTACAGCGAGCGCAAAAGTCAAATGTTCAATTTCGATATAAAGCGACTTTGCATTCGTTTGGGGCGCGTTTGGCTGCTCGAAACGCATTAATCTTGCGTATGTGCATGAAATGAAGGGTTTTTGATCTCATAATACGAGCTGGAACGCCTACAGCGAGTGCAAAACTCAAATGTTCAATTTCGCTATACAGCGACTTTGCATTCGTTTGGGCCTCGTTAGGCTGCTCAAAACGCATGGATCTTGCGGATTTGCATAAAATAAAGTGTTTTTGATCTCATAATACGAGCTGGAACGCCTACAGCGAGCGCACAACTCAAATGTTCGATTTGGCTATATAGCGACTTTGGATTCGTTTGGAGCTCGTTTGGCTGCTCGAAACGCATTAATCTTGCGTATTTGCATAAAATAAAGGGTTTTTGATTTCATAATACAGGCTGTAACGCCTACAGCGAGCGCAAAACTCAAATGTTCGATTTCGCTATATAGCGACTTTGCATTCGTTTGGGGTTCGTTTGGCTGCTCAAAACGCATGAATCTTGCGGATTTGCATGAAATGAAGTGTTTTTGATCTCATAATACGAGCTGGAACGCCTACAGCGAGCACAAAACTCAAATGATCGATTTCGTTATAAAGCAATTTTGCATTCGTTTGGGGCTCGTTTGGCTGCTCAAAACGCATGAATATTGCGTATTTGCATAAAATGAAGTGTTTTTGATCTCATAATACGAGCTGGAACGCCTACAGCGAGCGAAAAACTCAAATGCTCGATTTCGCTATAAAGCGACTTTGCATTCGTTTGGGGCTCGTTTGGCTGCTCGAAACACATGAACCTTGCGTACTTGCATAAAATAAACGGTTTTCGATTCCATAATACGAGCTGGAACGCCTACAGCGAGCACAAAACTCTAATGATCGATTTCGGTATAAAGCGATTTTGCATCCGTTTGGGGCTCGTTTGGCTGCTCGAAACGCATGAATCTTGTGTATTTGCATGAAATGAAGGGTTTTTGATCTCATAATATGAGCTGGAACGCCTACAGCGAGCGCACAACTCAAATGTTCGATTTGGCTATATAGCGACTTTGGATTCGTTTGGAGCTCGTTTGGCTGCTCGAAACGCATTAATCTTGCGTATTTGCATAGAATAAAGGGTTTTTGATTTCATAATACAGGCTGTAACGCCTACAGCGAGCGTAAAACTCAAATGCTCGATTTCGCTATACAGCGACTTTGGATTCGTTTGGAGCTCGTTTGGCTGCTCGAAACGCATTAATCTTACGTATTTGCATGAAATGAAGGGTTTTTGATCTCATAATACGAGCTGGAACGCCTACAGCGAGCGCACAACTCAAATGTTCAAATTCGATATAAAGCAACGTTGCTTTCGTTTGGGGCGCGTTTGGCTGCTCGATACGCATGAATCTTTCGTATTTGCATAAAATGATAGGTTTTTAATTTCGTAATAGGAGCTGGAACGCCTACAGCGAGCGCAAAACTCAAATGTTCAATTTCGCTATACAGCGACTTTGCATTCGTTTGGGGCGCGTTTGGCTGCCCGAAACGCATTAATCTTGCGTATTTGCATAAAAAGAAGTGTTTTTGATCTCATAATACGAGCTGGAAAGCCTACAGCGAGCGCAAAACTCAAATGTTCAATTTCGCTATACAGCGACTTTGCATTCGTTTGGGCCTCGTTAGGCTGCTCAAAACGCATGGATTTTGCGGATTTGCATAAAATGAAGTGTTTTTGATCTCATAATACGAGTTGGAACGCCTACAGCGAGCGCAAAACTCAAATGCTCAATTTCGGTATAAAGCGATTTTGCATCCGTTTGGGGCTCGTTTGGCTGCTCGAAACGCATGAATCTTGTGTATTTGCATAAAATAAAGTGTTTTTGATCTCATAATACGAGCTGGAACGCCTACAGCGAGCGCAAAAGTCAAATGTTCAATTTCGATATAAAGCGACTTTGCATTCGTTTGGGGCGCGTTTGGCTGCTCGAAACGCATTAATCTTGCGTATGTGCATGAAATGAAGGGTTTTTGATCTCATAATACGAGCTGGAACGCCTACAGCGAGTGCAAAACTCAAATGTTCAATTTCGCTATACAGCGACTTTGCATTCGTTTGGGCCTCGTTAGGCTGCTCAAAACGCATGGATCTTGCGGATTTGCATAAAATGAAGTGTTTTTGATCTCATAATACGAGTTGGAACGCCTACAGCGAGCGCAAAACTCAAATGCTCAATTTCGGTATAAAGCGATTTTGCATCCGTTTGGGGCTCGTTTGGCTGCTCGAAACGCATGAATCTTGTGTATTTGCATAAAATAAAGTGTTTTTGATCACATAATACGAGCTGGAATGCCTACAGCGAGCGCAAAAGTCAAATGTTCAATTTCGATATAAAGCGATTTTGCATTCGTTTGGGGCGCGTTTGGCTGCTCGAAACGCATTAATCTTGCGGATTTGCATGAAATGAAGTGTTTTTGATCTCATAATACGAGCTGGAACGCCTACAGCGAGCACAAAACTCAAATGATCGATTTCGGTATAAAGCAATTTTGCATTCGTTTGGGGCTCGTTTGGCTGCTCGAAACGCATGAATCTTGTGTATTTGCATGAAATGAAGGGTTTTTGATCTCATAATACGAGCTGGAACGCCTACAGCGAGCGCACAACTCAAATGTTCTATTTGGCCATATAGCGACTTTGGATTCGTTTGGAGCTCGTTTGGCTGCTCGATACGCATTAATCTTGCGTATTTGCATAAAATAAAGGGTTTTTGATTTCATAATACAGGCTGTAACGCCTACAGCGAGCGTAAAACTCAAATGCTCGATTTCGCTATACAGCGACTTTGGATTCGTTTGGAGCTCGTTTGGCTGCTCGAAACGCATTAATCTTGCGTATTTGCATGAAATGAAGGGTTTTTGATCTCATAATACGAGCTGGAACGCCTACAGCGAGCGCACAACTCAAATGTTCAAATTCGATATAAAGCAACATTGCTTTCGTTTGGGGCGCGTTTGGCTGCTCGAAACGCATGAATCTTTCGTATTTGCATAAAATGATAGGTTTTTAATTTCGTAATAGGAGCTGGAACGCCTACAGCGAGCGCAAAACTCAAATGTTCAATTTCGCTATACAGCGACTTTGCATTCGTTTGGGGCGCGTTTGGCTGCCCGAAACGCATTAATCTTGCGTATTTGCATAAAAAGAAGTGTTTTTGATCTCATAATACGAGCTGGAAAGCCTACAGCGAGCGCAAAACTCAAATGTTCAATTTCGCTATACAGCGACTTTGCATTCGTTTGGGCCTCGTTAGGCTGCTCAAAACGCATGGATCTTGCGGATTTGCATAAAATGAAGTGTTTTTGATCTCATAATACGAGTTGGAACGCCTACAGCGAGCGCAAAACTCAAATGCTCAATTTCGGTATAAAGCGATTTTGCATCCGTTTGGGGCTCGTTTGGCTGCTCGAAACGCATGAATCTTGTGTATTTGCATAAAATAAAGTGTTTTTGATCTCATAATACGAGCTGGAACGCCTACAGCGAGCGCAAAAGTCAAATGTTCAATTTCGATATAAAGCGACTTTGCATTCGTTTGGGGCGCGTTTGGCTGCTCGAAACGCATTAATCGTGCGGATTTGCATGAAATGAAGTGTTTTTGATCTCATAATACGAGCTGGAACGCCTACAGCGAGCACAAAACTCAAATGATCGATTTCGGTATAAAGCAATTTTGCATTCGTTTGGGGCTCGTTTGGCTGCTCAAAACGCATGAATCTTGTGTATTTGCATGAAATGAAGGGTTTTTGATCTCATAATACGAGCTGGAACGCCTACAGCGAGCGCACAACTCAAATGTTCGATTTCGCTATATAGCGACTTTGGATTCGTTTGGCTGCTCGAAACGCATTAATCTTGCGTATTTGCATGAAATGAAGGGTTTTTGATCTCATATTACGAGCTAGAACGCCTACAGCAAGCGCAAAATTCAAATGCTCAATTTCGGTATAAAGCGATTTTGCATCCGTTTGGGGCTCGTTTGGCTGCTCGAAACGCATGAATCTTGTGTATTTGCATAAAATAAAGTGTTTTTGATCTCATAATACGAGCTGGAACTCAAATGTTCGATTTGGCTATATAGCGACTTTGGATTCGTTTGGAGCTCGTTTGGCTGCTCGAAACGCATTAATCTTGCGTATTTGCATAAAATAAAGGGTTTTTGATTTCATAATACAGGCTGTAACGCCTACAGCGAGCGCAAAACTCAAATGTTCGATTTCGCTATATAGCGACTTTGCATTCGTTTGGGGTTCGTTTGGCTGCTCAAAACGCATGAATCTTGCGGATTTGCATGAAATGAAGTGTTTTTGATCTCATAATACGAGCTGGAACGCCTACAGCGAGCACAAAACTCAAATGATCGATTTCGGTATAAAGCAATTTTGCATTCGTTTGGGGCTCGTTTGGCTGCTCAAAACGCATGAATATTGCGTATTTGCATAAAATGAAGTGTTTTTGATCTCATAATACGAGCTGGAACGCCTACAGCGAGCGAAAAACTCAAATGCTCGATTTCGCTATAAAGCGACTTTGCATTCGTTTGGGGCTCGTTTGGCTGCTCGAAACACATGAACCTTGCGTACTTGCATAAAATAAACGGTTTTCGATTCCATAATACGAGCTGGAACGCCTACAGCGAGCACAAAACTCTAATGATCGATTTCGGTATAAAGCGATTTTGCATCCGTTTGGGGCTCGTTTGGCTGCTCGAAACGCATGAATCTTGTGTATTTGCATGAAATGAAGGGTTTTTGATCTCATAATACGAGCTGGAACGCCTACAGCGAGCGCACAACTCAAATGTTCGATTTGGCTATATAGCGACTTTGGATTCGTTTGGAGCTCGTTTGGCTGCTCGAAACGCATTAATCTTGCGTATTTGCATAGAATAAAGGGTTTTTGATTTCATAATACAGGCTGTAACGCCTACAGCGAGCGTAAAACTCAAATGCTCGATTTCGCTATACAGCGACTTTGGATTCGTTTGGAGCTCGTTTGGCTGCTCGAAACGCATTAATCTTACGTATTTGCATGAAATGAAGGGTTTTTGATCTCATAATACGAGCTGGAACGCCTACAGCGAGCGCACAACTCAAATGTTCAAATTCGATATAAAGCAACGTTGCTTTCGTTTGGGGCGCGTTTGGCTGCTCGATACGCATGAATCTTTCGTATTTGCATAAAATGATAGGTTTTTAATTTCGTAATAGGAGCTGGAACGCCTACAGCGAGCGCAAAACTCAAATGTTCAATTTCGCTATACAGCGACTTTGCATTCGTTTGGGGCGCGTTTGGCTGCCCGAAACGCATTAATCTTGCGTATTTGCATAAAAAGAAGTGTTTTTGATCTCATAATACGAGCTGGAAAGCCTACAGCGAGCGCAAAACTCAAATGTTCAATTTCGCTATACAGCGACTTTGCATTCGTTTGGGCCTCGTTAGGCTGCTCAAAACGCATGGATCTTGCGGATTTGCATAAAATGAAGTGTTTTTGATCTCATAATACGAGTTGGAACGCCTACAGCGAGCGCAAAACTCAAATGCTCAATTTCGGTATAAAGCGATTTTGCATCCGTTTGGGGCTCGTTTGGCTGCTCGAAATGCATGAATCTTGTGTATTTGCATAAAATAAAGTGTTTTTGATCTCATAATACGAGCTGGAACGCCTACAGCGAGCGCAAAAGTCAAATGTTCAATTTCGATATAAAGCGACTTTGCATTCGTTTGGGGCGCGTTTGGCTGCTCGAAACGCATTAATCTTGCGGATTTGCATGAAATGAAGTGTTTTTGATCTCATAATACGAGCTGGAACGCCTACAGCGAGCACAAAACTCAAATGATCGATTTCGGTATAAAGCAATTTTGCATTCGTTTGGGGCTCGTTTGGCTGCTCAAAACGCATGAATCTTGTGTATTTGCATGAAATGAAGGGTTTTTGATCTCATAATACGAGCTGGAACGCCTACAGCGAGCGCACAACTCAAATGTTCGATTTCGCTATATAGCGACTTTGGATTCGTTTGGCTGCTCGAAACGCATTAATCTTGCGTATTTGCATGAAATGAAGGGTTTTTGATCTCATATTACGAGCTAGAACGCCTACAGCAAGCGCAAAATTCAAATGCTCAATTTCGGTATAAAGCGATTTTGCATCCGTTTGGGGCTCGTTTGGCTGCTCGAAACGCATGAATCTTGTGTATTTGCATAAAATAAAGTGTTTTTGATCTCATAATACGAGCTGGAACTCAAATGTTCGATTTGGCTATATAGCGACTTTGGATTCGTTTGGAGCTCGTTTGGCTGCTCGAAACGCATTAATCTTGCGTATTTGCATAAAATAAAGGGTTTTTGATTTCATAATACAGGCTGTAACGCCTACAGCGAGCGCAAAACTCAAATGTTCGATTTCGCTATATAGCGACTTTGCATTCGTTTGGGGTTCGTTTGGCTGCTCAAAACGCATGAATCTTGCGGATTTGCATGAAATGAAGTGTTTTTGATCTCATAATACGAGCTGGAACGCCTACAGCGAGCGAAAAACTCAAATGCTCGATTTCGCTATAAAGCGACTTTGCATTCGTTTGGGGCTCGTTTGGCTGCTCGAAACACATGAACCTTGCGTACTTGCATAAAATAAACGGTTTTCGATTCCATAATACGAGCTGGAACGCCTACAGCGAGCACAAAACTCTAATGATCGATTTCGGTATAAAGCGATTTTGCATCCGTTTGGGGCTCGTTTGGCTGCTCGAAACGCATGAATCTTGTGCATTTGCATGAAATGAAGGGTTTTTGATCTTATAATACGAGCTGGAACGCCTACAGCGAGCGCACAACTCAAATGTTCGATTTGGCTATATAGCGACTTTGGATTCGTTTGGAGCTCGTTTGGCTGCTCGAAACGCATTAATCTTGCGTATTTGCATAGAATAAAGGGTTTTTGATTTCATAATACAGGCTGTAACGCCTACAGCGAGCGTAAAACTCAAATGCTCGATTTCGCTATACAGCGACTTTGGATTCGTTTGGAGCTCGTTTGGCTGCTCGAAACGCATTAATCTTACGTATTTGCATGAAATGAAGGGTTTTTGATCTCATAATACGAGCTGGAACGCCTACAGCGAGCGCACAACTCAAATGTTCAAATTCGATATAAAGCAACGTTGCTTTCGTTTGGGGCGCGTTTGGCTGCTCGATACGCATGAATCTTTCGTATTTGCATAAAATGATAGGTTTTTAATTTCGTAATAGGAGCTGGAACGCCTACAGCGAGCACAAAACTCAAATGTTCGATTTCGCTATACAGCGACTTTGCATTCGTTTGGGGCGCGTTTGGCTGCCCGAAACGCAATAATCTTGCGTATTTGCATAAAAAGAAGTGTTTTTGATCTCATAATACGAGCTGGAAAGCCTACAGCGAGCGCAAAACTCAAATGTTCAATTTCGCTATACAGCGACTTTGCATTCGTTTGGGCCTCGTTAGGCTGCTCAAAACGCATGGATCTTGCGGATTTGCATAAAATGAAGTGTTTTTGATCTCATAATACGAGTTGGAACGCCTACAGCGAGCGCAAAACTCAAATGCTCAATTTCGGTATAAAGCGATTTTGTATCCGTTTGGGGCTCGTTTGGCTGCTCGAAACGCATGAATCTTGTGTATTTGCATAAAATAAAGTGTTTTTGATCACATAATACGAGCTGGAACGCCTACAGCGAGCGCAAAAGTCAAATGTTCAATTTCGATATAAAGCGACTTTGCATTCGTTTGGGGCGCGTTTGGCTGCTCGAAACGCATTAATCTTGCGGATTTGCATGAAATGAAGTGTTTTTGATCTCATAATACGAGCTGGAACGCCTACAGCGAGCACAAAACTCAAATGATCGATTTCGGTATAAAGCAATTTTGCATTCGTTTGGGGCTCGTTTGGCTGCTCAAAACGCATGAATCTTGTGTATTTGCATAAAATGATAGGTTTTTAATTTCGTAATAGGAGCTGGAACGCCTACAGCGAGCGCAAAACTCAAATGTTCAATTTCGCTATACAGCGACTTTGCATTCGTTTGGGGCGCGTTTGGCTGCCCGAAACGCATTAATCTTGCGTATTTGCATAAAAAGAAGTGTTTTTGATCTCATAATACGAGCTGGAAAGCCTACAGCGAGCGCAAAACTCAAATGTTCAATTTCGCTATACAGCGACTTTGCATTCGTTTGGGCCTCGTTAGGCTGCTCAAAACGCATGGATCTTGCGGATTTGCATAAAATGAAGTGTTTTTGATCTCATAATACGAGTTGGAACGCCTACAGCGAGCGCAAAACTCAAATGCTCAATTTCGGTATAAAGCGATTTTGCATCCGTTTGGGGCTCGTTTGGCTGCTCGAAACGCATGAATCTTGTGTATTTGCATAAAATAAAGTGTTTTTGATCTCATAATACGAGCTGGAACGCCTACAGCGAGCGCAAAAGTCAAATGTTCAATTTCGATATAAAGCGACTTTGCATTCGTTTGGGGCGCGTTTGGCTGCTCGAAACGCATTAATCTTGCGTATGTGCATGAAATGAAGGGTTTTTGATCTCATAATACGAGCTGGAACGCCTACAGCGAGTGCAAAACTCAAATGTTCAATTTCGCTATACAGCGACTTTGCATTCGTTTGGGCCTCGTTAGGCTGCTCAAAACGCATGGGTCTTGCGGATTTGCATGAAATGGAGTGTTTTTGATCTCATAATACGAGCTGGAACGCCTACAGCGAGCGCAAAACTCAAATGTTCAATTTCGATATAAAGCAACTTTGCATTCGTTTGGGGCGCGTTTGGCTGCTCGAAACGCATGAATCTTTCGTATTTGCATAAAATGATAGGTTTTTAATTTCGTAATAGGAGCTGGAACGCCTACAGCGAGCACAAAACTCAAATGCTCAATTTCGGTATAAAGCGATTTTGCATCCGTTTGGGGCTCGTTTGGCTGCTCGAAACGCATGAATCTTGTGTATTTGCATAAAATAAAGTGTTTTTGATCTCATAATACGAACTGGAACGCCTACAGCGAGCGCAAAAGTCAAATGTTCAATTTCGATATAAAGCGACTTTGCATTCGTTTGGGGCGCGTTTGGCTGCTCGAAACGCATTAATCTTGCGTATGTGCATGAAATGAAGGGTTTTTGATCTCATAATACGAGCTGGAACGCCTACAGCGAGTGCAAAACTCAAATGTTCAATTTCGCTATACAGCGACTTTGCATTCGTTTGGGCCTCGTTAGGCTGCTCAAAACGCATGGGTCTTGCGGATTTGCATGAAATGGAGTGTTTTTGATCTCATAATACGAGCTGGAACGCCTACAGCGAGCGCAAAACTCAAATGTTCAATTTCGATATAAAGCAACTTTGCATTCGTTTGGGGCGCGTTTGGCTGCTCGAAACGCATGAATCTTTCGTATTTGCATAAAATGATAGGTTTTTAATTTCGTAATAGGAGCTGGAACGCCTACAGCGAGCACAATACTCAAATGTTCGATTTCGCTATACAGCGTCTTTGCATTCGTTTGGGGCGCGTTTGGCTGCCCGAAACGCATTAATCTTGCGTATTTGCATAAAAAGAAGTGTTTTTGATCTCATAATACGAGCTGGTAAGCCTACAGCGAGCGCAAAACTCAAATGTTCAATTTCGCTATACAGCGACTTTGCATTCGTTTGGGCCTCGTTAGGCTGCTCAAAACGCATGGATCTTGCGGATTTGCATAAAATGAAGTGTTTTTGATCTCATAATACGAGTTGGAACGCCTACAGCGAGCGCAAAACTCAAATGCTCAATTTCGGTATAAAGCGATTTTGCATCCGTTTGGGGCTCGTTTGGCTGCTCGAAACGCATGAATCTTGTGTATTTGCATAAAATAAAGTGTTTTTGATCACATAATACGAGCTGGAACGCCTACAGCGAGCGCAAAAGTCAAATGTTCAATTTCGATATAAAGCGATTTTGCATTCGTTTGGGGCGCGTTTGGCTGCTCGAAACGCATTAATCTTGCGGATTTGCATGAAATGAAGTGTTTTTGATCTCATAATACGAGCTGGAACGCCTACAGCGAGCACAAAACTCAAATGATCGATTTCGGTATAAAGCAATTTTGCATTCGTTTGGGGCTCGTTTGGCTGCTCGAAACGCATGAATCTTGTGTATTTGCATAAAATAAAGTGTTTTTGATCTCATAATACGGGCTGGAACGCCTACAGCGAGCGCAAAAGTCAAATGTTCAATTTCGATATAAAGCGACTTTGCATTCGTTTGGGGCGCGTTTGGCTGCTCGAAACGCATTAATCTTGCGTATGTGCATGAAATGAAGGGTTTTTGATCTCATAATACGAGCTGGAACGCCTACAGCGAGCGCAAAACTCAAATGTTCAATTTCGCTATACAGCGACTTTGCATTCGTTTGGGCCTCGTTAGGCTGCTCAAAACGCATGGGTCTTGCGGATTTGCATGAAATGGAGTGTTTTTGATCTCATAATACGAGCTGGAACGCCTACAGCGAGCGCAAAACTCAAATGTTTAATTTCGATATAAAGCAACTTTGCATTCGTTTGGGGCGCGTTTGGCTGCTCGAAACGCATGAATCTTTCGTATTTGCATAAAATGATAGGTTTTTAATTTCGTAATAGGAGCTGGAACGCCTACAGCGAGCACAAAACTCAAATGTTCGATTTCGCTATACAGCGACTTTGCATTCGTTTGGGGCGCGTTTGGCTGCCCGAAACGCAATAATCTTGCGTATTTGCATAAAAAGAAGTGTTTTTGATCTCATAATACGAGCTGGAAAGCCTACAGCGAGCGCAAAACTCAAATGTTCAATTTCGCTATACAGCGACTTTGCATTCGTTTGGGCCTCGTTAGGCTGCTCAAAACGCATGGATCTTGCGGATTTGCATAAAATGAAGTGTTTTTGATCTCATAATACGAGTTGGAACGCCTACAGCGAGCGCAAAACTCAAATGCTCAATTTCGGTATAAAGCGATTTTGCATCCGTTTGGGGCTCGTTTGGCTGCTCGAAACGCATGAATCTTGTGTATTTGCATAAAATAAATTGTTTTTGATCACATAATACGAGCTGGAACGCCTACAGCGAGCGCAAAAGTCAAATGTTCAATTTCGATATAAAGCGACTTTGCATTCGTTTGGGGCGCGTTTGGCTGCTCGAAACGCATTAATCTTGCGGATTTGCATGAAATGAAGTGTTTTTGATCTCATAATACGAGCTGGAACGCCTACAGCGAGCACAAAACTCAAATGATCGATTTCGGTATAAAGCAATTTTGCATTCGTTTGGGGCTCGTTTGGCTGCTCAAAACGCATGAATCTTGTGTATTTGCATGAAATGAAGGGTTTTTGATCTCATAATACGAGCTGGAACGCCTACAGCGAGCGCACAACTCAAATGTTCGATTTCGCTATATAGCGACTTTGGATTCGTTTGGCTGCTCGAAACGCATTAATCTTGCGTATTTGCATAAAATAAAGTGTTTTTGATCTCATAATACGAGCTGGAACGCCTACAGCGAGCGCACAACTCAAATGTTCGATTTGGCTATATAGCGACTTTGGATTCGTTTGGAGCTCGTTTGGCTGCTCGAAACGCATTAATCTTGCGTATTTGCATAAAATAAAGGGTTTTTGATTTCATAATACAGGCTGTAACGCCTACAGCGAGCGCAAAACTCAAATGTTCGATTTCGCTATATAGCGACTTTGCATTCGTTTGGGGTTCGTTTGGCTGCTCAAAACGCATGAATCTTGCGGATTTGCATGAAATGAAGTGTTTTTGATCTCATAATACGAGCTGGAACGCCTACAGCGAGCACAAAACTCAAATGATCGATTTCGTTATAAAGCAATTTTGCATTCGTTTGGGGCTCGTTTGGCTGCTCAAAACGCATGAATATTGCGTATTTGCATAAAATGAAGTGTTTTTGATCTCATAATACGAGCTGGAACGCCTACAGCGAGCGAAAAACTCAAATGCTCGATTTCGCTATAAAGCGACTTTGCATTCGTTTGGGGCTCGTTTGGCTGCTCGAAACACATGAACCTTGCGTACTTGCATAAAATAAACGGTTTTCGATTCCATAATACGAGCTGGAACGCCTACAGCGAGCACAAAACTCTAATGATCGATTTCGGTATAAAGCGATTTTGCATCCGTTTGGGGCTCGTTTGGCTGCTCGAAACGCATGAATCTTGTGTATTTGCATGAAATGAAGGGTTTTTGATCTCATAATACGAGCTGGAACGCCTACAGCGAGCGCACAACTCAAATGTTCGATTTGGCTATATAGCGACTTTGGATTCGTTTGGAGCTCGTTTGGCTGCTCGAAACGCATTAATCTTGCGTATTTGCATAGAATAAAGGGTTTTTGATTTCATAATACAGGCTGTAACGCCTACAGCGAGCGTAAAACTCAAATGCTCGATTTCGCTATACAGCGACTATGGATTCGTTTGGAGCTCGTTTGGCTGCTCGAAACGCATTAATCTTACGTATTTGCATGAAATGAAGGGTTTTTGATCTCATAATACGAGCTGGAACGCCTACAGCGAGCGCACAACTCAAATGTTCAAATTCGATATAAAGCAACGTTGCTTTCGTTTGGGGCGCGTTTGGCTGCTCGATACGCATGAATCTTTCGTATTTGCATAAAATGATAGGTTTTTAATTTCGTAATAGGAGCTGGAACGCCTACAGCGAGCACAAAACTCAAATGTTCGATTTCGCTATACAGCGACTTTGCATTCGTTTGGGGCGCGTTTGGCTGCCCGAAACGCAATAATCTTGCGTATTTGCATAAAAAGAAGTGTTTTTGATCTCATAATACGAGCTGGAAAGCCTACAGCGAGCGCAAAACTCAAATGTTCAATTTCGCTATACAGCGACTTTGCATTCGTTTGGGCCTCGTTAGGCTGCTCAAAACGCATGGATCTTGCGGATTTGCATAAAATGAAGTGTTTTTGATCTCATAATACGAGTTGGAACGCCTACAGCGAGCGCAAAACTCAAATGCTCAATTTCGGTATAAAGCGATTTTGTATCCGTTTGGGGCTCGTTTGGCTGCTCGAAACTCATGAATCTTGTGTATTTGCATAAAATAAAGTGTTTTTGATCACATAATACGAGCTGGAACGCCTACAGCGAGCGCAAAAGTCAAATGTTCAATTTCGATATAAAGCGACTTTGCATTCGTTTGGGGCGCGTTTGGCTGCTCGAAACGCATTAATCTTGCGGATTTGCATGAAATGAAGTGTTTTTGATCTCATAATACGAGCTGGAACGCCTACAGCGAGCACAAAACTCAAATGATCGATTTCGGTATAAAGCAATTTTGCATTCGTTTGGGGCTCGTTTGGCTGCTCAAAACGCATGAATCTTGTGTATTTGCATAAAATGATAGGTTTTTAATTTCGTAATAGGAGCTGGAACGCCTACAGCGAGCGCAAAACTCAAATGTTCAATTTCGCTATACAGCGACTTTGCATTCGTTTGGGGCGCGTTTGGCTGCCCGAAACGCATTAATCTTGCGTATTTGCATAAAAAGAAGTGTTTTTGATCTCATAATACGAGCTGGAAAGCCTACAGCGAGCGCAAAACTCAAATGTTCAATTTCGCTATACAGCGACTTTGCATTCGTTTGGGCCTCGTTAGGCTGCTCAAAACGCATGGATCTTGCGGATTTGCATAAAATGAAGTGTTTTTGATCTCATAATACGAGTTGGAACGCCTACAGCGAGCGCAAAACTCAAATGCTCAATTTCGGTATAAAGCGATTTTGCATCCGTTTGGGGCTCGTTTGGCTGCTCGAAACGCATGAATCTTGTGTATTTGCATAAAATAAAGTGTTTTTGATCTCATAATACGAGCTGGAACGCCTACAGCGAGCGCAAAAGTCAAATGTTCAATTTCGATATAAAGCGACTTTGCATTCGTTTGGGGCGCGTTTGGCTGCTCGAAACGCATTAATCTTGCGTATGTGCATGAAATGAAGGGTTTTTGATCTCATAATACGAGCTGGAACGCCTACAGCGAGTGCAAAACTCAAATGTTCAATTTCGCTATACAGCGACTTTGCATTCGTTTGGGCCTCGTTAGGCTGCTCAAAACGCATGGGTCTTGCGGATTTGCATGAAATGGAGTGTTTTTGATCTCATAATACGAGCTGGAACGCCTACAGCGAGCGCAAAACTCAAATGTTCAATTTCGATATAAAGCAACTTTGCATTCGTTTGGGGCGCGTTTGGCTGCTCGAAACGCATGAATCTTTCGTATTTGCATAAAATGATAGGTTTTTAATTTCGTAATAGGAGCTGGAACGCCTACAGCGAGCACAAAACTCAAATGCTCAATTTCGGTATAAAGCGATTTTGCATCCGTTTGGGGCTCGTTTGGCTGCTCGAAACGCATGAATCTTGTGTATTTGCATAAAATAAAGTGTTTTTGATCTCATAATACGAGCTGGAACGCCTACAGCGAGCGCAAAAGTCAAATGTTCAATTTCGATATAAAGCGACTTTGCATTCGTTTGGGGCGCGTTTGGCTGCTCGAAACGCATTAATCTTGCGTATGTGCATGAAATGAAGGGTTTTTGATCTCATAATACGAGCTGGAACGCCTACAGCGAGTGCAAAACTCAAATGTTCAATTTCGCTATACAGCGACTTTGCATTCGTTTGGGCCTCGTTAGGCTGCTCAAAACGCATGGGTCTTGCGGATTTGCATGAAATGGAGTGTTTTTGATCTCATAATACGAGCTGGAACGCCTACAGCGAGCGCAAAACTCAAATGTTCAATTTCGATATAAAGCAACTTTGCATTCGTTTGGGGCGCGTTTGGCTGCTCGAAACGCATGAATCTTTCGTATTTGCATAAAATGATAGGTTTTTAATTTCGTAATAGGAGCTGGAACGCCTACAGCGAGCACAATACTCAAATGTTCGATTTCGCTATACAGCGTCTTTGCATTCGTTTGGGGCGCGTTTGGCTGCCCGAAACGCATTAATCTTGCGTATTTGCATAAAAAGAAGTGTTTTTGATCTCATAATACGAGCTGGTAAGCCTACAGCGAGCGCAAAACTCAAATGTTCAATTTCGCTATACAGCGACTTTGCATTCGTTTGGGCCTCGTTAGGCTGCTCAAAACGCATGGATCTTGCGGATTTGCATAAAATGAAGTGTTTTTGATCTCATAATACGAGTTGGAACGCCTACAGCGAGCGCAAAACTCAAATGCTCAATTTCGGTATAAAGCGATTTTGCATCCGTTTGGGGCTCGTTTGGCTGCTCGAAACGCATGAATCTTGTGTATTTGCATAAAATAAAGTGTTTTTGATCACATAATACGAGCTGGAACGCCTACAGCGAGCGCAAAAGTCAAATGTTCAATTTCGATATAAAGCGATTTTGCATTCGTTTGGGGCGCGTTTGGCTGCTCGAAACGCATTAATCTTGCGGATTTGCATGAAATGAAGTGTTTTTGATCTCATAATACGAGCTGGAACGCCTACAGCGAGCACAAAACTCAAATGATCGATTTCGGTATAAAGCAATTTTGCATTCGTTTGGGGCTCGTTTGGCTGCTCGAAACGCATGAATCTTGTGTATTTGCATAAAATAAAGTGTTTTTGATCTCATAATACGAGCTGGAACGCCTACAGCGAGCGCAAAAGTCAAATGTTCAATTTCGATATAAAGCGACTTTGCATTCGTTTGGGGCGCGTTTGGCTGCTCGAAACGCATTAATCTTGCGTATGTGCATGAAATGAAGGGTTTTTGATCTCATAATACGAGCTGGAACGCCTACAGCGAGCGCAAAACTCAAATGTTCAATTTCGCTATACAGCGACTTTGCATTCGTTTGGGCCTCGTTAGGCTGCTCAAAACGCATGGGTCTTGCGGATTTGCATGAAATGGAGTGTTTTTGATCTCATAATACGAGCTGGAACGCCTACAGCGAGCGCAAAACTCAAATGTTTAATTTCGATATAAAGCAACTTTGCATTCGTTTGGGGCGCGTTTGGCTGCTCGAAACGCATGAATCTTTCGTATTTGCATAAAATGATAGGTTTTTAATTTCGTAATAGGAGCTGGAACGCCTACAGCGAGCACAAAACTCAAATGTTCGATTTCGCTATACAGCGACTTTGCATTCGTTTGGGGCGCGTTTGGCTGCCCGAAACGCAATAATCTTGCGTATTTGCATAAAAAGAAGTGTTTTTGATCTCATAATACGAGCTGGAAAGCCTACAGCGAGCGCAAAACTCAAATGTTCAATTTCGCTATACAGCGACTTTGCATTCGTTTGGGCCTCGTTAGGCTGCTCAAAACGCATGGATCTTGCGGATTTGCATAAAATGAAGTGTTTTTGATCTCATAATACGAGTTGGAACGCCTACAGCGAGCGCAAAACTCAAATGCTCAATTTCGGTATAAAGCGATTTTGCATCCGTTTGGGGCTCGTTTGGCTGCTCGAAACGCATGAATCTTGTGTATTTGCATAAAATAAATTGTTTTTGATCACATAATACGAGCTGGAACGCCTACAGCGAGCGCAAAAGTCAAATGTTCAATTTCGATATAAAGCGACTTTGCATTCGTTTGGGGCGCGTTTGGCTGCTCGAAACGCATTAATCTTGCGGATTTGCATGAAATGAAGTGTTTTTGATCTCATAATACGAGCTGGAACGCCTACAGCGAGCACAAAACTCAAATGATCGATTTCGGTATAAAGCAATTTTGCATTCGTTTGGGGCTCGTTTGGCTGCTCAAAACGCATGAATCTTGTGTATTTGCATGAAATGAAGGGTTTTTGATCTCATAATACGAGCTGGAACGCCTACAGCGAGCGCACAACTCAAATGTTCGATTTCGCTATATAGCGACTTTGGATTCGTTTGGCTGCTCGAAACGCATTAATCTTGCGTATTTGCATAAAATAAAGTGTTTTTGATCTCATAATACGAGCTGGAACGCCTACAGCGAGCGCACAACTCAAATGTTCGATTTGGCTATATAGCGACTTTGGATTCGTTTGGAGCTCGTTTGGCTGCTCGAAACGCATTAATCTTGCGTATTTGCATAAAATAAAGGGTTTTTGATTTCATAATACAGGCTGTAACGCCTACAGCGAGCGCAAAACTCAAATGTTCGATTTCGCTATATAGCGACTTTGCATTCGTTTGGGGTTCGTTTGGCTGCTCAAAACGCATGAATCTTGCGGATTTGCATGAAATGAAGTGTTTTTGATCTCATAATACGAGCTGGAACGCCTACAGCGAGCACAAAACTCAAATGATCGATTTCGTTATAAAGCAATTTTGCATTCGTTTGGGGCTCGTTTGGCTGCTCAAAACGCATGAATATTGCGTATTTGCATAAAATGAAGTGTTTTTGATCTCATAATACGAGCTGGAACGCCTACAGCGAGCGAAAAACTCAAATGCTCGATTTCGCTATAAAGCGACTTTGCATTCGTTTGGGGCTCGTTTGGCTGCTCGAAACACATGAACCTTGCGTACTTGCATAAAATAAACGGTTTTCGATTCCATAATACGAGCTGGAACGCCTACAGCGAGCACAAAACTCTAATGATCGATTTCGGTATAAAGCGATTTTGCATCCGTTTGGGGCTCGTTTGGCTGCTCGAAACGCATGAATCTTGTGTATTTGCATGAAATGAAGGGTTTTTGATCTCATAATACGAGCTGGAACGCCTACAGCGAGCGCACAACTCAAATGTTCGATTTGGCTATATAGCGACTTTGGATTCGTTTGGAGCTCGTTTGGCTGCTCGAAACGCATTAATCTTGCGTATTTGCATAGAATAAAGGGTTTTTGATTTCATAATACAGGCTGTAACGCCTACAGCGAGCGTAAAACTCAAATGCTCGATTTCGCTATACAGCGACTTTGGATTCGTTTGGAGCTCGTTTGGCTGCTCGAAACGCATTAATCTTACGTATTTGCATGAAATGAAGGGTTTTTGATCTCATAATACGAGCTGGAACGCCTACAGCGAGCGCACAACTCAAATGTTCAAATTCGATATAAAGCAACGTTGCTTTCGTTTGGGGCGCGTTTGGCTGCTCGATACGCATGAATCTTTCGTATTTGCATAAAATGATAGGTTTTTAATTTCGTAATAGGAGCTGGAACGCCTACAGCGAGCGCAAAACTCAAATGTTCAATTTCGCTATACAGCGACTTTGCATTCGTTTGGGGCGCGTTTGGCTGCCCGAAACGCATTAATCTTGCGTATTTGCATAAAAAGAAGTGTTTTTGATCTCATAATACGAGCTGGAAAGCCTACAGCGAGCGCAAAACTCAAATGTTCAATTTCGCTATACAGCGACTTTGCATTCGTTTGGGCCTCGTTAGGCTGCTCAAAACGCATGGATCTTGCGGATTTGCATAAAATGAAGTGTTTTTGATCTCATAATACGAGTTGGAACGCCTACAGCGAGCGCAAAACTCAAATGCTCAATTTCGGTATAAAGCGATTTTGCATCCGTTTGGGGCTCGTTTGGCTGCTCGAAACGCATGAATCTTGTGTATTTGCATAAAATAAAGTGTTTTTGATCTCATAATACGAGCTGGAACGCCTACAGCGAGCGCAAAAGTCAAATGTTCAATTTCGATATAAAGCGACTTTGCATTCGTTTGGGGCGCGTTTGGCTGCTCGAAACGCATTAATCTTGCGTATGTGCATGAAATGAAGGGTTTTTGATCTCATAATACGAGCTGGAACGCCTACAGCGAGTGCAAAACTCAAATGTTCAATTTCGCTATACAGCGACTTTGCATTCGTTTGGGCCTCGTTAGGCTGCTCAAAACGCATGGATCTTGCGGATTTGCATAAAATGAAGTGTTTTTGATCTCATAATACGAGTTGGAACGCCTACAGCGAGCGCAAAACTCAAATGCTCAATTTCGGTATAAAGCGATTTTGCATCCGTTTGGGGCTCGTTTGGCTGCTCGAAACGCATGAATCTTGTGTATTTGCATAAAATAAAGTGTTTTTGATCACATAATACGAGCTGGAATGCCTACAGCGAGCGCAAAAGTCAAATGTTCAATTTCGATATAAAGCGATTTTGCATTCGTTTGGGGCGCGTTTGGCTGCTCGAAACGCATTAATCTTGCGGATTTGCATGAAATGAAGTGTTTTTGATCTCATAATACGAGCTGGAACGCCTACAGCGAGCACAAAACTCAAATGATCGATTTCGGTATAAAGCAATTTTGCATTCGTTTGGGGCTCGTTTGGCTGCTCGAAACGCATGAATCTTGTGTATTTGCATGAAATGAAGGGTTTTTGATCTCATAATACGAGCTGGAACGCCTACAGCGAGCGCACAACTCAAATGTTCGATTTGGCCATATAGCGACTTTGGATTCGTTTGGAGCTCGTTTGGCTGCTCGATACGCATTAATCTTGCGTATTTGCATAAAATAAAGGGTTTTTGATTTCATAATACAGGCTGTAACGCCTACAGCGAGCGTAAAACTCAAATGCTCGATTTCGCTATACAGCGACTTTGGATTCGTTTGGAGCTCGTTTGGCTGCTCGAAACGCATTAATCTTGCGTATTTGCATGAAATGAAGGGTTTTTGATCTCATAATACGAGCTGGAACGCCTACAGCGAGCGCACAACTCAAATGTTCAAATTCGATATAAAGCAACATTGCTTTCGTTTGGGGCGCGTTTGGCTGCTCGAAACGCATGAATCTTTCGTATTTACATAAAATGATAGGTTTTTAATTTCGTAATAGGAGCTGGAACGCCTACAGCGAGCGCAAAACTCAAATGTTCAATTTCGCTATACAGCGACTTTGCATTCGTTTGGGGCGCGTTTGGCTGCCCGAAACGCATTAATCTTGCGTATTTGCATAAAAAGAAGTGTTTTTGATCTCATAATACGAGCTGGAAAGCCTACAGCGAGCGCAAAACTCAAATGTTCAATTTCGCTATACAGCGACTTTGCATTCGTTTGGGCCTCGTTAGGCTGCTCAAAACGCATGGATCTTGCGGATTTGCATAAAATGAAGTGTTTTTGATCTCATAATACGAGTTGGAACGCCTACAGCGAGCGCAAAACTCAAATGCTCAATTTCGGTATAAAGCGATTTTGCATCCGTTTGGGGCTCGTTTGGCTGCTCGAAACGCATGAATCTTGTGTATTTGCATAAAATAAAGTGTTTTTGATCTCATAATACGAGCTGGAACGCCTACAGCGAGCGCAAAAGTCAAATGTTCAATTTCGATATAAAGCGACTTTGCATTCGTTTGGGGCGCGTTTGGCTGCTCGAAACGCATTAATCGTGCGGATTTGCATGAAATGAAGTGTTTTTGATCTCATAATACGAGCTGGAACGCCTACAGCGAGCACAAAACTCAAATGATCGATTTCGGTATAAAGCAATTTTGCATTCGTTTGGGGCTCGTTTGGCTGCTCAAAACGCATGAATCTTGTGTATTTGCATGAAATGAAGGGTTTTTGATCTCATAATACGAGCTGGAACGCCTACAGCGAGCGCACAACTCAAATGTTCGATTTCGCTATATAGCGACTTTGGATTCGTTTGGCTGCTCGAAACGCATTAATCTTGCGTATTTGCATGAAATGAAGGGTTTTTGATCTCATATTACGAGCTAGAACGCCTACAGCAAGCGCAAAATTCAAATGCTCAATTTCGGTATAAAGCGATTTTGCATCCGTTTGGGGCTCGTTTGGCTGCTCGAAACGCATGAATCTTGTGTATTTGCATAAAATAAAGTGTTTTTGATCTCATAATACGAGCTGGAACTCAAATGTTCGATTTGGCTATATAGCGACTTTGGATTCGTTTGGAGCTCGTTTGGCTGCTCGAAACGCATTAATCTTGCGTATTTGCATAAAATAAAGGGTTTTTGATTTCATAATACAGGCTGTAACGCCTACAGCGAGCGCAAAACTCAAATGTTCGATTTCGCTATATAGCGACTTTGCATTCGTTTGGGGTTCGTTTGGCTGCTCAAAACGCATGAATCTTGCGGATTTGCATGAAATGAAGTGTTTTTGATCTCATAATACGAGCTGGAACGCCTACAGCGAGCACAAAACTCAAATGATCGATTTCGGTATAAAGCAATTTTGCATTCGTTTGGGGCTCGTTTGGCTGCTCAAAACGCATGAATATTGCGTATTTGCATAAAATGAAGTGTTTTTGATCTCATAATACGAGCTGGAACGCCTACAGCGAGCGAAAAACTCAAATGCTCGATTTCGCTATAAAGCGACTTTGCATTCGTTTGGGGCTCGTTTGGCTGCTCGAAACACATGAACCTTGCGTACTTGCATAAAATAAACGGTTTTCGATTCCATAATACGAGCTGGAACGCCTACAGCGAGCACAAAACTCTAATGATCGATTTCGGTATAAAGCGATTTTGCATCCGTTTGGGGCTCGTTTGGCTGCTCGAAACGCATGAATCTTGTGTATTTGCATGAAATGAAGGGTTTTTGATCTCATAATACGAGCTGGAACGCCTACAGCGAGCGCACAACTCAAATGTTCGATTTGGCTATATAGCGACTTTGGATTCGTTTGGAGCTCGTTTGGCTGCTCGAAACGCATTAATCTTGCGTATTTGCATAGAATAAAGGGTTTTTGATTTCATAATACAGGCTGTAACGCCTACAGCGAGCGTAAAACTCAAATGCTCGATTTCGCTATACAGCGACTTTGGATTCGTTTGGAGCTCGTTTGGCTGCTCGAAACGCATTAATCTTACGTATTTGCATGAAATGAAGGGTTTTTGATCTCATAATACGAGCTGGAACGCCTACAGCGAGCGCACAACTCAAATGTTCAAATTCGATATAAAGCAACGTTGCTTTCGTTTGGGGCGCGTTTCGCTGCTCGATACGCATGAATCTTTCGTATTTGCATAAAATGATAGGTTTTTAATTTCGTAATAGGAGCTGGAACGCCTACAGCGAGCGCAAAACTCAAATGTTCAATTTCGCTATACAGCGACTTTGCATTCGTTTGGGGCGCGTTTGGCTGCCCGAAACGCATTAATCTTGCGTATTTGCATAAAAAGAAGTGTTTTTGATCTCATAATACGAGCTGGAAAGCCTACAGCGAGCGCAAAACTCAAATGTTCAATTTCGCTATACAGCGACTTTGCATTCGTTTGGGCCTCGTTAGGCTGCTCAAAACGCATGGATCTTGCGGATTTGCATAAAATGAAGTGTTTTTGATCTCATAATACGAGTTGGAACGCCTACAGCGAGCGCAAAACTCAAATGCTCAATTTCGGTATAAAGCGATTTTGCATCCGTTTGGGGCTCGTTTGGCTGCTCGAAACGCATGAATCTTGTGTATTTGCATAAAATAAAGTGTTTTTGATCTCATAATACGAGCTGGAACGCCTACAGCGAGCGCAAAAGTCAAATGTTCAATTTCGATATAAAGCGACTTTGCATTCGTTTGGGGCGCGTTTGGCTGCTCGAAACGCATTAATCTTGCGTATGTGCATGAAATGAAGGGTTTTTGATCTCATAATACGAGCTGGAAAGCCTACAGCGAGCGCAAAACTCAAATGTTCAATTTCGCTATACAGCGACTTTGCATTCGTTTGGGCCTCGTTAGGCTGCTCAAAACGCATGGATCTTGCGGATTTGCATAAAATGAAGTGTTTTTGATCTCATAATACGAGTTGGAACGCCTACAGCGAGCGCAAAACTCAAATGCTCAATTTCGGTATAAAGCGATTTTGCATCCGTTTGGGGCTCGTTTGGCTGCTCGAAACGCATGAATCTTGTGTATTTGCATAAAATAAAGTGTTTTTGATCACATAATACGAGCTGGAACGCCTACAGCGAGCGCAAAAGTCAAATGTTCAATTTCGATATAAAGCGACTTTGCATTCGTTTGGGGCGCGTTTGGCTGCTCGAAACGCATTAATCTTGCGGATTTGCATGAAATGAAGTGTTTTTGATCTCATAATACGAGCTGGAACGCCTACAGCGAGCACAAAACTCAAATGATCGATTTCGGTATAAAGCAATTTTGCATTCGTTTGGGGCTCGTTTGGCTGCTCAAAACGCATGAATCTTGTGTATTTGCATGAAATGAAGGGTTTTTGATCTCATAATACGAGCTGGAACGCCTACAGCGAGCACAAAACTCAAATGATCGATTTCGGTATAAAGCAATTTTGCATTCGTTTGGGGCTCGAAACGCATGAATCTTGTGTATTTGCATAAAATAAAGTGTTTTTGATCTCATAATACGAGCTGGAACGCCTACAGCGAGCGCAAAAGTCAAATGTTCAATTTCGATATAAAGCGACTTTGCATTCGTTTGGGGCGCGTTTGGCTGCTCGAAACGCATTAATCTTGCGGATTTGCATGAAATGAAGTGTTTTTGATCTCATAATACGAGCTGGAACGCCTACAGCGAGCACAAAACTCAAATGATCGATTTCGGTATAAAGCAATTTTGCATTCGTTTGGGGCTCGTTTGGCTGCTCAAAACGCATGAATCTTGTGTATTTGCATGAAATGAAGGGTTTTTGATCTCATAATACGAGCTGGAACGCCTACAGCGAGCGCACAACTCAAATGTTCGATTTCGCTATATAGCGACTTTGGATTCGTTTGGCTGCTCGAAACGCATTAATCTTGCGTATTTGCATGAAATGAAGGGTTTTTGATCTCATATTACGAGCTAGAACGCCTACAGCAAGCGCAAAATTCAAATGCTCAATTTCGGTATAAAGCGATTTTGCATCCGTTTGGGGCTCGTTTGGCTGCTCGAAACGCATGAATCTTGTGTATTTGCATAAAATAAAGTGTTTTTGATCTCATAATACGAGCTGGAACTCAAATGTTCGATTTGGCTATATAGCGACTTTGGATTCGTTTGGAGCTCGTTTGGCTGCTCGAAACGCATTAATCTTGCGTATTTGCATAAAATAAAGGGTTTTTGATTTCATAATACAGGCTGTAACGCCTACAGCGAGCGCAAAACTCAAATGTTCGATTTCGCTATATAGCGACTTTGCATTCGTTTGGGGTTCGTTTGGCTGCTCAAAACGCATGAATCTTGCGGATTTGCATGAAATGAAGTGTTTTTGATCTCATAATACGAGCTGGAACGCCTACAGCGAGCGAAAAACTCAAATGCTCGATTTCGCTATAAAGCGACTTTGCATTCGTTTGGGGCTCGTTTGGCTGCTCGAAACACATGAACCTTGCGTACTTGCATAAAATAAACGGTTTTCGATTCCATAATACGAGCTGGAACGCCTACAGCGAGCACAAAACTCTAATGATCGATTTCGGTATAAAGCGATTTTGCATCCGTTTGGGGCTCGTTTGGCTGCTCGAAACGCATGAATCTTGTGCATTTGCATGAAATGAAGGGTTTTTGATCTCATAATACGAGCTGGAACGCCTACAGCGAGCGCACAACTCAAATGTTCGATTTGGCTATATAGCGACTTTGGATTCGTTTGGAGCTCGTTTGGCTGCTCGAAACGCATTAATCTTGCGTATTTGCATAGAATAAAGGGTTTTTGATTTCATAATACAGGCTGTAACGCCTACAGCGAGCGTAAAACTCAAATGCTCGATTTCGCTATACAGCGACTTTGGATTCGTTTGGAGCTCGTTTGGCTGCTCGAAACGCATTAATCTTACGTATTTGCATGAAATGAAGGGTTTTTGATCTCATAATACGAGCTGGAACGCCTACAGCGAGCGCACAACTCAAATGTTCAAATTCGATATAAAGCAACGTTGCTTTCGTTTGGGGCGCGTTTGGCTGCTCGATACGCATGAATCTTTCGTATTTGCATAAAATGATAGGTTTTTAATTTCGTAATAGGAGCTGGAACGCCTACAGCGAGCGCAAAACTCAAATGTTCAATTTCGCTATACAGCGACTTTGCATTCGTTTGGGGCGCGTTTGGCTGCCCGAAACGCATTAATCTTGCGTATTTGCATAAAAAGAAGTGTTTTTGATCTCATAATACGAGCTGGAAAGCCTACAGCGAGCGCAAAACTCAAATGTTCAATTTCGCTATACAGCGACTTTGCATTCGTTTGGGCCTCGTTAGGCTGCTCAAAACGCATGGATCTTGCGGATTTGCATAAAATGAAGTGTTTTTGATCTCATAATACGAGTTGGAACGCCTACAGCGAGCGCAAAACTCAAATGCTCAATTTCGGTATAAAGCGATTTTGCATCCGTTTGGGGCTCGTTTGGCTGCTCGAAACGCATGAATCTTGTGTATTTGCATAAAATAAAGTGTTTTTGATCTCATAATACGAGCTGGAACGCCTACAGCGAGCGCAAAAGTCAAATGTTCAATTTCGATATAAAGCGACTTTGCATTCGTTTGGGGCGCGTTTGGCTGCTCGAAACGCATTAATCTTGCGTATGTGCATGAAATGAAGGGTTTTTGATCTCATAATACGAGCTGGAACGCCTACAGCGAGTGCAAAACTCAAATGTTCAATTTCGCTATACAGCGACTTTGCATTCGTTTGGGCCTCGTTAGGCTGCTCAAAACGCATGGGTCTTGCGGATTTGCATGAAATGGAGTGTTTTTGATCTCATAATACGAGCTGGAACGCCTACAGCGAGCGCAAAACTCAAATGTTCAATTTCGATATAAAGCAACTTTGCATTCGTTTGGGGCGCGTTTGGCTGCTCGAAACGCATGAATCTTTCGTATTTGCATAAAATGATAGGTTTTTAATTTCGTAATAGGAGCTGGAACGCCTACAGCGAGCACAATACTCAAATGTTCGATTTCGCTATACAGCGTCTTTGCATTCGTTTGGGGCGCGTTTGGCTGCCCGAAACGCATTAATCTTGCGTATTTGCATAAAAAGAAGTGTTTTTGATCTCATAATACGAGCTGGTAAGCCTACAGCGAGCGCAAAACTCAAATGTTCAATTTCGCTATACAGCGACTTTGCATTCGTTTGGGCCTCGTTAGGCTGCTCAAAACGCATGGATCTTGCGGATTTGCATAAAATGAAGTGTTTTTGATCTCATAATACGAGTTGGAACGCCTACAGCGAGCGCAAAACTCAAATGCTCAATTTCGGTATAAAGCGATTTTGCATCCGTTTGGGGCTCGTTTGGCTGCTCGAAACGCATGAATCTTGTGTATTTGCATAAAATAAAGTGTTTTTGATCACATAATACGAGCTGGAACGCCTACAGCGAGCGCAAAAGTCAAATGTTCAATTTCGATATAAAGCGATTTTGCATTCGTTTGGGGCGCGTTTGGCTGCTCGAAACGCATTAATCTTGCGGATTTGCATGAAATGAAGTGTTTTTGATCTCATAATACGAGCTGGAACGCCTACAGCGAGCACAAAACTCAAATGATCGATTTCGGTATAAAGCAATTTTGCATTCGTTTGGGGCTCGTTTGGCTGCTCGAAACGCATGAATCTTGTGTATTTGCATAAAATAAAGTGTTTTTGATCTCATAATACGAGCTGGAACGCCTACAGCGAGCGCAAAAGTCAAATGTTCAATTTCGATATAAAGCGACTTTGCATTCGTTTGGGGCGCGTTTGGCTGCTCGAAACGCATTAATCTTGCGTATGTGCATGAAATGAAGGGTTTTTGATCTCATAATACGAGCTGGAACGCCTACAGCGAGCGCAAAACTCAAATGTTCAATTTCGCTATACAGCGACTTTGCATTCGTTTGGGCCTCGTTAGGCTGCTCAAAACGCATGGGTCTTGCGGATTTGCATGAAATGGAGTGTTTTTGATCTCATAATACGAGCTGGAACGCCTACAGCGAGCGCAAAACTCAAATGTTTAATTTCGATATAAAGCAACTTTGCATTCGTTTGGGGCGCGTTTGGCTGCTCGAAACGCATGAATCTTTCGTATTTGCATAAAATGATAGGTTTTTAATTTCGTAATAGGAGCTGGAACGCCTACAGCGAGCACAAAACTCAAATGTTCGATTTCGCTATACAGCGACTTTGCATTCGTTTGGGGCGCGTTTGGCTGCCCGAAACGCAATAATCTTGCGTATTTGCATAAAAAGAAGTGTTTTTGATCTCATAATACGAGCTGGAAAGCCTACAGCGAGCGCAAAACTCAAATGTTCAATTTCGCTATACAGCGACTTTGCATTCGTTTGGGCCTCGTTAGGCTGCTCAAAACGCATGGATCTTGCGGATTTGCATAAAATGAAGTGTTTTTGATCTCATAATACGAGTTGGAACGCCTACAGCGAGCGCAAAACTCAAATGCTCAATTTCGGTATAAAGCGATTTTGTATCCGTTTGGGGCTCGTTTGGCTGCTCGAAACGCATGAATCTTGTGTATTTGCATAAAATAAAGTGTTTTTGATCACATAATACGAGCTGGAACGCCTACAGCGAGCGCAAAAGTCAAATGTTCAATTTCGATATAAAGCGACTTTGCATTCGTTTGGGGCGCGTTTGGCTGCTCGAAACGCATTAATCTTGCGTATGTGCATGAAATGAAGGGTTTTTGATCTCATAATACGAGCTGGAACGCCTACAGCGAGTGCAAAACTCAAATGTTCAATTTCGCTATACAGCGACTTTGCATTCGTTTGGGCCTCGTTAGGCTGCTCAAAACGCATGGGTCTTGCGGATTTGCATGAAATGGAGTGTTTTTGATCTCATAATACGAGCTGGAACGCCTACAGCGAGCGCAAAACTCAAATGTTCAATTTCGATATAAAGCAACTTTGCATTCGTTTGGGGCGCGTTTGGCTGCTCGAAACGCATGAATCTTTCGTATTTGCATAAAATGATAGGTTTTTAATTTCGTAATAGGAGCTGGAACGCCTACAGCGAGCACAAAACTCAAATGTTCGATTTCGCTATACAGCGACTTTGCATTCGTTTGGGGCGCGTTTGGCTGCCCGAAACGCAATAATCTTGCGTATTTGCATAAAAAGAAGTGTTTTTGATCTCATAATACGAGCTGGAAAGCCTACAGCGAGCGCAAAACTCAAATGTTCAATTTCGCTATACAGCGACTTTGCATTCGTTTGGGCCTCGTTAGGCTGCTCAAAACGCATGGATCTTGCGGATTTGCATAAAATGAAGTGTTTTTGATCTCATAATACGAGTTGGAACGCCTACAGCGAGCGCAAAACTCAAATGCTCAATTTCGGTATAAAGCGATTTTGCATCCGTTTGGGGCTCGTTTGGCTGCTCGAAACGCATGAATCTTGTGTATTTGCATAAAATAAAGTGTTTTTGATCTCATAATACGAGCTGGAACGCCTACAGCGAGCGCAAAAGTCAAATGTTCAATTTCGATATAAAGCGACTTTGCATTCGTTTGGGGCGCGTTTGGCTGCTCGAAACGCATTAATCTTGCGGATTTGCATGAAATGAAGTGTTTTTGATCTCATAATACGAGCTGGAACGCCTACAGCGAGCACAAAACTCAAATGATCGATTTCGGTATAAAGCAATTTTGCATTCGTTTGGGGCTCGTTTGGCTGCTCAAAACGCATGAATCTTGTGTATTTGCATGAAATGAAGGGTTTTTGATCTCATAATACGAGCTGGAACGCCTACAGCGAGCGCACAACTCAAATGTTCGATTTCGCTATATAGCGACTTTGGATTCGTTTGGCTGCTCGAAACGCATTAATCTTGCGTATTTGCATGAAATGAAGGGTTTTTGATCTCATATTACGAGCTAGAACGCCTACAGCAAGCGCAAAATTCAAATGCTCAATTTCGGTATAAAGCGATTTTGCATCCGTTTGGGGCTCGTTTGGCTGCTCGAAACGCATGAATCTTGTGTATTTGCATAAAATAAAGTGTTTTTGATCTCATAATACGAGCTGGAACTCAAATGTTCGATTTGGCTATATAGCGACTTTGGATTCGTTTGGAGCTCGTTTGGCTGCTCGAAACGCATTAATCTTGCGTATTTGCATAAAATAAAGGGTTTTTGATTTCATAATACAGGCTGTAACGCCTACAGCGAGCGCAAAACTCAAATGTTCGATTTCGCTATATAGCGACTTTGCATTCGTTTGGGGTTCGTTTGGCTGCTCAAAACGCATGAATCTTGCGGATTTGCATGAAATGAAGTGTTTTTGATCTCATAATACGAGCTGGAACGCCTACAGCGAGCACAAAACTCAAATGATCGATTTCGGTATAAAGCAATTTTGCATTCGTTTGGGGCTCGTTTGGCTGCTCAAAACGCATGAATATTGCGTATTTGCATAAAATGAAGTGTTTTTGATCTCATAATACGAGCTGGAACGCCTACAGCGAGCGAAAAACTCAAATGCTCGATTTCGCTATAAAGCGACTTTGCATTCGTTTGGGGCTCGTTTGGCTGCTCGAAACACATGAACCTTGCGTACTTGCATAAAATAAACGGTTTTCGATTCCATAATACGAGCTGGAACGCCTACAGCGAGCACAAAACTCTAATGATCGATTTCGGTATAAAGCGATTTTGCATCCGTTTGGGGCTCGTTTGGCTGCTCGAAACGCATGAATCTTGTGTATTTGCATGAAATGAAGGGTTTTTGATCTCATAATACGAGCTGGAACGCCTACAGCGAGCGCACAACTCAAATGTTCGATTTGGCTATATAGCGACTTTGGATTCGTTTGGATCTCGTTTGGCTGCTCGAAACGCATTAATCTTGCGTATTTGCATAGAATAAAGGGTTTTTGATTTCATAATACAGGCTGTAACGCCTACAGCGAGCGTAAAACTCAAATGCTCGATTTCGCTATACAGCGACTTTGGATTCGTTTGGAGCTCGTTTGGCTGCTCGAAACGCATTAATCTTACGTATTTGCATGAAATGAAGGGTTTTTGATCTCATAATACGAGCTGGAACGCCTACAGCGAGCGCACAACTCAAATGTTCAAATTCGATATAAAGCAACGTTGCTTTCGTTTGGGGCGCGTTTGGCTGCTCGATACGCATGAATCTTTCGTATTTGCATAAAATGATAGGTTTTTAATTTCGTAATAGGAGCTGGAACGCCTACAGCGAGCGCAAAACTCAAATGTTCAATTTCGCTATACAGCGACTTTGCATTCGTTTGGGGCGCGTTTGGCTGCCCGAAACGCATTAATCTTGCGTATTTGCATAAAAAGAAGTGTTTTTGATCTCATAATACGAGCTGGAAAGCCTACAGCGAGCGCAAAACTCAAATGTTCAATTTCGCTATACAGCGACTTTGCATTCGTTTGGGCCTCGTTAGGCTGCTCAAAACGCATGGGTCTTGCGGATTTGCATGAAATGGAGTGTTTTTGATCTCATAATACGAGCTGGAACGCCTACAGCGAGCGCAAAACTCAAATGTTCAATTTCGATATAAAGCAACTTTGCATTCGTTTGGGGCGCGTTTGGCTGCTCGAAACGCATTAATCTTGCGTATGTGCATGAAATGAAGGGTTTTTGATCTCATAATACGAGCTGGAACGCCTACAGCGAGTGCAAAACTCAAATGTTCAATTTCGCTATACAGCGACTTTGCATTCGTTTGGGCCTCGTTAGGCTGCTCAAAACGCATGGGTCTTGCGGATTTGCATGAAATGGAGTGTTTTTGATCTCATAATACGAGCTGGAACGCCTACAGCGAGCGCAAAACTCAAATGTTCAATTTCGATATAAAGCAACTTTGCATTCGTTTGGGGCGCGTTTGGCTGCTCGAAACGCATGAATCTTTCGTATTTGCATAAAATGATAGGTTTTTAATTTCGTAATAGGAGCTGGAACGCCTACAGCGAGCACAATACTCAAATGTTCGATTTCGCTATACAGCGTCTTTGCATTCGTTTGGGGCGCGTTTGGCTGCCCGAAACGCATTAATCTTGCGTATTTGCATAAAAAGAAGTGTTTTTGATCTCATAATACGAGCTGGTAAGCCTACAGCGAGCGCAAAACTCAAATGTTCAATTTCGCTATACAGCGACTTTGCATTCGTTTGGGCCTCGTTAGGCTGCTCAAAACGCATGGATCTTGCGGATTTGCATAAAATGAAGTGTTTTTGATCTCATAATACGAGTTGGAACGCCTACAGCGAGCGCAAAACTCAAATGCTCAATTTCGGTATAAAGCGATTTTGCATCCGTTTGGGGCTCGTTTGGCTGCTCGAAACGCATGAATCTTGTGTATTTGCATAAAATAAAGTGTTTTTGATCACATAATACGAGCTGGAACGCCTACAGCGAGCGCAAAAGTCAAATGTTCAATTTCGATATAAAGCGACTTTGCATTCGTTTGGGGCGCGTTTGGCTGCTCGAAACGCATTAATCTTGCGGATTTGCATGAAATGAAGTGTTTTTGATCTCATAATACGAGCTGGAACGCCTACAGCGAGCACAAAACTCAAATGATCGATTTCGGTATAAAGCAATTTTGCATTCGTTTGGGGCTCGTTTGGCTGCTCAAAACGCATGAATCTTGTGTATTTGCATGAAATGAAGGGTTTTTGATCTCATAATACGAGCTGGAACGCCTACAGCGAGCACAAAACTCAAATGATCGATTTCGGTATAAAGCAATTTTGCATTCGTTTGGGGCTCGTTTGGCTGCTCAAAACGCATGAATATTGCGTATTTGCATAAAATGAAGTGTTTTTGATCTCATAATACGAGCTGGAACGCCTACAGCGAGCGAAAAACTCAAATGCTCGATTTCGCTATAAAGCGACTTTGCATTCGTTTGGGGCTCGTTTGGCTGCTCGAAACACATGAACCTTGCGTACTTGCATAAAATAAACGGTTTTCGATTCCATAATACGAGCTGGAACGCCTACAGCGAGCACAAAACTCTAATGATCGATTTCGGTATAAAGCGATTTTGCATCCGTTTGGGGCTCGTTTGGCTGCTCGAAACGCATGAATCTTGTGTATTTGCATGAAATGAAGGGTTTTTGATCTCATAATACGAGCTGGAACGCCTACAGCGAGCGTAAAACTCAAATGCTCGATTTCGCTATACAGCGACTTTGGATTCGTTTGGAGCTCGTTTGGCTGCTAGAAACGCATTAATCTTGCGTATTTGCATGAAATGAAGGGTTTTTGATCTCATAATACGAGCTGGAAAGCCTACAGCGAGCGCAAAACTCAAATGTTCAATTTCGCTATACAGCGACTTTGCATCCGTTTGGGGCTCGTTTGGCTGCTCGAAACGCATGAATCTTGTGTATTTGCATAAAATAAAGTGTTTTTGATCTCATAATACGAGCTGGAACGCCTACAGCGAGCGCAAAAGTCAAATGTTCAATTTCGATATAAAGCGACTTTGCATTCGTTTGGGGCGCGTTTGGCTGCTCGAAACGCATGAATCTTGTGTATTTGCATAAAATAAAGTGTTTTTGATCTCATAATACGAGCTGGAACGCCTACAGCGAGCGCAAAAGTCAAATGTTCAATTTCGATATAAAGCGACTTTGCATTCGTTTGGGGCGCGTTTGGCTGCTCGAAACGCATTAATCTTGCGGATTTGCATGAAATGAAGTGTTTTTGATCTCATAATACGAGCTGGAACGCCTACAGCGAGCACAAAACTCAAATGATCGATTTCGGTATAAAGCAATTTTGCATTCGTTTGGGGCTCGTTTGGCTGCTCAAAACGCATGAATCTTGTGTATTTGCATGAAATGAAGGGTTTTTGATCTCATAATACGAGCTGGAACGCCTACAGCGAGCGCATAACTCAAATGTTCGATTTCGCTATATAGCGACTTTGGATTCGTTTGGCTGCTCGAAACGCATTAATCTTGCGTATTTGCATGAAATGAAGGGTTTTTGATCTCATATTACGAGCTAGAACGCCTACAGCAAGCGCAAAATTCAAATGCTCAATTTCGGTATAAAGCGATTTTGCATCCGTTTGGGGCTCGTTTGGCTGCTCGAAACGCATGAATCTTGTGTATTTGCATAAAATAAAGTGTTTTTGATCTCATAATACGAGCTGGAACGCCTACAGCGAGCGCACAACTCAAATGTTCGATTTGGCTATATAGCGACTTTGGATTCGTTTGGAGCTCGTTTGGCTGCTCGAAACGCATTAATCTTGCGTATTTGCATAAAATAAAGGGTTTTTGATTTCATAATACAGGCTGTAACGCCTACAGCGAGCGCAAAACTCAAATGTTCGATTTCGCTATATAGCGACTTTGCATTCGTTTGGGGTTCGTTTGGCTGCTCAAAACGCATGAATCTTGCGGATTTGCATGAAATGAAGTGTTTTTGATCTCATAATACGAGCTGGAACGCCTACAGCGAGCACAAAACTCAAATGATCGATTTCGGTATAAAGCAATTTTGCATTCGTTTGGGGCTCGTTTGGCTGCTCAAAACGCATGAATATTGCGTATTTGCATAAAATGAAGTGTTTTTGATCTCATAATACGAGCTGGAACGCCTACAGCGAGCGAAAAACTCAAATGCTCGATTTCGCTATAAAGCGACTTTGCATTCGTTTGGGGCTCGTTTGGCTGCTCGAAACACATGAACCTTGCGTACTTGCATAAAATAAACGGTTTTCGATTCCATAATACGAGCTGGAACGCCTACAGCGAGCACAAAACTCTAATGATCGATTTCGGTATAAAGCGATTTTGCATCCGTTTGGGGCTCGTTTGGCTGCTCGAAACGCATGAATCTTGTGTATTTGCATGAAATGAAGGGTTTTTGATCTCATAATACGAGCTGGAACGCCTACAGCGAGCGCACAACTCAAATGTTCGATTTGGCTATATAGCGACTTTGGATTCGTTTGGAGCTCGTTTGGCTGCTCGAAACGCATTAATCTTGCGTATTTGCATAGAATAAAGGGTTTTTGATTTCATAATACAGGCTGTAACGCCTACAGCGAGCGTAAAACTCAAATGCTCGATTTCGCTATACAGCGACTTTGGATTCGTTTGGAGCTCGTTTGGCTGCTCGAAACGCATTAATCTTACGTATTTGCATGAAATGAAGGGTTTTTGATCTCATAATACGAGCTGGAACGTCTACAGCGAGCGCACAACTCAAATGTTCAAATTCGATATAAAGCAACGTTGCTTTCGTTTGGGGCGCGTTTGGCTGCTCGATACGCATGAATCTTTCGTATTTGCATAAAATGATAGGTTTTTAATTTCGTAATAGGAGCTGGAACGCCTACAGCGAGCGCAAAACTCAAATGTTCAATTTCGCTATACAGCGACTTTGCATTCGTTTGGGGCGCGTTTGGCTGCCCGAAACGCATTAATCTTGCGTATTTGCATAAAAAGAAGTGTTTTTGATCTCATAATACGAGCTGGAAAGCCTACAGCGAGCGCAAAACTCAAATGTTCAATTTCGCTATACAGCGACTTTGCATTCGTTTGGGCCTCGTTAGGCTGCTCAAAACGCATGGATCTTGCGGATTTGCATAAAATGAAGTGTCTTTGATCTCATAATACGAGTTGGAACGCCTACAGCGAGCGCAAAACTCAAATGCTCAATTTCGGTATAAAGCGATTTTGCATCCGTTTGGGGCTCGTTTGGCTGCTCGAAACGCATGAATCTTGTGTATTTGCATAAAATAAAGTGTTTTTGATCTCATAATACGAGCTGGAACGCCTACAGCGAGCGCAAAAGTCAAATGTTCAATTTCGATATAAAGCGACTTTGCATTCGTTTGGGGCGCGTTTGGCTGCTCGAAACGCATTAATCTTGCGTATGTGCATGAAATGAAGGGTTTTTGATCTCATAATACGAGCTGGAACGCCTACAGCGAGTGCAAAACTCAAATGTTCAATTTCGCTATACAGCGACTTTGCATTCGTTTGGGCCTCGTTAGGCTGCTCAAAACGCATGGGTCTTGCGGATTTGCATGAAATGGAGTGTTTTTGATCTCATAATACGAGCTGGAACTCCTACAGCGAGCGCAAAACTCAAATGTTCAATTTCGATATAAAGCAACTTTGCATTCGTTTGGGGCGCGTTTGGCTGCTCGAAACGCATGAATCTTTCGTATTTGCATAAAATGATAGGTTTTTAATTTCGTAATAGGAGCTGGAACGCCTACAGCGAGCACAATACTCAAATGTTCGATTTCGCTATACAGCGTCTTTGCATTCGTTTGGGGCGCGTTTGGCTGCCCGAAACGCATTAATCTTGCGTATTTGCATAAAAAGAAGTGTTTTTGATCTCATAATACGAGCTGGTAAGCCTACAGCGAGCGCAAAACTCAAACGTTCAATTTCGCTATACAGCGACTTTGCATTCGTTTGGGCCTCGTTAGGCTGCTCAAAACGCATGGATCTTGCGGATTTGCATAAAATGAAGTGTTTTTGATCTCATAATACGAGTTGGAACGCCTACAGCGAGCGCAAAACTCAAATGCTCAATTTCGGTATAAAGCGATTTTGCATCCGTTTGGGGCTCGTTTGGCTGCTCGAAACGCATGAATCTTGTGTATTTGCATAAAATAAAGTGTTTTTGATCACATAATACGAGCTGGAACGCCTACAGCGAGCGCAAAAGTCAAATGTTCAATTTCGATATAAAGCGATTTTGCATTCGTTTGGGGCGCGTTTGGCTGCTCGAAACGCATTAATCTTGCGGATTTGCATGAAATGAAGTGTTTTTGATCTCATAATACGAGCTGGAACGCCTACAGCGAGCACAAAACTCAAATGATCGATTTCGGTATAAAGCAATTTTGCATTCGTTTGGGGCTCGTTTGGCTGCTCGAAACGCATGAATCTTGTGTATTTGCATGAAATGAAGGGTTTTTGATCTCATAATACGAGCTGGAACGCCTACAGCGAGCGCACAACTCAAATGTTCGATTTGGCCATATAGCGACTTTGGATTCGTTTGGAGCTCGTTTGGCTGCTCGAAACGCATTAATCTTGCGTATTTGCATAAAATAAAGGGTTTTTGATTTCATAATACAGGCTGTAACGCCTACAGCGAGCGTAAAACTCAAATGCTCGATTTCGCTATACAGCGACTTTGGATTCGTTTGGAGCTCGTTTGGCTGCTCGAAACGCATTAATCTTGCGTATTTGCATGAAATGAAGGGTTTTTGATCTCATAATACGAGCTGGAACGCCTACAGCGAGCGCACAACTCAAATGTTCAAATTCGATATAAAGCAACATTGCTTTCGTTTGGGGCGCGTTTGGCTGCTCGAAACGCATGAATCTTTCGTATTTGCATAAAATGATAGGTTTTTAATTTCGTAATAGGAGCTGGAACGCCTACAGCGAGCGCAAAACTCAAATGTTCAATTTCGCTATACAGCGACTTTGCATTCGTTTGGGGCGCGTTTGGCTGCCCGAAACGCATTAATCTTGCGTATTTGCATAAAAAGAAGTGTTTTTGATCTCATAATACGAGCTGGAAAGCCTACAGCGAGCGCAAAACTCAAATGTTCAATTTCGCTATACAGCGACTTTGCATTCGTTTGGGCCTCGTTAGGCTGCTCAAAACGCATGGATCTTGCGGATTTGCATAAAATGAAGTGTTTTTGATCTCATAATACGAGTTGGAACGCCTACAGCGAGCGCAAAACTCAAATGCTCAATTTCGGTATAAAGCGATTTTGCATCCGTTTGGGGCTCGTTTGGCTGCTCGAAACGCATGAATCTTGTGTATTTGCATAAAATAAAGTGTTTTTGATCTCATAATACGAGCTGGAACGCCTACAGCGAGCGCAAAAGTCAAATGTTCAATTTCGATATAAAGCGACTTTGCATTCGTTTGGGGCGCGTTTGGCTGCTCGAAACGCATTAATCTTGCGGATTTGCATGAAATGAAGTGTTTTTGATCTCATAATACGAGCTGGAACGCCTACAGCGAGCACAAAACTCAAATGATCGATTTCGGTATAAAGCAATTTTGCATTCGTTTGGGGCTCGTTTGGCTGCTCAAAACGCATGAATCTTGTGTATTTGCATGAAATGAAGGGTTTTTGATCTCATAATACGAGCTGGAACGCCTACAGCGAGCGCATAACTCAAATGTTCGATTTCGCTATATAGCGACTTTGGATTCGTTTGGCTGCTCGAAACGCATTAATCTTGCGTATTTGCATGAAATGAAGGGTTTTTGATCTCATATTACGAGCTAGAACGCCTACAGCAAGCGCAAAATTCAAATGCTCAATTTCGGTATAAAGCGATTTTGCATCCGTTTGGGGCTCGTTTGGCTGCTCGAAACGCATGAATCTTGTGTATTTGCATAAAATAAAGTGTTTTTGATCTCATAATACGAGCTGGAACGCCTACAGCGAGCGCACAACTCAAATGTTCGATTTGGCTATATAGCGACTTTGGATTCGTTTGGAGCTCGTTTGGCTGCTCGAAACGCATTAATCTTGCGTATTTGCATAAAATAAAGGGTTTTTGATTTCATAATACAGGCTGTAACGCCTACAGCGAGCGCAAAACTCAAATGTTCGATTTCGCTATATAGCGACTTTGCATTCGTTTGGGGTTCGTTTGGCTGCTCAAAACGCATGAATCTTGCGGATTTGCATGAAATGAAGTGTTTTTGATCTCATAATACGAGCTGGAACGCCTACAGCGAGCACAAAACTCAAATGATCGATTTCGGTATAAAGCAATTTTGCATTCGTTTGGGGCTCGTTTGGCTGCTCGAAACGCATGAATCTTGTGTATTTGCATAAAATAAAGTGTTTTTGATCACATAATACGAGCTGGAACGCCTACAGCGAGCGCAAAAGTCAAATGTTCAATTTCGATATAAAGCGACTTTGCATTCGTTTGGGGCGCGTTTGGCTGCTCGAAACGCATTAATCTTGCGGATTTGCATGAAATGAAGTGTTTTTGATCTCATAATACGAGCTGGAACGCCTACAGCGAGCACAAAACTCAAATGATCGATTTCGGTATAAAGCAATTTTGCATTCGTTTGGGGCTCGTTTGGCTGCTCAAAACGCATGAATCTTGTGTATTTGCATGAAATGAAGGGTTTTTGATCTCATAATACGAGCTGGAACGCCTACATCGAGCACAAAACTCAAATGATCGATTTCGGTATAAAGCAATTTTGCATTCGTTTGAGGCTCGTTTGGCTGCTCAAAACGCATGAATATTGCGTATTTGCATAAAATGAAGTGTTTTTGATCTCATAATACGAGCTGGAACGCCTACAGCGAGCGAAAAACTCAAATGCTCGATTTCGCTATAAAGCGACTTTGCATTCGTTTGGGGCTCGTTTGGCTGCTCGAAACACATGAACCTTGCGTACTTGCATAAAATGAACGGTTTTCGATTCCATAATACGAGCTGGAACGCCTACAGCGAGCACAAAACTCTAATGATCGATTTCGGTATAAAGCGATTTTGCATCCGTTTGGGGCTCGTTTGGCTGCTCGAAACGCATGAATCTTGTGTATTTGCATGAAATGAAGGGTTTTTGATCTCATAATACGAGCTGGAACGCCTACAGCGAGCGTAAAACTCAAATGCTCGATTTCGCTATACAGAGACTTTGGATTCGTTTGGAGCTCGTTTGGCTGCTAGAAACGCATTAATCTTGCGTATTTGCATGAAATGAAGGGTTTTTGATCTCATAATACGAGCTGGAACGCCTACAGCGAGCGCAAAACTCAAATGCTCGATTTCGGTATAAAGCGATTTTGCATCCGTTTGGGGCTCGTTTGGCTGCTCGAAACGCATGAATCTTGTGTATTTGCATAAAATAAAGTGTTTTTAATCTCATAATACGAGCTGGAACGCCTACAGCGAGCGCAAAAATCAAATGTTCAATTTCGATATAAAGCGACTTTGCATTCGTTTGGGGCGCGTTTGACTGCTCGAAACGCATGAATCTTGCGTATTTGCATAAAATAAAGGGTTTTTGATTTCATAATACAGGCTGTAACGCCTACAGCGAGCGCAAAACTCAAATGTTCGATTTCGCTATATAGCGACTTTGCATTCGTTTGGGGTTCGTTTGGCTGCTCAAAACGCATGAATCTTGCGGATTTGCATGAAATGAAGTGTTTTTGATCTCATAATACGAGCTGGAACGCCTACAGCGAGCACAAAACTCAAATGATCGATTTCGGTATAAAGCAATTTTGCATTCGTTTGGGGCTCGTTTGGCTGCTCAAAACGCATGAATATTGCGTATTTGCATAAAATGAAGTGTTTTTGATCTCATAATACGAGCTGGAACGCCTACAGCGAGCGAAAAACTCAAATGCTCGATTTCGCTATAAACCGACTTTGCATTCGTTTGGGGCTCGTTTGGCTGCTCGAAACACATGAACCTTGCGTACTTGCATAAAATAAACGGTTTTCGATTCCATAATACGAGCTGGAACGCCTACAGCGAGCACAAAACTCTAATGATCGATTTCGGTATAAAGCGATTTTGCATCCGTTTGGGGCTCGTTTGGCTGCTCGAAACGCATGAATCTTGTGTATTTGCATGAAATGAAGGGTTTTTGATCTCATAATACGAGCTGGAACGCCTACAGCGAGCGCACAACTCAAATGTTCGATTTCGCTATATAGCGACTTTGGATTCGTATGGAGCTCGTTTGGCTGCTCGAAACGCATTAATCTTGCGTATTTGCATAAAATAAAGAGTTTTTGATTTCATAATACAGGCTGTAACGCCTACAGCGAGCGTAAAACTCAAATGCTCGATTTCGCTATACAGCGACTTTGGATTCGTTTGGAGCTCGTTTGGCTGCTAGAAACGCATTAATCTTGCGTATTTGCATGAAATGAAGGGTTTTTGATCTCATAATACGAGCTGGAACGCCTACAGCGAGCGCAAAACTCAAATGCTCGATTTCGGTATAAAGCGATTTTGCATCCGTTTGGGGCTCGTTTGGCTGCTCGAAACGCATGAATCTTGTGTATTTGCATAAAATAAAGTGTTTTTGATCTCATAATACGAACTGGAACGCCTACAGCGAGCGCAAAAATCAAATGTTCAATTTCGATATAAAGCGACTTTGCATTCGTCTGGGGCGCGTTTGACTGCTCGAAACGCATGAATCTTGCGTATTTGCATAAGATAAAGGGTTTTTGATTTCATAATACAGGCTGTAACGCTTACAGCGAGCGCAAAACTCAAATGCTCGATTTCGCTATACAGCGACTTTGGATTCGTTTGGAGCTCGTTTGGCTGCTCGAAACGCATTAATCTTGCGTATTTGCATGAAATGAAGGGTTTTTGATCTCATAATACGAGCTGGAACGCCTACGGCGAGCGCACAACTCAAATGGTCAAATTCGATATAAAGCAACTTTGCTTTCGTTTGGGGCGCGTTTGGCTGCTCGAAACGCATGAATCTTTCGTATTTGCATGAAATGGAGTGTTTTTGATCTCATAATACGAGCTGGAACGCCTACAGCGAGCGCAAAACTCAAATGTTCAATTTCGATATAAAGCAACTTTGCATTCGTTTGGGGCGCGTTTGGCTGCTCGAAACGCATGAATCTTTCGTATTTGCATAAAATTATAGGTTTTTAATTTCGTAATAGGAACTGGAACGCCTACAGCGAGCGCAAAACTCAAATGTTCGATTTCGCTATACAGCGACTTTGCATTCGTTTGGGGCGCGTTTGGCTGCCCGAAACGCATTAATCTTGCGTATTTGCATAAAAAGAAGTGTTTTTGATCTCATAATACGAGCTGGAAAGCCTACAGCGAGCGCAAAACTCAAATGTTCAATTTCGCTATACAGCGACTTTGCATTCGTTTGGGCCTCGTTAGGCTGCTCAAAACGCATGGATCTTGCGGATTTGCATAAAATGAAGTGTTTTTGATCTCATAATACGAGTTGGAACGCCTACAGCGAGCGCAAAACTCAAATGCTCAATTTCGGTATAAAGCGATTTTGCATCCGTTTGAGGCTCGTTTGGCTGCTCGAAACGCATGAATCTTGTGTATTTGCATAAAATAAAGTGTTTTTGATCTCATAATACGAGCTGGAACGCCTACAGCGAGCGCAAAAGTCAAATGTTCAATTTCGATATAAAGCGACTTTGCATTCGTTTGGGGCGCGTTTGGCTGCTCGAAACGCATTAATCTTGCGGATTCGCATGAAATGAAGTGTTTTTGATCTCATAATACGAGCTGGAACGCCTACAGCGAGCACAAAACTCAAATGATCGATTTCGGTATAAAGCAATTTTGCATTCGTTTGGGGCTCGTTTGGCTGCTCAAAACGCATGAATCTTGTGTATTTGCATGAAATGAAGGGTTTTTGATCTCATAATACGAGCTGGAACGCCTACAGCGAGCGCACAACTCAAATGTTCGATTTCGCTATATAGCGACTTTGGATTCGTTTGGCTGCTCGAAACGCATTAATCTTGCGTATTTGCATGAAATGAAGGGTTTTTGATCTCATATTACGAGCTAGAACGCCTACAGCAAGCGCAAAATTCAAATGCTCAATTTCGGTATAAAGCGATTTTGCATCCTTTTGGGGCTCGTTTGGCTGCTCGAAACGCATGAATCTTGTGTATTTGCATAAAATAAAGTGTTTTTGATCTCATAATACGAGCTGGAACGCCTACAGCGAGCGCACAACTCAAATGTTCGATTTGGCTATATAGCGACTTTGGATTCGTTTGGAGCTCGTTTGGCTGCTCGAAACGCATTAATCTTGCGTATTTGCATAAAATAAAGGGTTTTTGATTTCATAATACAGGCTGTAACGCCTACAGCGAGCGCAAAACTCAAATGTTCGATTTCGCTATATAGCGACTTTGCATTCGTTTGGGGTTCGTTTGGCTGCTCAAAACGCATGAATCTTGCGGATTTGCATGAAATGAAGTGTTTTTGATCTCATAATACGAGCTGGAACGCCTACAGCGAGCACAAAACTCAAATGATCGATTTCGGTATAAAGCAATTTTGCATTCGTTTGGGGCTCGTTTGGCTGCTCAAAACGCATGAATCTTGTGTATTTGCATGAAATGAAGGGTTTTTGATCTCATAATACGAGCTGGAACGCCTACAGCGAGCACAAAACTCAAATGATCGATTTCGGTATAAAGCAATTTTGCATTCGTTTGGGGCTCGAAACGCATGAATCTTGTGTATTTGCATAAAATAAAGTGTTTTTGATCTCATAATACGAGCTGGAACGCCTACAGCGAGCGCAAAAGTCAAATGTTCAATTTCGATATAAAGCGACTTTGCATTCGTTTGGGGCGCGTTTGGCTGCTCGAAACGCATTAATCTTGCGGATTTGCATGAAATGAAGTGTTTTTGATCTCATAATACGAGCTGGAACGCCTACAGCGAGCACAAAACTCAAATGATCGATTTCGGTATAAAGCAATTTCGCATTCGTTTGGGGCTCGTTTGGCTGCTCAAAACGCATGAATCTTGTGTATTTGCATGAAATGAAGGGTTTTTGATCTCATAATACGAGCTGGAACGCCTACAGCGAGCGCACAACTCAAATGTTCGATTTCGCTATATAGCGACTTTGGATTCGTTTGGCTGCTCGAAACGCATTAATCTTGCGTATTTGCATGAAATGAAGGGTTTTTGATCTCATATTACGAGCTAGAACGCCTACAGCAAGCGCAAAATTCAAATGCTCAATTTCGGTATAAAGCGATTTTGCATCCGTTTGGGGCTCGTTTGGCTGCTCGAAACGCATGAATCTTGTGCATTTGCATGAAATGAAGGGTTTTTGATCTCATAATACGAGCTGGAACGCCTACAGCGAGCGCACAACTCAAATGTTCGATTTGGCTATATAGCGACTTTGGATTCGTTTGGAGCTCGTTTGGCTGCTCGAAACGCATTAATCTTGCGTATTTGCATAGAATAAAGGGTTTTTGATTTCATAATACAGGCTGTAACGCCTACAGCGAGCGTAAAACTCAAATGCTCGATTTCGCTATACAGCGACTTTGGATTCGTTTGGAGCTCGTTTGGCTGCTCGAAACGCATTAATCTTACGTATTTGCATGAAATGAAGGGTTTTTGATCTCATAATACGAGCTGGAACGCCTACAGCGAGCGCACAACTCAAATGTTCAAATTCGATATAAAGCAACGTTGCTTTCGTTTGGGGCGCGTTTGGCTGCTCGATACGCATGAATCTTTCGTATTTGCATAAAATGATAGGTTTTTAATTTCGTAATAGGAGCTGGAACGCCTACAGCGAGCGCAAAACTCAAATGTTCAATTTCGCTATACAGCGACTTTGCATTCGTTTGGGGCGCGTTTGGCTGCCCGAAACGCATTAATCTTGCGTATTTGCATAAAAAGAAGTGTTTTTGATCTCATAATACGAGCTGGAAAGCCTACAGCGAGCGCAAAACTCAAATGTTCAATTTCGCTATACAGCGACTTTGCATTCGTTTGGGCCTCGTTAGGCTGCTCAAAACGCATGGATCTTGCGGATTTGCATAAAATGAAGTGTTTTTGATCTCATAATACGAGTTGGAACGCCTACAGCGAGCGCAAAACTCAAATGCTCAATTTCGGTATAAAGCGATTTTGCATCCGTTTGGGGCTCGTTTGGCTGCTCGAAACGCATGAGTCTTGTGTATTTGCATAAAATAAAGTGTTTTTGATCTCATAATACGAGCTGGAACGCCTACAGCGAGCGCAAAAGTCAAATGTTCAATTTCGATATAAAGCGACTTTGCATTCGTTTGGGGCGCGTTTGGCTGCTCGAAACGCATTAATCTTGCGGATTTGCATGAAATGAAGTGTTTTTGATCTCATAATACGAGCTGGAACGCCTACAGCGAGCACAAAACTCAAATGATCGATTTCGGTATAAAGCAATTTTGCATTCGTTTGGGGCTCGTTTGGCTGCTCAAAACGCATGAATCTTGTGTATTTGCATGAAATGAAGGGTTTTTGATCTCATAATACGAGCTGGAACGCCTACAGCGAGCACAAAACTCAAATGATCGATTTCGGTATAAAGCAATTTTGCATTCGTTTGGGGCTCGAAACGCATGAATCTTGTGTATTTGCATAAAATAAAGTGTTTTTGATCTCATAATACGAGCTGGAACGCCTACAGCGAGCGCAAAAGTCAAATGTTCAATTTCGATATAAAGCGACTTTGCATTCGTTTGGGGCGCGTTTGGCTGCTCGAAACGCATTAATCTTGCGGATTTGCATGAAATGAAGTGTTTTTGATCTCATAATACGAGCTGGAACGCCTACAGCGAGCACAAAACTCAAATGATCGATTTCGGTATAAAGCAATTTTGCATTCGTTTGGGGGTCGTTTGGCTGCTCAAAACGCATGAATCTTGTGTATTTGCATGAAATGAAGGGTTTTTGATCTCATAATACGAGCTGGAACGCCTACAGCGAGCGCACAACTCAAATGTTCGATTTCGCTATATAGCGACTTTGGATTCGTTTGGCTGCTCGAAACGCATTAATCTTGCGTATTTGCATGAAATGAAGGGTTTTTGATCTCATATTACGAGCTAGAACGCCTACAGCAAGCGCAAAATTCAAATGCTCAATTTCGGTATAAAGCGATTTTGCATCCGTTTGGGGCTCGTTTGGCTGCTCGAAACGCATGAATCTTGTGTATTTGCATAAAATAAAGTGTTTTTGATCTCATAATACGAGCTGGAACTCAAATGTTCGATTTGGCTATATAGCGACTTTGGATTCGTTTGGAGCTCGTTTGGCTGCTCGAAACGCATTAATCTTGCGTATTTGCATAAAATAAAGGGTTTTTGATTTCATAATACAGGCTGTAACGCCTACAGCGAGCGCAAAACTCAAATGTTCGATTTCGCTATATAGCGACTTTGCATTCGTTTGGGGTTCGTTTGGCTGCTCAAAACGCATGAATCTTGCGGATTTGCATGAAATGAAGTGTTTTTGATCTCATAATACGAGCTGGAACGCCTACAGCGAGCGAAAAACTCAAATGCTCGATTTCGCTATAAAGCGACTTTGCATTCGTTTGGGGCTCGTTTGGCTGCTCGAAACACATGAACCTTGCGTACTTGCATAAAATAAACGGTTTTCGATTCCATAATACGAGCTGGAACGCCTACAGCGAGCACAAAACTCTAATGATCGATTTCGGTATAAAGCGATTTTGCATCCGTTTGGGGCTCGTTTGGCTGCTCGAAACGCATGAATCTTGTGCATTTGCATGAAATGAAGGGTTTTTGATCTCATAATACGAGCTGGAACGCCTACAGCGAGCGCACAACTCAAATGTTCGATTTGGCTATATAGCGACTTTGGATTCGTTTGGAGCTCGTTTGGCTGCTCGAAACGCATTAATCTTGCGTATTTGCATAGAATAAAGGGTTTTTGATTTCATAATACAGGCTGTAACGCCTACAGCGAGCGTAAAACTCAAATGCTCGATTTCGCTATACAGCGACTTTGGATTCGTTTGGAGCTCGTTTGGCTGCTCGAAACGCATTAATCTTACGTATTTGCATGAAATGAAGGGTTTTTGATCTCATAATACGAGCTGGAACGCCTACAGCGAGCGCACAACTCAAATGTTCAAATTCGATATAAAGCAACGTTGCTTTCGTTTGGGGCGCGTTTGGCTGCTCGATACGCATGAATCTTTCGTATTTGCATAAAATGATAGGTTTTTAATTTCGTAATAGGAGCTGGAACGCCTACAGCGAGCGCAAAACTCAAATGTTCAATTTCGCTATACAGCGACTTTGCATTCGTTTGGGGCGCGTTTGGCTGCCCGAAACGCATTAATCTTGCGTATTTGCATAAAAAGAAGTGTTTTTGATCTCATAATACGAGCTGGAAAGCCTACAGCGAGCGCAAAACTCAAATGTTCAATTTCGCTATACAGCGACTTTGCATTCGTTTGGGCCTCGTTAGGCTGCTCAAAACGCATGGATCTTGCGGATTTGCATAAAATGAAGTGTTTTTGATCTCATAATACGAGTTGGAACGCCTACAGCGAGCGCAAAACTCAAATGCTCAATTTCGGTATAAAGCGATTTTGCATCCGTTTGGGGCTCGTTTGGCTGCTCGAAACGCATGAGTCTTGTGTATTTGCATAAAATAAAGTGTTTTTGATCTCATAATACGAGCTGGAACGCCTACAGCGAGCGCAAAAGTCAAATGTTCAATTTCGATATAAAGCGACTTTGCATTCGTTTGGGGCGCGTTTGGCTGCTCGAAACGCATTAATCTTGCGGATTTGCATGAAATGAAGTGTTTTTGATCTCATAATACGAGCTGGAACGCCTACAGCGAGCACAAAACTCAAATGATCGATTTCGGTATAAAGCAATTTTGCATTCGTTTGGGGCTCGTTTGGCTGCTCAAAACGCATGAATCTTGTGTATTTGCATGAAATGAAGGGTTTTTGATCTCATAATACGAGCTGGAACGCCTACAGCGAGCACAAAACTCAAATGATCGATTTCGGTATAAAGCAATTTTGCATTCGTTTGGGGCTCGAAACGCATGAATCTTGTGTATTTGCATAAAATAAAGTGTTTTTGATCTCATAATACGAGCTGGAACGCCTACAGCGAGCGCAAAAGTCAAATGTTCAATTTCGATATAAAGCGACTTTGCATTCGTTTGGGGCGCGTTTGGCTGCTCGAAACGCATTAATCTTGCGGATTTGCATGAAATGAAGTGTTTTTGATCTCATAATACGAGCTGGAACGCCTACAGCGAGCACAAAACTCAAATGATCGATTTCGGTATAAAGCAATTTTGCATTCGTTTGGGGCTCGTTTGGCTGCTCAAAACGCATGAATCTTGTGTATTTGCATGAAATGAAGGGTTTTTGATCTCATAATACGAGCTGGAACGCCTACAGCGAGCGCACAACTCAAATGTTCGATTTCGCTATATAGCGACTTTGGATTCGTTTGGCTGCTCGAAACGCATTAATCTTGCGTATTTGCATGAAATGAAGGGTTTTTGATCTCATATTACGAGCTAGAACGCCTACAGCAAGCGCAAAATTCAAATGCTCAATTTCGGTATAAAGCGATTTTGCATCCGTTTGGGGCTCGTTTGGCTGCTCGAAACGCATGAATCTTGTGTATTTGCATAAAATAAAGTGTTTTTGATCTCATAATACGAGCTGGAACTCAAATGTTCGATTTGGCTATATAGCGACTTTGGATTCGTTTGGAGCTCGTTTGGCTGCTCGAAACGCATTAATCTTGCGTATTTGCATAAAATAAAGGGTTTTTGATTTCATAATACAGGCTGTAACGCCTACAGCGAGCGCAAAACTCAAATGTTCGATTTCGCTATATAGCGACTTTGCATTCGTTTGGGGTTCGTTTGGCTGCTCAAAACGCATGAATCTTGCGGATTTGCATGAAATGAAGTGTTTTTGATCTCATAATACGAGCTGGAACGCCTACAGCGAGCGAAAAACTCAAATGCTCGATTTCGCTATAAAGCGACTTTGCATTCGTTTGGGGCTCGTTTGGCTGCTCGAAACACATGAACCTTGCGTACTTGCATAAAATAAACGGTTTTCGATTCCATAATACGAGCTGGAACGCCTACAGCGAGCACAAAACTCTAATGATCGATTTCGGTATAAAGCGATTTTGCATCCGTTTGGGGCTCGTTTGGCTGCTCGAAACGCATGAATCTTGTGCATTTGCATGAAATGAAGGGTTTTTGATCTCATAATACGAGCTGGAACGCCTACAGCGAGCGCACAACTCAAATGTTCGATTTGGCTATATAGCGACTTTGGATTCGTTTGGAGCTCGTTTGGCTGCTCGAAACGCATTAATCTTGCGTATTTGCATAGAATAAAGGGTTTTTGATTTCATAATACAGGCTGTAACGCCTACAGCGAGCGTAAAACTCAAATGCTCGATTTCGCTATACAGCGACTTTGGATTCGTTTGGAGCTCGTTTGGCTGCTCGAAACGCATTAATCTTACGTATTTGCATGAAATGAAGGGTTTTTGATCTCATAATACGAGCTGGAACGCCTACAGCGAGCGCACAACTCAAATGTTCAAATTCGATATAAAGCAACGTTGCTTTCGTTTGGGGCGCGTTTGGCTGCTCGATACGCATGAATCTTTCGTATTTGCATAAAATGATAGGTTTTTAATTTCGTAATAGGAGCTGGAACGCCTACAGCGAGCGCAAAACTCAAATGTTCAATTTCGCTATACAGCGACTTTGCATTCGTTTGGGGCGCGTTTGGCTGCCCGAAACGCATTAATCTTGCGTATTTGCATAAAAAGAAGTGTTTTTGATCTCATAATACGAGCTGGAAAGCCTACAGCGAGCGCAAAACTCAAATGTTCAATTTCGCTATACAGCGACTTTGCATTCGTTTGGGCCTCGTTAGGCTGCTCAAAACGCATGGATCTTGCGGATTTGCATAAAATGAAGTGTTTTTGATCTCATAATACGAGTTGGAACGCCTACAGCGAGCGCAAAACTCAAATGCTCAATTTCGGTATAAAGCGATTTTGCATCCGTTTGGGGCTCGTTTGGCTGCTCGAAACGCATGAATCTTGTGTATTTGCATAAAATAAAGTGTTTTTGATCTCATAATACGAGCTGGAACGCCTACAGCGAGCGCAAAAGTCAAATGTTCAATTTCGATATAAAGCGACTTTGCATTCGTTTGGGGCGCGTTTGGCTGCTCGAAACGCATTAATCTTGCGTATGTGCATGAAATGAAGGGTTTTTGATCTCATAATACGAGCTGGAACGCCTACAGCGAGTGCAAAACTCAAATGTTCAATTTCGCTATACAGCGACTTTGCATTCGTTTGGGCCTCGTTAGGCTGCTCAAAACGCATGGGTCTTGCGGATTTGCATGAAATGGAGTGTTTTTGATCTCATAATACGAGCTGGAACGCCTACAGCGAGCGCAAAACTCAAATGTTCAATTTCGATATAAAGCAACTTTGCATTCGTTTGGGGCGCGTTTGGCTGCTCGAAACGCATGAATCTTTCGTATTTGCATAAAATGATAGGTTTTTAATTTCGTAATAGGAGCTGGAACGCCTACAGCGAGCACAATACTCAAATGTTCGATTTCGCTATACAGCGTCTTTGCATTCGTTTGGGGCGCGTTTGGCTGCCCGAAACGCATTAATCTTGCGTATTTGCATAAAAAGAAGTGTTTTTGATCTCATAATACGAGCTGGTAAGCCTACAGCGAGCGCAAAACTCAAATGTTCAATTTCGCTATACAGCGACTTTGCATTCGTTTGGGCCTCGTTAGGCTGCTCAAAACGCATGGATCTTGCGGATTTGCATAAAATGAAGTGTTTTTGATCTCATAATACGAGTTGGAACGCCTACAGCGAGCGCAAAACTCAAATGCTCAATTTCGGTATAAAGCGATTTTGCATCCGTTTGGGGCTCGTTTGGCTGCTCGAAACGCATGAATCTTGTGTATTTGCATAAAATAAAGTGTTTTTGATCACATAATACGAGCTGGAACGCCTACAGCGAGCGCAAAAGTCAAATGTTCAATTTCGATATAAAGCGATTTTGCATTCGTTTGGGGCGCGTATGGCTGCTCGAAACGCATTAATCTTGCGGATTTGCATGAAATGAAGTGTTTTTGATCTCATAATACGAGCTGGAACGCCTACAGCGAGCACAAAACTCAAATGATCGATTTCGGTATAAAGCAATTTTGCATTCGTTTGGGGCTCGTTTGGCTGCTCGAAACGCATGAATCTTGTGTATTTGCATAAAATAAAGTGTTTTTGATCTCATAATACGAGCTGGAACGCCTACAGCGAGCGCAAAAGTCAAATGTTCAATTTCGATATAAAGCGACTTTGCATTCGTTTGGGGCGCGTTTGGCTGCTCGAAACGCATTAATCTTGCGTATGTGCATGAAATGAAGGGTTTTTGATCTCATAATACGAGCTGGAACGCCTACAGCGAGCGCAAAACTCAAATGTTCAATTTCGCTATACAGCGACTTTGCATTCGTTTGGGCCTCGTTAGGCTGCTCAAAACGCATGGGTCTTGCGGATTTGCATGAAATGGAGTGTTTTTGATCTCATAATACGAGCTGGAACGCCTACAGCGAGCGCAAAACTCAAATGTTCAATTTCGATATAAAGCAACTTTGCATTCGTTTGGGGCGCGTTTGGCTGCTCGAAACGCATGAATCTTTCGTATTTGCATAAAATGATAGGTTTTTAATTTCGTAATAGGAGCTGGAACGCCTACAGCGAGCACAAAACTCAAATGTTCGATTTCGCTATACAGCGTCTTTGCATTCGTTTGGGGCGCGTTTGGCTGCCCGAAACGCATTAATCTTGCGTATTTGCATAAAAAGAAGTGTTTTTGATCTCATAATACGAGCTGGTAAGCCTACAGCGAGCGCAAAACTCAAATGTTCAATTTCGCTATACAGCGACTTTGCATTCGTTTGGGCCTCGTTAGGCTGCTCAAAACGCATGGATCTTGCGGATTTGCATAAAATGAAGTGTTTTTGATCTCATAATACGAGTTGGAACGCCTACAGCGAGCGCAAAACTCAAATGCTCAATTTCGGTATAAAGCGATTTTGCATCCGTTTGGGGCTCGTTTGGCTGCTCGAAACGCATGAATCTTGTGTATTTGCATAAAATAAAGTGTTTTTGATCACATAATACGAGCTGGAACGCCTACAGCGAGCGCAAAAGTCAAATGTTCAATTTCGATATAAAGCGATTTTGCATTCGTTTGGGGCGCGTTTGGCTGCTCGAAACGCATTAATCTTGCGGATTTGCATGAAATGAAGTGTTTTTGATCTCATAATACGAGCTGGAACGCCTACAGCGAGCACAAAACTCAAATGATCGATTTCGGTATAAAGCAATTTTGCATTCGTTTGGGGCTCGTTTGGCTGCTCGAAACGCATGAATCTTGTGTATTTGCATAAAATAAAGTGTTTTTGATCTCATAATACGAGCTGGAACGCCTACAGCGAGCGCAAAAGTCAAATGTTCAATTTCGATATAAAGCGACTTTGCATTCGTTTGGGGCGCGTTTGTCTGCTCGAAACGCATTAATCTTGCGTATGTGCATGAAATGAAGGGTTTTTGATCTCATAATACGAGCTGGAACGCCTACAGCGAGCGCAAAACTCAAATGTTCAATTTCGCTATACAGCGACTTTGCATTCGTTTGGGCCTCGTTAGGCTGCTCAAAACGCATGGGTCTTGCGGATTTGCATGAAATGGAGTGTTTTTGATCTCATAATACGAGCTGGAACGCCTACAGCGAGCGCAAAACTCAAATGTTTAATTTCGATATAAAGCAACTTTGCATTCGTTTGGGGCGCGTTTGGCTGCTCGAAACGCATGAATCTTTCGTATTTGCATAAAATGATAGGTTTTTAATTTCGTAATAGGAGCTGGAACGCCTACAGCGAGCACAAAACTCAAATGTTCGATTTCGCTATACAGCGACTTTGCATTCGTTTGGGGCGCGTTTGGCTGCCCGAAACGCATTAATCTTGCGTATTTGCATAAAAAGAAGTGTTTTTGATCTCATAATACGAGCTGGAAAGCCTACAGCGAGCGCAAAACTCAAATGTTCAATTTCGCTATACAGCGACTTTGCATTCGTTTGGGCCTCGTTAGGCTGCTCAAAACGCATGGATCTTGCGGATTTGCATAAAATGAAGTGTTTTTGATCTCATAATACGAGTTGGAACGCCTACAGCGAGCGCAAAACTCAAATGCTCAATTTCGGTATAAAGCGATTTTGCATCCGTTTGGGGCTCGTTTGGCTGCTCGAAACGCATGAGTCTTGTGTATTTGCATAAAATAAAGTGTTTTTGATCTCATAATACGAGCTGGAACGCCTACAGCGAGCGCAAAAGTCAAATGTTCAATTTCGATATAAAGCGACTTTGCATTCGTTTGGGGCGCGTTTGGCTGCTCGAAACGCATTAATCTTGCGGATTTGCATGAAATGAAGTGTTTTTGATCTCATAATACGAGCTGGAACGCCTACAGCGAGCACAAAACTCAAATGATCGATTTCGGTATAAAGCAATTTTGCATTCGTTTGGGGCTCGTTTGGCTGCTCAAAACGCATGAATCTTGTGTATTTGCATGAAATGAAGGGTTTTTGATCTCATAATACGAGCTGGAACGCCTACAGCGAGCACAAAACTCAAATGATCGATTTCGGTATAAAGCAATTTTGCATTCGTTTGGGGCTCGAAACGCATGAATCTTGTGTATTTGCATAAAATAAAGTGTTTTTGATCTCATAATACGAGCTGGAACGCCTACAGCGAGCGCAAAAGTCAAATGTTCAATTTCGATATAAAGCGACTTTGCATTCGTTTGGGGCGCGTTTGGCTGCTCGAAACGCATTAATCTTGCGGATTTGCATGAAATGAAGTGTTTTTGATCTCATAATACGAGCTGGAACGCCTACAGCGAGCACAAAACTCAAATGATCGATTTCGGTATAAAGCAATTTTGCATTCGTTTGGGGGTCGTTTGGCTGCTCAAAACGCATGAATCTTGTGTATTTGCATGAAATGAAGGGTTTTTGATCTCATAATACGAGCTGGAACGCCTACAGCGAGCGCACAACTCAAATGTTCGATTTCGCTATATAGCGACTTTGGATTCGTTTGGCTGCTCGAAACGCATTAATCTTGCGTATTTGCATGAAATGAAGGGTTTTTGATCTCATATTACGAGCTAGAACGCCTACAGCAAGCGCAAAATTCAAATGCTCAATTTCGGTATAAAGCGATTTTGCATCCGTTTGGGGCTCGTTTGGCTGCTCGAAACGCATGAATCTTGTGTATTTGCATAAAATAAAGTGTTTTTGATCTCATAATACGAGCTGGAACTCAAATGTTCGATTTGGCTATATAGCGACTTTGGATTCGTTTGGAGCTCGTTTGGCTGCTCGAAACGCATTAATCTTGCGTATTTGCATAAAATAAAGGGTTTTTGATTTCATAATACAGGCTGTAACGCCTACAGCGAGCGCAAAACTCAAATGTTCGATTTCGCTATATAGCGACTTTGCATTCGTTTGGGGTTCGTTTGGCTGCTCAAAACGCATGAATCTTGCGGATTTGCATGAAATGAAGTGTTTTTGATCTCATAATACGAGCTGGAACGCCTACAGCGAGCGAAAAACTCAAATGCTCGATTTCGCTATAAAGCGACTTTGCATTCGTTTGGGGCTCGTTTGGCTGCTCGAAACACATGAACCTTGCGTACTTGCATAAAATAAACGGTTTTCGATTCCATAATACGAGCTGGAACGCCTACAGCGAGCACAAAACTCTAATGATCGATTTCGGTATAAAGCGATTTTGCATCCGTTTGGGGCTCGTTTGGCTGCTCGAAACGCATGAATCTTGTGCATTTGCATGAAATGAAGGGTTTTTGATCTCATAATACGAGCTGGAACGCCTACAGCGAGCGCACAACTCAAATGTTCGATTTGGCTATATAGCGACTTTGGATTCGTTTGGAGCTCGTTTGGCTGCTCGAAACGCATTAATCTTGCGTATTTGCATAGAATAAAGGGTTTTTGATTTCATAATACAGGCTGTAACGCCTACAGCGAGCGTAAAACTCAAATGCTCGATTTCGCTATACAGCGACTTTGGATTCGTTTGGAGCTCGTTTGGCTGCTCGAAACGCATTAATCTTACGTATTTGCATGAAATGAAGGGTTTTTGATCTCATAATACGAGCTGGAACGCCTACAGCGAGCGCACAACTCAAATGTTCAAATTCGATATAAAGCAACGTTGCTTTCGTTTGGGGCGCGTTTGGCTGCTCGATACGCATGAATCTTTCGTATTTGCATAAAATGATAGGTTTTTAATTTCGTAATAGGAGCTGGAACGCCTACAGCGAGCGCAAAACTCAAATGTTCAATTTCGCTATACAGCGACTTTGCATTCGTTTGGGGCGCGTTTGGCTGCCCGAAACGCATTAATCTTGCGTATTTGCATAAAAAGAAGTGTTTTTGATCTCATAATACGAGCTGGAAAGCCTACAGCGAGCGCAAAACTCAAATGTTCAATTTCGCTATACAGCGACTTTGCATTCGTTTGGGCCTCGTTAGGCTGCTCAAAACGCATGGATCTTGCGGATTTGCATAAAATGAAGTGTTTTTGATCTCATAATACGAGTTGGAACGCCTACAGCGAGCGCAAAACTCAAATGCTCAATTTCGGTATAAAGCGATTTTGCATCCGTTTGGGGCTCGTTTGGCTGCTCGAAACGCATGAGTCTTGTGTATTTGCATAAAATAAAGTGTTTTTGATCTCATAATACGAGCTGGAACGCCTACAGCGAGCGCAAAAGTCAAATGTTCAATTTCGATATAAAGCGACTTTGCATTCGTTTGGGGCGCGTTTGGCTGCTCGAAACGCATTAATCTTGCGGATTTGCATGAAATGAAGTGTTTTTGATCTCATAATACGAGCTGGAACGCCTACAGCGAGCACAAAACTCAAATGATCGATTTCGGTATAAAGCAATTTTGCATTCGTTTGGGGCTCGTTTGGCTGCTCAAAACGCATGAATCTTGTGTATTTGCATGAAATGAAGGGTTTTTGATCTCATAATACGAGCTGGAACGCCTACAGCGAGCACAAAACTCAAATGATCGATTTCGGTATAAAGCAATTTTGCATTCGTTTGGGGCTCGAAACGCATGAATCTTGTGTATTTGCATAAAATAAAGTGTTTTTGATCTCATAATACGAGCTGGAACGCCTACAGCGAGCGCAAAAGTCAAATGTTCAATTTCGATATAAAGCGACTTTGCATTCGTTTGGGGCGCGTTTGGCTGCTCGAAACGCATTAATCTTGCGGATTTGCATGAAATGAAGTGTTTTTGATCTCATAATACGAGCTGGAACGCCTACAGCGAGCACAAAACTCAAATGATCGATTTCGGTATAAAGCAATTTTGCATTCGTTTGGGGCTCGTTTGGCTGCTCAAAACGCATGAATCTTGTGTATTTGCATGAAATGAAGGGTTTTTGATCTCATAATACGAGCTGGAACGCCTACAGCGAGCGCACAACTCAAATGTTCGATTTCGCTATATAGCGACTTTGGATTCGTTTGGCTGCTCGAAACGCATTAATCTTGCGTATTTGCATGAAATGAAGGGTTTTTGATCTCATATTACGAGCTAGAACGCCTACAGCAAGCGCAAAATTCAAATGCTCAATTTCGGTATAAAGCGATTTTGCATCCGTTTGGGGCTCGTTTGGCTGCTCGAAACGCATGAATCTTGTGTATTTGCATAAAATAAAGTGTTTTTGATCTCATAATACGAGCTGGAACTCAAATGTTCGATTTGGCTATATAGCGACTTTGGATTCGTTTGGAGCTCGTTTGGCTGCTCGAAACGCATTAATCTTGCGTATTTGCATAAAATAAAGGGTTTTTGATTTCATAATACAGGCTGTAACGCCTACAGCGAGCGCAAAACTCAAATGTTCGATTTCGCTATATAGCGACTTTGCATTCGTTTGGGGTTCGTTTGGCTGCTCAAAACGCATGAATCTTGCGGATTTGCATGAAATGAAGTGTTTTTGATCTCATAATACGAGCTGGAACGCCTACAGCGAGCGAAAAACTCAAATGCTCGATTTCGCTATAAAGCGACTTTGCATTCGTTTGGGGCTCGTTTGGCTGCTCGAAACACATGAACCTTGCGTACTTGCATAAAATAAACGGTTTTCGATTCCATAATACGAGCTGGAACGCCTACAGCGAGCACAAAACTCTAATGATCGATTTCGGTATAAAGCGATTTTGCATCCGTTTGGGGCTCGTTTGGCTGCTCGAAACGCATGAATCTTGTGCATTTGCATGAAATGAAGGGTTTTTGATCTCATAATACGAGCTGGAACGCCTACAGCGAGCGCACAACTCAAATGTTCGATTTGGCTATATAGCGACTTTGGATTCGTTTGGAGCTCGTTTGGCTGCTCGAAACGCATTAATCTTGCGTATTTGCATAGAATAAAGGGTTTTTGATTTCATAATACAGGCTGTAACGCCTACAGCGAGCGTAAAACTCAAATGCTCGATTTCGCTATACAGCGACTTTGGATTCGTTTGGAGCTCGTTTGGCTGCTCGAAACGCATTAATCTTACGTATTTGCATGAAATGAAGGGTTTTTGATCTCATAATACGAGCTGGAACGCCTACAGCGAGCGCACAACTCAAATGTTCAAATTCGATATAAAGCAACGTTGCTTTCGTTTGGGGCGCGTTTGGCTGCTCGATACGCATGAATCTTTCGTATTTGCATAAAATGATAGGTTTTTAATTTCGTAATAGGAGCTGGAACGCCTACAGCGAGCGCAAAACTCAAATGTTCAATTTCGCTATACAGCGACTTTGCATTCGTTTGGGGCGCGTTTGGCTGCCCGAAACGCATTAATCTTGCGTATTTGCATAAAAAGAAGTGTTTTTGATCTCATAATACGAGCTGGAAAGCCTACAGCGAGCGCAAAACTCAAATGTTCAATTTCGCTATACAGCGACTTTGCATTCGTTTGGGCCTCGTTAGGCTGCTCAAAACGCATGGATCTTGCGGATTTGCATAAAATGAAGTGTTTTTGATCTCATAATACGAGTTGGAACGCCTACAGCGAGCGCAAAACTCAAATGCTCAATTTCGGTATAAAGCGATTTTGCATCCGTTTGGGGCTCGTTTGGCTGCTCGAAACGCATGAATCTTGTGTATTTGCATAAAATAAAGTGTTTTTGATCTCATAATACGAGCTGGAACGCCTACAGCGAGCGCAAAAGTCAAATGTTCAATTTCGATATAAAGCGACTTTGCATTCGTTTGGGGCGCGTTTGGCTGCTCGAAACGCATTAATCTTGCGTATGTGCATGAAATGAAGGGTTTTTGATCTCATAATACGAGCTGGAACGCCTACAGCGAGTGCAAAACTCAAATGTTCAATTTCGCTATACAGCGACTTTGCATTCGTTTGGGCCTCGTTAGGCTGCTCAAAACGCATGGGTCTTGCGGATTTGCATGAAATGGAGTGTTTTTGATCTCATAATACGAGCTGGAACGCCTACAGCGAGCGCAAAACTCAAATGTTCAATTTCGATATAAAGCAACTTTGCATTCGTTTGGGGCGCGTTTGGCTGCTCGAAACGCATGAATCTTTCGTATTTGCATAAAATGATAGGTTTTTAATTTCGTAATAGGAGCTGGAACGCCTACAGCGAGCACAATACTCAAATGTTCGATTTCGCTATACAGCGTCTTTGCATTCGTTTGGGGCGCGTTTGGCTGCCCGAAACGCATTAATCTTGCGTATTTGCATAAAAAGAAGTGTTTTTGATCTCATAATACGAGCTGGTAAGCCTACAGCGAGCGCAAAACTCAAATGTTCAATTTCGCTATACAGCGACTTTGCATTCGTTTGGGCCTCGTTAGGCTGCTCAAAACGCATGGATCTTGCGGATTTGCATAAAATGAAGTGTTTTTGATCTCATAATACGAGTTGGAACGCCTACAGCGAGCGCAAAACTCAAATGCTCAATTTCGGTATAAAGCGATTTTGCATCCGTTTGGGGCTCGTTTGGCTGCTCGAAACGCATGAATCTTGTGTATTTGCATAAAATAAAGTGTTTTTGATCACATAATACGAGCTGGAACGCCTACAGCGAGCGCAAAAGTCAAATGTTCAATTTCGATATAAAGCGATTTTGCATTCGTTTGGGGCGCGTATGGCTGCTCGAAACGCATTAATCTTGCGGATTTGCATGAAATGAAGTGTTTTTGATCTCATAATACGAGCTGGAACGCCTACAGCGAGCACAAAACTCAAATGATCGATTTCGGTATAAAGCAATTTTGCATTCGTTTGGGGCTCGTTTGGCTGCTCGAAACGCATGAATCTTGTGTATTTGCATAAAATAAAGTGTTTTTGATCTCATAATACGAGCTGGAACGCCTACAGCGAGCGCAAAAGTCAAATGTTCAATTTCGATATAAAGCGACTTTGCATTCGTTTGGGGCGCGTTTGGCTGCTCGAAACGCATTAATCTTGCGTATGTGCATGAAATGAAGGGTTTTTGATCTCATAATACGAGCTGGAACGCCTACAGCGAGCGCAAAACTCAAATGTTCAATTTCGCTATACAGCGACTTTGCATTCGTTTGGGCCTCGTTAGGCTGCTCAAAACGCATGGGTCTTGCGGATTTGCATGAAATGGAGTGTTTTTGATCTCATAATACGAGCTGGAACGCCTACAGCGAGCGCAAAACTCAAATGTTCAATTTCGATATAAAGCAACTTTGCATTCGTTTGGGGCGCGTTTGGCTGCTCGAAACGCATGAATCTTTCGTATTTGCATAAAATGATAGGTTTTTAATTTCGTAATAGGAGCTGGAACGCCTACAGCGAGCACAAAACTCAAATGTTCGATTTCGCTATACAGCGTCTTTGCATTCGTTTGGGGCGCGTTTGGCTGCCCGAAACGCATTAATCTTGCGTATTTGCATAAAAAGAAGTGTTTTTGATCTCATAATACGAGCTGGTAAGCCTACAGCGAGCGCAAAACTCAAATGTTCAATTTCGCTATACAGCGACTTTGCATTCGTTTGGGCCTCGTTAGGCTGCTCAAAACGCATGGATCTTGCGGATTTGCATAAAATGAAGTGTTTTTGATCTCATAATACGAGTTGGAACGCCTACAGCGAGCGCAAAACTCAAATGCTCAATTTCGGTATAAAGCGATTTTGCATCCGTTTGGGGCTCGTTTGGCTGCTCGAAACGCATGAATCTTGTGTATTTGCATAAAATAAAGTGTTTTTGATCACATAATACGAGCTGGAACGCCTACAGCGAGCGCAAAAGTCAAATGTTCAATTTCGATATAAAGCGATTTTGCATTCGTTTGGGGCGCGTTTGGCTGCTCGAAACGCATTAATCTTGCGGATTTGCATGAAATGAAGTGTTTTTGATCTCATAATACGAGCTGGAACGCCTACAGCGAGCACAAAACTCAAATGATCGATTTCGGTATAAAGCAATTTTGCATTCGTTTGGGGCTCGTTTGGCTGCTCGAAACGCATGAATCTTGTGTATTTGCATAAAATAAAGTGTTTTTGATCTCATAATACGAGCTGGAACGCCTACAGCGAGCGCAAAAGTCAAATGTTCAATTTCGATATAAAGCGACTTTGCATTCGTTTGGGGCGCGTTTGTCTGCTCGAAACGCATTAATCTTGCGTATGTGCATGAAATGAAGGGTTTTTGATCTCATAATACGAGCTGGAACGCCTACAGCGAGCGCAAAACTCAAATGTTCAATTTCGCTATACAGCGACTTTGCATTCGTTTGGGCCTCGTTAGGCTGCTCAAAACGCATGGGTCTTGCGGATTTGCATGAAATGGAGTGTTTTTGATCTCATAATACGAGCTGGAACGCCTACAGCGAGCGCAAAACTCAAATGTTCAATTTCGATATAAAGCAACTTTGCATTCGTTTGGGGCGCGTTTGGCTGCTCGAAACGCATGAATCTTTCGTATTTGCATAAAATGATAGGTTTTTAATTTCGTAATAGGAGCTGGAACGCCTACAGCGAGCACAAAACTCAAATGTTCGATTTCGCTATACAGCGACTTTGCATTCGTTTGGGGCGCGTTTGGCTGCCCGAAACGCAATAATCTTGCGTATTTGCATAAAAAGAAGTGTTTTTGATCTCATAATACGAGCTGGAACGCCTACAGCGAGCGCAAAAGTCAAATGTTCAATTTCGATATAAAGCGACTTTGCATTCGTTTGGGGCGCGTTTGGCTGCTCGAAACGCATTAATCTTGCGGATTTGCATGAAATGAAGTGTTTTTGATCTCATAATACGAGCTGGAACGCCTACAGCGAGCACAAAACTCAAATGATCGATTTCGGTATAAAGCAATTTTGCATTCGTTTGGGGCTCGTTTGGCTGCTCAAAACGCATGAATCTTGTGTATTTGCATGAAATGAAGGGTTTTTGATCTCATAATACGAGCTGGAACGCCTACAGCGAGCGCACAACTCAAATGTTCGATTTCGCTATATAGCGACTTTGGATTCGTTTGGCTGCTCGAAACGCATTAATCTTGCGTATTTGCATGAAATGAAGGGTTTTTGATCTCATATTACGAGCTAGAACGCCTACAGCAAGCGCAAAATTCAAATGCTCAATTTCGGTATAAAGCGATTTTGCATCCGTTTGGGGCTCGTTTGGCTGCTCGAAACGCATGAATCTTGTGTATTTGCATAAAATAAAGTGTTTTTGATCTCATAATACGAGCTGGAACTCAAATGTTCGATTTGGCTATATAGCGACTTTGGATTCGTTTGGAGCTCGTTTGGCTGCTCGAAACGCATTAATCTTGCGTATTTGCATAAAATAAAGGGTTTTTGATTTCATAATACAGGCTGTAACGCCTACAGCGAGCGCAAAACTCAAATGTTCGATTTCGCTATATAGCGACTTTGCATTCGTTTGGGGTTCGTTTGGCTGCTCAAAACGCATGAATCTTGCGGATTTGCATGAAATGAAGTGTTTTTGATCTCATAATACGAGCTGGAACGCCTACAGCGAGCACAAAACTCAAATGATCGATTTCGGTATAAAGCAATTTTGCATTCGTTTGGGGCTCGTTTGGCTGCTCAAAACGCATGAATATTGCGTATTTGCATAAAATGAAGTGTTTTTGATCTCATAATACGAGCTGGAACGCCTACAGCGAGCGAAAAACTCAAATGCTCGATTTCGCTATAAAGCGACTTTGCATTCGTTTGGGGCTCGTTTGGCTGCTCGAAACACATGAACCTTGCGTACTTGCATAAAATAAACGGTTTTCGATTCCATAATACGAGCTGGAACGCCTACAGCGAGCACAAAACTCTAATGATCGATTTCGGTATAAAGCGATTTTGCATCCGTTTGGGGCTCGTTTGGCTGCTCGAAACGCATGAATCTTGTGTATTTGCATGAAATGAAGGGTTTTTGATCTCATAATACGAGCTGGAACGCCTACAGCGAGCGCACAACTCAAATGTTCGATTTGGCTATATAGCGACTTTGGATTCGTTTGGAGCTCGTTTGGCTGCTCGAAACGCATTAATCTTGCGTATTTGCATAGAATAAAGGGTTTTTGATTTCATAATACAGGCTGTAACGCCTACAGCGAGCGTAAAACTCAAATGCTCGATTTCGCTATACAGCGACTTTGGATTCGTTTGGAGCTCGTTTGGCTGCTCGAAACGCATTAATCTTACGTATTTGCATGAAATGAAGGGTTTTTGATCTCATAATACGAGCTGGAACGCCTACAGCGAGCGCACAACTCAAATGTTCAAATTCGATATAAAGCAACGTTGCTTTCGTTTGGGGCGCGTTTGGCTGCTCGATACGCATGAATCTTTCGTATTTGCATAAAATGATAGGTTTTTAATTTCGTAATAGGAGCTGGAACGCCTACAGCGAGCGCAAAACTCAAATGTTCAATTTCGCTATACAGCGACTTTGCATTCGTTTGGGGCGCGTTTGGCTGCCCGAAACGCATTAATCTTGCGTATTTGCATAAAAAGAAGTGTTTTTGATCTCATAATACGAGCTGGAAAGCCTACAGCAAGCGCAAAACTCAAATGTTCAATTTCGCTATACAGCGACTTTGCATTCGTTTGGGCCTCGTTAGGCTGCTCAAAACGCATGGGTCTTGCGGATTTGCATGAAATGGAGTGTTTTTGATCTCATAATACGAGCTGGAACGCCTACAGCGAGCGCAAAACTCAAATGTTCAATTTCGATATAAAGCAACTTTGCATTCGTTTGGGGCGCGTTTGGCTGCTCGAAACGCATGAATCTTTCGTATTTGCATAAAATGATAGGTTTTTAATTTCGTAATAGGAGCTGGAACGCCTACAGCGAGCACAATACTCAAATGTTCGACTTCGCTATACAGCGTCTTTGCATTCGTTTGGGGCGCGTTTGGCTGCCCGAAACGCATTAATCTTGCGTATTTGCATAAAAAGAAGTGTTTTTGATCTCATAATACGAGCTGGTAAGCCTACAGCGAGCGCAAAACTCAAATGTTCAATTTCGCTATACAGCGACTTTGCATTCGTTTGGGCCTCGTTAGGCTGCTCAAAACGCATGGATCTTGCGGATTTGCATAAAATGAAGTGTTTTTGATCTCATAATACGAGTTGGAACGCCTACAGCGAGCGCAAAACTCAAATGCTCAATTTCGGTATAAAGCGATTTTGCATCCGTTTGGGGCTCGTTTGGCTGCTCGAAACGCATGAATCTTGTGTATTTGCATAAAATAAAGTGTTTTTGATCACATAATACGAGCTGGAACGCCTACAGCGAGCGCAAAAGTCAAATGTTCAATTTCGATATAAAGCGACTTTGCATTCGTTTGGGGCGCGTTTGGCTGCTCGAAACGCATTAATCTTGCGGATTTGCATGAAATGAAGTGTTTTTGATCTCATAATACGAGCTGGAACGCCTACAGCGAGCACAAAACTCAAATGATCGATTTCGGTATAAAGCAATTTTGCATTCGTTTGGGGCTCGTTTGGCTGCTCAAAACGCATGAATCTTGTGTATTTGCATGAAATGAAGGGTTTTTGATCTCATAATACGAGCTGGAACGCCTACAGCGAGCACAAAACTCAAATGATCGATTTCGGTATAAAGCAATTTTGCATTCGTTTGGGGCTCGTTTGGCTGCTCAAAACGCATGAATATTGCGTATTTGCATAAAATGAAGTGTTTTTGATCTCATAATACGAGCTGGAACGCCTACAGCGAGCGAAAAACTCAAATGCTCGATTTCGCTATAAAGCGACTTTGCATTCGTTTGGGGCTCGTTTGGCTGCTCGAAACACATGAACCTTGCGTACTTGCATAAAATAAACGGTTTTCGATTCCATAATACGAGCTGGAACGCCTACAGCGAGCACAAAACTCTAATGATCGATTTCGGTATAAAGCGATTTTGCATCCGTTTGGGGCTCGTTTGGCTGCTCGAAACGCATGAATCTTGTGTATTTGCATGAAATGAAGGGTTTTTGATCTCATAATACGAGCTGGAACGCCTACAGCGAGCGTAAAACTCAAATGCTCGATTTCGCTATACAGCGACTTTGGATTCGTTTGGAGCTCGTTTGGCTGCTAGAAACGCATTAATCTTGCGTATTTGCATGAAATGAAGGGTTTTTGATCTCATAATACGAGCTGGAACGCCTACAGCGAGCGCAAAACTCAAATGCTCGATTTCGGTATAAAGCGATTTTGCATCCGTTTGGGGCTCGTTTGGCTGCTCGAAACGCATGAATCTTGTGTATTTGCATAAAATAAAGTGTTTTTGATCTCATAATACGAACTGGAACGCCTACAGCGAGCGCAAAAATCAAATGTTCAATTTCGATATAAAGCGACTTTGCATTCGTTTGGGGCGCGTTTGACTGCTCGAAACGCATGAATCTTGCGTATTTGCATACGATAAAGGGTTTTTGATTTCATAATGCAGGCTGTAACGCCTACAGCGAGCGCAAAACTCAAATGCTCGATTTCGCTATACAGCGACTTTGGATTCGTTTGGAGCTCGTTTGGCTGCTCGAAACGCATTAATCTTGCGTATTTGCATGAAATGAAGGGTTTTTGATCTCATAATACGAGCTGGAACGCCTACAGCGAGCGCAAAACTCAAATGCTCGATTTCGCTATACAGCGACTTTGGATTCGTTTGGAGCTCGTTTGGCTGCTCGAAACGCATTAATCTTGCGTATTTGCATGAAATGAAGGGTTTTTGATCTCATAATACGAGCTGGAACGCCTACAGCGAGCGCAAAACTCAAATGCTCGATTTCGCTATACAGCGACTTTGGATTCGTTTGGAGCTCGTTTGGCTGCTCGAAACGCATTAATCTTGCGTATTTGCATGAAATGAAGGGTTTTTGATCTCATAATACGAGCTGGAACGCCTACAGCGAGCGCACAACTCAAATGTTCAAATTCGATATAAAGCAACTTTGCTTTCGTTTGGGGCGCGTTTGGCTGCTCGAAACGCATGAATCTTTCGTATTTGCATAAAATGATAGGTTTTTAATTTCGTAATAGGAGCTGGAACGCCTACAGCGAGCGCAAAACTCAAATGTTCAATTTCGCTATACAGCGACTTTCCATTCGTTTGGGGCGCGTTTGGCTGCCCGAAACGCATTAATCTTGCGTATTTGCATAAAAAGAAGTGTTTTTGATCTCATAATACGAGCTGGAAAGCCTACAGCGAGCGCAAAACTCAAATGTTCAATTTCGCTATACAGCGACTTTGCATTCGTTTGGGCCTCGTTAGGCTGCTCAAAACGCATGGATCTTGCGGATTTGCATAAAATGAAGTGTTTTTGATCTCATAATACGAGTTGGAACGCCTACAGCGAGCGCAAAACTCAAATGCTCAATTTCGGTATAAAGCGATTTTGCATCCGTTTGGGGCTCGTTTGGCTGCTCGAAACGCATGAATCTTGTGTATTTGCATAAAATAAAGTGTTTTTGATCACATAATACGAGCTGGAACGCCTACAGCGAGCGCAAAAGTCAAATGTTCAATTTCGATATAAAGCGACTTTGCATTCGTTTGGGGCGCGTTTGGCTGCTCGAAACGCATTAATCTTGCGGATTTGCATGAAATGAAGTGTTTTTGATCTCATAATACGAGCTGGAACGCCTACAGCGAGCACAAAACTCAAATGATCGATTTCGGTATAAAGCAATTTTGCATTCGTTTGGGGCTCGTTTGGCTGCTCAAAACGCATGAATCTTGTGTATTTGCATGAAATGAAGGGTTTTTGATCTCATAATACGAGCTGGAACGCCTACAGCGAGCGCATAACTCAAATGTTCGATTTCGCTATAAAGCGACTTTGCATTCGTTTGGGGCTCGTTTGGCTGCTCGAAACACATGAACCTTGCGTACTTGCATAAAATAAACGGTTTTCGATTCCATAATACGAGCTGGAACGCCTACAGCGAGCACAAAACTCTAATGATCGATTTCGGTATAAAGCGATTTTGCATCCGTTTGGGGCTCGTTTGGCTGCTCGAAACGCATGAATCTTGTGTATTTGCATGAAATGAAGGGTTTTTGATCTCATAATACGAGCTGGAACGCCTACAGCGAGCGTAAAACTCAAATGCTCGATTTCGCTATACAGCGACTTTGGATTCGTTTGGAGCTCGTTTGGCTGCTAGAAACGCATTAATCTTGCGTATTTGCATGAAATGAAGGGTTTTTGATCTCATAATACGAGCTGGAACGCCTACAGCGAGCGCAAAACTCAAATGCTCGATTTCGGTATAAAGCGATTTTGCATCCGTTTGGGGCTCGTTTGGCTGCTCGAAACGCATGAATCTTGTGTATTTGCATAAAATAAAGTGTTTTTGATCTCATAATACGAACTGGAACGCCTACAGCGAGCGCAAAAATCAAATGTTCAATTTCGATATAAAGCGACTTTGCATTCGTTTGGGGCGCGTTTGACTGCTCGAAACGCATGAATCTTGCGTATTTGCATACGATAAAGGGTTTTTGATTTCATAATGCAGGCTGTAACGCCTACAGCGAGCGCAAAACTCAAATGCTCGATTTCGCTATACAGCGACTTTGGATTCGTTTGGAGCTCGTTTGGCTGCTCGAAACGCATTAATCTTGCGTATTTGCATGAAATGAAGGGTTTTTGATCTCATAATACGAGCTGGAACGCCTACAGCGAGCGCAAAACTCAAATGCTCGATTTCGCTATACAGCGACTTTGGATTCGTTTGGAGCTCGTTTGGCTGCTCGAAACGCATTAATCTTGCGTATTTGCATGAAATGAAGGGTTTTTGATCTCATAATACGAGCTGGAACGCCTACAGCGAGCGCAAAACTCAAATGCTCGATTTCGCTATACAGCGACTTTGGATTCGTTTGGAGCTCGTTTGGCTGCTCGAAACGCATTAATCTTGCGTATTTGCATGAAATGAAGGGTTTTTGATCTCATAATACGAGCTGGAACGCCTACAGCGAGCGCACAACTCAAATGTTCAAATTCGATATAAAGCAACTTTGCTTTCGTTTGGGGCGCGTTTGGCTGCTCGAAACGCATGAATCTTTCGTATTTGCATAAAATGATAGGTTTTTAATTTCGTAATAGGAGCTGGAACGCCTACAGCGAGCGCAAAACTCAAATGTTCAATTTCGCTATACAGCGACTTTCCATTCGTTTGGGGCGCGTTTGGCTGCCCGAAACGCATTAATCTTGCGTATTTGCATAAAAAGAAGTGTTTTTGATCTCATAATACGAGCTGGAAAGCCTACAGCGAGCGCAAAACTCAAATGTTCAATTTCGCTATACAGCGACTTTGCATTCGTTTGGGCCTCGTTAGGCTGCTCAAAACGCATGGATCTTGCGGATTTGCATAAAATGAAGTGTTTTTGATCTCATAATACGAGTTGGAACGCCTACAGCGAGCGCAAAACTCAAATGCTCAATTTCGGTATAAAGCGATTTTGCATCCGTTTGGGGCTCGTTTGGCTGCTCGAAACGCATGAATCTTGTGTATTTGCATAAAATAAAGTGTTTTTGATCACATAATACGAGCTGGAACGCCTACAGCGAGCGCAAAAGTCAAATGTTCAATTTCGATATAAAGCGACTTTGCATTCGTTTGGGGCGCGTTTGGCTGCTCGAAACGCATTAATCTTGCGGATTTGCATGAAATGAAGTGTTTTTGATCTCATAATACGAGCTGGAACGCCTACAGCGAGCACAAAACTCAAATGATCGATTTCGGTATAAAGCAATTTTGCATTCGTTTGGGGCTCGTTTGGCTGCTCAAAACGCATGAATCTTGTGTATTTGCATGAAATGAAGGGTTTTTGATCTCATAATACGAGCTGGAACGCCTACAGCGAGCGCATAACTCAAATGTTCGATTTCGCTATATAGCGACTTTGGATTCGTTTGGCTGCTCGAAACGCATTAATCTTGCGTATTTGCATGAAATGAAGGGTTTTTGATCTCATATTACGAGCTAGAACGCCTACAGCAAGCGCAAAATTCAAATGCTCAATTTCGGTATAAAGCGATTTTGCATCCGTTTGGGGCTCGTTTGGCTGCTCGAAACGCATGAATCTTGTGTATTTGCATAAAATAAAGTGTTTTTGATCTCATAATACGAGCTGGAACGCCTACAGCGAGCGCACAACTCAAATGTTCGATTTGGCTATATAGCGACTTTGGATTCGTTTGGAGCTCGTTTGGCTGCTCGAAACGCATTAATCTTGCGTATTTGCATAAAATAAAGGGTTTTTGATTTCATAATACAGGCTGTAACGCCTACAGCGAGCGCAAAACTCAAATGTTCGATTTCGCTATATAGCGACTTTGCATTCGTTTGGGGTTCGTTTGGCTGCTCAAAACGCATGAATCTTGCGGATTTGCATGAAATGAAGTGTTTTTGATCTCATAATACGAGCTGGAACGCCTACAGCGAGCACAAAACTCAAATGATCGATTTCGGTATAAAGCAATTTTGCATTCGTTTGGGGCTCGTTTGGCTGCTCGAAACGCATGAATCTTGTGTATTTGCATGAAATGAAGGGTTTTTGATCTCATAATACGAGCTGGAACGCCTACAGCGAGCGCACAACTCAAATGTTCGATTTGGCCATATAGCGACTTTGGATTCGTTTGGAGCTCGTTTGGCTGCTCGAAACGCATTAATCTTGCGTATTTGCATAAAATAAAGGGTTTTTGATTTCATAATACAGGCTGTAACGCCTACAGCGAGCGTAAAACTCAAATGCTCGATTTCGCTATACAGCGACTTTGGATTCGTTTGGAGCTCGTTTGGCTGCTCGAAACGCATTAATCTTGCGTATTTGCATGAAATGAAGGGTTTTTGATCTCATAATACGAGCTGGAACGCCTACAGCGAGCGCACAACTCAAATGTTCAAATTCGATATAAAGCAACATTGCTTTCGTTTGGGGCGCGTTTGGCTGCTCGAAACGCATGAATCTTTCGTATTTGCATAAAATGATAGGTTTTTAATTTCGTAATAGGAGCTGGAACGCCTACAGCGAGCGCAAAACTCAAATGTTCAATTTCGCTATACAGCGACTTTGCATTCGTTTGGGGCGCGTTTGGCTGCCCGAAACGCATTAATCTTGCGTATTTGCATAAAAAGAAGTGTTTTTGATCTCATAATACGAGCTGGAAAGCCTACAGCGAGCGCAAAACTCAAATGTTCAATTTCGCTATACAGCGACTTTGCATTCGTTTGGGCCTCGTTAGGCTGCTCAAAACGCATGGATCTTGCGGATTTGCATAAAATGAAGTGTTTTTGATCTCATAATACGAGTTGGAACGCCTACAGCGAGCGCAAAACTCAAATGCTCAATTTCGGTATAAAGCGATTTTGCATCCGTTTGGGGCTCGTTTGGCTGCTCGAAACGCATGAATCTTGTGTATTTGCATAAAATAAAGTGTTTTTGATCTCATAATACGAGCTGGAACGCCTACAGCGAGCGCAAAAGTCAAATGTTCAATTTCGATATAAAGCGACTTTGCATTCGTTTGGGGCGCGTTTGGCTGCTCGAAACGCATTAATCTTGCGGATTTGCATGAAATGAAGTGTTTTTGATCTCATAATACGAGCTGGAACGCCTACAGCGAGCACAAAACTCAAATGATCGATTTCGGTATAAAGCAATTTTGCATTCGTTTGGGGCTCGTTTGGCTGCTCAAAACGCATGAATCTTGTGTATTTGCATGAAATGAAGGGTTTTTGATCTCATAATACGAGCTGGAACGCCTACAGCGAGCGCATAACTCAAATGTTCGATTTCGCTATATAGCGACTTTGGATTCGTTTGGCTGCTCGAAACGCATTAATCTTGCGTATTTGCATGAAATGAAGGGTTTTTGATCTCATATTACGAGCTAGAACGCCTACAGCAAGCGCAAAATTCAAATGCTCAATTTCGGTATAAAGCGATTTTGCATCCGTTTGGGGCTCGTTTGGCTGCTCGAAACGCATGAATCTTGTGTATTTGCATAAAATAAAGTGTTTTTGATCTCATAATACGAGCTGGAACGCCTACAGCGAGCGCACAACTCAAATGTTCGATTTGGCTATATAGCGACTTTGGATTCGTTTGGAGCTCGTTTGGCTGCTCGAAACGCATTAATCTTGCGTATTTGCATAAAATAAAGGGTTTTTGATTTCATAATACAGGCTGTAACGCCTACAGCGAGCGCAAAACTCAAATGCTCGATTTCGCTATACAGCGACTTTGGATTCGTTTGGAGCTCGTTTGGCTGCTCGAAACGCATTAATCTTGCGTATTTGCATGAAATGAAGGGTTTTTGATCTCATAATACGAGCTGGAACGCCTACGGCGAGCGCACAACTCAAATGTTCAAATTCGATATAAAGCAACTTTGCTTTCGTTTGGGGCGCGTTTGGCTGCTCGAAACGCATGAATCTTTCGTATTTGCATGAAATGGAGTGTTTTTGATCTCATAATACGAGCTGGAACGCCTACAGCGAGCGCAAAACTCAAATGTTCAATTTCGATATAAAGCAACTTTGCATTCGTTTGGGGCGCGTTTGGCTGCTCGAAACGCATGAATCTTTCGTATTTGCATAAAATTATAGGTTTTTAATTTCGTAATAGGAGCTGGAACGCCTACAGCGAGCGCAAAACTCAAATGTTCGATTTCGCTATACAGCGACTTTGCATTCGTTTGGGGCGCGTTTGGCTGCCCGAAACGCATTAATCTTGCGTATTTGCATAAAAAGAAGTGTTTTTGATCTCATAATACGAGCTGGAAAGCCTACAGCGAGCGCAAAACTCAAATGTTCAATTTCGCTATACAGCGACTTTGCATTCGTTTGGGCCTCGTTAGGCTGCTCAAAACGCATGGATCTTGCGGATTTGCATAAAATGAAGTGTTTTTGATCTCATAATACGAGTTGGAACGCCTACAGCGAGCGCAAAACTCAAATGCTCAATTTCGGTATAAAGCGATTTTGCATCCGTTTGGGGCTCGTTTGGCTGCTCGAAACGCATGAATCTTGTGTATTTGCATAAAATAAAGTGTTTTTGATCTCATAATACGAGCTGGAACGCCTACAGCGAGCGCAAAAGTCAAATGTTCAATTTCGATATAAAGCGACTTTGCATTCGTTTGGGGCGCGTTTGGCTGCTCGAAACGCATTAATCTTGCGGATTTGCATGAAATGAAGTGTTTTTGATCTCATAATACGAGCTGGAACGCCTACAGCGAGCACAAAACTCAAATGATCGATTTCGGTATAAAGCAATTTTGCATTCGTTTGGGGCTCGTTTGGCTGCTCAAAACGCATGAATCTTGTGTATTTGCATGAAATGAAGGGTTTTTGATCTCATAATACGAGCTGGAACGCCTACAGCGAGCGCATAACTCAAATGTTCGATTTCGCTATATAGCGACTTTGGATTCGTTTGGCTGCTCGAAACGCATTAATCTTGCGTATTTGCATGAAATGAAGGGTTTTTGATCTCATATTACGAGCTAGAACGCCTACAGCAAGCGCAAAATTCAAATGCTCAATTTCGGTATAAAGCGATTTTGCATCCGTTTGGGGCTCGTTTGGCTGCTCGAAACGCATGAATCTTGTGTATTTGCATAAAATAAAGTGTTTTTGATCTCATAATACGAGCTGGAACGCCTACAGCGAGCGCACAACTCAAATGTTCGATTTGGCTATATAGCGACTTTGGATTCGTTTGGAGCTCGTTTGGCTGCTCGAAACGCATTAATCTTGCGTATTTGCATAAAATAAAGGGTTTTTGATTTCATAATACAGGCTGTAACGCCTACAGCGAGCGCAAAACTCAAATGCTCGATTTCGCTATACAGCGACTTTGGATTCGTTTGGAGCTCGTTTGGCTGCTCGAAACGCATTAATCTTGCGTATTTGCATGAAATGAAGGGTTTTTGATCTCATAATACGAGCTGGAACGCCTACGGCGAGCGCACAACTCAAATGTTCAAATTCGATATAAAGCAACTTTGCTTTCGTTTGGGGCGCGTTTGGCTGCTCGAAACGCATGAATCTTTCGTATTTGCATGAAATGGAGTGTTTTTGATCTCATAATACGAGCTGGAACGCCTACAGCGAGCGCAAAACTCAAATGTTCAATTTCGATATAAAGCAACTTTGCATTCGTTTGGGGCGCGTTTGGCTGCTCGAAACGCATGAATCTTTCGTATTTGCATAAAATTATAGGTTTTTAATTTCGTAATAGGAGCTGGAACGCCTACAGCGAGCGCAAAACTCAAATGTTCGATTTCGCTATACAGCGACTTTGCATTCGTTTGGGGCGCGTTTGGCTGCCCGAAACGCATTAATCTTGCGTATTTGCATAAAAAGAAGTGTTTTTGATCTCATAATACGAGCTGGAAAGCCTACAGCGAGCGCAAAACTCAAATGTTCAATTTCGCTATACAGCGACTTTGCATTCGTTTGGGCCTCGTTAGGCTGCTCAAAACGCATGGATCTTGCGGATTTGCATAAAATGAAGTGTTTTTGATCTCATAATACGAGTTGGAACGCCTACAGCGAGCGCAAAACTCAAATGCTCAATTTCGGTATAAAGCGATTTTGCATCCGTTTGGGGCTCGTTTGGCTGCTCGAAACGCATGAATCTTGTGTATTTGCATAAAATAAAGTGTTTTTGATCTCATAATACGAGCTGGAACGCCTACAGCGAGCGCAAAAGTCAAATGTTCAATTTCGATATAAAGCGACTTTGCATTCGTTTGGGGCGCGTTTGGCTGCTCGAAACGCATTAATCTTGCGGACTTGCATGAAATGAAGTGTTTTTGATCTCATAATACGAGCTGGAACGCCTACAGCGAGCACAAAACTCAAATGATCGATTTCGGTATAAAGCAATTTTGCATTCGTTTGGGGCTCGTTTGGCTGCTCAAAACGCATGAATCTTGTGTATTTGCATGAAATGAAGGGTTTTTGATCTCATAATACGAGCTGGAACGCCTACAGCGAGCGCACAACTCAAATGTTCGATTTCGCTATATAGCGACTTTGGATTCGTTTGGCTGCTCGAAACGCATTAATCTTGCGTATTTGCATGAAATGAAGGGTTTTTGATCTCATATTACGAGCTAGAACGCCTACAGCAAGCGCAAAATTCAAATGCTCAATTTCGGTATAAAGCGATTTTGCATCCTTTTGGGGCTCGTTTGGCTGCTCGAAACGCATGAATCTTGTGTATTTGCATAAAATAAAGTGTTTTTGATCTCATAATACGAGCTGGAACGCCTACAGCGAGCGCACAACTCAAATGTTCGATTTGGCTATATAGCGACTTTGGATTCGTTTGGAGCTCGTTTGGCTGCTCGAAACGCATTAATCTTGCGTATTTGCATAAAATAAAGGGTTTTTGATTTCATAATACAGGCTGTAACGCCTACAGCGAGCGCAAAACTCAAATGTTCGATTTCGCTATATAGCGACTTTGCATTCGTTTGGGGTTCGTTTGGCTGCTCAAAACGCATGAATCTTGCGGATTTGCATGAAATGAAGTGTTTTTGATCTCATAATACGAGCTGGAACGCCTACAGCGAGCACAAAACTCAAATGATCGATTTCGGTATAAAGCAATTTTGCATTCGTTTGGGGCTCGTTTGGCTGCTCAAAACGCATGAATATTGCGTATTTGCATAAAATGAAGTGTTTTTGATCTCATAATACGAGCTGGAACGCCTACAGCGAGCGAAAAACTCAAATGCTCGATTTCGCTATAAAGCGACTTTGCATTCGTTTGGGGCTCGTTTGGCTGCTCGAAACACATGAACCTTGCGTACTTGCATAAAATAAACGGTTTTCGATTCCATAATACGAGCTGGAACGCCTACAGCGAGCACAAAACTCTAATGATCGATTTCGGTATAAAGCGATTTTGCATCCGTTTGGGGCTCGTTTGGCTGCTCGAAACGCATGAATCTTGTGTATTTGCATGAAATGAAGGGTTTTTGATCTCATAATACGAGCTGGAACGCCTACAGCGAGCGCACAACTCAAATGTTCGATTTGGCTATATAGCGACTTTGGATTCGTTTGGAGCTCGTTTGGCTGCTCGAAACGCATTAATCTTGCGTATTTGCATAGAATAAAGGGTTTTTGATTTCATAATACAGGCTGTAACGCCTACAGCGAGCGTAAAACTCAAATGCTCGATTTCGCTATACAGCGACTTTGGATTCGTTTGGAGCTCGTTTGGCTGCTCGAAACGCATTAATCTTGCGTATTTGCATGAAATAAAGGGTTTTTGATCTCATAATACGAGCTGGAACGCCTACAGCGAGCGCACAACTCAAATGTTCAAATTCGATATAAAGCAACATTGCTTTCGTTTGGGGCGCGTTTGGCTACTCGAAACGCATGAATCTTTCGTATTTGCATAAAATGATAGGTTTTTAATTTCGTAATAGGAGCTGGAACGCCTACAGCGAGCGCAAAACTCAAATGTTCAATTTCGCTATACAGCGACTTTGCATTCGTTTGGGCCTCGTTAGGCTGCTCAAAACGCATGGATCTTGCGGATTTGCATAAAATGAAGTGTTTTTGATCTCATAATACGAGTTGGAACGCCTACAGCGAGCGCAAAACTCAAATGCTCAATTTCGGTATAAAGCGATTTTGCATCCGTTTGGGGCTCGTTTGGCTGCTCGAAACGCATGAATCTTGTGTATTTGCATAAAATAAAGTGTTTTTGATCTCATAATACGAGCTGGAACGCCTACAGCGAGCGCAAAAGTCAAATGTTCAATTTCGATATAAAGCGACTTTGCATTCGTTTGGGGCGCGTTTGGCTGCTCGAAACGCATTAATCTTGCGTATGTGCATGAAATGAAGGGTTTTTGATCTCATAATACGAGCTGGAACGCCTACAGCGAGCGCACAACTCAAATGCTCGATTTCGCTATACAGCGACTTTGGATTCGTTTGGAGCTCGTTTGGCTGCTCGAAACGCATTAATCTTGCGTATTTGCATGAAACGAAGGGTTTTTGATCTCATATTACGAGCTAGAACGCCTACAGCGAGCGCAAAATTCAAATGCTCAATTTCGGTATAAAGCGATTTTGCATCCGTTTGGGGCTCGTTTGGCTGCTCGAAACGCATGAATCTTGTGTATTTGCATAAAATAAAGTGTTTTTGATCTCATAATACGAGCTGGAACGCCTACAGCGAGCGCAAAAATCAAATGTTCAATTTCGATATAAAGCGACTTTGCATTCGTTTGGGGCGCGTTTGACTGCTCGAAACGCATGAATCTTGCGTATTTGCATAAAATAAAGGGTTTTTGATTTCATAATACAGGCTGTAACGCCTACAGCGAGCGCAAAACTCAAATGTTCGATTTCGCTGTATAGCGACTTTGCATTCGTTTGGGGTTCGTTTGGCTGCTCAAAACGCATGAATCTTGCGGATTTGCATGAAATGAAGTGTTTTTGATCTCATAATACGAGCTGGAACGCCTACAGCGAGCACAAAACTCAAATGATCGATTTCGGTATAAAGCAATTTTGCATTCGTTTGGGGCTCGTTTGGCTGCTCAAAACGCATGAATATTGCGTATTTGCATAAAATGAAGTGTTTTTGATCTCATAATACGAGCTGGAACGCCTACAGCGAGCGAAAAACTCAAATGCTCGATTTCGCTATAAAGCGACTTTGCATTCGTTTGGGGCTCGTTTGGCTGCTCGAAACACATGAACCTTGCGTACTTGCATAAAATAAACGGTTTTCGATTCCATAATACGAGCTGGAACGCCTACAGCGAGCACAAAACTCTAATGATCGATTTCGGTATAAAGCGATTTTGCATCCGTTTGGGGCTCGTTTGGCTGCTCGAAACGCATGAATCTTGTGTATTTGCATGAAATGAAGGGTTTTTGATCTCATAATACGAGCTGGAACGCCTACAGCGAGCGCACAACTCAAATGTTCGATTTCGCTATATAGCGACTTTGGATTCGTTTGGAGCTCGTTTGGCTGCTCGAAACGCATTAATCTTGCGTATTTGCATAAAATAAAGGGTTTTTGATTTCATAATACAGGCTGTAACGCCTACAGCGAGCGTAAAACTCAAATGCTCGATTTCGCTATACAGCGACTTTGGATTCGTTTGGAGCTCGTTTGGCTGCTAGAAACGCATTAATCTTGCGTATTTGCATGAAATGAAGGGTTTTTGATCTCATAATACGAGCTGGAACACCTACAGCAAGCACAAAACTCTAATGATCGATTTCGGTATAAAGCGATTTTGCATCCGTTTGGGGCTCGTTTGGCTGCTCGAAACGCATGAATCTTGTGTATTTGCATAAAATAAAGTGTTTTTGATCACATAATACGAGCTGGAACGCCTACAGCGAGCGCAAAAGTCAAATGTTCAATTTCGATATAAAGCGACTTTGCATTCGTTTGGGGCGCGTTTGGCTGCTCGAAACGCATTAATCTTGCGGATTTGCATGAAATGAAGTGTTTTTGATCTCATAATACGAGCTGGAACGCCTACAGCGAGCACAAAATTCAAATGATCGATTTCGGTATAAAGCAATTTTGCATTCGTTTGGGGCTCGTTTGGCTGCTCAAAACGCATGAATCTTGTGTATTTGCATAAAATGATAGGTTTTTAATTTCGTAATAGGAGCTGGAACGCCTACAGCGAGCGCAAAACTCAAATGTTCAATTTCGCTATACAGCGACTTTGCATTCGTTTGGGGCGCGTTTGGCTGCCCGAAACGCATTAATCTTGCGTATTTGCATAAAAAGAAGTGTTTTTGATCTCATAATACGAGCTGGAAAGCCTACAGCGAGCGCAAAACTCAAATGTTCAATTTCGCTATACAGCGACTTTGCATTCGTTTGGGCCTCGTTAGGCTGCTCAAAACGCATGGATCTTGCGGATTTGCATAAAATGAAGTGTTTTTGATCTCATAATACGAGTTGGAACGCCTACAGCGAGCGCAAAACTCAAATGCTCAATTTCGGTATAAAGCGATTTTGCATCCGTTTGGGGCTCGTTTGGCTGCTCGAAACGCATGAATCTTGTGTATTTGCATAAAATAAAGTGTTTTTGATCTCATAATACGAGCTGGAACGCCTACAGCGAGCGCAAAAGTCAAATGTTCAATTTCGATATAAAGCGACTTTGCATTCGTTTGGGGCGCGTTTGGCTGCTCGAAACGCATTAATCTTGCGTATGTGCATGAAATGAAGGGTTTTTGATCTCATAATACGAGCTGGAACGCCTACAGCGAGTGCAAAACTCAAATGTTCAATTTCGCTATACAGCGACTTTGCATTCGTTTGGGCCTCGTTAGGCTGCTCAAAACGCATGGGTCTTGCGGATTTGCATGAAATGGAGTGTTTTTGATCTCATAATACGAGCTGGAACGCCTACAGCGAGCGCAAAACTCAAATGTTCAATTTCGATATAAAGCAACTTTGCATTCGTTTGGGGCGCGTTTGGCTGCTCGAAACGCATGAATCTTTCGTATTTGCATAAAATGATAGGTTTTTAATTTCGTAATAGGAGCTGGAACGCCTACAGCGAGCACAATACTCAAATGTTCGATTTCGCTATACAGCGTCTTTGCATTCGTTTGGGGCGCGTTTGGCTGCCCGAAACGCATTAATCTTGCGTATTTGCATAAAAAGAAGTGTTTTTGATCTCATAATACGAGCTGGTAAGCCTACAGCGAGCGCAAAACTCAAATGTTCAATTTCGCTATACAGCGACTTTGCATTCGTTTGGGCCTCGTTAGGCTGCTCAAAACGCATGGATCTTGCGGATTTGCATAAAATGAAGTGTTTTTGATCTCATAATACGAGTTGGAACGCCTACAGCGAGCGCAAAACTCAAATGCTCAATTTCGGTATAAAGCGATTTTGCATCCGTTTGGGGCTCGTTTGGCTGCTCGAAACGCATGAATCTTGTGTATTTGCATAAAATAAAGTGTTTTTGATCACATAATACGAGCTGGAACGCCTACAGCGAGCGCAAAAGTCAAATGTTCAATTTCGATATAAAGCGATTTTGCATTCGTTTGGGGCGCGTTTGGCTGCTCGAAACGCATTAATCTTGCGGATTTGCATGAAATGAAGTGTTTTTGATCTCATAATACGAGCTGGAACGCCTACAGCGAGCACAAAACTCAAATGATCGATTTCGGTATAAAGCAATTTTGCATTCGTTTGGGGCTCGTTTGGCTGCTCGAAACGCATGAATCTTGTGTATTTGCATAAAATAAAGTGTTTTTGATCTCATAATACGAGCTGGAACGCCTACAGCGAGCGCATAAGTCAAATGTTCAATTTCGATATAAAGCGACTTTGCATTCGTTTGGGGCGCGTTTGGCTGCTCGAAACGCATTAATCTTGCGTATGTGCATGAAATGAAGGGTTTTTGATCTCATAATACGAGCTGGAACGCCTACAGCGAGCGCAAAACTCAAATGTTCAATTTCGCTATACAGCGACTTTGCATTCGTTTGGGCCTCGTTAGGCTGCTCAAAACGCATGGGTCTTGCGGATTTGCATGAAATGGAGTGTTTTTGATCTCATAATACGAGCTGGAACGCCTACAGCGAGCGCAAAACTCAAATGTTTAATTTCGATATAAAGCAACTTTGCATTCGTTTGGGGCGCGTTTGGCTGCTCGAAACGCATGAATCTTTCGTATTTGCATAAAATGATAGGTTTTTAATTTCGTAATAGGAGCTGGAACGCCTACAGCGAGCACAAAACTCAAATGTTCGATTTCGCTATACAGCGACTTTGCATTCGTTTGGGGCGCGTTTGGCTGCCCGAAACGCAATAATCTTGCGTATTTGCATAAAAAGAAGTGTTTTTGATCTCATAATACGAGCTGGAAAGCCTACAGCGAGCGCAAAACTCAAATGTTCAATTTCGCTATACAGCGACTTTGCATTCGTTTGGGCCTCGTTAGGCTGCTCAAAACGCATGGATCTTGCGGATTTGCATAAAATGAAGTGTTTTTGATCTCATAATACGAGTTGGAACGCCTACAGCGAGCGCAAAACTCAAATGCTCAATTTCGGTATAAAGCGATTTTGCATCCGTTTGGGGCTCGTTTGGCTGCTCGAAACGCATGAATCTTGTGTATTTGCATAAAATAAAGTGTTTTTGATCACATAATACGAGCTGGAACGCCTACAGCGAGCGCAAAAGTCAAATGTTCAATTTCGATATAAAGCGACTTTGCATTCGTTTGGGGCGCGTTTGGCTGCTCGAAACGCATTAATCTTGCGGATTTGCATGAAATGAAGTGTTTTTGATCTCATAATACAAGCTGGAACGCCTACAGCGAGCACAAAACTCAAATGATCGATTTCGGTATAAAGCAATTTTGCATTCGTTTGGGGCTCGTTTGGCTGCTCGAAACGCATGAATCTTGTGTATTTGCATGAAATGAAGGGTTTTTGATCTCATAATACGAGCTGGAACGCCTACAGCGAGCACAAAACTCAAATGATCGATTTCGGTATAAAGCAATTTTGCATTCGTTTGGGGCTCGAAACGCATGAATCTTGTGTATTTGCATAAAATAAAGTGTTTTTGATCTCATAATACGAGCTGGAACGCCTACAGCGAGCGCAAAAGTCAAATGTTCAATTTCGATATAAAGCGACTTTGCATTCGTTTGGGGCGCGTTTGGCTGCTCGAAACGCATTAATCTTGCGGATTTGCATGAAATGAAGTGTTTTTGATCTCATAATACGAGCTGGAACGCCTACAGCGAGCACAAAACTCAAATGATCGATTTCGGTATAAAGCAATTTTGCATTCGTTTGGGGCTCGTTTGGCTGCTCAAAACGCATGAATCTTGTGTATTTGCATGAAATGAAGGGTTTTTGATCTCATAATACGAGCTGGAACGCCTACAGCGAGCGCACAACTCAAATGTTCGATTTCGCTATATAGCGACTTTGGATTCGTTTGGCTGCTCGAAACGCATTAATCTTGCGTATTTGCATGAAATGAAGGGTTTTTGATCTCATATTACGAGCTAGAACGCCTACAGCAAGCGCAAAATTCAAATGCTCAATTTCGGTATAAAGCGATTTTGCATCCGTTTGGGGCTCGTTTGGCTGCTCGAAACGCATGAATCTTGTGTATTTGCATAAAATAAAGTGTTTTTGATCTCATAATACGAGCTGGAACGCCTACAGCGAGCGCACAACTCAAATGTTCGATTTGGCTATATAGCGACTTTGGATTCGTTTGGAGCTCGTTTGGCTGCTCGAAACGCATTAATCTTGCGTATTTGCATAAAATAAAGGGTTTTTGATTTCATAATACAGGCTGTAACGCCTACAGCGAGCGCAAAACTCAAATGTTCGATTTCGCTATATAGCGACTTTGCATTCGTTTGGGGTTCGTTTGGCTGCTCAAAACGCATGAATCTTGCGGATTTGCATGAAATGAAGTGTTTTTGATCTCATAATACGAGCTGGAACGCCTACAGCGAGCACAAAACTCAAATGATCGATTTCGGTATAAAGCAATTTTGCATTCGTTTGGGGCTCGTTTGGCTGCTCAAAACGCATGAATATTGCGTATTTGCATAAAATGAAGTGTTTTTGATCTCATAATACGAGCTGGAACGCCTACAGCGAGCGAAAAACTCAAATGCTCGATTTCGCTATAAAGCGACTTTGCATTCGTTTGGGGCTCGTTTGGCTGCTCGAAACACATGAACCTTGCGTACTTGCATAAAATAAACGGTTTTCGATTCCATAATACGAGCTGGAACGCCTACAGCGAGCACAAAACTCTAATGATCGATTTCGGTATAAAGCGATTTTGCATCCGTTTGGGGCTCGTTTGGCTGCTCGAAACGCATGAATCTTGTGTATTTGCATGAAATGAAGGGTTTTTGATCTCATAATACGAGCTGGAACGCCTACAGCGAGCGCACAACTCAAATGTTCGATTTGGCTATATAGCGACTTTTGATTCGTTTGGAGCTCGTTTGGCTGCTCGAAACGCATTAATCTTGCGTATTTGCATAGAATAAAGGGTTTTTGATTTCATAATACAGGCTGTAACGCCTACAGCGAGCGCAAAAGTCAAATGCTCAATTTCGGTATAAAGCGATTTTGCATCCGTTTGGGGCTCGTTTGGCTGCTCGAAACGCATGAATCTTGTGTATTTGCATAAAATAAAGTGTTTTTGATCTCATAATACGAGCTGCAACGCCTACAGCGAGCGCAAAAGTCAAATGTTCAATTTCGATATAAAGCGACTTTGCATTCGTTTGGGGCGCGTTTGGCTGCTCGAAACGCATTAATCTTGCGTATGTGCATGAAATGAAGGGTTTTTGATCTCATAATACGAGCTGGAACGCCTACAGCGAGTGCAAAACTCAAATGTTCAATTTCGCTATACAGCGACTTTGCATTCGTTTGGGCCTCGTTAGGCTGCTCAAAACGCATGGGTCTTGCGGATTTGCATGAAATGGAGTGTTTTTGATCTCATAATACGAGCTGGAACGCCTACAGCGAGCGCAAAACTCAAATGTTCAATTTCGATATAAAGCAACTTTGCATTCGTTTGGGGCGCGTTTGGCTGCTCGAAACGCATGAATCTTTCGTATTTGCATAAAATGATAGGTTTTTAATTTCGTAATAGGAGCTGGAACGCCTACAGCGAGCACAATACTCAAATGTTCGATTTCGCTATACAGCGTCTTTGCATTCGTTTGGGGCGCGTTTGGCTGCCCGAAACGCATTAATCTTGCGTATTTGCATAAAAAGAAGTGTTTTTGATCTCATAATACGAGCTGGTAAGCCTACAGCGAGCGCAAAACTCAAATGTTCAATTTCGCTATACAGCGACTTTGCATTCGTTTGGGCCTCGTTAGGCTGCTCAAAACGCATGGATCTTGCGGATTTGCATAAAATGAAGTGTTTTTGATCTCATAATACGAGTTGGAACGCCTACAGCGAGCGCAAAACTCAAATGCTCAATTTCGGTATAAAGCGATTTTGCATCCGTTTGGGGCTCGTTTGGCTGCTCGAAACGCATGAATCTTGTGTATTTGCATAAAATAAAGTGTTTTTGATCACATAATACGAGCTGGAACGCCTACAGCGAGCGCAAAAGTCAAATGTTCAATTTCGATATAAAGCGACTTTGCATTCGTTTGGGGCGCGTTTGGCTGCTCGAAACGCATTAATCTTGCGGATTTGCATGAAATGAAGTGTTTTTGATCTCATAATACGAGCTGGAACGCCTACAGCGAGCACAAAACTCAAATGATCGATTTCGGTATAAAGCAATTTTGCATTCGTTTGGGGCTCGTTTGGCTGCTCAAAACGCATGAATCTTGTGTATTTGCATGAAATGAAGGGTTTTTGATCTCATAATACGAGCTGGAACGCCTACAGCGAGCACAAAACTCAAATGATCGATTTCGGTATAAAGCAATTTTGCATTCGTTTGGGGCTCGTTTGGCTGCTCAAAACGCATGAATATTGCGTATTTGCATAAAATGAAGTGTTTTTGATCTCATAATACGAGCTGGAACGCCTACAGCGAGCGAAAAACTCAAATGCTCGATTTCGCTATAAAGCGACTTTGCATTCGTTTGGGGCTCGTTTGGCTGCTCGAAACACATGAACCTTGCGTACTTGCATAAAATAAACGGTTTTCGATTCCATAATACGAGCTGGAACGCCTACAGCGAGCACAAAACTCTAATGATCGATTTCGGTATAAAGCGATTTTGCATCCGTTTGGGGCTCGTTTGGCTGCTCGAAACGCATGAATCTTGTGTATTTGCATGAAATGAAGGGTTTTTGATCTCATAATACGAGCTGGAACGCCTACAGCGAGCGTAAAACTCAAATGCTCGATTTCGCTATACAGCGACTTTGGATTCGTTTGGAGCTCGTTTGGCTGCTAGAAACGCATTAATCTTGCGTATTTGCATGAAATGAAGGGTTTTTGATCTCATAATACGAGCTGGAACGCCTACAGCGAGCGCAAAACTCAAATGCTCGATTTCGGTATAAAGCGATTTTGCATCCGTTTGGGGCTCGTTTGGCTGCTCGAAACGCATGAATCTTGTGTATTTGCATAAAATAAAGTGTTTTTGATCTCATAATACGAACTGGAACGCCTACAGCGAGCGCAAAAATCAAATGTTCAATTTCGATATAAAGCGACTTTGCATTCGTTTGGGGCGCGTTTGACTGCTCGAAACGCATGAATCTTGCGTATTTGCATACGATAAAGGGTTTTTGATTTCATAATGCAGGCTGTAACGCCTACAGCGAGCGCAAAACTCAAATGCTCGATTTCGCTATACAGCGACTTTGGATTCGTTTGGAGCTCGTTTGGCTGCTCGAAACGCATTAATCTTGCGTATTTGCATGAAATGAAGGGTTTTTGATCTCATAATACGAGCTGGAACGCCTACAGCGAGCGCAAAACTCAAATGCTCGATTTCGCTATACAGCGACTTTGGATTCGTTTGGAGCTCGTTTGGCTGCTCGAAACGCATTAATCTTGCGTATTTGCATGAAATGAAGGGTTTTTGATCTCATAATACGAGCTGGAACGCCTACAGCGAGCGCAAAACTCAAATGCTCGATTTCGCTATACAGCGACTTTGGATTCGTTTGGAGCTCGTTTGGCTGCTCGAAATGCATTAATCTTGCGTATATGCATGAAATGAAGGGTTTTTGATCTCATAATACGAGCTGGAACGCCTACAGCGAGCGCACAACTCAAATGTTCAAATTCGATATAAAGCAACTTTGCTTTCGTTTGGGGCGCGTTTGGCTGCTCGAAACGCATGAATCTTTCGTATTTGCATAAAATGATAGGTTTTTAATTTCGTAATAGGAGCTGGAACGCCTACAGCGAGCGCAAAACTCAAATGTTCAATTTCGCTATACAGCGACTTTCCATTCGTTTGGGGCGCGTTTGGCTGCCCGAAACGCATTAATCTTGCGTATTTGCATAAAAAGAAGTGTTTTTGATCTCATAATACGAGCTGGAAAGCCTACAGCGAGCGCAAAACTCAAATGTTCAATTTCGCTATACAGCGACTTTGCATCCGTTTGGGGCTCGTTTGGCTGCTCGAAACGCATGAATCTTGTGTATTTGCATAAAATAAAGTGTTTTTGATCTCATAATACGAGCTGGAACGCCTACAGCGAGCGCAAAAGTCAAATGTTCAATTTCGATATAAAGCGACTTTGCATTCGTTTGGGGCGCGTTTGGCTGCTCGAAACGCATTAATCTTGCGTATGTGCATGAAATGAAGGGTTTTTGATCTCATAATACGAGCTGGAACGCCTACACCGAGCGCAAAACTCAAATGTTCAATTTCGCTATACAGCGACTTTGCATTCGTTTGGGCCTCGTTAGGCTGCTCAAAACGCATGGGTCTTGCGGATTTGCATGAAATGGAGTGTTTTTGATCTCATAATACGAGCTGGAACGCCTACAGCGAGCGCAAAACTCAAATGTTCAATTTCGATATAAAGCAACTTTGCATTCGTTTGGGGCGCGTTTGGCTGCTCGAAACGCATGAATCTTTCGTATTTGCATAAAATGATAGGTTTTTAATTTCGTAATATGAGCTGGAACGCCTACAGCGAGCACAAAACTCAAATGTTCGATTTCGCTATACAGCGACTTTGCATTGGTTTGGGGCGCGTTTGGCTGCCCGAAACGCATTAATCTTGCGTATTTGCATAAAAAGAAGTGTTTTTGATCTCATAATACGAGCTCGAAAGCCTACAGCGAGCGCAAAACTCAAATGTTCAATTTCGCTATACAGCGACTTTGCATTCGTTTGGGCCTCGTTAGGCTGCTCAAAACGCATGGATCTTGCGGATTTGCATAAAATGAAGTGTTTTTGATCTCATAATACGAGTTGGAACGCCTACAGCGAGCGCAAAACTCAAATGCTCAATTTCGGTATAAAGCGATTTTGCATCCGTTTGGGGCTCGTTTGGCTGCTCGAAACGCATTAATCTTGCGTATGTGCATGAAATGAAGGGTTTTTGATCTCATAATACGAGCTGGAACGCCTACAGCGAGCGCACAACTCAAATGCTCGATTTCGCTATACAGCGACTTTGGATTCGTTTGGAGCTCGTTTGGCTGCTCGAAACGCATTAATCTTGCGTATTTGCATGAAACGAAGGGTTTTTGATCTCATATTACGAGCTAGAACGCCTACAGCGAGCGCAAAATTCAAATGCTCAATTTCGGTATAAAGCGATTTTGCATCCGTTTGGGGCTCGTTTGGCTGCTCGAAACGCATGAATCTTGTGTATTTGCATAAAATAAAGTGTTTTTAATCTCATAATACGAGCTGGAACGCCTACAGCGAGTGCAAAAATCAAATGTTCAATTTCGATAGAAAGCGACTTTGCATTCGTTTGGGGCGCGTTTGACTGCTCGAAACGCATGAATCTTGCGTATTTGCATAAAATAAAGGGTTTTTGATTTCATAATACAGGCTGTAACGCCTACAGCGAGCGCAAAACTCAAATGTTCGATTTCGCTATATAGCGACTTTGCATTCGTTTGGGGTTCGTTTGGCTGCTCAAAACGCATGAATCTTGCGGATTTGCATGAAATGAAGTGTTTTTGATCTCATAATACGAGCTGGAACGCCTACAGCGAGCACAAAACTCAAATGATCGATTTCGGTATAAAGCAATTTTGCATTCGTTTGGGGCTCGTTTGGCTGCTCAAAACGCATGAATATTGCGTATTTGCATAAAATGAAGTGTTTTTGATCTCATAATACGAGCTGGAACGCCTACAGCGAGCGAAAAACTCAAATGCTCGATTTCGCTATAAAGCGACTTTGCATTCGTTTGGGGCTCGTTTGGCTGCTCGAAACACATGAACCTTGCGTACTTGCATAAAATAAACGGTTTTCGATTCCATAATACGAGCTGGAACGCCTACAGCGAGCACAAAACTCTAATGATCGATTTCGGTATAAAGCGATTTTGCATCCGTTTGGGGCTCGTTTGGCTGCTCGAAACGCATGAATCTTGTGTATTTGCATGAAATGAAGGGTTTTTGATCTCATAATACGAGCTGGAACGCCTACAGCGAGCGCACAACTCAAATGTTCGATTTCGCTATATAGCGACTTTGGATTCGTATGGAGCTCGTTTGGCTGCTCGAAACGCATTAATCTTGCGTATTTGCATAAAATAAAGAGTTTTTGATTTCATAATACAGGCTGTAACGCCTACAGCGAGCGTAAAACTCAAATGCTCGATTTCGCTATACAGCGACTTTGGATTCGTTTGGAGCTCGTTTGGCTGCTAGAAACGCATTAATCTTGCGTATTTGCATGAAATGAAGGGTTTTTGATCTCATAATACGAGCTGGAACGCCTACAGCGAGCGCAAAACTCAAATGCTCGATTTCGGTATAAAGCGATTTTGCATCCGTTTGGGGCTCGTTTGGCTGCTCGAAACGCATGAATCTTGTGTATTTGCATAAAATAAAGTGTTTTTGATCTCATAATACGAACTGGAACGCCTACAGCGAGCGCAAAAATCAAATGTTCAATTTCGATATAAAGCGACTTTGCATTCGTCTGGGGCGCGTTTGACTGCTCGAAACGCATGAATCTTGCGTATTTGCATAAGATAAAGGGTTTTTGATTTCATAATACAGGCTGTAACGCCTACAGCGAGCGCAAAACTCAAATGCTCGATTTCGCTATACAGCGACTTTGGATTCGTTTGGAGCTCGTTTGGCTGCTCGAAACGCATTAATCTTGCGTATTTGCATGAAATGAAGGGTTTTTGATCTCATAATACGAGCTGGAACGCCTACGGCGAGCGCACAACTCAAATGTTCAAATTCGATATAAAGCAACTTTGCTTTCGTTTGGGGCGCGTTTGGCTGCTCGAAACGCATGAATCTTTCGTATTTGCATGAAATGGAGTGTTTTTGATCTCATAATACGAGCTGGAACGCCTACAGCGAGCGCAAAACTCAAATGTTCAATTTCGATATAAAGCAACTTTGCATTCGTTTGGGGCGCGTTTGGCTGCTCGAAACGCATGAATCTTTCGTATTTGCATAAAATTATAGGTTTTTAATTTCGTAATAGGAGCTGGAACGCCTACAGCGAGCGCAAAACTCAAATGTTCGATTTCGCTATACAGCGACTTTGCATTCGTTTGGGGCGCGTTTGGCTGCCCGAAACGCATTAATCTTGCGTATTTGCATAAAAAGAAGTGTTTTTGATCTCATAATACGAGCTGGAAAGCCTACAGCGAGCGCAAAACTCAAATGTTCAATTTCTCTATACAGCGACTTTGCATTCGTTTGGGCCTCGTTAGGCTGCTCAAAACGCATGGATCTTGCGGATTTGCATAAAATGAAGTGTTTTTGATCTCATAATACGAGTTGGAACGCCTACAGCGAGCGCAAAACTCAAATGCTCAATTTCGGTATAAAGCGATTTTGCATCCGTTTGGGGCTCGTTTGGCTGCTCGAAACGCATGAATCTTGTGTATTTGCATAAAATAAAGTGTTTTTGATCTCATAATACGAGCTGGAACGCCTACAGCGAGCGCAAAAGTCAAATGTTCAATTTCGATATAAAGCGACTTTGCATTCGTTTGGGGCGCGTTTGGCTGCTCGAAACGCATTAATCTTGCGGATTTGCATGAAATGAAGTGTTTTTGATCTCATAATACGAGCTGGAACGCCTACAGCGAGCACAAAACTCAAATGATCGATTTCGGTATAAAGCAATTTTGCATTCGTTTGGGGCTCGTTTGGCTGCTCAAAACGCATGAATCTTGTGTATTTGCATGAAATGAAGGGTTTTTGATCTCATAATACGAGCTGGAACGCCTACAGCGAGCACAAAACTCAAATGATCGATTTCGGTATAAAGCAATTTTGCATTCGTTTGGGGCTCGTTTGGCTGCTCGAAACGCATGAATCTTGTGTATTTGCATGAAATGAAGGGTTTTTGATCTCATAATACGAGCTGGAACGCCTACAGCGAGCGCACACTCAAATGTTCGATTTGGCTATATAGCGACTTTGGATTCGTTTGGAGCTCGTTTGGCTGCTCGAAACGCATTAATCTTGCGTATTTGCATAAAATAAAGGGTTTTTGATTTCATAATAGGAGCTGGAACGCCTACAGCGAGCGCAAAACTCAAATGTTCGATTTCGCTATACAGCGACTTTGCATTCGTTTGGGGCGCGTTTGGCTGCCCGAAACGCATTAATCTTGCGTATTTGCATAAAAAGAAGTGTTTTTGATCTCATAATACGAGCTGGAAAGCCTACAGCGAGCGCAAAACTCAAATGTTCAATTTCGCTATACAGCGACTTTGCATTCGTTTGGGCCTCGTTAGGCTGCTCAAAACGCATGGATCTTGCGGATTTGCATAAAATGAAGTGTTTTTGATCTCATAATACGAGTTGGAACGCCTACAGCGAGCGCAAAACTCAAATGCTCAATTTCGGTATAAAGCGATTTTGCATCCGTTTGGGGCTCGTTTGGCTGCTCGAAACGCATGAATCTTGTGTATTTGCATAAAATAAAGTGTTTTTGATCACATAATACGAGCTGGAACGCCTACAGCGAGCGCACAACTCAAATGTTCGATTTCGCTATATAGCGACTTTGGATTCGTTTGGCTGCTCGAAACGCATTAATCTTGCGTATTTGCATGAAATGAAGGGTTTTTGATCTCATATTACGAGCTAGAACGCCTACAGCAAGCGCAAAATTCAAATGCTCAATTTCGGTATAAAGCGATTTTGCATCCGTTTGGGGCTCGTTTGGCTGCTTGAAACGCATGAATCTTGTGTATTTGCATAAAATAAAGTGTTTTTGATCACATAATACGAGCTGGAACGCCTACAGCGAGCGCAAAAGTCAAATGTTCAATTTCGATATAAAGCGACTTTGCATTCGTTTGGGGCGCGTTTGGCTGCTCGAAACGCATTAATCTTGCGGATTTGCATGAAATGAAGTGTTTTTGATCTCATAATACGAGCTGGAACGCCTACAGCGAGCACAAAACTCAAATGATCGATTTCGGTATAAAGCAATTTTGCATTCGTTTGGGGCTCGTTTGGCTGCTCGAAACGCATGAATCTTGTGTATTTGCATGAAATGAAGGGTTTTTGATCTCATAATACGAGCTGGAACGCCTACAGCGAGCGCACACTCAAATGTTCGATTTGGCTATATAGCGACTTTGGATTCGTTTGGAGCTCGTTTGGCTGCTCGAAACGCATTAATCTTGCGTATTTGCATAAAATAAAGGGTTTTTGATTTCATAATAGGAGCTGGAACGCCTACAGCGAGCGCAAAACTCAAATGTTCGATTTCGCTATACAGCGACTTTGCATTCGTTTGGGGCGCGTTTGGCTGCCCGAAACGCATTAATCTTGCGTATTTGCATAAAAAGAAGTGTTTTTGATCTCATAATACGAGCTGGAAAGCCTACAGCGAGCGCAAAACTCAAATGTTCAATTTCGCTATACAGCGACTTTGCATTCGTTTGGGCCTCGTTAGGCTGCTCAAAACGCATGGATCTTGCGGATTTGCATAAAATGAAGTGTTTTTGATCTCATAATACGAGTTGGAACGCCTACAGCGAGCGCAAAACTCAAATGCTCAATTTCGGTATAAAGCGATTTTGCATCCGTTTGGGGCTCGTTTGGCTGCTCGAAACGCATGAATCTTGTGTATTTGCATAAAATAAAGTGTTTTTGATCACATAATACGAGCTGGAACGCCTACAGCGAGCGCAAAAGTCAAATGTTCAATTTCGATATAAAGCGATTTTGCATTCGTTTGGGGCGCGTTTGGCTGCTCGAAACGCATTAATCTTGCGGATTTGCATGAAATGAAGTGTTTTTGATCTCATAATACGAGCTGGAACGCCTACAGCGAGCACAAAACTCAAATGATCGATTTCGGTATAAAGCAATTTTGCATTCGTTTGGGGCTCGTTTGGCTGCTCGAAACGCATGAATCTTGTGTATTTGCATAAAATAAAGTGTTTTTGATCTCATAATACGAGCTGGAACGCCTACAGCGAGCGCAAAAGTCAAATGTTCAATTTCGATATAAAGCGACTTTGCATTCGTTTGGGGCGCGTTTGGCTGCTCGAAACGCATTAATCTTGCGTATGTGCATGAAATGAAGGGTTTTTGATCTCATAATACGAGCTGGAACGCCTACAGCGAGCGCAAAACTCAAATGTTCAATTTCGCTATACAGCGACTTTGCATTCGTTTGGGGCGCGTTTGGCTGCCCGAAACGCATTAATCTTGCGTATTTGCATAAAAAGAAGTGTTTTTGATCTCATAATACGAGCTGGAAAGCCTACAGCGAGCGCAAAACTCAAATGTTCAATTTCGCTATACAGCGACTTTGCATTCGTTTGGGCCTCGTTAGGCTGCTCAAAACGCATGGATCTTGCGGATTTGCATAAAATGAAGTGTTTTTGATCTCATAATACGAGTTGGAACGCCTACAGCGAGCGCAAAACTCAAATGCTCAATTTCGGTATAAAGCGATTTTGCATCCGTTTGGGGCTCGTTTGGCTGCTCGAAACGCATGAATCTTGTGTATTTGCATAAAATAAAGTGTTTTTGATCACATAATACGAGCTGGAACGCCTACAGCGAGCGCAAAAGTCAAATGTTCAATTTCGATATAAAGCGACTTTGCATTCGTTTGGGGCGCGTTTGGCTGCTCGAAACGCATTAATCTTGCGGATTTGCATGAAATGAAGTGTTTTTGATCTCATAATACGAGCTGGAACGCCTACAGCGAGCACAAAACTCAAATGATCGATTTCGGTATAAAGCAATTTTGCATTCGTTTGGGGCTCGTTTGGCTGCTCAAAACGCATGAATCTTGTGTATTTGCATGAAATGAAGGGTTTTTGATCTCATAATACGAGCTGGAACGCCTACAGCGAGCACAAAACTCAAATGATCGATTTCGGTATAAAGCAATTTTGCATTCGTTTGGGGCTCGTTTGGCTGCTCAAAACGCATGAATATTGCGTATTTGCATAAAATGAAGTGTTTTTGATCTCATAATACGAGCTGGAACGCCTACAGCGAGCGAAAAACTCAAATGCTCGATTTCGCTATAAAGCGACTTTGCATTCGTTTGGGGCTCGTTTGGCTGCTCGAAACACATGAACCTTGCGTACTTGCATAAAATAAACGGTTTTCGATTCCATAATACGAGCTGGAACGCCTACAGCGAGCACAAAACTCTAATGATCGATTTCGGTATAAAGCGATTTTGCATCCGTTTGGGGCTCGTTTGGCTGCTCGAAACGCATGAATCTTGTGTATTTGCATGAAATGAAGGGTTTTTGATCTCATAATACGAGCTGGAACGCCTACAGCGAGCGTAAAACTCAAATGCTCGATTTCGCTATACAGCGACTTTGGATTCGTTTGGAGCTCGTTTGGCTGCTAGAAACGCATTAATCTTGCGTATTTGCATGAAATGAAGGGTTTTTGATCTCATAATACGAGCTGGAACGCCTACAGCGAGCGCAAAACTCAAATGCTCGATTTCGGTATAAAGCGATTTTGCATCCGTTTGGGGCTCGTTTGGCTGCTCGAAACGCATGAATCTTGTGTATTTGCATAAAATAAAGTGTTTTTGATCTCATAATACGAACTGGAACGCCTACAGCGAGCGCAAAAATCAAATGTTCAATTTCGATATAAAGCGACTTTGCATTCGTTTGGGGCGCGTTTGACTGCTCGAAACGCATGAATCTTGCGTATTTGCATACGATAAAGGGTTTTTGATTTCATAATGCAGGCTGTAACGCCTACAGCGAGCGCAAAACTCAAATGCTCGATTTCGCTATACAGCGACTTTGGATTCGTTTGGAGCTCGTTTGGCTGCTCGAAACGCATTAATCTTGCGTATTTGCATGAAATGAAGGGTTTTTGATCTCATAATACGAGCTGGAACGCCTACAGCGAGCGCAAAACTCAAATGCTCGATTTCGCTATACAGCGACTTTGGATTCGTTTGGAGCTCGTTTGGCTGCTCGAAACGCATTAATCTTGCGTATTTGCATGAAATGAAGGGTTTTTGATCTCATAATACGAGCTGGAACGCCTACAGCGAGCGCAAAACTCAAATGCTCGATTTCGCTATACAGCGACTTTGGATTCGTTTGGAGCTCGTTTGGCTGCTCGAAATGCATTAATCTTGCGTATATGCATGAAATGAAGGGTTTTTGATCTCATAATACGAGCTGGAACGCCTACAGCGAGCGCACAACTCAAATGTTCAAATTCGATATAAAGCAACTTTGCTTTCGTTTGGGGCGCGTTTGGCTGCTCGAAACGCATGAATCTTTCGTATTTGCATAAAATGATAGGTTTTTAATTTCGTAATAGGAGCTGGAACGCCTACAGCGAGCGCAAAACTCAAATGTTCAATTTCGCTATACAGCGACTTTCCATTCGTTTGGGGCGCGTTTGGCTGCCCGAAACGCATTAATCTTGCGTATTTGCATAAAAAGAAGTGTTTTTGATCTCATAATACGAGCTGGAAAGCCTACAGCGAGCGCAAAACTCAAATGTTCAATTTCGCTATACAGCGACTTTGCATCCGTTTGGGGCTCGTTTGGCTGCTCGAAACGCATGAATCTTGTGTATTTGCATAAAATAAAGTGTTTTTGATCTCATAATACGAGCTGGAACGCCTACAGCGAGCGCAAAAGTCAAATGTTCAATTTCGATATAAAGCGACTTTGCATTCGTTTGGGGCGCGTTTGGCTGCTCGAAACGCATTAATCTTGCGTATGTGCATGAAATGAAGGGTTTTTGATCTCATAATACGAGCTGGAACGCCTACACCGAGCGCAAAACTCAAATGTTCAATTTCGCTATACAGCGACTTTGCATTCGTTTGGGCCTCGTTAGGCTGCTCAAAACGCATGGGTCTTGCGGATTTGCATGAAATGGAGTGTTTTTGATCTCATAATACGAGCTGGAACGCCTACAGCGAGCGCAAAACTCAAATGTTCAATTTCGATATAAAGCAACTTTGCATTCGTTTGGGGCGCGTTTGGCTGCTCGAAACGCATGAATCTTTCGTATTTGCATAAAATGATAGGTTTTTAATTTCGTAATATGAGCTGGAACGCCTACAGCGAGCACAAAACTCAAATGTTCGATTTCGCTATACAGCGACTTTGCATTCGTTTGGGGCGCGTTTGGCTGCCCGAAACGCATTAATCTTGCGTATTTGCATAAAAAGAAGTGTTTTTGATCTCATAATACGAGCTCGAAAGCCTACAGCGAGCGCAAAACTCAAATGTTCAATTTCGCTATACAGCGACTTTGCATTCGTTTGGGCCTCGTTAGGCTGCTCAAAACGCATGGATCTTGCGGATTTGCATAAAATGAAGTGTTTTTGATCTCATAATACGAGTTGGAACGCCTACAGCGAGCGCAAAACTCAAATGCTCAATTTCGGTATAAAGCGATTTTGCATCCGTTTGGGGCTCGTTTGGCTGCTCGAAACGCATTAATCTTGCGTATGTGCATGAAATGAAGGGTTTTTGATCTCATAATACGAGCTGGAACGCCTACAGCGAGCGAAAAACTCAAATGCTCGATTTCGCTATAAAGCGACTTTGCATTCGTTTGGGGCTCGTTTGGCTGCTCGAAACACATGAACCTTGCGTACTTGCATAAAATAAACGGTTTTCGATTCCATAATACGAGCTGGAACGCCTACAGCGAGCACAAAACTCTAATGATCGATTTCGGTATAAAGCGATTTTGCATCCGTTTGGGGCTCGTTTGGCTGCTCGAAACGCATGAATCTTGTGTATTTGCATGAAATGAAGGGTTTTTGATCTCATAATACGAGCTGGAACGCCTACAGCGAGCGCACAACTCAAATGTTCGATTTCGCTATATAGCGACTTTGGATTCGTATGGAGCTCGTTTGGCTGCTCGAAACGCATTAATCTTGCGTATTTGCATAAAATAAAGAGTTTTTGATTTCATAATACAGGCTGTAACGCCTACAGCGAGCGTAAAACTCAAATGCTCGATTTCGCTATACAGCGACTTTGGATTCGTTTGGAGCTCGTTTGGCTGCTAGAAACGCATTAATCTTGCGTATTTGCATGAAATGAAGGGTTTTTGATCTCATAATACGAGCTGGAACGCCTACAGCGAGCGCAAAACTCAAATGCTCGATTTCGGTATAAAGCGATTTTGCATCCGTTTGGGGCTCGTTTGGCTGCTCGAAACGCATGAATCTTGTGTATTTGCATAAAATAAAGTGTTTTTGATCTCATAATACGAACTGGAACGCCTACAGCGAGCGCAAAAATCAAATGTTCAATTTCGATATAAAGCGACTTTGCATTCGTCTGGGGCGCGTTTGACTGCTCGAAACGCATGAATCTTGCGTATTTGCATAAGATAAAGGGTTTTTGATTTCATAATACAGGCTGTAACGCCTACAGCGAGCGCAAAACTCAAATGCTCGATTTCGCTATACAGCGACTTTGGATTCGTTTGGAGCTCGTTTGGCTGCTCGAAACGCATTAATCTTGCGTATTTGCATGAAATGAAGGGTTTTTGATCTCATAATACGAGCTGGAACGCCTACGGCGAGCGCACAACTCAAATGTTCAAATTCGATATAAAGCAACTTTGCTTTCGTTTGGGGCGCGTTTGGCTGCTCGAAACGCATGAATCTTTCGTATTTGCATGAAATGGAGTGTTTTTGATCTCATAATACGAGCTGGAACGCCTACAGCGAGCGCAAAACTCAAATGTTCAATTTCGATATAAAGCAACTTTGCATTCGTTTGGGGCGCGTTTGGCTGCTCGAAACGCATGAATCTTTCGTATTTGCATAAAATTATAGGTTTTTAATTTCGTAATAGGAGCTGGAACGCCTACAGCGAGCGCAAAACTCAAATGTTCGATTTCGCTATACAGCGACTTTGCATTCGTTTGGGGCGCGTTTGGCTGCCCGAAACGCATTAATCTTGCGTATTTGCATAAAAAGAAGTGTTTTTGATCTCATAATACGAGCTGGAAAGCCTACAGCGAGCGCAAAACTCAAATGTTCAATTTCTCTATACAGCGACTTTGCATTCGTTTGGGCCTCGTTAGGCTGCTCAAAACGCATGGATCTTGCGGATTTGCATAAAATGAAGTGTTTTTGATCTCATAATACGAGTTGGAACGCCTACAGCGAGCGCAAAACTCAAATGCTCAATTTCGGTATAAAGCGATTTTGCATCCGTTTGGGGCTCGTTTGGCTGCTCGAAACGCATGAATCTTGTGTATTTGCATAAAATAAAGTGTTTTTGATCTCATAATACGAGCTGGAACGCCTACAGCGAGCGCAAAAGTCAAATGTTCAATTTCGATATAAAGCGACTTTGCATTCGTTTGGGGCGCGTTTGGCTGCTCGAAACGCATTAATCTTGCGGATTTGCATGAAATGAAGTGTTTTTGATCTCATAATACGAGCTGGAACGCCTACAGCGAGCACAAAACTCAAATGATCGATTTCGGTATAAAGCAATTTTGCATTCGTTTGGGGCTCGTTTGGCTGCTCAAAACGCATGAATCTTGTGTATTTGCATGAAATGAAGGGTTTTTGATCTCATAATACGAGCTGGAACGCCTACAGCGAGCACAAAACTCAAATGATCGATTTCGGTATAAAGCAATTTTGCATTCGTTTGGGGCTCGTTTGGCTGCTCGAAACGCATGAATCTTGTGTATTTGCATGAAATGAAGGGTTTTTGATCTCATAATACGAGCTGGAACGCCTACAGCGAGCGCACACTCAAATGTTCGATTTGGCTATATAGCGACTTTGGATTCGTTTGGAGCTCGTTTGGCTGCTCGAAACGCATTAATCTTGCGTATTTGCATAAAATAAAGGGTTTTTGATTTCATAATAGGAGCTGGAACGCCTACAGCGAGCGCAAAACTCAAATGTTCGATTTCGCTATACAGCGACTTTGCATTCGTTTGGGGCGCGTTTGGCTGCCCGAAACGCATTAATCTTGCGTATTTGCATAAAAAGAAGTGTTTTTGATCTCATAATACGAGCTGGAAAGCCTACAGCGAGCGCAAAACTCAAATGTTCAATTTCGCTATACAGCGACTTTGCATTCGTTTGGGCCTCGTTAGGCTGCTCAAAACGCATGGATCTTGCGGATTTGCATAAAATGAAGTGTTTTTGATCTCATAATACGAGTTGGAACGCCTACAGCGAGCGCAAAACTCAAATGCTCAATTTCGGTATAAAGCGATTTTGCATCCGTTTGGGGCTCGTTTGGCTGCTCGAAACGCATGAATCTTGTGTATTTGCATAAAATAAAGTGTTTTTGATCACATAATACGAGCTGGAACGCCTACAGCGAGCGCACAACTCAAATGTTCGATTTCGCTATATAGCGACTTTGGATTCGTTTGGCTGCTCGAAACGCATTAATCTTGCGTATTTGCATGAAATGAAGGGTTTTTGATCTCATATTACGAGCTAGAACGCCTACAGCAAGCGCAAAATTCAAATGCTCAATTTCGGTATAAAGCGATTTTGCATCCGTTTGGGGCTCGTTTGGCTGCTTGAAACGCATGAATCTTGTGTATTTGCATAAAATAAAGTGTTTTTGATCACATAATACGAGCTGGAACGCCTACAGCGAGCGCAAAAGTCAAATGTTCAATTTCGATATAAAGCGACTTTGCATTCGTTTGGGGCGCGTTTGGCTGCTCGAAACGCATTAATCTTGCGGATTTGCATGAAATGAAGTGTTTTTGATCTCATAATACGAGCTGGAACGCCTACAGCGAGCACAAAACTCAAATGATCGATTTCGGTATAAAGCAATTTTGCATTCGTTTGGGGCTCGTTTGGCTGCTCGAAACGCATGAATCTTGTGTATTTGCATGAAATGAAGGGTTTTTGATCTCATAATACGAGCTGGAACGCCTACAGCGAGCGCACACTCAAATGTTCGATTTGGCTATATAGCGACTTTGGATTCGTTTGGAGCTCGTTTGGCTGCTCGAAACGCATTAATCTTGCGTATTTGCATAAAATAAAGGGTTTTTGATTTCATAATAGGAGCTGGAACGCCTACAGCGAGCGCAAAACTCAAATGTTCGATTTCGCTATACAGCGACTTTGCATTCGTTTGGGGCGCGTTTGGCTGCCCGAAACGCATTAATCTTGCGTATTTGCATAAAAAGAAGTGTTTTTGATCTCATAATACGAGCTGGAAAGCCTACAGCGAGCGCAAAACTCAAATGTTCAATTTCGCTATACAGCGACTTTGCATTCGTTTGGGCCTCGTTAGGCTGCTCAAAACGCATGGATCTTGCGGATTTGCATAAAATGAAGTGTTTTTGATCTCATAATACGAGTTGGAACGCCTACAGCGAGCGCAAAACTCAAATGCTCAATTTCGGTATAAAGCGATTTTGCATCCGTTTGGGGCTCGTTTGGCTGCTCGAAACGCATGAATCTTGTGTATTTGCATAAAATAAAGTGTTTTTGATCACATAATACGAGCTGGAACGCCTACAGCGAGCGCAAAAGTCAAATGTTCAATTTCGATATAAAGCGATTTTGCATTCGTTTGGGGCGCGTTTGGCTGCTCGAAACGCATTAATCTTGCGGATTTGCATGAAATGAAGTGTTTTTGATCTCATAATACGAGCTGGAACGCCTACAGCGAGCACAAAACTCAAATGATCGATTTCGGTATAAAGCAATTTTGCATTCGTTTGGGGCTCGTTTGGCTGCTCGAAACGCATGAATCTTGTGTATTTGCATAAAATAAAGTGTTTTTGATCTCATAATACGAGCTGGAACGCCTACAGCGAGCGCAAAAGTCAAATGTTCAATTTCGATATAAAGCGACTTTGCATTCGTTTGGGGCGCGTTTGGCTGCTCGAAACGCATTAATCTTGCGTATGTGCATGAAATGAAGGGTTTTTGATCTCATAATACGAGCTGGAACGCCTACAGCGAGCGCAAAACTCAAATGTTCAATTTCGCTATACAGCGACTTTGCATTCGTTTGGGGCGCGTTTGGCTGCCCGAAACGCATTAATCTTGCGTATTTGCATAAAAAGAAGTGTTTTTGATCTCATAATACGAGCTGGAAAGCCTACAGCGAGCGCAAAACTCAAATGTTCAATTTCGCTATACAGCGACTTTGCATTCGTTTGGGCCTCGTTAGGCTGCTCAAAACGCATGGATCTTGCGGATTTGCATAAAATGAAGTGTTTTTGATCTCATAATACGAGTTGGAACGCCTACAGCGAGCGCAAAACTCAAATGCTCAATTTCGGTATAAAGCGATTTTGCATCCGTTTGGGGCTCGTTTGGCTGCTCGAAACGCATGAATCTTGTGTATTTGCATAAAATAAAGTGTTTTTGATCACATAATACGAGCTGGAACGCCTACAGCGAGCGCAAAAGTCAAATGTTCAATTTCGATATAAAGCGACTTTGCATTCGTTTGGGGCGCGTTTGGCTGCTCGAAACGCATTAATCTTGCGGATTTGCATGAAATGAAGTGTTTTTGATCTCATAATACGAGCTGGAACGCCTACAGCGAGCACAAAACTCAAATGATCGATTTCGGTATAAAGCAATTTTGCATTCGTTTGGGGCTCGTTTGGCTGCTCAAAACGCATGAATCTTGTGTATTTGCATGAAATGAAGGGTTTTTGATCTCATAATACGAGCTGGAACGCCTACAGCGAGCGCACAACTCAAATGGTCGATTTCGGTATAAAGCGATTTTGCATCCGTTTGGGGCTCGTTTGGCTGCTCGAAACGCATGAATCTTGTGTATTTGCATAAAATTAAGTGTTTTTGATCTCATAATACGAGCTGGAACGCCTACAGCGAGCACAAAACTCAAATGATCGATTTCGGTATAAAGCAATTTTGCATTCGTTTGGGGCTCGTTTGGCTGCTCGAAACGCATGAATCTTGTGTATTTGCATGAAATGAAGGGTTTTTGATCTCATAATACGAGCTGGAACGCCTACAGCGAGCGCACAACTCAAATGTTCGATTTGGCTATATAGCGACTTTGGATTCGTTTGGAGCTCGTTTGGCTGCTCGAAACGCATTAATCTTGCGTATTTGCATAAAATAAAGGGTTTTTGATTTCATAATACAGGCTGTAACGCCTACAGCGAGCACAAAACTCTAATGATCGATTTCGGTATAAAGCGATTTTGCATCCGTTTGGGGCTCGTTTGGCTGCTCGAAACGCATGAATCTTGTGTATTTGCATGAAATGAAGGGTTTTTGATCTCATAATACGAGCTGGAACGCCTACAGCGAGCGCACAACTCAAATGTTCGATTTCGCTATATAGCGACTTTGGATTCGTTTGGAGCTCGTTTGGCTGCTCGAAACGCATTAATCTTGCGTATTTGCATAAAATAAAGAGTTTTTGATTTCATAATACAGGCTGTAACGCCTACAGCGAGCGTAAAACTCAAATGCTCGATTTCGCTATACAGCGACTTTGGATTCGTTTGGAGCTCGTTTGGCTGCTAGAAACGCATTAATCTTGCGTATTTGCATGAAATGAAGGGTTTTTGATCTCATAATACGAGCTGGAACGCCTACAGCGAGCGCAAAACTCAAATGCTCGATTTCGGTATAAAGCGATTTTGCATCCGTTTGGGGCTCGTTTGGCTGCTCGAAACGCATGAATCTTGTGTATTTGCATAAAATAAAGTGTTTTTGATCTCATAATACGAACTGGAACGCCTACAGCGAGCGCAAAAATCAAATGTTCAATTTCGATATAAAGCGACTTTGCATTCGTCTGGGGCGCGTTTGACTGCTCGAAACGCATGAATCTTGCGTATTTGCATAAGATAAAGGGTTTTTGATTTCATAATACAGGCTGTAACGCCTACAGCGAGCGCAAAACTCAAATGCTCGATTTCGCTATACAGCGACTTTGGATTCGTTTGGAGCTCGTTTGGCTGCTCGAAACGCATTAATCTTGCGTATTTGCATGAAATGAAGGGTTTTTGATCTCATAATACGACCTGGAACGCCTACGGCGAGCGCACAACTCAAATGTTCAAATTCGATATAAAGCAACTTTGCTTTCGTTTGGGGCGCGTTTGGCTGCTCGAAACGCATGAATCTTGTGTATTTGCATAAAATAAAGTGTTTTTGATCTCATAATACGAGCTGGAACGCCTACAGCGAGCGCAAAAATTAAATGTTCAATTTCGATATAAAGCGACTTTGCATTCGTTTGGGGCGCGTTTGACTGCTCGAAACGCATGAATCTTGCGTATTTGCATAAAATAAAGGGTTTTTGATTTCATAATACAGGCTGTAACGCCTACAGCGAGCGCAAAACTCAAATGTTCGATTTCGCTATATAGCGACTTTGCATTCGTTTGGGGTTCGTTTGGCTGCTCAAAACGCATGAATCTTGCGGATTTGCATGAAATGAAGTGTTTTTGATCTCATAATACGAGCTGGAACGCCTACAGCGAGCACAAAACTCAAATGATCGATTTCGGTATAAAGCAATTTTGCATTCGTTTGGGGCTCGTTAAGCTGCTCAAAACGCATGAATATTGCATATTTGCATAAAATGAAGTGTTTTTGATCTCATAATACGAGCTGGAACGCCTACAGCGAGCGAAAAACTCAAATGCTCGATTTCGCTATAAAGCGACTTTGCATTCGTTTGGGGCTCGTTTGGCTGCTCGAAACACATGAACCTTGCGTACTTGCATAAAATAAACGGTTTTCGATTCCATAATACGAGCTGGAACGCCTACAGCGAGCACAAAACTCTAATGATCGATTTCGGTATAAAGCGATTTTGCATCCGTTTGGGGCTCGTTTGGCTGCTCGAAACGCATGAATCTTGTGTATTTGCATGAAATGAAGGGTTTTTGATCTCATAATACGAGCTGGAACGCCTACAGCGAGCGCACAACTCAAATGTTCGATTTCGCTATATAGCTACTTTGGATTCGTTTGGAGCTCGTTTGGCTGCTCGAAACGCATTAATCTTGCGTATTTGCATAAAATAAAGGGTTTTTGATTTCATAATACAGGCTGTAACGCCTACAGCGAGCGTAAAACTCAAATGCTCGATTTCGCTATACAGCGACTTTGGATTCGTTTGGAGCTCGTTTGGCTGCTAGAAACGCATTAATCTTGCGTATTTGCATGAAATGAAGGGTTTTTGATCTCATAATACGAGCTGGAACGCCTACAGCAAGCACAAAACTCTAATGATCGATTTCGGTATAAAGCGATTTTGCATCCGTTTGGGGCTCGTTTGGCTGCTCGAAACGCATGAATCTTGCGTATTTGCATAAAATAAAGTGTTTTTGATCTCATAATACGAGCTGGAATGCCTACAGCGAGCGCAAAAATGAAATGTTCAATTTCGCTATACAGCGACTTTGCATTCGTTTGGGCCTCGTTAGGCTGCTCAAAACGCATCGATCTTGCGGATTTGCATAAAATAAAGTGTTGTTGATCTCATAATACGAGCTGGAACGCCTACAGCGAGCGCAAAAATCAAATGTTCAATTTCGATATAAAGCGACTTTGCATTCGTTTGGGGCGCGTTTGACTGCTCGAAACGCATGAATCTTGCGTATTTGCATAAAATAAAGCGTTTTTGATTTCATAATACAGGTTGTAACGCCTACAGCGAGCGCAAAACTTAAATGCTCGATTTCGCTATACAGCGACTTTGGATTCGTTTGGAGCTCGTTTGGCTGCTAGAAACGCATTCATCTTGCGTATTTGCATGAAATGAAGGGTTTTTGATCTCATAATACGAGCTGGAACGCCTACAGCGAGCGCAAAACTCAAATGCTCAATTTCGATATAAAGCAACTTTGCATTCGTTTGGGGCGCGTTTGGCTGCTCGACACGCATTAATCTTGCGTATGTGCGTGAAATGAAGGGTTTTTGATCTCATAATACGAGCTGGAACGCCTACAGCGAGCGCACAACTCAAATGGTCGATTTCGCTATACAGCGACTTTGGATTCGTTTGGAGCTCGTTTGGCTGCTCGAAAAGCATTAATCTTGCGTATTTGCATGAAATAAAGGGTTTTTGATCTCATAATACGAGCTAGAACGCCTACAGCGAGCGCAAAACTCAAATGCTCGATTTCGGTATAAAGCGATTTTGCATCCGTTTGGGGCTCGTTTGGCTGCTCGAAACGCATGAATCTTGTGTATTTGCATAAAATTAAGTGTTTTTGATCTCATAATACGAGCTGGAACGCCTACAGCGAGCACAAAACTCAAATGATCGATTTCGGTATAAAGCAATATTGCATTCGTTTGGGGCTCGTTTGGCTGCTCGAAACGCATGAATCTTGTGTATTTGCATGAAATGAAGGGTTTTTGATCTCATAATACGAGCTGGAACGCCTACAGCGAGCGCACAACTCAAATGTTCGATTTGGCTATATAGCGACTTTGGATTCGTTTGGAGCTCGTTTGGCTGCTCGAAACGCATTAATCTTGCGTATTTGCATAAAATAAAGGGTTTTTGATTTCATAATACAGGCTGTAACGCCTACAGCGAGCGTAAAACTCAAATGCTCGATTTCGCTATACAGCGACTTTGGATTCGTTTGGAGCTCGTTTGGCTGCTCGAAACGCATTAATCTTGCGTATTTGCATGAAATGAAGGGTTTTTCATCTCATAATACGAGCTGGAACGCCTACAGCGAGCACAAAACTCTAATGATCGATTTCGGTATAAAGCGATTTTGCATCCGTTTGGGGCTCGTTTGGCTGCTCGAGACGCATGAATCTTGTGTATTTGCATGAAATGAAGGGTTTTTGATCTCATAATACGAGCTGGAACGCCTACAGCGAGCGCACAACTCAAATGTTCGATTTCGCTATATAGCGACTTTGGATTCGTTTGGAGCTCGTTTGGCTGCTCGAAACGCATTAATCTTGCGTATTTGCATAAAATAAAGGGTTTTTGATCTCATAATACGAGTTGGAACGCCTACAGCGAGCGCAAAACTCAAATGCTCAATTTCGGTATAAAGCGATTTTGCATCCATTTGGGGCTCGTTTGGCTGCTCGAAACGCATGAATCTTGTGTATTTGCATAAAATTAAGTGTTTTTGATCTCATAATACGAGCTGGAACGCCTACAGCGAGCGCAAAAATCAAATGTTCAATTTCGATATAAAGCGACTTTGCATTCGTTTGGGGCGCGTTTGACTGCTCGAAACGCATGAATCTTGCGTATTTGCATAAGATAAAGGGTTTTTGATTTCATAATACAGGCTGTAACGCCTACAGCGAGCGCAAAACTCAAATGCTCGATTTCGCTATACAGCGACTTTGGATTCGTTTGGAGCTCGTTTGGCTGCTCGAAACGCATTAATCTTGCGTATTTGCATGAAATGAAGTGTTTTTGATCTCATAATACGAGTTGGAACGCCTACAGCGAGCGCAAAACTCAAATGTTCGATTTCGCTATACAGCGACTTTGGATTCGTTTAGAGCTCGTTTGGGTGCTCAAAACGCATGAATCTAGCGTATTTCCATAAAATTAAGTGTTCTTCATCTCATAATACGAGCTGGAACGCCTACAGCGAGCGCAAAACTCAAATGATCAATTTCGATATAAAGCAACTTTGCATTCGTTTGGGGCAGATCTAGCTGCTCGAAACGCATGAGTCTTGCGTATTTGCATAAAATAAAGGGTTATTGATGTCATAATACGAGCCGGAACGCATACCGCGAGCGCAAAACTCAAATGTTCGATGTCGCTATATAGCGACTTTGCATTCGTTTGGCGCTCGTTTGGCTGCTCAAAACGCATGAATCTTGCGGATTTGCATGAAATGAAGTGTTTTTGATCTCATAATACGAGCTGGAACGCCTACAGCGAGCACAAAACTCAAATGATCGATTTCGTTATAAAGCAATTTTGCATTCGTTTGGGGCTCGTTTGGCTGCTCAAAACGCATGAATATTGCGTATTTGCATAAAATGAAGGGTTTTTGATCTCATAATACGAGCTGGAACGCCTACAGCGAGCGCAAAACTCAAATGCTCGATTTCGGTATAAAGCGATTTTGCATCCGTTTGGGGCTCGTTTGGCTGCTCGAAACGCATGAATCTTGTGTATTTGCATAAAATAAAGTGTTTTTGATCTCATAATACGAACTGGAACGACTACAGCGAGCGCAAAAATCAAATGTTCAATTTCGATATAAAGCGACTTTGCATTCGTTTGGGGCGCGTTTGACTGCTCGAAACGCATGAATCTTGCGTATTTGCATAAGATAAAGGGTTTTTGATTTCATAATACAGGCTGTAACGCCTACAGCGAGCGCAAAACTCAAATGCTCGATTTCGCTATACAGCGACTTTGGATTCGTTTGGAGCTCGTTTGGCTGCTCGAAACGCATTAATCTTGCGTATTTGCATGAAATGAAGGGTTTTTGATCTCATAATACGAGCTGGAACGCCTACAGCGAGCGCACAACTCAAATGTTCAAATTCGATATAAAGCAACTTTGCTTTCGTTTGGGGCGCGTTTGGCTGCCCGAAACGCATTAATCTTGCGTATTTGCATAAAATGAAGTGTTTTTGATCTCATAATACGAGCTGGAAAGCCTACAGCGAGCGCAAAACTCAAATGTTCAATTTCGCTATACAGCGATTTTGCATTCGTTTGGGCCTCGTTAGGCTGCTCAAAACGCATGGATCTTGCGGATTTGCATAAAATGAAGTGTTTTTGATCTCATAATACGAGTTGGAACGCCTACAGCGAGCGCAAAACTCAAATGTTCAATTTCGGTATAAAGCGATTTTGCATCCGTTTGGGGCTCGTTTGGCTGCTCGAAACGCATTAATCTTGCGTATGTGCATGAAATGAAGGGTTTTTGATCTCATAATACGAGCTGGAAAGCCTACAGCGAGCGCACAACTCAAATGCTCGATTTCGCTACACAGCGACTTTGGATTCGTTTGGGGCTCGTTTGGCTGCTCAAAACGCATGAATCTTGTGTATTTGCATGAAATGAAGGGTTTTTGATCTCATAATACGAGCTGGAACGCCTACAGCGAGCGCACAACTCAAATGTTCGATTTCGCTATATAGCGACTTTGGATTCGTTTGGAGCTCGTTTGGCTGCTCGAAACGCATTAATCTTGTGTATTTGCATAAAATAAAGGGTTTTTGATTTCATAATACAGGCTGTAACGCCTACAGCGAGCGTAAAACTCAAATGCTCGATTTCGCTATACAGCGACTTTGGATTCGTTTGGAGCTCGTTTGGCTGCTAGAAACGCATTAATCTTGCGTATTTGCATGAAATGAAGGGTTTTTGATCTCATAATACGAGCTGGAACGCCTACAGCGAGCGCAAAACTCAAATGCTCGATTTCGGTATAAAGCGATTTTGCATCCGTTTGGGGCTCGTTTGGCTGCTCGAAACGCATGAATCTTGTGTATTTGCATAAAATAAAGTGTTTTTGATCTCATATTACGAGCTGGAACGCCTACAGCGAGCGCAAAAGTCAAATGTTCAATTTCGATATAAAGCGACTTTGCATTCGTTTGGGGCGCGTTTGGCTGCTCGAAACGCATTAATCTTGCGTATGTGCATGAAATGAAGGGTTTTTGATCTCATAATACGAGCTGGAACGCCTACAGCGAGCGCACAACTCAAATGTTCAAATTCGATATAAAGCAACTTTGCTTTCGTTTGGGGCGCGTTTGGCTGCTCGAAACGCATGAATCTTTCGTATTTGCATGAAATGGAGTGTTTTTGATCTCATAATACGAGCTGGAACGCCACAGCGAGCGCAAAACTCAAATGTTCAATTTCGATATAAAGCAACTTTGCATTCGTTTGGGGCGCGTTTGGCTGCTCGAAACGCATGAATCTTTCGTATTTGCATAAAATGATAGGATTTTAATTTCGTAATAGGAGATGGAACGCCTACAGCGAGCGCAAAACTCAAATGTTCGATTTCGCTATACAGCGACTTTGCATTCGTTTGGGGCGCGTTTGGCTGCCCGAAACGCATTAATCTTGCGTATTTGCATAAAAAGAAGTGTTTTTGATCTCATATTACGAGCTAGAACGCCTACAGCGAGCGCAAAATTCAAATGCTCAATTTCGGTATAAAGCGATTTTGCATCCGTTTGGGGCTCGTTTGGCTGCTCGAAACGCATGAATCTTGTGTATTTGCATAAAATAAAGTGTTTTTGATCTCATAATATGAGCTGGAACGCCTACAGCGAGCGCAAAAATCAAATGTTCAATTTCGATATAAAGCGACTTTGCATTCGTTTGGGGCGCGTTTGACTGCTCGAAACGCATGAATCTTGCGTATTTGCATAAAATAAAGGGTTTTTGATTTCATAATACAGGCTGTAACGCCTACAGCGAGCGCAAAACTCAAATGTTCGATTTCGCTATATAGCGACTTTGCATTCGTTTGGGGTTCGTTTGGCTGCTCAAAACGCATGAATCTTGCGGATTTGCATGAAATGAAGTGTTTTTGATCTCATAATACGAGCTGGAACGCCTACAGCGAGCACAAAACTCAAATGATCGATTTCGGTATAAAGCAATTTTGGATTCGTTTGGGGCTCGTTTGGCTGCTCAAAACGCATGAATATTGCGTATTTGCATAAAATGAAGTGTTTTTGATCTCATAATACGAGCTGGAACGCCTACAGCGAGCGAAAAACTCAAATGCTCGATTTCGCTATAAAGCGACTTTGCATTCGTTTGGGGCTCGTTTGGCTGCTCGAAACACATGAACCTTGCGTACTTGCATAAAATAAACGGTTTTCGATTCCATAATACGAGCTGGAACGCCTACAGCGAGCACGAAACTCTAATGATCGATTTCGGTATAAAGCGATTTTGCATCCGTTTGGGGCTCGTTTGGCTGCTCGAAACGCATGAATCTTGTGTATTTGCATGAAATGAAGGGTTTTTGATCTCATAATACGAGCTGGAACGCCTACAGCGAGCGCAAAAATCAAATGTTCAATTTCGATATAAAGCGACTTTGCATTCGTTTGGGGCGCGTTTGACTGCTCGAAACGCATGAATCTTGCGTATTTGCATAAAATAAAGGGTTTTTGATTTCATAATACTGGTTGTAACGCCTACAGCGAGCGCAAAACGTAAATGCTCGATTTCGCTATACAGCGACTTTGGATTCGTTTGGAGCTCGTTTGGCTGCTAGAAACGCATTAATCTTGCGTATTTGCATAAAATAAAGGGTTTTTGATTTCATAATACAGGCTGTAACGCCTACAGCGAGCGTAAAACTCAAATGCTCGATTTCGCTATACAGCGACTTTGGATTCGTTTGGAGCTCGTTTGGTTGCTCGAAACGCATTAATCTTGCGTATGTGCATGAAATGAAGGGTTTTTGATCTCATAATACGAGCTGGAAAGCCTACAGCGAGCGCACAACTCAAATGCTCGATTTCGCTATACAGCGACTTTGGATTCGTTTGGAGCTCGTTTGGCTGCTCGAAACGCATTAATCTTGCGTATTTGCATGAAATGATGGGTTTTTGATCTCATATTACGAGCTAGAACGCCTACAGCGAGCGCAAAATTCAAATGTTCAATTTCGCTATACAGCGACTTTGCATTCGTTTGGGCCTCGTTAGGCTGCTCAAAACGCATGGGTCTTGCGGATTTGCATGAAATGGAGTGTTTTTGATCTCATAATACGAGCTGGAACGCCTACAGCGAGCGCAAAACTCAAATGTTCAATTTCGATATAAAGCAACTTTGCATTCGTTTGGGGCGCGTTTGGCTGCTCGAAACGCATGAATCTTTCGTATTTGCATAAAATGATAGGTTTTTAATTTCGTAATAGGAGCTGGAACGCCTACAGCGAGCGCAAAAATCAAATGTTCGATTTCGCTATACAGCGACTTGGCATTCGTTTGGGGCGCGTTTGGCTGCCCGAAACGCATTAATCTTGCGTATTTGCATAAAAAGAAGTGTTTTTGATCTCATAATACGAGCTGGAAAGCCTACAGCGAGCGCAAAACTCAAATGTTCAATTTCGCTATGCAGCGACTTTGCATTCGTTTGGGCCTCGTTAGGCTGCTCAAAACGCATGGATCTTGCGGATTTGCATAAAATGAAGTGTTTTTGATCTCATAATACGAGTTGGAACGCCTACAGCGAGCGCAAAACTCAAATGCTCAATTTCGCTATAAAGCGATTTCGCATCCGTTTGGGGCTCGTTTGGCTGCTCGAAACGCATGAATCTTGTGTATTTGCATAAAATAAAGTGTTTTTGATCTCATAATACGAGCTGGAACGCCTACAGCGAGCGCAAAAGTCAAATGTTCAATTTCGATATAAAGCGACTTTGGATTCGTTTGGAGCTCGTTTGGCTGCTCGAAACGCATTAATCTTGCGTATTTGCATGAAATGAAGGGTTTTTGATCTCATAATACGAGTTGGAACGCCTACAGCGAGCGCAAAACTCAAATGTTCGATTTCGCTATACAGCGACTTTGGATTCGTTTAGAGCTCGTTTGGGTGCTCAAAACGCATGAATCTAGCGTATTTCCATAAAATTAAGTGTTCTTGATCTCATAATACGAGCTGGAACGCCTACAGCGAGCGCAAAACTCAAATGATCAATTTCGATATAAAGCAACTTTGCATTCGTTTGGGGCAGATATAGCTGCTCGAAACGCATGAGTCTTGCGTATTTGCATAAAATAAAGGGTTATTGATGTCATAATACGAGCCGGAACGCATACCGCGAGCGCAAAACTCAAATGCTCGATTTCGGTATAAAGCGATTTCGCATCCGTTTGGGGCTCGTTTGGCTGCTCGAAACGCATGAATCTTGTGTATTTGCATAAAATAAAGTGTTTTTGATCTCATAATACGAGCTGGAACGCCTACAGCGAGCGCAAAAGTCAAATGTTCAATTTCGATATAAAGCGACTTTGCATTCGTTTGGGGCGCGTTTGGCTGCTCGAAACGCATTAATCTTGCGTATGTGCATGAAATGAAGGGTTTTTGATCTCATAATACGAGCTGGAACGCCTACAGCGAGCGCAAAACTCAAATGTTCAATTTCGCTATACAGCGACTTTGCATTCGTTTGGGCCTCGTTAGGCTGCTCAAAACGCATGGGTCTTGCGGATTTGCATGAAATGGAGTGTTTTTGATCTCATAATACGAGCTGGAACGCTTACAGCGAGCGCAAAACTCAAATGTTCAATTTCGATATAAAGCAACTTTGCATTCGTTTGGGGCGCGTTTGGCTGCTCGAAACGCATGAATCTTTCGTATTTGCATAAAATGATAGGTTTTTAATTTCGTAATAGGAGCTGGAACGCCTACAGCGAGCACAAAACTCAAATGTTCGATTTCGCTATACAGCGACTTTGCATTCGTTTGGGGCGCGTTTGGCTGCCCGAAACGCATTAATCTTGCGTATTTGCATAAAAAGAAGTGTTTTTGATCTCATAATACGAGCTGGAAAGCCTACAGCGAGCGCAAAACTCAAATGTTCAATTTCGCTATACAGCGACTTTGCATTCGTTTGGGCCTCGTTAGGCTGCTCAAAACGTATGGATCTTGCGGATTTGCATAAAATGAAGTGTTTTTGATCTCATAATACGAGTTGGAACGCCTACAGCGAGCGCAAAACTCAAATGCTCAATTTCGGTATAAAGCGATTTTGCATCCGTTTGGGGCTCGTTTGGCTGCTCGAAACGCATGAATCTTGTGTATTTGCATAAAATAAAGTGTTTTTGATCTCATAATACGAGCTGGAACGCCTACAGCGAGCGCAAAAGTCAAATGTTCAATTTCGATATAAAGCGACTTTGCATTCGTTTGGGGCGCGTTTGGCTGCTCGAAACGCATTAATCTTGCGTATGTGCATGAAATGAAGGGTTTTTGATCTCATAATACGAGCTGGAACGCCTACAGCGAGCGCACAACTCAAATGCTCGATTTCGCTATACAGCGACTTTGGATTCGTTTGGAGCTCGTTTGGCTGCTCGAAACGCATTAATCTTGCGTATTTGCATGAAACGAAGGGTTTTTGATCTCATATTACGAGCTAGAACGCCTACAGCGAGCGCAAAATTCAAATGCTCAATTTCGGTATAAAGCGATTTTGCATCCGTTTGGGGCTCGTTTGGCTGCTCGAAACGCATGAATCTTGTGTATTTGCATAAAATAAAGTGTTTTTAATCTCATAATACGAGCTGGAACGCCTACAGCGAGCGCAAAAATCAAATGTTCAATTTCGATAGAAAGCGACTTTGCATTCGTTTGGGGCGCGTTTGACTGCTCGAAACGCATGAATCTTGCGTATTTGCATAAAATAAAGGGTTTTTGATTTCATAATACAGGCTGTAACGCCTACAGCGAGCGCAAAACTCAAATGTTCGATTTCGCTATATAGCGACTTTGCATTCGTTTGGGGTTCGTTTGGCTGCTCAAAACGCATGAATCTTCCGGATTTGCATGAAATGAAGTGTTTTTGATCTCATAATACGAGCTGGAACGCCTACAGCGAGCACAAAACTCAAATGATCGATTTCGGTATAAAGCAATTTTGCATTCGTTTGGGGCTCGTTTGGCTGCTCAAAACGCATGAATATTGCGTATTGGCATAAAATGAAGTGTTTTTGATCTCATAATACGAGCTGGAACGCCTACAGCGAGCGAAAAACTCAAATGCTCGATTTCGCTATAAAGCGACTTTGCATTCGTTTGGGGCTCGTTTGGCTGCTCGAAACACATGAACCTTGCGTACTTGCATAAAATAAACGGTTTTCGATTCCATAATACGAGCTGGAACGCCTACAGCGAGCACAAAACTCTAATGATCGATTTCGGTATAAAGCGATTTTGCATCCGTTTGGGGCTCGTTTGGCTGCTCGAAACGCATGAATCTTGTGTATTTGCATGAAATGAAGGGTTTTTGATCTCATAATACGAGCTGGAACGCCTACAGCGAGCGCACAACTCAAATGTTCGATTTCGCTATATAGCGCCTTTGGATTCGTTTGGAGCTCGTTTGGCTGCTCGAAACGCATTAATCTTGCGTATTTGCATAAAATAAAGAGTTTTTGATTTCATAATACAGGCTGTAACGCCTACAGCGAGCGTAAAACTCAAATGCTCGATTTCGCTATACAGCGACTTTGGATTCGTTTGGAGCTCGTTTGGCTGCTAGAAACGCATTAATCTTGCGTATTTGCATGAAATGAAGGGTTTTTGATCTCATAATACGAGCTGGAACGCCTACAGCGAGCGCAAAACTCAAATGCTCGATTTCGGTATAAAGCGATTTTGCATCCGTTTGGGGCTCGTTTGGCTGCTCGAAACGCATGAATCTTGTGTATTTGCATAAAATAAAGGGTTTTTGATTTCATAATACAGGCTGTAACGCCTACAGCGAGCGCAAAACTCAAATGTTCGATTTCGCTATATAGCGACTTTGCATTCGTTTGGGGTTCGTTTGGCTGCTCAAAACGCATGAATCTTGCGGATTTGCATGAAATGAAGTGTTTTTGATCTCATAATACGAGCTGGAACGCCTACAGCGAGCACAAAACTCAAATGATCGATTTCGGTATAAAGCAATTTTGCATTCGTTTGGGGCTCGTTTGGCTGCTCAAAACGCATGAATATTGCGTATTTGCATAAAATGAAGTGTTTTTGATCTCATAATACGAGCTGGAACGCCTACAGCGAGCGAAAAACTCAAATGCTCGATTTCGCTATAAAGCGACTTTGCATTCGTTTGGGGCTCGTTTGGCTGCTCGAAACACATGAACCTTGCGTACTTGCATAAAATAAACGGTTTTCGATTCCATAATACGAGCTGGAACGCCTACAGCGAGCACAAAACTCTAATGATCGATTTCGGTATAAAGCGATTTTGCATCCGTTTGGGGCTCGTTTGGCTGCTCGAAACGCATGAATCTTGTGTATTTGCATGAAATGAAGGGTTTTTGATCTCATAATACGAGCTGGAACGCCTACAGCGAGCGCACAACTCAAATGTTCGATTTCGCTATATAGCGACTTTGGATTCGTTTGGAGCTCGTTTGGCTGCTCGAAACGCATTAATCTTGCGTATTTGCATAAAATAAAGAGTTTTTGATTTCATAATACAGGCTGTAACGCCTACAGCGAGCGTAAAACTCAAATGCTCGATTTCGCTATACAGCGACTTTGGATTCTTTTGGAGCTCGTTTGGCTGCTAGAAACGCATTAATCTTGCGTATGTGCATGAAATGAAGGGTTTTTGATCTCATAATACGAGCTGGAACGCCTACAGCGAGCGCAAAACTCAAATGCTCGATTTCGGTATAAAGCGATTTTGCATCCGTTTGGGGCTCGTTTGGCTGCTCGAAACGCATGAATCTTGTGTATTTGCATAAAATAAAGTGTTTTTGATCTCATAATACGAACTGGAACGCCTACAGCGAGCGCGAAAATCAAATGTTCAATTTCGATATAAAGCGACTTTGCATTCGTCTGGGGCGCGTTTGGCTGCTCGAAACGCATGAATCTTGTGTATTTGCATAAAATAAAGTGTTTTTGATCTCATAATACGAGCTGGAACGCCTACAGCGAGCGCAAAAGTCAAATGTTCAATTTCGATATAAAGCGACTTTGGATTCGTTTGGAGCTCGTTTGGCTGCTCGAAACGCATTAATCTTGCGGATTTGCATGAAATGAAGTGATTTTGATCTCATAATACGAGCTGGAACGCCTACAGCGAGCACAAAACTCAAATGTTCGATTTCGCTATCTAGCGACTTTGCATTCGTTTGGGGTTCGTTTGGCTGCTCAAAACGCATGAATCTTGCGGATTTGCATGAAATGAAGTGTTTTTGATCTCATAATACGAGCTGGAACGCCTACAGCGAGCACAAAACTCAAATGATCGGTTCGGTATAAAGCAATTTTGCATTCGTTTGGGGCTCGTTTGGCTGCTCAAAACGCATGAATATTGCGTATTTGCATAAAATGAAGTGTTTTTGATCTCATAATACGAGCTGGAACGCCTACAGCGAGCGAAAAACTCAAATGCTCGATTTCGCTATAAAGCGACTTTGCATTCGTTTGGGGCTCGTTTGGCTGCTCGAAACACATGAACCTTGCGTACTTGCATAAAATAAACGGTTTTCGATTCCATAATACGAGCTGGAACGCCTACAGCGAGCACAAAACTCTAATGATCGATTTCGGTATAAAGCGATTTTGCATCCGTTTGGGGCTCGTTTGGCTGCTCGAAACGCATGAATCTTGTGTATTTGCATGAAATGAAGGGTTTTTGATCTCATAATACGAGCTGGAACGCCTACAGCGAGCGCACAACTCAAATGTTCGATTTGGCTATATAGCGACTTTGGATTCGTTTGGAGCTCGTTTGGCTGCTCGAAACGCATTAATCTTGCGTATTTGCATAGAATAAAGGGTTTTTGATTTCATAATACAGGCTGTAACGCCTACAGCGAGCGTAAAACTCAAATGCTCGATTTCGCTATACAGCGACTTTGGATTCGTTTGGAGCTCGTTTGGCTGCTCGAAACGCATTAATCTTGCGTATTTGCATGAAATGAAGGGTTTTTGATCTCATAATACGAGCTGGAACGCCTACAGCGAGCGTAAAACTCAAATGCTCGATTTCGCTATACAGCGACTTTGGATTCGTTTGGAGCTCGTTTGGCTGCTAGAAACGCATTAATCTTGCGTATTTGCATGAAATGAAGGGTTTTTGATCTCATAATACGAGCTGGAACGCCTACAGCGAGCGCAAAACTCAAATGCTCGATTTCGGTATAAAGCGATTTTGCATCCGTTTCGGGCTCGTTTGGCTGCTCGAAACGCATGAATCTTGTGTATTTGCATAAAATAAAGTGTTTTTGATCTCATAATACGAACTGGAACGCCTACAGCGAGCGCAAAAATCAAATGTTCAATTTCGATATAAAGCGACTTTGCATTCGTCTGGGGCGCGTTTGACTGCTCGAAACGCATGAATCTTGCGTATTTGCATAAGATAAAGGGTTTTTGATTTCATAATACAGGCTGTAACGCCTACAGCGAGCGCAAAACTCAAATGCTCGATTTCGCTATACACCGACTTTGGATTCGTTTGGAGCTCGTTTGGCTGCTCGAAACGCATTAATCTTGCGTATTTGCATGAAATGAAGGGTTTTTGATCTCATAATACGAGCTGGAACGCCTACGGCGAGCGCACAACTCAGATGTTCAAATTCGATATAAAGCAACTTTGCTTTCGTTTGGGGCGCGTTTGGCTGCTCGAAACGCATGAATCTTTCGTATTTGCATGAAATGGAGTGTTTTTGATCTCATAATACGAGCTGGAACGCCTACAGCGAGCGCAAAACTCAAATGTTCAATTTCGCTATACAGCGACTTTGCATTCGTTTGGGGCGCGTTTGGCTGCCCGAAACGCATTAATCTTGCGTATTTGCATAAAAAGAAGTGTTTTTGATCTCATAATACGAGCTGGAAAGCCTACAGCGAGCGCAAAACTCAAATGTTCAATTTCGCTATACAGCGACTTTGCATTCGTTTGGGCCTCGTTAGGCTGCTCAAAACGCATGGATCTTGCGGATTTGCATAAAATGAAGTGTTTTTGATCTCATAATACGAGTTGGAACGCCTACAGCGAGCGCAAAACTCAAATGCTCAATTTCGGTATAAAGCGATTTTGCATCCGTTTGGGGCTCGTTTGGCTGCTCGAAACGCATGAATCTTGTGTATTTGCATAAAATAAAGTGTTTTTGATCTCATAATACGAGCTGGAACGCCTACAGCGAGCGCAAAACTCAAATGTTCGATTTCGCTATATAGCGACTTTGCATTCGTTTGGGGTTCGTTTGGCTGCTCAAAACGCATGAATCTTGCGGATTTGCATGAAATGAAGTGTTTTTGATCTCATAATACGAGCAGGAACGCCTACAGAGAGCACAAAACTCAAATGATTGATTTCGGTATAAAGCAATTTTGCATTCGTTTGGGGCTCGTTTGGCTGCTCAAAACGCATGAATATTGCGTATTTGCATAAAATGAAGTGTTTTTGATCTCATAATACGAGCTGGAACGCCTACAGCGAGCGAAAAACTCAAATGCTCGATTTCGCTATAAAGCGACTTTGCATTCGTTTGGGGCTCGTTTGGCTGCTCGAAACACATGAATCTTGCGTATTTGCATAAGATAAAGGGTTTTTGATTTCATAATACAGGCTGTAACGCCTACAGCGAGCGCAAAACTCAAATGCTCGATTTCGCTATACACCGACTTTGGATTCGTTTGGAGCTCGTTTGGCTGCTCGAAACGCATTAATCTTGCGTATTTGCATAAAATAAAGGGTTTTTGATCTCATAATACGAGTTGGAACGCCTACAGCGAGCGCAAAACTCAAATGCTCAATTTCTGTATAAAGCGATTTTGCATCCGTTTGGGGCTCGTTTGGCTGCTCGAAACGCATGAATCTTGTGTATTTGCATGAAATGAAGGGTTTTTGATCTCATAATACGAACTGGAACGCCTACAGCGAGCGCAAAAATCAAATGTTCAATTTCGATATAAAGCGACTTTGCATTCGTCTGGGGCGCGTTTGACTGCTCGAAACGCATGAATCTTGCGTATTTGCATAAGATAAAGGGTTTTTGATTTCATAATACAGGCTGTAACGCCTACAGCGAGCGCAAAACTCAAATGTTCAAATTCGATATAAAGCAACTTTGCTTCTTTTGGGGCGCGTTTGGCTGCTCGAAACGCATGAATCTTTCGTATTTGCATAAAATGATAGGTTTTTAATTTCGTAATAGGAGCTGGAACGCCTACAGCGAGCGCAAAACTCAAATGTTCGATTTCGCTATACAGCGACTTGGAATTCGTTTGGGGCGCGTTTGGCTGCCCGAAACGCATTAATCTTGCGTATTTGCATAAAAAGAAGTATTTTTGATCTCATAATACGAGCTGGAAAGCCTACAGCGAGCGCAAAACTCAAATGTTCAATTTCGCTATACAGCGACTTTGCATTCGTTTGGGCCTCGTTAGGCTGCTCAAAACGCATGGATCTTGCGGATTTGCATAAAATGAAGTGTTTTTGATCTCATAATACGAGTTGGAACGCCTACAGCGAGCGCAAAACTCAAATGCTCAATTTCGGTATAAAGCGATTTTGCATCCGTTTGGGGCTCGTTTGGCTGCTCGAAACGCATTAATCTTGCGTATGTGCATGAAATGAAGGGTTTTTGATCTCATAATACGAGCTGGAAAGCCTACAGCGAGCGCACAACTCAAATGCTCGATTTCGCTATACAGCGACTTTGGATTCGTTTGGAGCTCGTTTGGCTGCTCGAAACGCATTAATCTTGCGTATTTGCATGAAATGATGGGTTTTTGATCTCATATTACGAGCTAGAACGCCTACAGCGAGCGCAAAATTCAAATGCTCAATTTCGGTATAAAGCGATTTTGCATCCGTTTGGGGCTCGTTTGGCTGCTCGAAACGCATGAATCTTGTGTATTTGCATAAAATAAAGAGTTTTTGATCTCATAATACGAGCTGGAACGCCTACAGCGAGCGCAAAAATCAAATGTTCAATTTCGATATAAAGCGACTTTGCATTCGTTTGGGGCGCATTTGACTGCTCGAAACGCATGAATCTTGCGTATTTGCATAAAATAAAGGGTTTTTGATTTCATAATACAGGCTGTAACGCCTACAGCGAGCGCAAAACTCAAATGTTCGATTTCGCTATATAGCGACTTTGCATTCGTTTGGGGTTCGTTTGGCTGCTCAAAACGCATGAATCTTGCGGATTTGCATGAAATGAAGTGTTTTTGATCTCATAATACGAGCTGGAACGCCTACAGCGAGCACAAAACTCAAATGTTCAAATTCGATATAAAGCAACTTTGCTTTCGTTTGGGGCGCGTTTGGCTGCTCGAAACGCATGAATCTTTCGTATTTGCATGAAATGGAGTGTTTTTGATCTCATAATACGAGCTGGAACGCCTACAGCGAGCGCAAAAGTCAAATGTTCAATTTCGATATAAAGCGACTTTGCATTCGTTTGGGGCGCGTTTGGCTGCTCGAAACGCATTAATCTTGCGTATGTGCATGAAATGAAGGGTTTTTGATCTCATAATACGAGCTGGAACGCCTACAGCGAGCGCACAACTCAAATGTTCAAATTCGATATAAAGCAACTTTGCTTTCGTTTGGGGCGCGTTTGGCTGCTCGAAACGCATGAATCTTTCGTATTTGCATGAAATGGAGTGTTTTTGATCTCATAATACGAGCTGGAACGCCTACAGCGAGCGCAAAACTCAAATGTTCAATTTCGATATAAAGCAACTTTGCATTCGTTTGGGGCGCGTTTGGCTGCTCGAAACGCATGAATCTTTCGTATTTGCATAAAATGATAGGTTTTTAATTTCGTAATAGGAGCTGGAACGCCTACAGCGAGCGCAAAACTCAAATGTTCGATTTCGCTATACAGCGACTTTGCATTCGTTTGGGGCGCGTTTGGCTGCCCGAAACGCATTAATCTTGCGTATTTGCATAAAAAGAAGTGTTTTTGATCTCATAATACGAGCTGGAAAGCCTACAGCGAGCGCAAAACTCAAATGTTCAATTTCGCTATACAGCGACTTTGCATTCGTTTGGGCCTCGTTAGGCTGCTCAAAACGCATGGATCTTGCGGATTTGCATAAAATGAAGTGTTTTTGATCTCATAATACGAGTTGGAACGCCTACAGCGAGCGCAAAACTCAAATGCTCAATTTCGGTATAAAGCGATTTTGCATCCGTTTGGGGCTCGTTTGGCTCCTCGAAACGCATGAATCTTGTGTATTTGCATAAAATAAAGTGTTTTTGATCTCATAATACGAGCTGGAACGCCTACAGCGAGCGCAAAAGTCAAATGTTCAATTTCGATATAAAGCGACTTTGCATTCGTTTGGGGCGCGTTTGGCTGCTCGAAACGCATTAATCTTGCGGATTTGCATGAAATGAAGTGTTTTTGATCTCATAATACGAGCTGGAACGCCTACAGCGAGCACAAAACTCAAATGATCGATTTCGGTATAAAGCAATTTTGCATTCGTTTGGGGCTCGTTTGGCTGCTCAAAACGCATGAATATTGCGTATTTGCATAAAATGAAGTGTTTTTGATCTCATAATACGAGCTGGAACGCCTACAGCGAGCGAAAAACTCAAATGCTCGATTTCGCTATAAAGCGACTTTGCATTCGTTTGGGGCTCGTTTGGCTGCTCGAAACACATGAACCTTGCGTACTTGCATAAAATAAACGGTTTTCGATTCCATAATACGAGCTGGAACGCCTACAGCGAGCACAAAACTGTAATGATCGATACAGGTATAAAGCGATTTTGCATCCGTTTGGGGCTCGTTTGGCTGCTCAAAACGCATGAATCTTGTGTATTTGCATGAAATGAAGGGTTTTTGATCTCATAATACGAGCTGGAACGCCTACAGCGAGCGCACAACTCAAATGTTCGATTTCGCTATATAGCGACTTTGGATTCGTTTGGAGCTCGTTTGGCTGCTCGAAACGCATTAATCTTGCGTATTTGCATAAAATAAAGGGTTTTTGATTTCATAATACAGGCTGTAACGCCTACAGCGAGCGTAAAACTCAAATGCTCGATTTCGCTATACAGCGACTTTGGATTCGTTTGGAGCTCGTTTGGCTGCTAGAAACGCATATATCTTGCGTATTTGCATGAAATGAAGGGTTTTTGATCTCATAATACGAGCTGGAACGCCTACAGCGAGCGCAAAACTCAAATGCTCGATTTCGGTATAAAGCGATTTTGCATCCGTTTGGGGCTCGTTTGGCTGCTCAAAACGCATGAATATTGCGTATTTGCATAAAATGAAGTGTTTTTGATCTCATAATACGAGCTGGAACGCCTACAGCGAGCGAAAAACTCAAATGCTCGATTTCGCTATAAAGCGACTTTGCATTCGTTTGGGGCTCGTTTGGCTGCTCGAAACACATGAACCTTGCGTACTTGCATAAAATAAACGGTTTTCGATTCCATAATACGAGCTGGAACGCCTACAGCGAGCACAAAACTGTAATGATCGATACAGGTATAAAGCGATTTTGCATCCGTTTGGGGCTCGTTTGGCTGCTCAAAACGCATGAATCTTGTGTATTTGCATGAAATGAAGGGTTTTTGATCTCATAATACGAGCTGGAACGCCTACAGCGAGCGCACAACTCAAATGTTCGATTTCGCTATATAGCGACTTTGGATTCGTTTGGAGCTCGTTTGGCTGCTCGAAACGCATTAATCTTGCGTATTTGCATAAAATAAAGGGTTTTTGATTTCATAATACAGGCTGTAACGCCTACAGCGAGCGTAAAACTCAAATGCTCGATTTCGCTATACAGCGACTTTGGATTCGTTTGGAGCTCGTTTGGCTGCTAGAAACGCATATATCTTGCGTATTTGCATGAAATGAAGGGTTTTTGATCTCATAATACGAGCTGGAACGCCTACAGCGAGCGCAAAACTCAAATGCTCGATTTCGGTATAAAGCGATTTTGCATCCGTTTGGGGCTCGTTTGGCTGCTCGAAACGCATGAATCTTGTGTATTTGCATAAAATAAAGTGTTTTTGATCTCATAATACGAGCTGGAACGCCTGCAGCGAGCGCAAAAATCAAATGTTCAATTTCGATATAAAGCGACTTTGCATTCGTTTGGGGCGCGTTTGACTGCTCGAAACGCATGAATCTTGCGTATTTGCATAAAATAAAGGGTTTTAGATTTCATAATACAGGCTGTAACGCCTACAGCGAGCGCAAAACTCAAATGTTCGATTTCGCTATATAGCGACTTTGCATTCGTTTGGGGTTCGTTTGGCTGCTCAAAACGCATGAATCTTGCGGATTTGCATGAAATGAAGTGTTTTTGATCTCATAATACGAGCTGGAACGCCTACAGCGAGCACAAAACTCACATGATCGATTTCGGTATAAAGCAATTTTGCATTCGTTTGGGGCTCGTTTGGCTGCTCAAAACGCATGAATATTGCGTATTTGCATAAAATGAAGTGTTTTTGATCTCATAATACGAGCTGGAACGCCTACAGCGAGCACAAAACTCAAATGATCGATTTCGTTATAAAGCAATTTTGCATTCGTTTGGGGCTCGTTTGGCTGCTCAAAACGCATGAATATTGCGTATTTGCATAAAATGAAGGGTTTTTGATCTCATAATACGAGCTGGAACGCCTACAGCGAGCGCAAAACTCAAATGCTCGATTTCGCTATACAGCGACTTTGGATTCGTTTGGAGCTCGTTTGGCTGCTCGAAACGCATTAATCTTGCGTATTTGCATGAAATGAAGGGTTTTTGATCTCATAATACGAGCTGGAACGCCTACAGCGAGCGCACAACTCAAATGTTCAAATTCGATATAAAGCAACTTTGCTTTCGTTTGGGGCGCGTTTGGCTGCTCGAAACGCATGAATCTTTCGTATTTGCATAAAATGATAGGTTTTTAATTTCGTAATAGGAGCTGGAACGCCTACAGCGAGCGCAAAACTCAAATGTTCAATTTCGCTATACAGCGACTTTGCATTCGTTTGGGCCTCGTTAGGCTGCTCAAAACGCATGGGTCTTGCGGATTTGCATGAAATGGAGTGTTTTTGATCTCATAATACGAGCTGGAACGCCTACAGCGAGCGCAAAACTCAAATGTTCAATTTCGATATAAAGCAACTTTGCATTCGTTTGGGGCGCGTTTGGCTGCTCGAAACGCATGAATCTTTCGTATTTGCATAAAATGATAGGTTTTTAATTTCGTAATAGGAGCTGGAACGCCTACAGCGAGCGCAAAAATCAAATGTTCGATTTCGCTATACAGCGACTTGGCATTCGTTTGGGGCGCGTTTGGCTGCCCGAAACGCATTAATCTTGCGTATTTGCATAAAAAGAAGTGTTTTTGATCTCATAATACGAGCTGGAAAGCCTACAGCGAGCGCAAAACTCAAATGTTCAATTTCGCTATACAGCGACTTTGCATTCGTTTGGGCCTCGTTATGGTGCTCAAAACGCATGGATCTTGCGGATTTGCATAAAATGAAGTGTTTTTGATCTCATAATACGAGTTGGAACGCCTACAGCGAGCGCAAAACTCAAATGCTCAATTTCGGTATAAAGCGATTTTGCATCCGTTTGGGGCTCGTTTGGCTGCTCGAAACGCATGAATCTTGTGTATTTGCATAAAATAAAGTGTTTTTGATCTCATAATACGAACTGGAACGCCTACAGCGAGCGCAATAATCAAATGTTTAATTTCGATATAAAGCGACTTTGCATTCGTCTGGGGCGCGTTTGACTGCTCGAAACCCATGAATCTTGCGTATTTGCATAAGATAAAGGGTTTTTGATTTGATAATACAGGCTGTAACGCCTACAGCGAGCGCAAAACTCAAATGCTCGATTTCGCTATACAGCGACTTTGGATTCGTTTGGGCCTCGTTAGGGTGCTCAAAACGCATGGATCTTGCGGATTTGCATAAAATGAAGTGTTTTTGATCTCATAATACGAGTTGGAACGCCTACAGCGAGCGCAAAACTCAAATGCTCAATTTCGGTATAAAGCGATTTTGCATCCGTTTGGGGCTCGTTTGGCTGCTCGAAACGCATGAATCTTGTGTATTTGCATAAAATAAAGTGTTTTTGATCTCATAATACGAACTGGAACGCCTACAGCGAGCGCAAAAATCAAATGTTCAATTTCGATATAAAGCGACTTTGCATTCGTCTGGGGCGCGTTTGACTGCTCGAAACCCATGAATCTTGCGTATTTGCATAAGATAAAGGGTTTTTGATTTCATAATACAGGCTGTAACGCCTACAGCGAGCGCAAAACTCAAATGCTCGATTTCGCTATACAGCGACTTTGGATTCGTTTGGAGCTCGTTTGGCTGCTCGAAACGCATTAATCTTGCGTATTTGCATGAAATGAAGGGTTTTTGATCTCATAATACGAGCTGGAACGCCTACAGCGAGCGCACAACTCAAATGTTCAAATTCGATATAAAGCACCTTTGCTTTCGTTTGGGGCGCGTTTGGCTGCTCGAAACGCATGAATCTTTCGTATTTGCATGAAATGGAGTGTTTTTGATCTCATAATACGAGCTGGAACGCCTACAGCGAGCACAAAACTCAAATGATCGATTTCGGTATAAAGCAATTTTGCATTCGTTTGGGGCTCGTTTGGCTGCTCAAAACGCATGAATATTGCGTATTTGCATAAAATGAAGTGTTTTTGATCTCATAATACGAGCTGGAACGCCTACAGCGAGCGAAAAACTCAAATGCTCGATTTCGCTATAAAGCGACTTTGCATTCGTTTGGGGCTCGTTTGGCTGCTCGAAACACATGAACCTTGCGTACTTGCATAAAATAAACGGTTTTCGATTCCATAATACGAGCTGGAACGCCTACAGCGAGCACAAAACTGTAATGATCGATACAGGTATAAAGCGATTTTGCATCCGTTTGGGGCTCGTTTGGCTGCTCAAAACGCATGAATCTTGTGTATTTGCATGAAATGAAGGGTTTTTGATCTCATAATACGAGCTGGAACGCCTACAGCGAGCGCACAACTCAAATGTTCGATTTCGCTATATAGCGACTTTGGATTCGTTTGGAGCTCGTTTGGCTGCTCGAAACGCATTAATCTTGCGTATTTGCATAAAATAAAGGGTTTTTGATTTCATAATACAGGCTGTAACGCCTACAGCGAGCGTAAAACTCAAATGCTCGATTTCGCTATACAGCGACTTTGGATTCGTTTGGAGCTCGTTTGGCTGCTAGAAACGCATATATCTTGCGTATTTGCATGAAATGAAGGGTTTTTGATCTCATAATACGAGCTGGAACGCCTACAGCGAGCGCAAAACTCAAATGCTCGATTTCGGTATAAAGCGATTTTGCATCCGTTTGGGGCTCGTTTGGCTGCTCGAAACGCATGAATCTTGTGTATTTGCATAAAATAAAGTGTTTTTGATCTCATAATACGAGCTGGAACGCCTACAGCGAGCGCAAAAATCAAATGTTCAATTTCGATATAAAGCGACTTTGCATTCGTTTGGGGCGCGTTTGACTGCTCGAAACGCATGAATCTTGCGTATTTGCATAAAATAAAGGGTTTTAGATTTCATAATACAGGCTGTAACGCCTACAGCGAGCGCAAAACTCAAATGTTCGATTTCGCTATATAGCGACTTTGCATTCGTTTGGGGTTCGTTTGGCTGCTCAAAACGCATGAATCTTGCGGATTTGCATGAAATGAAGTGTTTTTGATCTCATAATACGAGCTGGAACGCCTACAGCGAGCACAAAACTCACATGATCGATTTCGGTATAAAGCAATTTTGCATTCGTTTGGGGCTCGTTTGGCTGCTCAAAACGCATGAATATTGCGTATTTGCATAAAATGAAGTGTTTTTGATCTCATAATACGAGCTGGAACGCCTACAGCGAGCACAAAACTCAAATGATCGATTTCGTTATAAAGCAATTTTGCATTCGTTTGGGGCTCGTTTGGCTGCTCAAAACGCATGAATATTGCGTATTTGCATAAAATGAAGGGTTTTTGATCTCATAATACGAGCTGGAACGCCTACAGCGAGCGCAAAACTCAAATGCTCGATTTCGCTATACAGCGACTTTGGATTCGTTTGGAGCTCGTTTGGCTGCTCGAAACGCATTAATCTTGCGTATTTGCATGAAATGAAGGGTTTTTGATCTCATAATACGAGCTGGAACGCCTACAGCGAGCGCACAACTCAAATGTTCAAATTCGATATAAAGCAACTTTGCTTTCGTTTGGGGCGCGTTTGGCTGCTCGAAACGCATGAATCTTTCGTATTTGCATAAAATGATAGGTTTTTAATTTCGTAATAGGAGCTGGAACGCCTACAGCGAGCGCAAAACTCAAATGTTCAATTTCGCTATACAGCGACTTTGCATTCGTTTGGGCCTCGTTAGGCTGCTCAAAACGCATGGGTCTTGCGGATTTGCATGAAATGGAGTGTTTTTGATCTCATAATACGAGCTGGAACGCCTACAGCGAGCGCAAAACTCAAATGTTCAATTTCGATATAAAGCAACTTTGCATTCGTTTGGGGCGCGTTTGGCTGCTCGAAACGCATGAATCTTTCGTATTTGCATAAAATGATAGGTTTTTAATTTCGTAATAGGAGCTGGAACGCCTACAGCGAGCGCAAAAATCAAATGTTCGATTTCGCTATACAGCGACTTGGCATTCGTTTGGGGCGCGTTTGGCTGCCCGAAACGCATTAATCTTGCGTATTTGCATAAAAAGAAGTGTTTTTGATCTCATAATACGAGCTGGAAAGCCTACAGCGAGCGCAAAACTCAAATGTTCAATTTCGCTATACAGCGACTTTGCATTCGTTTGGGCCTCGTTATGGTGCTCAAAACGCATGGATCTTGCGGATTTGCATAAAATGAAGTGTTTTTGATCTCATAATACGAGTTGGAACGCCTACAGCGAGCGCAAAACTCAAATGCTCAATTTCGGTATAAAGCGATTTTGCATCCGTTTGGGGCTCGTTTGGCTGCTCGAAACGCATGAATCTTGTGTATTTGCATAAAATAAAGTGTTTTTGATCTCATAATACGAACTGGAACGCCTACAGCGAGCGCAATAATCAAATGTTTAATTTCGATATAAAGCGACTTTGCATTCGTCTGGGGCGCGTTTGACTGCTCGAAACCCATGAATCTTGCGTATTTGCATAAGATAAAGGGTTTTTGATTTGATAATACAGGCTGTAACGCCTACAGCGAGCGCAAAACTCAAATGCTCGATTTCGCTATACAGCGACTTTGGATTCGTTTGGGCCTCGTTAGGGTGCTCAAAACGCATGGATCTTGCGGATTTGCATAAAATGAAGTGTTTTTGATCTCATAATACGAGTTGGAACGCCTACAGCGAGCGCAAAACTCAAATGCTCAATTTCGGTATAAAGCGATTTTGCATCCGTTTGGGGCTCGTTTGGCTGCTCGAAACGCATGAATCTTGTGTATTTGCATAAAATAAAGTGTTTTTGATCTCATAATACGAACTGGAACGCCTACAGCGAGCGCAAAAATCAAATGTTCAATTTCGATATAAAGCGACTTTGCATTCGTCTGGGGCGCGTTTGACTGCTCGAAACCCATGAATCTTGCGTATTTGCATAAGATAAAGGGTTTTTGATTTCATAATACAGGCTGTAACGCCTACAGCGAGCGCAAAACTCAAATGCTCGATTTCGCTATACAGCGACTTTGGATTCGTTTGGAGCTCGTTTGGCTGCTCGAAACGCATTAATCTTGCGTATTTGCATGAAATGAAGGGTTTTTGATCTCATAATACGAGCTGGAACGCCTACAGCGAGCGCACAACTCAAATGTTCAAATTCGATATAAAGCACCTTTGCTTTCGTTTGGGGCGCGTTTGGCTGCTCGAAACGCATGAATCTTTCGTATTTGCATGAAATGGAGTGTTTTTGATCTCATAATACGAGCTGGAACGCCTACAGCGAGCGCAAAACTCAAATGTTCAAATTCGATATAAAGCAACTTTGCTTCTTTTGGGGCGCGTTTGGCTGCTCGAAACGCATGAATCTTTCGTATTTGCATAAAAAGAAGTGTTTTTGATCTCATAATACGAGCTGGAAAGCCTACAGCGAGCGCAAAACTCAAATGTTCAATTTCGCTATACAGCGACTTTGCATTCGTTTGGGCCTCGTTAGGCTGCTCAAAACGCATGGATCTTGCGGATTTGCATAAAATGAAGTGTTTTTGATCTCATAATACGAGTTGGAACGCCTACAGCGAGCGCAAAACTCAAATGCTCAATTTCGGTATAAAGCGATTTTGCATCCGTTTGGGGCTCGTTTGGCTGCTCGAAACGCATTAATCTTGCGTATGTGCATGAAATGAAGGGTTTTTGATCTCATAATACGAGCTGGAAAGCCTACAGCGAGCGCACAACTCAAATGCTCGATTTCGCTATACAGCGACTTTGGATTCGTTTGGAGCTCGTTTGGCTGCTCGAAACGCATTAATCTTGCGTATTTGCATGAAATGATGGGTTTTTGATCTCATATTACGAGCTAGAACGCCTACAGCGAGCGCAAAATTCAAATGCTCAATTTCGGTATAAAGCGATTTTGCATCCGTTTGGGGCTCGTTTGGCTGCTCGAAACGCATGAATCTTGTGTATTTGCATAAAATAAAGAGTTTTTGATCTCATAATACGAGCTGGAACGCCTACAGCGAGCGCAAAAATCAAATGTTCAATTTCGATATAAAGCGACTTTGCATTCGTTTGGGGCGCGTTTGACTGCTCGAAACGCATGAATCTTGCGTATTTGCATAAAATAAAGGGTTTTTGATTTCATAATACAGGCTGTAACGCCTACAGCGAGCGCAAAACTCAAATGTTCGATTTCGCTATATAGCGACTTTGCATTCGTTTGGGGTTCGTTTGGCTGCTCAAAACGCATGAATCTTGCGGATTTGCATGAAATGAAGTGTTTTTGATCTCATAATACGAGCTGGAACGCCTACAGCGAGCACAAAACTCAAATGTTCAAATTCGATATAAAGCAACTTTGCTTTCGTTTGGGGCGCGTTTGGCTGCTCGAAACGCATGAATCTTTCGTATTTGCATGAAATGGAGTGTTTTTGATCTCATAATACGAGCTGGAACGCCTACAGCGAGCGCAAAACTCAAATGTTCAATTTCGATATAAAGCAACTTTGCATTCGTTTGGGGCGCGTTTGGCTGCTCGAAACGCATGAATCTTTCGTATTTGCATAAAATGATAGGTTTTTAATTTCGTAATAGGAGCTGGAACGCCTACAGCGAGCGCAAAACTCAAATGTTCGATTTCGCTATACAGCGACTTTGCATTCGTTTGGGGCGCGTTTGGCTGCCCGAAACGCATTAATCTTGCGTATTTGCATAAAAAGAAGTGTTTTTGATCTCATAATACGAGCTGGAAAGCCTACAGCGAGCGCAAAACTCAAATGTTCAATTTCGCTATACAGCGACTTTGCATTCGTTTGGGCCTCGTTAGGCTGCTCAAAACGCATGGATCTTGCGGATTTGCATAAAATGAAGTGTTTTTGATCTCATAATACGAGTTGGAACGCCTACAGCGAGCGCAAAACTCAAATGCTCAATTTCGGTATAAAGCGATTTTGCATCCGTTTGGGGCTCGTTTGGCTCCTCGAAACGCATGAATCTTGTGTATTTGCATGAAATGATGGGTTTTTGATCTCATATTACGAGCTAGAACGCCTACAGCGAGCGCAAAATTCAAATGCTCAATTTCGGTATAAAGCGATTTTGCATCCGTTTGGGGCTCGTTTGGCTGCTCGAAACGCATGAATCTTGTGTATTTGCATAAAATAAAGAGTTTTTGATCTCATAATACGAGCTGGAACGCCTACAGCGAGCGCAAAAATCAAATGTTCAATTTCGATATAAAGCGACTTTGCATTCGTTTGGGGCGCGTTTGACTGCTCGAAACGCATGAATCTTGCGTATTTGCATAAAATAAAGGGTTTTTGATTTCATAATACAGGCTGTAACGCCTACAGCGAGCGCAAAACTCAAATGTTCGATTTCGCTATATAGCGACTTTGCATTCGTTTGGGGTTCGTTTGGCTGCTCAAAACGCATGAATCTTGCGGATTTGCATGAAATGAAGTGTTTTTGATCTCATAATACGAGCTGGAACGCCTACAGCGAGCACAAAACTCAAATGTTCAAATTCGATATAAAGCAACTTTGCTTTCGTTTGGGGCGCGTTTGGCTGCTCGAAACGCATGAATCTTTCGTATTTGCATGAAATGGAGTGTTTTTGATCTCATAATACGAGCTGGAACGCCTACAGCGAGCGCAAAACTCAAATGTTCAATTTCGATATAAAGCAACTTTGCATTCGTTTGGGGCGCGTTTGGCTGCTCGAAACGCATGAATCTTTCGTATTTGCATAAAATGATAGGTTTTTAATTTCGTAATAGGAGCTGGAACGCCTACAGCGAGCGCAAAACTCAAATGTTCGATTTCGCTATACAGCGACTTTGCATTCGTTTGGGGCGCGTTTGGCTGCCCGAAACGCATTAATCTTGCGTATTTGCATAAAAAGAAGTGTTTTTGATCTCATAATACGAGCTGGAAAGCATACAGCGAGCGCAAAACTCAAATGTTCAATTTCGCTATACAGCGACTTTGCATTCGTTTGGGCCTCGTTAGGCTGCTCAAAACGCATGGATCTTGCGGATTTGCATAAAATGAAGTGTTTTTGATCTCATAATACGAGTTGGAACGCCTACAGCGAGCGCAAAACTCAAATGCTCAATTTCGGTATAAAGCGATTTTGCATCCGTTTGGGGCTCGTTTGGCTCCTCGAAACGCATGAATCTTGTGTATTTGCATAAAATAAAGTGTTTTTGATCTCATAATACGAGCTGGAACGCCTACAGCGAGCGCAAAAGTCAAATGTTCAATTTCGATATAAAGCGACTTTGCATTCGTTTGGGGCGCGTTTGGCTGCTCGAAACGCATTAATCTTGCGGATTTGCATGAAATGAAGTGTTTTTGATCTCATAATACGAGCTGGAACGCCTACAGCGAGCACAAAACTCAAATGATCGATTTCGGTATAAAGCAATTTTGCATTCGTTTGGGGCTCGTTTGGCTGCTCAAAACGCATGAATATTGCGTATTTGCATAAAATGAAGTGTTTTTGATCTCATAATACGAGCTGGAACGCCTACAGCGAGCGAAAAACTCAAATGCTCGATTTCGCTATAAAGCGACTTTGCATTCGTTTGGGGCTCGTTTGGCTGCTCGAAACACATGAACCTTGCGTACTTGCATAAAATAAACGGTTTTCGATTCCAGAATACGAGCTGGAACGCCTACAGCGAGCACAAAACTGTAATGATCGATACAGGTATAAAGCGATTTTGCATCGGTTTGGGGCTCGTTTGGCTGCTCAAAACGCATGAATCTTGCGGATTTGCATAAAATGAAGTGTTTTTGATCTCATAATACGAGTTGGAACGCCTACAGCGAGCGCAAAACTCAAATGCTCAATTTCGGTATAAAGCGATTTTGCATCCGTTTGGGGCTCGTTTGGCTCCTCGAAACGCATGAATCTTGTGTATTTGCATAAAATAAAGTGTTTTTGATCTCATAATACGAGCTGGAACGCCTACAGCGAGCGCAAAAGTCAAATGTTCAATTTCGATATAAAGCGACTTTGCATTCGTTTGGGGCGCGTTTGGCTGCTCGAAACGCATTAATCTTGCGGATTTGCATGAAATGAAGTGTTTTTGATCTCATAATACGAGCTGGAAAGCCTGCAGCGAGCGCAAAACTCAAATGTTCAATTTCGCTATACAGCGACTTTGCATTCGTTTGGGCCTCGTTAGGCTGCTCAAAACGCATGGATCTTGCGGATTTGCATAAAATGAAGTGTTTTTGATCTCATAATACGAGTTGGAACGCCTACAGCGAGCGCAAAACTCAAATGCTCAATTTCGGTATAAAGCGATTTTGCATCCGTTTGGGGCTCGTTTGGCTCCTCGAAACGCATGAATCTTGTGTATTTGCATAAAATAAAGTGTTTTTGATCTCATAATACGAGCTGGAAAGCCTACAGCGAGCGCAAAACTCAAATGCTCGATTTCGCTATACAGCGACTTTGGATTCGTTTGGAGCTCGTTTGGCTGCTCGAAACGCATTAATCTTGCGTATTTGCATGAAATGAAGTGTTTTTGATCTCATAATACGAGCTGGAACGCCTACAGCGAACACAAAACTCAAATGATCGATTTCGGTATAAAGCAATTTTGCATTCGTTTGGGGCTCGTTTGGCTGCTCAAAACGCATGAATATTGCGTATGTGCATAAAATGAAGTATTTTTGATCTCATAATACGAACTGGAACGCCTACAGCGAGCGCAAAAATCAAATGTTCAATTTCGATATAAAGCGACTTTGCATTCGTCTGGGGCGCGTTTGACTGCTCGAAACCCATGAATCTTGCGTATTTGCATAAGATAAAGGGTTTTTGATTTCATAATACAGGCTGTAACGCCTACAGCGAGCGCAAAACTCAAATGCTCGATTTCGCTATACAGCGACTTTGGATTCGTTTGGAGCTCGTTTGGCTGCTCGAAACGCATTAATCTTGTGTATTTGCATAAAATAAAGTGTTTTTGATCTCATAATACGAGCTGGAACGCCTACAGCGAGCGCAAAAGTCAAATGTTCAATTTCGATATAAAGCGACTTTGCATTCGTTTGGGGCGCGTTTGGCTGCTCGAAACGCATTAATCTTGCGGATTTGCATGAAATGAAGTGTTTTTGATCTCATAATACGAGCTGGAACGCCTACAGCGAGCACAAAACTCAAATGATCGATTTCGGTATAAAGCAATTTTGCATTCGTTTGGGGCTCGTTTGGCTGCTCAAAACGCATGAATATTGCGTATTTGCATAAAATGAAGTGTTTTTGATCTCATAATACGAGCTGGAACGCCTACAGCGAGCGAAAAACTCAAATGCTCGATTTCGCTATAAAGCGACTTTGCATTCGTTTGGGGCTCGTTTGGCTGCTCGAAACACATGAACCTTGCGTACTTGCATAAAATAAACGGTTTTCGATTCCATAATACGAGCTGGAACGCCTACAGCGAGCACAAAACTGTAATGATCGATACAGGTATAAAGCGATTTTGCATCCGTTTGGGGCTCGTTTGGCTGCTCAAAACGCATGAATCTTGCGGATTTGCATAAAATGAAGTGTTTTTGATCTCATAATACGAGTTGGAACGCCTACAGCGAGCGCAAAACTCAAATGCTCAATTTCGGTATAAAGCGATTTTGCATCCGTTTGGGGCTCGTTTGGCTCCTCGAAACGCATGAATCTTGTGTATTTGCATAAAATAAAGTGTTTTTGATCTCATAATACGAGCTGGAACGCCTACAGCGAGCGCAAAAGTCAAATGTTCAATTTCGATATAAAGCGACTTTGCATTCGTTTGGGGCGCGTTTGGCTGCTCGAAACGCATGAATCTTTCGTATTTGCATAAAATGATAGGTTTTTAATTTCGTAATAGGAGCTGGAACGCCTACAGCGAGCGCAAAAATCAAATGTTCGATTTCGCTATACAGCGACTTGGCATTCGTTTGGGGCGCGTTTGGCTGCCCGAAACGCATTAATCTTGCGTATTTGCATAAAAAGAAGTGTTTTTGATCTCATAATACGAGCTGGAAAGCCTACAGCGAGCGCAAAACTCAAATGTTCAATTTCGCTATACAGCGACTTTGCATTCGTTTGGGCCTCGTTATGGTGCTCAAAACGCATGGATCTTGCGGATTTGCATAAAATGAAGTGTTTTTGATCTCATAATACGAGTTGGAACGCCTACAGCGAGCGCAAAACTCAAATGCTCAATTTCGGTATAAAGCGATTTTGCATCCGTTTGGGGCTCGTTTGGCTGCTCGAAACGCATGAATCTTGTGTATTTGCATAAAATAAAGTGTTTTTGATCTCATAATACGAACTGGAACGCCTACAGCGAGCGCAATAATCAAATGTTTAATTTCGATATAAAGCGACTTTGCATTCGTCTGGGGCGCGTTTGACTGCTCGAAACCCATGAATCTTGCGTATTTGCATAAGATAAAGGGTTTTTGATTTGATAATACAGGCTGTAACGCCTACAGCGAGCGCAAAACTCAAATGCTCGATTTCGCTATACAGCGACTTTGGATTCGTTTGGGCCTCGTTAGGGTGCTCAAAACGCATGGATCTTGCGGATTTGCATAAAATGAAGTGTTTTTGATCTCATAATACGAGTTGGAACGCCTACAGCGAGCGCAAAACTCAAATGTTCGATTTCGCTATACAGCGACTTGGAATTCGTTTGGGGCGCGTTTGGCTGCCCGAAACGCATTAATCTTGCGTATTTGCATAAAAAGAAGTATTTTTGATCTCATAATACGAGCTGGAAAGCCTACAGCGAGCGCAAAACTCAAATGTTCAATTTCGCTATACAGCGACTTTGCATTCGTTTGGGCCTCGTTAGGCTGCTCAAAACGCATGGATCTTGCGGATTTGCATAAAATGAAGTGTTTTTGATCTCATAATACGAGTTGGAACGCCTACAGCGAGCGCAAAACTCAAATGCTCAATTTCGGTATAAAGCGATTTTGCATCCGTTTGGGGCTCGTTTGGCTGCTCGAAACGCATTAATCTTGCGTATGTGCATGAAATGAAGGGTTTTTGATCTCATAATACGAGCTGGAAAGCCTACAGCGAGCGCACAACTCAAATGCTCGATTTCGCTATACAGCGACTTTGGATTCGTTTGGAGCTCGTTTGGCTGCTCGAAACGCATTAATCTTGCGTATTTGCATGAAATGATGGGTTTTTGATCTCATATTACGAGCTAGAACGCCTACAGCGAGCGCAAAATTCAAATGCTCAATTTCGGTATAAAGCGATTTTGCATCCGTTTGGGGCTCGTTTGGCTGCTCGAAACGCATGAATCTTGTGTATTTGCATAAAATAAAGAGTTTTTGATCTCATAATACGAGCTGGAACGCCTACAGCGAGCGCAAAAATCAAATGTTCAATTTCGATATAAAGCGACTTTGCATTCGTTTGGGGCGCATTTGACTGCTCGAAACGCATGAATCTTGCGTATTTGCATAAAATAAAGGGTTTTTGATTTCATAATACAGGCTGTAACGCCTACAGCGAGCGCAAAACTCAAATGTTCGATTTCGCTATATAGCGACTTTGCATTCGTTTGGGGTTCGTTTGGCTGCTCAAAACGCATGAATCTTGCGGATTTGCATGAAATGAAGTGTTTTTGATCTCATAATACGAGCTGGAACGCCTACAGCGAGCACAAAACTCAAATGTTCAAATTCGATATAAAGCAACTTTGCTTTCGTTTGGGGCGCGTTTGGCTGCTCGAAACGCATGAATCTTTCGTATTTGCATGAAATGGAGTGTTTTTGATCTCATAATACGAGCTGGAACGCCTACAGCGAGCGCAAAAGTCAAATGTTCAATTTCGATATAAAGCGACTTTGCATTCGTTTGGGGCGCGTTTGGCTGCTCGAAACGCATTAATCTTGCGTATGTGCATGAAATGAAGGGTTTTTGATCTCATAATACGAGCTGGAACGCCTACAGCGAGCGCACAACTCAAATGTTCAAATTCGATATAAAGCAACTTTGCTTTCGTTTGGGGCGCGTTTGGCTGCTCGAAACGCATGAATCTTTCGTATTTGCATGAAATGGAGTGTTTTTGATCTCATAATACGAGCTGGAACGCCTACAGCGAGCGCAAAACTCAAATGTTCAATTTCGATATAAAGCAACTTTGCATTCGTTTGGGGCGCGTTTGGCTGCTCGAAACGCATGAATCTTTCGTATTTGCATAAAATGATAGGTTTTTAATTTCGTAATAGGAGCTGGAACGCCTACAGCGAGCGCAAAACTCAAATGTTCGATTTCGCTATACAGCGACTTTGCATTCGTTTGGGGCGCGTTTGGCTGCCCGAAACGCATTAATCTTGCGTATTTGCATAAAAAGAAGTGTTTTTGATCTCATAATACGAGCTGGAAAGCCTACAGCGAGCGCAAAACTCAAATGTTCAATTTCGCTATACAGCGACTTTGCATTCGTTTGGGCCTCGTTAGGCTGCTCAAAACGCATGGATCTTGCGGATTTGCATAAAATGAAGTGTTTTTGATCTCATAATACGAGTTGGAACGCCTACAGCGAGCGCAAAACTCAAATGCTCAATTTCGGTATAAAGCGATTTTGCATCCGTTTGGGGCTCGTTTGGCTCCTCGAAACGCATGAATCTTGTGTATTTGCATAAAATAAAGTGTTTTTGATCTCATAATACGAGCTGGAACGCCTACAGCGAGCGCAAAAGTCAAATGTTCAATTTCGATATAAAGCGACTTTGCATTCGTTTGGGGCGCGTTTGGCTGCTCGAAACGCATTAATCTTGCGGATTTGCATGAAATGAAGTGTTTTTGATCTCATAATACGAGCTGGAACGCCTACAGCGAGCACAAAACTCAAATGATCGATTTCGGTATAAAGCAATTTTGCATTCGTTTGGGGCTCGTTTGGCTGCTCAAAACGCATGAATATTGCGTATTTGCATAAAATGAAGTGTTTTTGATCTCATAATACGAGCTGGAACGCCTACAGCGAGCGAAAAACTCAAATGCTCGATTTCGCTATAAAGCGACTTTGCATTCGTTTGGGGCTCGTTTGGCTGCTCGAAACACATGAACCTTGCGTACTTGCATAAAATAAACGGTTTTCGATTCCATAATACGAGCTGGAACGCCTACAGCGAGCACAAAACTGTAATGATCGATACAGGTATAAAGCGATTTTGCATCCGTTTGGGGCTCGTTTGGCTGCTCAAAACGCATGAATCTTGTGTATTTGCATGAAATGAAGGGTTTTTGATCTCATAATACGAGCTGGAACGCCTACAGCGAGCGCACAACTCAAATGTTCGATTTCGCTATATAGCGACTTTGGATTCGTTTGGAGCTCGTTTGGCTGCTCGAAACGCATTAATCTTGCGTATTTGCATAAAATAAAGGGTTTTTGATTTCATAATACAGGCTGTAACGCCTACAGCGAGCGTAAAACTCAAATGCTCGATTTCGCTATACAGCGACTTTGGATTCGTTTGGAGCTCGTTTGGCTGCTAGAAACGCATATATCTTGCGTATTTGCATGAAATGAAGGGTTTTTGATCTCATAATACGAGCTGGAACGCCTACAGCGAGCGCAAAACTCAAATGCTCGATTTCGGTATAAAGCGATTTTGCATCCGTTTGGGGCTCGTTTGGCTGCTCGAAACGCATGAATCTTGTGTATTTGCATAAAATAAAGTGTTTTTGATCTCATAATACGAGCTGGAACGCCTGCAGCGAGCGCAAAAATCAAATGTTCAATTTCGATATAAAGCGACTTTGCATTCGTTTGGGGCGCGTTTGACTGCTCGAAACGCATGAATCTTGCGTATTTGCATAAAATAAAGGGTTTTAGATTTCATAATACAGGCTGTAACGCCTACAGCGAGCGCAAAACTCAAATGTTCGATTTCGCTATATAGCGACTTTGCATTCGTTTGGGGTTCGTTTGGCTGCTCAAAACGCATGAATCTTGCGGATTTGCATGAAATGAAGTGTTTTTGATCTCATAATACGAGCTGGAACGCCTACAGCGAGCACAAAACTCACATGATCGATTTCGGTATAAAGCAATTTTGCATTCGTTTGGGGCTCGTTTGGCTGCTCAAAACGCATGAATATTGCGTATTTGCATAAAATGAAGTGTTTTTGATCTCATAATACGAGCTGGAACGCCTACAGCGAGCACAAAACTCAAATGATCGATTTCGTTATAAAGCAATTTTGCATTCGTTTGGGGCTCGTTTGGCTGCTCAAAACGCATGAATATTGCGTATTTGCATAAAATGAAGGGTTTTTGATCTCATAATACGAGCTGGAACGCCTACAGCGAGCGCAAAACTCAAATGCTCGATTTCGCTATACAGCGACTTTGGATTCGTTTGGAGCTCGTTTGGCTGCTCGAAACGCATTAATCTTGCGTATTTGCATGAAATGAAGGGTTTTTGATCTCATAATACGAGCTGGAACGCCTACAGCGAGCGCACAACTCAAATGTTCAAATTCGATATAAAGCAACTTTGCTTTCGTTTGGGGCGCGTTTGGCTGCTCGAAACGCATGAATCTTTCGTATTTGCATAAAATGATAGGTTTTTAATTTCGTAATAGGAGCTGGAACGCCTACAGCGAGCGCAAAACTCAAATGTTCAATTTCGCTATACAGCGACTTTGCATTCGTTTGGGCCTCGTTAGGCTGCTCAAAACGCATGGGTCTTGCGGATTTGCATGAAATGGAGTGTTTTTGATCTCATAATACGAGCTGGAACGCCTACAGCGAGCGCAAAACTCAAATGTTCAATTTCGATATAAAGCAACTTTGCATTCGTTTGGGGCGCGTTTGGCTGCTCGAAACGCATGAATCTTTCGTATTTGCATAAAATGATAGGTTTTTAATTTCGTAATAGGAGCTGGAACGCCTACAGCGAGCGCAAAAATCAAATGTTCGATTTCGCTATACAGCGACTTGGCATTCGTTTGGGGCGCGTTTGGCTGCCCGAAACGCATTAATCTTGCGTATTTGCATAAAAAGAAGTGTTTTTGATCTCATAATACGAGCTGGAAAGCCTACAGCGAGCGCAAAACTCAAATGTTCAATTTCGCTATACAGCGACTTTGCATTCGTTTGGGCCTCGTTATGGTGCTCAAAACGCATGGATCTTGCGGATTTGCATAAAATGAAGTGTTTTTGATCTCATAATACGAGTTGGAACGCCTACAGCGAGCGCAAAACTCAAATGCTCAATTTCGGTATAAAGCGATTTTGCATCCGTTTGGGGCTCGTTTGGCTGCTCGAAACGCATGAATCTTGTGTATTTGCATAAAATAAAGTGTTTTTGATCTCATAATACGAACTGGAACGCCTACAGCGAGCGCAATAATCAAATGTTTAATTTCGATATAAAGCGACTTTGCATTCGTCTGGGGCGCGTTTGACTGCTCGAAACCCATGAATCTTGCGTATTTGCATAAGATAAAGGGTTTTTGATTTGATAATACAGGCTGTAACGCCTACAGCGAGCGCAAAACTCAAATGCTCGATTTCGCTATACAGCGACTTTGGATTCGTTTGGGCCTCGTTAGGGTGCTCAAAACGCATGGATCTTGCGGATTTGCATAAAATGAAGTGTTTTTGATCTCATAATACGAGTTGGAACGCCTACAGCGAGCGCAAAACTCAAATGCTCAATTTCGGTATAAAGCGATTTTGCATCCGTTTGGGGCTCGTTTGGCTGCTCGAAACGCATGAATCTTGTGTATTTGCATAAAATAAAGTGTTTTTGATCTCATAATACGAACTGGAACGCCTACAGCGAGCGCAAAAATCAAATGTTCAATTTCGATATAAAGCGACTTTGCATTCGTCTGGGGCGCGTTTGACTGCTCGAAACCCATGAATCTTGCGTATTTGCATAAGATAAAGGGTTTTTGATTTCATAATACAGGCTGTAACGCCTACAGCGAGCGCAAAACTCAAATGCTCGATTTCGCTATACAGCGACTTTGGATTCGTTTGGAGCTCGTTTGGCTGCTCGAAACGCATTAATCTTGCGTATTTGCATGAAATGAAGGGTTTTTGATCTCATAATACGAGCTGGAACGCCTACAGCGAGCGCACAACTCAAATGTTCAAATTCGATATAAAGCACCTTTGCTTTCGTTTGGGGCGCGTTTGGCTGCTCGAAACGCATGAATCTTTCGTATTTGCATGAAATGGAGTGTTTTTGATCTCATAATACGAGCTGGAACGCCTACAGCGAGCACAAAACTCAAATGATCGATTTCGGTATAAAGCAATTTTGCATTCGTTTGGGGCTCGTTTGGCTGCTCAAAACGCATGAATATTGCGTATTTGCATAAAATGAAGTGTTTTTGATCTCATAATACGAGCTGGAACGCCTACAGCGAGCGAAAAACTCAAATGCTCGATTTCGCTATAAAGCGACTTTGCATTCGTTTGGGGCTCGTTTGGCTGCTCGAAACACATGAACCTTGCGTACTTGCATAAAATAAACGGTTTTCGATTCCATAATACGAGCTGGAACGCCTACAGCGAGCACAAAACTGTAATGATCGATACAGGTATAAAGCGATTTTGCATCCGTTTGGGGCTCGTTTGGCTGCTCAAAACGCATGAATCTTGTGTATTTGCATGAAATGAAGGGTTTTTGATCTCATAATACGAGCTGGAACGCCTACAGCGAGCGCACAACTCAAATGTTCGATTTCGCTATATAGCGACTTTGGATTCGTTTGGAGCTCGTTTGGCTGCTCGAAACGCATTAATCTTGCGTATTTGCATAAAATAAAGGGTTTTTGATTTCATAATACAGGCTGTAACGCCTACAGCGAGCGTAAAACTCAAATGCTCGATTTCGCTATACAGCGACTTTGGATTCGTTTGGAGCTCGTTTGGCTGCTAGAAACGCATATATCTTGCGTATTTGCATGAAATGAAGGGTTTTTGATCTCATAATACGAGCTGGAACGCCTACAGCGAGCGCAAAACTCAAATGCTCGATTTCGGTATAAAGCGATTTTGCATCCGTTTGGGGCTCGTTTGGCTGCTCGAAACGCATGAATCTTGTGTATTTGCATAAAATAAAGTGTTTTTGATCTCATAATACGAGCTGGAACGCCTACAGCGAGCGCAAAAATCAAATGTTCAATTTCGATATAAAGCGACTTTGCATTCGTTTGGGGCGCGTTTGACTGCTCGAAACGCATGAATCTTGCGTATTTGCATAAAATAAAGGGTTTTAGATTTCATAATACAGGCTGTAACGCCTACAGCGAGCGCAAAACTCAAATGTTCGATTTCGCTATATAGCGACTTTGCATTCGTTTGGGGTTCGTTTGGCTGCTCAAAACGCATGAATCTTGCGGATTTGCATGAAATGAAGTGTTTTTGATCTCATAATACGAGCTGGAACGCCTACAGCGAGCACAAAACTCACATGATCGATTTCGGTATAAAGCAATTTTGCATTCGTTTGGGGCTCGTTTGGCTGCTCAAAACGCATGAATATTGCGTATTTGCATAAAATGAAGTGTTTTTGATCTCATAATACGAGCTGGAACGCCTACAGCGAGCACAAAACTCAAATGATCGATTTCGTTATAAAGCAATTTTGCATTCGTTTGGGGCTCGTTTGGCTGCTCAAAACGCATGAATATTGCGTATTTGCATAAAATGAAGGGTTTTTGATCTCATAATACGAGCTGGAACGCCTACAGCGAGCGCAAAACTCAAATGCTCGATTTCGCTATACAGCGACTTTGGATTCGTTTGGAGCTCGTTTGGCTGCTCGAAACGCATTAATCTTGCGTATTTGCATGAAATGAAGGGTTTTTGATCTCATAATACGAGCTGGAACGCCTACAGCGAGCGCACAACTCAAATGTTCAAATTCGATATAAAGCAACTTTGCTTTCGTTTGGGGCGCGTTTGGCTGCTCGAAACGCATGAATCTTTCGTATTTGCATAAAATGATAGGTTTTTAATTTCGTAATAGGAGCTGGAACGCCTACAGCGAGCGCAAAACTCAAATGTTCAATTTCGCTATACAGCGACTTTGCATTCGTTTGGGCCTCGTTAGGCTGCTCAAAACGCATGGGTCTTGCGGATTTGCATGAAATGGAGTGTTTTTGATCTCATAATACGAGCTGGAACGCCTACAGCGAGCGCAAAACTCAAATGTTCAATTTCGATATAAAGCAACTTTGCATTCGTTTGGGGCGCGTTTGGCTGCTCGAAACGCATGAATCTTTCGTATTTGCATAAAATGATAGGTTTTTAATTTCGTAATAGGAGCTGGAACGCCTACAGCGAGCGCAAAAATCAAATGTTCGATTTCGCTATACAGCGACTTGGCATTCGTTTGGGGCGCGTTTGGCTGCCCGAAACGCATTAATCTTGCGTATTTGCATAAAAAGAAGTGTTTTTGATCTCATAATACGAGCTGGAAAGCCTACAGCGAGCGCAAAACTCAAATGTTCAATTTCGCTATACAGCGACTTTGCATTCGTTTGGGCCTCGTTATGGTGCTCAAAACGCATGGATCTTGCGGATTTGCATAAAATGAAGTGTTTTTGATCTCATAATACGAGTTGGAACGCCTACAGCGAGCGCAAAACTCAAATGCTCAATTTCGGTATAAAGCGATTTTGCATCCGTTTGGGGCTCGTTTGGCTGCTCGAAACGCATGAATCTTGTGTATTTGCATAAAATAAAGTGTTTTTGATCTCATAATACGAACTGGAACGCCTACAGCGAGCGCAATAATCAAATGTTTAATTTCGATATAAAGCGACTTTGCATTCGTCTGGGGCGCGTTTGACTGCTCGAAACCCATGAATCTTGCGTATTTGCATAAGATAAAGGGTTTTTGATTTGATAATACAGGCTGTAACGCCTACAGCGAGCGCAAAACTCAAATGCTCGATTTCGCTATACAGCGACTTTGGATTCGTTTGGGCCTCGTTAGGGTGCTCAAAACGCATGGATCTTGCGGATTTGCATAAAATGAAGTGTTTTTGATCTCATAATACGAGTTGGAACGCCTACAGCGAGCGCAAAACTCAAATGCTCAATTTCGGTATAAAGCGATTTTGCATCCGTTTGGGGCTCGTTTGGCTGCTCGAAACGCATGAATCTTGTGTATTTGCATAAAATAAAGTGTTTTTGATCTCATAATACGAACTGGAACGCCTACAGCGAGCGCAAAAATCAAATGTTCAATTTCGATATAAAGCGACTTTGCATTCGTCTGGGGCGCGTTTGACTGCTCGAAACCCATGAATCTTGCGTATTTGCATAAGATAAAGGGTTTTTGATTTCATAATACAGGCTGTAACGCCTACAGCGAGCGCAAAACTCAAATGCTCGATTTCGCTATACAGCGACTTTGGATTCGTTTGGAGCTCGTTTGGCTGCTCGAAACGCATTAATCTTGCGTATTTGCATGAAATGAAGGGTTTTTGATCTCATAATACGAGCTGGAACGCCTACAGCGAGCGCACAACTCAAATGTTCAAATTCGATATAAAGCACCTTTGCTTTCGTTTGGGGCGCGTTTGGCTGCTCGAAACGCATGAATCTTTCGTATTTGCATGAAATGGAGTGTTTTTGATCTCATAATACGAGCTGGAACGCCTACAGCGAGCGCAAAACTCAAATGTTCAAATTCGATATAAAGCAACTTTGCTTCTTTTGGGGCGCGTTTGGCTGCTCGAAACGCATGAATCTTTCGTATTTGCATAAAAAGAAGTGTTTTTGATCTCATAATACGAGCTGGAAAGCCTACAGCGAGCGCAAAACTCAAATGTTCAATTTCGCTATACAGCGACTTTGCATTCGTTTGGGCCTCGTTAGGCTGCTCAAAACGCATGGATCTTGCGGATTTGCATAAAATGAAGTGTTTTTGATCTCATAATACGAGTTGGAACGCCTACAGCGAGCGCAAAACTCAAATGCTCAATTTCGGTATAAAGCGATTTTGCATCCGTTTGGGGCTCGTTTGGCTGCTCGAAACGCATTAATCTTGCGTATGTGCATGAAATGAAGGGTTTTTGATCTCATAATACGAGCTGGAAAGCCTACAGCGAGCGCACAACTCAAATGCTCGATTTCGCTATACAGCGACTTTGGATTCGTTTGGAGCTCGTTTGGCTGCTCGAAACGCATTAATCTTGCGTATTTGCATGAAATGATGGGTTTTTGATCTCATATTACGAGCTAGAACGCCTACAGCGAGCGCAAAATTCAAATGCTCAATTTCGGTATAAAGCGATTTTGCATCCGTTTGGGGCTCGTTTGGCTGCTCGAAACGCATGAATCTTGTGTATTTGCATAAAATAAAGAGTTTTTGATCTCATAATACGAGCTGGAACGCCTACAGCGAGCGCAAAAATCAAATGTTCAATTTCGATATAAAGCGACTTTGCATTCGTTTGGGGCGCGTTTGACTGCTCGAAACGCATGAATCTTGCGTATTTGCATAAAATAAAGGGTTTTTGATTTCATAATACAGGCTGTAACGCCTACAGCGAGCGCAAAACTCAAATGTTCGATTTCGCTATATAGCGACTTTGCATTCGTTTGGGGTTCGTTTGGCTGCTCAAAACGCATGAATCTTGCGGATTTGCATGAAATGAAGTGTTTTTGATCTCATAATACGAGCTGGAACGCCTACAGCGAGCACAAAACTCAAATGTTCAAATTCGATATAAAGCAACTTTGCTTTCGTTTGGGGCGCGTTTGGCTGCTCGAAACGCATGAATCTTTCGTATTTGCATGAAATGGAGTGTTTTTGATCTCATAATACGAGCTGGAACGCCTACAGCGAGCGCAAAACTCAAATGTTCAATTTCGATATAAAGCAACTTTGCATTCGTTTGGGGCGCGTTTGGCTGCTCGAAACGCATGAATCTTTCGTATTTGCATAAAATGATAGGTTTTTAATTTCGTAATAGGAGCTGGAACGCCTACAGCGAGCGCAAAACTCAAATGTTCGATTTCGCTATACAGCGACTTTGCATTCGTTTGGGGCGCGTTTGGCTGCCCGAAACGCATTAATCTTGCGTATTTGCATAAAAAGAAGTGTTTTTGATCTCATAATACGAGCTGGAAAGCCTACAGCGAGCGCAAAACTCAAATGTTCAATTTCGCTATACAGCGACTTTGCATTCGTTTGGGCCTCGTTAGGCTGCTCAAAACGCATGGATCTTGCGGATTTGCATAAAATGAAGTGTTTTTGATCTCATAATACGAGTTGGAACGCCTACAGCGAGCGCAAAACTCAAATGCTCAATTTCGGTATAAAGCGATTTTGCATCCGTTTGGGGCTCGTTTGGCTCCTCGAAACGCATGAATCTTGTGTATTTGCATGAAATGATGGGTTTTTGATCTCATATTACGAGCTAGAACGCCTACAGCGAGCGCAAAATTCAAATGCTCAATTTCGGTATAAAGCGATTTTGCATCCGTTTGGGGCTCGTTTGGCTGCTCGAAACGCATGAATCTTGTGTATTTGCATAAAATAAAGAGTTTTTGATCTCATAATACGAGCTGGAACGCCTACAGCGAGCGCAAAAATCAAATGTTCAATTTCGATATAAAGCGACTTTGCATTCGTTTGGGGCGCGTTTGACTGCTCGAAACGCATGAATCTTGCGTATTTGCATAAAATAAAGGGTTTTTGATTTCATAATACAGGCTGTAACGCCTACAGCGAGCGCAAAACTCAAATGTTCGATTTCGCTATATAGCGACTTTGCATTCGTTTGGGGTTCGTTTGGCTGCTCAAAACGCATGAATCTTGCGGATTTGCATGAAATGAAGTGTTTTTGATCTCATAATACGAGCTGGAACGCCTACAGCGAGCACAAAACTCAAATGTTCAAATTCGATATAAAGCAACTTTGCTTTCGTTTGGGGCGCGTTTGGCTGCTCGAAACGCATGAATCTTTCGTATTTGCATGAAATGGAGTGTTTTTGATCTCATAATACGAGCTGGAACGCCTACAGCGAGCGCAAAACTCAAATGTTCAATTTCGATATAAAGCAACTTTGCATTCGTTTGGGGCGCGTTTGGCTGCTCGAAACGCATGAATCTTTCGTATTTGCATAAAATGATAGGTTTTTAATTTCGTAATAGGAGCTGGAACGCCTACAGCGAGCGCAAAACTCAAATGTTCGATTTCGCTATACAGCGACTTTGCATTCGTTTGGGGCGCGTTTGGCTGCCCGAAACGCATTAATCTTGCGTATTTGCATAAAAAGAAGTGTTTTTGATCTCATAATACGAGCTGGAAAGCATACAGCGAGCGCAAAACTCAAATGTTCAATTTCGCTATACAGCGACTTTGCATTCGTTTGGGCCTCGTTAGGCTGCTCAAAACGCATGGATCTTGCGGATTTGCATAAAATGAAGTGTTTTTGATCTCATAATACGAGTTGGAACGCCTACAGCGAGCGCAAAACTCAAATGCTCAATTTCGGTATAAAGCGATTTTGCATCCGTTTGGGGCTCGTTTGGCTCCTCGAAACGCATGAATCTTGTGTATTTGCATAAAATAAAGTGTTTTTGATCTCATAATACGAGCTGGAACGCCTACAGCGAGCGCAAAAGTCAAATGTTCAATTTCGATATAAAGCGACTTTGCATTCGTTTGGGGCGCGTTTGGCTGCTCGAAACGCATTAATCTTGCGGATTTGCATGAAATGAAGTGTTTTTGATCTCATAATACGAGCTGGAACGCCTACAGCGAGCACAAAACTCAAATGATCGATTTCGGTATAAAGCAATTTTGCATTCGTTTGGGGCTCGTTTGGCTGCTCAAAACGCATGAATATTGCGTATTTGCATAAAATGAAGTGTTTTTGATCTCATAATACGAGCTGGAACGCCTACAGCGAGCGAAAAACTCAAATGCTCGATTTCGCTATAAAGCGACTTTGCATTCGTTTGGGGCTCGTTTGGCTGCTCGAAACACATGAACCTTGCGTACTTGCATAAAATAAACGGTTTTCGATTCCAGAATACGAGCTGGAACGCCTACAGCGAGCACAAAACTGTAATGATCGATACAGGTATAAAGCGATTTTGCATCGGTTTGGGGCTCGTTTGGCTGCTCAAAACGCATGAATCTTGCGGATTTGCATAAAATGAAGTGTTTTTGATCTCATAATACGAGTTGGAACGCCTACAGCGAGCGCAAAACTCAAATGCTCAATTTCGGTATAAAGCGATTTTGCATCCGTTTGGGGCTCGTTTGGCTCCTCGAAACGCATGAATCTTGTGTATTTGCATAAAATAAAGTGTTTTTGATCTCATAATACGAGCTGGAACGCCTACAGCGAGCGCAAAAGTCAAATGTTCAATTTCGATATAAAGCGACTTTGCATTCGTTTGGGGCGCGTTTGGCTGCTCGAAACGCATTAATCTTGCGGATTTGCATGAAATGAAGTGTTTTTGATCTCATAATACGAGCTGGAAAGCCTGCAGCGAGCGCAAAACTCAAATGTTCAATTTCGCTATACAGCGACTTTGCATTCGTTTGGGCCTCGTTAGGCTGCTCAAAACGCATGGATCTTGCGGATTTGCATAAAATGAAGTGTTTTTGATCTCATAATACGAGTTGGAACGCCTACAGCGAGCGCAAAACTCAAATGCTCAATTTCGGTATAAAGCGATTTTGCATCCGTTTGGGGCTCGTTTGGCTCCTCGAAACGCATGAATCTTGTGTATTTGCATAAAATAAAGTGTTTTTGATCTCATAATACGAGCTGGAAAGCCTACAGCGAGCGCAAAACTCAAATGCTCGATTTCGCTATACAGCGACTTTGGATTCGTTTGGAGCTCGTTTGGCTGCTCGAAACGCATTAATCTTGCGTATTTGCATGAAATGAAGTGTTTTTGATCTCATAATACGAGCTGGAACGCCTACAGCGAACACAAAACTCAAATGATCGATTTCGGTATAAAGCAATTTTGCATTCGTTTGGGGCTCGTTTGGCTGCTCAAAACGCATGAATATTGCGTATGTGCATAAAATGAAGTATTTTTGATCTCATAATACGAACTGGAACGCCTACAGCGAGCGCAAAAATCAAATGTTCAATTTCGATATAAAGCGACTTTGCATTCGTCTGGGGCGCGTTTGACTGCTCGAAACCCATGAATCTTGCGTATTTGCATAAGATAAAGGGTTTTTGATTTCATAATACAGGCTGTAACGCCTACAGCGAGCGCAAAACTCAAATGCTCGATTTCGCTATACAGCGACTTTGGATTCGTTTGGAGCTCGTTTGGCTGCTCGAAACGCATTAATCTTGTGTATTTGCATAAAATAAAGTGTTTTTGATCTCATAATACGAGCTGGAACGCCTACAGCGAGCGCAAAAGTCAAATGTTCAATTTCGATATAAAGCGACTTTGCATTCGTTTGGGGCGCGTTTGGCTGCTCGAAACGCATTAATCTTGCGGATTTGCATGAAATGAAGTGTTTTTGATCTCATAATACGAGCTGGAACGCCTACAGCGAGCACAAAACTCAAATGATCGATTTCGGTATAAAGCAATTTTGCATTCGTTTGGGGCTCGTTTGGCTGCTCAAAACGCATGAATATTGCGTATTTGCATAAAATGAAGTGTTTTTGATCTCATAATACGAGCTGGAACGCCTACAGCGAGCGAAAAACTCAAATGCTCGATTTCGCTATAAAGCGACTTTGCATTCGTTTGGGGCTCGTTTGGCTGCTCGAAACACATGAACCTTGCGTACTTGCATAAAATAAACGGTTTTCGATTCCATAATACGAGCTGGAACGCCTACAGCGAGCACAAAACTGTAATGATCGATACAGGTATAAAGCGATTTTGCATCCGTTTGGGGCTCGTTTGGCTGCTCAAAACGCATGAATCTTGCGGATTTGCATAAAATGAAGTGTTTTTGATCTCATAATACGAGTTGGAACGCCTACAGCGAGCGCAAAACTCAAATGCTCAATTTCGGTATAAAGCGATTTTGCATCCGTTTGGGGCTCGTTTGGCTCCTCGAAACGCATGAATCTTGTGTATTTGCATAAAATAAAGTGTTTTTGATCTCATAATACGAGCTGGAACGCCTACAGCGAGCGCAAAAGTCAAATGTTCAATTTCGATATAAAGCGACTTTGCATTCGTTTGGGGCGCGTTTGGCTGCTCGAAACGCATTAATCTTGCGGATTTGCATGAAATGAAGTGTTTTTGATCTCATAATACGAGCTGGAAAGCCTGCAGCGAGCGCAAAACTCAAATGTTCAATTTCGCTATACAGCGACTTTGCATTCGTTTGGGCCTCGTTAGGCTGCTCAAAACGCATGGATCTTGCGGATTTGCATAAAATGAAGTGTTTTTGATCTCATAATACGAGTTGGAACGCCTACAGCGAGCGCAAAACTCAAATGCTCAATTTCGGTATAAAGCGATTTTGCATCCGTTTGGGGCTCGTTTGGCTCCTCGAAACGCATGAATCTTGTGTATTTGCATAAAATAAAGTGTTTTTGATCTCATAATACGAGCTGGAAAGCCTACAGCGAGCGCAAAACTCAAATGCTCGATTTCGCTATACAGCGACTTTGGATTCGTTTGGAGCTCGTTTGGCTGCTCGAAACGCATTAATCTTGCGTATTTGCATGAAATGAAGTGTTTTTGATCTCATAATACGAGCTGGAACGCCTACAGCGAGCACAAAACTCAAATGATCGATTTCGGTATAAAGCAATTTTGCATTCGTTTGGGGCTCGTTTGGCTGCTCAAAACGCATGAATATTGCGTATGTGCATAAAATGAAGTATTTTTGATCTCATAATACGAACTGGAACGCCTACAGCGAGCGCAAAAATCAAATGTTCAATTTCGATATAAAGCGACTTTGCATTCGTCTGGGGCGCGTTTGACTGCTCGAAACCCATGAATCTTGCGTATTTGCATAAGATAAAGGGTTTTTGATTTCATAATACAGGCTGTAACGCCTACAGCGAGCGCAAAACTCAAATGCTCGATTTCGCTATACAGCGACTTTGGATTCGTTTGGAGCTCGTTTGGCTGCTCGAAACGCATTAATCTTGTGTATTTGCATAAAATAAAGTGTTTTTGATCTCATAATACGAGCTGGAACGCCTACAGCGAGCGCAAAAGTCAAATGTTCAATTTCGATATAAAGCGACTTTGCATTCGTTTGGGGCGCGTTTGGCTGCTCGAAACGCATTAATCTTGCGGATTTGCATGAAATGAAGTGTTTTTGATCTCATAATACGAGCTGGAACGCCTACAGCGAGCACAAAACTCAAATGATCGATTTCGGTATAAAGCAATTTTGCATTCGTTTGGGGCTCGTTTGGCTGCTCAAAACGCATGAATATTGCGTATTTGCATAAAATGAAGTGTTTTTGATCTCATAATACGAGCTGGAACGCCTACAGCGAGCGAAAAACTCAAATGCTCGATTTCGCTATAAAGCGACTTTGCATTCGTTTGGGGCTCGTTTGGCTGCTCGAAACACATGAACCTTGCGTACTTGCATAAAATAAACGGTTTTCGATTCCATAATACGAGCTGGAACGCCTACAGCGAGCACAAAACTGTAATGATCGATACAGGTATAAAGCGATTTTGCATCCGTTTGGGGCTCGTTTGGCTGCTCAAAACGCATGAATCTTGTGTATTTGCATGAAATGAAGGGTTTTTGATCTCATAATACGAGCTGGAACGCCTACAGCGAGCGCACAACTCAAATGTTCGATTTCGCTATATAGCGACTTTGGATTCGTTTGGAGCTCGTTTGGCTGCTCAAAACGCATGGATCTTGCGGATTTGCATAAAATGAAGTGTTTTTGATCTCATAATACGAGTTGGAACGCCTACAGCGAGCGCAAAACTCAAATGCTCAATTTCGGTATAAAGCGATTTTGCATCCGTTTGGGGCTCGTTTGGCTCCTCGAAACGCATGAATCTTGTGTATTTGCATAAAATAAAGTGTTTTTGATCTCATAATACGAGCTGGAACGCCTACAGCGAGCGAAAAACTCAAATGCTCGATTTCGCTATAAAGCGACTTTGCATTCGTTTGGGGCTCGTTTGGCTGCTCGAAACACATGAACCTTGCGTACTTGCATAAAATAAACGGTTTTCGATTCCATAATACGAGCTGGAACGCCTACAGCGAGCACAAAACTGTAATGATCGATACAGGTATAAAGCGATTTTGCATCCGTTTGGGGCTCGTTTGGCTGCTCAAAACGCATGAATCTTGTGTATTTGCATGAAATGAAGGGTTTTTGATCTCATAATACGAGCTGGAACGCCTACAGCGAGCGCACAACTCAAATGTTCGATTTCGCTATATAGCGACTTTGGATTCGTTTGGAGCTCGTTTGGCTGCTCGAAACGCATTAATCTTGCGTATTTGCATAAAATAAAGGGTTTTTGATTTCATAATACAGGCTGTAACGCCTACAGCGAGCGTAAAACTCAAATGCTCGATTTCGCTATACAGCGACTTTGGATTCGTTTGGAGCTCGTTTGGCTGCTAGAAACGCATTAATCTTGCGTATTTGCATGAAATGAAGGGTTTTTGATCTCATAATACGAGCTGGAACGCCTACAGCGAGCGCAAAACTCAAATGCTCGATTTCGGTATAAAGCGATTTTGCATCCGTTTGGGGCTCGTTTGGCTGCTCGAAACGCATGAATCTTGTGTATTTGCATAAAATAAAGTGTTTTTGATCTCATATTACGAGCTGGAACGCCTACAGCGAGCGCAAAAGTCAAATGTTCAATTTCGATATAAAGCGACTTTGCATTCGTTTGGGGCGCGTTTGGCTGCTCGAAACGCATTAATCTTGCGTATGTGCATGAAATGAAGGGTTTTTGATCTCATAATACGAGCTGGAACGCCTACAGCGAGCGCACAACTCAAATGTTCAAATTCGATATAAAGCAACTTTGCTTTCGTTTGGGGCGCGTTTGGCTGCTCGAAACGCATGAATCTTTCGTATTTGCATGAAATGGAGTGTTTTTGATCTCATAATACGAGCTGGAACGCCTACAGCGAGCGCAAAACTCAAATGTTCAATTTCGATATAAAGCAACTTTGCATTCGTTTGGGGCGCGTTTGGCTGCTCGAAACGCATGAATCTTTCGTATTTGCATAAAATGATAGGTTTTTAATTTCGTAATAGGAGCTGGAACGCCTACAGCGAGCGCAAAACTCAAATGTTCGATTTCGCTATACAGCGACTTTGCATTCGTTTGGGGCGCGTTTGGCTGCCCGAAACGCATTAATCTTGCGTATTTGCATAAAAAGAAGTGTTTTTGATCTCATAATACGAGCTGGAAAGCCTACAGCGAGCGCAAAACTCAAATGTTCAATTTCGCTATACAGCGACTTTGCATTCGTTTGGGCCTCGTTAGGCTGCTCAAAACGCATGGATCTTGCGGATTTGCATAAAATGAAGTGTTTTTGATCTCATAATACGAGTTGGAACGCCTACAGCGAGCGCAAAACTCAAATGCTCAATTTCGGTATAAAGCGATTTTGCATCCGTTTGGGGCTCGTTTGGCTCCTCGAAACGCATGAATCTTGCGTATGTGCATGAAATGAAGGGTTTTTGATCTCATAATACGAGCTGGAAAGCCTACAGCGAGCGCACAACTCAAATGCTCGATTTCGCTATACAGCGACTTTGGATTCGTTTGGAGCTCGTTTGGCTGCTCGAAACGCATTAATCTTGCGAATTTGCATGAAATGAAGTGTTTTTGATCTCATAATACGAGCTGGAACGCCTACAGCGAGCACAAAACTCAAATCATCGATTTCGGTATAAAGCAATTTTGCATTCGTTTGGGGCTCGTTTGGCTGCTCAAAACGCATGAATATTGCGTATGTGCATAAAATGAAGTATTTTTGATCTCATAATACGAACTGGAACACCTACAGCGAGCGCAAAAATCAAATGTTCAATTTCGATATAAAGCGACTTTGCATTCGTCTGGGGCGCGTTTGACTGCTCGAAACCCATGAATCTTGCGTATTTGCATAAGATAAAGGGTTTTTGATTTCATAATACAGGCTGTAACGCCTACAGCGAGCGCAAAACTCAAATGCTCGATTTCGCTATACAGCGACTTTGCATTCGTTTGGGGCTCGTTTGGCTGCTCGAAACACATGAACCTTGCGTACTTGCATAAAATAAACGGTTTTCGATTCCATAATACGAGCTGGAACGCCTACAGCGAGCACAAAACTGTAATGATCGATACAGGTATAAAGCGATTTTGCATCCGTTTGGGGCTCGTTTGGCTGCTCAAAACGCATGAATCTTGTGTATTTGCATGAAATGAAGGGTTTTTGATCTCATAATACGAGCTGGAACGCCTACAGCGAGCGCACAACTCAAATGTTCGATTTCGCTATATAGCGACTTTGGATTCGTTTGGAGCTCGTTTGGCTGCTCGAAACGCATTAATCTTGCGTATTTGCATAAAATAAAGGGTTTTTGATTTCATAATACAGGCTGTAACGCCTACAGCGAGCGCAAAACTCAAATGCTCGATTTCGCTATACAGCGACTTTGGATTCGTTTGGAGCTCGTTTGGCTCCTCGAAACGCATTAATCTTGCGTATTTGCATGAAATGAAGGGTTTTTGATCTCATAATACGAGCTGGAACGCCTACAGCGAGCGCAAAATTCAAATGTTCAATTTCGATATAAAGCAACTTTGCATTCGTTTGGGGCGCGTTTGGCTGCTCGGAACGCATGAATCTTTCGTATTTGCATAAAATGATAGGTTTTTAATTTCGTAATAGGAGCTGGAACGCCTACAGCGAGCGCAAAACTCAAATGTTCGATTTCGCTATACAGCGACTTTGCATTCGTTTGGGGCGCGTTTGGCTGCCCGAAACGCATTAATCTTGCGTATTTGCATAAAAAGAAGTGTTTTTGATCTCATAATACGAGCTGGAAAGCCTACAGCGAGCGCAAAACTCAAATGTTCAATTTCGCTATACAGCGACTTTGCATTCGTTTGGGCCTCGTTAGGTTGCTCAAAACGCATGGATCTTGCGGATTTGCATAAAATGAAGTGTTTTTGATCTCATAATACGAGTTGGAACGCCTACAGCGAGCGCAAAACTCAAATGCTCAATTTCGGTATAAAGCGATTTTGCATCCGTTTGGGGCTCGTTTGGCTCCTCGAAACGCATGAATCTTGTGTATTTGCATAAAATAAAGTGTTTTTGATCTCATAATACGAGCTGGAACGCCTACAGCGAGCGAAAAACTCAAATGCTCGATTTCGCTATAAAGCGACTTTGCATTGGTTTGGGGCTCGTTTGGCTGCTCGAAACACATGAACCTTGCGTACTTGCATAAAATAAACGGTTTTCGATTCCATAATACGAGCTGGAACGCCTACAGCGAGCACAAAACTGTAATGATCGATACAGGTATAAAGCGATTTTGCATCCGTTTGGGGCTCGTTTGGCTGCTCAAAACGCATGAATCTTGTGTATTTGCATGAAATGAAGGGTTTTTGATCTCATAATACGAGCTGGAACGCCTACAGCGAGCGCACAACTCAAATGTTCGATTTCGCTATATAGCGACTTTGGATTCGTTTGGAGCTCGTTTGGCTGCTCGAAACGCATTAATCTTGCGTATTTGCATAAAATAAAGGGTTTTTGATTTCATAATACAGGCTGTAACGCCTACAGCGAGCGTAAAACTCAAATGCTCGATTTCGCTATACAGCGACTTTGGATTCGTTTGGAGCTCGTTTGGCTGCTAGAAACGCATTAATCTTGCGTATTTGCATGAAATGAAGGGTTTTTGATCTCATAATCCGAGCTGGAACGCCTACAGCGAGCGCAAAACTCAAATGCTCGATTTCGGTATAAAGCGATTTTGCATCCGTTTGGGGCTCGTTTGGCTGCTCGAAACGCATGAATCTTGTGTATTTGCATAAAATAAAGTGTTTTTGATCTCATATTACGAGCTGGAACGCCTACAGCGAGCGCAAAAGTCAAATGTTCAATTTCGATATAAAGCGACTTTGCATTCGTTTGGGGCGCGTTTGGCTGCTCGAAACGCATTAATCTTGCGTATGTGCATGAAATGAAGGGTTTTTGATCTCATAATACGAGCTGGAACGCCTACAGCGAGCGCACAACTCAAATGTTCAAATTCGATATAAAGCAACTTTGCTTTCGTTTGGGGCGCGTTTGGCTGCTCGAAACGCATGAATCTTTCGTATTTGCATGAAATGGAGTGTTTTTGATCTCATAATACGAGCTGGAACGCCTACAGCGAGCGCAAAACTCAAATGTTCAATTTCGATATAAAGCAACTTTGCATTCGTTTGGGGCGCGTTTGGCTGCTCGAAACGCATGAATCTTTCGTATTTGCATAAAATGATAGGTTTTTAATTTCGTAATAGGAGCTGGAACGCCTACAGCGAGCGCAAAACTCAAATGTTCGATTTCGCTATACAGCGACTTTGCATTCGTTTGGGGCGCGTTTGGCTGCCCGAAACGCATTAATCTTGCGTATTTGCATAAAAAGAAGTGTTTTTGATCTCATAATACGAGCTGGAAAGCCTACAGCGAGCGCAAAACTCAAATGTTCAATTTCGCTATACAGCGACTTTGCATTCGTTTGGGCCTCGTTAGGCTGCTCAAAACGCATGGATCTTGCGGATTTGCATAAAATGAAGTGTTTTTGATCTCATAATACGAGTTGGAACGCCTACAGCGAGCGCAAAACTCAAATGCTCAATTTCGGTATAAAGCGATTTTGCATCCGTTTGGGGCTCGTTTGGCTCCTCGAAACGCATGAATCTTGTGTATTTGCATAAAATAAAGTGTTTTTGATCTCATAATACGAGCTGGAACGCCTACAGCGAGCGCAAAAGTCAAATGTTCAATTTCGATATAAAGCGACTTTGCATTCGTTTGGGGCGCGTTTGGCTGCTCGAAACGCATTAATCTTGCGGATTTGCATGAAATGAAGTGTTTTTGATCTCATAATACGAGCTGGAACGCCTACAGCGAGCACAAAACTCAAATGATCGATTTCGGTATAAAGCAATTTTGCATTCGTTTGGGGCTCGTTTGGCTGCTCAAAACGCATGAATATTGCGTATTTGCATAAAATGAAGTGTTTTTGTTCTCATAATACGAGCTGGAACGCCTACAGCGAGCGAAAAACTCAAATGCTCGATTTCGCTATAAAGCGACTTTGCATTCGTTTGGGGCTCGTTTGGCTGCTCGAAACACATGAACCTTGCGTACTTGCATAAAATAAACGGTTTTTGATTCCATAATACGAGCTGGAACGCCTACAGCGAGCACAAAACTGTAATGATCGATACAGGTATAAAGCGATTTTGCATCCGTTTGGGGCTCGTTTGGCTGCTCAAAACGCATGAATCTTGTGTATTTGCATGAAATGAAGGGTTTTTGATCTCATAATACGAGCTGGAACGCCTACAGCGAGCGCACAACTCAAATGTTCGATTTCGCTATATAGCGACTTTGGATTCGTTTGGAGCTCGTTTGGCTGCTCGAAACGCATTAATCTTGCGTATTTGCATAAAATAAAGGGTTTTTGATTTCATAATACAGGCTGTAACGCCTACAGCGAGCGTAAAACTCAAATGCTCGATTTCGCTATACAGCGACTTTGGATTCGTTTGGAGCTCGTTTGGCTGCTAGAAACGCATATATCTTGCGTATTTGCATGAAATGAAGGGTTTTTGATCTCATAATACGAGCTGGAACGCCTACAGCGAGCGCAAAACTCAAATGCTCGATTTCGGTATAAAGCGATTTTGCATCCGTTTGGGGCTCGTTTGGCTGCTCGAAACGCATGAATCTTGTGTATTTGCATAAAATAAAGTGTTTTTGATCTCATAATACGAGCTGGAACGCCTACAGCGAGCGCAAAAATCAAATGTTCAATTTCGATATAAAGCGACTTTGCATTCGTTTGGGGCGCGTTTGACTGCTCGAAACGCATGAATCTTGCGTACTTGCATAAAATAAACGGTTTTCGATTCCATAATACGAGCTGGAACGCCTACAGCGAGCACGAAACTCTAATGATCGATTTCGGTATAAGGCGATTTTGCATCCGTTTGGGGCTCGTTTGGCTGCTCGAAACGCATGAATCTTGTGTATTTGCATGAAATGAAGGGTTTTTGATCTCATAATACGAGCTGGAACGCCTACAGCGAGCGCAAAAATCAAATGTTCAATTTCGATATAAAGCGACTTTGCATTCGTTTGGGGCGCGTTTGACTGCTCGAAACGCATGAATCTTGCGTATTTGCATAAAATAAAGGGTTTTTGATTTCATAATACTGGTTGTAACGCCTACAGCGAGCGCAAAACGTAAATGCTCGATTTCGCTATACAGCGACTTTGGATTCGTTTGGAGCTCGTTTGGCTGCTAGAAACGCATTAATCTTGCGTATTTGCATAAAATAAAGGGTTTTTGATTTCATAATACAGGCTGTAACGCCTACAGCGAGCGTAAAACTCAAATGCTCGATTTCGCTATACAGCGACTTTGGATTCGTTTGGAGCTCGTTTGGCTGCTAGAAACGCATTAATCTTGCGTATTTGCATGAAATGAAGGGTTTTTGATCTCATAATACGAGCTGGAACGCCTACAGCGAGCGCAAAACTCAAATGATCGATTTCGCTATACAGCGACTTTGCATTCGATTGGGGCGCGTTTGGCTGCCCGAAACGCATTAATCTTGCGTATTTGCATAAAAAGAAGTGTTTTTGATCTCATAATACGAGCTGGAAAGCCTACAGCGAGCGCAAAACTCAAATGTTCAATTTCGCTATACAGCGACTTTGCATTCGTTTGGGCCTCGTTAGGCTGCTCAAAACGCATGGATCTTGCGGATTTGCATAAAATAAAGTGTTTTTGATCTCATAATACGAGCTGGAACGCCTACAGCGAGCACAAAACTCAAATGATCGATTTCGTTATAAAGCAATTTTGCATTCGTTTGGGGCTCGTTTGGCTGCTCAAAACGCATGAATATTGCGTATTTGCATAAAATGAAGGGTTTTTGATCTCATAATCCGAGCTGGAACGCCTACAGCGAGCGCAAAACTCAAATGCTCGATTTCGGTATAAAGCGATTTTGCATCCGTTTGGGGCTCGTTTGGCTGCTCGAAACGCATGAATCTTGTGTATTTGCATAAAATAAAGTGTTTTTGATCTCATAATACGAACTGGAACGCCTACAGCGAGCGCAAAAATCAAATGTTCAATTTCGATATAAAGCGACTTTGCATTCGTTTGGGGCGCGTTTGACTGCTCGAAACGCATGAATCTTGCGTATTTGCATAAGATAAAGGGTTTTTGATTTCATAATACAGGCTGTAACGCCTACAGCGAGCGCAAAACTCAAATGCTCGATTTCGCTATACAGCGACTTTGGATTCGTTTGGAGCTCGTTTGGCTGCTCGAAACGCATTAATCTTGCGTATTTGCATGAAATGAAGGGTTTTTGATCTCATAATACGAGCTGGAACGCCTACAGCGAGCGCACAACTCAAATGTTCAAATTCGATATATAGCAACTTTGCTTTCGTTTGGGGCGCGTTTGGCTGCTCGAAACGCATGAATCTTTCGTATTTGCATAAAATGATAGGTTTTTAATTTCGTAATAGGAGCTGGAACGCCTACAGCGAGCGCAAAACTCAAATGTTCAATTTCGCTATACAGCGACTTTGCATTCGTTTGGGCCTCGTTAGGCTGCTCAAAACGCATGGGTCTTGCGGATTTGCATGAAATGGAGTGTTTTTGATCTCATAATACGAGCTGGAACGCCTACAGCGAGCGCAAAACTCAAATGTTCAATTTCGATATAAAGCAACTTTGCATTCGTTTGGGGCGCGTTTGGCTGCTCGAAACGCATGAATCTTTCGTATTTGCATAAAATGATAGGTTTTTAATTTCGTAATAGGAGCTGGAACGCCTACAGCGAGCGCAAAAATCAAATGTTCGATTTCGCTATACAGCGACTTGGCATTCGTTTGGGGCGCGTTTGGCTGCTCGACACGCATTAATCTTGCGTATGTGCATGAAATGAAGGGTTTTTGATCTCATAATACGAGCTGGAACGCCTACAGCGAGCGCACAACTCAAATGTTCAATTTCGCTATACAGCGACTTTGCATTCGTTTGGACCTCGTTAGGCTGCTCAAAACGCATGGAGCTTGCGGATTTGCATAAAATAAAGTGTTTTTGATCTCATAATACGAGCTGGAACGCCTACAGCGAGCCCAAAAATCAAATGTTCAATTTCGATATAAAGCGACTTTGCATTCGTTTGGGGCGCGTTTGACTGCTCGAAACGCATGAATCTTGCGTATTTGCATAAAATAAAGCGTTTTTGATTTCATAATACAGGTTGTAACGCCTACAGCGAGCGCAAAACTTAAATGCTCGATTTCGCTATACAGCGACTTTGGATTCGTTTGGAGCTCGTTTGGCTGCTAGAAACGCATTCATCTTGCGTATTTGCATGAAATGAAGGGTTTTTGATCTCATAATACGAGCTGGAACGCCTACAGCGAGCGCAAAACTCAAATGCTCAATTTCGATATAAAGCAACTTTGCATTCGTTTGGGGCGCGTTTGGCTGCTCGACACGCATTAATCTTGCGTATGTGCATGAAATGAAGGGTTTTTGATCTCATAATACGAGCTGGAACGCCTACAGCGAGCGCACAACTCAAATGGTCGATTTCGCTATACAGCGACTTTGGATTCGTTTGGAGCTCGTTTGGCTGCTCGAAAAGCATTAATCTTGCGTATTTGCATGAAATAAAGGGTTTTTGATCTCATAATACGAGCTAGAACGCCTACAGCGAGCGCAAAACTCAAATGCTCGATTTCGGTATAAAGCGACTTTGCATTCGTTTGGGGCGCGTTTGACTGCTCGAAACGCATGAATCTTGCGTATGTGCATGAAATGAAGGGTTTTTGATCTCATAATACGAGCTGGAAAGCCTACAGCGAGCGCACAACTCAAATGCTCGATTTCGCTATACAGCGACTTTGGATTCGTTTGGAGCTCGTTTGGCTGCTCGAAACACATGAACCTTGCGTACTTGCATAAAATAAACGGTTTTCGATTCCATAATACGAGCTGGAACGCCTACAGCGAGCACAAAACTGTAATGATCGATACAGGTATAAAGCGATTTTGCATCCGTTTGGGGCTCGTTTGGCTGCTCAAAACGCATGAATCTTGTGTATTTGCATGAAATGAAGGGTTTTTGATCTCATAATACGAGCTGGAACGCCTACAGCGAGCGCACAACTCAAATGTTCGATTTCGCTATATAGCGACTTTGGATTCGTTTGGAGCTCGTTTGGCTGCTCGAAACGCATTAATCTTGCGTATTTGCATAAAATAAAGGGTTTTTGATTTCATAATACAGGCTGTAACGCCTACAGCGAGCGTAAAACTCAAATGCTCGATTTCGCTATACAGCGACTTTGGATTCGTTTGGAGCTCGTTTGGCTGCTAGAAACGCATTAATCTTGCGTATTTGCATGAAATGAAGGGTTTTTGATCTCATAATACGAGCTGGAACGCCTACAGCGAGCGCAAAACTCAAATGCTCGATTTCGGTATAAAGCGATTTTGCATCCGTTTGGGGCTCGTTTGGCTGCTCGAAACGCATGAATCTTGTGTATTTGCATAAAATAAAGTGTTTTTGATCTCATATTACGAGCTGGAACGCCTACAGCGAGCGCAAAAGTCAAATGTTCAATTTCGATATAAAGCGACTTTGCATTCGTTTGGGGCGCGTTTGGCTGCTCGAAACGCATTAATCTTGCGTATGTGCATGAAATGAAGGGTTTTTGATCTCATAATACGAGCTGGAACGCCTACAGCGAGCGCACAACTCAAATGTTCAAATTCGATATAAAGCAACTTTGCTTTCGTTTGGGGCGCGTTTGGCTGCTCGAAACGCATGAATCTTTCGTATTTGCATGAAATGGAGTGTTTTTGATCTCATAATACGAGCTGGAACGCCTACAGCGAGCGCAAAACTCAAATGTTCAATTTCGATATAAAGCAACTTTGCATTCGTTTGGGGCGCGTTTGGCTGCTCGATACGCATGAATCTTTCGTATTTGCATAAAATGATAGGTTTTTAATTTCGTAATAGGAGCTGGAACGCCTACAGCGAGCGCAAAACTCAAATGTTCGATTTCGCTATACAGCGACATTGCATTCGTTTGGGGCGCGTTTGGCTGCCCGAAACGCATTAATCTTGCGTATTTGCATAAAAAGAAGTGTTTTTGATCTCATAATACGAGCTGGAAAGCCTACAGCGAGCGCAAAACTCAAATGTTCAATTTCGCTATACAGCGACTTTGCATTCGTTTGGGCCTCGTTAGGCTGCTCAAAACGCATGGATCTTGCGGATTTGCATAAAATGAAGTGTTTTTGATCTCATAATACGAGTTGGAACGCCTACAGCGAGCGCAAAACTCAAATGCTCAATTTCGGTATAAAGCGATTTTGCATCCGTTTGGGGCTCGTTTGGCTCCTCGAAACGCATGAATCTTGTGTATTTGTATAAAATAAAGTGTTTTTGATCTCATAATACGAGCTGGAACGCCTACAGCGAGCGCAAAAATCAAATGTTCGATTTCGCTATACAGCGACTTGGCATTCGTTTGGGGCGCGTTTGGCTGCCCGAAACGCATTAATCTTGCGTATTTGCATAAAAAGAAGTGTTTTTGATCTCATAATACGAGCTGGAAAGTTTACAGCGAGCGCAAAACTCAAATGTTCAATTTCGCTATACAGCGACTTTGCATTCGTTTGGGCCTCGTTAGGCTGCTCGAAACGCATGAATCTTTCGTATTTGCATAAAATGAAGTGTTTTTGATCTCATAATACGAGTTGGAACGCCTACAGCGAGCGCAAAACTCAAATGTTCGATTTCGCTATACAGCTACTTTGCATTCGTTTGGGGCGCGTTTGGCTGCCCGAAACGCATTAATCTTGCGTATTTGCATAAAAAGAAGTGTTTTTGATCTCATAATACGAGCTGGAAAGCCTACAGCGAGCGCAAAACTCAAATGTTCAATTTCGCTATACAGCGACTTTGCATTCGTTTGGGCCTCGTTAGGCTGCTCAAAACGCATGGATCTTGCGGCTTTGCATAAAATGAAGTGTTTTTGATCTCATAATACGAGTTGGAACGCCTACAGCGAGCGCAAAACTCAAATGCTCAATTTCGGTATAAAGCGATTTTGCATCCGTTTGGGGCTCGTTTGGCTCCTCGAAACGCATGAATCTTGTGTATTTGCATAAAATAAAGTGTTTTTGATCTCATAATACGAGCTGGAACGCCTACAGCGAGCGCAAAAGTCAAATGTTCAATTTCGATATAAAGCGACTTTGCATTCGTTTGGGGCGCGTTTGGCTGCTCGAAACGCATTAATCTTGCGGATTTGCATGAAATGAAGTGTTTTTGATCTCATAATACGAGCTGGAACGCCTACAGCGAGCACAAAACTCAAATGATCGATTTCGGTATAAAGCAATTTTGCATTCGTTTGGGGCTCGTTTGGCTGCTCAAAACGCATGAATATTGCGTATTTGCATAAAATGAAGTGTTTTTGTTCTCATAATACGAGCTGGAACGCCTACAGCGAGCGAAAAACTCAAATGCTCGATTTCGCTATAAAGCGACTTTGCATTCGTTTGGGGCTCGTTTGGCTGCTCGAAACACATGAACCTTGCGTACTTGCATAAAATAAACGGTTTTTGATTCCATAATACGAGCTGGAACGCCTACAGCGAGCACAAAACTGTAATGATCGATACAGGTATAAAGCGATTTTGCATCCGTTTGGGGCTCGTTTGGCTGCTCAAAACGCATGAATCTTGTGTATTTGCATGAAATGAAGGGTTTTTGATCTCATAATACGAGCTGGAACGCCTACAGCGAGCGCACAACTCAAATGTTCGATTTCGCTATATAGCGACTTTGGATTCGTTTGGAGCTCGTTTGGCTGCTCGAAACGCATTAATCTTGCGTATTTGCATAAAATAAAGGGTTTTTGATTTCATAATACAGGCTGTAACGCCTACAGCGAGCGTAAAACTCAAATGCTCGATTTCGCTATACAGCGACTTTGGATTCGTTTGGAGCTCGTTTGGCTGCTAGAAACGCATTAATCTTGCGTATTTGCATGAAATGAAGGGTTTTTGATCTCATAATACGAGCTGGAACGCCTACAGCGAGCGCAAAACTCAAATGATCGATTTCGCTATACAGCGACTTTGCATTCGATTGGGGCGCGTTTGGCTGCCCGAAACGCATTAATCTTGCGTATTTGCATAAAAAGAAGTGTTTTTGATCTCATAATACGAGCTGGAAAGCCTACAGCGAGCGCAAAACTCAAATGTTCAATTTCGCTATACAGCGACTTTGCATTCGTTTGGGCCTCGTTAGGCTGCTCAAAACGCATGGATCTTGCGGATTTGCATAAAATAAAGTGTTTTTGATCTCATAATACGAGCTGGAACGCCTACAGCGAGCACAAAACTCAAATGATCGATTTCGTTATAAAGCAATTTTGCATTCGTTTGGGGCTCGTTTGGCTGCTCAAAACGCATGAATATTGCGTATTTGCATAAAATGAAGGGTTTTTGATCTCATAATCCGAGCTGGAACGCCTACAGCGAGCGCAAAACTCAAATGCTCGATTTCGGTATAAAGCGATTTTGCATCCGTTTGGGGCTCGTTTGGCTGCTCGAAACGCATGAATCTTGTGTATTTGCATAAAATAAAGTGTTTTTGATCTCATAATACGAACTGGAACGCCTACAGCGAGCGCAAAAATCAAATGTTCAATTTCGATATAAAGCGACTTTGCATTCGTTTGGGGCGCGTTTGACTGCTCGAAACGCATGAATCTTGCGTATTTGCATAAGATAAAGGGTTTTTGATTTCATAATACAGGCTGTAACGCCTACAGCGAGCGCAAAACTCAAATGCTCGATTTCGCTATACAGCGACTTTGGATTCGTTTGGAGCTCGTTTGGCTGCTCGAAACGCATTAATCTTGCGTATTTGCATGAAATGAAGGGTTTTTGATCTCATAATACGAGCTGGAACGCCTACAGCGAGCGCACAACTCAAATGTTCAAATTCGATATAAAGCAACTTTGCTTTCGTTTGGGGCGCGTTTGGCTGCTCGAAACGCATGAATCTTTCGTATTTGCATAAAATGATAGGTTTTTAATTTCGTAATAGGAGCTGGAACGCCTACAGCGAGCGCAAAACTCAAATGTTCAATTTCGCTATACAGCGACTTTGCATTCGTTTGGGCCTCGTTAGGCTGCTCAAAACGCATGGGTCTTGCGGATTTGCATGAAATGGAGTGTTTTTGATCTCATAATACGAGCTGGAACGCCTACAGCGAGCGCAAAACTCAAATGTTCAATTTCGATATAAAGCAACTTTGCATTCGTTTGGGGCGCGTTTGGCTGCTCGAAACGCATGAATCTTTCGTATTTGCATAAAATGATAGGTTTTTAATTTCGTAATAGGAGCTGGAACGCCTACAGCGAGCGCAAAAATCAAATGTTCGATTTCGCTATACAGCGACTTGGCATTCGTTTGGGGCGCGTTTGGCTGCTCGACACGCATTAATCTTGCGTATGTGCATGAAATGAAGGGTTTTTGATCTCATAATACGAGCTGGAACGCCTACAGCGAGCGCACAACTCAAATGTTCAATTTCGCTATACAGCGACTTTGGATTCGTTTGGAGCTCGTTTGGCTGCTCGAAACACATGAACCTTGCGTACTTGCATAAAATAAACGGTTTTCGATTCCATAATACGAGCTGGAACGCCGACAGCGAGCACAAAACTGTAATGATCGATACAGGTATAAAGCGATTTTGCATCCGTTTGGGGCTCGTTTGGCTGCTCAAAACGCATGAATCTTGTGTATTTGCATGAAATGAAGGGTTTTTGATCTCATAATACGAGCTGGAACGCCTACAGCGAGCGCACAACTCAAATGTTCGATTTCGCTATATAGCGACTTTGGATTCGTTTGGAGCTCGTTTGGCTGCTCGAAACGCATTAATCTTGCGTATTTGCATAAAATAAAGGGTTTTTGATTTCATAATACAGGCTGTAACGCCTACAGCGAGCGTAAAACTCAAATGCTCGATTTCGCTATACAGCGACTTTGGATTCGTTTGGAGCTCGTTTGGCTGCTAGAAACGCATTAATCTTGCGTATTTGCATGAAATGAAGCGTTTTTGATCTCATAATACGAGCTGGAACGCCTACAGCGAGCGCAAAACTCAAATGCTCGATTTCGGTATAAAGCGATTTTGCATCCGTTTGGGGCTCGTTTGGCTGCTCGAAACGCATGAATCTTGTGTATTTGCATAAAATAAAGTGTTTTTGATCTCATATTACGAGCTGGAACGCCTACAGCGAGCGCAAAAGTCAAATGTTCAATTTCGATATAAAGCGACTTTGCATTCGTTTGGGGCGCGTTTGGCTGCTCGAAACGCATGAATCTTTCGTATTTGCATGAAATGGAGTGTTTTTGATCTCATAATACGAGCTGGAACGCCTACAGCGAGCGCAAAACTCAAATGTTCAATTTCGATATAAAGCAACTTTGCATTCGTTTGGGGCGCGTTTGGCTGCTCGATACGCATGAATCTTTCGTATTTGCATAAAATGATAGGTTTTTAATTTCGTAATAGGAGCTGGAACGCCTACAGCGAGCGCAAAACTCAAATGTTCGATTTCGCTATACAGCGACTTTGCATTCGTTTGGGGCGCGTTTGGCTGCCCGAAACGCATTAATCTTGCGTATTTGCATAAAAAGAAGTGTTTTTGATCTCATAATACGAGCTGGAAAGCCTACAGCGAGCGCAAAACTCAAATGTTCAATTTCGCTATACAGCGACTTTGCATTCGTTTGGGCCTCGTTAGGCTGCTCAAAACGCATGGATCTTGCGGATTTGCATAAAATGAAGTGTTTTTGATCTCATAATACGAGTTGGAACGCCTACAGCGAGCGCAAAACTCAAATGCTCAATTTCGGTATAAAGCGATTTTGCATCCGTTTGGGGCTCGTTTGGCTCCTCGAAACGCATGAATCTTGTGTATTTGCATAAAATAAAGTGTTTTTGATCTCATAATACGAGCTGGAACGCCTACAGCGAGCGCAAAAATCAAATGTTCGATTTCGCTATACAGCGACTTGGCATTCGTTTGGGGCGCGTTTGGCTGCCCGAAACGCATTAATCTTGCGTATTTGCATAAAAAGAAGTGTTTTTGATCTCATAATACGAGCTGGAAAGCCTACAGCGAGCGCAAAACTCAAATGTTCAATTTCGCTATACAGCGACTTTGCATTCGTTTGGGCCTCGTTAGGCTGCTCGAAACGCATGAATCTTTCGTATTTGCATAAAATGAAGTGTTTTTGATCTCATAATACGAGTTGGAACGCCTACAGCGAGCGCAAAACTCAAATGCTCAATTTCGGTATAAAGCGATTTTGCATCCGTTTGGGGCTCGTTTGGCTGCTCGAAACGCATGAATCTTGTGTATTTGCATAAAATAAAGTGTTTTTGATCTCATAATACGAGCTGGAACGCCTACAGCGAGCGCAAAAGTCAAATGTTCAATTTCGATATAAAGCGACTTTGCATTCGTTTGGGGCGCGTTTGGCTGCTCGAAACGCATTAATCTTGCGTATTTGCATAAAATAAAGCGTTTTTGATTTCATAATACAGGTTGTAACGCCTACAGCGAGCGCAAAACTTAAATGCTCGATTTCGCTATACAGCGACTTTGGATTCGTTTGGAGCTCGTTTGGCTGCTAGAAACGCATTCATCTTGTGTATTTGCATGAAATGAAGGGTTTTTGATCTCATAATACGAGCTGGAACGCCTACAGCGAGCGCAAAACTCAAATGTTCAATTTCGATATAAAGCAACTTTGCATTCGTTTGGGGCGCGTTTGGCTGCTCGAAACGCATGAATCTTGTGTATTTGCATAAAATAAAGTGTTTTTGATCTCATAATACGAGCTGGAACGCCTACAGCGAGCGCAAAAGTCAAATGTTCAATTTCGATATAAAGCGACTTTGCATTCGTTTGGGGCGCGTTTGGCTGCTCGAAACGCATTAATCTTGCGTATGTGCATGAAATGAAGGGTTTTTGATCTCATAATACGAGCTGGAAAGCCTACAGCGAGCGCACAACTCAAATGCTCGATTTCGCTATACAGCGACTTTGGATTCGTTTGGAGCTCGTTTGGCTGCTCGAAACACATGAACCTTGCGTACTTGCATAAAATAAACGGTTTTCGATTCCATAATACGAGCTGGAACGCCTACAGCGAGCACAAAACTGTAATGATCGATACAGGTATAAAGCGATTTTGCATCCGTTTGGGGCTCGTTTGGCTGCTCAAAACGCATGAATCTTGTGTATTTGCATGAAATGAAGGGTTTTTGATCTCATAATACGAGCTGGAACGCCTACAGCGAGCGCACAACTCAAATGTTCGATTTCGCTATATAGCGACTTTGGATTCGTTTGGAGCTCGTTTGGCTGCTCGAAACGCATTAATCTTGCGTATTTGCATAAAATAAAGGGTTTTTGATTTCATAATACAGGCTGTAACGCCTACAGCGAGCGTAAAACTCAAATGCTCGATTTCGCTATACAGCGACTTTGGATTCGTTTGGAGCTCGTTTGGCTGCTAGAAACGCATTAATCTTGCGTATTTGCATGAAATGAAGGGTTTTTGATCTCATAATACGAGCTGGAACGCCTACAGCGAGCGCAAAACTCAAATGCTCGATTTCGGTATAAAGCGATTTTGCATCCGTTTGGGGCTCGTTTGGCTGCTCGAAACGCATGAATCTTGTGTATTTGCATAAAATAAAGTGTTTTTGATCTCATATTACGAGCTGGAACGCCTACAGCGAGCGCAAAAGTCAAATGTTCAATTTCGATATAAAGCGACTTTGCATTCGTTTGGGGCGCGTTTGGCTGCTCGAAACGCATTAATCTTGCGTATGTGCATGAAATGAAGGGTTTTTGATCTCATAATACGAGCTGGAACGCCTACAGCGAGCGCACAACTCAAATGTTCAAATTCGATATAAAGCAACTTTGCTTTCGTTTGGGGCGCGTTTGGCTGCTCGAAACGCATGAATCTTTCGTATTTGCATGAAATGGAGTGTTTTTGATCTCATAATACGAGCTGGAACGCCTACAGCGAGCGCAAAACTCAAATGTTCAATTTCGATATAAAGCAACTTTGCATTCGTTTGGGGCGCGTTTGGCTGCTCGAAACGCATGAATCTTTCGTATTTGCATAAAATGATAGGTTTTTAATTTCGTAATAGGAGCTGGAACGCCTACAGCGAGCGCAAAACTCAAATGTTCGATTTCGCTATACAGCGACTTTGCATTCGTTTGGGGCGCGTTTGGCTGCCCGAAACGCATTAATCTTGCGTATTTGCATAAAAAGAAGTGTTTTTGATCTCATAATACGAGCTGGAAAGCCTACAGCGAGCGCAAAAATCAAATGTTCAATTTCGATATAAAGCGACTTTGCATTCGTCTGGGGCGCGTTTGACTGCTCGAAACCCATGAATCTTGCGTATTTGCATAAGATAAAGGGTTTTTGATTTCATAATACAGGCTGTAACGCCTACAGCGAGCGCAAAACTCAAATGCTCGATTTCGCTATACAGCGACTTTGGATTCGTTTGGGCCTCGTTAGGGTGCTCAAAACGCATGGATCTTGCGGATTTGCATAAAATGAAGTGTTTTTGATCTCATAATACGAGTTGGAACGCCTACAGCGAGCGCAAAACTCAAATGCTCAATTTCGGTATAAAGCGATTTTGCATCCGTTTGGGGCTCGTTTGGCTGCTCGAAACGCATGAATCTTGTGTATTTGCATAAAATAAAGTGTTTTTGATCTCATAATACGAACTGGAACGCCTACAGCGAGCGCAAAAATCAAATGTTCAATTTCGATATAAAGCGACTTTGCATTCGTCTGGGGCGCGTTTGACTGCTCGAGACCCATGAATCTTGCGTATTTGCATAAGATAAAGGGTTTTTGATTTCATAATACAGGCTGTAACGCCTACAGCGAGCGCAAAACTCAAATGCTCGATTTCGCTATACAGCGACTTTGGATTCGTTTGGAGCTCGTTTGGCTGCTCGAAACGCATTAATCTTGCGTATTTGCATGAAATGAAGGGTTTTTGATCTCATAATACGAGCTGGAACGCCTACAGCGAGCGCACAACTCAAATGTTCAAATTCGATATAAAGCAACTTTGCTTTCGTTTGGGGCGCGTTTGGCTGCTCGAAACGCATGAATCTTTCGTATTTGCATGAAATGGAGTGTTTTTGATCTCATAATACGAGCTGGAACGCCTACAGCGAGCGCAAAACTCAAATGTTCAAATTCGATATAAAGCAACTTTGCTTCTTTTGGGGCGCGTTTGGCTGCTCGAAACGCATGAATCTTTCGTATTTGCATAAAATGATAGGTTTTTAATTTCGTAATAGGAGCTGGAACGCCTACAGCGAGCGCAAAACTCAAATGTTCGATTTCGCTATACAGCGACTTGGCATTCGTTTGGGGCGCGTTTGGCTGCCCGAAACGCATTAATCTTGCGTATTTGCATAAAAAGAAGTGTTTTTGATCTCATAATACGAGCTGGAAAGCCTACAGCGAGCGCAAAACTCAAATGTTCAATTTCGCTATACAGCGACTTTGCATTCGTTTGGGCCTCGTTAGGCTGCTCAAAACGCATGGATCTTGCGGATTTGCATAAAATGAAGTGTTTTTGATCTCATAATACGAGTTGGAACGCCTACAGCGAGCGCAAAACTCAAATGCTCAATTTCGGTATAAAGCGATTTTGCATCCGTTTGGGGCTCGTTTGGCTGCTCGAAACGCATGAATCTTGTGTATTTGCATAAAATTAAGTGTTTTTGATCTCATAATACGAGCTGGAACGCCTACAGCGAGCGCAAAAATCAAATGTTCAATTTCGATATAAAGCGACTTTGCATTCGTTTGGGGCGCGTTTGACTGCTCGAAACGCATGAATCTTGCGTATTTGCATAAGATAAAGGGTTTTTGATTTCATAATACAGGCTGTAACGCCTACAGCGAGCGCAAAACTCAAATGCTCGATTTCGCTATACAGCGACTTTGGATTCGTTTGGAGTTCGTTTGGCTGCTCGAAACGCATTAATCTTGCGTATTTGCATGAAATGAAGTGTTTTTGATCTCATAATACGAGTTGGAACGCCTACAGCGAGCGCAAACCCAAATGTTCGATTTCGCTATACAGCGACTTTGGATTCGTTTAGAGCTCGTTTGGGTGCTCAAAACGCATGAATCTAGCGTATTTCCATAAAATTAAGTGTTCTTGATCTCATAATACGAGCTGGAACGCCTACAGCGAGCGCAAAACTCAAATGATCAATTTCGATATAAAGCAACTTTGCATTCGTTTGGGGCAGATATAGCTGCTCGAAACGCATGAGTCTTGCGTATTTGCATAAAATAAAGGGTTATTGATGTCATAATACGAGCCGGAACGCATACCGCGAGCGCAAAACTCAAATGTTCGATTTCGCTATATAGCGACTTTGCATTCGTTTGGGGCTCGTTTGGCTGCTCAAAACGCATGAATCTTGCGGATTTGCATGAAATGAAGTGTTTTTGATCTCATAATACGAGCTGGAACGCCTACAGCGAGCACAAAACTCAAATGATCGATTTCGTTATAAAGCAATTTTGCATTCGTTTGGGGCTCGTTTGGCTGCTCAAAACGCATGAATATTGCGTATTTGCATAAAAGGAAGGGTTTTTGATCTCATAATACGAGCTGGAACGCCTACAGCGAGCGCAAAACTCAAATGCTCGATTTCGGTATAAAGCGATTTTGCATCCGTTTGGGGCTCGTTTGGCTGCTCGAAACGCATGAATCTTGTGTATTTGCATAAAATAAAGTGTTTTTGATCTCATAATACGAACTGGAACGCCTACAGCGAGCGCAAAACTCAAATGTTCGATTTCGCTATACAGCGACTTTGCATTCGTTTGGGGCGCGTTTGGCTGCCCGAAACGCATTAATCTTGCGTATTTGCATAAAAAAAAGTGTTTTTGATCTCATAATACGAGCTGGAAAGCCTACAGCGAGCGCAAAAATCAAATGTTCAATTTCGATATAAAGCGACTTTGCATTCGTCTGGGGCGCGTTTGACTGCTCGAAACCCATGAATCTTGCGTATTTGCATAAGATAAAGGGTTTTTGATTTCATAATACAGGCTGTAACGCCTACAGCGAGCGCAAAACTCAAATGCTCGATTTCGCTATACAGCGACTTTGGATTCGTTTGGGCCTCGTTAGGGTGCTCAAAACGCATGGATCTTGCGGATTTGCATAAAATGAAGTGTTTTTGATCTCATAATACGAGTTGGAACGCCTACAGCGAGCGCAAAACTCAAATGCTCAATTTCGGTATAAAGCGATTTTGCATCCGTTTGGGGCTCGTTTGGCTGCTCGAAACGCATGAATCTTGTGTATTTGCATAAAATAAAGTGTTTTTGATCTCATAATACGAACTGGAACGCCTACAGCGAGCGCAAAAATCAAATGTTCAATTTCGATATAAAGCGACTTTGCATTCGTCTGGGGCGCGTTTGACTGCTCGAGACCCATGAATCTTGCGTATTTGCATAAGATAAAGGGTTTTTGATTTCATAATACAGGCTGTAACGCCTACAGCGAGCGCAAAACTCAAATGCTCGATTTCGCTATACAGCGACTTTGGATTCGTTTGGAGCTCGTTTGGCTGCTCGAAACGCATTAATCTTGCGTATTTGCATGAAATGAAGGGTTTTTGATCTCATAATACGAGCTGGAACGCCTACAGCGAGCGCACAACTCAAATGTTCAAATTCGATATAAAGCAACTTTGCTTTCGTTTGGGGCGCGTTTGGCTGCTCGAAACGCATGAATCTTTCGTATTTGCATGAAATGGAGTGTTTTTGATCTCATAATACGAGCTGGAACGCCTACAGCGAGCGCAAAACTCAAATGTTCAAATTCGATATACAGCGACTTTGGATTCGTTTGGGCCTCGTTAGGGTGCTCAAAACGCATGGATCTTGCGGATTTGCATAAAATGAAGTGTTTTTGATCTCATAATACGAGTTGGAACGCCTACAGCGAGCGCAAAACTCAAATGCTCAATTTCGGTATAAAGCGATTTTGCATCCGTTTGGGGCTCGTTTGGCTCCTCGAAACGCATGAATCTTGTGTATTTGCATAAAATAAAGTGTTTTTGATCTCATAATACGAGCTGGAACGCCTACAGCGAGCGCAAAACTCAAATGTTCAATTTCGATATAAAGCAACTTTGCATTCGTTTGGGGCGCGTTTGGCTGCTCGAAACGCATGAATCTTTCGTATTTGCATAAAATGATAGGTTTTTAATTTCGTAATAGGAGCTGGAACGCCTACAGCGAGCGCAAAACTCAAATGTTCGATTTCGCTATACAGCGACTTTGCATTCGTTTGGGGCGCGTTTGGCTGCCCGAAACGCATTAATCTTGCGTATTTGCATAAAAAGAAGTGTTTTTGATCTCATAATACGAGCTGGAAAGCCTACAGCGAGCGCAAAACTCAAATGTTCAATTTCGCTATACAGCGACTTTGCATTCGTTTGGGCCTCGTTAGGCTGCTCAAAACGCATGGATCTTGCGGATTTGCATAAAATGAAGTGTTTTTGATCTCATAATACGAGTTGGAACGCCTACAGCGAGCGCAAAACTCAAATGCTCAATTTCGGTATAAAGCGATTTTGCATCCGTTTGGGGCTCGTTTGGCTCCTCGAAACGCATGAATCTTGTGTATTTGCATAAAATAAAGTGTTTTTGATCTCATAATACGAGCTGGAACGCCTACAGCGAGCGCAAAAGTCAAATGTTCAATTTCGATATAAAGCGACTTTGCATTCGTTTGGGGCGCGTTTGGCTGCTCGAAACGCATTAATCTTGCGTATGTGCATGAAATGAAGGGTTTTTGATCTCATAATACGAGCTGGAACGCCTACAGCGAGCGCACAACTCAAATGTTCAAATTCGATATAAAGCAACTTTGCTTTCGTTTGGGGCGCGTTTGGCTGCTCGAAACGCATGAATCTTTCGTATTTGCATGAAATGGAGTGTTTTTGATCTCATAATACGAGCTGGAACGCCTACAGCGAGCGCAAAACTCAAATGTTCAATTTCGATATAAAGCAACTTTGCATTCGTTTGGGGCGCGTTTGGCTGCTCGAAACGCATGAATCTTTCGTATTTGCATAAAATGATAGGTTTTTAATTTCGTAATAGGAGCTGGAACGCCTACAGCGAGCGCAAAACTCAAATGTTCGATTTCGCTATACAGCGACTTTGCATTCGTTTGGGGCGCGTTTGGCTGCCCGAAACGCATTAATCTTGCGTATTTGCATAAAAAGAAGTGTTTTTGATCTCATAATACGAGCTGGAAAGCCTACAGCGAGCGCAAAACTCAAATGTTCAATTTCGCTATACAGCGACTTTGCATTCGTTTGGGCCTCGTTAGGCTGCTCAAAACGCATGGATCTTGCGGATTTGCATAAAATGAAGTGTTTTTGATCTCATAATACGAGTTGGAACGCCTACAGCGAGCGCAAAACTCAAATGCTCAATTTCGGTATAAAGCGATTTTGCATCCGTTTGGGGCTCGTTTGGCTCCTCGAAACGCATGAATCTTGTGTATTTGCATAAAATAAAGTGTTTTTGATCTCATAATACGAGCTGGAACGCCTACAGCGAGCGCAAAAATCAAATGTTCGATTTCGCTATACAGCGACTTGGCATTCGTTTGGGGCGCGTTTGGCTGCCCGAAACGCATTAATCTTGCGTATTTGCATAAAAAGAAGTGTTTATGATCTCATAATACGAGCTGGAAAGCCTACAGCGAGCGCAAAACTCAAATGTTCAATTTCGCTATACAGCGACTTTGCATTCGTTTGGGCCTCGTTAGGCTGCTCGAAACGCATGAATCTTTCGTATTTGCATAAAATGAAGTGTTTTTGATCTCATAATACGAGTTGGAACGCCTACAGCGAGCGCAAAACTCAAATGCTCAATTTCGGTATAAAGCGATTTTGCATCCGTTTGGGGCTCGTTTGGCTGCTCGAAACGCAAGAATCTTGTGTATTTGCATAAAATAAAGTGTTTTTGATCTCATAATACGAGCTGGAACGCCTACAGCGAGCGCAAAAGTCAAATGTTCAATTTCGATATAAAGCGACTTTGCATTCGTTTGGGGCGCGTTTGGCTGCTCGAAACGCATTAATCTTGCGTATTTGCATAAAATAAAGCGTTTTTGATTTCATAATACAGGTTGTAACGCCTACAGCGAGCGCAAAACTTAAATGCTCGATTTCGCTATACAGCGACTTTGGATTCGTTTGGAGCTCGTTTGGCTGCTAGAAACGCATTCATCTTGCGTATTTGCATGAAATGAAGGGTTTTTGATCTCATAATACGAGCTGGAACGCCTACAGCGAGCGCAAAACTCAAATGCTCAATTTCGATATAAAGCAACTTTGCATTCGTTTGGGGCGCGTTTGGCTGCTCGACACGCATTAATCTTGCGTATGTGCATGAAATGAAGGGTTTTTGATCTCATAATACGAGCTGGAACGCCTACAGCGAGCGCACAACTCAAATGGGCGATTTCGCTATACAGCGACTTTGGATTCGTTTGGAGCTCGTTTGGCTGCTTGAAAAGCATTAATCTTGCGTATTTGCATGAAATAAAGGGTTTTTGATCTCATAATACGAGCTAGAACGCCTACAGCGAGCGCAAAACTCAAATGCTCGATTTCGGTATAAAGCGATTTTGCATCCGTTTGGGGCTCGTTTGGCTGCTCGAAACGCATGAATCTTGTGTATTTGCATAAAATTAAGTGTTTTTGATCTCATAATACGAGCTGGAACGCCTACAGCGAGCGCAAAAATCAAATGTTCAATTTCGATATAAAGCGACTTTGCATTCGTTTGGGGCGCGTTTGACTGCTCGAAACGCATGAATCTTGCGTATTTGCATAAGATAAAGGGTTTTTGATTTCATAATACAGGCTGTAACGCCTACAGCGAGCGCAAAACTCAAATGCTCGATTTCGCTATACAGCGACTTTGGATTCGTTTGGAGTTCGTTTGGCTGCTCGAAACGCATTAATCTTGCGTATTTGCATGAAATGAAGTGTTTTTGATCTCATAATACGAGTTGGAACGCCTACAGCGAGCGCAAAACTCAAATGTTCGATTTCGCTATACAGCGACTTTGGATTCGTTTAGAGCTCGTTTGGGTGCTCAAAACGCATGAATCTAGCGTATTTCCATAAAATTAAGTGTTCTTGATCTCATAATACGAGCTGGAACGCCTACAGCGAGCGCAAAACTCAAATGATCAATTTCGATATAAAGCAACTTTGCATTCGTTTGGGGCAGATATAGCTGCTCGAAACGCATGAGTCTTGCGTATTTGCATAAAATAAAGGGTTATTGATGTCATAATACGAGCCGGAACGCATACCGCGAGCGCAAAACTCAAATGTTCGATTTCGCTATATAGCGACTTTGCATTCGTTTGGGGCTCGTTTGGCTGCTCAAAACGCATGAATCTTGCGGATTTGCATGAAATGAAGTGTTTTTGATCTCATAATACGAGCTGGAACGCCTACAGCGAGCACAAAACTCAAATGATCGATTTCGTTATAAAGCAATTTTGCATTCGTTTGGGGCTCGTTTGGCTGCTCAAAACGCATGAATATTGCGTATTTGCATAAAAGGAAGGGTTTTTGATCTCATAATACGAGCTGGAACGCCTACAGCGAGCGCAAAACTCAAATGCTCGATTTCGGTATAAAGCGATTTTGCATCCGTTTGGGGCTCGTTTGGCTGCTCGAAACGCATGAATCTTGTGTATTTGCATAAAATAAAGTGTGTTTGATCTCATAATACGAACTGGAACGCCTACAGCGAGCGCAAAAATCAAATGTTCAATTTCGATATAAAGCGACTTTGCATTCGTTTGGGGCGCGTTTGACTGCTCGAAACGCATGAATCTTGCGTATTTGCATAAGATAAAGGGTTTTTGATTTCATAATACAGGCTGTAACGCCTACAGCGGGCGCAAAACTCAAATGCTCGATTTCGCTATACAGCGACTTTGGATTCGTTTGGAGCTCGTTTGGCTGCTCGAAACGCATTAATCTTGCGTATTTGCATGAAATGAAGGGTTTTTGATCTCATAATACGAGCTGGAACGCCTACAGCGAGCGCACAACTCAAATGTTCAAATTCGATATAAAGCAACTTTGCTTTCGTTTGGGGCGCGTTTGGCTGCTCGAAACGCATTAATCTTGCGTATTTGCATGAAATGAAGGGTTTTTGATCTCATAATACGAGCTGGAACGCCTACAGCGAGCGCAAAACTCAAATGTTCAATTTCGCTATACAGCGACTTTGCATTCGTTTGGGCCTCGTTAGGCTACTCAAAACGCATGGGTCTTGCGGATTTGCATGAAATGGAGTGTTTTTGATCTCATAATACGAGCTGGAACGCCTACAGCGAGCGCAAAACTCAAATGTTCAATTTCGATATAAAGCAACTTTGCATTCGTTTGGGGCGCGTTTGGCTGCTCGAAACGCATGAATCTTGTGTATTTGCATAAAATAAAGTGTTTTTGATCTCATAATACGAGCTGGAACGCCTACAGCGAGCGCAAAAGTCAAATGTTCAATTTCGATATAAAGCGACTTTGCATTCGTTTGGGGCGCGTTTGGCTGCTCGAAACGCATTAATCTTGCGTATGTGCATGAAATGAAGGGTTTTTGATCTCATAATACGAGCTGGAAAGCCTACAGCGAGCGCACAACTCAAATGCTCGATTTCGCTATACAGCGACTTTGGATTCGTTTGGAGCTCGTTTGGCTGCTCGAAACACATGAACCTTGCGTACTTGCATAAAATAAACGGTTTTCGATTCCATAATACGAGCTGGAACGCCTACAGCGAGCACAAAACTGTAATGATCGATACAGGTATAAAGCGATTTTGCATCCGTTTGGGGCTCGTTTGGCTGCTCAAAACGCATGAATCTTGTGTATTTGCATGAAATGAAGGGTTTTTGATCTCATAATACGAGCTGGAACGCCTACAGCGAGCGCACAACTCAAATGTTCGATTTCGCTATATAGCGACTTTGGATTCGTTTGGAGCTCGTTTGGCTGCTCGAAACGCATTAATCTTGCGTATTTGCATAAAATAAAGGGTTTTTGATTTCATAATACAGGCTGTAACGCCTACAGCGAGCGTAAAACTCAAATGCTCGATTTCGCTATACAGCGACTTTGGATTCGTTTGGAGCTCGTTTGGCTGCTAGAAACGCATTAATCTTGCGTATTTGCATGAAATGAAGGGTTTTTGATCTCATAATACGAGCTGGAACGCCTACAGCGAACGCAAAACTCAAATGCTCGATTTCGGTATAAAGCGATTTTGCATCCGTTTGGGGCTCGTTTGGCTGCTCGAAACGCATGAATCTTGTGTATTTGCATAAAATAAAGTTTTTTTGATCTCATATTACGAGCTGGAACGCCTACAGCGAGCGCAAAAGTCAAATGTTCAATTTCGATATAAAGCGACTTTGCATTCGTTTGGGGCGCGTTTGGCTGCTCGAAACGCATTAATCTTGCGTATTTGCATAAAATAAAGTGTTTTTGATCTCATAATACGAACTGGAACGCCTACAGCGAGCGCAAAAATCAAATGTTCAATTTCGATATAAAGCAACTTTGCTTTCGTCTGGGGCGCGTTTGACTGCTCGAGACCCATGAATCTTGCGTATTTGCATAAGATAAAGGGTTTTTGATTTCATAATACAGGCTGTAACGCCTACAGCGAGCGCAAAACTCAAATGCTCGATTTCGCTATACAGCGACTTTGGATTCGTTTGGAGCTCGTTTGGCTGCTCGAAACGCATTAATCTTGCGTATTTGCATGAAATGAAGGGTTTTTGATCTCATAATACGAGCTGGAACGCCTACAGCGAGCGCACAACTCAAATGTTCAAATTCGATATAAAGCAACTTTGCTTTCGTTTGGGGCGCGTTTGGCTGCTCGAAACGCATGAATCTTTCGTATTTGCATGAAATGGAGTGTTTTTGATCTCATAATACGAGCTGGAACGCCTACAGCGAGCGCAAAACTCAAATGTTCAAATTCGATATACAGCGACTTTGGATTCGTTTGGGCCTCGTTAGGGTGCTCAAAACGCATGGATCTTGCGGATTTGCATAAAATGAAGTGTTTTTGATCTCATAATACGAGTTGGAACGCCTACAGCGAGCGCAAAACTCAAATGCTCAATTTCGGTATAAAGCGATTTTGCATCCGTTTGGGGCTCGTTTGGCTGCTCGAAACGCATGAATCTTGTGTATTTGCATAAAATAAAGTGTTTTTGATCTCATAATACGAGTTGGAACGCCTACAGCGAGCGCAAAACTCAAATGCTCAATTTCGGTATAAAGCGATTTTGCATCCGTTTGGGGCTCGTTTGGCTCCTCGAAACGCATGAATCTTGTGTATTTGCATAAAATAAAGTGTTTTTGATCTCATAATACGAGCTGGAACGCCTACAGCGAGCGAAAAACTCAAATGCTCGATTTCGCTATAAAGCGACTTTGCATTCGTTTGGGGCTCGTTTGGCTGCTCGAAACACATGAACCTTGCGTACTTGCATAAAATAAACGGTTTTCGATTCCATAATACGAGCTGGAACGCCTACAGCGAGCACAAAACTGTAATGATCGATACAGGTATAAAGCGATTTTGCATCCGTTTGGGGCTCGTTTGGCTGCTCAAAACGCATGAATCTTGTGTATTTGCATGAAATGAAGGGTTTTTGATCTCATAATACGAGCTGGAACGCCTACAGCGAGCGCACAACTCAAATGTTCGATTTCGCTATATAGCGACTTTGGATTCGTTTGGAGCTCGTTTGGCTGCTCGAAACGCATTAATCTTGCGTATTTGCATAAAATAAAGGGTTTTTGATTTCATAATACAGGCTGTAACGCCTACAGCGAGCGTAAAACTCAAATGCTCGATTTCGCTATACAGCGACTTTGGATTCGTTTGGAGCTCGTTTGGCTGCTAGAAACGCATTAATCTTGCGTATTTGCATGAAATGAAGGGTTTTTGATCTCATAATCCGAGCTGGAACGCCTACAGCGAGCGCAAAACTCAAATGCTCGATTTCGGTATAAAGCGATTTTGCATCCGTTTGGGGCTCGTTTGGCTGCTCGAAACGCATGAATCTTGTGTATTTGCATAAAATAAAGTGTTTTTGATCTCATATTACGAGCTGGAACGCCTACAGCGAGCGCAAAAGTCAAATGTTCAATTTCGATATAAAGCGACTTTGCATTCGTTTGGGGCGCGTTTGGCTGCTCGAAACGCATTAATCTTGCGTATGTGCATGAAATGAAGGGTTTTTGATCTCATAATACGAGCTGGAACGCCTACAGCGAGCGCACAACTCAAATGTTCAAATTCGATATAAAGCAACTTTGCTTTCGTTTGGGGCGCGTTTGGCTGCTCGAAACGCATGAATCTTTCGTATTTGCATGAAATGGAGTGTTTTTGATCTCATAATACGAGCTGGAACGCCTACAGCGAGCGCAAAACTCAAATGTTCAATTTCGATATAAAGCAACTTTGCTTTCGTTTGGGGCGCGTTTGGCTGCTCGAAACGCATGAATCTTTCGTATTTGCATGAAATGGAGTGTTTTTGATCTCATAATACGAGCTGGAACGCCTACAGCGAGCGCAAAACTCAAATGTTCAATTTCGATATAAAGCAACTTTGCATTCGTTTGGGGCGCGTTTGGCTGCTCGAAACGCATGAATCTTTCGTATTTGCATAAAATGATAGGTTTTTAATTTCGTAATAGGAGCTGGAACGCCTACAGCGAGCGCAAAACTCAAATGTTCGATTTCGCTATACAGCGACTTTGCATTCGTTTGGGGCGCGTTTGGCTGCTCGAAACGCATGAATCTTTCGTATTTGCATAAATTGATAGGTTTTTAATTTCGTAATAGGAGCTGGAACGCCTACAGCGAGCGCAAAAATCAAATGTTCGATTTCGCTATACAGCGACTTGCCATTCGTTTGGGGCGCGTTTGGCTGCTCGACACGCATTAATCTTGCGTATGTGCATGAAATGAAGGGTTTTTGATCTCATAATACGAGCTGGAACGCCTACAGCGAGCGCACAACTCAAATGTTCAATTTCGCTATACAGCGACTTTGCATTCGTTTGGGCCTCGTTAGGCTGCTCAAAACGCATGGAGCTTGCGGATTTGCATAAAATAAAGTGTTTTTGATCTCATAATACGAGCTGGAACGCCTACAGCGAGCCCAAAAATCAAATGTTCAATTTCGATATAAAGCGACTTTGCATTCGTTTGGGGCGCGTTTGACTGCTCGAAACGCATGAATCTTGCGTATTTGCATACAATAAAGCGTTTTTGATTTCATAATACAGGTTGTAACGCCTACAGCGAGCGCAAAACTTAAATGCTCGATTTCGCTATACAGCGACTTTGGATTCGTTTGGAGCTCGTTTGGCTGCTAGAAACGCATTCATCTTGCGTATTTGCATGAAATGAAGGGTTTTTGATCTCATAATACGAGCTGGAACGCCTACAGCGAGCGCAAAACTCAAATGCTCAATTTCGATATAAAGCAACTTTGCATTCGTTTGGGGCGCGTTTGGCTGCTCGACACGCATTAATCTTGCGTATGTGCATGAAATGAAGGGTTTTTGATCTCATAATACGAGCTGGAACGCCTACAGCGAGCGCACAACTCAAATGGTCGATTTCGCTATACAGCGATTTTGGATTCGTTTGGAGCTCGTTTGGCTGCTCGAAAAGCATTAATCTTGCGTATTTGCATGAAATAAAGGGTTTTTGATCTCATAATACGAGCTAGAACGCCTACAGCGAGCGCAAAACTCAAATGCTCGATTTCGGTATAAAGCGACTTTGCATTCGTTTGGGGCGCGTTTGACTGCTCGAAACGCATGAATCTTGCGTATGTGCATGAAATGAAGGGTTTTTGATCTCATAATACGAGCTGGAAAGCCTACAGCGAGCGCACAACTCAAATGCTCGATTTCGCTATACAGCGACTTTGGATTCGTTTGGAGCTCGTTTGGCTGCTCGAAACACATGAACCTTGCGTACTTGCATAAAATAAACGGTTTTCGATTCCATAATACGAGCTGGAACGCCTACAGCGAGCACAAAACTGTAATGATCGATACAGGTATAAAGCGATTTTGCATCCGTTTGGGGCTCGTTTGGCTGCTCAAAACGCATGAATCTTGTGTATTTGCATGAAATGAAGGGTTTTTGATCTCATAATACGAGCTGGAACGCCTACAGCGAGCGCACAACTCAAATGTTCGATTTCGCTATATAGCGACTTTGGATTCGTTTGGAGCTCGTTTGGCTGCTCGAAACGCATTAATCTTGCGTATTTGCATAAAATAAAGGGTTTTTGATTTCATAATACAGGCTGTAACGCCTACAGCGAGCGTAAAACTCAAATGCTCGATTTCGCTATACAGCGACTTTGGATTCGTTTGGAGCTCGTTTGGCTGCTAGAAACGCATTAATCTTGCGTATTTGCATGAAATGAAGGGTTTTTGATCTCATAATACAAGCTGGAACGCCTACAGCGAGCGCAAAACTCAAATGCTCGATTTCGGTATAAAGCGATTTTGCATCCGTTTGGGGCTCGTTTGGCTGCTCGAAACGCATGAATCTTGTGTATTTGCATAAAATAAAGTGTTTTTGATCTCATATTACGAGCTGGAACGCCTACAGCGAGCGCAAAAGTCAAATGTTCAATTTCGATATAAAGCGACTTTGCATTCGTTTGGGGCGCGTTTGGCTGCTCGAAACGCATTAATCTTGCGTATGTGCATGAAATGAAGGGTTTTTGATCTCATAATACGAGCTGGAACGCCTACAGCGAGCGCACAACTCAAATGTTCAAATTCGATATAAAGCAACTTTGCTTTCGTTTGGGGCGCGTTTGGCTGCTCGAAACGCATGAATCTTTCGTATTTGCATGAAATGGAGTGTTTTTGATCTCATAATACGAGCTGGAACGCCTACAGCGAGCGCAAAACTCAAATGTTCAATTTCGATATAAAGCAACTTTGCATTCGTTTGGGGCGCGTTTGGCTGCTCGATACGCATGAATCTTTCGTATTTGCATAAAATGATAGGTTTTTAATTTCGTAATAGGAGCTGGAACGCCTACAGCGAGCGCAAAACTCAAATGTTCGATTTCGCTATACAGCGACTTTGCATTCGTTTGGGGCGCGTTTGGCTGCCCGAAACGCATTAATCTTGCGTATTTGCATAAAAAGAAGTGTTTTTGATCTCATAATACGAGCTGGAAAGCCTACAGCGAGCGCAAAACTCAAATGTTCAATTTCGCTATACAGCGACTTTGCATTCGTTTGGGCCTCGTTAGGCTGCTCAAAACGCATGGATCTTGCGGATTTGCATAAAATGAAGTGTTTTTGATCTCATAATACGAGTTGGAACGCCTACAGCGAGCGCAAAACTCAAATGCTCAATTTCGGTATAAAGCGATTTTGCATCCGTTTGGGGCTCGTTTGGCTCCTCGAAACGCATGAATCTTGTGTATTTGCATAAAATAAAGTGTTTTTGATCTCATAATACGAGCTGGAACGCCTACAGCGAGCGCAAAAATCAAATGTTCGATTTCGCTATACAGCGACTTGGCATTCGTTTGGGGCGCGTTTGGCTGCCCGAAACGCATTAATCTTGCGTATTTGCATAAAAAGAAGTGTTTTTGATCTCATAATACGAGCTGGAAAGCCTACAGCGAGCGCAAAACTCAAATGTTCAATTTCGCTATACAGCGACTTTGCATTCGTTTGGGCCTCGTTAGGCTGCTCGAAACGCATGAATCTTTCGTATTTGCATAAAATGAAGTGTTTTTGATCTCATAATACGAGTTGGAACGCCTACAGCGAGCGCAAAACTCAAATGTTCGATTTCGCTATACAGCGACTTTGCATTCGTTTGGGGCGCGTTTGGCTGCCCGAAACGCATTAATCTTGCGTATTTGCATAAAAAGAAGTGTTTTTGATCTCATAATACGAGCTGGAAAGCCTACAGCGAGCGCAAAACTCAAATGTTCAATTTCGCTATACAGCGACTTTGCATTCGTTTGGGCCTCGTTAGGCTGCTCAAAACGCATGGATCTTGCGGATTTGCATAAAATGAAGTGTTTTTGATCTCATAATACGAGTTGGAACGCCTACAGCGAGCGCAAAACTCAAATGCTCAATTTCGGTATAAAGCGATTTTGCATCCGTTTGGGGCTCGTTTGGCTCCTCGAAACGCATGAATCTTGTGTATTTGCATAAAATAAAGTGTTTTTGATCTCATAATACGAGCTGGAACGCCTACAGCGAGCGCAAAAGTCAAATGTTCAATTTCGATATAAAGCGACTTTGCATTCGTTTGGGGCGCGTTTGGCTGCTCGAAACGCATTAATCTTGCGGATTTGCATGAAATGAAGTGTTTTTGATCTCATAATACGAGCTGGAACGCCTACAGCGAGCACAAAACTCAAATGATCGATTTCGGTATAAAGCAATTTTGCATTCGTTTGGGGCTCGTTTGGCTGCTCAAAACGCATGAATATTGCGTATTTGCATAAAATGAAGTGTTTTTGTTCTCATAATACGAGCTGGAACGCCTACAGCGAGCGAAAAACTCAAATGCTCGATTTCGCTATAAAGCGACTTTGCATTCGTTTGGAGCTCGTTTGGCTGCTCGAAACACATGAACCTTGCGTACTTGCATAAAATAAACGGTTTTCGATTCCATAATACGAGCTGGAACGCCTACAGCGAGCACAAAACTGTAATGATCGATACAGGTATAAAGCGATTTTGCATCCGTTTGGGGCTCGTTTGGCTGCTCAAAACGCATGAATCTTGTGTATTTGCATGAAATGAAGGGTTTTTGATCTCATAATACGAGCTGGAACGCCTACAGCGAGCGCACAACTCAAATGTTCGATTTCGCTATATAGCGACTTTGGATTCGTTTGGAGCTCGTTTGGCTGCTCGAAACGCATTAATCTTGCGTATTTGCATAAAATAAAGGGTTTTTGATTTCATAATACAGGCTGTAACGCCTACAGCGAGCGTAAAACTCAAATGCTCGATTTCGCTATACAGCGACTTTGGATTCGTTTGGAGCTCGTTTGGCTGCTAGAAACGCATTAATCTTGCGTATTTGCATGAAATGAAGGGTTTTTGATCTCATAATACAAGCTGGAACGCCTACAGCGAGCGCAAAACTCAAATGCTCGATTTCGGTATAAAGCGATTTTGCATCCGTTTGGGGCTCGTTTGGCTGCTCGAAACGCATGAATCTTGTGTATTTGCATAAAATAAAGTGTTTTTGATCTCATATTACGAGCTGGAACGCCTACAGCGAGCGCAAAAGTCAAATGTTCAATTTCGATATAAAGCGACTTTGCATTCGTTTGGGGCGCGTTTGGCTGCTCGAAACGCATTAATCTTGCGTATGTGCATGAAATGAAGGGTTTTTGATCTCATAATACGAGCTGGAACGCCTACAGCGAGCGCACAACTCAAATGTTCAAATTCGATATAAAGCAACTTTGCTTTCGTTTGGGGCGCGTTTGGCTGCTCGAAACGCATGAATCTTTCGTATTTGCATGAAATGGAGTGTTTTTGATCTCATAATACGAGCTGGAACGCCTACAGCGAGCGCAAAACTCAAATGTTCAATTTCGATATAAAGCAACTTTGCATTCGTTTGGGGCGCGTTTGGCTGCTCGATACGCATGAATCTTTCGTATTTGCATAAAATGATAGGTTTTTAATTTCGTAATAGGAGCTGGAACGCCTACAGCGAGCGCAAAACTCAAATGTTCGATTTCGCTATACAGCGACTTTGCATTCGTTTGGGGCGCGTTTGGCTGCCCGAAACGCATTAATCTTGCGTATTTGCATAAAAAGAAGTGTTTTTGATCTCATAATACGAGCTGGAAAGCCTACAGCGAGCGCAAAACTCAAATGTTCAATTTCGCTATACAGCGACTTTGCATTCGTTTGGGCCTCGTTAGGCTGCTCAAAACGCATGGATCTTGCGGATTTGCATAAAATGAAGTGTTTTTGATCTCATAATACGAGTTGGAACGCCTACAGCGAGCGCAAAACTCAAATGCTCAATTTCGGTATAAAGCGATTTTGCATCCGTTTGGGGCTCGTTTGGCTCCTCGAAACGCATGAATCTTGTGTATTTGCATAAAATAAAGTGTTTTTGATCTCATAATACGAGCTGGAACGCCTACAGCGAGCGCAAAAATCAAATGTTCGATTTCGCTATACAGCGACTTGGCATTCGTTTGGGGCGCGTTTGGCTGCCCGAAACGCATTAATCTTGCGTATTTGCATAAAAAGAAGTGTTTTTGATCTCATAATACGAGCTGGAAAGCCTACAGCGAGCGCAAAACTCAAATGTTCAATTTCGCTATACAGCGACTTTGCATTCGTTTGGGCCTCGTTAGGCTGCTCGAAACGCATGAATCTTTCGTATTTGCATAAAATGAAGTGTTTTTGATCTCATAATACGAGTTGGAACGCCTACAGCGAGCGCAAAACTCAAATGTTCGATTTCGCTATACAGCGACTTTGCATTCGTTTGGGGCGCGTTTGGCTGCCCGAAACGCATTAATCTTGCGTATTTGCATAAAAAGAAGTGTTTTTGATCTCATAATACGAGCTGGAAAGCCTACAGCGAGCGCAAAACTCAAATGTTCAATTTCGCTATACAGCGACTTTGCATTCGTTTGGGCCTCGTTAGGCTGCTCAAAACGCATGGATCTTGCGGATTTGCATAAAATGAAGTGTTTTTGATCTCATAATACGAGTTGGAACGCCTACAGCGAGCGCAAAACTCAAATGCTCAATTTCGGTATAAAGCGATTTTGCATCCGTTTGGGGCTCGTTTGGCTCCTCGAAACGCATGAATCTTGTGTATTTGCATAAAATAAAGTGTTTTTGATCTCATAATACGAGCTGGAACGCCTACAGCGAGCGCAAAAGTCAAATGTTCAATTTCGATATAAAGCGACTTTGCATTCGTTTGGGGCGCGTTTGGCTGCTCGAAACGCATTAATCTTGCGGATTTGCATGAAATGAAGTGTTTTTGATCTCATAATACGAGCTGGAACGCCTACAGCGAGCACAAAACTCAAATGATCGATTTCGGTATAAAGCAATTTTGCATTCGTTTGGGGCTCGTTTGGCTGCTCAAAACGCATGAATATTGCGTATTTGCATAAAATGAAGTGTTTTTGTTCTCATAATACGAGCTGGAACGCCTACAGCGAGCGAAAAACTCAAATGCTCGATTTCGCTATAAAGCGACTTTGCATTCGTTTGGGGCTCGTTTGGCTGCTCGAAACACATGAACCTTGCGTACTTGCATAAAATAAACGGTTTTTGATTCCATAATACGAGCTGGAACGCCTACAGCGAGCACAAAACTGTAATGATCGATACAGGTATAAAGCGATTTTGCATCCGTTTGGGGCTCGTTTGGCTGCTCAAAACGCATGAATCTTGTGTATTTGCATGAAATGAAGGGTTTTTGATCTCATAATACGAGCTGGAACGCCTACAGCGAGCGCACAACTCAAATGTTCGATTTCGCTATATAGCGACTTTGGATTCGTTTGGAGCTCGTTTGGCTGCTCGAAACGCATTAATCTTGCGTATTTGCATAAAATAAAGGGTTTTTGATTTCATAATACAGGCTGTAACGCCTACAGCGAGCGTAAAACTCAAATGCTCGATTTCGCTATACAGCGACTTTGGATTCGTTTGGAGCTCGTTTGGCTGCTAGAAACGCATATATCTTGCGTATTTGCATGAAATGAAGGGTTTTTGATCTCATAATACGAGCTGGAACGCCTACAGCGAGCGCAAAACTCAAATGCTCGATTTCGGTATAAAGCGATTTTGCATCCGTTTGGGGCTCGTTTGGCTGCTCGAAACGCATGAATCTTGTGTATTTGCATAAAATAAAGTGTTTTTGATCTCATAATACGAGCTGGAACGCCTACAGCGAGCGCAAAAATCAAATGTTCAATTTCGATATAAAGCGACTTTGCATTCGTTTGGGGCGCGTTTGACTGCTCGAAACGCATGAATCTTGCGTACTTGCATAAAATAAACGGTTTTCGATTCCATAATACGAGCTGGAACGCCTACAGCGAGCACGAAACTCTAATGATCGATTTCGGTATAAAGCGATTTTGCATCCGTTTGGGGCTCGTTTGGCTGCTCGAAACGCATGAATCTTGTGTATTTGCATGAAATGAAGGGTTTTTGATCTCATAATACGAGCTGGAACGCCTACAGCGAGCGCAAAAATCAAATGTTCAATTTCGATATAAAGCGACTTTGCATTCGTTTGGGGCGCGTTTGACTGCTCGAAACGCATGAATCTTGCGTATTTGCATAAAATAAAGGGTTTTTGATTTCATAATACTGGTTGTAACGCCTACAGCGAGCGCAAAACGTAAATGCTCGATTTCGCTATACAGCGACTTTGGATTCGTTTGGAGCTCGTTTGGCTGCTAGAAACGCATTAATCTTGCGTATTTGCATAAAATAAAGGGTTTTTGATTTCATAATACAGGCTGTAACGCCTACAGCGAGCGTAAAACTCAAATGCTCGATTTCGCTATACAGCGACTTTGGATTCGTTTGGAGCTCGTTTGGCTGCTAGAAACGCATTAATCTTGCGTATTTGCATGAAATGAAGGGTTTTTGATCTCATAATACGAGCTGGAACGCCTACAGCGAGCGCAAAACTCAAATGATCGATTTCGCTATACAGCGACTTTGCATTCGATTGGGGCGCGTTTGGCTGCCCGAAACGCATTAATCTTGCGTATTTGCATAAAAAGAAGTGTTTTTGATCTCATAATACGAGCTGGAAAGCCTACAGCGAGCGCAAAACTCAAATGTTCAATTTCGCTATACAGCGACTTTGCATTCGTTTGGGCCTCGTTAGGCTGCTCAAAACGCATGGATCTTGTGTATTTGCATAAAATAAAGTGTTTTTGATCTCATAATACGAACTGGAACGCCTACAGCGAGCGCAAAAATCAAATGTTCAATTTCGATATAAAGCGACTTTGCATTCGTTTGGGGCGCGTTTGACTGCTCGAAACGCATGAATCTTGCGTATTTGCATAAGATAAAGGGTTTTTGATTTCATAATACAGGCTGTAACGCCTACAGCGAGCGCAAAACTCAAATGCTCGATTTCGCTATACAGCGACTTTGGATTCGTTTGGAGCTCGTTTGGCTGCTCGAAACGCATTAATCTTGCGTATTTGCATGAAATGAAGGGTTTTTGATCTCATAATAAGAGCTGGAACGCCTACAGCGAGCGCACAACTCAAATGTTCAAATTCGATATAAAGCAACTTTGCTTTCGTTTGGGGCGCGTTTGGCTGCTCGAAACGCATGAATCTTTCGTATTTGCATAAAATGATAGGTTTTTAATTTCGTAATAGGAGCTGGAACGCCTACAGCGAGCGCAAAACTCAAATGTTCAATTTCGCTATACAGCGACTTTGCATTCGTTTGGGCCTCGTTAGGCTGCTCAAAACGCATGGGTCTTGCGGATTTGCATGAAATGGAGTGTTTTTGATCTCATAATACGAGCTGGAACGCCTACAGCGAGCGCAAAACTCAAATGTTCAATTTCGATATAAAGCAACTTTGCATTCGTTTGGGGCGCGTTTGGCTGCTCGAAACGCATGAATCTTTCGTATTTGCATAAAATGATAGGTTTTTAATTTCGTAATAGGAGCTGGAACGCCTACAGCGAGCGCAAAAATCAAATGTTCGATTTCGCTATACAGCGACTTGGCATTCGTTTGGGGCGCGTTTGGCTGCTCGACACGCATTAATCTTGCGTATGTGCATGAAATGAAGGGTTTTTGATCTCATAATACGAGCTGGAACGCCTACAGCGAGCGCACAACTCAAATGTTCAAATTCGATATAAAGCAACTTTGCTTTCGTTTGGGGCGCGTTTGGCTGCTCGAAACGCATGAATCTTTCGTATTTGCATGAAATGGAGTGTTTTTGATCTCATAATACGAGCTGGAACGCCTACAGCGAGCGCAAAACTCAAATGTTCAATTTCGATATAAAGCAACTTTGCATTCGTTTGGGGCGCGTTTGGCTGCTCGAAACGCATGAATCTTTCGTATTTGCATAAAATGATAGGTTTTTAATTTCGTAATAGGAGCTGGAACGCCTACAGCGAGCGCAAAACTCAAATGTTCGATTTCGCTATACAGCGACTTTGCATTCGTTTGGGGCGCGTTTGGCTGCCCGAAACGCATTAATCTTGCGTATTTGCATAAAAAGAAGTGTTTTTGATCTCATAATACGAGCTGGAAAGCCTACAGCGAGCGCAAAACTCAAATGTTCAATTTCGCTATACAGCGACTTTGCATTCGTTTGGGCCTCGTTAGGCTGCTCAAAACGCATGGATCTTGCGGATTTGCATAAAATGAAGTGTTTTTGATCTCATAATACGAGTTGGAACGCCTACAGCGAGCGCAAAACTCAAATGCTCAATTTCGGTATAAAGCGATTTTGCATCCGTTTGGGGCTCGTTTGGCTCCTCGAAACGCATGAATCTTGTGTATTTGCATAAAATAAAGTGTTTTTGATCTCATAATACGAGCTGGAACGCCTACAGCGAGCGCAAAAGTCAAATGTTCAATTTCGATATAAAGCGACTTTGCATTCGTTTGGGGCGCGTTTGGCTGCTCGAAACGCATTAATCTTGCGTATGTGCATGAAATGAAGGGTTTTTGATCTCATAATACGAGCTGGAACGCCTACAGCGAGCGCACAACTCAAATGTTCAAATTCGATATAAAGCAACTTTGCTTTCGTTTGGGGCGCGTTTGGCTGCTCGAAACGCATGAATCTTTCGTATTTGCATGAAATGGAGTGTTTTTGATCTCATAATACGAGCTGGAACGCCTACAGCGAGCGCAAAACTCAAATGTTCAATTTCGATATAAAGCAACTTTGCATTCGTTTGGGGCGCGTTTGGCTGCTCGAAACGCATGAATCTTTCGTATTTGCATAAAATGATAGGTTTTTAATTTCGTAATAGGAGCTGGAACGCCTACAGCGAGCGCAAAACTCAAATGTTCGATTTCGCTATACAGCGACTTTGCATTCGTTTGGGGCGCGTTTGGCTGCCCGAAACGCATTAATCTTGCGTATTTGCATAAAAAGAAGTGTTTTTGATCTCATAATACGAGCTGGAAAGCCTACAGCGAGCGCAAAACTCAAATGTTCAATTTCGCTATACAGCGACTTTGCATTCGTTTGGGCCTCGTTAGGCTGCTCAAAACGCATGGATCTTGCGGATTTGCATAAAATGAAGTGTTTTTGATCTCATAATACGAGTTGGAACGCCTACAGCGAGCGCAAAACTCAAATGCTCAATTTCGGTATAAAGCGATTTTGCATCCGTTTGGGGCTCGTTTGGCTCCTCGAAACGCATGAATCTTGTGTATTTGCATAAAATAAAGTGTTTTTGATCTCATAATACGAGCTGGAACGCCTACAGCGAGCGCAAAAATCAAATGTTCGATTTCGCTATACAGCGACTTGGCATTCGTTTGGGGCGCGTTTGGCTGCCCGAAACGCATTAATCTTGCGTATTTGCATAAAAAGAAGTGTTTATGATCTCATAATACGAGCTGGAAAGCCTACAGCGAGCGCAAAACTCAAATGTTCAATTTCGCTATACAGCGACTTTGCATTCGTTTGGGCCTCGTTAGGCTGCTCGAAACGCATGAATCTTTCGTATTTGCATAAAATGAAGTGTTTTTGATCTCATAATACGAGTTGGAACGCCTACAGCGAGCGCAAAACTCAAATGCTCAATTTCGGTATAAAGCGATTTTGCATCCGTTTGGGGCTCGTTTGGCTGCTCGAAACGCAAGAATCTTGTGTATTTGCATAAAATAAAGTGTTTTTGATCTCATAATACGAGCTGGAACGCCTACAGCGAGCGCAAAAGTCAAATGTTCAATTTCGATATAAAGCGACTTTGCATTCGTTTGGGGCGCGTTTGGCTGCTCGAAACGCATTAATCTTGCGTATTTGCATAAAATAAAGCGTTTTTGATTTCATAATACAGGTTGTAACGCCTACAGCGAGCGCAAAACTTAAATGCTCGATTTCGCTATACAGCGACTTTGGATTCGTTTGGAGCTCGTTTGGCTGCTAGAAACGCATTCATCTTGCGTATTTGCATGAAATGAAGGGTTTTTGATCTCATAATACGAGCTGGAACGCCTACAGCGAGCGCAAAACTCAAATGCTCAATTTCGATATAAAGCAACTTTGCATTCGTTTGGGGCGCGTTTGGCTGCTCGACACGCATTAATCTTGCGTATGTGCATGAAATGAAGGGTTTTTGATCTCATAATACGAGCTGGAACGCCTACAGCGAGCGCACAACTCAAATGGGCGATTTCGCTATACAGCGACTTTGGATTCGTTTGGAGCTCGTTTGGCTGCTTGAAAAGCATTAATCTTGCGTATTTGCATGAAATAAAGGGTTTTTGATCTCATAATACGAGCTAGAACGCCTACAGCGAGCGCAAAACTCAAATGCTCGATTTCGGTATAAAGCGATTTTGCATCCGTTTGGGGCTCGTTTGGCTGCTCGAAACGCATGAATCTTGTGTATTTGCATAAAATTAAGTGTTTTTGATCTCATAATACGAGCTGGAACGCCTACAGCGAGCGCAAAAATCAAATGTTCAATTTCGATATAAAGCGACTTTGCATTCGTTTGGGGCGCGTTTGACTGCTCGAAACGCATGAATCTTGCGTATTTGCATAAGATAAAGGGTTTTTGATTTCATAATACAGGCTGTAACGCCTACAGCGAGCGCAAAACTCAAATGCTCGATTTCGCTATACAGCGACTTTGGATTCGTTTGGAGTTCGTTTGGCTGCTCGAAACGCATTAATCTTGCGTATTTGCATGAAATGAAGTGTTTTTGATCTCATAATACGAGTTGGAACGCCTACAGCGAGCGCAAAACTCAAATGTTCGATTTCGCTATACAGCGACTTTGGATTCGTTTAGAGCTCGTTTGGGTGCTCAAAACGCATGAATCTAGCGTATTTCCATAAAATTAAGTGTTCTTGATCTCATAATACGAGCTGGAACGCCTACAGCGAGCGCAAAACTCAAATGATCAATTTCGATATAAAGCAACTTTGCATTCGTTTGGGGCAGATATAGCTGCTCGAAACGCATGAGTCTTGCGTATTTGCATAAAATAAAGGGTTATTGATGTCATAATACGAGCCGGAACGCATACCGCGAGCGCAAAACTCAAATGTTCGATTTCGCTATATAGCGACTTTGCATTCGTTTGGGGCTCGTTTGGCTGCTCAAAACGAATGAATCTTGCGGATTTGCATGAAATGAAGTGTTTTTGATCTCATAATACGAGCTGGAACGCCTACAGCGAGCACAAAACTCAAATGATCGATTTCGTTATAAAGCAATTTTGCATTCGTTTGGGGCTCGTTTGGCTGCTCAAAACGCATGAATATTGCGTATTTGCATAAAAGGAAGGGTTTTTGATCTCATAATACGAGCTGGAACGCCTACAGCGAGCGCAAAACTCAAATGCTCGATTTCGGTATAAAGCGATTTTGCATCCGTTTGGGGCTCGTTTGGCTGCTCGAAACGCATGAATCTTGTGTATTTGCATAAAATAAAGTGTTTTTGATCTCATAATACGAACTGGAACGCCTACAGCGAGCGCAAAAATCAAATGTTCAATTTCGATATAAAGCGACTTTGCATTCGTTTGGGGCGCGTTTGACTGCTCGAAACGCATGAATCTTGCGTATTTGCATAAGATAAAGGGTTTTTGATTTCATAATACAGGCTGTAACGCCTACAGCGGGCGCAAAACTCAAATGCTCGATTTCGCTATACAGCGACTTTGGATTCGTTTGGAGCTCGTTTGGCTGCTCGAAACGCATTAATCTTGCGTATTTGCATGAAATGAAGGGTTTTTGATCTCATAATACGAGCTGGAACGCCTACAGCGAGCGCACAACTCAAATGTTCAAATTCGATATAAAGCAACTTTGCTTTCGTTTGGGGCGCGTTTGGCTGCTCGAAACGCATTAATCTTGCGTATTTGCATGAAATGAAGGGTTTTTGATCTCATAATACGAGCTGGAACGCCTACAGCGAGCGCAAAACTCAAATGTTCAATTTCGCTATACAGCGACTTTGCATTCGTTTGGGCCTCGTTAGGCTACTCAAAACGCATGGGTCTTGCGGATTTGCATGAAATGGAGTGTTTTTGATCTCATAATACGAGCTGGAACGCCTACAGCGAGCGCAAAACTCAAATGTTCAATTTCGATATAAAGCAACTTTGCATTCGTTTGGGGCGCGTTTGGCTGCTCGAAACGCATGAATCTTGTGTATTTGCATAAAATAAAGTGTTTTTGATCTCATAATACGAGCTGGAACGCCTACAGCGAGCGCAAAAGTCAAATGTTCAATTTCGATATAAAGCGACTTTGCATTCGTTTGGGGCGCGTTTGGCTGCTCGAAACGCATTAATCTTGCGTATGTGCATGAAATGAAGGGTTTTTGATCTCATAATACGAGCTGGAAAGCCTACAGCGAGCGCACAACTCAAATGCTCGATTTCGCTATACAGCGACTTTGGATTCGTTTGGAGCTCGTTTGGCTGCTCGAAACACATGAACCTTGCGTACTTGCATAAAATAAACGGTTTTCGATTCCATAATACGAGCTGGAACGCCTACAGCGAGCACAAAACTGTAATGATTGATACAGGTATAAAGCGATTTTGCATCCGTTTGGGGCTCGTTTGGCTGCTCAAAACGCATGAATCTTGTGTATTTGCATGAAATGAAGGGTTTTTGATCTCATAATACGAGCTGGAACGCCTACAGCGAGCGCACAACTCAAATGTTCGATTTCGCTATATAGCGACTTTGGATTCGTTTGGAGCTCGTTTGGCTGCTCGAAACGCATTAATCTTGCGTATTTGCATAAAATAAAGGGTTTTTGATTTCATAATACAGGCTGTAACGCCTACAGCGAGCGTAAAACTCAAATGCTCGATTTCGCTATACAGCGACTTTGGATTCGTTTGGAGCTCGTTTGGCTGCTAGAAACGCATTAATCTTGCGTATTTGCATGAAATGAAGGGTTTTTGATCTCATAATACGAGCTGGAACGCCTACAGCGAACGCAAAACTCAAATGCTCGATTTCGGTATAAAGCGATTTTGCATCCGTTTGGGGCTCGTTTGGCTGCTCGAAACGCATGAATCTTGTGTATTTGCATAAAATAAAGTGTTTTTGATCTCATATTACGAGCTGGAACGCCTACAGCGAGCGCAAAAGTCAAATGTTCAATTTCGATATAAAGCGACTTTGCATTCGTTTGGGGCGCGTTTGGCTGCTCGAAACGCATTAATCTTGCGTATGTGCATGAAATGAAGGGTTTTTGATCTCATAATACGAGCTGGATCGCCTACAGCGAGCGCACAACTCAAATGTTCAAATTCGATATAAAGCAACTTTGCTTTCGTTTGGGGCGCGTTTGGCTGCTCGAAACGCATGAATCTTTCGTATTTGCATGAAATGGAGTGTTTTTGATCTCATAATACGAGCTGGAACGCCTACAGCGAGCGCAAAACTCAAATGTTCAATTTCGATATAAAGCAACTTTGCATTCGTTTGGGGCGCGTTTGGCTGCTCGAAACGCATGAATCTTTCGTATTTGCATAAAATGATAGGTTTTTAATTTCGTAATAGGAGCTGGAACGCCTACAGCGAGCGCAAAACTCAAATGTTCGATTTCGCTATACAGCGACTTTGCATTCGTTTGGGGCGCGTTTGGCTGCCCGAAACGCATTAATCTTGCGTATTTGCATAAAAAGAAGTGTTTTTGATCTCATAATACGAGCTGGAAAGCCTACAGCGAGCGCAAAAATCAAATGTTCAATTTCGATATAAAGCGACTTTGCATTCGTCTGGGGCGCGTTTGACTGCTCGAAACCCATGAATCTTGCGTATTTGCATAAGATAAAGGGTTTTTGATTTCATAATACAGGCTGTAACGCCTACAGCGAGCGCAAAACTCAAATGCTCGATTTCGCTATACAGCGACTTTGGATTCGTTTGGGCCTCGTTAGGGTGCTCAAGACGCATGGATCTTGCGGATTTGCATAAAATGAAGTGTTTTTGATCTCATAATACGAGTTGGAACGCCTACAGCGAGCGCAAAACTCAAATGCTCAATTTCGGTATAAAGCGATTTTGCATCCGTTTGGGGCTCGTTTGGCTGCTCGAAACGCATGAATCTTGTGTATTTGCATAAAATAAAGTGTTTTTGATCTCATAATACGAACTGGAACGCCTACAGCGAGCGCAAAAATCAAATGTTCAATTTCGATATAAAGCGACTTTGCATTCGTCTGGGGCGCGTTTGACTGCTCGAGACCCATGAATCTTGCGTATTTGCATAAGATAAAGGGTTTTTGATTTCATAATACAGGCTGTAACGCCTACAGCGAGCGCAAAACTCAAATGCTCGATTTCGCTATACAGCGACTTTGGATTCGTTTGGAGCTCGTTTGGCTGCTCGAAACGCATTAATCTTGCGTATTTGCATGAAATGAAGGGTTTTTGATCTCATAATACGAGCTGGAACGCCTACAGCGAGCGCACAACTCAAATGTTCAAATTCGATATAAAGCAACTTTGCTTTCGTTTGGGGCGCGTTTGGCTGCTCGAAACGCATGAATCTTTCGTATTTGCATGAAATGGAGTGTTTTTGATCTCATAATACGAGCTGGAACGCCTACAGCGAGCGCAAAACTCAAATGTTCAAATTCGATATACAGCGACTTTGGATTCGTTTGGGCCTCGTTAGGGTGCTCAAAACGCATGGATCTTGCGGATTTGCATAAAATGAAGTGTTTTTGATCTCATAATACGAGTTGGAACGCCTACAGCGAGCGCAAAACTCAAATGCTCAATTTCGGTATAAAGCGATTTTGCATTCGTTTGGGGCTCGTTTGGCTGCTCGAAACGCATGAATCTTGTGTATTTGCATAAAATAAAGTGTTTTTGATCTCATAATACGAGTTGGAACGCCTACAGCGAGCGCAAAACTCAAATGCTCAATTTCGGTATAAAGCGATTTTGCATCCGTTTGGGGCTCGTTTGGCTCCTCGAAACGCATGAATCTTGTGTATTTGCATAAAATAAAGTGTTTTTGATCTCATAATACGAGCTGGAACGCCTACAGCGAGCGAAAAACTCAAATGCTCGATTTCGCTATAAAGCGACTTTGCATTCGTTTGGGGCTCGTTTGGCTGCTCGAAACACATGAACCTTGCGTACTTGCATAAAATAAACGGTTTTCGATTCCATAATACGAGCTGGAACGCCTACAGCGAGCACAAAACTGTAATGATCGATACAGGTATAAAGCGATTTTGCATCCGTTTGGGGCTCGTTTGGCTGCTCAAAATGCATGAATCTTGTGTATTTGCATGAAATGAAGGGTTTTTGATCTCATAATACGAGCTGGAACGCCTACAGCGAGCGCACAACTCAAATGTTCGATTTCGCTATATAGCGACTTTGGATTCGTTTGGAGCTCGTTTGGCTGCTCGAAACGCATTAATCTTGCGTATTTGCATAAAATAAAGGGTTTTTGATTTCATAATACAGGCTGTAACGCCTACAGCGAGCGTAAAACTCAAATGCTCGATTTCGCTATACAGCGACTTTGGATTCGTTTGGAGCTCGTTTGGCTGCTAGAAACGCATTAATCTTGCGTATTTGCATGAAATGAAGGGTTTTTGATCTCATAATCCGAGCTGGAACGCCTACAGCGAGCGCAAAACTCAAATGCTCGATTTCGGTATAAAGCGATTTTGCATCCGTTTGGGGCTCGTTTGGCTGCTCGAAACGCATGAATCTTGTGTATTTGCATAAAATAAAGTGTTTTTGATCTCATATTACGAGCTGGAACGCCTACAGCGAGCGCAAAAGTCAAATGTTCAATTTCGATATAAAGCGACTTTGCATTCGTTTGGGGCGCGTTTGGCTGCTCGAAACGCATTAATCTTGCGTATGTGCATGAAATGAAGGGTTTTTGATCTCATAATACGAGCTGGAACGCCTACAGCGAGCGCACAACTCAAATGTTCAAATTCGATATAAAGCAACTTTGCTTTCGTTTGGGGCGCGTTTGGCTGCTCGAAACGCATGAATCTTTCGTATTTGCATGAAATGGAGTGTTTTTGATCTCATAATACGAGCTGGAACGCCTACAGCGAGCGCAAAACTCAAATGTTCAATTTCGATATAAAGCAACTTTGCTTTCGTTTGGGGCGCGTTTGGCTGCTCGAAACGCATGAATCTTTCGTATTTGCATGAAATGGAGTGTTTTTGATCTCATAATACGAGCTGGAACGCCTACAGCGAGCGCAAAACTCAAATGTTCAATTTCGATATAAAGCAACTTTGCATTCGTTTGGGGCGCGTTTGGCTGCTCGAAACGCATGAATCTTTCGTATTTGCATAAAATGATAGGTTTTTAATTTCGTAATAGGAGCTGGAACGCCTACAGCGAGCGCAAAACTCAAATGTTCGATTTCGCTATACAGCGACTTTGCATTCGTTTGGGGCGCGTTTGGCTGCTCGAAACGCATGAATCTTTCGTATTTGCATAAAATGATAGGTTTTTAATTTCGTAATAGGAGCTGGAACGCCTACAGCGAGCGCAAAAATCAAATGTTCGATTTCGCTATACAGCGACTTGCCATTCGTTTGGGGCGCGTTTGGCTGCTCGACACGCATTAATCTTGCGTATGTGCATGAAATGAAGGGTTTTTGATCTCATAATACGAGCTGGAACGCCTACAGCGAGCGCACAACTCAAATGTTCAATTTCGCTATACAGCGACTTTGCATTCGTTTGGGCCTCGTTAGGCTGCTCAAAACGCATGGAGCTTGCGGATTTGCATAAAATAAAGTGTTTTTGATCTCATAATACGAGCTGGAACGCCTACAGCGAGCCCAAAAATCAAATGTTCAATTTCGATATAAAGCGACTCTGCATTCGTTTGGGGCGCGTTTGACTGCTCGAAACGCATGAATCTTGCGTATTTGCATACAATAAAGCGTTTTTGATTTCATAATACAGGTTGTAACGCCTACAGCGAGCGCAAAACTTAAATGCTCGATTTCGCTATACAGCGACTTTGGATTCGTTTGGAGCTCGTTTGGCTGCTAGAAACGCATTCATCTTGCGTATTTGCATGAAATGAAGGGTTTTTGATCTCATAATACGAGCTGGAACGCCTACAGCGAGCGCAAAACTCAAATGCTCAATTTCGATATAAAGCAACTTTGCATTCGTTTGGGGCGCGTTTGGCTGCTCGACACGCATTAATCTTGCGTATGTGCATGAAATGAAGGGTTTTTGATCTCATAATACGAGCTGGAACGCCTACAGCGAGCGCACAACTCAAATGGTCGATTTCGCTATACAGCGACTTTGGATTCGTTTGGAGCTCGTTTGGCTGCTCGAAAAGCATTAATCTTGCGTATTTGCATGAAATAAAGGGTTTTTGATCTCATAATACGAGCTAGAACGCCTACAGCGAGCGCAAAACTCAAATGCTCGATTTCGGTATAAAGCGACTTTGCATTCGTTTGGGGCGCGTTTGACTGCTCGAAACGCATGAATCTTGCGTATGTGCATGAAATGAAGGGTTTTTGATCTCATAATACGAGCTGGAAAGCCTACAGCGAGCGCACAACTCAAATGCTCGATTTCGCTATACAGCGACTTTGGATTCGTTTGGAGCTCGTTTGGCTGCTCGAAACACATGAACCTTGCGTACTTGCATAAAATAAACGGTTTTCGATTCCATAATACGAGCTGGAACGCCTACAGCGAGCACAAAACTGTAATGATCGATACAGGTATAAAGCGATTTTGCATCCGTTTGGGGCTCGTTTGGCTGCTCAAAACGCATGAATCTTGTGTATTTGCATGAAATGAAGGGTTTTTGATCTCATAATACGAGCTGGAACGCCTACAGCGAGCGCACAACTCAAATGTTCGATTTCGCTATATAGCGACTTTGGATTCGTTTGGAGCTCGTTTGGCTGCTCGAAACGCATTAATCTTGCGTATTTGCATAAAATAAAGGGTTTTTGATTTCATAATACAGGCTGTAACGCCTACAGCGAGCGTAAAACTCAAATGCTCGATTTCGCTATACAGCGACTTTGGATTCGTTTGGAGCTCGTTTGGCTGCTAGAAACGCATTAATCTTGCGTATTTGCATGAAATGAAGGGTTTTTGATCTCATAATACAAGCTGGAACGCCTACAGCGAGCGCAAAACTCAAATGCTCGATTTCGGTATAAAGCGATTTTGCATCCGTTTGGGGCTCGTTTGGCTGCTCGAAACGCATGAATCTTGTGTATTTGCATAAAATAAAGTGTTTTTGATCTCATATTACGAGCTGGAACGCCTACAGCGAGCGCAAAAGTCAAATGTTCAATTTCGATATAAAGCGACTTTGCATTCGTTTGGGGCGCGTTTGGCTGCTCGAAACGCATTAATCTTGCGTATGTGCATGAAATGAAGGGTTTTTGATCTCATAATACGAGCTGGAACGCCTACAGCGAGCGCACAACTCAAATGTTCAAATTCGATATAAAGCAACTTTGCTTTCGTTTGGGGCGCGTTTGGCTGCTCGAAACGCATGAATCTTTCGTATTTGCATGAAATGGAGTGTTTTTGATCTCATAATACGAGCTGGAACGCCTACAGCGAGCGCAAAACTCAAATGTTCAATTTCGATATAAAGCAACTTTGCATTCGTTTGGGGCGCGTTTGGCTGCTCGATACGCATGAATCTTTCGTATTTGCATAAAATGATAGGTTTTTAATTTCGTAATAGGAGCTGGAACGCCTACAGCGAGCGCAAAACTCAAATGTTCGATTTCGCTATACAGCGACTTTGCATTCGTTTGGGGCGCGTTTGGCTGCCCGAAACGCATTAATCTTGCGTATTTGCATAAAAAGAAGTGTTTTTGATCTCATAATACGAGCTGGAAAGCCTACAGCGAGCGCAAAACTCAAATGTTCAATTTCGCTATACAGCGACTTTGCATTCGTTTGGGCCTCGTTAGGCTGCTCAAAACGCATGGATCTTGCGGATTTGCATAAAATGAAGTGTTTTTGATCTCATAATACGAGTTGGAACGCCTACAGCGAGCGCAAAACTCAAATGCTCAATTTCGGTATAAAGCGATTTTGCATCCGTTTGGGGCTCGTTTGGCTCCTCGAAACGCATGAATCTTGTGTATTTGCATAAAATAAAGTGTTTTTGATCTCATAATACGAGCTGGAACGCCTACAGCGAGCGCAAAAATCAAATGTTCGATTTCGCTATACAGCGACTTGGCATTCGTTTGGGGCGCGTTTGGCTGCCCGAAACGCATTAATCTTGCGTATTTGCATAAAAAGAAGTGTTTTTGATCTCATAATACGAACTGGAAAGCCTACAGCGAGCGCAAAACTCAAATGTTCAATTTCGCTATACAGCGACTTTGCATTCGTTTGGGCCTCGTTAGGCTGCTCGAAACGCATGAATCTTTCGTATTTGCATAAAATGAAGTGTTTTTGATCTCATAATACGAGTTGGAACGCCTACAGCGAGCGCAAAACTCAAATGCTCAATTTCGGTATAAAGCGATTTTGCATCCGTTTGGGGCTCGTTTGGCTGCTCGAAACGCATGAATCTTGTGTATTTGCATAAAATAAAGTGTTTTTGATCTCATAATACGAGCTGGAACGCCTACAGCGAGCGCAAAAGTCAAATGTTCAATTTCGATATAAAGCGACTTTGCATTCGTTTGGGGCGCGTTTGGCTGCTCGAAACGCATTAATCTTGCGTATTTGCATAAAATAAAGCGTTTTTGATTTCATAATACAGGTTGTAACGCCTACAGCGAGCGCAAAACTTAAATGCTCGATTTCGCTATACAGCGACTTTGGATTCGTTTGGAGCTCGTTTGGCTGCTAGAAACGCATTCATCTTGTGTATTTGCATGAAATGAAGGGTTTTTGATCTCATAATACGAGCTGGAACGCCTACAGCGAGCGCAAAACTCAAATGTTCAATTTCGATATAAAGCAACTTTGCATTCGTTTGGGGCGCGTTTGGCTGCTCGAAACGCATGAATCTTGTGTATTTGCATAAAATAAAGTGTTTTTGATCTCATAATACGAGCTGGAACGCCTACAGCGAGCGCAAAAGTCAAATGTTCAATTTCGATATAAAGCGACTTTGCATTCGTTTGGGGCGCGTTTGGCTGCTCGAAACGCATTAATCTTGCGTATGTGCATGAAATGAAGGGTTTTTGATCTCATAATACGAGCTGGAAAGCCTACAGCGAGCGCACAACTCAAATGCTCGATTTCGCTATACAGCGACTTTGGATTCGTTTGGAGCTCGTTTGGCTGCTCGAAACACATGAACCTTGCGTACTTGCATAAAATAAACGGTTTTCGATTCCATAATACGAGCTGGAACGCCTACAGCGAGCACAAAACTGTAATGATCGATACAGGTATAAAGCGATTTTGCATCCGTTTGGGGCTCGTTTGGCTGCTCAAAACGCATGAATCTTGTGTATTTGCATGAAATGAAGGGTTTTTGATCTCATAATACGAGCTGGAACGCCTACAGCGAGCGCACAACTCAAATGTTCGATTTCGCTATATAGCGACTTTGGATTCGTTTGGAGCTCGTTTGGCTGCTCGAAACGCATTAATCTTGCGTATTTGCATAAAATAAAGGGTTTTTGATTTCATAATACAGGCTGTAACGCCTACAGCGAGCGTAAAACTCAAATGCTCGATTTCGCTATACAGCGACTTTGGATTCGTTTGGAGCTCGTTTGGCTGCTAGAAACGCATTAATCTTGCGTATTTGCATGAAATGAAGGGTTTTTGATCTCATAATACGAGCTGGAACGCCTACAGCGAGCGCAAAACTCAAATGCTCGATTTCGGTATAAAGCGATTTTGCATCCGTTTGGGGCTCGTTTGGCTGCTCGAAACGCATGAATCTTGTGTATTTGCATAAAATAAAGTGTTTTTGATCTCATATTACGAGCTGGAACGCCTACAGCGAGCGCAAAAGTCAAATGTTCAATTTCGATATAAAGCGACTTTGCATTCGTTTGGGGCGCGTTTGGCTGCTCGAAACGCATTAATCTTGCGTATGTGCATGAAATGAAGGGTTTTTGATCTCATAATACGAGCTGGAACGCCTACAGCGAGCGCACAACTCAAATGTTCAAATTCGATATAAAGCAACTTTGCTTTCGTTTGGGGCGCGTTTGGCTGCTCGAAACGCATGAATCTTTCGTATTTGCATGAAATGGAGTGTTTTTGATCTCATAATACGAGCTGGAACGCCTACAGCGAGCGCAAAACTCAAATGTTCAATTTCGATATAAAGCAACTTTGCATTCGTTTGGGGCGCGTTTGGCTGCTCGAAACGCACGAATCTTTCGTATTTGCATAAAATGATAGGTTTTTAATTTCGTAATAGGAGCTGGAACGCCTACAGCGAGCGCAAAACTCAAATGTTCGATTTCGCTATAAAGCGACTTTGCATTCGTTTGGGGCGCGTTTGGCTGCCCGAAACGCATTAATCTTGCGTATTTGCATAAAAAGAAGTGTTTTTGATCTCATAATACGAGCTGGAAAGCCTACAGCGAGCGCAAAAATCAAATGTTCAATTTCGATATAAAGCGACTTTGCATTCGTCTGGGGCGCGTTTGACTGCTCGAAACCCATGAATCTTGCGTATTTGCATAAGATAAAGGGTTTTTGATTTCATAATACAGGCTGTAACGCCTACAGCGAGCGCAAAACTCAAATGCTCGATTTCGCTATACAGCGACTTTGGATTCGTTTGGGCCTCGTTAGGGTGCTCAAAACGCATGGATCTTGCGGATTTGCATAAAATGAAGTGTTTTTGATCTCATAATACGAGTTGGAACGCCTACAGCGAGCGCAAAACTCAAATGCTCAATTTCGGTATAAAGCGATTTTGCATCCGTTTGGGGCTCGTTTGGCTGCTCGAAACGCATGAATCTTGTGTATTTGCATAAAATAAAGTGTTTTTGATCTCATAATACGAACTGGAACGCCTACAGCGAGCGCAAAAATCAAATGTTCAATTTCGATATAAAGCGACTTTGCATTCGTCTGGGGCGCGTTTGACTGCTCGAAACGCATGAATCTTGCGTATGTGCATGAAATGAAGGGTTTTTGATCTCATAATACGAGCTGGAAAGCCTACAGCGAGCGCACAACTCAAATGCTCGATTTCGCTATACAGCGACTTTGGATTCGTTTGGAGCTCGTTTGGCTGCTCGAAACACATGAACCTTGCGTACTTGCATAAAATAAACGGTTTTCGATTCCATAATACGAGCTGGAACGCCTACAGCGAGCACAAAACTGTAATGATCGATACAGGTATAAAGCGATTTTGCATCCGTTTGGGGCTCGTTTGGCTGCTCAAAACGCATGAATCTTGTGTATTTGCATGAAATGAAGGGTTTTTGATCTCATAATACGAGCTGGAACGCCTACAGCGAGCGCACAACTCAAATGTTCGATTTCGCTATATAGCGACTTTGGATTCGTTTGGAGCTCGTTTGGCTGCTCGAAACGCATTAATCTTGCGTATTTGCATAAAATAAAGGGTTTTTGATTTCATAATACAGGCTGTAACGCCTACAGCGAGCGTAAAACTCAAATGCTCGATTTCGCTATACAGCGACTTTGGATTCGTTTGGAGCTCGTTTGGCTGCTAGAAACGCATTAATCTTGCGTATTTGCATGAAATGAAGCGTTTTTGATCTCATAATACGAGCTGGAACGCCTACAGCGAGCGCAAAACTCAAATGCTCGATTTCGGTATAAAGCGATTTTGCATCCGTTTGGGGCTCGTTTGGCTGCTCGAAACGCATGAATCTTGTGTATTTGCATAAAATAAAGTGTTTTTGATCTCATATTACGAGCTGGAACGCCTACAGCGAGCGCAAAAGTCAAATGTTCAATTTCGATATAAAGCGACTTTGCATTCGTTTGGGGCGCGTTTGGCTGCTCGAAACGCATTAATCTTGCGTATGTGCATGAAATGAAGGGTTTTTGATCTCATAATACGAGCTGGAACGCCTACAGCGAGCGCACAACTCAAATGTTCAAATTCGATATAAAGCAACTTTGCTTTCGTTTGGGGCGCGTTTGGCTGCTCGAAACGCATGAATCTTTCGTATTTGCATGAAATGGAGTGTTTTTGATCTCATAATACGAGCTGGAACGCCTACAGCGAGCGCAAAACTCAAATGTTCAATTTCGATATAAAGCAACTTTGCATTCGTTTGGGGCGCGTTTGGCTGCTCGATACGCATGAATCTTTCGTATTTGCATAAAATGATAGGTTTTTAATTTCGTAATAGGAGCTGGAACGCCTACAGCGAGCGCAAAACTCAAATGTTCGATTTCGCTATACAGCGACTTTGCATTCGTTTGGGGCGCGTTTGGCTGCCCGAAACGCATTAATCTTGCGTATTTGCATAAAAAGAAGTGTTTTTGATCTCATAATACGAGCTGGAAAGCCTACAGCGAGCGCAAAACTCAAATGTTCAATTTCGCTATACAGCGACTTTGCATTCGTTTGGGCCTCGTTAGGCTGCTCAAAACGCATGGATCTTGCGGATTTGCATAAAATGAAGTGTTTTTGATCTCATAATACGAGTTGGAACGCCTACAGCGAGCGCAAAACTCAAATGCTCAATTTCGGTATAAAGCGATTTTGCATCCGTTTGGGGCTCGTTTGGCTCCTCGAAACGCATGAATCTTGTGTATTTGCATAAAATAAAGTGTTTTTGATCTCATAATACGAGCTGGAACGCCTACAGCGAGCGCAAAAATCAAATGTTCGATTTCGCTATACAGCGACTTGGCATTCGTTTGGGGCGCGTTTGGCTGCCCGAAACGCATTAATCTTGCGTATTTGCATAAAAAGAAGTGTTTTTGATCTCATAATACGAGCTGGAAAGCCTACAGCGAGCGCAAAACTCAAATGTTCAATTTCGCTATACAGCGACTTTGCATTCGTTTGGGCCTCGTTAGGCTGCTCGAAACGCATGAATCTTTCGTATTTGCATAAAATGAAGTGTTTTTGATCTCATAATACGAGTTGGAACGCCTACAGCGAGCGCAAAACTCAAATGCTCAATTTCGGTATAAAGCGATTTTGCATCCGTTTGGGGCTCGTTTGGCTGCTCGAAACGCATGAATCTTGTGTATTTGCATAAAATAAAGTGTTTTTGATCTCATAATACGAGCTGGAACGCCTACAGCGAGCGCAAAAGTCAAATGTTCAATTTCGATATAAAGCGACTTTGCATTCGTTTGGGGCGCGTTTGGCTGCTCGAAACGCATTAATCTTGCGTATTTGCATAAAATAAAGCGTTTTTGATTTCATAATACAGGTTGTAACGCCTACAGCGAGCGCAAAACTTAAATGCTCGATTTCGCTATACAGCGACTTTGGATTCGTTTGGAGCTCGTTTGGCTGCTAGAAACGCATTCATCTTGTGTATTTGCATGAAATGAAGGGTTTTTGATCTCATAATACGAGCTGGAACGCCTACAGCGAGCGCAAAACTCAAATGTTCAATTTCGATATAAAGCTACTTTGCATTCGTTTGGGGCGCGTTTGGCTGCTCGAAACGCATGAATCTTGTGTAGTTGCATAAAATAAAGTGTTTTTGATCTCATAATACGAGCTGGAACGCCTACAGCGAGCGCAAAAGTCAAATGTTCAATTTCGATATAAAGCGACTTTGCATTCGTTTGGGGCGCGTTTGGCTGCTCGAAACGCATTAATCTTGCGTATGTGCATGAAATGAAGGGTTTTTGATCTCATAATACGAGCTGGAACGCCTACAGCGAGCGCAAAACTCAAATGCTCGATTTCGGTATAAAGCGATTTTGCATCCGTTTGGGGCTCGTTTGGCTGCTCGAAACGCATGAATCTTGTGTATTTGCATAAAATAAAGTGTTTTTGATCTCATATTACGAGCTGGAACGCCTACAGCGAGCGCAAAAGTCAAATGTTCAATTTCGATATAAAGCGACTTTGCATTCGTTTGGGGCGCGTTTGGCTGCTCGAAACGCATTAATCTTGCGTATGTGCATGAAATGAAGGGTTTTTGATCTCATAATACGAGCTGGAACGCCTACAGCGAGCGCACAACTCAAATGTTCAAATTCGATATAAAGCAACTTTGCTTTCGTTTGGGGCGCGTTTGGCTGCTCGAAACGCATGAATCTTTCGTATTTGCATGAAATGGAGTGTTTTTGATCTCATAATACGAGCTGGAACGCCTACAGCGAGCGCAAAACTCAAATGTTCAATTTCGATATAAAGCAACTTTGCATTCGTTTGGGGCGCGTTTGGCTGCTCGAAACGCATGAATCTTTCGTATTTGCATAAAATGATAGGTTTTTAATTTCGTAATAGGAGCTGGAACGCCTACAGCGAGCGCAAAACTCAAATGTTCGATTTCGCTATACAGCGACTTTGCATTCGTTTGGGGCGCGTTTGGCTGCCCGAAACGCATTAATCTTGCGTATTTGCATAAAAAGAAGTGTTTTTGATCTCATAATACGAGCTGGAAAGCCTACAGCGAGCGCAAAAATCAAATGTTCAATTTCGATATAAAGCGACTTTGCATTCGTCTGGGGCGCGTTTGACTGCTCGAAACCCATGAATCTTGCGTATTTGCATAAGATAAAGGGTTTTTGATTTCATAATACAGGCTGTAACGCCTACAGCGAGCGCAAAACTCAAATGCTCGATTTCGCTATACAGCGACTTTGGATTCGTTTGGGCCTCGTTAGGGTGCTCAAAACGCATGGATCTTGCGGATTTACATAAAATGAAGTGTTTTTGATCTCATAATACGAGTTGGAACGCCTACAGCGAGCGCAAAACTCAAATGCTCAATTTCGGTATAAAGCGATTTTGCATCCGTTTGGGGCTCGTTTGGCTGCTCGAAACGCATGAATCTTGTGTATTTGCATAAAATAAAGTGTTTTTGATCTCATAATACGAACTGGAACGCCTACAGCGAGCGCAAAAATCAAATGTTCAATTTCGATATAAAGCGACTTTGCATTCGTCTGGGGCGCGTTTGACTGCTCGAGACCCATGAATCTTGCGTATTTGCATAAGATAAAGGGTTTTTGATTTCATAATACAGGCTGTAACGCCTACAGCGAGCGCAAAACTCAAATGCTCGATTTCGCTATACAGCGACTTTGGATTCGTTTGGAGCTCGTTTGGCTGCTCGAAACGCATTAATCTTGCGTATTTGCATGAAATGAAGGGTTTTTGATCTCATAATACGAGCTGGAACGCCTACAGCGAGCGCACAACTCAAATGTTCAAATTCGATATAAAGCAACTTTGCTTTCGTTTGGGGCGCGTTTGGCTGCTCGAAACGCATGAATCTTTCGTATTTGCATGAAATGGAGTGTTTTTGATCTCATAATACGAGCTGGAACGCCTACAGCGAGCGCAAAACTCAAATGTTCAATTTCGATATAAAGCAACTTTGCATTCGTTTGGGGCGCGTTTGGCTGCTCGAAACGCATGAATCTTTCGTATTTGCATAAAATGATAGGTTTTTAATTTCGTAATAGGAGCTGGAACGCCTACAGCGAGCGCAAAAATCAAATGTTCGATTTCGCTATACAGCGACTTGGCATTCGTTTGGGGCGCGTTTGGCTGCTCGACACGCATTAATCTTGCGTATGTGCATGAAATGAAGGGTTTTTGATCTCATAATACGAGCTGGAACGCCTACAGCGAGCGCACAACTCAAATGTTCAATTTCGCTATACAGCGACTTTGCATTCGTTTGGGCCTCGTTAGGCTGCTCAAAACGCATGGAGCTTGCGGATTTGCATAAAATAAAGTGTTTTTGATCTCATAATACGAGCTGGAACGCCTACAGCGAGCCCAAAAATCAAATGTTCAATTTCGATATAAAGCGACTTTGCATTCGTTTGGGGCGCGTTTGACTGCTCGAAACGCATGAATCTTGCGTATTTGCATAAAATAAAGCGTTTTTGATTTCATAATACAGGTTGTAACGCCTACAGCGAGCGCAAAACTTAAATGCTCGATTTCGCTATACAGCGACTTTGGATTCGTTTGGAGCTCGTTTGGCTGCTAGAAACGCATTCATCTTGCGTATTTGCATGAAATGAAGGGTTTTTGATCTCATAATACGAGCTGGAACGCCTACAGCGAGCGCAAAACTCAAATGCTCAATTTCGATATAAAGCAACTTTGCATTCGTTTGGGGCGCGTTTGGCTGCTCGACACGCATTAATCTTGCGTATGTGCATGAAATGAAGGGTTTTTGATCTCATAATACGAGCTGGAACGCCTACAGCGAGCGCACAACTCAAATGGTCGATTTCGCTATACAGCGACTTTGGATTCGTTTGGAGCTCGTTTGGCTGCTCGAAAAGCATTAATCTTGCGTATTTGCATGAAATAAAGGGTTTTTGATCTCATAATACGAGCTAGAACGCCTACAGCGAGCGCAAAACTCAAATGCTCGATTTCGGTATAAAGCGACTTTGCATTCGTTTGGGGCGCGTTTGACTGCTCGAAACGCATGAATCTTGCGTATGTGCATGAAATGAAGGGTTTTTGATCTCATAATACGAGCTGGAAAGCCTACAGCGAGCGCACAACTCAAATGCTCGATTTCGCTATACAGCGACTTTGGATTCGTTTGGAGCTCGTTTGGCTGCTCGAAACACATGAACCTTGCGTACTTGCATAAAATAAACGGTTTTCGATTCCATAATACGAGCTGGAACGCCTACAGCGAGCACAAAACTGTAATGATCGATACAGGTATAAAGCGATTTTGCATCCGTTTGGGGCTCGTTTGGCTGCTCAAAACGCATGAATCTTGTGTATTTGCATGAAATGAAGGGTTTTTGATCTCATAATACGAGCTGGAACGCCTACAGCGAGCGCACAACTCAAATGTTCGATTTCGCTATATAGCGACTTTGGATTCGTTTGGAGCTCGTTTGGCTGCTCGAAACGCATTAATCTTGCGTATTTGCATAAAATAAAGGGTTTTTGATTTCATAATACAGGCTGTAACGCCTACAGCGAGCGTAAAACTCAAATGCTCGATTTCGCTATACAGCGACTTTGGATTCGTTTGGAGCTCGTTTGGCTGCTAGAAACGCATTAATCTTGCGTATTTGCATGAAATGAAGCGTTTTTGATCTCATAATACGAGCTGGAACGCCTACAGCGAGCGCAAAACTCAAATGCTCGATTTCGGTATAAAGCGATTTTGCATCCGTTTGGGGCTCGTTTGGCTGCTCGAAACGCATGAATCTTGTGTATTTGCATAAAATAAAGTGTTTTTGATCTCATATTACGAGCTGGAACGCCTACAGCGAGCGCAAAAGTCAAATGTTCAATTTCGATATAAAGCGACTTTGCATTCGTTTGGGGCGCGTTTGGCTGCTCGAAACGCATTAATCTTGCGTATGTGCATGAAATGAAGGGTTTTTGATCTCATAATACGAGCTGGAACGCCTACAGCGAGCGCACAACTCAAATGTTCAAATTCGATATAAAGCAACTTTGCTTTCGTTTGGGGCGCGTTTGGCTGCTCGAAACGCATGAATCTTTCGTATTTGCATGAAATGGAGTGTTTTTGATCTCATAATACGAGCTGGAACGCCTACAGCGAGCGCAAAACTCAAATGTTCAAATTCGATATAAAGCAACTTTGCTTCTTTTGGGGCGCGTTTGGCTGCTCGAAACGCATGAATCTTTCGTATTTGCATAAAATGATAGGTTTTTAATTTCGTAATAGGAGCTGGAACGCCTACAGCGAGCGCAAAACTCAAATGTTCGATTTCGCTATACAGCGACTTGGCATTCGTTTGGGGCGCGTTTGGCTGCCCGAAACGCATTAATCTTGCGTATTTGCATAAAAAGAAGTGTTTTTGATCTCATAATACGAGCTGGAAAGCCTACAGCGAGCGCAAAACTCAAATGTTCAATTTCGCTATACAGCGACTTTGCATTCGTTTGGGCCTCGTTAGGCTGCTCAAAACGCATGGATCTTGCGGATTTGCATAAAATGAAGTGTTTTTGATCTCATAATACGAGTTGGAACGCCTACAGCGAGCGCAAAACTCAAATGCTCGATTTCGCTATACAGCGACTTTGGATTCGTTTGGAGCTCGTTTGGCTGCTAGAAACGCATTAATCTTGCGTATTTGCATGAAATGAAGGGTTTTTGATCTCATAATACGAGCTGGAACGCCTACAGCGAGCGCAAAACTCAAATGCTCGATTTCGGTATAAAGCGATTTTGCATCCGTTTGGGGCTCGTTTGGCTGCTCGAAACGCATGAATCTTGTGTATTTGCATAAAATAAAGTGTTTTTGATCTCATATTACGAGCTGGAACGCCTACAGCGAGCGCAAAAGTCAAATGTTCAATTTCGATATAAAGCGACTTTGCATTCGTTTGGGGCGCGTTTGGCTGCTCGAAACGCATTAATCTTGCGTATGTGCATGAAATGAAGGGTTTTTGATCTCATAATACGAGCTGGAACGCCTACAGCGAGCGCACAACTCAAATGTTCAAATTCGATATAAAGCAACTTTGCTTTCGTTTGGGGCGCGTTTGGCTGCTCGAAACGCATGAATCTTTCGTATTTGCATGAAATGGAGTGTTTTTGATCTCATAATACGAGCTGGAACGCCTACAGCGAGCGCAAAACTCAAATGATCAATTTCGATATAAAGCAACTTTGCATTCGTTTGGGGCAGATATAGCTGCTCGAAACGCATGAGTCTTGCGTATTTGCATAAAATAAAGGGTTATTGATGTCATAATACGAGCCGGAACGCATACCGCGAGCGCAAAACTCAAATGTTCGATTTCGCTATATAGCGACTTTGCATTCGTTTGGGGCTCGTTTGGCTGCTCAAAACGCATGAATCTTGCGGATTTGCATGAAATGAAGTGTTTTTGATCTCATAATACGAGCTGGAACGCCTACAGCGAGCACAAAACTCAAATGATCGATTTCGTTATAAAGCAATTTTGCATTCGTTTGGGGCTCGTTTGGCTGCTCAAAACGCATGAATATTGCGTATTTGCATAAAAGGAAGGGTTTTTGATCTCATAATACGAGCTGGAACGCCTACAGCGAGCGCAAAACTCAAATGCTCGATTTCGGTATAAAGCGATTTTGCATCCGTTTGGGGCTCGTTTGGCTGCTCGAAACGCATGAATCTTGTGTATTTGCATAAAATAAAGTGTTTTTGATCTCATAATACGAACTGGAACGCCTACAGCGAGCGCAAAAATCAAATGTTCAATTTCGATATAAAGCGACTTTGCATTCGTTTGGGGCGCGTTTGACTGCTCGAAACGCATGAATCTTGCGTATTTGCATAAGATAAAGGGTTTTTGATTTCATAATACAGGCTGTAACGCCTACAGCGGGCGCAAAACTCAAATGCTCGATTTCGCTATACAGCGACTTTGGATTCGTTTGGAGCTCGTTTGGCTGCTCGAAACGCATTAATCTTGCGTATTTGCATGAAATGAAGGGTTTTTGATCTCATAATACGAGCTGGAACGCCTACAGCGAGCGCACAACTCAAATGTTCAAATTCGATATAAAGCAACTTTGCTTTCGTTTGGGGCGCGTTTGGCTGCTCGAAACGCATTAATCTTGCGTATTTGCATGAAATGAAGGGTTTTTGATCTCATAATACGAGCTGGAACGCCTACAGCGAGCGCAAAACTCAAATGTTCAATTTCGCTATACAGCGACTTTGCATTCGTTTGGGCCTCGTTAGGCTGCTCAAAACGCATGGGTCTTGCGGATTTGCATGAAATGGAGTGTTTTTGATCTCATAATACGAGCTGGAACGCCTACAGCGAGCGCAAAACTCAAATGTTCAATTTCGATATAAAGCAACTTTGCATTCGTTTGGGGCGCGTTTGGCTGCTCGAAACGCATGAATCTTGTGTATTTGCATAAAATAAAGTGTTTTTGATCTCATAATACGAGCTGGAACGCCTACAGCGAGCGCAAAAGTCAAATGTTCAATTTCGATATAAAGCGACTTTGCATTCGTTTGGGGCGCGTTTGGCTGCTCGAAACGCATTAATCTTGCGTATGTGCATGAAATGAAGGGTTTTTGATCTCATAATACGAGCTGGAAAGCCTACAGCGAGCGCACAACTCAAATGCTCGATTTCGCTATACAGCGACTTTGGATTCGTTTGGAGCTCGTTTGGCTGCTCGAAACACATGAACCTTGCGTACTTGCATAAAATAAACGGTTTTCGATTCCATAATACGAGCTGGAACGCCTACAGCGAGCACAAAACTGTAATGATCGATACAGGTATAAAGCGATTTTGCATCCGTTTGGGGCTCGTTTGGCTGCTCAAAACGCATGAATCTTGTGTATTTGCATGAAATGAAGGGTTTTTGATCTCATAATACGAGCTGGAACGCCTACAGCGAGCGCACAACTCAAATGTTCGATTTCGCTATATAGCGACTTTGGATTCGTTTGGAGCTCGTTTGGCTGCTCGAAACGCATTAATCTTGCGTATTTGCATAAAATAAAGGGTTTTTGATTTCATAATACAGGCTGTAACGCCTACAGCGAGCGTAAAACTCAAATGCTCGATTTCGCTATACAGCGACTTTGGATTCGTTTGGAGCTCGTTTGGCTGCTAGAAACGCATTAATCTTGCGTATTTGCATGAAATTAAGGGTTTTTGATCTCATAATACGAGCTGGAACGCCTACAGCGAACGCAAAACTCAAATGCTCGATTTCGGTATAAAGCGATTTTGCATCCGTTTGGGGCTCGTTTGGCTGCTCGAAACGCATGAATCTTGTGTATTTGCATAAAATAAAGTGTTTTTGATCTCATATTACGAGCTGGAACGCCTACAGCGAGCGCAAAAGTCAAATGTTCAATTTCGATATAAAGCGACTTTGCATTCGTTTGGGGCGCGTTTGGCTGCTCGAAACGCATTAATCTTGCGTATGTGCATGAAATGAAGGGTTTTTGATCTCATAATACGAGCTGGAACGCCTACAGCGAGCGCACAACTCAAATGTTCAAATTCGATATAAAGCAACTTTGCTTTCGTTTGGGGCGCGTTTGGCTGCTCGAAACGCATGAATCTTTCGTATTTGCATGAAATGGAGTGTTTTTGATCTCATAATACGAGCTGGAACGCCTACAGCGAGCGCAAAACTCAAATGTTCAATTTCGATATAAAGCAACTTTGCATTCGTTTGGGGCGCGTTTGGCTGCTCGAAACGCATGAATCTTTCGTATTTGCATAAAATGATAGGTTTTTAATTTCGTAATAGGAGCTGGAACGCCTACATCGAGCGCAAAACTCAAATGTTCGATTTCGCTATACAGCGACTTTGCATTCGTTTGGGGCGCGTTTGGCTGCCCGAAACGCATTAATCTTGCGTATTTGCATAAAAAGAAGTGTTTTTGATCTCATAATACGAGCTGGAAAGCCTACAGCGAGCGCAAAAATCAAATGTTCAATTTCGATATAAAGCGACTTTGCATTCGTCTGGGGCGCGTTTGACTGCTCGAAACCCATGAATCTTGCGTATTTGCATAAGATAAAGGGTTTTTGATTTCATAATACAGGCTGTAACGCCTACAGCGAGCGCAAAACTCAAATGCTCGATTTCGCTATACAGCGACTTTGGATTCGTTTGGGCCTCGTTAGGGTGCTCAAAACGCATGGATCTTGCGGATTTGCATAAAATGAAGTGTTTTTGATCTCATAATACGAGTTGGAACGCCTACAGCGAGCGCAAAACTCAAATGCTCAATTTCGGTATAAAGCGATTTTGCATCCGTTTGGGGCTCGTTTGGCTGCTCGAAACGCATGAATCTTGTGTATTTGCATAAAATAAAGTGTTTTTGATCTCATAATACGAACTGGAACGCCTACAGCGAGCGCAAAAATCAAATGTTCAATTTCGATATAAAGCGACTTTGCATTCGTCTGGGGCGCGTTTGACTGCTCGAGACCCATGAATCTTGCGTATTTGCATAAGATAAAGGGTTTTTGATTTCATAATACAGGCTGTAACGCCTACAGCGAGCGCAAAACTCAAATGCTCGATTTCGCTATACAGCGACTTTGGATTCGTTTGGAGCTCGTTTGGCTGCTCGAAACGCATTAATCTTGCGTATTTGCATGAAATGAAGGGTTTTTGATCTCATAATACGAGCTGGAACGCCTACAGCGAGCGCACAACTCAAATGTTCAAATTCGATATAAAGCAACTTTGCTTTCGTTTGGGGCGCGTTTGGCTGCTCGAAACGCATGAATCTTTCGTATTTGCATGAAATGGAGTGTTTTTGATCTCATAATACGAGCTGGAACGCCTACAGCGAGCGCAAAACTCAAATGTTCAAATTCGATATAAAGCAACTTTGCTTCTTTTGGGGCGCGTTTGGCTGCTCGAAACGCATGAATCTTTCGTATTTGCATAAAATGATAGGTTTTTAATTTCGTAATAGGAGCTGGAACGCCTACAGCGAGCGCAAAACTCAAATGTTCGATTTCGCTATACAGCGACTTGGCATTCGTTTGGGGCGCGTTTGGCTGCCCGAAACGCATTAATCTTGCGTATTTGCATAAAAAGAAGTGTTTTTGATCTCATAATACGAGCTGGAAAGCCTACAGCGAGCGCAAAACTCAAATGTTCAATTTCGCTATACAGCGACTTTGCATTCGTTTGGGCCTCGTTAGGCTGCTCAAAACGCATGGATCTTGCGGATTTGCATAAAATGAAGTGTTTTTGATCTCATAATACGAGTTGGAACGCCTACAGCGAGCGCAAAACTCAAATGCTCAATTTCGGTATAAAGCGATTTTGCATCCGTTTGGGGCTCGTTTGGCTGCTCGAAACGCATGAATCTTGTGTATTTGCATAAAATTAAGTGTTTTTGATCTCATAATACGAGCTGGAACGCCTACAGCGAGCGCAAAAATCAAATGTTCAATTTCGATATAAAGCGACTTTGCATTCGTTTGGGGCGCGTTTGACTGCTCGAAACGCATGAATCTTGCGTATTTGCATAAGATAAAGGGTTTTTGATTTCATAATACAGGCTGTAACGCCTACAGCGAGCGCAAAACTCAAATGCTCGATTTCGCTATACAGCGACTTTGGATTCGTTTGGAGTTCGTTTGGCTGCTCGAAACGCATTAATCTTGCGTATTTGCATGAAATGAAGTGTTTTTGATCTCATAATACGAGTTGGAACGCCTACAGCGAGCGCAAAACTCAAATGTTCGATTTCGCTATACAGCGACTTTGGATTCGTTTAGAGCTCGTTTGGGTGCTCAAAACGCATGAATCTAGCGTATTTCCATAAAATTAAGTGTTCTTGATCTCATAATACGAGCTGGAACGCCTACAGCGAGCGCAAAACTCAAATGATCAATTTCGATATAAAGCAACTTTGCATTCGTTTGGGGCAGATATAGCTGCTCGAAACGCATGAGTCTTGCGTATTTGCATAAAATAAAGGGTTATTGATGTCATAATACGAGCCGGAACGCATACCGCGAGCGCAAAACTCAAATGTTCGATTTCGCTATATAGCGACTTTGCATTCGTTTGGGGCTCGTTTGGCTGCTCAAAACGCATGAATCTTGCGGATTTGCATGAAATGAAGTGTTTTTGATCTCATAATACGAGCTGGAACGCCTACAGCGAGCACAAAACTCAAATGATCGATTTCGTTATAAAGCAATTTTGCATTCGTTTGGGGCTCGTTTGGCTGCTCAAAACGCATGAATATTGCGTATTTGCATAAAAGGAAGGGTTTTTGATCTCATAATACGAGCTGGAACGCCTACAGCGAGCGCAAAACTCAAATGCTCGATTTCGGTATAAAGCGATTTTGCATCCGTTTGGGGCTCGTTTGGCTGCTCGAAACGCATGAATCTTGTGTATTTGCATAAAATAAAGTGTTTTTGATCTCATAATACGAACTGGAACGCCTACAGCGAGCGCAAAAATCAAATGTTCAATTTCGATATAAAGCGACTTTGCATTCGTTTGGGGCGCGTTTGACTGCTCGAAACGCATGAATCTTGCGTATTTGCATAAGATAAAGGGTTTTTGATTTCATAATACAGGCTGTAACGCCTACAGCGGGCGCAAAACTCAAATGCTCGATTTCGCTATACAGCGACTTTGGATTCGTTTGGAGCCCGTTTGGCTGCTCGAAACGCATTAATCTTGCGTATTTGCATGAAATGAAGGGTTTTTGATCTCATAATACGAGCTGGAACGCCTACAGCGAGCGCACAACTCAAATGTTCAAATTCGATATAAAGCAACTTTGCTTTCGTTTGGGGCGCGTTTGGCTGCTCGAAACGCATTAATCTTGCGTATTTGCATGAAATGAAGGGTTTTTGATCTCATAATACGAGCTGGAACGCCTACAGCGAGCGCAAAACTCAAATGTTCAATTTCGCTATACAGCGACTTTGCATTCGTTTGGGCCTCGTTAGGCTGCTCAAAACGCATGGGTCTTGCGGATTTGCATGAAATGGAGTGTTTTTGATCTCATAATACGAGCTGGAACGCCTACAGCGAGCGCAAAACTCAAATGTTCAATTTCGATATAAAGCAACTTTGCATTCGTTTGGGGCGCGTTTGGCTGCTCGAAACGCATGAATCTTGTGTATTTGCATAAAATAAAGTGTTTTTGATCTCATAATACGAGCTGGAACGCCTACAGCGAGCGCAAAAGTCAAATGTTCAATTTCGATATAAAGCGACTTTGCATTCGTTTGGGGCGCGTTTGGCTGCTCGAAACGCATTAATCTTGCGTATGTGCATGAAATGAAGGGTTTTTGATCTCATAATACGAGCTGGAAAGCCTACAGCGAGCGCACAACTCAAATGCTCGATTTCGCTATACAGCGACTTTGGATTCGTTTGGAGCTCGTTTGGCTGCTCGAAACACATGAACCTTGCGTACTTGCATAAAATAAACGGTTTTCGATTCCATAATACGAGCTGGAACGCCTACAGCGAGCACAAAACTGTAATGATCGATACAGGTATAAAGCGATTTTGCATCCGTTTGGGGCTCGTTTGGCTGCTCAAAACGCATGAATCTTGTGTATTTGCATGAAATGAAGGGTTTTTGATCTCATAATACGAGCTGGAACGCCTACAGCGAGCGCACAACTCAAATGTTCGATTTCGCTATATAGCGACTTTGGATTCGTTTGGAGCTCGTTTGGCTGCTCGAAACGCATTAATCTTGCGTATTTGCATAAAATAAAGGGTTTTTGATTTCATAATACAGGCTGTAACGCCTACAGCGAGCGTAAAACTCAAATGCTCGATTTCGCTATACAGCGACTTTGGATTCGTTTGGAGCTCGTTTGGCTGCTAGAAACGCATTAATCTTGCGTATTTGCATGAAATTAAGGGTTTTTGATCTCATAATACGAGCTGGAATGCCTACAGCGAACGCAAAACTCAAATGCTCGATTTCGGTATAAAGCGATTTTGCATCCGTTTGGGGCTCGTTTGGCTGCTCGAAACGCATGAATCTTGTGTATTTGCATAAAATAAAGTGTTTTTGATCTCATATTACGAGCTGGAACGCCTACAGCGAGCGCAAAAGTCAAATGTTCAATTTCGATATAAAGCGACTTTGCATTCGTTTGGGGCGCGTTTGGCTGCTCGAAACGCATTAATCTTGCGTATGTGCATGAAATGAAGGGTTTTTGATCTCATAATACGAGCTGGAACGCCTACAGCGAGCGCACAACTCAAATGTTCAAATTCGATATAAAGCAACTTTGCTTTCGTTTGGGGCGCGTTTGGCTGCTCGAAACGCATGAATCTTTCGTATTTGCATGAAATGGAGTGTTTTTGATCTCATAATACGAGCTGGAACGCCTACAGCGAGCGCAAAACTCAAATGTTCAATTTCGCTATACAGCGACTTTGCATTCGTTTGGGCCTCGTTAGGCTGCTCAAAACGCATGGGTCTTGCGGATTTGCATGAAATGGAGTGTTTTTGATCTCATAATACGAGCTGGAACGCCTACAGCGAGCGCAAAACTCAAATGTTCAATTTCGATATAAAGCAACTTTGCATTCGTTTGGGGCGCGTTTGGCTGCTCGAAACGCATGAATCTTGTGTATTTGCATAAAATAAAGTGTTTTTGATCTCATAATACGAGCTGGAACGCCTACAGCGAGCGCAAAAGTCAAATGTTCAATTTCGATATAAAGCGACTTTGCATTCGTTTGGGGCGCGTTTGGCTGCTCGAAACGCATTAATCTTGCGTATGTGCATGAAATGAAGGGTTTTTGATCTCATAATACGAGCTGGAAAGCCTACAGCGAGCGCACAACTCAAATGCTCGATTTCGCTATACAGCGACTTTGGATTCGTTTGGAGCTCGTTTGGCTGCTCGAAACACATGAACCTTGCGTACTTGCATAAAATAAACGGTTTTCGATTCCATAATACGAGCTGGAACGCCTACAGCGAGCACAAAACTGTAATGATCGATACAGGTATAAAGCGATTTTGCATCCGTTTGGGGCTCGTTTGGCTGCTCAAAACGCATGAATCTTGTGTATTTGCATGAAATGAAGGGTTTTTGATCTCATAATACGAGCTGGAAAGCCTACAGCGAGCGCAAAAATCAAATGTTCAATTTCGATATAAAGCGACTTTGCATTCGTCTGGGGCGCGTTTGACTGCTCGAAACCCATGAATCTTGCGTATTTGCATAAGATAAAGGGTTTTTGATTTCATAATACAGGCTGTAACGCCTACAGCGAGCGCAAAACTCAAATGCTCGATTTCGCTATACAGCGACTTTGGATTCGTTTGGGCCTCGTTAGGGTGCTCAAAACGCATGGATCTTGCGGATTTGCATAAAATGAAGTGTTTTTGATCTCATAATACGAGTTGGAACGCCTACAGCGAGCGCAAAACTCAAATGCTCAATTTCGGTATAAAGCGATTTTGCATCCGTTTGGGGCTCGTTTGGCTGCTCGAAACGCATGAATCTTGTGTATTTGCATAAAATAAAGTGTTTTTGATCTCATAATACGAACTGGAACGCCTACAGCGAGCGCAAAAATCAAATGTTCAATTTCGATATAAAGCGACTTTGCATTCGTCTGGGGCGCGTTTGACTGCTCGAGACCCATGAATCTTGCGTATTTGCATAAGATAAAGGGTTTTTGATTTCATAATACAGGCTGTAACGCCTACAGCGAGCGCAAAACTCAAATGCTCGATTTCGCTATACAGCGACTTTGGATTCGTTTGGAGCTCGTTTGGCTGCTCGAAACGCATTAATCTTGCGTATTTGCATGAAATGAAGGGTTTTTGATCTCATAATACGAGCTGGAACGCCTACAGCGAGCGCACAACTCAAATGTTCAAATTCGATATAAAGCAACTTTGCTTTCGTTTGGGGCGCGTTTGGCTGCTCGAAACGCATGAATCTTTCGTATTTGCATGAAATGGAGTGTTTTTGATCTCATAATACGAGCTGGAACGCCTACAGCGAGCGCAAAACTCAAATGTTCAAATTCGATATAAAGCAACTTTGCTTCTTTTGGGGCGCGTTTGGCTGCTCGAAACGCATGAATCTTTCGTATTTGCATAAAATGATAGGTTTTTAATTTCGTAATAGGAGCTGGAACGCCTACAGCGAGCGCAAAACTCAAATGTTCGATTTCGCTATACAGCGACTTGGCATTCGTTTGGGGCGCGTTTGGCTGCCCGAAACGCATTAATCTTGCGTATTTGCATAAAAAGAAGTGTTTTTGATCTCATAATACGAGCTGGAAAGCCTACAGCGAGCGCAAAACTCAAATGTTCAATTTCGCTATACAGCGACTTTGCATTCGTTTGGGCCTCGTTAGGCTGCTCAAAACGCATGGATCTTGCGGATTTGCATAAAATGAAGTGTTTTTGATCTCATAATACGAGTTGGAACGCCTACAGCGAGCGCAAAACTCAAATGCTCAATTTCGGTATAAAGCGATTTTGCATCCGTTTGGGGCTCGTTTGGCTGCTCGAAACGCATGAATCTTGTGTATTTGCATAAAATTAAGTGTTTTTGATCTCATAATACGAGCTGGAACGCCTACAGCGAGCGCAAAAATCAAATGTTCAATTTCGATATAAAGCGACTTTGCATTCGTTTGGGGCGCGTTTGACTGCTCGAAACGCATGAATCTTGCGTATTTGCATAAGATAAAGGGTTTTTGATTTCATAATACAGGCTGTAACGCCTACAGCGAGCGCAAAACTCAAATGCTCGATTTCGCTATACAGCGACTTTGGATTCGTTTGGAGTTCGTTTGGCTGCTCGAAACGCATTAATCTTGCGTATTTGCATGAAATGAAGTGTTTTTGATCTCATAATACGAGTTGGAACGCCTACAGCGAGCGCAAAACTCAAATGTTCGATTTCGCTATACAGCGACTTTGGATTCGTTTAGAGCTCGTTTGGGTGCTCAAAACGCATGAATCTAGCGTATTTCCATAAAATTAAGTGTTCTTGATCTCATAATACGAGCTGGAACGCCTACAGCGAGCGCAAAACTCAAATGATCAATTTCGATATAAAGCAACTTTGCATTCGTTTGGGGCAGATATAGCTGCTCGAAACGCATGAGTCTTGCGTATTTGCATAAAATAAAGGGTTATTGATGTCATAATACGAGCCGGAACGCATACCGCGAGCGCAAAACTCAAATGTTCGATTTCGCTATATAGCGACTTTGCATTCGTTTGGGGCTCGTTTGGCTGCTCAAAACGCATGAATCTTGCGGATTTGCATGAAATGAAGTGTTTTTGATCTCATAATACGAGCTGGAACGCCTACAGCGAGCACAAAACTCAAATGATCGATTTCGTTATAAAGCAATTTTGCATTCGTTTGGGGCTCGTTTGGCTGCTCAAAACGCATGAATATTGCGTATTTGCATAAAAGGAAGGGTTTTTGATCTCATAATACGAGCTGGAACGCCTACAGCGAGCGCAAAACTCAAATGCTCGATTTCGGTATAAAGCGATTTTGCATCCGTTTGGGGCTCGTTTGGCTGCTCGAAACGCATGAATCTTGTGTATTTGCATAAAATAAAGTGTTTTTGATCTCATAATACGAACTGGAACGCCTACAGCGAGCGCAAAAATCAAATGTTCAATTTCGATATAAAGCGACTTTGCATTCGTTTGGGGCGCGTTTGACTGCTCGAAACGCATGAATCTTGCGTATTTGCATAAGATAAAGGGTTTTTGATTTCATAATACAGGCTGTAACGCCTACAGCGGGCGCAAAACTCAAATGCTCGATTTCGCTATACAGCGACTTTGGATTCGTTTGGAGCCCGTTTGGCTGCTCGAAACGCATTAATCTTGCGTATTTGCATGAAATGAAGGGTTTTTGATCTCATAATACGAGCTGGAACGCCTACAGCGAGCGCACAACTCAAATGTTCAAATTCGATATAAAGCAACTTTGCTTTCGTTTGGGGCGCGTTTGGCTGCTCGAAACGCATTAATCTTGCGTATTTGCATGAAATGAAGGGTTTTTGATCTCATAATACGAGCTGGAACGCCTACAGCGAGCGCAAAACTCAAATGTTCAATTTCGCTATACAGCGACTTTGCATTCGTTTGGGCCTCGTTAGGCTGCTCAAAACGCATGGGTCTTGCGGATTTGCATGAAATGGAGTGTTTTTGATCTCATAATACGAGCTGGAACGCCTACAGCGAGCGCAAAACTCAAATGTTCAATTTCGATATAAAGCAACTTTGCATTCGTTTGGGGCGCGTTTGGCTGCTCGAAACGCATGAATCTTGTGTATTTGCATAAAATAAAGTGTTTTTGATCTCATAATACGAGCTGGAACGCCTACAGCGAGCGCAAAAGTCAAATGTTCAATTTCGATATAAAGCGACTTTGCATTCGTTTGGGGCGCGTTTGGCTGCTCGAAACGCATTAATCTTGCGTATGTGCATGAAATGAAGGGTTTTTGATCTCATAATACGAGCTGGAAAGCCTACAGCGAGCGCACAACTCAAATGCTCGATTTCGCTATACAGCGACTTTGGATTCGTTTGGAGCTCGTTTGGCTGCTCGAAACACATGAACCTTGCGTACTTGCATAAAATAAACGGTTTTCGATTCCATAATACGAGCTGGAACGCCTACAGCGAGCACAAAACTGTAATGATCGATACAGGTATAAAGCGATTTTGCATCCGTTTGGGGCTCGTTTGGCTGCTCAAAACGCATGAATCTTGTGTATTTGCATGAAATGAAGGGTTTTTGATCTCATAATACGAGCTGGAACGCCTACAGCGAGCGCACAACTCAAATGTTCGATTTCGCTATATAGCGACTTTGGATTCGTTTGGAGCTCGTTTGGCTGCTCGAAACGCATTAATCTTGCGTATTTGCATAAAATAAAGGGTTTTTGATTTCATAATACAGGCTGTAACGCCTACAGCGAGCGTAAAACTCAAATGCTCGATTTCGCTATACAGCGACTTTGGATTCGTTTGGAGCTCGTTTGGCTGCTAGAAACGCATTAATCTTGCGTATTTGCATGAAATTAAGGGTTTTTGATCTCATAATACGAGCTGGAATGCCTACAGCGAACGCAAAACTCAAATGCTCGATTTCGGTATAAAGCGATTTTGCATCCGTTTGGGGCTCGTTTGGCTGCTCGAAACGCATGAATCTTGTGTATTTGCATAAAATAAAGTGTTTTTGATCTCATATTACGAGCTGGAACGCCTACAGCGAGCGCAAAAGTCAAATGTTCAATTTCGATATAAAGCGACTTTGCATTCGTTTGGGGCGCGTTTGGCTGCTCGAAACGCATTAATCTTGCGTATGTGCATGAAATGAAGGGTTTTTGATCTCATAATACGAGCTGGAACGCCTACAGCGAGCGCACAACTCAAATGTTCAAATTCGATATAAAGCAACTTTGCTTTCGTTTGGGGCGCGTTTGGCTGCTCGAAACGCATGAATCTTTCGTATTTGCATGAAATGGAGTGTTTTTGATCTCATAATACGAGCTGGAACGCCTACAGCGAGCGCAAAACTCAAATGTTCAATTTCGATATAAAGCAACTTTGCATTCGTTTGGGGCGCGTTTGGCTGCTCGAAACGCATGAATCTTTCGTATTTGCATAAAATGATAGGTTTTTAATTTCGTAATAGGAGCTGGAACGCCTACAGCGAGCGCAAAACTCAAATGTTCGATTTCGCTATACAGCGACTTTGCATTCGTTTGGGGCGCGTTTGGCTGCCCGAAACGCATTAATCTTGCGTATTTGCATAAAAAGAAGTGTTTTTGATCTCATAATACGAGCTGGAAAGCCTACAGCGAGCGCAAAACTCAAATGTTCAATTTCGCTATACAGCGACTTTGCATTCGTTTGGGCCTCGTTAGGCTGCTCAAAACGCATGGATCTTGCGGATTTGCATAAAATGAAGTGTTTTTGATCTCATAATACGAGTTGGAACGCCTACAGCGAGCGCAAAACTCAAATGCTCAATTTCGGTATAAAGCGATTTTGCATCCGTTTGGGGCTCGTTTGGCTCCTCGAAACGCATGAATCTTGTGTATTTGCATAAAATAAAGTGTTTTTGATCTCATAATACGAGCTGGAACGCCTACAGCGAGCGCAAAAGTCAAATGTTCAATTTCGATATAAAGCGACTTTGCATTCGTTTGGGGCGCGTTTGGCTGCTCGAAACGCATTAATCTTGCGTATGTGCATGAAATGAAGGGTTTTTGATCTCATAATACGAGCTGGAACGCCTACAGCGAGCGCACAACTCAAATGTTCAAATTCGATATAAAGCAACTTTGCTTTCGTTTGGGGCGCGTTTGGCTGCTCGAAACGCATGAATCTTTCGTATTTGCATGAAATGGAGTGTTTTTGATCTCATAATACGAGCTGGAACGCCTACAGCGAGCGCAAAACTCAAATGTTCAATTTCGATATAAAGCAACTTTGCATTCGTTTGGGGCGCGTTTGGCTGCTCGAAACGCATGAATCTTTCGTATTTGCATAAAATGATAGGTTTTTAATTTCGTAATAGGAGCTGGAACGCCTACAGCGAGCGCAAAACTCAAATGTTCGATTTCGCTATACAGCGACTTTGCATTCGTTTGGGGCGCGTTTGGCTGCCCGAAACGCATTAATCTTGCGTATTTGCATAAAAAGAAGTGTTTTTGATCTCATAATACGAGCTGGAAAGCCTACAGCGAGCGCAAAACTCAAATGTTCAATTTCGCTATACAGCGACTTTGCATTCGTTTGGGCCTCGTTAGGCTGCTCAAAACGCATGGATCTTGCGGATTTGCATAAAATGAAGTGTTTTTGATCTCATAATACGAGTTGGAACGCCTACAGCGAGCGCAAAACTCAAATGCTCAATTTCGGTATAAAGCGATTTTGCATCCGTTTGGGGCTCGTTTGGCTCCTCGAAACGCATGAATCTTGTGTATTTGCATAAAATAAAGTGTTTTTGATCTCATAATACGAGCTGGAACGCCTACAGCGAGCGCAAAAATCAAATGTTCGATTTCGCTATACAGCGACTTGGCATTCGTTTGGGGCGCGTTTGGCTGCCCGAAACGCATTAATCTTGCGTATTTGCATAAAAAGAAGTGTTTATGATCTCATAATACGAGCTGGAAAGCCTACAGCGAGCGCAAAACTCAAATGTTCAATTTCGCTATACAGCGACTTTGCATTCGTTTGGGCCTCGTTAGGCTGCTCGAAACGCATGAATCTTTCGTATTTGCATAAAATGAAGTGTTTTTGATCTCATAATACGAGTTGGAACGCCTACAGCGAGCGCAAAACTCAAATGCTCAATTTCGGTATAAAGCGATTTTGCATCCGTTTGGGGCTCGTTTGGCTGCTCGAAACGCAAGAATCTTGTGTATTTGCATAAAATAAAGTGTTTTTGATCTCATAATACGAGCTGGAACGCCTACAGCGAGCGCAAAAGTCAAATGTTCAATTTCGATATAAAGCGACTTTGCATTCGTTTGGGGCGCGTTTGGCTGCTCGAAACGCATTAATCTTGCGTATTTGCATAAAATAAAGCGTTTTTGATTTCATAATACAGGTTGTAACGCCTACAGCGAGCGCAAAACTTAAATGCTCGATTTCGCTATACAGCGACTTTGGATTCGTTTGGAGCTCGTTTGGCTGCTAGAAACGCATTCATCTTGCGTATTTGCATGAAATGAAGGGTTTTTGATCTCATAATACGAGCTGGAACGCCTACAGCGAGCGCAAAACTCAAATGCTCAATTTCGATATAAAGCAACTTTGCATTCGTTTGGGGCGCGTTTGGCTGCTCGACACGCATTAATCTTGCGTATGTGCATGAAATGAAGGGTTTTTGATCTCATAATACGAGCTGGAACGCCTACAGCGAGCGCACAACTCAAATGGGCGATTTCGCTATACAGCGACTTTGGATTCGTTTGGAGCTCGTTTGGCTGCTTGAAAAGCATTAATCTTGCGTATTTGCATGAAATAAAGGGTTTTTGATCTCATAATACGAGCTAGAACGCCTACAGCGAGCGCAAAACTCAAATGCTCGATTTCGGTATAAAGCGATTTTGCATCCGTTTGGGGCTCGTTTGGCTGCTCGAAACGCATGAATCTTGTGTATTTGCATAAAATTAAGTGTTTTTGATCTCATAATACGAGCTGGAACGCCTACAGCGAGCGCAAAAATCAAATGTTCAATTTCGATATAAAGCGACTTTGCATTCGTTTGGGGCGCGTTTGACTGCTCGAAACGCATGAATCTTGCGTATTTGCATAAGATAAAGGGTTTTTGATTTCATAATACAGGCTGTAACGCCTACAGCGAGCGCAAAACTCAAATGCTCGATTTCGCTATACAGCGACTTTGGATTCGTTTGGAGTTCGTTTGGCTGCTCGAAACGCATTAATCTTGCGTATTTGCATGAAATGAAGTGTTTTTGATCTCATAATACGAGTTGGAACGCCTACAGCGAGCGCAAAACTCAAATGTTCGATTTCGCTATACAGCGACTTTGGATTCGTTTAGAGCTCGTTTGGGTGCTCAAAACGCATGAATCTAGCGTATTTCCATAAAATTAAGTGTTCTTGATCTCATAATACGAGCTGGAACGCCTACAGCGAGCGCAAAACTCAAATGATCAATTTCGATATAAAGCAACTTTGCATTCGTTTGGGGCAGATATAGCTGCTCGAAACGCATGAGTCTTGCGTATTTGCATAAAATAAAGGGTTATTGATGTCATAATACGAGCCGGAACGCATACCGCGAGCGCAAAACTCAAATGTTCGATTTCGCTATATAGCGACTTTGCATTCGTTTGGGGCTCGTTTGGCTGCTCAAAACGCATGAATCTTGCGGATTTGCATGAAATGAAGTGTTTTTGATCTCATAATACGAGCTGGAACGCCTACAGCGAGCACAAAACTCAAATGATCGATTTCGTTATAAAGCAATTTTGCATTCGTTTGGGGCTCGTTTGGCTGCTCAAAACGCATGAATATTGCGTATTTGCATAAAAGGAAGGGTTTTTGATCTCATAATACGAGCTGGAACGCCTACAGCGAGCGCAAAACTCAAATGCTCGATTTCGGTATAAAGCGATTTTGCATCCGTTTGGGGCTCGTTTGGCTGCTCGAAACGCATGAATCTTGTGTATTTGCATAAAATAAAGTGTTTTTGATCTCATAATACGAACTGGAACGCCTACAGCGAGCGCAAAAATCAAATGTTCAATTTCGATATAAAGCGACTTTGCATTCGTTTGGGGCGCGTTTGACTGCTCGAAACGCATGAATCTTGCGTATTTGCATAAGATAAAGGGTTTTTGATTTCATAATACAGGCTGTAACGCCTACAGCGGGCGCAAAACTCAAATGCTCGATTTCGCTATACAGCGACTTTGGATTCGTTTGGAGCTCGTTTGGCTGCTCGAAACGCATTAATCTTGCGTATTTGCATGAAATGAAGGGTTTTTGATCTCATAATACGAGCTGGAACGCCTACAGCGAGCGCAAAACTCAAATGTTCAATTTCGCTATACAGCGACTTTGCATTCGTTTGGGCCTCGTTAGGCTGCTCAAAACGCATGGGTCTTGCGGATTTGCATGAAATGGAGTGTTTTTGATCTCATAATACGAGCTGGAACGCCTACAGCGAGCGCAAAACTCAAATGTTCAATTTCGATATAAAGCAACTTTGCATTCGTTTGGGGCGCGTTTGGCTGCTCGAAACGCATGAATCTTGTGTATTTGCATAAAATAAAGTGTTTTTGATCTCATAATACGAGCTGGAACGCCTACAGCGAGCGCAAAAGTCAAATGTTCAATTTCGATATAAAGCGACTTTGCATTCGTTTGGGGCGCGTTTGGCTGCTCGAAACGCATTAATCTTGCGTATGTGCATGAAATGAAGGGTTTTTGATCTCATAATACGAGCTGGAAAGCCTACAGCGAGCGCACAACTCAAATGCTCGATTTCGCTATACAGCGACTTTGGATTCGTTTGGAGCTCGTTTGGCTGCTCGAAACACATGAACCTTGCGTACTTGCATAAAATAAACGGTTTTCGATTCCATAATACGAGCTGGAACGCCTACAGCGAGCACAAAACTGTAATGATCGATACAGGTATAAAGCGATTTTGCATCCGTTTGGGGCTCGTTTGGCTGCTCAAAACGCATGAATCTTGTGTATTTGCATGAAATGAAGGGTTTTTGATCTCATAATACGAGCTGGAACGCCTACAGCGAGCGCACAACTCAAATGTTCGATTTCGCTATATAGCGACTTTGGATTCGTTTGGAGCTCGTTTGGCTGCTCGAAACGCATTAATCTTGCGTATTTGCATAAAATAAAGGGTTTTTGATTTCATAATACAGGCTGTAACGCCTACAGCGAGCGTAAAACTCAAATGCTCGATTTCGCTATACAGCGACTTTGGATTCGTTTGGAGCTCGTTTGGCTGCTAGAAACGCATTAATCTTGCGTATTTGCATGAAATGAAGGGTTTTTGATCTCATAATACGAGCTGGAACGCCTACAGCGAACGCAAAACTCAAATGCTCGATTTCGGTATAAAGCGATTTTGCATCCGTTTGGGGCTCGTTTGGCTGCTCGAAACGCATGAATCTTGTGTATTTGCATAAAATAAAGTGTTTTTGATCTCATATTACGAGCTGGAACGCCTACAGCGAGCGCAAAAGTCAAATGTTCAATTTCGATATAAAGCGACTTTGCATTCGTTTGGGGCGCGTTTGGCTGCTCGAAACGCATTAATCTTGCGTATGTGCATGAAATGAAGGGTTTTTGATCTCATAATACGAGCTGGAACGCCTACAGCGAGCGCACAACTCAAATGTTCAAATTCGATATAAAGCAACTTTGCTTTCGTTTGGGGCGCGTTTGGCTGCTCGAAACGCATGAATCTTTCGTATTTGCATGAAATGGAGTGTTTTTGATCTCATAATACGAGCTGGAACGCCTACAGCGAGCGCAAAACTCAAATGTTCAATTTCGATATAAAGCAACTTTGCATTCGTTTGGGGCGCGTTTGGCTGCTCGAAACGCATGAATCTTTCGTATTTGCATAAAATGATAGGTTTTTAATTTCGTAATAGGAGCTGGAACGCCTACAGCGAGCGCAAAACTCAAATGTTCGATTTCGCTATACAGCGACTTTGCATTCGTTTGGGGCGCGTTTGGCTGCCCGAAACGCATTAATCTTGCGTATTTGCATAAAAAGAAGTGTTTTTGATCTCATAATACGAGCTGGAAAGCCTACAGCGAGCGCAAAAATCAAATGTTCAATTTCGATATAAAGCGACTTTGCATTCGTCTGGGGCGCGTTTGACTGCTCGAAACCCATGAATCTTGCGTATTTGCATAAGATAAAGGGTTTTTGATTTCATAATACAGGCTGTAACGCCTACAGCGAGCGCAAAACTCAAATGCTCGATTTCGCTATACAGCGACTTTGGATTCGTTTGGGCCTCGTTAGGGTGCTCAAAACGCATGGATCTTGCGGATTTGCATAAAATGAAGTGTTTTTGATCTCATAATACGAGTTGGAACGCCTACAGCGAGCGCAAAACTCAAATGCTCAATTTCGGTATAAAGCGATTTTGCATCCGTTTGGGGCTCGTTTGGCTGCTCGAAACGCATGAATCTTGTGTATTTGCATAAAATAAAGTGTTTTTGATCTCATAATACGAACTGGAACGCCTACAGCGAGCGCAAAAATCAAATGTTCAATTTCGATATAAAGCGACTTTGCATTCGTCTGGGGCGCGTTTGACTGCTCGAGACCCATGAATCTTGCGTATTTGCATAAGATAAAGGGTTTTTGATTTCATAATACAGGCTGTAACGCCTACAGCGAGCGCAAAACTCAAATGCTCGATTTCGCTATACAGCGACTTTGGATTCGTTTGGAGCTCGTTTGGCTGCTCGAAACGCATTAATCTTGCGTATTTGCATGAAATGAAGGGTTTTTGATCTCATAATACGAGCTGGAACGCCTACAGCGAGCGCACAACTCAAATGTTCAAATTCGATATAAAGCAACTTTGCTTTCGTTTGGGGCGCGTTTGGCTGCTCGAAACGCATGAATCTTTCGTATTTGCATGAAATGGAGTGTTTTTGATCTCATAATACGAGCTGGAACGCCTACAGCGAGCGCAAAACTCAAATGTTCAAATTCGATATACAGCGACTTTGGATTCGTTTGGGCCTCGTTAGGGTGCTCAAAACGCATGGATCTTGCGGATTTGCATAAAATGAAGTGTTTTTGATCTCATAATACGAGTTGGAACGCCTACAGCGAGCGCAAAACTCAAATGCTCAATTTCGGTATAAAGCGATTTTGCATCCGTTTGGGGCTCGTTTGGCTGCTCGAAACGCATGAATCTTGTGTATTTGCATAAAATAAAGTGTTTTTGATCTCATAATACGAACTGGAACGCCTACAGCGAGCGCAAAAATCAAATGTTCAATTTCGATATAAAGCGACTTTGCATTCGTCTGGGGCGCGTTTGACTGCTCGAGACCCATGAATCTTGCGTATTTGCATAAGATAAAGGGTTTTTGATTTCATAATACAGGCTGTAACGCCTACAGCGAGCGCAAAACTCAAATGCTCGATTTCGCTATACAGCGACTTTGGATTCGTTTGGAGCTCGTTTGGCTGCTCGAAACGCATTAATCTTGCGTATTTGCATGAAATGAAGGGTTTTTGATCTCATAATACGAGCTGGAACGCCTACAGCGAGCGCACAACTCAAATGTTCAAATTCGATATAAAGCAACTTTGCTTTCGTTTGGGGCGCGTTTGGCTGCTCGAAACGCATGAATCTTTCGTATTTGCATGAAATGGAGTGTTTTTGATCTCATAATACGAGCTGGAACGCCTACAGCGAGCGCAAAACTCAAATGTTCAAATTCGATATAAAGCAACTTTTTGCTTCTTTTGGGGCGCGTTTGGCTGCTCGAAACGCATGAATCTTTCGTATTTGCATAAAATGATAGGTTTTTAATTTCGTAATAGGAGCTGGAACGCCTACAGCGAGCGCAAAACTCAAATGTTCGATTTCGCTATACAGCGACTTGGCATTCGTTTGGGGCGCGTTTGGCTGCCCGAAACGCATTAATCTTGCGTATTTGCATAAAAAGAAGTGTTTTTGATCTCATAATACGAGCTGGAAAGCCTACAGCGAGCGCAAAACTCAAATGTTCAATTTCGCTATACAGCGACTTTGCATTCGTTTGGGCCTCGTTAGGCTGCTCAAAACGCATGGATCTTGCGGATTTGAATAAAATGAAGTGTTTTTGATCTCATAATACGAGTTGGAACGCCTACAGCGAGCGCAAAACTCAAATGCTCAATTTCGGTATAAAGCGATTTTGCATCCGTTTGGGGCTCGTTTGGCTGCTCGAAACGCATTAATCTTGCGTATGTGCATGAAATGAAGGGTTTTTGATCTCATAATACGAGCTGGAAAGCCTACAGCGAGCGCACAACTCAAATGCTCGATTTCGCTATACAGCGACTTTGGATTCGTTTGGAGCTCGTTTGGCTGCTCGAAACGCATTAATCTTGCGTATTTGCATGAAATGATGGGTTTTTGATCTCATATTACGAGCTAGAACGCCTACAGCGAGCGCAAAATTCAAATGCTCAATTTCGGTATAAAGCGATTTTGCATCCGTTTGGGGCTCGTTTGGCTGCTCGAAACGCATGAATCTTGTGTATTTGCAAAAAATAAAGAGTTTTTGATCTCATAATACGAGCTGGAACGCCTACAGCGAGCGCAAAAATCAAATGTTCAATTTCGATATAAAGCGACTTTGCATTCGTTTGGGGCGCGTTTGACTGCTCGAAACGCATGAATCTTGCGTATTTGCATAAAATAAAGGGTTTTTGATTTCATAATACAGGCTGTAACGCCTACAGCGAGCGCAAAACTCAAATGTTCGATTTCGCTATATAGCGACTTTGCATTCGATTGGGGTTCGTTTGGCTGCTCAAAACGCATGAATCTTGCGGATTTGCATGAAATGAAGTGTTTTTGATCTCATAATACGAGCTGGAACGCCTACAGCGAGCACAAAACTCAAATGATCGATTTCGGTATAAAGCAATTTTGCATTCGTTTGGGGCTCGTTTGGCTGCTCAAAACGCATGAATATTGCGTATGTGCATAAAATGAAGTATTTTTGATCTCATAATACGAGCTGGAACGCCTACAGCGAGCGCAAAACTCAAATGTTCAATTTCGATATAAAGCAACTTTGCATTCGTTTGGGGCGCGTTTGGCTGCTCGAAACGCATGAATCTTGTGTATTTGCATAAAATAAAGTGTTTTTGATCTCATAATACGAGCTGGAACGCCTACAGCGAGCGCAAAAGTCAAATGTTCAATTTCGATATAAAGCGACTTTGCATTCGTTTGGGGCGCGTTTGGCTGCTCGAAACGCATTAATCTTGCGTATGTGCATGAAATGAAGGGTTTTTGATCTCATAATACGAGCTGGAAAGCCTACAGCGAGCGCACAACTCAAATGCTCGATTTCGCTATACAGCGACTTTGGATTCGTTTGGAGCTCGTTTGGCTGCTCGAAACACATGAACCTTGCGTACTTGCATAAAATAAACGGTTTTCGATTCCATAATACGAGCTGGAACGCCTACAGCGAGCACAAAACTGTAATGATCGATACAGGTATAAAGCGATTTTGCATCCGTTTGGGGCTCGTTTGGCTGCTCAAAACGCATGAATCTTGTGTATTTGCATGAAATGAAGGGTTTTTGATCTCATAATACGAGCTGGAACGCCTACAGCGAGCGCACAACTCAAATGTTCGATTTCGCTATATAGCGACTTTGGATTCGTTTGGAGCTCGTTTGGCTGCTCGAAACGCATTAATCTTGCGTATTTGCATAAAATAAAGGGTTTTTGATTTCATAATACAGGCTGTAACGCCTACAGCGAGCGTAAAACTCAAATGCTCGATTTCGCTATACAGCGACTTTGGATTCGTTTGGAGCTCGTTTGGCTGCTAGAAACGCATTAATCTTGCGTATTTGCATGAAATGAAGGGTTTTTGATCTCATAATACGAGCTGGAACGCCTACAGCGAACGCAAAACTCAAATGCTCGATTTCGGTATAAAGCGATTTTGCATCCGTTTGGGGCTCGTTTGGCTGCTCGAAACGCATGAATCTTGTGTATTTGCATAAAATAAAGTGTTTTTGATCTCATATTACGAGCTGGAACGCCTACAGCGAGCGCAAAAGTCAAATGTTCAATTTCGATATAAAGCGACTTTGCATTCGTTTGGGGCGCGTTTGGCTGCTCGAAACGCATTAATCTTGCGTATGTGCATGAAATGAAGGGTTTTTGATCTCATAATACGAGCTGGAACGCCTACAGCGAGCGCACAACTCAAATGTTCAAATTCGATATAAAGCAACTTTGCTTTCGTTTGGGGCGCGTTTGGCTGCTCGAAACGCATGAATCTTTCGTATTTGCATGAAATGGAGTGTTTTTGATCTCATAATACGAGCTGGAACGCCTACAGCGAGCGCAAAACTCAAATGTTCAATTTCGATATAAAGCAACTTTGCATTCGTTTGGGGCGCGTTTGGCTGCTCGAAACGCATGAATCTTTCGTATTTGCATAAAATGATAGGTTTTTAATTTCGTAATAGGAGCTGGAACGCCTACAGCGAGCGCAAAACTCAAATGTTCGATTTCGCTATACAGCGACTTTGCATTCGTTTGGGGCGCGTTTGGCTGCCCGAAACGCATTAATCTTGCGTATTTGCATAAAAAGAAGTGTTTTTGATCTCATAATACGAGCTGGAAAGCCTACAGCGAGCGCAAAAATCAAATGTTCAATTTCGATATAAAGCGACTTTGCATTCGTCTGGGGCGCGTTTGACTGCTCGAAACCCATGAATCTTGCGTATTTGCATAAGATAAAGGGTTTTTGATTTCATAATACAGGCTGTAACGCCTACAGCGAGCGCAAAACTCAAATGCTCGATTTCGCTATACAGCGACTTTGGATTCGTTTGGGCCTCGTTAGGGTGCTCAAAACGCATGGATCTTGCGGATTTGCATAAAATGAAGTGTTTTTGATCTCATAATACGAGTTGGAACGCCTACAGCGAGCGCAAAACTCAAATGCTCAATTTCGGTATAAAGCGATTTTGCATCCGTTTGGGGCTCGTTTGGCTGCTCGAAACGCATGAATCTTGTGTATTTGCATAAAATAAAGTGTTTTTGATCTCATAATACGAACTGGAACGCCTACAGCGAGCGCAAAAATCAAATGTTCAATTTCGATATAAAGCGACTTTGCATTCGTCTGGGGCGCGTTTGACTGCTCGAGACCCATGAATCTTGCGTATTTGCATAAGATAAAGGGTTTTTGATTTCATAATACAGGCTGTAACGCCTACAGCGAGCGCAAAACTCAAATGCTCGATTTCGCTATACAGCGACTTTGGATTCGTTTGGAGCTCGTTTGGCTGCTCGAAACGCATTAATCTTGCGTATTTGCATGAAATGAAGGGTTTTTGATCTCATAATACGAGCTGGAACGCCTACAGCGAGCGCACAACTCAAATGTTCAAATTCGATATAAAGCAACTTTGCTTTCGTTTGGGGCGCGTTTGGCTGCTCGAAACGCATGAATCTTTCGTATTTGCATGAAATGGAGTGTTTTTGATCTCATAATACGAGCTGGAACGCCTACAGCGAGCGCAAAACTCAAATGTTCAAATTCGATATACAGCGACTTTGGATTCGTTTGGGCCTCGTTAGGGTGCTCAAAACGCATGGATCTTGCGGATTTGCATAAAATGAAGTGTTTTTGATCTCATAATACGAGTTGGAACGCCTACAGCGAGCGCAAAACTCAAATGCTCAATTTCGGTATAAAGCGATTTTGCATCCGTTTGGGGCTCGTTTGGCTGCTCGAAACGCATGAATCTTGTGTATTTGCATAAAATAAAGTGTTTTTGATCTCATAATACGAACTGGAACGCCTACAGCGAGCGCAAAAATCAAATGTTCAATTTCGATATAAAGCGACTTTGCATTCGTCTGGGGCGCGTTTGACTGCCCGAGACCCATGAATCTTGCGTATTTGCATAAGATAAAGGGTTTTTGATTTCATAATACAGGCTGTAACGCCTACAGCGAGCGCAAAACTCAAATGCTCGATTTCGCTATACAGCGACTTTGGATTCGTTTGGAGCTCGTTTGGCTGCTCGAAACGCATTAATCTTGCGTATTTGCATGAAATGAAGGGTTTTTGATCTCATAATACGAGCTGGAACGCCTACAGCGAGCGCACAACTCAAATGTTCAAATTCGATATAAAGCAACTTTGCTTTCGTTTGGGGCGCGTTTGGCTGCTCGAAACGCATGAATCTTTCGTATTTGCATGAAATGGAGTGTTTTTGATCTCATAATACGAGCTGGAACGCCTACAGCGAGCGCAAAACTCAAATGTTCAAATTCGATATAAAGCAACTTTTTGCTTCTTTTGGGGCGCGTTTGGCTGCTCGAAACGCATGAATCTTTCGTATTTGCATAAAATGATAGGTTTTTAATTTCGTAATAGGAGCTGGAACGCCTACAGCGAGCGCAAAACTCAAATGTTCGATTTCGCTATACAGCGACTTGGCATTCGTTTGGGGCGCGTTTGGCTGCCCGAAACGCATTAATCTTGCGTATTTGCATAAAAAGAAGTGTTTTTGATCTCATAATACGAGCTGGAAAGCCTACAGCGAGCGCAAAACTCAAATGTTCAATTTCGCTATACAGCGACTTTGCATTCGTTTGGGCCTCGTTAGGCTGCTCAAAACGCATGGATCTTGCGGATTTGAATAAAATGAAGTGTTTTTGATCTCATAATACGAGTTGGAACGCCTACAGCGAGCGCAAAACTCAAATGCTCAATTTCGGTATAAAGCGATTTTGCATCCGTTTGGGGCTCGTTTGGCTGCTCGAAACGCATTAATCTTGCGTATGTGCATGAAATGAAGGGTTTTTGATCTCATAATACGAGCTGGAAAGCCTACAGCGAGCGCACAACTCAAATGCTCGATTTCGCTATACAGCGACTTTGGATTCGTTTGGAGCTCGTTTGGCTGCTCGAAACGCATTAATCTTGCGTATTTGCATGAAATGATGGGTTTTTGATCTCATATTACGAGCTAGAACGCCTACAGCGAGCGCAAAATTCAAATGCTCAATTTCGGTATAAAGCGATTTTGCATCCGTTTGGGGCTCGTTTGGCTGCTCGAAACGCATGAATCTTGTGTATTTGCAAAAAATAAAGAGTTTTTGATCTCATAATACGAGCTGGAACGCCTACAGCGAGCGCAAAAATCAAATGTTCAATTTCGATATAAAGCGACTTTGCATTCGTTTGGGGCGCGTTTGACTGCTCGAAACGCATGAATCTTGCGTATTTGCATAAAATAAAGGGTTTTTGATTTCATAATACAGGCTGTAACGCCTACAGCGAGCGCAAAACTCAAATGTTCGATTTCGCTATATAGCGACTTTGCATTCGATTGGGGTTCGTTTGGCTGCTCAAAACGCATGAATCTTGCGGATTTGCATGAAATGAAGTGTTTTTGATCTCATAATACGAGCTGGAACGCCTACAGCGAGCACAAAACTCAAATGATCGATTTCGGTATAAAGCAATTTTGCATTCGTTTGGGGCTCGTTTGGCTGCTCAAAACGCATGAATATTGCGTATGTGCATAAAATGAAGTATTTTTGATCTCATAATACGAGCTGGAACGCCTACAGCGAGCGCAAAACTCAAATGTTCAATTTCGATATAAAGCAACTTTGCATTCGTTTGGGGCGCGTTTGGCTGCTCGAAACGCATGAATCTTGTGTATTTGCATAAAATAAAGTGTTTTTGATCTCATAATACGAGCTGGAACGCCTACAGCGAGCGCAAAAGTCAAATGTTCAATTTCGATATAAAGCGACTTTGCATTCGTTTGGGGCGCGTTTGGCTGCTCGAAACGCATTAATCTTGCGTATGTGCATGAAATGAAGGGTTTTTGATCTCATAATACGAGCTGGAAAGCCTACAGCGAGCGCACAACTCAAATGCTCGATTTCGCTATACAGCGACTTTGGATTCGTTTGGAGCTCGTTTGGCTGCTCGAAACACATGAACCTTGCGTACTTGCATAAAATAAACGGTTTTCGATTCCATAATACGAGCTGGAACGCCTACAGCGAGCACAAAACTGTAATGATCGATACAGGTATAAAGCGATTTTGCATCCGTTTGGGGCTCGTTTGGCTGCTCAAAACGCATGAATCTTGTGTATTTGCATGAAATGAAGGGTTTTTGATCTCATAATACGAGCTGGAACGCCTACAGCGAGCGCACAACTCAAATGTTCGATTTCGCTATATAGCGACTTTGGATTCGTTTGGAGCTCGTTTGGCTGCTCGAAACGCATTAATCTTGCGTATTTGCATAAAATAAAGGGTTTTTGATTTCATAATACAGGCTGTAACGCCTACAGCGAGCGTAAAACTCAAATGCTCGATTTCGCTATACAGCGACTTTGGATTCGTTTGGAGCTCGTTTGGCTGCTAGAAACGCATTAATCTTGCGTATTTGCATGAAATGAAGGGTTTTTGATCTCATAATACGAGCTGGAACGCCTACAGCGAACGCAAAACTCAAATGCTCGATTTCGGTATAAAGCGATTTTGCATCCGTTTGGGGCTCGTTTGGCTGCTCGAAACGCATGAATCTTGTGTATTTGCATAAAATAAAGTGTTTTTGATCTCATATTACGAGCTGGAACGCCTACAGCGAGCGCAAAAGTCAAATGTTCAATTTCGATATAAAGCGACTTTGCATTCGTTTGGGGCGCGTTTGGCTGCTCGAAACGCATTAATCTTGCGTATGTGCATGAAATGAAGGGTTTTTGATCTCATAATACGAGCTGGAACGCCTACAGCGAGCGCACAACTCAAATGTTCAAATTCGATATAAAGCAACTTTGCTTTCGTTTGGGGCGCGTTTGGCTGCTCGAAACGCATGAATCTTTCGTATTTGCATGAAATGGAGTGTTTTTGATCTCATAATACGAGCTGGAACGCCTACAGCGAGCGCAAAACTCAAATGTTCAATTTCGATATAAAGCAACTTTGCATTCGTTTGGGGCGCGTTTGGCTGCTCGAAACGCATGAATCTTTCGTATTTGCATAAAATGATAGGTTTTTAATTTCGTAATAGGAGCTGGAACGCCTACAGCGAGCGCAAAACTCAAATGTTCGATTTCGCTATACAGCGACTTTGCATTCGTTTGGGGCGCGTTTGGCTGCCCGAAACGCATTAATCTTGCGTATTTGCATAAAAAGAAGTGTTTTTGATCTCATAATACGAGCTGGAAAGCCTACAGCGAGCGCAAAAATCAAATGTTCAATTTCGATATAAAGCGACTTTGCATTCGTCTGGGGCGCGTTTGACTGCTCGAAACCCATGAATCTTGCGTATTTGCATAAGATAAAGGGTTTTTGATTTCATAATACAGGCTGTAACGCCTACAGCGAGCGCAAAACTCAAATGCTCGATTTCGCTATACAGCGACTTTGGATTCGTTTGGGCCTCGTTAGGGTGCTCAAAACGCATGGATCTTGCGGATTTGCATAAAATGAAGTGTTTTTGATCTCATAATACGAGTTGGAACGCCTACAGCGAGCGCAAAACTCAAATGCTCAATTTCGGTATAAAGCGATTTTGCATCCGTTTGGGGCTCGTTTGGCTGCTCGAAACGCATGAATCTTGTGTATTTGCATAAAATAAAGTGTTTTTGATCTCATAATACGAACTGGAACGCCTACAGCGAGCGCAAAAATCAAATGTTCAATTTCGATATAAAGCGACTTTGCATTCGTCTGGGGCGCGTTTGACTGCTCGAGACCCATGAATCTTGCGTATTTGCATAAGATAAAGGGTTTTTGATTTCATAATACAGGCTGTAACGCCTACAGCGAGCGCAAAACTCAAATGCTCGATTTCGCTATACAGCGACTTTGGATTCGTTTGGAGCTCGTTTGGCTGCTCGAAACGCATTAATCTTGCGTATTTGCATGAAATGAAGGGTTTTTGATCTCATAATACGAGCTGGAACGCCTACAGCGAGCGCACAACTCAAATGTTCAAATTCGATATAAAGCAACTTTGCTTTCGTTTGGGGCGCGTTTGGCTGCTCGAAACGCATGAATCTTTCGTATTTGCATGAAATGGAGTGTTTTTGATCTCATAATACGAGCTGGAACGCCTACAGCGAGCGCAAAACTCAAATGTTCAAATTCGATATACAGCGACTTTGGATTCGTTTGGGCCTCGTTAGGGTGCTCAAAACGCATGGATCTTGCGGATTTGCATAAAATGAAGTGTTTTTGATCTCATAATACGAGTTGGAACGCCTACAGCGAGCGCAAAACTCAAATGCTCAATTTCGGTATAAAGCGATTTTGCATCCGTTTGGGGCTCGTTTGGCTGCTCGAAACGCATGAATCTTGTGTATTTGCATAAAATAAAGTGTTTTTGATCTCATAATACGAACTGGAACGCCTACAGCGAGCGCAAAAATCAAATGTTCAATTTCGATATAAAGCGACTTTGCATTCGTCTGGGGCGCGTTTGACTGCCCGAGACCCATGAATCTTGCGTATTTGCATAAGATAAAGGGTTTTTGATTTCATAATACAGGCTGTAACGCCTACAGCGAGCGCAAAACTCAAATGCTCGATTTCGCTATACAGCGACTTTGGATTCGTTTGGAGCTCGTTTGGCTGCTCGAAACGCATTAATCTTGCGTATTTGCATGAAATGAAGGGTTTTTGATCTCATAATACGAGCTGGAACGCCTACAGCGAGCGCACAACTCAAATGTTCAAATTCGATATAAAGCAACTTTGCTTTCGTTTGGGGCGCGTTTGGCTGCTCGAAACGCATGAATCTTTCGTATTTGCATGAAATGGAGTGTTTTTGATCTCATAATACGAGCTGGAACGCCTACAGCGAGCGCAAAACTCAAATGTTCAAATTCGATATAAAGCAACTTTTTGCTTCTTTTGGGGCGCGTTTGGCTGCTCGAAACGCATGAATCTTTCGTATTTGCATAAAATGATAGGTTTTTAATTTCGTAATAGGAGCTGGAACGCCTACAGCGAGCGCAAAACTCAAATGTTCGATTTCGCTATACAGCGACTTGGCATTCGTTTGGGGCGCGTTTGGCTGCCCGAAACGCATTAATCTTGCGTATTTGCATAAAAAGAAGTGTTTTTGATCTCATAATACGAGCTGGAAAGCCTACAGCGAGCGCAAAACTCAAATGTTCAATTTCGCTATACAGCGACTTTGCATTCGTTTGGGCCTCGTTAGGCTGCTCAAAACGCATGGATCTTGCGGATTTGAATAAAATGAAGTGTTTTTGATCTCATAATACGAGTTGGAACGCCTACAGCGAGCGCAAAACTCAAATGCTCAATTTCGGTATAAAGCGATTTTGCATCCGTTTGGGGCTCGTTTGGCTGCTCGAAACGCATTAATCTTGCGTATGTGCATGAAATGAAGGGTTTTTGATCTCATAATACGAGCTGGAAAGCCTACAGCGAGCGCACAACTCAAATGCTCGATTTCGCTATACAGCGACTTTGGATTCGTTTGGAGCTCGTTTGGCTGCTCGAAACGCATTAATCTTGCGTATTTGCATGAAATGATGGGTTTTTGATCTCATATTACGAGCTAGAACGCCTACAGCGAGCGCAAAATTCAAATGCTCAATTTCGGTATAAAGCGATTTTGCATCCGTTTGGGGCTCGTTTGGCTGCTCGAAACGCATGAATCTTGTGTATTTGCAAAAAATAAAGAGTTTTTGATCTCATAATACGAGCTGGAACGCCTACAGCGAGCGCAAAAATCAAATGTTCAATTTCGATATAAAGCGACTTTGCATTCGTTTGGGGCGCGTTTGACTGCTCGAAACGCATGAATCTTGCGTATTTGCATAAAATAAAGGGTTTTTGATTTCATAATACAGGCTGTAACGCCTACAGCGAGCGCAAAACTCAAATGTTCGATTTCGCTATATAGCGACTTTGCATTCGTTTGGGGTTCGTTTGGCTGCTCAAAACGCATGAATCTTGCGGATTTGCATGAAATGAAGTGTTTTTGATCTCATAATACGAGCTGGAACGCCTACAGCGAGCACAAAACTCAAATGATCGATTTCGGTATAAAGCAATTTTGCATTCGTTTGGGGCTCGTTTGGCTGCTCAAAACGCATGAATATTGCGTATGTGCATAAAATGAAGTATTTTTGATCTCATAATACGAACTGGAACGCCTACAGCGAGCGCAAAAATCAAATGTTCAATTTCGATATAAAGCGACTTTGCATTCGTCTGGGGCGCGTTTGACTGCTCGAAACCCATGAATCTTGCGTATTTGCATAAGATAAAGGGTTTTTGATTTCATAATACAGGCTGTAACGCCTACAGCGAGCGCAAAACTCAAATGCTCGATTTCGCTATACAGCGACTTTGGATTCGTTTGGAGCTCGTTTGGCTGCTCGAAACGCATTAATCTTGCGTACTTGCATAAAATAAACGGTTTTCGATTCCATAATACGAGCTGGAACGCCTACAGCGAGCACAAAACTGTAATGATCGATACAGGTATAAAGCGATTTTGCATCCGTTTGGGGCTCGTTTGGCTGCTCGAAACGCATTAATCTTGTGTATTTGCATAAAATAAAGTGTTTTTGATCTCATAATACGAGCTGGAACGCCTACAGCGAGCGCAAAAGTCAAATGTTCAATTTCGATATAAAGCGACTTTGCATTCGTTTGGGGCGCGTTTGGCTGCTCGAAATGCATTAATCTTGCGGATTTGCATGAAATGAAGTGTTTTTGATCTCATAATACGAGCTGGAACGCCTACAGCGAGCACAAAACTCAAATGATCGATTTCGGTATAAAGCAATTTTGCATTCGTTTGGGGCTCGTTTGGCTGCTCAAAACGCATGAATATTGCGTATTTGCATAAAATGAAGTGTTTTTGATCTCATAATACGAGCTGGAACGCCTACAGCGAGCGAAAAACTGTAATGATCGATACAGGTATAAAGCGATTTTGCATCCGTTTGGGGCTCGTTTGGCTGCTCAAAACGCATGAATCTTGTGTATTTGCATGAAATGAAGGGTTTTTGATCTCATAATACTAGCTGGAACGCCTACAGCGAGCGCACAACTCAAATGTTCGATTTCGCTATATAGCGACTTTGGATTCGTTTGGAGCTCGTTTGGCTGCTCGAAACGCATTAATCTTGCGTATTTGCATAAAATAAAGGGTTTTTGATTTCATAATACAGGCTGTAACGCCTACAGCGAGCGTAAAACTCAAATGCTCGATTTCGCTATACAGCGACTTTTGATTCGTTTGGAGCTCGTTTGGCTGCTAGAAACGCATTAATCTTGCGTATTTGCATGAAATGAAGGGTTTTTGATCTCATAATACGAGCTGGAACGCCTACAGCGAGCGCAAAACTCAAATGCTCGATTTCGGTATAAAGCGATTTTGCATCCGTTTGGGGCTCGTTTGGCTGCTCGAAACGCATGAATCTTGTGTATTTGCATAAAATAAAGTGTTTTTGATCTCATAATACGAACTGGAACGCCTACAGCGAGCGCAAAAATCAAATGTTCAATTTCGATATAAAGCGACTTTGCATTCGTTTGGGGCGCGTTTGACTGCTCGAAACGCATGAATCTTGCGCATTTGCATAAGATAAAGGGTTTTTGATTTCATAATACAGGCTGTAACGCCTACAGCGAGCGCAAAACTCAAATGCTCGATTTCGCTATACAGCGACTTTGGATTCGTTTGGAGCTCGTTTGGCTCCTCGAAACGCATTAATCTTGCGTATTTGCATGAAATGAAGGGTTTTTGATCTCATAATACGAGCTGGAACGCCTACAGCGAGCGCAAAACTCAAATGTTCAATTTCGATATAAAGCAACTTTGCATTCGTTTGGGGCGCGTTTGGCTGCTCGAAACGCATGAATCTTTCGTATTTGCATAAAATGATAGGTTTTTAATTTCGTAATAGGAGCTGGAACGCCTACAGCGAGCGCAAAACTCAAATGTTCGATTTCGCTATACAGCGACTTTGCATTCGTTTGGGGCGCGTTTGGCTGCCCGAAACGCATTAATCTTGCGTATTTGCATAAAAAGAAGTGTTTTTGATCTCATAATACGAGCTGGAAAGCCTACAGCGAGCGCAAAACTCAAATGTTCAATTTCGCTATACAGCGACTTTGCATTCGTTTGGGCCTCGTTAGGCTGCTCAAAACGCATGGATCTTGCGGATTTGCATAAAATGAAGTGTTTTTGATCTCATAATACGAGTTGGAACGCCTACAGCGAGCGCAAAACTCAAATGCTCAATTTCGGTATAAAGCGATTTTGCATCCGTTTGGGGCTCGTTTGGCTCCTCGAAACGCATGAATCTTGTGTATTTGCATAAAATAAAGCGTTTTTGATCTCATAATACGAGCTGGAACGCCTACAGCGAGCGAAAAACTCAAATGCTCGATTTCGCTATAAAGCGACTTTGCATTCGTTTGGGGCTCGTTTGGCTGCTCGAAACACATGAACCTTGCGTACTTGCATAAAATAAACGGTTTTCGATTCCATAATACGAGCTGGAACGCCTACAGCGAGCACAAAACTGTAATGATCGATACAGGTATAAAGCGATTTTGCATCCGTTTGGGGCTCGTTTGGCTGCTCAAAACGCATGAATCTTGTGTATTTGCATGAAATGAAGGGTTTTTGATCTCATAATACGAGCTGGAACGCCTACAGCGAGCGCACAACTCAAATGTTCGATTTCGCTATATAGCGACTTTGGATTCGTTTGGAGCTCGTTTGGCTGCTCGAAACGCATTAATCTTGCGTATTTGCATAAAATAAAGGGTTTTTGATTTCATAATACAGGCTGTAACGCCTACAGCGAGCGTAAAACTCAAATGCTCGATTTCGCTATACAGCGACTTTGGATTCGTTTGGAGCTCGTTTGGCTGCTAGAAACGCATTAATCTTGCGTATTTGCATGAAATGAAGGGTTTTTGATCTCATAATACGAGCTGGAACGCCTACAGCGAGCGCAAAACTCAAATGCTCGATTTCGGTATAAAGCGATTTTGCATCCGTTTGGGGCTCGTTTGGCTGCTCGAAACGCATGAATCTTGTGTATTTGCATAAAATAAAGTGTTTTTGATCTCATATTACGAGCTGGAACGCCTACAGCGAGCGCAAAAGTCAAATGTTCAATTTCCATATAAAGCGACTTTGCATTCGTTTGGGGCGCGTTTGGCTGCTCGAAACGCATTAATCTTGCGTATGTGCATGAAATGAAGGGTTTTTGATCTCATAATACGAGCTGGAACGCCTACAGCGAGCGCACAACTCAAATGTTCAAATTCGATATAAAGCAACTTTGCTTTCGTTTGGGGCGCGTTTGGCTGCTCGAAACGCATGAATCTTTCGTATTTGCATGAAATGGAGTGTTTTTGATCTCATAATACGAGCTGGAACGCCTACAGCGAGCGCAAAACTCAAATGTTCAATTTCGATATAAAGCAACTTTGCATTCGTTTGGGGCGCGTTTGGCTGCTCGAAACGCATGAATCTTTCGTATTTGCATAAAATGATAGGTTTTTAATTTCGTAATAGGAGCTGGAACGCCTACAGCGAGCGCAAAACTCAAATGTTCGATTTCGCTATACAGCGACTTTGCATTCGTTTGGGGCGCGTTTGGCTGCCCGAAACGCATTAATCTTGCGTATTTGCATAAAAAGAAGTGTTTTTGATCTCATAATACGAGCTGGAAAGCCTACAGCGAGCGCAAAACTCAAATGTTCAATTTCGCTATACAGCGACTTTGCATTCGTTTGGGCCTCGTTAGGCTGCTCAAAACGCATGGATCTTGCGGATTTGCATAAAATGAAGTGTTTTTGATCTCATAATACGAGTTGGAACGCCTACAGCGAGCGCAAAACTCAAATGCTCAATTTCGGTATAAAGCGATTTTGCATCCGTTTGGGGCTCGTTTGGCTCCTCGAAACGCATGAATCTTGTGTATTTGCATAAAATAAAGTGTTTTTGATCTCATAATACGAGCTGGAACGCCTACAGCGAGCGCAAAAGTCAAATGTTCAATTTCGATATAAAGCGACTTTGCATTCGTTTGGGGCGCGTTTGGATGCTCGAAACGCATTAATCTTGCGTATGTGCATGAAATGAAGGGTTTTTGATCTCATAATACGAGCTGGAACGCCTACAGCGAGCGCACAACTCAAATGTTCAAATTCGATATAAAGCAACTTTGCTTTCGTTTGGGGCGCGTTTGGCTGCTCGAAACGCATGAATCTTTCGTATTTGCATGAAATGGAGTGTTTTTGATCTCATAATACGAGCTGGAACGCCTACAGCGAGCGCAAAACTCAAATGTTCAATTTCGATATAAAGCAACTTTGCATTCGTTTGGGGCGCGTTTGGCTGCTCGAAACGCATGAATCTTTCGTATTTGCATAAAATGATAGGTTTTAAATTTCGTAATAGGAGCTGGAACGCCTACAGCGAGCGCAAAACTCAAATGTTCGATTTCGCTATACAGCGACTTTGCATTCGTTTGGGGCGCGTTTGGCTGCCCGAAACGCATTAATCTTGCGTATTTGCATAAAAAGAAGTGTTTTTGATCTCATAATACGAGCTGGAAAGCCTACAGCGAGCGCAAAACTCAAATGTTCAATTTCGCTATACAGCGACTTTGCATTCGTTTGGGCCTCGTTAGGCTGCTCAAAACGCATGGATCTTGCGGATTTGCATAAAATGAAGTGTTTTTGATCTCATAATACGAGTTGGAACGCCTACAGCGAGCGCAAAACTCAAATGCTCAATTTCGGTATAAAGCGATTTTGCATCCGTTTGGGGCTCGTTTGGCTCCTCGAAACGCATGAATCTTGTGTATTTGCATAAAATAAAGTGTTTTTGATCTCATAATACGAGCTGGAACGCCTACAGCGAGCGCAAAAATCAAATGTTCGATTTCGCTATACAGCGACTTGGCATTCGTTTGGGGCGCGTTTGGCTGCCCGAAACGCATTAATCTTGCGTATTTGCATAAAAAGAAGTGTTTTTGATCTCATAATACGAGCTGGAAAGCCTACAGCGAGCGCAAAACTCAAATGTTCAATTTCGCTATACAGCGACTTTGCATTCGTTTGGGCCTCGTTAGGCTGCTCGAAACGCATGAATCTTTCGTATTTGCATAAAATGAAGTGTTTTTGATCTCATAATACGAGTTGGAACGCCTACAGCGAGCGCAAAACTCAAATGCTCAATTTCGGTATAAAGCGATTTTGCATCCGTTTGGGGCTCGTTTGGCTGCTCGAAACGCATGAATCTTGTGTATTTGCATAAAATAAAGTGTTTTTGATCTCATAATACGAGCTGGAACGCCTACAGCGAGCGCAAAAGTCAAATGTTCAATTTCGATATAAAGCGACTTTGCATTCGTTTGGGGCGCGTTTGGCTGCTCGAAACGCATTAATCTTGCGTATTTGCATAAAATAAAGCGTTTTTGATTTCATAATACAGGTTGTAACGCCTACAGCGAGCGCAAAACTTAAATGCTCGATTTCGCTATACAGCGACTTTGGATTCGTTTGGAGCTCGTTTGGCTGCTAGAAACGCATTCATCTTGCGTATTTGCATGAAATGAAGGGTTTTTGATCTCATAATACGAGCTGGAACGCGTACAGCGAGCGCAAAACTCAAATGCTCAATTTCGATATAAAGCAACTTTGCATTCGTTTGGGGCGCGTTTGGCTGCTCGACACGCATTAATCTTGCGTATGTGCATGAAATGAAGGGTTTTTGATCTCATAATACGAGCTGGAACGCCTACAGCGAGCGCACAACTCAAATGGTCGATTTCGCTATACAGCGACTTTGGATTCGTTTGGAGCTCGTTTGGCTGCTTGAAAAGCATTAATCTTGCGTATTTGCATGAAATAAAGGGTTTTTGATCTCATAATACGAGCTAGAACGCCTACAGCGAGCGCAAAACTCAAATGCTCGATTTCGGTATAAAGCGATTTTGCATCCGTTTGGGGCTCGTTTGGCTGCTCGAAACGCATGAATCTTGTGTATTTGCATAAAATTAAGTGTTTTTGATCTCATAATACGAGCTGGAACGCCTACAGCGAGCGCAAAAATCAAATGTTCAATTTCGATATAAAGCGACTTTGCATTCGTTTGGGGCGCGTTTGACTGCTCGAAACGCATGAATCTTGCGTATTTGCATAAGATAAAGGGTTTTTGATTTCATAATACAGGCTGTAACGCCTACAGCGAGCGCAAAACTCAAATGCTCGATTTCGCTATACAGCGACTTTGGATTCGTTTGGAGTTCGTTTGGCTGCTCGAAACGCATTAATCTTGCGTATTTGCATGAAATGAAGTGTTTTTGATCTCATAATACGAGTTGGAACGCCTACAGCGAGCGCAAAACTCAAATGTTCGATTTCGCTATACAGCGACTTTGGATTCGTTTAGAGCTCGTTTGGGTGCTCAAAACGCATGAATCTAGCGTATTTCCATAAAATTAAGTGTTCTTGATCTCATAATACGAGCTGGAACGCCTACAGCGAGCGCAAAACTCAAATGATCAATTTCGATATAAAGCAACTTTGCATTCGTTTGGGGCAGATATAGCTGCTCGAAACGCATGAGTCTTGCGTATTTGCATAAAATAAAGGGTTATTGATGTCATAATACGAGCCGGAACGCATACCGCGAGCGCAAAACTCAAATGTTCGATTTCGCTATATAGCGACTTTGCATTCGTTTGGGGCTCGTTTGGCTGCTCAAAACGCATGAATCTTGCGGATTTGCATGAAATGAAGTGTTTTTGATCTCATAATACGAGCTGGAACGCCTACAGCGAGCACAAAACTCAAATGATCGATTTCGTTATAAAGCAATTTTGCATTCGTTTGGGGCTCGTTTGGCTGCTCAAAACGCATGAATATTGCGTATTTGCATAAAAGGAAGGGTTTTTGATCTCATAATACGAGCTGGAACGCCTACAGCGAGCGCAAAACTCAAATGCTCGATTTCGGTATAAAGCGATTTTGCATCCGTTTGGGGCTCGTTTGGCTGCTCGAAACGCATGAATCTTGTGTATTTGCATAAAATAAAGTGTTTTTGATCTCATAATACGAACTGGAACGCCTACAGCGAGCGCAAAAATCAAATGTTCAATTTCGATATAAAGCGACTTTGCATTCGTTTGGGGCGCGTTTGACTGCTCGAAACGCATGAATCTTGCGTATTTGCATAAGATAAAGGGTTTTTGATTTCATAATACAGGCTGTAACGCCTACAGCGGGCGCAAAACTCAAATGCTCGATTTCGCTATACAGCGACTTTGGATTCGTTTGGAGCTCGTTTGGCTGCTCGAAACGCATTAATCTTGCGTATTTGCATGAAATGAAGGGTTTTTGATCTCATAATACGAGCTGGAACGCCTACAGCGAGCGCACAACTCAAATGTTCAAATTCGATATAAAGCAACTTTGCTTTCGTTTGGGGCGCGTTTGGCTGCTCGAAACGCATTAATCTTGCGTATTTGCATGAAATGAAGGGTTTTTGATCTCATAATACGAGCTGGAACGCCTACAGCGAGCGCAAAACTCAAATGTTCAATTTCGCTATACAGCGACTTTGCATTCGTTTGGGCCTCGTTAGGCTGCTCAAAACGCATGGGTCTTGCGGATTTGCATGAAATGGAGTGTTTTTGATCTCATAATACGAGCTGGAACGCCTACAGCGAGCGCAAAACTCAAATGTTCAATTTCGATATAAAGCAACTTTGCATTCGTTTGGGGCGCGTTTGGCTGCTCGAAACGCATGAATCTTGTGTATTTGCATAAAATAAAGTGTTTTTGATCTCATAATACGAGCTGGAACGCCTACAGCGAGCGCAAAAGTCAAATGTTCGATTTCGCTATACAGCGACTTGGCATTCGTTTGGGGCGCGTTTGGCTGCCCGAAACGCATTAATCTTGCGTATTTGCATAAAAAGAAGTGTTTTTGATCTCATAATACGAGCTGGAAAGCCTACAGCGAGCGCAAAACTCAAATGTTCAATTTCGCTATACAGCGACTTTGCATTCGTTTGGGCCTCGTTAGGCTGCTAGAAACGCATTCATCTTGCGTATTTGCATGAAATGAAGGGTTTTTGATCTCATAATACGAGCTGGAACGCCTACAGCGAGCGCAAAACTCAAATGCTCAATTTCGATATAAAGCAACTTTGCATTCGTTTGGGGCGCGTTTGGCTGCTCGACACGCATTAATCTTGCGTATGTGCATGAAATGAAGGGTTTTTGATCTCATAATACGAGCTGGAACGCCTACAGCGAGCGCACAACTCAAATGGTCGATTTCGCTATACAGCGACTTTGGATTCGTTTGGAGCTCGTTTGGCTGCTTGAAAAGCATTAATCTTGCGTATTTGCATGAAATAAAGGGTTTTTGATCTCATAATACGAGCTAGAACGCCTACAGCGAGCGCAAAACTCAAATGCTCGATTTCGATATAAAGCGATTTTGCATCCGTTTGGGGCTCGTTTGGCTGCTCGAAACGCATGAATCTTGTGTATTTGCATAAAATTAAGTGTTTTTGATCTCATAATACGAGCTGGAACGCCTACAGCGAGCGCAAAAATCAAATGTTCAATTTCGATATAAAGCGACTTTGCATTCGTTTGGGGCGCGTTTGACTGCTCGAAACGCATGAATCTTGCGTATTTGCATAAGATAAAGGGTTTTTGATTTCATAATACAGGCTGTAACGCCTACAGCGGGGGCAAAACTCAAATGCTCGATTTCGCTATACAGCGACTTTGGATTCGTTTGGAGCTCGTTTGGCTGCTCGAAACGCATTAATCTTGCGTATTTGCATGAAATGAAGGGTTTTTGATCTCATAATACGAGCTGGAACGCCTACAGCGAGCGCACAACTCAAATGTTCAAATTCGATATAAAGCAACTTTGCTTTCGTTTGGGGCGCGTTTGGCTGCTCGAAACGCATTAATCTTGCGTATTTGCATGAAATGAAGGGTTTTTGATCTCATAATACGAGCTGGAACGCCTACAGCGAGCGCAAAACTCAAATGTTCAATTTCGCTATACAGCGACTTTGCATTCGTTTGGGCCTCGTTAGGCTGCTCAAAACGCATGGGTCTTGCGGATTTGCATGAAATGGAGTGTTTTTGATCTCATAATACGAGCTGGAACGCCTACAGCGAGCGCAAAACTCAAATGTTCAATTTCGATATAAAGCAACTTTGCATTCGTTTGGGGCGCGTTTGGCTGCTCGAAACGCATGAATCTTGTGTATTTGCATAAAATAAAGTGTTTTTGATCTCATAATACGAGCTGGAACGCCTACAGCGAGCGCAAAAGTCAAATGTTCGATTTCGCTATACAGCGACTTGGCATTCGTTTGGGGCGCGTTTGGCTGCCCGAAACGCATTAATCTTGCGTATTTGCATAAAAAGAAGTGTTTTTGATCTCATAATACGAGCTGGAAAGCCTACAGCGAGCGCAAAACTCAAATGTTCAATTTCGCTATACAGCGACTTTGCATTCGTTTGGGCCTCGTTAGGCTGCTCGAAACGCATGAATCTTTCGTATTTGCATAAAATGAAGTGTTTTTGATCTCATAATACGAGTTGGAACGCCTACAGCGAGCGCAAAACTCAAATGCTCAATTTCGGTATAAAGCGATTTTGCATCCGTTTGGGGCTCGTTTGGCTGCTCGAAACGCATGAATCTTGTGTATTTGCATAAAATAAAGTGTTTTTGATCTCATAATACGAGCTGGAACGCCTACAGCGAGCGCAAAAGTCAAATGTTCAATTTCGATATAAAGCGACTTTGCATTCGTTTGGGGCGCATTTGGCTGCTCGAAACGCATTAATCTTGCGTATTTGCATAAAATAAAGCGTTTTTGATTTCATAATACAGGTTGTAACGCCTACAGCGAGCGCAAAACTTAAATGCTCGATTTCGCTATACAGCGACTTTGGATTCGTTTGGAGCTCGTTTGGCTGCTAGAAACGCATTCATCTTGCGTATTTGCATGAAATGAAGGGTTTTTGATCTCATAATACGAGCTGGAACGCCTACAGCGAGCGCAAAACTCAAATGCTCAATTTCGATATAAAGCAACTTTGCATTCGTTTGGGGCGCGTTTGGCTGCTCGACACGCATTAATCTTGCGTATGTGCATGAAATGAAGGGTTTTTGATCTCATAATACGAGCTGGAACGCCTACAGCGAGCGCACAACTCAAATGGTCGATTTCGCTATACAGCGACTTTGGATTCGTTTGGAGCTCGTTTGGCTGCTTGAAAAGCATTAATCTTGCGTATTTGCATGAAATAAAGGGTTTTTGATCTCATAATACGAGCTAGAACGCCTACAGCGAGCGCAAAACTCAAATGCTCGATTTCGATATAAAGCGATTTTGCATCCGTTTGGGGCTCGTTTGGCTGCTCGAAACGCATGAATCTTGTGTATTTGCATAAAATTAAGTGTTTTTGATCTCATAATACGAGCTGGAACGCCTACAGCGAGCGCAAAAATCAAATGTTCAATTTCGATATAAAGCGACTTTGCATTCGTTTGGGGCGCGTTTGACTGCTCGAAACGCATGAATCTTGCGTATTTGCATAAGATAAAGGGTTTTTGATTTCATAATACAGGCTGTAACGCCTACAGCGAGCGCAAAACTCAAATGCTCGATTTCGCTATACAGCGACTTTGGATTCGTTTGGAGTTCGTTTGGCTGCTCGAAACGCATTAATCTTGCGTATTTGCATGAAATGAAGTGTTTTTGATCTCATAATACGAGTTGGAACGCCTACAGCGAGCGCAAAACTCAAATGTTCGATTTCGCTATACAGCGACTTTGGATTCGTTTAGAGCTCGTTTGGGTGCTCAAAACGCATGAATCTAGCGTATTTCCATAAAATTAAGTGTTCTTGATCTCATAATACGAGCTGGAACGCCTACAGCGAGCGCAAAACTCAAATGATCAATTTCGATATAAAGCAACTTTGCATTCGTTTGGGGCAGATATAGCTGCTCGAAACGCATGAGTCTTGCGTATTTGCATAAAATAAAGGGTTATTGATGTCATAATACGAGCCGGAACGCATACCGCGAGCGCAAAACTCAAATGTTCGATTTCGCTATATAGCGACTTTGCATTCGTTTGGGGCTCGTTTGGCTGCTCAAAACGCATGAATCTTGCGGATTTGCATGAAATGAAGTGTTTTTGATCTCATAATACGAGCTGGAACGCCTACAGCGAGCACAAAACTCAAATGATCGATTTCGTTATAAAGCAATTTTGCATTCGTTTGGGGCTCGTTTGGCTGCTCAAAACGCATGAATATTGCGTATTTGCATAAAAGGAAGGGTTTTTGATCTCATAATACGAGCTGGAACGCCTACAGCGAGCGCAAAACTCAAATGCTCGATTTCGGTATAAAGCGATTTTGCATCCGTTTGGGGCTCGTTTGGCTGCTCGAAACGCATGAATCTTGTGTATTTGCATAAAATAAAGTGTTTTTGATCTCATAATACGAACTGGAACGCCTACAGCGAGCGCAAAAATCAAATGTTCAATTTCGATATAAAGCGACTTTGCATTCGTTTGGGGCGCGTTTGACTGCTCGAAACGCATGAATCTTGCGTATTTGCATAAGATAAAGGGTTTTTGATTTCATAATACAGGCTGTAACGCCTACAGCGGGCGCAAAACTCAAATGCTCGATTTCGCTATACAGCGACTTTGGATTCGTTTGGAGCTCGTTTGGCTGCTCGAAACGCATTAATCTTGCGTATTTGCATGAAATGAAGGATTTTTGATCTCATAATACGAGCTGGAACGCCTACAGCGAGCGCACAACTCAAATGTTCAAATTCGATATAAAGCAACTTTGCTTTCGTTTGGGGCGCGTTTGGCTGCTCGAAACGCATTAATCTTGCGTATTTGCATGAAATGAAGGGTTTTTGATCTCATAATACGAGCTGGAACGCCTACAGCGAGCGCAAAACTCAAATGTTCAATTTCGCTATACAGCGACTTTGCATTCGTTTGGGCCTCGTTAGGCTGCTCAAAACGCATGGGTCTTGCGGATTTGCATGAAATGGAGTGTTTTTGATCTCATAATACGAGCTGGAACGCCTACAGCGAGCGCAAAACTCAAATGTTCAATTTCGATATAAAGCAACTTTGCATTCGTTTGGGGCGCGTTTGGCTGCTCGAAACGCATGAATCTTGTGTATTTGCATAAAATAAAGTGTTTTTGATCTCATAATACGAGCTGGAACGCCTACAGCGAGCGCAAAAGTCAAATGTTCGATTTCGCTATACAGCGACTTGGCATTCGTTTGGGGCGCGTTTGGCTGCCCGAAACGCATTAATCTTGCGTATTTGCATAAAAAGAAGTGTTTTTGATCTCATAATACGAGCTGGAAAGCCTACAGCGAGCGCAAAACTCAAATGTTCAATTTCGCTATACAGCGACTTTGCATTCGTTTGGGCCTCGTTAGGCTGCTCGAAACGCATGAATCTTTCGTATTTGCATAAAATGAAGTGTTTTTGATCTCATAATACGAGTTGGAACGCCTACAGCGAGCGCAAAACTCAAATGCTCAATTTCGGTATAAAGCGATTTTGCATCCGTTTGGGGCTCGTTTGGCTGCTCGAAACGCATGAATCTTGTGTATTTGCATAAAATAAAGTGTTTTTGATCTCATAATACGAGCTGGAACGCCTACAGCGAGCGCAAAAGTCAAATGTTCAATTTCGATATAAAGCGACTTTGCATTCGTTTGGGGCGCGTTTGGCTGCTCGAAACGCATTAATCTTGCGTATTTGCATAAAATAAAGCGTTTTTGATTTCATAATACAGGTTGTAACGCCTACAGCGAGCGCAAAACTTAAATGCTCGATTTCGCTATACAGCGACTTTGGATTCGTTTGGAGCTCGTTTGGCTGCTAGAAACGCATTCATCTTGCGTATTTGCATGAAATGAAGGGTTTTTGATCTCATAATACGAGCTGGAACGCCTACAGCGAGCGCAAAACTCAAATGCTCAATTTCGATATAAAGCAACTTTGCATTCGTTTGGGGCGCGTTTGGCTGCTCGACACGCATGAATCTTGTGTATTTGCATGAAATGAAGGGTTTTTGATCTCATAATACGAGCTGGAACGCCTACAGCGAGCGCACAACTCAAATGTTCGATTTCGCTATATAGCGACTTTGGATTCGTTTGGAGCTCGTTTGGCTGCTCGAAACGCATTAATCTTGCGTATTTGCATAAAATAAAGGGTTTTTGATTTCATAATACAGGCTGTAACGCCTACAGCGAGCGTAAAACTCAAATGCTCGATTTCGCTATACAGCGACTTTGGATTCGTTTGGAGCTCGTTTGGCTGCTAGAAACGCATTAATCTTGCGTATTTGCATGAAATGAAGGGTTTTTGATCTCATAATACGAGCTGGAACGCCTACAGCGAACGCAAAACTCAAATGCTCGATTTCGGTATAAAGCGATTTTGCATCCGTTTGGGGCTCGTTTGGCTGCTCGAAACGCATGAATCTTGTGTATTTGCATAAAATAAAGTGTTTTTGATCTCATATTACGAGCTGGAACGCCTACAGCGAGCGCAAAAGTCAAATGTTCAATTTCGATATAAAGCGACTTTGCATTCGTTTGGGGCGCGTTTGGCTGCTCGAAACGCTTTAATCTTGCGTATGTGCATGAAATGAAGGGTTTTTGATCTCATAATACGAGCTGGAACGCCTACAGCGAGCGCACAACTCAAATGTTCAAATTCGATATAAAGCAACTTTGCTTTCGTTTGGGGCGCGTTTGGCTGCTCGAAACGCATGAATCTTTCGTATTTGCATGAAATGGAGTGTTTTTGATCTCATAATACGAGCTGGAACGCCTACAGCGAGCGCAAAACTCAAATGTTCAATTTCGATATAAAGCAACTTTGCATTCGTTTGGGGCGCGTTTGGCTGCTCGAAACGCATGAATCTTTCGTATTTGCATAAAATGATAGGTTTTTAATTTCGTAATAGGAGCTGGAACGCCTACAGCGAGCGCAAAACTCAAATGTTCGATTTCGCTATACAGCGACTTTGCATTCGTTTGGGGCGCGTTTGGCTGCCCGAAACGCATTAATCTTGCGTATTTGCATAAAAAGAAGTGTTTTTGATCTCATAATACGAGCTGGAAAGCCTACAGCGAGCGCAAAAATCAAATGTTCAATTTCGATATAAAGCGACTTTGCATTCGTCTGGGGCGCGTTTGACTGCTCGAAACCCATGAATCTTGCGTATTTGCATAAGATAAAGGGTTTTTGATTTCATAATACAGGCTGTAACGCCTACAGCGAGCGCAAAACTCAAATGCTCGATTTCGCTATACAGCGACTTTGGATTCGTTTGGAGCTCGTTTGGCTGCTCGAAACGCATTAATCTTGCGTATTTGCATGAAATGAAGGGTTTTTGATCTCATAATACGAGCTGGAACGCCTACAGCGAGCGCACAACTCAAATGTTCAAATTCGATATAAAGCAACTTTGCTTTCGTTTGGGGCGCGTTTGGCTGCTCGAAACGCATGAATCTTTCGTATTTGCATGAAATGGAGTGTTTTTGATCTCATAATACGAGCTGGAACGCCTACAGCGAGCGCAAAACTCAAATGTTCAAATTCGATATAAAGCAACTTTGCTTCTTTTGGGGCGCGTTTGGCTGCTCGAAACGCATGAATCTTTCGTATTTGCATAAAATGATAGGTTTTTAATTTCGTAATAGGAGCTGGAACGCCTACAGCGAGCGCAAAACTCAAATGTTCGATTTCGCTATACAGCGACTTGGCATTCGTTTGGGGCGCGTTTGGCTGCCCGAAACGCATTAATCTTGCGTATTTGCATAAAAAGAAGTGTTTTTGATCTCATAATACGAGCTGGAAAGCCTACAGCGAGCGCAAAACTCAAATGTTCAATTTCGCTATACAGCGACTTTGCATTCGTTTGGGCCTCGTTAGGCTGCTCAAAACGCATGGATCTTGCGGATTTGCATAAAATGAAGTGTTTTTGATCTCATAATACGAGTTGGAACGCCTACAGCGAGCGCAAAACTCAAATGCTCAATTTCGGTATAAAGCGATTTTGCATCCGTTTGGGGCTCGTTTGGCTGCTCGAAACGCATGAATCTTGTGTATTTGCATAAAATTAAGTGTTTTTGATCTCATAATACGAGCTGGAACGCCTACAGCGAGCGCAAAAATCAAATGTTCAATTTCGATATAAAGCGACTTTGCATTCGTTTGGGGCGCGTTTGACTGCTCGAAACGCATGAATCTTGCGTATTTGCATAAGATAAAGGGTTTTTGATTTCATAATACAGGCTGTAACGCCTACAGCGAGCGCAAAACTCAAATGCTCGATTTCGCTATACAGCGACTTTGGATTCGTTTGGAGTTCGTTTGGCTGCTCGAAACGCATTAATCTTGCGTATTTGCATGAAATGAAGTGTTTTTGATCTCATAATACGAGTTGGAACGCCTACAGCGAGCGCAAAACTCAAATGTTCGATTTCGCTATACAGCGACTTTGGATTCGTTTAGAGCTCGTTTGGGTGCTCAAAACGCATGAATCTAGCGTATTTCCATAAAATTAAGTGTTCTTGATCTCATAATACGAGCTGGAACGCCTACAGCGAGCGCAAAACTCAAATGATCAATTTCGATATAAAGCAACTTTGCATTCGTTTGGGGCAGATATAGCTGCTCGAAACGCATGAGTCTTGCGTATTTGCATAAAATAAAGGGTTATTGATGTCATAATACGAGCCGGAACGCATACCGCGAGCGCAAAACTCAAATGTTCGATTTCGCTATATAGCGACTTTGCATTCGTTTGGGGCTCGTTTGGCTGCTCAAAACGCATGAATCTTGCGGATTTGCATGAAATGAAGTGTTTTTGATCTCATAATACGAGCTGGAACGCCTACAGCGAGCACAAAACTCAAATGATCGATTTCGTTATAAAGCAATTTTGCATTCGTTTGGGGCTCGTTTGGCTGCTCAAAACGCATGAATATTGCGTATTTGCATAAAAGGAAGGGTTTTTGATCTCATAATACGAGCTGGAACGCCTACAGCGAGCGCAAAACTCAAATGCTCGATTTCGGTATAAAGCGATTTTGCATCCGTTTGGGGCTCGTTTGGCTGCTCGAAACGCATGAATCTTGTGTATTTGCATAAAATAAAGTGTTTTTGATCTCATAATACGAACTGGAACGCCTACAGCGAGCGCAAAAATCAAATGTTCAATTTCGATATAAAGCGACTTTGCATTCGTTTGGGGCGCGTTTGACTGCTCGAAACGCATGAATCTTGCGTATTTGCATAAGATAAAGGGTTTTTGATTTCATAATACAGGCTGTAACGCCTACAGCGGGCGCAAAACTCAAATGCTCGATTTCGCTATACAGCGACTTTGGATTCGTTTGGAGCTCGTTTGGCTGCTCGAAACGCATTAATCTTGCGTATTTGCATGAAATGAAGGGTTTTTGATCTCATAATACGAGCTGGAACGCCTACAGCGAGCGCACAACTCAAATGTTCAAATTCGATATAAAGCAACTTTGCTTTCGTTTGGGGCGCGTTTGGCTGCTCGAAACGCATTAATCTTGCGTATTTGCATGAAATGAAGGGTTTTTGATCTCATAATACGAGCTGGAACGCCTACAGCGAGCGCAAAACTCAAATGTTCAATTTCGCTATACAGCGACTTTGCATTCGTTTGGGCCTCGTTAGGCTGCTCAAAACGCATGGGTCTTGCGGATTTGCATGAAATGGAGTGTTTTTGATCTCATAATACGAGCTGGAACGCCTACAGCGAGCGCAAAACTCAAATGTTCAATTTCGATATAAAGCAACTTTGCATTCGTTTGGGGCGCGTTTGGCTGCTCGAAACGCATGAATCTTGTGTATTTGCATAAAATAAAGTGTTTTTGATCTCATAATACGAGCTGGAACGCCTACAGCGAGCGCAAAAGTCCAATGTTCAATTTCGATATAAAGCGACTTTGCATTCGTTTGGGGCGCGTTTGGCTGCTCGAAACGCATTAATCTTGCGTATGTGCATGAAATGAAGGGTTTTTGATCTCATAATACGAGCTGGAAAGCCTACAGCGAGCGCACAACTCAAATGCTCGATTTCGCTATACAGCGACTTTGGATTCGTTTGGAGCTCGTTTGGCTGCTCGAAACACATGAACCTTGCGTACTTGCATAAAATAAACGGTTTTCGATTCCATAATACGAGCTGGAACGCCTACAGCGAGCACAAAACTGTAATGATCGATACAGGTATAAAGCGATTTTGCATCCGTTTGGGGCTCGTTTGGCTGCTCAAAACGCATGAATCTTGTGTATTTGCATGAAATGAAGGGTTTTTGATCTCATAATACGAGCTGGAACGCCTACAGCGAGCGCACAACTCAAATGTTCGATTTCGCTATATAGCGACTTTGGATTCGTTTGGAGCTCGTTTGGCTGCTCGAAACGCATTAATCTTGCGTATTTGCATAAAATAAAGGGTTTTTGATTTCATAATACAGGCTGTAACGCCTACAGCGAGCGTAAAACTCAAATGCTCGATTTCGCTATACAGCGACTTTGGATTCGTTTGGAGCTCGTTTGGCTGCTAGAAACGCATTAATCTTGCGTATTTGCATGAAATTAAGGGTTTTTGATCTCATAATACGAGCTGGAACGCCTACAGCGAACGCAAAACTCAAATGCTCGATTTCGGTATAAAGCGATTTTGCATCCGTTTGGGGCTCGTTTGGCTGCTCGAAACGCATGAATCTTGTGTATTTGCATAAAATAAAGTGTTTTTGATCTCATATTACGAGCTGGAACGCCTACAGCGAGCGCAAAAGTCAAATGTTCAATTTCGATATAAAGCGACTTTGCATTCGTTTGGGGCGCGTTTGGCTGCTCGAAACGCATTAATCTTGCGTATGAGCATGAAATGAAGGGTTTTTGATCTCATAATACGAGCTGGAACGCCTACAGCGAGCGCACAACTCAAATGTTCAAATTCGATATAAAGCAACTTTGCTTTCGTTTGGGGCGCGTTTGGCTGCTCGAAACGCATGAATCTTTCGTATTTGCATGAAATGGAGTGTTTTTGATCTCATAATACGAGCTGGAACGCCTACAGCGAGCGCAAAACTCAAATGTTCAATTTCGATATAAAGCAACTTTGCATTCGTTTGGGGCGCGTTTGGCTGCTCGAAACGCATGAATCTTTCGTATTTGCATAAAATGATAGGTTTTTAATTTCGTAATAGGAGCTGGAACGCCTACAGCGAGCGCAAAACTCAAATGTTCGATTTCGCTATACAGCGACTTTGCATTCGTTTGGGGCGCGTTTGGCTGCCCGAAACGCATTAATCTTGCGTATTTGCATAAAAAGAAGTGTTTTTGATCTCATAATACGAGCTGGAAAGCCTACAGCGAGCGCAAAAATCAAATGTTCAATTTCGATATAAAGCGACTTTGCATTCGTCTGGGGCGCGTTTGACTGCTCGAAACCCATGAATCTTGCGTATTTGCATAAGATAAAGGGTTTTTGATTTCATAATACAGGCTGTAACGCCTACAGCGAGCGCAAAACTCAAATGCTCGATTTCGCTATACAGCGACTTTGGATTCGTTTGGGCCTCGTTAGGGTGCTCAAAACGCATGGATCTTGCGGATTTGCATAAAATGAAGTGTTTTTGATCTCATAATACGAGTTGGAACGCCTACAGCGAGCGCAAAACTCAAATGCTCAATTTCGGTATAAAGCGATTTTGCATCCGTTTGGGGCTCGTTTGGCTGCTCGAAACGCATGAATCTTGTGTATTTGCATAAAATAAAGTGTTTTTGATCTCATAATACGAACTGGAACGCCTACAGCGAGCGCAAAAATCAAATGTTCAATTTCGATATAAAGCGACTTTGCATTCGTCTGGGGCGCGTTTGACTGCTCGAGACCCATGAATCTTGCGTATTTGCATAAGATAAAGGGTTTTTGATTTCATAATACAGGCTGTAACGCCTACAGCGAGCGCAAAACTCAAATGCTCGATTTCGCTATACAGCGACTTTGGATTCGTTTGGAGCTCGTTTGGCTGCTCGAAACGCATTAATCTTGCGTATTTGCATGAAATGAAGGGTTTTTGATCTCATAATACGAGCTGGAACGCCTACAGCGAGCGCACAACTCAAATGTTCAAATTCGATATAAAGCAACTTTGCTTTCGTTTGGGGCGCGTTTGGCTGCTCGAAACGCATGAATCTTTCGTATTTGCATGAAATGGAGTGTTTTTGATCTCATAATACGAGCTGGAACGCCTACAGCGAGCGCAAAACTCAAATGTTCAAATTCGATATACAGCGACTTTGGATTCGTTTGGGCCTCGTTAGGGTGCTCAAAACGCATGGATCTTGCGGATTTGCATAAAATGAAGTGTTTTTGATCTCATAATACGAGTTGGAACGCCTACAGCGAGCGCAAAACTCAAATGCTCAATTTCGGTATAAAGCGATTTTGCATCCGTTTGGGGCTCGTTTGGCTGCTCGAAACGCATGAATCTTGTGTATTTGCATAAAATAAAGTGTTTTTGATCTCATAATACGAACTGGAACGCCTACAGCGAGCGCAAAAATCAAATGTTCAATTTCGATATAAAGCGACTTTGCATTCGTCTGGGGCGCGTTTGACTGCTCGAGACCCATGAATCTTGCGTATTTGCATAAGATAAAGGGTTTTTGATTTCATAATACAGGCTGTAACGCCTACAGCGAGCGCAAAACTCAAATGCTCGATTTCGCTATACAGCGACTTTGGATTCGTTTGGAGCTCGTTTGGCTGCTCGAAACGCATTAATCTTGCGTATTTGCATGAAATGAAGGGTTTTTGATCTCATAATACGAGCTGGAACGCCTACAGCGAGCGCACAACTCAAATGTTCAAATTCGATATAAAGCAACTTTGCTTTCGTTTGGGGCGCGTTTGGCTGCTCGAAACGCATGAATCTTTCGTATTTGCATGAAATGGAGTGTATTTGATCTCATAATACGAGCTGGAACGCCTACAGCGAGCGCAAAACTCAAATGTTCAAATTCGATATAAAGCAACTTTGCTTCTTTTGGGGCGCGTTTGGCTGCTCGAAACGCATGAATCTTTCGTATTTGCATAAAATGATAGGTTTTTAATTTCGTAATAGGAGCTGGAACGCCTACAGCGAGCGCAAAACTCAAATGTTCGATTTCGCTATACAGCGACTTGGCATTCGTTTGGGGCGCGTTTGGCTGCCCGAAACGCATTAATCTTGCGTATTTGCATAAAAAGAAGTGTTTTTGATCTCATAATACGAGCTGGAAAGCCTACAGCGAGCGCAAAACTCAAATGTTCAATTTCGCTATACAGCGACTTTGCATTCGTTTGGGCCTCGTTAGGCTGCTCAAAACGCATGGATCTTGCGGATTAGCATAAAATGAAGTGTTTTTGATCTCATAATACGAGTTGGAACGCCTACAGCGAGCGCAAAACTCAAATGCTCAATTTCGGTATAAAGCGATTTTGCATCCGTTTGGGGCTCGTTTGGCTGCTCGAAACGCATTAATCTTGCGTATGTGCATGAAATGAAGGGTTTTTGATCTCATAATACGAGCTGGAAAGCCTACAGCGAGCGCACAACTCAAATGCTCGATTTCGCTATACAGCGACTTTGGATTCGTTTGGAGCTCGTTTGGCTGCTCGAAACGCATTAATCTTGCGTATTTGCATGAAATGATGGGTTTTTGATCTCATATTACGAGCTAGAACGCCTACAGCGAGCGCAAAATTCAAATGCTCAATTTCGGTATAAAGCGATTTTGCATCCGTTTGGGGCTCGTTTGGCTGCTCGAAACGCATGAATCTTGTGTATTTGCAAAAAATAAAGAGTTTTTGATCTCATAATACGAGCTGGAACGCCTACAGCGAGCGCAAAAATCAAATGTTCAATTTCGATATAAAGCGACTTTGCATTCGTTTGGGGCGCGTTTGACTGCTCGAAACGCATGAATCTTGCGTATTTGCATAAAATAAAGGATTTTTGATTTCATAATACAGGCTGTAACGCCTACAGCGAGCGCAAAACTCAAATGTTCGATTTCGCTATATAGCGACTTTGCATTCGTTTGGGGTTCGTTTGGCTGCTCAAAACGCATGAATCTTGCGGATTTGCATGAAATGAAGTGTTTTTGATCTCATAATACGAGCTGGAACGCCTACAGCGAGCACAAAACTCAAATGATCGATTTCGGTATAAAGCAATTTTGCATTCGTTTGGGGCTCGTTTGGCTGCTCAAAACGCATGAATATTGCGTATGTGCATAAAATGAAGTATTTTTGATCTCATAATACGAACTGGAACGCCTACAGCGAGCGCAAAAATCAAATGTTCAATTTCGATATAAAGCGACTTTGCATTCGTCTGGGGCGCGTTTGACTGCTCGAAACCCATGAATCTTGCGTATTTGCATAAGATAAAGGGTTTTTGATTTCATAATACAGGCTGTAACGCCTACAGCGAGCGCAAAACTCAAATGCTCGATTTCGCTATACAGCGACTTTGGATTCGTTTGGAGCTCGTTTGGCTGCTCGAAACGCATTAATCTTGTGTATTTGCATAAAATAAAGTGTTTTTGATCTCATAATACGAGCTGGAACGCCTACAGCGAGCGCAAAAGTCAAATGTTCAATTTCGATATAAAGCGACTTTGCATTCGTTTGGGGCGCGTTTGGCTGCTCGAAATGCATTAATCTTGCGGATTTGCATGAAATGAAGTGTTTTTGATCTCATAATACGAGCTGGAACGCCTACAGCGAGCACAAAACTCAAATGATCGATTTCGGTATAAAGCAATTTTGCATTCGTTTGGGGCTCGTTTGGCTGCTCAAAACGCATGAATATTGCGTATTTGCATAAAATGAAGTGTTTTTGATCTCATAATACGAGCTGGAACGCCTACAGCGAGCGAAAAACTCAAATGCTCGATTTCGCTATAAAGCGACTTTGCATTCGTTTGGGGCTCGTTTGGCTGCTCGAAACACATGAACCTTGCGTACTTGCATAAAATAAACGGTTTTCGATTCCATAATACGAGCTGGAACGCCTACAGCGAGCACAAAACTGTAATGATCGATACAGGTATAAAGCGATTTTGCATCCGTTTGGGGCTCGTTTGGCTGCTCAAAACGCATGAATCTTGTGTATTTGCATGAAATGAAGGGTTTTTGATCTCATAATACGAGCTGGAACGCCTACAGCGAGCGCACAACTCAAATGTTCGATTTCGCTATATAGCGACTTTGGATTCGTTTGGAGCTCGTTTGGCTGCTCGAAACGCATTAATCTTGCGTATTTGCATAAAATAAAGGGTTTTTGATTTCATAATACAGGCTGTAACGCCTACAGCGAGCGTAAAACTCAAATGCTCGATTTCGCTATACAGCGACTTTTGATTCGTTTGGAGCTCGTTTGGCTGCTAGAAACGCATTAATCTTGCGTATTTGCATGAAATGAAGGGTTTTTGATCTCATAATACGAGCTGGAACGCCTACAGCGAGCGCAAAACTCAAATGTTCAATTTCGATATAAAGCGACTTTGCATTCGTTTGGGGCGCGTTTGACTGCTCGAAACGCATGAATCTTGCGCATTTGCATAAGATAAAGGGTTTTTGATTTCATAATACAGGCTGTAACGCCTACAGCGAGCGCAAAACTCAAATGCTCGATTTCGCTATACAGCGACTTTGGATTCGTTTGGAGCTCGTTTGGCTCCTCGAAACGCATTAATCTTGCGTATTTGCATGAAATGAAGGGTTTTTGATCTCATAATACGAGCTGGAACGCCTACAGCGAGCGCAAAACTCAAATGTTCAATTTCGATATAAAGCAACTTTGCATTCGTTTGGGGCGCGTTTGGCTGCTCGAAACGCATGAATCTTTCGTATTTGCATAAAATGATAGGTTTTTAATTTCGTAATAGGAGCTGGAACGCCTACAGCGAGCGCAAAACTCAAATGTTCGATTTCGCTATACAGCGACTTTGCATTCGTTTGGGGCGCGTTTGGCTGCCCGAAACGCATTAATCTTGCGTATTTGCATAAAAAGAAGTGTTTTTGATCTCATAATACGAGCTGGAAAGCCTACAGCGAGCGCAAAACTCAAATGTTCAATTTCGCTATACAGCGACTTTGCATTCGTTTGGGCCTCGTTAGGCTGCTCAAAACGCATGGATCTTGCGGATTTGCATAAAATGAAGTGTTTTTGATCTCATAATACGAGTTGGAACGCCTACAGCGAGCGCAAAACTCAAATGCTCAATTTCGGTATAAAGCGATTTTGCATCCGTTTGGGGCTCGTTTGGCTCCTCGAAACGCATGAATCTTGTGTATTTGCATAAAATAAAGCGTTTTTGATCTCATAATACGAGCTGGAACGCCTACAGCGAGCGAAAAACTCAAATGCTCGATTTCGCTATAAAGCGACTTTGCATTCGTTTGGGGCTCGTTTGGCTGCTCGAAACACATGAACCTTGCGTACTTGCATAAAATAAACGGTTTTCGATTCCATAATACGAGCTGGAACGCCTACAGCGAGCACAAAACTGTAATGATCGATACAGGTATAAAGCGATTTTGCATCCGTTTGGGGCTCGTTTGGCTGCTCAAAACGCATGAATCTTGTGTATTTGCATGAAATGAAGGGTTTTTGATCTCATAATACGAGCTGGAACGCCTACAGCGAGCGCACAACTCAAATGTTCGATTTCGCTATATAGCGACTTTGGATTCGTCTGGAGCTCGTTTGGCTGCTCGAAACGCATTAATCTTGCGTATTTGCATAAAATAAAGGGTTTTTGATTTCATAATACAGGCTGTAACGCCTACAGCGAGCGTAAAACTCAAATGCTCGATTTCGCTATACAGCGACTTTGGATTCGTTTGGAGCTCGTTTGGCTGCTAGAAACGCATTAATCTTGCGTATTTGCATGAAATGAAGGGTTTTTGATCTCATAATACGAGCTGGAACGCCTACAGCGAGCGCAAAACTCAAATGCTCGATTTCGGTATAAAGCGATTTTGCATCCGTTTGGGGCTCGTTTGGCTGCTCGAAACGCATGAATCTTGTGTATTTGCATAAAATAAAGTGTTTTTGATCTCATATTACGAGCTGGAACGCCTACAGCGAGCGCAAAAGTCAAATGTTCAATTTCGATATAAAGCGACTTTGCATTCGTTTGGGGCGCGTTTGGCTGCTCGAAACGCATTAATCTTGCGTATGTGCATGAAATGAAGGGTTTTTGATCTCATAATACGAGCTGGAACGCCTACAGCGAGCGCACAACTCAAATGTTCAAATTCGATATAAAGCAACTTTGCTTTCGTTTGGGGCGCGTTTGGCTGCTCGAAACGCATGAATCTTTCGTATTTGCATGAAATGGAGTGTTTTTGATCTCATAATACGAGCTGGAACGCCTACAGCGAGCGCAAAACTCAAATGTTCAATTTCGATATAAAGCAACTTTGCATTCGTTTGGGGCGCGTTTGGCTGCTCGAAACGCATGAATCTTTCGTATTTGCATAAAATGATAGGTTTTTAATTTCGTAATAGGAGCTGGAACGCCTACAGCGAGCGCAAAACTCAAATGTTCGATTTCGCTATACAGCGACTTTGCATTCGTTTGGGGCGCGTTTGGCTGCCCGAAACGCATTAATCTTGCGTATTTGCATAAAAAGAAGTGTTTTTGATCTCATAATACGAGCTGGAAAGCCTACAGCGAGCGCAAAACTCAAATGTTCAATTTCGCTATACAGCGACTTTGCATTCGTTTGGGCCTCGTTAGGCTGCTCAAAACGCATGGATCTTGCGGATTTGCATAAAATGAAGTGTTTTTGATCTCATAATACGAGTTGGAACGCCTACAGCGAGCGCAAAACTCAAATGCTCAATTTCGGTATAAAGCGATTTTGCATCCGTTTGGGGCTCGTTTGGCTCCTCGAAACGCATGAATCTTGTGTATTTGCATAAAATAAAGTGTTTTTGATCTCATAATACGAGCTGGAACGCCTACAGCGAGCGCAAAAGTCAAATGTTCAATTTCGATATAAAGCGACTTTGCATTCGTTTGGGGCGCGTTTGGCTGCTCGAAACGCATTAATCTTGCGTATGTGCATGAAATGAAGGGTTTTTGATCTCATAATACGAGCTGGAACGCCTACAGCGAGCGCACAACTCAAATGTTCAAATTCGATATAAAGCAACTTTGCTTTCGTTTGGGGCGCGTTTGGCTGCTCGAAACGCATGAATCTTTCGTATTTGCATGAAATGGAGTGTTTTTGATCTCATAATACGAGCTGGAACGCCTACAGCGAGCGCAAAACTCAAATGTTCAATTTCGATATAAAGCAACTTTGCATTCGTTTGGGGCGCGTTTGGCTGCTCGAAACGCATGAATCTTTCGTATTTGCATAAAATGATAGGTTTTTAATTTCGTAATAGGAGCTGGAACGCCTACAGCGAGCGCAAAACTCAAATGTTCGATTTCGCTATACAGCGACTTTGCATTCGTTTGGGGCGCGTTTGGCTGCCCGAAACGCATTAATCTTGCGTATTTGCATAAAAAGAAGTGTTTTTGATCTCATAATACGAGCTGGAAAGCCTACAGCGAGCGCAAAACTCAAATGTTCAATTTCGCTATACAGCGACTTTGCATTCGTTTGGGCCTCGTTAGGCTGCTCAAAACGCATGGATCTTGCGGATTTGCATAAAATGAAGTGTTTTTGATCTCATAATACGAGTTGGAACGCCTACAGCGAGCGCAAAACTCAAATGCTCAATTTCGGTATAAAGCGATTTTGCATCCGTTTGGGGCTCGTTTGGCTCCTCGAAACGCATGAATCTTGTGTATTTGCATAAAATAAAGTGTTTTTGATCTCATAATACGAGCTGGAACGCCTACAGCGAGCGCAAAAATCAAATGTTCGATTTCGCTATACAGCGACTTGGCATTCGTTTGGGGCGCGTTTGGCTGCCCGAAACGCATTAATCTTGCGTATTTGCATAAAAAGAAGTGTTTATGATCTCATAATACGAGCTGGAAAGCCTACAGCGAGCGCAAAACTCAAATGTTCAATTTCGCTATACAGCGACTTTGCATTCGTTTGGGCCTCGTTAGGCTGCTCGAAACGCATGAATCTTTCGTATTTGCATAAAATGAAGTGTTTTTGATCTCATAATACGAGTTGGAACGCCTACAGCGAGCGCAAAACTCAAATGCTCAATTTCGGTATAAAGCGATTTTGCATCCGTTTGGGGCTCGTTTGGCTGCTCGAAACGCAAGAATCTTGTGTATTTGCATAAAATAAAGTGTTTTTGATCTCATAATACGAGCTGGAACGCCTACAGCGAGCGCAAAAGTCAAATGTTCAATTTCGATATAAAGCGACTTTGCATTCGTTTGGGGCGCGTTTGGCTGCTCGAAACGCATTAATCTTGCGTATTTGCATAAAATAAAGCGTTTTTGATTTCATAATACAGGTTGTAACGCCTACAGCGAGCGCAAAACTTAAATGCTCGATTTCGCTATACAGCGACTTTGGATTCGTTTGGAGCTCGTTTGGCTGCTAGAAACGCATTCATCTTGCGTATTTGCATGAAATGAAGGGTTTTTGATCTCATAATACGAGCTGGAACGCCTACAGCGAGCGCAAAACTCAAATGCTCAATTTCGATATAAAGCAACTTTGCATTCGTTTGGGGCGCGTTTGGCTGCTCGACACGCATTAATCTTGCGTATGTGCATGAAATGAAGGGTTTTTGATCTCATAATACGAGCTGGAACGCCTACAGCGAGCGCACAACTCAAATGGGCGATTTCGCTATACAGCGACTTTGGATTCGTTTGGAGCTCGTTTGGCTGCTTGAAAAGCATTAATCTTGCGTATTTGCATGAAATAAAGGGTTTTTGATCTCATAATACGAGCTAGAACGCCTACAGCGAGCGCAAAACTCAAATGCTCGATTTCGGTATAAAGCGATTTTGCATCCGTTTGGGGCTCGTTTGGCTGCTCGAAACGCATGAATCTTGTGTATTTGCATAAAATTAAGTGTTTTTGATCTCATAATACGAGCTGGAACGCCTACAGCGAGCGCAAAAATCAAATGTTCAATTTCGATATAAAGCGACTTTGCATTCGTTTGGGGCGCGTTTGACTGCTCGAAACGCATGAATCTTGCGTATTTGCATAAGATAAAGGGTTTTTGATTTCATAATACAGGCTGTAACGCCTACAGCGAGCGCAAAACTCAAATGCTCGATTTCGCTATACAGCGACTTTGGATTCGTTTGGAGTTCGTTTGGCTGCTCGAAACGCATTAATCTTGCGTATTTGCATGAAATGAAGTGTTTTTGATCTCATAATACGAGTTGGAACGCCTACAGCGAGCGCAAAACTCAAATGTTCGATTTCGCTATACAGCGACTTTGGATTCGTTTAGAGCTCGTTTGGGTGCTCAAAACGCATGAATCTAGCGTATTTCCATAAAATTAAGTGTTCTTGATCTCATAATACGAGCTGGAACGCCTACAGCGAGCGCAAAACTCAAATGATCAATTTCGATATAAAGCAACTTTGCATTCGTTTGGGGCAGATATAGCTGCTCGAAACGCATGAGTCTTGCGTATTTGCATAAAATAAAGGGTTATTGATGTCATAATACGAGCCGGAACGCATACCGCGAGCGCAAAACTCAAATGTTCGATATCGCTATATAGCGACTTTGCATTCGTTTGGGGCTCGTTTGGCTGCTCAAAACGCATGAATCTTGCGGATTTGCATGAAATGAAGTGTTTTTGATCTCATAATACGAGCTGGAACGCCTACAGCGAGCACAAAACTCAAATGATCGATTTCGTTATAAAGCAATTTTGCATTCGTTTGGGGCTCGTTTGGCTGCTCAAAACGCATGAATATTGCGTATTTGCATAAAAGGAAGGGTTTTTGATCTCATAATACGAGCTGGAACGCCTACAGCGAGCGCAAAACTCAAATGCTCGATTTCGGTATAAAGCGATTTTGCATCCGTTTGGGGCTCGTTTGGCTGCTCGAAACGCATGAATCTTGTGTATTTGCATAAAATAAAGTGTTTTTGATCTCATAATACGAACTGGAACGCCTACAGCGAGCGCAAAAATCAAATGTTCAATTTCGATATAAAGCGACTTTGCATTCGTTTGGGGCGCGTTTGACTGCTCGAAACGCATGAATCTTGCGTATTTGCATAAGATAAAGGGTTTTTGATTTCATAATACAGGCTGTAACGCCTACAGCGGGCGCAAAACTCAAATGCTCGATTTCGCTATACAGCGACTTTGGATTCGTTTGGAGCTCGTTTGGCTGCTCGAAACGCATTAATCTTGCGTATTTGCATGAAATGAAGGGTTTTTGATCTCATAATACGAGCTGGAACGCCTACAGCGAGCGCACAACTCAAATGTTCAAATTCGATATAAAGCAACTTTGCTTTCGTTTGGGGCGCGTTTGGCTGCTCGAAACGCATTAATCTTGCGTATTTGCATGAAATGAAGGGTTTTTGATCTCATAATACGAGCTGGAACGCCTACAGCGAGCGCAAAACTCAAATGTTCAATTTCGCTATACAGCGACTTTGCATTCGTTTGGGCCTCGTTAGGCTGCTCAAAACGCATGGGTCTTGCGGATTTGCATGAAATGGAGTGTTTTTGATCTCATAATACGAGCTGGAACGCCTACAGCGAGCGCAAAACTCAAATGTTCAATTTCGATATAAAACAACTTTGCATTCGTTTGGGGCGCGTTTGGCTGCTCGAAACGCATGAATCTTGTGTATTTGCATAAAATAAAGTGTTTTTGATCTCATAATACGAGCTGGAACGCCTACAGCGAGCGCAAAAGTCAAATGTTCAATTTCGATATAAAGCGACTTTGCATTCGTTTGGGGCGCGTTTGGCTGCTCGAAACGCATTAATCTTGCGTATGTGCATGAAATGAAGGGTTTTTGATCTCATAATACGAGCTGGAAAGCCTACAGCGAGCGCACAACTCAAATGCTCGATTTCGCTATACAGCGACTTTGGATTCGTTTGGAGCTCGTTTGGCTGCTCGAAACACATGAACCTTGCGTACTTGCATAAAATAAACGGTTTTCGATTCCATAATACGAGCTGGAACGCCTACAGCGAGCACAAAACTGTAATGATCGATACAGGTATAAAGCGATTTTGCATCCGTTTGGGGCTCGTTTGGCTGCTCAAAACGCATGAATCTTGTGTATTTGCATGAAATGAAGGGTTTTTGATCTCATAATACGAGCTGGAACGCCTACAGCGAGCGCACAACTCAAATGTTCGATTTCGCTATATAGCGACTTTGGATTCGTTTGGAGCTCGTTTGGCTGCTCGAAACGCATTAATCTTGCGTATTTGCATAAAATAAAGGGTTTTTGATTTCATAATACAGGCTGTAACGCCTACAGCGAGCGTAAAACTCAAATGCTCGATTTCGCTATACAGCGACTTTGGATTCGTTTGGAGCTCGTTTGGCTGCTAGAAACGCATTAATCTTGCGTATTTGCATGAAATGAAGGGTTTTTGATCTCATAATACGAGCTGGAACGCCTACAGCGAACGCAAAACTCAAATGCTCGATTTCGGTATAAAGCGATTTTGCATCCGTTTGGGGCTCGTTTGGCTGCTCGAAACGCATGAATCTTGTGTATTTGCATAAAATAAAGTGTTTTTGATCTCATATTACGAGCTGGAACGCCTACAGCGAGCGCAAAAGTCAAATGTTCAATTTCGATATAAAGCGACTTTGCATTCGTTTGGGGCGCGTTTGGCTGCTCGAAACGCATTAATCTTGCGTATGTGCATGAAATGAAGGGTTTTTGATCTCATAATACGAGCTGGAACGCCTACAGCGAGCGCACAACTCAAATGTTCAAATTCGATATAAAGCAACTTTGCTTTCGTTTGGGGCGCGTTTGGCTGCTCGAAACGCATGAATCTTTCGTATTTGCATGAAATGGAGTGTTTTTGATCTCATAATACGAGCTGGAACGCCTACAGCGAGCGCAAAACTCAAATGTTCAATTTCGATATAAAGCAACTTTGCATTCGTTTGGGGCGCGTTTGGCTGCTCGAAACGCATGAATCTTTCGTATTTGCATAAAATGATAGGTTTTTAATTTCGTAATAGGAGCTGGAACGCCTACAGCGAGCGCAAAACTCAAATGTTCGATTTCGCTATACAGCGACTTTGCATTCGTTTGGGGCGCGTTTGGCTGCCCGAAACGCATTAATCTTGCGTATTTGCATAAAAAGAAGTGTTTTTGATCTCATAATACGAGCTGGAAAGCCTACAGCGAGCGCAAAAATCAAATGTTCAATTTCGATATAAAGCGACTTTGCATTCGTCTGGGGCGCGTTTGACTGCTCGAAACCCATGAATCTTGCGTATTTGCATAAGATAAAGGGTTTTTGATTTCATAATACAGGCTGTAACGCCTACAGCGAGCGCAAAACTCAAATGCTCGATTTCGCTATACAGCGACTTTGGATTCGTTTGGGCCTCGTTAGGGTGCTCAAAACGCATGGATCTTGCGGATTTGCATAAAATGAAGTGTTTTTGATCTCATAATACGAGTTGGAACGCCTACAGCGAGCGCAAAACTCAAATGCTCAATTTCGGTATAAAGCGATTTTGCATCCGTTTGGGGCTCGTTTGGCTGCTCGAAACGCATGAATCTTGTGTATTTGCATAAAATAAAGTGTTTTTGATCTCATAATACGAACTGGAATGCCTACAGCGAGCGCAAAAATCAAATGTTCAATTTCGATATAAAGCGACTTTGCATTCGTCTGGGGCGCGTTTGACTGCTCGAGACCCATGAATCTTGCGTATTTGCATAAGATAAAGGGTTTTTGATTTCATAATACAGGCTGTAACGCCTACAGCGAGCGCAAAACTCAAATGCTCGATTTCGCTATACAGCGACTTTGGATTCGTTTGGAGCTCGTTTGGCTGCTCGAAACGCATTAATCTTGCGTATTTGCATGAAATGAAGGGTTTTTGATCTCATAATACGAGCTGGAACGCCTACAGCGAGCGCACAACTCAAATGTTCAAATTCGATATAAAGCAACTTTGCTTTCGTTTGGGGCGCGTTTGGCTGCTCGAAACGCATGAATCTTTCGTATTTGCATGAAATGGAGTGTTTTTGATCTCATAATACGAGCTGGAACGCCTACAGCGAGCGCAAAACTCAAATGTTCAAATTCGATATACAGCGACTTTGGATTCGTTTGGGCCTCGTTAGGGTGCTCAAAACGCATGGATCTTGCGGATTTGCATAAAATGAAGTGTTTTTGATCTCATAATACGAGTTGGAACGCCTACAGCGAGCGCAAAACTCAAATGCTCAATTTCGGTATAAAGCGATTTTGCATCCGTTTGGGGCTCGTTTGGCTGCTCGAAACGCATGAATCTTGTGTATTTGCATAAAATAAAGTGTTTTTGATCTCATAATACGAACTGGAACGCCTACAGCGAGCGCAAAAATCAAATGTTCAATTTCGATATAAAGCGACTTTGCATTCGTCTGGGGCGCGTTTGACTGCTCGAGACCCATGAATCTTGCGTATTTGCATAAGATAAAGGGTTTTTGATTTCATAATACAGGCTGTAACGCCTACAGCGAGCGCAAAACTCAAATGCTCGATTTCGCTATACAGCGACTTTGGATTCGTTTGGAGCTCGTTTGGCTGCTCGAAACGCATTAATCTTGCGTATTTGCATGAAATGAAGGGTTTTTGATCTCATAATACGAGCTGGAACGCCTACAGCGAGCGCACAACTCAAATGTTCAAATTCGATATAAAGCAACTTTGCTTTCGTTTGGGGCGCGTTTGGCTGCTCGAAACGCATGAATCTTTCGTATTTGCATGAAATGGAGTGTTTTTGATCTCATAATACGAGCTGGAACGCCTACAGCGAGCGCAAAACTCAAATGTTCAAATTCGATATAAAGCAACTTTTTGCTTCTTTTGGGGCGCGTTTGGCTGCTCGAAACGCATGAATCTTTCGTATTTGCATAAAATGATAGGTTTTTAATTTCGTAATAGGAGCTGGAACGCCTACAGCGAGCGCAAAACTCAAATGTTCGATTTCGCTATACAGCGACTTGGCATTCGTTTGGGGCGCGTTTGGCTGCCCGAAACGCATTAATCTTGCGTATTTGCATAAAAAGAAGTGTTTTTGATCTCATAATACGAGCTGGAAAGCCTACAGCGAGCGCAAAACTCAAATGTTCAATTTCGCTATACAGCGACTTTGCATTCGTTTGGGCCTCGTTAGGCTGCTCAAAACGCATGGATCTTGCGGATTTGAATAAAATGAAGTGTTTTTGATCTCATAATACGAGTTGGAACGCCTACAGCGAGCGCAAAACTCAAATGCTCAATTTCGGTATAAAGCGATTTTGCATCCGTTTGGGGCTCGTTTGGCTGCTCGAAACGCATTAATCTTGCGTATGTGCATGAAATGAAGGGTTTTTGATCTCATAATACGAGCTGGAAAGCCTACAGCGAGCGCACAACTCAAATGCTCGATTTCGCTATACAGCGACTTTGGATTCGTTTGGAGCTCGTTTGGCTGCTCGAAACGCATTAATCTTGCGTATTTGCATGAAATGATGGGTTTTTGATCTCATATTACGAGCTAGAACGCCTACAGCGAGCGCAAAATTCAAATGCTCAATTTCGGTATAAAGCGATTTTGCATCCGTTTGGGGCTCGTTTGGCTGCTCGAAACGCATGAATCTTGTGTATTTGCAAAAAATAAAGAGTTTTTGATCTCATAATACGAGCTGGAACGCCTACAGCGAGCGCAAAAATCAAATGTTCAATTTCGATATAAAGCGACTTTGCATTCGTTTGGGGCGCGTTTGACTGCTCGAAACGCATGAATCTTGCGTATTTGCATAAAATAAAGGGTTTTTGATTTCATAATACAGGCTGTAACGCCTACAGCGAGCGCAAAACTCAAATGTTCGATTTCGCTATATAGCGACTTTGCATTCGTTTGGGGTTCGTTTGGCTGCTCAAAACGCATGAATCTTGCGGATTTGCATGAAATGAAGTGTTTTTGATCTCATAATACGAGCTGGAACGCCTACAGCGAGCACAAAACTCAAATGATCGATTTCGGTATAAAGCAATTTTGCATTCGTTTGGGGCTCGTTTGGCTGCTCAAAACGCATGAATATTGCGTATGTGCATAAAATGAAGTATTTTTGATCTCATAATACGAACTGGAACGCCTACAGCGAGCGCAAAAATCAAATGTTCAATTTCGATATAAAGCGACTTTGCATTCGTCTGGGGCGCGTTTGACTGCTCGAAACCCATGAATCTTGCGTATTTGCATAAGATAAAGGGTTTTTGATTTCATAATACAGGCTGTAACGCCTACAGCGAGCGCAAAACTCAAATGCTCGATTTCGCTATACAGCGACTTTGGATTCGTTTGGAGCTCGTTTGGCTGCTCGAAACGCATTAATCTTGCGTACTTGCATAAAATAAACGGTTTTCGATTCCATAATACGAGCTGGAACGCCTACAGCGAGCACAAAACTGTAATGATCGATACAGGTATAAAGCGATTTTGCATCCGTTTGGGGCTCGTTTGGCTGCTCGAAACGCATTAATCTTGTGTATTTGCATAAAATAAAGTGTTTTTGATCTCATAATACGAGCTGGAACGCCTACAGCGAGCGCAAAAGTCAAATGTTCAATTTCGATATAAAGCGACTTTGCATTCGTTTGGGGCGCGTTTGGCTGCTCGAAATGCATTAATCTTGCGGATTTGCATGAAATGAAGTGTTTTTGATCTCATAATACGAGCTGGAACGCCTACAGCGAGCACAAAACTCAAATGATCGATTTCGGTATAAAGCAATTTTGCATTCGTTTGGGGCTCGTTTGGCTGCTCAAAACGCATGAATATTGCGTATTTGCATAAAATGAAGTGTTTTTGATCTCATAATACGAGCTGGAACGCCTACAGCGAGCGAAAAACTGTAATGATCGATACAGGTATAAAGCGATTTTGCATCCGTTTGGGGCTCGTTTGGCTGCTCAAAACGCATGAATCTTGTGTATTTGCATGAAATGAAGGGTTTTTGATCTCATAATACGAGCTGGAACGCCTACAGCGAGCGCACAACTCAAATGTTCGATTTCGCTATATAGCGACTTTGGATTCGTTTGGAGCTCGTTTGGCTGCTCGAAACGCATTAATCTTGCGTATTTGCATAAAATAAAGGGTTTTTGATTTCATAATACAGGCTGTAACGCCTACAGCGAGCGTAAAACTCAAATGCTCGATTTCGCTATACAGCGACTTTTGATTCGTTTGGAGCTCGTTTGGCTGCTAGAAACGCATTAATCTTGCGTATTTGCATGAAATGAAGGGTTTTTGATCTCATAATACGAGCTGGAACGCCTACAGCGAGCGCAAAACTCAAATGCTCGATTTCGGTATAAAGCGATTTTGCATCCGTTTGGGGCTCGTTTGGCTGCTCGAAACGCATGAATCTTGTGTATTTGCATAAAATAAAGTGTTTTTGATCTCATAATACGAACTGGAACGCCTACAGCGAGCGCAAAAATCAAATGTTCAATTTCGATATAAAGCGACTTTGCATTCGTTTGGGGCGCGTTTGACTGCTCGAAACGCATGAATCTTGCGCATTTGCATAAGATAAAGGGTTTTTGATTTCATAATACAGGCTGTAACGCCTACAGCGAGCGCAAAACTCAAATGCTCGATTTCGCTATACAGCGACTTTGGATTCGTTTGGAGCTCGTTTGGCTCCTCGAAACGCATTAATCTTGCGTATTTGCATGAAATGAAGGGTTTTTGATCTCATAATACGAGCTGGAACGCCTACAGCGAGCGCAAAACTCAAATGTTCAATTTCGATATAAAGCAACTTTGCATTCGTTTGGGGCGCGTTTGGCTGCTCGAAACGCATGAATCTTTCGTATTTGCATAAAATGATAGGTTTTTAATTTCGTAATAGGAGCTGGAACGCCTACAGCGAGCGCAAAACTCAAATGTTCGATTTCGCTATACAGCGACTTTGCATTCGTTTGGGGCGCGTTTGGCTGCCCGAAACGCATTAATCTTGCGTATTTGCATAAAAAGAAGTGTTTTTGATCTCATAATACGAGCTGGAAAGCCTACAGCGAGCGCAAAACTCAAATGTTCAATTTCGCTATACAGCGACTTTGCATTCGTTTGGGCCTCGTTAGGCTGCTCAAAACGCATGGATCTTGCGGATTTGCATAAAATGAAGTGTTTTTGATCTCATAATACGAGTTGGAACGCCTACAGCGAGCGCAAAACTCAAATGCTCAATTTCGGTATAAAGCGATTTTGCATCCGTTTGGGGCTCGTTTGGCTCCTCGAAACGCATGAATCTTGTGTATTTGCATAAAATAAAGCGTTTTTGATCTCATAATACGAGCTGGAACGCCTACAGCGAGCGAAAAACTCAAATGCTCGATTTCGCTATAAAGCGACTTTGCATTCGTTTGGGGCTCGTTTGGCTGCTCGAAACACATGAACCTTGCGTACTTGCATAAAATAAACGGTTTTCGATTCCATAATACGAGCTGGAACGCCTACAGCGAGCACAAAACTGTAATGATCGATACAGGTATAAAGCGATTTTGCATCCGTTTGGGGCTCGTTTGGCTGCTCAAAACGCATGAATCTTGTGTATTTGCATGAAATGAAGGGTTTTTGATCTCATAATACGAGCTGGAACGCCTACAGCGAGCGCACAACTCAAATGTTCGATTTCGCTATATAGCGACTTTGGATTCGTTTGGAGCTCGTTTGGCTGCTCGAAACGCATTAATCTTGCGTATTTGCATAAAATAAAGGGTTTTTGATTTCATAATACAGGCTGTAACGCCTACAGCGAGCGTAAAACTCAAATGCTCGATTTCGCTATACAGCGACTTTGGATTCGTTTGGAGCTCGTTTGGCTGCTAGAAACGCATTAATCTTGCGTATTTGCATGAAATGAAGGGTTTTTGATCTCATAATACGAGCTGGAACGCCTACAGCGAGCGCAAAACTCAAATGCTCGATTTCGGTATAAAGCGATTTTGCATCCGTTTGGGGCTCGTTTGGCTGCTCGAAACGCATGAATCTTGTGTATTTGCATAAAATAAAGTGTTTTTGATCTCATATTACGAGCTGGAACGCCTACAGCGAGCGCAAAAGTCAAATGTTCAATTTCGATATAAAGCGACTTTGCATTCGTTTGGGGCGCGTTTGGCTGCTCGAAACGCATTAATCTTGCGTATGTGCATGAAATGAAGGGTTTTTGATCTCATAATACGAGCTGGAACGCCTACAGCGAGCGCACAACTCAAATGTTCAAATTCGATATAAAGCAACTTTGCTTTCGTTTGGGGCGCGTTTGGCTGCTCGAAACGCATGAATCTTTCGTATTTGCATGAAATGGAGTGTTTTTGATCTCATAATACGAGCTGGAACGCCTACAGCGAGCGCAAAACTCAAATGTTCAATTTCGATATAAAGCAACTTTGCATTCGTTTGGGGCGCGTTTGGCTGCTCGAAACGCATGAATCTTTCGTATTTGCATAAAATGATAGGTTTTTAATTTCGTAATAGGAGCTGGAACGCCTACAGCGAGCGCAAAACTCAAATGTTCGATTTCGCTATACAGCGACTTTGCATTCGTTTGGGGCGCGTTTGGCTGCCCGAAACGCATTAATCTTGCGTATTTGCATAAAAAGAAGTGTTTTTGATCTCATAATACGAGCTGGAAAGCCTACAGCGAGCGCAAAACTCAAATGTTCAATTTCGCTATACAGCGACTTTGCATTCGTTTGGGCCTCGTTAGGCTGCTCAAAACGCATGGATCTTGCGGATTTGCATAAAATGAAGTGTTTTTGATCTCATAATACGAGTTGGAACGCCTACAGCGAGCGCAAAACTCAAATGCTCAATTTCGGTATAAAGCGATTTTGCATCCGTTTGGGGCTCGTTTGGCTCCTCGAAACGCATGAATCTTGTGTATTTGCATAAAATAAAGTGTTTTTGATCTCATAATACGAGCTGGAACGCCTACAGCGAGCGCAAAAGTCAAATGTTCAATTTCGATATAAAGCGACTTTGCATTCGTTTGGGGCGCGTTTGGATGCTCGAAACGCATTAATCTTGCGTATGTGCATGAAATGAAGGGTTTTTGATCTCATAATACGAGCTGGAACGCCTACAGCGAGCGCACAACTCAAATGTTCAAATTCGATATAAAGCAACTTTGCTTTCGTTTGGGGCGCGTTTGGCTGCTCGAAACGCATGAATCTTTCGTATTTGCATGAAATGGAGTGTTTTTGATCTCATAATACGAGCTGGAACGCCTACAGCGAGCGCAAAACTCAAATGTTCAATTTCGATATAAAGCAACTTTGCATTCGTTTGGGGCGCGTTTGGCTGCTCGAAACGCATGAATCTTTCGTATTTGCATAAAATGATAGGTTTTTAATTTCGTAATAGGAGCTGGAACGCCTACAGCGAGCGCAAAACTCAAATGTTCGATTTCGCTATACAGCGACTTTGCATTCGTTTGGGGCGCGTTTGGCTGCCCGAAACGCATTAATCTTGCGTATTTGCATAAAAAGAAGTGTTTTTGATCTCATAATACGAGCTGGAAAGCCTACAGCGAGCGCAAAACTCAAATGTTCAATTTCGCTATACAGCGACTTTGCATTCGTTTGGGCCTCGTTAGGCTGCTCAAAACGCATGGATCTTGCGGATTTGCATAAAATGAAGTGTTTTTGATCTCATAATACGAGCTGGAACGCCTACAGCGAGCGCAAAACTCAAATGCTCGATTTCGGTATAAAGCGATTTTGCATCCGTTTGGGGCTCGTTTGGCTGCTCGAAACGCATGAATCTTGTGTATTTGCATAAAATAAAGTGTTTTTGATCTCATATTACGAGCTGGAACGCCTACAGCGAGCGCAAAAGTCAAATGTTCAATTTCGATATAAAGCGACTTTGCATTCGTTTGGGGCGCGTTTGGCTGCTCGAAACGCATTAATCTTGCGTATGTGCATGAAATGAAGGGTTTTTGATCTCATAATACGAGCTGGAACGCCTACAGCGAGCGCACAACTCAAATGTTCAAATTCGATATAAAGCAACTTTGCTTTCGTTTGGGGCGCGTTTGGCTGCTCGAAACGCATGAATCTTTCGTATTTGCATGAAATGGAGTGTTTTTGATCTCATAATACGAGCTGGAACGCCTACAGCGAGCGCAAAACTCAAATGTTCAATTTCGATATAAAGCAACTTTGCATTCGTTTGGGGCGCGTTTGGCTGCTCGAAACGCATGAATCTTTCGTATTTGCATAAAATGATAGGTTTTTAATTTCGTAATAGGAGCTGGAACGCCTACAGCGAGCGCAAAACTCAAATGTTCGATTTCGCTATACAGCGACTTTGCATTCGTTTGGGGCGCGTTTGGCTGCCCGAAACGCATTAATCTTGCGTATTTGCATAAAAAGAAGTGTTTTTGATCTCATAATACGAGCTGGAAAGCCTACAGCGAGCGCAAAACTCAAATGTTCAATTTCGCTATACAGCGACTTTGCATTCGTTTGGGCCTCGTTAGGCTGCTCAAAACGCATGGATCTTGCGGATTTGCATAAAATGAAGTGTTTTTGATCTCATAATACGAGTTGGAACGCCTACAGCGAGCGCAAAACTCAAATGCTCAATTTCGGTATAAAGCGATTTTGCATCCGTTTGGGGCTCGTTTGGCTCCTCGAAACGCATGAATCTTGTGTATTTGCATAAAATAAAGTGTTTTTGATCTCATAATACGAGCTGGAACGCCTACAGCGAGCGCAAAAGTCAAATGTTCAATTTCGATATAAAGCGACTTTGCATTCGTTTGGGGCGCGTTTGGATGCTCGAAACGCATTAATCTTGCGTATGTGCATGAAATGAAGGGTTTTTGATCTCATAATACGAGCTGGAACGCCTACAGCGAGCGCACAACTCAAATGTTCAAATTCGATATAAAGCAACTTTGCTTTCGTTTGGGGCGCGTTTGGCTGCTCGAAACGCATGAATCTTTCGTATTTGCATGAAATGGAGTGTTTTTGATCTCATAATACGAGCTGGAACGCCTACAGCGAGCGCAAAACTCAAATGTTCAATTTCGATATAAAGCAACTTTGCATTCGTTTGGGGCGCGTTTGGCTGCTCGAAACGCATGAATCTTTCGTATTTGCATAAAATGATAGGTTTTTAATTTCGTAATAGGAGCTGGAACGCCTACAGCGAGCGCAAAACTCAAATGTTCGATTTCGCTATACAGCGACTTTGCATTCGTTTGGGGCGCGTTTGGCTGCCCGAAACGCATTAATCTTGCGTATTTGCATGAAAAGAAGTGTTTTTGATCTCATAATACGAGCTGGAAAGCCTACAGCGAGCGCAAAACTCAAATGTTCAATTTCGCTATACAGCGACTTTGCATTCGTTTGGGCCTCGTTAGGCTGCTCAAAACGCATGGATCTTGCGGATTTGCATAAAATGAAGTGTTTTTGATCTCATAATACGAGTTGGAACGCCTACAGCGAGCGCAAAACTCAAATGCTCAATTTCGGTATAAAGCGATTTTGCATCCGTTTGGGGCTCGTTTGGCTCCTCGAAACGCATGAATCTTGTGTATTTGCATAAAAGAAAGTGTTTTTGATCTCATAATACGAGCTGGAACGCCTACAGCGAGCGCAAAACTCAAATGTTCGATTTCGCTATACAGCGACTTTGCATTCGTTTGGGGCGCGTTTGGCTGCCCGAAACGCATTAATCTTGCGTATTTGCATAAAAAGAAGTGTTTTTGATCTCATAATACGAGCTGGAAAGCCTACAGCGAGCGCAAAAATCAAATGTTCAATTTCGATATAAAGCGACTTTGCATTCGTCTGGGGCGCGTTTGACTGCTCGAAACCCATGAATCTTGCGTATTTGCATAAGATAAAGGGTTTTTGATTTCATAATACAGGCTGTAACGCCTACAGCGAGCGCAAAACTCAAATGCTCGATTTCGCTATACAGCGACTTTGGATTCGTTTGGGCCTCGTTAGGGTGCTCAAAACGCATGGATCTTGCGGATTTGCATAAAATGAAGTGTTTTTGATCTCATAATACGAGTTGGAACGCCTACAGCGAGCGCAAAACTCAAATGCTCAATTTCGGTATAAAGCGATTTTGCATCCGTTTGGGGCTCGTTTGGCTGCTCGAAACGCATGAATCTTGTGTATTTGCATAAAATAAAGTGTTTTTGATCTCATAATACGAACTGGAACGCCTACAGCGAGCGCAAAAATCAAATGTTCAATTTCGATATAAAGCGACTTTGCATTCGTCTGGGGCGCGTTTGACTGCTCGAGACCCATGAATCTTGCGTATTTGCATAAGATAAAGGGTTTTTGATTTCATAATACAGGCTGTAACGCCTACAGCGAGCGCAAAACTCAAATGCTCGATTTCGCTATACAGCGACTTTGGATTCGTTTGGAGCTCGTTTGGCTGCTCGAAACGCATTAATCTTGCGTATTTGCATGAAATGAAGGGTTTTTGATCTCATAATACGATCTGGAACGCCTACAGCGAGCGCACAACTCAAATGTTCAAATTCGATATAAAGCAACTTTGCTTTCGTTTGGGGCGCGTTTGGCTGCTCGAAACGCATGAATCTTTCGTATTTGCATGAAATGGAGTGTTTTTGATCTCATAATACGAGCTGGAACGCCTACAGCGAGCGCAAAACTCAAATGTTCAAATTCGATATAAAGCAACTTTGCTTCTTTTGGGGCGCGTTTGGCTGCTCGAAACGCATGAATCTTTCGTATTTGCATAAAATGATAGGTTTTTAATTTCGTAATAGGAGCTGGAACGCCTACAGCGAGCGCAAAACTCAAATGTTCGATTTCGCTATACAGCGACTTGGCATTCGTTTGGGGCGCGTTTGGCTGCCCGAAACGCATTAATCTTGCGTATTTGCATAAAAATAAGTGTTTTTGATCTCATAATACGAGCTGGAAAGCCTACAGCGAGCGCAAAACTCAAATGTTCAATTTCGCTATACAGCGACTTTGCATTCGTTTGGGCCTCGTTAGGCTGCTCAAAACGCATGGATCTTGCGGATTTGCATAAAATGAAGTGTTTTTGATCTCATAATACGAGTTGGAACGCCTACAGCGAGCGCAAAACTCAAATGCTCAATTTCGGTATAAAGCGATTTTGCATCCGTTTGGGGCTCGTTTGGCTGCTCGAAACGCATTAATCTTGCGTATGTGCATGAAATGAAGGGTTTTTGATCTCATAATACGAGCTGGAAAGCCTACAGCGAGCGCACAACTCAAATGCTCGATTTCGCTATACAGCGACTTTGGATTCGTTTGGAGCTCGTTTGGCTGCTCGAAACGCATTAATCTTGCGTATTTGCATGAAATGATGGGTTTTTGATCTCATATTACGAGCTAGAACGCCTACAGCGAGCACAAAACTCAAATGATCGATTTCGGTATAAAGCAATTTTGCATTCGTTTGGGGCTCGTTTGGCTGCTCAAAACGCATGAATATTGCGTATTTGCATAAAATGAAGTGTTTTTGATCTCATAATACGAGCTGGAACGCCTACAGCGAGCGAAAAACTCAAATGCTCGATTTCGCTGTTACGTCAAACGTAACGAATGAAATTTCTTTATTATTTCTCCTCACACTAATACGGGACTCAGAAAATAAAATAAAAAGCAGGGGGGCAAAATTCGGTCAGATAACCCGAAATAGTAGAAAGTTAGTAAAATAACTCGTTTCTGCCAAAGGATCAACTTGCTGAATTCAGCCGGTATAATCAGTAGGCACAAGAGGCTGGTCAAGCCTGACCGTCAAAATTTAACGGTATGGTCAAACAGATCTGGATAAATTGTGGAAAAGGAAGGCCGCCAAAAATGGTCTACGACCGCTAGCGCTGCCCCTTTTGGGGACGAGTAAAAAACCAACCCGCTTGAGATACCTCGTGACCGTGTCAGGTACGAGTATCGACTAAACACTCATAGATCGCAGGGATCGTTAGATCTTCTGTACCACCGCCGGGGAACCATTTGGGGGCCCGCAGTGATCTGCCGCTGGGCCGGATCCCCACCTAAGCCAGTCGTTTCGACCGGTTACCTGCAGCTCTATGAGAACCCTTGGGGTTTCCAGCTATCGATAATTCTGTTTCATAGAGTCTAGCGCCTCAAGGCTTTGAGATTAGAAAGTCACGCCACAGCAGAAACGAAGTACCGCGCCCTTTTTCCTCGAAATCACGAGAGAGAATTTCTGCCACCCTGTTTTTATAACAACTGTTACCATAAAGGCAATCTACGAGAGCCTGCAAAACAAAAATGAAGATGAGGAAAAATAATATAGACAGATCAATAATTAAGAATATTTTCAACTCAGGTCTAGACAGATTAAAAACAATTACGAATAAACAATGAAATAATTCCTGATTATTTTTTGATTTAAGATAAATAGGAGTATAAGAACTCAATAATAAGTTAATATTAAAAAGGTAACCAACACTCGTAGAATAAGTTTCAAAAGGGAATTTTAAGAACGCTTTCGAACAAATCATTCAAGTTGCCAGGCGACAAAATCGCCGGCGCGGCACCACAGGGAGCCTCGTTCCCCTCTACCGTTTTCCAACGGGAGAGTTAAATTTTGTTCACAATCTAAGTAATCAGTAATACTCATCTTATAACTTCTATGTTGTTTATGAAGTAAGAAATTCAGTTGTTTAAACACCAATTCGATTGTAATTGAGATCCGAAAGATTTTCGTCCCATGTGGAAAATTGAAACAAGGATTTAACAGCCCCTTTGTTAATTAATACAGGAAGGGAAAAACCTAATGAGTACAAACGTGGGACCAGAATATTGTCGGGAATCTATAATTTTTATCGAGAAAAAGGACGGGATATATATGTACATATAAATATATATATGTATATATATATTCAATCCAAATAATTGTTAAGTTAACAAAGGGAGTAATTCCTGAAACGAATCGACACGTGTAAGCTACTCTCATCTAGAGATATTCGTATCTTTTCAAACGCACTCTATAAGAATAAGTAGGAAGGAAATAATGTTAGGAAGAAAAAAACACCGCTCGGCCCATCCCATGAAAGAATTGCGGCTCAATACGTCAAAGGGGCAACGGGGACGGCTTGGGGGGAGATGGACGGAAGCCACGACTTTCGGCGGAACGACGCTAGCAGCGGGTTTTTATCGCGGCAAACAGGATAGCGTCCGACGCTGGCCCCGAATTCCTAGCCAAAACGGGCTTGCGGGGGGCCTTAAATGCACCTCCCCTCACCTAGAGAAATGATGAGTCAAACACCTAGACACACACCATCTCCCCGACTATCCAACGATGAAACACCGATCGACGAATCAGAAAACCCTTCTATCCACGCATCACCCCTTTTTCCCCTTACCCATGCACCTTCCTTCTAGCATAAGAAAAGCGCCCATGATCAGGGGATTACTCCCACTTATTTTAACCTAGAAAAGGGTATAAAAAGCCCAAAAATTTGGTGCTCAGGGCCAGTTACCATCATCCGATTCGACGCCGTTGTCGTCATTCGTTTTGCCAGTTTACGTTTTCATTGAACAAAATTGTCTTTGTTCAATCACGATTCAATTTCCGTTTTTTTCCGATCGCCGAACTTATTGTTCATTCTGTTGTCCAACTACGATTATTATTTGCAACCAGTGTTCATTTCATTTCGTCATCCATTGATAACCATTGTCGAATAATTACCAGCCGAGCAATACTTTTATTAATTCACCTAAAGTTAAGGAAACATCACTTTGTCCGAACCTCGGGTTCGAGAATCATTGTTTGATTTATTTTGTACCTTTTCCGTGAAATATTTAATTCGAAATAAACCTAATTTCTACCAACGAAAACATCGAAAGTTCTACGAATTATTCCAATTTCGGCGAAAACCAGCAGTCAAAACGTAAGCGACATACATCTTATTTTTCTCATTATTATCTTTTCTTCTCTACGTTTATCGGGTCATTTCCAGTGCATGAATTTATTAATTTGACCTTTTCCTGACCCACTCGTCAAGTTTTTTTTTCCTGGAGTAAAGCCACCGTCAAACAGACCTATCAATCACCTGCTAAATCGAAGTGAACACTCGTTGTTACTTCAAATTCTCCGGAAAGTGTAAATTCGAAAGGGGAGGGATTAGGAGTTCAGAAGACACCCTACGACTTTAGAAACGACAGGCATTCCCGGGGCCCTATCCCAAGCAATTTTCCGCAAGGTTAGGCTTAAAAATGGGCAGTTGTTACCGTGATTAATACCGGGCGTGGTAAAGATCGATTCTCATCGTTCTGACCAGAGAGTGTTAATGGAATCGGGGCAACAGTTGCGTAAAAACTCAGCGAAATAAAATCATCGACAGTTTTGACGTAACAGAATTTTTGGGGGCTCGTCCGGGATCGAGGGAATGTTTGCCAGAGAGGAAAGACCAATCATTGGTATTCAAGCATTGGAAAATTTTTAATTTTTCTTGATTAATAAAAATCTTTGTTTATGGGCAAAATTAGAGTAGAAGAACAAAGAACCAGAGACAATAACCGTGTCAGGAAACATTCACAAACCCGGAAAACCTTCACGGGAATTGAAATTAAATATTTGTTTAAACCCATTAATTACGAAATAAAATTTTTACACCCGAAGTATATTCCCGATAACGATCCGCGAAGGTTATTCTATCTACACAAACTCGAAGAATACACATACAGAAAACATTTCACTTTTGTCAAATTGATTTAAGATATTTTCTTACTCTATTCATACGGACACATCTGAGGTTGGAACATATTGATAAAAAGGAAATAGAATAATCACCATACACTACACATTTTACACTTTTTCAAATTGATCTGGGGACCAGAAGGGCGGCAATTTGAAGAAATTAACCTTTATATTATCGTATCGTGCGGTTGTTCACAGCATACTATACTGATAATAGAAGGAAAAACGTACACACACTAGGAAAAGACTACACATTTTTTACACTTTTTCAAATTGATCTGGGGACCAGAAGGGCGGCAATTTGAAGAAATTAACCTTTATATTATCGTATCGTGCGGTTGTTCACAGCATACTATACTGATAATAGAAGGAAAAACGCACAAACACTAGGAAAAGACTACACATTTTACCCTTTCTCAAATTGATCTGGGGACCAGAAGGGCGGCAATTTGAAGAAATTAACCTTTATATTATCGTATCGTGCGGTTGTTCACAGCATACTATACTGATAATAGAAGGAAGGTATAGACCACTTACAGACGCGGACGCAACTACCATACAAAATCTAAGAAACGAACACATAACAGATACATTATTCGATGGGTCGAGGCGGATGGAAAAAAATAATACAAGACCTTCTTGCTCAAGGAATTAGAGAACAATTTCCGAACGGTGAAACTTATACTCCACCCACAAACAACCTGGTTCAGTCACAACTTTTCATCGACACGGACAAAAAAGGGGTCTCTTTCGAGTTAAGGAAAAAACCAATATTGGCAAGTGAAATTACCGAAAATAGTAAAATAATCGAGTGCGGGGACGACTTCTACATAATTGTGAACAAAATTTGCCATCCCGAAGGAACGACCTGTTCCGAATCTTGGTTTTAAGCGCAGGGAGATTCCGTAATTGAAATGAATAATTTTCCATGTGGATCACACAAATATTAAGCATCTTCAAGAGCATAATACAAATAAGTTACTTGTACTTTGCGTTCCGAACGGGAATAACTAAACAAACTTGTGGAGTAAAATATATCAACATCACCCGGCGGAACCGCGTATATCGACGAATTAGACGTGGAGTATAGGCCATTTAATTTCAAGGAAACGAAACTCGTGTAAAACGCGGTAGAATCAATTAACTAAAAGACAAAAGACATAAATGAGTTCATCCGATAAAACCGTTAAGGGCGGACTCGAACCTCGGCCTACACGGGCAACGCGGTCAAACACTGTTGTCCCCGATGAGATAGTACATATTTATGTGAGTGAGAAGAAACCAACTAGAACAAACGAGGGGACACCTAGCGAAATAATTGACAGCACATTAGACACCGACAAGGAACAGGTACCCCCGTCGGAAGACCCCGCAAAGGAGCCGGGACAATCAGAGATAACGAAAACCCCCGAGCACAGTATTGTAAAGGGAAAAACAGAGGTAGGAAGAAAGGAAGACATAGAGGAGGAAGAAACAGAGGAGGAAGAAACAGAGGAGGAAGAAACAGAGGAAGAAATAGAGATAGAAACAGAGGGAGAACTAGGGGAGGACAACGAGGAGAAATTACAAGAAGAAATAGCCAGTTTAGGAAAGGGTAACAGGGGAATAGAACTCACGGAAGAGGTAGAAGGAAGCCCGAAAGCCTCTCATACCCTCTCGCCAGTAGTAAAAGACCCGGAATTTATTCCTACTCTTCCACAAATAAACGAAAGGCCCAAAGTTACTAAAACCCCATCATTCGTGGGAAACGCACTACCAAGTGATTCACCGAGACCCGACACGCCCACTACCCATACATTTGACGAGACCAACGACTCGGACAACGAAAGTACAACAACGATAATAGAAAACTTTTCCGAAAAAGATATTTCCAAATATATCTCATTCGACACCAATACAACTCCCTTTAATCAAACAAGCGAGACATATTATACACCCGACGAAATCCCACTAGATACCCAGAGACCCCTGACAGGACTTGAGGCCGCTAAACGCACTCTTTTTACGATAAACGGAACTCTGCCAGAAGAAAGTAAAGCGAGTTGCAGTAAGTCAAACGAAGACAACGGGGACATATTAGAGACGCCGAAAACCCGACCCATTTCTAAGTCAGACACGCCTTTAAAAGAAGACGACAGAGCCAGTGATTTACAAAAAACGATAACCGACGAAGAGGAACGCAGGAAAGAACGGGCCACGAGACTCAACAAAACACAAAAAAATATACAGGGCGCTTCAAACCCACTATCCGTACGACTAATAAAAAACGAAATGGCGAACTCAACTTTGAGGGTGTCTCTTAAAGATGCATTAGCGGTCGTACCCACATACGATGGGACCACTACATCTTTGGGTATGTTTATTCAAGGGTGCGACGAAGCCCTCGCAATGTTGGACGCAGGTAGCGAGCCGCATTTGGTGAAAGCGGTACGAATAAAAATAATCGGGGAACCTCGGCGGTCCATCATGCAACAATCGTTTGGGACCATGAAAGCACTCCATGAATTCTTAAAATGTATTTACGCTCCCGCAAGAAACATTTATCAATTACAAGGAGAACTCGGATCGATTTATCAGAGGCCCGACGAGACGGTCGTCGCCTATTCAAATCGTATTCGCGACCTCGGGTATCAGATATTGGACGCTTACGAATCAGAAAATAACGCCCCAGCAGACGAGGCTTTTCGGAAAAATACCACCGACAGTCTGCCCCTTTGTTTCGTCCAAGGATTAAAAACCGAAATTGAACAACGCATGACCATGGACGGGACAATAGATGACATAGTGAAACGCGCGGTAAAAATCGAGAAACAGCTAATAGCCCGCACAGCGCTCCGCGAAGGTATTCGAGACTCCGCGGATCCTAAAGACCCGCCGAGTGGAGCGAAGCGTAGTGTGAAAATAATAACCGGGGAGGAGGTAAAATGTCAGCTATGCAACAAAACGGGTCACGAAGCCGGGGCATGTCCTGAGAAAAAAATCACGAATGCTCAGGTAGCCAACGCAGCTATCCCTTCAGACCCAGTCAAGAGTATCCCTACCTGTCAGGTGTGCAACCGAAAAGGTCATTCCGCCGACCGATGTTTCAAGCTATTTCCACCGAACGGCAATAAACCAGTTAATGACGCATCCACGATCACAGTGTGTCAAGTATGTAACAAACGGGGACACACTGCAGACAAATGTTTCCGTTTATTCCCTCCTTTGAAAAACAGTACAACAGGTGCTGCACCTTTTTGTCAATTGTGTAAAAATCGGGGCCACGAAGCGGACAACTGCCCGACTCGCGCTAACCCAGCTACATTGCAACCGCAGAACCAGAAAAATAATGTACCACAGGGGCTACAATTTCAACAAACCGCGGACATAAAATGTCAAATCTGTAAACGGGCGGGACATGGGGCGTATATATGCCCTTACCGTCATAATCAAGCACAATGTGCTAACGCTAAGCAAACCACGTACGCCGAGGCGGTCGGCACCGGTCCCAAACCAATAGGGAATTGTCATTATTGCCAACAACCTGGACATTTCATAAGGGAATGCCCGGCCAAACAGACGAACAATGCACGGTACGGAAACTCCTCGGGAAACGCAAGCGGTCTCTCGACCACGGGTGCGACGGGAGCGACCGCGCAACAAATGCATCCGATTCACACGATCTCTGCAATAGCCACGAACCCATCAGAGTTGTAAAAATTCATGTCGTTAAATTACACAAAGAAAGTAGCGTCCCCACCGTAAAAGTGGAGCGAGACAATTTTACAACACCAATAATATTAATGGTCGATACGGGAGCCGGACCCAATATAATTAAAGAGAAATATGTGCCTCCACAAACCTCCATCGATTATAATCAGATCCTGCAATTGAATGGAATTACCGCCGCTTCAATATACACCATCGGTCAAATAACAATTCGAGTCTTTGGGCGCCGAGCCAATTTTCACGTGGTAAAAAATGATTTTCCTATTTCCGAAGGAGGAATATTAGGATCAGAATATTTAGATGGAAATCGAGTAATAGTCGACTATGAAAAACGTCGGTTAAAAATGCAGGAGGTAAAAATTCCGTTTTCCAGTCAAGAAACAATTATTATACCAGGGCAAACCACGAAACTTTGTTTTATTCGCGTAAAAAACTTAGAGACAAGGGAGGGATATCTCCCACCGTTAAACGCGGGACCGGGAGTTACGTTAGAGACCGGACTGTTAAGAAATGATAACGGAAAGGCCTACGTACACGTAACAAATAATAATTTACACACAATACAAGTACACGTACCAGTTATGGAATTACTGAATAAAAAAATCGAGAATATTAAAATCCCCGCGATAAATTCAAAGCAGGGGACAAGGGAAAATACCAATGGTTGTAAACCAGAAATGGAGCTCACGGGGGAATCGGAACCCGCGAGACTCTCAGGCAAAAAAATTAAGGAAACCAGGGGCGACGAGTCAAAGATCGGAACGCCCATAAAAGAAACAAAGGAACCGGGGGAACACGGACTCGGCCTTAAAGTTGTCAAATCAACACAGGCAGGTAGCTCCAAAAATGGAGGCGAACTTTGCCGTGTGAGTAAAAGTTGCTCTAAGAACGAAGAAATAATGAGAACAAATAAAATTGAAACAGGTAGGAAATCGGAACGGATTATGGTAATAAAAAAGGGAAAAACAAGTAAGAGACTGGATGGAACTGAGGATTCTGATAAGGATTTCTGTGGGGATCAGGTCATAATAAATTCATTAGTAAATAACGCAAAATTCAATGGGGAACTAGAAAACTGCACGAGAGTTGTAGAGAATAAAAGTTCCAGTGAAATAATAATTAACAACTCGCAAGGGGTCGTGGAAATAAAAAATGATTTATTTAAACCAGATATTAATTGTACTAATTATCACGAAAACAAAGATTGTTGTTCGGGTAATGTAGATGAAAAACCCTCAAGGAATAATGAAAATTTTCAAGGGGAGCTAGAAAACTGTACGAGGAAAACAGAGAATAAGGGCTCCAGTAAAATCAACATTAATGACCCATGGGAAATCAAGAAAATAAAACGGGGTGACCCAAGTGTATCGAGTACCAAAATACTAAACATTGAAGAAAACTTGCAGAAGGAATCAGGAATTAAGATCGAGGCAAACAAGATAAGCCATTCAGGGATACAGTTGAACAATGGCAACACAAAGAAATTAAACAAATCCATTCCGATGGAATATAATGATTCAAACGACAGTATGGGAACGCTATATAGAGAGCTTTTGGCACAAGGCAGAGTATACAACCACAAAAAAACGTTAGGCAGGGAAAGCAAAAACAAGGAAATTACAAGGGACAATAGAAGTTATCTCGTCGTAAACTCAGGCCTTTTTGGGAAACTCGGTGCACGAGGTGCAACGCGTAAGATACAACCCTTCGAGAGAGAGAGCCCTTGTTTCACTTTCTCGGGGTCGGCAGTAGAGGATCGACTCGAACAAATAAAGGGATTACTAAGACTCGACGAACTAAACGCAGAGGAAAAAAATAGCATTGAAAAACTGTTGCGGGAGAGCACCCATTTGTACCACCTACCGGGCGAGGCGCTCACGCATACTACAATACTACAGCACCGTATACCCACAACGGACGATCTACCGATTAACACTCGAGGCTACCGATGGCCGGAGTGCACGAAGGACGAGATAGAAAAACAGGTAGAGGATATGCTCAAAAACGGAGTAATAATCCCATCTACTTCACCGTATAATTGCCCTGTATGGGTCGTACCGAAAAAAAATGATTCAAAGGGAAATAAGAAATGGAGAGTGGTCTTTGATTATCGCTCTCTGAACGAAAAGACAATCGCAGACGCATACCCCATCCCAAACATCACCGAGATCTTAGATCAATTAGGAGGAGCAAGATATTTTTCCGTTTTTGATTTAGCATCAGGTTTCCATCAGATAGAAGTCAGTCTGGAAGACAGGCACAAAACCGCTTTCACGACTCCTAGAGGCCATTTCGAATTTGTTCGAATGCCGTTCGGGCTTCGGAACGCCCCGCCCACTTTTCAAAGAACGATGGATCTTACACTGAGCGGGATCCTTGGAAAAGGCATATTCGTATATTTAGACGACATTGTCATTTATTCTCGAGGTCTGGAAGAACATGAAAAAATTTACACCGAATTAATAAAAAGACTCGAGTCAGCAAATCTAAAATTACAACCCGATAAATGCGAATTTTTGAAAAAAGAAGTAGCATACTTAGGCCATATAATCGGCGGAGAGGGAGTTAAACCTGACCCCAAAAAACTAGAGGCTGTACGAGAATTTCCTCGACCAAGAAATATTAAAAATATACGACAATTTCTGGGACTAACAGGATATTATAGACGTTTCATTGAGAGTTACGCAAAAATTTCAAAACCCCTCACCCTACTTCTCCGTAAGGAAACGGATTTTGAATGGGGAATAGAGGAGGAGGAATCATTCGAAATATTAAAAGACAGTTTGTGCACGGCACCCGTATTAAGGTACCCCGACTTCACTAAACCCTTTATCTTAACAACGGACGCCTCCGGGGTAGCAATAGGAGGAATTTTGTCACAGGGAACAATCAACAAAGATCACCCCTGCGCGTATGCATCGCGAGCATTAAATAAAACAGAAGAACGATACGACACGTACGAAAAAGAAGCACTCGCTATAGTGTATTGTATTCTCCACTATCGACCGTATCTATACGGGCGCCAGTTCACAGTAGTAACCGACCATAAACCTTTATTATGGTTTCGCCGCGCGACGGACGGTAACTCTAAGATCCTCAGATGGCGATTGAAACTAGCCGAGTACGAATACGACGTAGTGTACAAAGCCGGGAAAACGAACGTCAATGCAGACGCGCTATCAAGAAATCCTGTGAAAGATTTTACTGACCCGGACGGAATATTTATGATTCGAACGAACCCCGTCACCCAAACTCGGAAAAAACCGGCACAAGGGTTGACAGACCAAGAAATTGAGGACTATCTAGCCTTAGACAGCGATGAAGACGAGATTGACGAGACAGCAGACCCCGATGAAAAACTGACCCTCGACAATTTAGAGGAGTGTCCCTGGGATACATTACCGGACTCCTCTGAAGCATTAAATTTAACATCAACGGATGATGCAGGGCCCATAAACAAGTCCCCTGAAAAAGAACGCTTTATTTCTAAACCCGAGATCTCTCGAAAGGCAGCTGCCAACGACGACACGAGGGAAAAACATTTCGAGTCACCAACGCCCAGCCCTCCCGCCACCTCCGACAAGTCACCTTCGTTAGAGCAGGTTACGGAAACAGAGGGAGAGAATCGAACATTGCAAACGGAGGACGAAGAGTCTTTTCCCAGGGATGAAAGGTTCGGGGACGGCACTCCCGATCTTTCCGGCGATCCCAAGGAGCCAGCCGAAATAAATCCTATACGAAAAAACCGCGGACACAGACCCTTGGTCGCGAGCGATTCCGAGGAATCCAGCGGGGAAGCACCAAACGATCGGCCCGTCCGCAAGGAACCCCGCGGCTCAAGAAGGACAAGAATACCCGACCGTGAGGAGACAAGAATACTAGCAAAAAACGTTAAACCATCGCGAGATCTGTTTCATACCCGAAAAGATAGTATGCTATTTTTCGTGGATACACAGGGAAAACCGTTAGACAAAGGCGGAGAAATACTAGCAGAACGCGGTGAGTTACCAAGTCTGAAGAGGCTAAAATTATTCGAAGCAAAAGCACTTTCGAAAAGAAACAACAAATACTACATCGCTCTCCCCATACGCGACGGAATAGGCGAAGGACCCACTAAAATACTAGAAAACATCGTAGAGACATTGAAAAACTGTAGGGATTTAGTTGAAAAATTAAACCTAGCAACAATCAGTCTAGCTAGATCCACAGCAGTTTGTAATGTTCCGTGGGAAAATATAATCACTCAAATCCGGTTATTGTTCAACAACAGCGATGTTAGAGTCATCGTCTGTTTTGGGCTCATTAAGGAACCCGCGGTCGAAGATCAGGAAAAAATAATTGAAGAAAAACATTGCTCGGCCATCGGAGGACACCGAGGCGTTAGCAAAACGTACAATCGAATCCGGCATGATTTCTATTGGAAAAATTTAAAACAGGATATTCAACAATACATACAGAGATGCCTGCAATGCCAATTAAAAAAATTAGTTCGCGTTAAAACCAAACAGCCCATGGTCATCACCGACACACCGGCTACGGCATTTGATAAAATTGCCATGGATATTGTGGGGCCCTTGCCGAAAACGGATAAGGGGAATGAATACATACTCACTATGCAAGATCAACTAACAAAATTCTCAATGGCAGCCCCGTTACCCAACGCCAAGGCAGTGACCATCGCAGAGGCCTTCGTAAAAAGATTTATTTGTAACTTCGGATCCCCAAGAGCGGTACTGACCGACCAAGGCGCAAACTTTTTAAGTAACTTCATGAAACAAATCTCCAAATTGTTTAAAATTCGGAAAATAAGAACGACAGCGTTTCATCCTCAATCTAACGGATCGTTAGAAAGATCGCATCACGCCCTCGGCGAGTATCTCAAACAATACACCTCGAAAGAAAGCAACTGGGACGACTGGGTCGAATTAGCAATCTACAACTACAACACTAACGTGCATGAGGGTACAAAGCATACTCCTTACGAGATGGTCTTCGGGAAAATAGCCAGAACTCCCTCAAATTTCCCGTTGGAAGAGATGGATAAACTTGCCACGTACGACGAATATTTGACACGTTTGGTAACGCAAATCCATGAAATTCAACAACTGGGAAGAATAAATTTAATAGCCTCAAAGGAAAGGGCTAAAGAATATCGAGATAAACGCATGAACCCCGTTACGTTCAAAGTAGGTGAACCCATATTTTTGCTTAAAGGACCGAAACCGGGAAAATTAGGAGATCAATACACTGGACCATTTGAAGTATTGGAACTACTAGAAAAAGGGAATTTGCGCATCCAGTTGAAGGGCAAAACTTGTGTCGTTCATCCGGAACGAGTGAAGAAATCTCTCATCCCCTTGGCATAATGGTGAGGGAATTCCGCAAAGCAACGCACCTCCAGGAAGACGATACCAACCCTGAAGAACCAGTGAGAAATGCGTACCCCCGATTCCGCGAGGAGTCCGAACGGCTACTTAGTTTCATCGGATGGCCGAGGCCGTATATAAGACCCGAGAAACTTGCTACCGCGGGATTTTTCTACATGGGACAAGCAGATGATGTCTCCTGTTTCTCATGTGGGATCGAAATAAACAACTGGAAAATAGGGGAAGACCCTTTCATTGAGCACAAAGCAGATGCTGAGGATTGCCCTTACATTAACGGAATACCTTGCGGCAACAGACCTTTAATTTCAAAGAGACAGGAGGAAACATTGGGTAAATTCATACGCACAGATAACGCCAAGATCACCCATGGAGAATTAATAAAACAGCGAACAAAAACAGTCCTAGCTGGACCCTCGACAGGAGAGAGGTGCGAGGTCGCTACAACCAGTTCACCCAAGGTGTATACCAGCGTCAAGAAAAATATAGAACCAGCACCGGAAACCCAACAAATCCTCAACTTGTCAAAAGATAGTATTCTACGAGGTCTATTAAGAAACCCATCATTAACGATTGATTCCGAGCTCCGAGGTAGTCCGAAGGATCACGGCCCGGAGAGGTTACTTGGAGCCATAAAAAGGGTGGGCGCGGAGTATAATAGTATTCCTCGAGAAAAGAAAAAGGCGATGGGAACGGAAATACGAAGGCAGCCGATCGGTTGCGATGTTGACGCAAATACCAGCAGCAACGAGCCGCTTGCACCTGCTGCGAGGCCCGAGCGCCAGACACCCCCGCCGCCACCGCCACCATCACCTTTCAAAGACACAGGAATCCACCACGCCGAGCCACTCGGAGGAGCCAACGGGGACGGGGAACCGCAGAGGGTCCAGACGAGCACCCTACCAGCCCCCCAAGTGAGCCAGATGTCACACATCGAAGCTCCGAAACACAAAGATAATCCGGATTTCTCAAGCTATGAGGTACGAATCGAAAGTTTTAAAGATTGGCCCCAAGCAATGACGCAACCCCCCGCTAGCCTAGCGGATGCTGGACTCTATTACTTCGGAGTTGGAGACAAAGTGAAATGTTTTAGCTGCGATGGATTGTTGGGTAAATGGGCAGCCCAGGACGACCCATGGCAGCAACACGCGTATTGGTACAGCAAATGCGAATACGTAATGGCAAGGAAAGGAGCAGAATATATTCAAAAAGCAAGTTGCAAGGCGCCTCTAGACGCATCTTTAGCCGACACAATGGCGTGTTACAGGTCCTACTGTAAAAAAACTCTCAAACCAGAGGTGTTCGAAAGAACGCCCCTTCGAGATTTCGAAAAGGCCGCTCTCATGGAGTGTATCCCTACGGGTTTTGTAGCACCAGGTACCCGGCTCGACGACGTCGTGTTCGAAAATTTATGCCGTTACTGTGGGCTACGCCGGGTCGGAGGAATTTATGTCCCGTGCACGCACACGGTGGCCTGTTACCAATGCGCAATAGCCGCAACAAGGTGCGATCTTTGCCAGGAAGAAATCCTTTTCGTCAAAAACATCGTGATCATTCCTGACCGCCCCTACTACGAATACGAACACATTGTCTCACCAATGATGATTCAGGAGGCTAACGACCTCACTCGGGCCACGATCCGAACCCTCCAGGCCTTGGGGAAAAAGTAGGAAAAAAGGGGAATGGAAGGGCGAAGCCCTCCCATTACTACGAAACCTTCAGCAACCCATTTTTTTTTCTCTTCCCTTCCTCTTCAGAATAACAGTTGGTCGCACGATTAGGAAATAGAAATCAAGTAAATTAGGGAATAAAATAAGCTGCACAAGAAATATTTAACCGTAGACTTGGAAAAAAAAAGAGGAAAACAATAATAATAAAAATAGATATATATATATTAATAATAATAATAACAACAACAAAAAAATACATATAAAAAAAATTATATAAAAATAAATAAATAAAATAAAATAAAATCAAAAAAAAAAAGGAGAAAAGAAAAAAATAATAAAAAAAAAAAGAAATGGAATAGATAAACATATTCGGATAAAGTATATATAAGTCAAAAATATAATCCTTAAACGTAAATCTGAGTTCAAGAGAGGGAAAAGCAATAACGACAGTAGAATTATAACAAACAACTAACTAATAAAGAAAATAACTCCTTTCGAAATTTTTATTAAACAAAAAATATCTATATATATATACATAGAAAGGAGAAAGAGAAAATTCTAAATAAAAAAAAAAGGGGGACGTATCTATAAACATACATTGAAGGGAAAAGAAACAACATTGATTAAAAATAAAATGAAAATATAATAGGTCGAGAATGCCGCTCTACCACTGCCACTGCTCCGCCTACAATTGGTGCCGACCAATACACGTAAACAGTGACGAGGAGACACTCTGGATCTGTGTCAACCGGAAGGAGCCGAACGTTTTGGTTCCCGGCACGGCGGCACTTTTCTGCTACTGGAAGATCGCTTTCTATTTGGAGATACCAAAAAAGAGAGTTGATATATTTGTACCACCCGAATGGCGTTCAATCAGCCCAGGAACGTTGGATAATTGGATCAATCAGCTGCGTGATAACCCCTACGAGGATATAACCCTCGGCGGCACACCGTACCAGTGGCTACCACACGCTTTGGTGCCGGTGGGACAGTTAGCACAGTCGATCCCGATTCCTGGTCTCAAAGGATGGCCCGAATGTTTCGAAAAAATCCCCTACTGGAACGAACCACGGGTCCAGTACTCGGATGGGACAGATCTACCAATTAGGATAAATCGCTGTCCTCCTGATAGACTAATAGAAGGAATGGAAAAAATTTTCTGCTACTGGAAAATCAGACTCAGCCCGGTCGACGATTATAAATACGAAGTATGGGTGCCACCCGAGTGGAGAAGGCTCACCCGAAAAGCATTATACAACTGGAAACTCATACTGGGGAAAAATTCACAATTGCCCAAAACACTCGGAGGAGTTGAATACGAATGGAAGGGCGACACCATTTTCCCAAAGGGCCAAGATCCGAGACTCATGGAGAGCCAAGGTTATGGAATCTTCAATTACCATACTCCAGAGGATACCGATTCCGATAGCGAGTACAAATACCCTTGCCCTTACGAGGGACTGGAACCTGGCAAGACCCCTGTTGACCCAGAGTGGGGAACGCTAAGATGGGAGGAAGCAGAGCCTTACGGGTTCGACTGGTGCCCCAAACTGCCCGAACCCGGAGAGATGAACGTAACAGAACTCGTGGAAATATGCAAGGAACTCAATATCAACCAGGGAATCATCACCGAACCCCTTCCCGAGGACGACGAGAGGAACAAATCAAGGGAGCCTAAATCTCTCCCACCCCACAAATCAGAGGAAACACTTTTGGGAATTGAAGATCACCAAGGAAAAAAAAGAGTGAATAAATAAATCATAATAACAAAAAATATATATATAATAATAATAAGAAAGTATATATATAAATACATATGTAAAAATACACATAAGAAAAAAAAAGAGGTCAAGTTTCCTTATAAATAAATAAAAGAAAATCTATTGAAAACAACCCGCTCTTCCGTGCGAGTATTAATAACTTAGAAGTACCTAATGTTGTTGTTGTTGTTTGTATTGAGCGATACGAGCACTCAGTCATGGACCATTGTACTCGGGCCTCCTAAGAAGTACCTAGAAGTACCTAAATATACATTCAAAAAAAAAAAAAAAAAAAAAAAAAAAAAAAAAAAAAAAAAAAAAAGAAGGGGGAAAAGAAGATATATATATATATAATAGAACTCCGAACGATTGAGTTACGGGCAACAGGACCAAGGAGGGAGTGAAATGACCAAACCCTCACGGCCAGGGACAGCACCTGACCGACCAATAGAGTAACAGTCGTTCTCCCAGGCCACCAATAAGGGTCACGCAAAGACAGGGATAAAAACTCCTATAGTTAGGAAACGGAGACGAGAACAACCAACCGGAGCAATGCTATGGGAAGCCAGAAATGGGAAACAGAAAACCTGGGGAAAATAACAATAAACATTTCTCTTCTCCTATTTTACCATAACAGCATCCAGGCAAACGGGGAGAGTCGTCTTTGAAATCCTATATTTCACAATTTAACATCAGAACAAATCTAACGGATTACAGAACTCCCGACAACAACAACAGTGACAATGTCAAACCACGAAGAACTAGAACTGTCCAACAGGATTGTGTGGGGACCCCCCAAGGAAAAGGCAAGAGAAACGGGAAAACTTATGGAAAATCTGGAACCTCAAACGAAACAGGGTGACACAAGAATACACAGTAACAAAACAGGAGATGCTAGGGGAACCATTAGAACCAAGGTAGTAAGGAAACATAGCATTAAACAAATGGAAAATTCATCACCGGAAACATTAACTGAAATATGGCAAGACAAGGTCACGCGTCTAGTTAGTATAATCGTGGAAATGATACTAAATAAAATCGAGGGAAACGAAGACCGCATTACGTACAGCGACGCACAGGAGTACGTTGCGACTATGCAAAAGACCTTGGCAGAATTAGGCGCGAAACTAGAGGTCATAAAACATTGTGAGGACGCAATCCACGTAATCATAATTACGGTACTCTGGCCTTCGGAGAAACCAAACATAATCGTCCAACTAGGAATTGACGAATTAGCCACGGAAATGATGGCTCTAAAATTAACCCTTTTAAAGACCCAAGCTATGTTAATAACCATAACAAAACCCACGGAAGACAAAGATATAGGAACTGCAAATTAAGAAAAAGAGAGAGAAAGAAAAGTAGGAAAAAAACCTTAATGAATAACTCGACCCCGGAAAGCTAAAATCGGGGGAGTCACTTTCCAACCTAGCGGGATCCAAAGGAATGGATCAACAAAAAAAAGAGAGAAAGAGAAGAAAGGAAGAAGGAGGAAGGGAAAGGCGAAGGGGCCGCGACATCCGTCTCCTGCAACCACCCCGGAGTCATTTCATTTCTCTTCTCTCCTTCCCTCTTTCCTATTCACCCTGGAAAGTTACCCCAGGGTTCCGAATGCTGAAACATAAAACCTGAAAAAAAAGGGTGGGAATAGAAAAGAAAAAAACAGGAATAACAAAAAAAATGACGGAAAGGAAAAGGTAATACTTTTAAAAGAACAAAAAAAAAGTAATAATAACAATCTTAATAATAATAATAATGAAAAAAAAAATAATAAATAATAATAATAACAGAAAGATTTGTTCAAAACAAAAAAAAAAATGAAAGGGAAAGAAGTCTAAGAAAAAAAAAAGAAAGAAAAAAATATAATAAAATAATAATAAATAATCATCATAACAATAACGGTAAAATTAGAAAAAAAAAGAACATAAAAGGAAAAAGAATTTCCTTTTGTTTGAGTTTTGCCGTTGAGTATATAGCGAAGCGGGTAGGGGAAAAAATAAAGATGGTAACACGAAATTATAACAAAGAAAATAAGTAATTTATATTTTCACTTGCAATAATCTACACAGATGCACAGAACGCTGTGCAATGAACTGAGCCGAATACAAAAAACAAATGCCGAAATAATTCCCGAGTTGAGCCGTCACAATTATATTAATCCGCGAGACAACCGGGTGAGCTGTACCGTGTGCGACTCGACGCGTCGCACACCTGTTGAGAACGCACGCGTCGCCGGCGAAAAACACTTCGTACTTCCCCGGACGAAACACGTCGCGTTATGCTCCGAGTGAGCTAAACGATACTTCAGCCGAATGCTGAGATCGTCCCCGTGATGATGTACCGAATGTATGAGCAGACCCGTGAGATGAAGTGAGCAGAAACCGGTAAAAACTAATGAGCGTCTTGAAAGCACGTGAACACTAGATCGCGGCCATTAGCAAGATGTTTCGAGAAGACGCCGGTGGCACACGGCACGACGGCATCTTCCCTTGCCGCGCGTGCGCGAGAGACGCGCCTGAGCTCGAGCGAGAGCGCCCGGGAGGTGCTGCCACCCGGCAGCTGCCCGGCCGTCTCGCGCGACTCAGGCGAGACGTCGGATTCTCGAACATTCCGCCCGCCATCAGCGACGGCGTTGATGATGTTAGTTGTTGTCCGTCTCCGATGAATCCGACGATGGTGATGTGGGCAGAAGAGCGAGCTTGGCAATGGGCCTGGTGAGCGTGGTGACGGCCGTCTTCAGCGTCGCCACCCTGGCGAGTCCATCCCTCCCCGGGTGAAGTTGAAGAACCCTGGCGAGCGGCCATTTGCATGGTGGAAACCGCTCGTCGGTGATGAGCACCAGCGAACCAACCTTGAGCTGATTCGACGGATGGTGCCACTTGGAGATGGACTGCTGTCGCTGCAGATAATGAGCCGACCACTGCGACCAAAATGCCTGTACACGTTGCTGGATGAGTTGCCAATGAACCAGCTGCGAAGTTCCGAGAACCGGTAGCGTTGGTTCAGGTAAAGTGTTGAGAGCTCGGCTGATGAGAAAATGACCCGGAGTGAGCGCCGAAACGTCCTGCGGGTCGTCGGTGAGCGGCTCCAGAGGCCGAGAGTTCAGGATGGCCTCGATTTGAGTGAGCAGGGTGGTGAGCTCCTCGTAAGTGAGCTGCGTGTCGCTCACCGTGCGACGCAGGTGGAATTTGGTCGATTTCACGACCGCTTCCCATTTTCCGCCCATGTGCGGAGCCGCTGGCGGGTTGAAACGCCATTGAGCCCGGTCTGATGAGAGCATCGCGGCGATTTCCCGGTGCTCGTGCGTGGTCTGATCGAACAACCGTTGAAGAGCAGCATCCGCTCCGACGAAGTTGGTACCGCAGTCCGAGTACAGAGAGGATGGAATTCCCCGTCGAGCCGAGAATCGTCGATACGCTGCGATGAACCCCGTCGTCGCATAATCGCTGACGACCTCCAGATGAACAGCCGAGGTTGAGAAGCACACGAACACGCAGATCCAGCCCTTGTAGGTTTTGGATCCTCGTCCCTTGAGGGTTTTGAGCGTGAGCGGTCCTGCGTAGTCCACGCCAGTGTGGCTAAATGCAGGTGAGGGTGACGACCGAGAGAGAGGTAGTTGGCCCATCAGTTGATGGGCACGGATCCCCCTCTGCCGGGCGCACACCACACACCGCAGAACGTGAGACTTCACAGGGGCTCTTCCTCCGATGATCCAATACGCCTGGCGCAGGTGTGCCAGGGTGAGTTGCGTGCCTCCGTGTAACGTGCGCCGGTGAGCATCGCCGATGAGCAGCTCCGTGAGTCGAGCGTGACGAGGCAGGATAGCAGGATGCTTCCCTTCCTCCGTGAGCGTTGACTGGTTGAGCCGCCCTCCAACTCGGATGATCCCATGCCCGTCGACATAGGCAGTCAGCCGAGTGAAGGGGTGATGACGAGACAGCGTAGAGCCCGAGAGCATGGTACGCAGCTCCGATGAGAAGTACGCCGCCTGAGTTGCCTTTACCCAGAATCGCTTCGCCTCTTCCATGGCGTCCGATGAGATGACCACGATCGGCGGGTCGGTGAGCCTTTTCCTTAATTTGAGAGCGATTCTGAAACAAACAGACGTGAGACGAAATAATTTAACCAGGGTCGACACCTGGTAGATCAGATCCCAGTGATAGTCGACGCGTGGAGCCGCGACGACAAGTGAGATTCCCGGACGGGCCTCTTGTGCACAGAGACCATCCGAGACCGATGTTGTTGGTTGAGCCGGCCACGAGTTCTCGCCTTGGGTGAGCCAAGACGGTCCATTCCACCAGAGCGGGTGACTTCCGAGCTGAGCAGTGGTGACGCCTCGGGAAGCACAGTCAGCCGGGTTACTTATTCCCGGGACATGCCGCCAGTGAGCGTCTGCTGTGAGCTCCTGAATTTGTGCGACTCTGTTTCGCACGTAGTCCTTCCACCTGGAGGAATGTGAGCGAATCCACATGAGCGTTACCGATGAGTCCGTCCACAGATGAGTTGATTGAATGTCCAGGTGCAGTGTGGCCTGAACGTACTTGACGAGTTTCGCCAAGAGCAGCGCTGCAGTGAGTTCCAACCGAGGAATGGTGAGCCGCTTGAGCGGTGCTACCTTGGTTTTGGAGCACACTAATGCCGACTGAGCGGCTGTGGACGGTGAGCTGACTACGATGTAGACTACCGCTGACATCGCCAGTTGAGATGCATCCGAGAAGCCGTGTATTTCCACTGCTATGTCGGCCCGTGTATTGAGCCATCGGGGTAGAGAAAGCCTGGCCAGGCAAGTGAGATCTTCTCGGAGGTTGAGCCATTTAGCTGAGAGCGAACCCGGCAAGGCGTCGTCCCAGCCAACCTTGTGCAGCCAAAGCTCCTGCAGGAGCATCTTGGCTCGGATTGTTACCGGTGAGATGAAGCCAAGTGGGTCGAAAATCTGAGCGACTTCCGACAGCACAATCCGTTTCGTGAGCTTTTCTGGTACTGGTGAGAATCCCGATGAGAACACGAACTTGTCGTCGTGTGGAAGCCACCTGATTCCGAGAATCTTGGTAGCGCAATCGTCCAGTGAGAGGTGATCCTTGGTGTTCGCCGATGAGACCGACGTGAGCAGATCTTGATGGGTGGAGTGCCATTTGGCCAGCGGAAAACCGCCCGCCTGGCATAACCCCTTCAGCTGGTGAGCGACCGTGATGAGCTGTTCCACTGTGTCTGCACCTCCGAATATGTCATCGACGTATCTTCCTAGCCGCAGCGGCGGCAGTGCCAACGGAAATCGATGGCCTTCGTCCTCTGCCAACTGCAGCAGAGTACGAACGGCAAGGAATGGTGCTGCCTTCGTTCCGTAGGTGACGGTGGTGAGTTGGAACGGCACCGGGTTAGACTGGCTGTCGGTCCACAAGATTCGTTGCAGATTCCAGTCGTCCGGATGTACGTTGATCTGCCGGAACATCTTCGTGATGTCAGTTGCGAAGAGACAGCGATGAAGTCGAATCCAAATGAGCACGTCCGGGATGTCGAGCTGTAGTTTCGCACCTGTGTGCGAAATGTCGTTGAATGACAGGCCTGAGGTGGTCGCGGCAGAGCCGTTAAACACCACCCTCAGCTTCGTTGTTTCCCTGTCCGGCCTGAGAACTCCATGGTGCGGCAGGTAATAGTGCACCTCACCGGCAGAAGCGACGGCCGGTGCCTTCGCCATATGACCGAGCTCCTCATATTCGGCCATGAACCGGTGATAGAGTGTCCGAAGGCTGTCATCCCGGGTGAGCCGCCTGAGCATCTGCTGCAGGCACCGATGAGCTGTACGATGCGAATTCCCCAACAGCGTGACCGCTGATTTGAGAGGAATCCGCACGACGTATTTCCCTGTTGAGTCCCTGGTGTGAGTTGACCGGAAGTGAGCCTCGCACTCCTCTTCCTCGGGGGTGAGCTGACCTGGTGTGCCCGACGGAGGTTCTTCCTGAGTCCAGAACTTCGTGAGAAGCCCCTGGAGAATAGCGTCTTCAGGCCGTGCCGTGGCCGTGCGTGCTGTACACGCGACTGCGTGAGCAGCTTGCACCGGTCCGAGCACCAGCCAGCCAAAGATGGAGAGTTGAGCCATTGGCTCCGTCGGAGCCCCTCGGATGATGTTGGATTTGATGATCTGGCTGTAGTGATCTGCGCCGATGATGAGGTCTACAGGCCGTGGCGTGAGAAAGTCCGGATCGGCAAGCCGAAGCTTAGCCAGATGAGGCCACGCCTGCATTGGAGCCTCGAACGATGGAAGTATCGAGGTGACCGTCCTCAAGATGTGAGCTGTCACTGTAACTGAGTGCGAGGTATGAGTAGACCGTAATTCAAGTTGAGCTGTACCTTTAGTTTGAGTAGACCGTGATCCGCCGATGCCGTAGATCGGAATCGACGAACGTCGACGCGGTAGACCGAGTAGACCGATGAGTTGTTCCGACGCGAATGTGAGTTCCGACCCTGGGTCTACCAGAAGCCGAACCTCGTGAGTGGTCTCCGCATTGTCCGTGTGAGCGAGTGCTGTGGCGAGCAGCGACGAACAAGTTGAGCTGAACCCTGATGAGCGACCGATTGCACCGAAGCTTCAAGCGTTGCCAGATGAGCTGGCCGGTTGAGTCTCTGCGCCGTCCGCAGGCGCAGTAGCACGGTTCGAAGCTCCGTGCAGCATCGTATGGTGCTTCGACGAGCACTCCTTGCACGCTCCTTTCGAGCGACACATGTTCGCGTTGTGTCTTCCCAGGCAATTAAAACACAACCGCTTGTCGACCACAACCTGACGACGAGCACGTGCGGTCAACTCCCGGAACTTCAGGCACGCCACGATGAAGTGCTTCCCCTTGCACAAGTCGCAGGGATAGGCGTTGGGGTTCTCCACGGGCTTCGCCTGAGCACCCTTCTGTTGAGTTGATGCCTGATGAGCCGTCTTCTTCGACGCTCCCTTGTTCTTCGCGGCCTGTGCCGTCGCCGCATCCTCCTCCACCTGCTCCTGAGCCCGTGCGCGGTTCAGCAGGAAAGCCATCATCCGATCATAGGAGGGATACTCCATGGCCGAGCTGATGGTGTTCTCCCACACCTCCTTCGTCGCGCGATCCAGCAGGTGAGAGGCGTGGAACACCAGCAGGTATTCCCACAGCTGTGGCCCAACCCCGAGCGCTCGCAGCCCTTGTTGAGCCTTCGTGATGGTCGCATGAATCTTGAGCAGACCGGCGGCGCTCTTCGACGTTAGCGGAGTGAGTGCAAATATCGTGCTGAGATGGGCTTGCACGTGCACCCGTTTGTTGTCGTACCGATCCTTCAAGATGTTCCATCCGATCGCGTACGACTCCTCCTCCATCGGCAGGTCAGCGATGAGATCCGCAGCTTCGTCCTTGACGCTCAACCGGAGGTAATGAAACCTTTCCAGGTCGGTGAGCGTTTCCTCCTTGTCGATGATGCTCCCAAAGAGGTTGGCGAACCCCGGCCACTCCTTGTAACTTCCTTTGAATTCCGGAAGTTTGAGCTCCGGTAGATGTGAGCGGTCCGCGTGGCAGACCGGTGCCATGGGCGCCGCCGCGACCGGTACCGATTCCGGAGGAAGCTGATCTTTCAGTTGAAAAATGCGCTGCCGGAACTCCGCCTGAGCCCGGCTTGCCTGCCGACCCACCTTGTCGCGCATGTATGCGTGTTCGTCCAGCAGTCCGGCACAGTCCCTTACGAACGCGTAGTGCCGGTCGTGAAAACGGTCGTAGTGGTCGTCCATGAGGTGGAGCAGATCGTTGAGCGTGGCGTGGGAGCATCGCGAGAGATCTGTCGGGACCCTCTCCGCCATGTCGAGGACGTCCTCCAGGAGCTCCATCTGTCCTGCGAGTCGACCGGCGAAATCGGCCTTTGACAGAGCCAGCGTCCTTGGCGACCGTCGACCGCCGTCCGATGCTGGTACCGCAAGCGCGGCTTCGGTTGCCCCGAGTGACCGCCCGCTGGTCAAATCCGATTTCCGGTCCCTCGCGGAGTCGTCCGTCTCGACCGGGTCCGACATCTTGCCGTGTCCTAGCGCAACCCTCGCGCAGACAAGCGCGACCTTCGCGCAGACAAGCGCGACCTTCGCGCAGACAAGCGCGACCTTCGCGCAGACAAGCGCGACCTTCGCGCAGACAAGCGCGACCTTCGCGCAGACAAGCGCGACCTTCGCGCAGACAAGCGCGACCTTCGCGCAGACAAGCGCGACCTTCGCGCAGACAAGCGCGACCTTCGCGCAACAAGCGCGACCCCGAGCGAACACGCGTTAAAATCGCACTATAAATCGTCGCGAACACCGACGCAAGTAATTCGCGAAAAATGTCTGTGCGAACGAACAAACGCCACAATGTCACGAACGGCTCACCGTAAATGTTTGTACACGCACGCGGCACCGTTGAGTTGCCCGATCACAAAAGAGTTCCACCTCGTGGACTCGTACCGCGCACTGTACCCGCTGAGATCTCCGAACTGTCAATGTAGTGCGAGCGAGACGCGACACACGAATTCACTCGCGCACTAGACTGTTGAGCTGTCCACGACGCTCGAGAGTGAGAGAGCGCGACTGTCCGACGTCACCGACCGCGCGTCGCACAGCTGAGACTCGGCTAGCGGTGGTGGGGAGAGTCGATCCACGATCTCTCGCCGCACGTACGCCGAGCGAGCGGCCCAAAATGGCCGAACGCGCGAAGAAAGGCCGAGCGCGCGCACTGTCGACGCACGAGACTCGAACAATGGCTGAGCGCGGGAGCACGGCACGTCGCGAGCAACCTCTCACCGGCACGAGAGTCGACCGAGATGATGGCCGAACGTCCAAGCGCGAGCGAGAGAGCCGATGCACTGTCCGAGCGTCGCGGCGCGAGAGAGACGCACGACACGCTCCCTCTCGTCGCACCGACGGTTGAGCTGCCCGATGAGTGCACGCGCACTGAACACTGCGTAGCACTGCCGCTACCCGTTCGCTATCCGGCTCGAAGGACCAAAATGTTTGAGTTTTGCCGTTGAGTATATAGCGAAGCGGGTAGGGGAAAAAATAAAGATGGTAACACGAAATTATAACAAAGAAAATAAGTAATTTATATTTTCACTTGCAATAATCTACACAGATGCACAGAACGCTGTGCAATGAACTGAGCCGAATACAAAAAACAAATGCCGAAATAATTCCCGAGTTGAGCCGTCACAATTATATTAATCCGCGAGACAACCGGGTGAGCTGTACCGTGTGCGACTCGACGCGTCGCACACCTGTTGAGAACGCACGCGTCGCCGGCGAAAAACACTTCGTACTTCCCCGGACGAAACACGTCGCGTTATGCTCCGAGTGAGCTAAACGATACTTCAGCCGAATGCTGAGATCGTCCCCGTGATGATGTACCGAATGTATGAGCAGACCCGTGAGATGAAGTGAGCAGAAACCGGTAAAAACTAATGAGCGTCTTGAAAGCACGTGAACACTAGATCGCGGCCATTAGCAAGATGTTTCGAGAAGACGCCGGTGGCACACGGCACGACGGCATCTTCCCTTGCCGCGCGTGCGCGAGAGACGCGCCTGAGCTCGAGCGAGAGCGCCCGGGAGGTGCTGCCACCCGGCAGCTGCCCGGCCGTCTCGCGCGACTCAGGCGAGACGTCGGATTCTCGAACACCTTTTATAATCAAAAAAAAAAAAAAAAAAAAAATAATAATAAATAATCATATTAATAATAACAACAAAAAAAAATATATATATATATATATTTATATATATATATATAAAAAGAAAAAAAGGGGGAAGAAAAATATATTTGAAGAATAATAAAAGAAAATATAATAAATAATAATAAGAAAAAGGGGAGATAAAAAAGAAAAAGGAAAAAAACCCTTTAATACCTACCCGCTAGATACCGGGGCTGCGACTCGATGGTCAAGGAGAGGGACAGAACCCTCGATGCGAATCATCCGGCGACTTAAAAGAAAGGGACAGAATCCTCGAAGTTGCCAAGAAAGATATAGAAACCGGGACAGAACCCTCGAAGTTTCAATAACATTCGAGAAGACGGGGCCAGAACCCTCGTACCCTCGCCGAATAATTTTTTTTTGGGGAAGGACAGGAGGAAGGGCCAAAATAATGCAAACACGCACAAACACGAAGTAAATTTCGATTTAAATGCCTCCAATAAAGGCTTATATTTAAAAAAAAAAATGACAATTACAAAAAAAAAGAGAGAAAACCCTAACAAAAAAATATTTTAAAAATAAAACACAAAAACAATTTAAAAATAAAAAAAACTTAAAACAAAACATTTTTTTTTCCTTAAATTAACGCCGACGCCTCCAGGCCGCAGAGCCTGAAACAAAACAAAGCACAGAGGAATTAGAATCAATATCCAAACAATAAATAAACAAATGAAATAAATGAGGGAAATACTTACGGGACAGGGGCGCCGACCTGCTTGGCGGAGACGGCGAGTCATCCTCCGAGCTAGCTGTCTCCGCGGAACGTTTCTTTAAGGAAACGGGCTCCGCCTCGTCCCCCGAATCCTCACTGAGAGAAAGGAAAGGGATTTAAAAAAAAAAATAATAATAACAATTTAGCAGATACTAAACAATACTTACTTTTCCGAGACGTTCAGCCGATTTCTCAACTGATAACGAAGAGTTGTCTCCGACCTCTTTCTTTTGCCCTGACCGGCAGCCTCCTGTAGCCGACGTAAAATATTGGCGGCTAAACGGGCATCCTCGGCGGGATCGTCCCACGATTCCTCCATGGAATTTTCGAAAACGTTGGGGGCCGCAACGACCGGGGGAGCCACGAAGGCACGACCCCCCCTCAGGCCTAGATCCCCCATCAATGCTAGCAAGGCTGTCACCACCGGTTCGATGCCAGATTGACTGAAAAAAAAATCACACACAAATAAATTAAAAAAAAAAAAAAAAAAAAAAAAACACAACACAACACAACACAGGAAAAAAAAGGGGAATGAATAAATAAACAAATCTCGGAAACTGGAGAAAATATAGAAAAAAAGGGAAAAAACACGCACCACTCCATCGTTAGAAAAATCGGTTCCGGGTAAAAGAAAATATACAGTATACGGTAAGACGTATACAAGTCGAGAGTTCGAACAAGAATGAAAACCCGTACGTGAAACTCACCCCTGCAGGAAGGCATAACAAGCCTTCTCGAAAGCAAGGAGGTTGCCCCTCCCCGCTTCTCCCAAAAGGGTCCAGCGGGCCAACGGGAAAGGTCCCTCATCGGCCCCAGCCTCCTCCTCCGAGTCCCAATTCTCCTCGGGCTTTTCCTCAAACGGCTCCAAGCCGAACAAGCCCCGAAGGTCCATAGCGTCGGGCTGATCGGTATTCCAACTAAGAAAAAGAAAAAAAAAACAAATTTATAAAAAAAAAAAACACACAACAACAAAAGGTACAACGATCACGTCAAACACACAAGTCATACTTACACTTGATCCCGATCAAAACGGCGATCCTGCCGGGCACCTCTTACGTATCGCCTCATCTGGGCAACCCAGGGGGGAATGAACCCGCGATGTCCCCGGGGTTCATCGAGCCAAGCTTGGGCTCCACCAAACTCCATACGTTCGTTCGTGAACTCACGAAGTTGCTCCATGTCAATGAACATTGTCGGTTAAAAAGAAAACAAGAGACTAAAAAACCAGGGGATCAAGCACCGGTATTTAAGCAACCTAACCCTTCCCCATACGCAAACCTGAAAAAGATTCCTAACCAATAGCCGAGTGGATGGAGGGAAAATCTCTCCATCCGACCAATCGACCAACAAGATAGAGGGGATCTAGAGACGAGAGAGTTGGAGGCAGGACACCCCCTTTTCTTTATAGATCTGAGGGAAAAACTCCACATGCGAGGAACCGCCTACATTTCTGAAGACCCCGGGAAAACAATAAAAACGGTTAAAACCAATTTAAAATAAACTAGAGGGATGTTAATTAGTGAAATTTAGGAAAAAATTTATGAAAAAAAAGGGGGGAAAAGGAAAAAAAAGGGAAGGGGGATGCAAAAATAATAAAAAAAAAAGAAAAAAAAAATCAAATTTTTCTGGGGAGTTTAAAAGGGAAGAAGAAGAAGGAAAACAACGAATCGACAGAGAAACCTATAAGAAAAGAAAGAAAATAAAAAAAGGGGGAGGTTCAAAAAAAAAAAAGAAAAAAAATAATATATATATATATATATATATATAGATTATATATATACATATACATAATAATACACCCACCAGAACCAAGCCAACAGGGCGCGGCGCCAAACCGGCTGCACCTCTGGATTAGGGGGCGCGCGGCGAGGAGCAGGAGGCACCTGTAGGTCAACGGCGAAAAGGCGTCTCAGGTCAAAAATATCCTCGTATTGGAAATCCCACCTAAAAAAAAAGGGGGGAGAGAAAAGTCGGTGAAACCCGAGTAACCTAGACACATAAAAGAACCCGGGTACCCAAATATATGTATATATATATATAATATACTTACGCCGTGTCGTTCAACATCCGACGAATATAACGCACCCGACGTATACCACGTTGAACCTCAATGATGATAGCACCTCTCACTGGGGGGTGGCGATCTAACAACCTTTGCAAGGACGGAGTCATCGGCTCGCGAGTACGCACCATTTCACAAATAGGAAACCGCCGAGACGAAGTAAATCCAAAACAAGAATCACGCGCGAACGGAGAAGAGAGAGTAAAATAAATGTCAGGATACAGTGGCTTTTATTGAGAAAAAAAATGAGGGGACTCGGCAGAAGACCAATACAGGTTTTAACCCTCTCTCTCTCCTAGACCCTCATATTTAACTATCCCCGCCTACGAGACAAAAGTGCCTCAATACAAGAAAAGGGGGGATGGGAAATGATTCAATAAAAAAAAAAAAACAAAAAAAAAAAAAAAAAAAAAAAAAAATACAGGAGTAATAAAATCAATAACATTACAGATGAAGGAAGTCCACCTAATATGGGGATTCATGGTACTTCATCTGTTAACCCAGTCCGGTCCCGCGGAAGGATTAATCGGATACGATTGCACGGGGGCCACTTTAAATATCACAACCGTCTCGCTACTAGAAGTCGGAGGATGCGACATCCCTCGCCAAGAAGTCGATGAAGCATCCGTTTACATACAATTACTCCAAATCAATCAATACTCATCAATACATGTAAGACAATGCAAAATAGAAATTCATCGCGTAATTCGTCGGTGTGGAATGTGGTCACATGGGATGGACGTCCCTAATGGGGAATACTCGTACGTAGATGATGTCCCTCGTGATGTGTGCACCGACATATATAGAGAAGGGCGAATAAAAATTGGGCAAACAGAGATAACCGGAATCAAACCTAACGGTACGTCAAGACGGCCTGTATCAATAGCCGGAACAATAACAGCTAATTCCGAATGTGAGGGTGTATACTATTCCGACCCATACGGTAACTGGGAAAAGGTATACGTCGTGGGAGATGTGAAAATAACTTTACGCGATTACACGGCCGACGTAGACGTAGAAACCAACAAAGTACACTTACGCTCAGGTACCAAGTGCGAGCTCAATGAGGGCCGCTGCATAGACATAGACGGGGGGAACACGTATTGGGAACCCTATCCCGAGGATAGCTGCAATAGTAAACGCTACGGGGTACTTTACGAGGGAAGCGCCATCCTGACGACCGACCGAAATACGGAATTCAAGCAAACAGTATACTCATTATGGAAGGTGCAGTAATTTTCGCATTAACCGCCCGAGATCGGTCAGTCGTCTGCGGATACACCTTGATCCGTACAGAACATCCTAAACTCCTGGTAGTAGAAACCAATAGACAAAACCCATTCGTAAAGAAAGACGCCCTGTCCATTGCCAACCTCGATTTATTTGCATACGTAAACTCCAAATTTGTGTACGTGGAAAAATACATCAAAAAGCAAATTAAACAAATGTATAACGATATCCTGGTCCAAAGATGCAACCTCGAAAGACAAGTATTAGAGAACACGATCGGACTCGCTAAACAAACACCAGACGAATTTGCATATAACATTATGAAAGGTCCCGGGTATATGGCCGCATTAGCCGGAGAAGTGGCACACATCGTAAAATGTATTGCGCTAGAGGTAAAAATCAGGGAAACAAAGGAATGCTACACGCAACTACCCGTGGCGGTAGGCAATCACTCTTATTACCTGACACCCCGCACTCATATTTTAAAAAGAGCCGGAACTCAAGTAACTTGCAACAATTTGGTCCCATCCATGTACAAAATAGCAGGTGAATGGTATTCATTAGAGCCCCGACCTGTTCACGCTGTAGCCCCTACCACCCTGCAACCATTGACCGAACAGACCTGGACTTATCGTAACCCGCAGAATCTTGCGACCAGTGGTATATACACACAAAAAGACCTAGACGACTTGAGAGATCACATCATGTTCCCCGCGGAAAGACCGGCCATCCTAAACTCAGTAGCCAGGGGAATAGCCGGACAGCCCACCATAACTCAAGGGGGAACGATTGCAAATTTAATTGACGAACAAGCAATTAATAAGATTATAGAAACCTCTTGGGAAAAATCCTGGGGTTATTTTTCAACCTTCGGAACGGTCAGTGCGGGATTAATCGGAATAGTCATGTTCATCAGGGGAATTAAATTAATAATAGACACAATAATACACGGATACGCTTTACATACCATATACGGATGGTCCTTATACCTCCTCGGAGCCATTTGGGACTCCGTAACTTATCTGTTGTTGCACCTCAACAAACAAACTTCCAAGGGAGATGAGGATAACAAGGGAGACGGAGGAACGAGTGGAAAGCCTTTGCTTCCCAAAAACTCGTCGAACGATCACCCGCCCTGCGCTCCTGTTAATTCCTGCCCTGTCACACCGGTCGAACCGTTGCAATTTGGATTCGGGCGTCGGGTACACGACCCACCGCAGACTCTCTGTTGCAACGCTACGAAACCAAACCCCGAGATGCCAGTTCGGGTATATTATGGCAACACTCTACCCCCGCGCCTGAGTCCCGGATACAAACCAGAACACAATACGCTGCCCCGAGACTTTATTTGGGCCCGCGAAAGACCCACGGGAACAGACGAACCTATTTACAAAGTTCCCCGTTATATCGATGAAGGATTTTACAACATTTCTCCAGAATATATGGTAATGACAAGAGGAAAAACTGCAACACCTCCGGAAACCGAACTTAACTCTCTACCCAGACTAGAAACCTTTCACACACCAACCCTGGGAGAAAGTAGCAGCAAACCACCCCAAACCTGCATTCCCCGTAAGGAGACACAAGAAGAAACCCTTCCCGTAGAGGAAATAAGAAAATCAGAAAAAGAAGTTGAAACACCAGTCCTCTATCCAACCGTAGAGAAAATAAAAAAATCAAGAACGGAAGTAAAAAAACAAGTTCTCTACCCAACCTTAGAGGAAATAAGGAAAGTCACTATCGACCCCCCTGGCCCAGTGCAGAAACAAATATTTCTGTCATTAGAGAAACAAACCCACAATTAAGGAAAGAATGATAATAAAAACAATATATATATATGTATACACCTTTATACTTATATATATATATATATGTCCTGTTGACAAAGGGTGTCCGCATTTTCCTCAAAAGTTATAATTCGTTGCCCGAAAAAAGAGAAGGCAGAAGAAACTAACAACTAAAAAAAAAAGAGAATTACCTTCTTGTCTCCCCCTAACCAGGGTACCGACACCTAAAGGGCATGTAATCAGACCACCTTTATTAATCAAAATTTTCAATCTACAAACAGCCGAAAAATGTCTCGATCTCCGCACGCGGTAGGAAGGGCGGAACTACGAAAGAGGCGATCAAGTAAAACACTCAGCCCGGAGGAGCATCTACCGATACGAATACACACCAAGGTGACCCCGTGCCTCGTCCCAGGCACGACCAGGCTCTATTGTTATTGGAAAATCGCAATGTACATCGATTTAGCCCAGAAGAATATCGAATTGTACGTCCCGCCTGAATGGAGATGGCTGACTCCCGAAAGACTGGAGAGTTGGGTGGGAAAATTACGCGATAATCCGTACGAAGAGGTCGTGTTGGGTCGAACCAGATACACCTGGGCTATAGACATCTTGCTACCTTCACGTCAAGTCTACACTACCGTCCCGATACATGGAAGGAACGGATGGCCGAATTTTACAGAGGTGGTTCCGTATTGGAATACACCCAGGTCCAAGCCTGAGACAGAACGATTGGCAATAACGATCAACCGTACACCGCTTTTACCTTCTTTGGGGATGGGAAGAGTGGTGTGTTATTGGCAAATGCGTTTACCACGAACCTTGCAACCAAGACGATACGTATGGGTCCCGCCAGAGTGGAGACGATTGACCGACAAAACGCGACGCATGTGGGCACGAAAGTTGGCCGCCAGTCCAGACCAACACATTGTACTTGGCGAGACTCATTACTCTTGGTTGCACGACACAATCGTGCCTCATGGACAGAATCCCGATAGCATTGAATATTTGGGAGAAGGTAGGTACGACGAAACTGAGTCACCCGCAGAGGAGGCATCCTCCGAACGACCCTATACGCCACCACGGACTCCGGGTAACAGGGACCCAGTACCACAGGAGCTGGGACTTTCCAGATTGATGAACACCATCATCAACCAATACAGCGACCCGATCGCGCCCCTCGGCGCCATCGAAGGCCCAATAGGCATGGACAACAGAGACGGCGGAACGGATTACGAAAACCCAAGAGGATTGGAAACTTTGGTATAAGGGAGTATGTAAATGTTCTCCATTTTTCTCATTATTTCAAATAATCAGGAAAATGAGGAAGAAAAAAAACGGTAACACTAATTATATTAAATCACAGAGAATTCTGGGCAAAACAGTGGAAACGAATATATCTAACGAAAAAAAAAAAAAAAAAGAAAAAAATGATGATGAAAGGGAAGAATTATAAAAAAAAGAAAGGGGGAAAGGAGAGGGATACACATAAATATATATATATATACACACATAGATATATATATATATAGTAGAAGGGAAATAATAAGGGTAAATACATAAATACAGATACCCCAAGTAAAATAACAATTACTAGAGAGGTGGGGAAAATCAATTAAAAATCATGTTCTATCAAACTAATGGTTGAAGGACGACTTATGATTCACAGAACAAGGGTCCAATACAAACTAAGGGTTACGAGGAAGGATAGTTGTTGATACCTAAAACAACCCGGATCAGGAAAAATGAAGGGGAATCGGTACTGTCTACTAGTAGAATTACCAGTGTTGCTGCCTTTACACCGATTCGCAGTAACAACTAACGATGATGCACGGGTCCACCATGCACAGAATACGGCACCCCTGACGTCGTAATCTAGGATCCATACAAAAAGGATCGAACCAGCAAACCAGTTCTCCGAGTTTCGAAATCGATACTCCTGATCAACGAGAACGCCAAGGCCTTCAACAACACACCACATTTCTACAGTATCATTAAGTAAAAACAAAAAAAAAATATATTATAATAAGAACCACGAATTACTCGTTCAGAACGAGACGCAAGGGCAACATTAATTGCATTTTTTTTTTGGAAATCTAAAAATACTAACATAGGTATTGTCCTTACATATATAATAACTCAGGAATAGATTAAAAAACTCACATCAACTTAACATAAATAATCAGGAAGATGATCTCAAAAAAAAAAAAAAAAAAAAAAAAAAAAAAAAAAAAAAAAAAGAAAAAAAAACGTATGAAGACTCAAAAAAAAAAAAAAAAAGGGGGGAGAACCGCCCAGAAAATGAGACGATTACTCGGATTCTCCTAATAATCGTCTGAAAAGAGGGGGAGGTGTTACGTCAAACGTAACGAATGAAATTTCTTTATTATTTCTCCTCACACTAATACGGGACTCAGAAAATAAAATAAAAAGCAGGGGGGCAAAATTCGGTCAGATAACCCGAAATAGTAGAAAGTTAGTAAAATAACTCGTTTCTGCCAAAGGATCAACTTGCTGAATTCAGCCGGTATAATCAGTAGGCACAAGAGGCTGGTCAAGCCTGACCGTCAAAATTTAACGGTATGGTCAAACAGATCTGGATAAATTGTGGAAAAGGAAGGCCGCCAAAAATGGTCTACGACCGCTAGCGCTGCCCCTTTTGGGGACGAGTAAAAAACCAACCCGCTTGAGATACCTCGTGACCGTGTCAGGTACGAGTATCGACTAAACACTCATAGATCGCAGGGATCGTTAGATCTTCTGTACCACCGCCGGGGAACCATTTGGGGGCCCGCAGTGATCTGCCGCTGGGCCGGATCCCCACCTAAGCCAGTCGTTTCGACCGGTTACCTGCAGCTCTATGAGAACCCTTGGGGTTTCCAGCTATCGATAATTCTGTTTCATAGAGTCTAGCGCCTCAAGGCTTTGAGATTAGAAAGTCACGCCACAGCAGAAACGAAGTACCGCGCCCTTTTTCCTCGAAATCACGAGAGAGAATTTCTGCCACCCTGTTTTTATAACAACTGTTACCATAAAGGCAATCTACGAGAGCCTGCAAAACAAAAATGAAGATGAGGAAAAATAATATAGACAGATCAATAATTAAGAATATTTTCAACTCAGGTCTAGACAGATTAAAAACAATTACGAATAAACAATGAAATAATTCCTGATTATTTTTTGATTTAAGATAAATAGGAGTATAAGAACTCAATAATAAGTTAATATTAAAAAGGTAACCAACACTCGTAGAATAAGTTTCAAAAGGGAATTTTAAGAACGCTTTCGAACAAATCATTCAAGTTGCCAGGCGACAAAATCGCCGGCGCGGCACCACAGGGAGCCTCGTTCCCCTCTACCGTTTTCCAACGGGAGAGTTAAATTTTGTTCACAATCTAAGTAATCAGTAATACTCATCTTATAACTTCTATGTTGTTTATGAAGTAAGAAATTCAGTTGTTTAAACACCAATTTGATTGTAATTGAGATCCGAAAGATTTTCGTCCCATGTGGAAAATTGAAACAAGGATTTAACAGCCCCTTTGTTAATTAATACAGGAAGGGAAAAACCTAATGAGTACAAACGTGGGACCAGAATATTGTCGGGAATCTATAATTTTTATCGAGAAAAAGGACGGGATATATATGTACATATAAATATATATATGTATATATATATTCAATCCAAATAATTGTTAAGTTAACAAAGGGAGTAATTCCTGAAACGAATCGACACGTGTAAGCTACTCTCATCTAGAGATATTCGTATCTTTTCAAACGCACTCTATAAGAATAAGTAGGAAGGAAATAATGTTAGGAAGAAAAAAACACCGCTCGGCCCATCCCATGAAAGAATTGCGGCTCAATACGTCAAAGGGGCAACGGGGACGACTTGGGGGGAGATGGACGGAAGCCACGACTTTCGGCGGAACGACGCTAGCAGCGGGTTTTTATCGCGGCAAACAGGATAGCGTCCGACGCTGGCCCCGAATTCCTAGCCAAAACGGGCTTGCGGGGGGCCTTAAATGCACCTCCCCTCACCTAGAGAAATGATGAGTCAAACACCTAGACACACACCATCTCCCCGACTATCCAACGATGAAACACCGATCGACGAATCAGAAAACCCTTCTATCCACGCATCACCCCTTTTTCCCCTTACCCATGCACCTTCCTTCTAGCATAAGAAAAGCGCACATGATCAGGGGATTACTCCCACTTATTTTAACCTAGAAAAGGGTATAAAAAGCCCAAAAATTTGGTGCTCAGGGCCAGTTACCATCATCCGATTCGACGCCGTTGTCGTCATTCGTTTTGCCAGTTTACGTTTTCATTGAACAAAATTGTCTTTGTTCAATCACGATTCAATTTCCGTTTTTTTCCGATCGCCGAACTTATTGTTCATTCTGTTGTCCAACTACGATTATTATTTGCAACCAGTGTTCATTTCATTTCGTCATCCATTGATAACCATTGTCGAATAATTACCAGCCGAGCAATACTTTTATTAATTCACCTAAAGTTAAGGAAACATCACTTTGTCCGAACCTCGGGTTCGAGAATCATTGTTTGATTTATTTTGTACCTTTTCCGTGAAATATTTAATTCGAAATAAACCTAATTTCTACCAACGAAAACATCGAAAGTTCTACGAATTATTCCAATTTCGGCGAAAACCAGCAGTCAAAACGTAAGCGACATACATCTTATTTTTCTCATTATTATCTTTTCTTCTCTACGTTTATCGGGTCATTTCCAGTGCATGAATTTATTAATTTGACCTTTTCCTGACCCACTCGTCAAGTTTTTTTTTCCTGGAGTAAAGCCACCGTCAAACAGACCTATCAATCACCTGCTAAATCGAAGTGAACACTCGTTGTTACTTCAAATTCTCCGGAAAGTGTAAATTCGAAAGGGGAGGGATTAGGAGTTCAGAAGACACCCTACGACTTTAGAAACGACAGGCATTCCCGGGGCCCTATCCCAAGCAATTTTCCGCAAGGTTAGGCTTAAAAATGGGCAGTTGTTACCGTGATTAATACCGGGCGTGGTAAAGATCGATTCTCATCGTTCTGACCAGAGAGTGTTAATGGAATCGGGGCAACAGTTGCGTAAAAACTCAGCGAAATAAAATCATCGACAGTTTTGACGTAACATCGCTATAAAGCGACTTTGCATTCGTTTGGGGCTCGTTTGGCTGCTCGAAACACATGAACCTTGCGTACTTGCATAAAATAAACGGTTTTCGATTCCATAATACGAGCTGGAACGCCTACAGCGAGCACAAAACTGTAATGATCGATACAGGTATAAAGCGATTTTGCATCCGTTTGGGGCTCGTTTGGCTGCTCAAAACGCATGAATCTTGTGTATTTGCATGAAATGAAGGGTTTTTGATCTCATAATACGAGCTGGAACGCCTACAGCGAGCGCACAACTCAAATGTTCGATTTCGCTATATAGCGACTTTGGATTCGTTTGGAGCTCGTTTGGCTGCTCGAAACGCATTAATCTTGCGTATTTGCATAAAATAAAGGGTTTTTGATTTCATAATACAGGCTGTAACGCCTACAGCGAGCGTAAAACTCAAATGCTCGATTTCGCTATACAGCGACTTTGGATTCGTTTGGAGCTCGTTTGGCTGCTAGAAACGCATTAATCTTGCGTATTTGCATGAAATGAAGGGTTTTTGATCTCATAATACGAGCTGGAACGCCTACAGCGAGCGCAAAACTCAAATGCTCGATTTCGGTATAAAGCGATTTTGCATCCGTTTGGGGCTCGTTTGGCTGCTCGAAACGCATGAATCTTGTGTATTTGCATAAAATAAAGTGTTTTTGATCTCATAATACGAACTGGAACGCCTACAGCGAGCGCAAAAATCAAATGTTCAATTTCGATATAAAGCGACTTTGCATTCGTTTGGGGCGCGTTTGACTGCTCGAAACGCATGAATCTTGCGCATTTGCATAAGATAAAGGGTTTTTGATTTCATAATACAGGCTGTAACGCCTACAGCGAGCGCAAAACTCAAATGCTCGATTTCGCTATACAGCGACTTTGGATTCGTTTGGAGCTCGTTTGGCTCCTCGAAACGCATTAATCTTGCGTATTTGCATGAAATGAAGGGTTTTTGATCTCATAATACGAGCTGGAACGCCTACAGCGAGCGCAAAACTCAAATGTTCAATTTCGATATAAAGCAACTTTGCATTCGTTTGGGGCGCGTTTGGCTGCTCGAAACGCATGAATCTTTCGTATTTGCATAAAATGATAGGTTTTTAATTTCGTAATAGGAGCTGGAACGCCTACAGCGAGCGCAAAACTCAAATGTTCGATTTCGCTATACAGCGACTTTGCATTCGTTTGGGGCGCGTTTGGCTGCCCGAAACGCATTAATCTTGCGTATTTGCATAAAAAGAAGTGTTTTTGATCTCATAATACGAGCTGGAAAGCCTACAGCGAGCGCAAAACTCAAATGTTCAATTTCGCTATACAGCGACTTTGCATTCGTTTGGGCCTCGTTAGGCTGCTCAAAACGCATGGATCTTGCGGATTTGCATAAAATGAAGTGTTTTTGATCTCATAATACGAGTTGGAACGCCTACAGCGAGCGCAAAACTCAAATGCTCAATTTCGGTATAAAGCGATTTTGCATCCGTTTGGGGCTCGTTTGGCTCCTCGAAACGCATGAATCTTGTGTATTTGCATAAAATAAAGTGTTTTTGATCTCATAATACGAGCTGGAACGCCTACAGCGAGCGAAAAACTCAAATGCTCGATTTCGCTATAAAGCGACTTTGCATTCGTTTGGGGCTCGTTTGGCTGCTCGAAACACATGAACCTTGCGTACTTGCATAAAATAAACGGTTTTCGATTCCATAATACGAGCTGGAACGCCTACAGCGAGCACAAAACTGTAATGATCGATTTCGCTATACAGCGACTTTGGATTCGTTTGGAGCTCGTTTGGCTGCTAGAAACGCATTAATCTTGCGTATTTGCATGAAATGAAGGGTTTTTGATCTCATAATACGAGCTGGAACGCCTACAGCGAGCGCAAAACTCAAATGCTCGATTTCGGTATAAAGCGATTTTGCATCCGTTTGGGGCTCGTTTGGCTGCTCGAAACGCATGAATCTTGTGTATTTGCATAAAATAAAGTGTTTTTGATCTCATATTACGAGCTGGAACGCCTACAGCGAGCGCAAAAGTCAAATGTTCAATTTCGATATAAAGCGACTTTGCATTCGTTTGGGGCGCGTTTGGCTGCTCGAAACGCATTATTCTTGCGTATGTGCATGAAATGAAGGGTTTTTGATCTCATAATACGAGCTGGAACGCCTACAGCGAGCGCACAACTCAAATGTTCAAATTCGATATAAAGCAACTTTGCTTTCGTTTGGGGCGCGTTTGGCTGCTCGAAACGCATGAATCTTTCGTATTTGCATGAAATGGAGTGTTTTTGATCTCATAATACGAGCTGGAACGCCTACAGCGAGCGCAAAACTCAAATGTTCAATTTCGATATAAAGCAACTTTGCATTCGTTTGGGGCGCGTTTGGCTGCTCGAAACGCATGAATCTTTCGTATTTGCATAAAATGATAGGTTTTTAATTTCGTAATAGGAGCTGGAACGCCTACAGCGAGCGCAAAACTCAAATGTTCGATTTCGCTATACAGCGACTTTGCATTCGTTTGGGGCGCGTTTGGCTGCCCGAAACGCATTAATCTTGCGTATTTGCATAAAAAGAAGTGTTTTTGATCTCATAATACGAGCTGGAAAGCCTACAGCGAGCGCAAAACTCAAATGTTCAATTTCGCTATACAGCGACTTTGCATTCGTTTGGGCCTCGTTAGGCTGCTCAAAACGCATGGATCTTGCGGATTTGCATAAAATGAAGTGTTTTTGATCTCATAATACGAGTTGGAACGCCTACAGCGAGCGCAAAACTCAAATGCTCAATTTCGGTATAAAGCGATTTTGCATCCGTTTGGGGCTCGTTTGGCTCCTCGAAACGCATGAATCTTGTGTATATGCATAAAATAAAGTGTTTTTGATCTCATAATACGAGCTGGAACGCCTACAGCGAGCGCAAAAGTCAAATGTTCAATTTCGATATAAAGCGACTTTGCATTCGTTTGGGGCGCGTTTGGCTGCTCGAAACGCATTAATCTTGCGGATTTGCATGAAATGAAGTGTTTTTGATCTCATAATACGAGCTGGAACGCCTACAGCGAGCACAAAACTCAAATGATCGATTTCGGTATAAAGCAATTTTGCATTCGTTTGGGGCTCGTTTGGCTGCTCAAAACGCATGAATATTGCGTATTTGCATAAAATGAAGTGTTTTTGATCTCATAATACGAGCTGGAACGCCTACAGCGAGCGAAAAACTCAAATGCTCGATTTCGCTATAAAGCGACTTTGCATTCGTTTGGGGCTCGTTTGGCTGCTCGAAACACATGAACCTTGCGTACTTGCATAAAATAAACGGTTTTCGATTCCATAATACGAGCTGGAACGCCTACAGCGAGCACAAAACTGTAATGATCGATACAGGTATAAAGCGATTTTGCATCCGTTTGGGGCTCGTTTGGCTGCTCAAAACGCATGAATCTTGTGTATTTGCATGAAATGAAGGGTTTTTGATCTCATAATACGAGCTGGAACGCCTACAGCGAGCGCACAACTCAAATGTTCGATTTCGCTATATAGCGACTTTGGATTCGTTTGGAGCTCGTTTGGCTGCTCGAAACGCATTAATCTTGCGTATTTGCATAAAATAAAGGGTTTTTGATTTCATAATACAGGCTGTAACGCCTACAGCGAGCGTAAAACTCAAATGCTCGATTTCGCTATACAGCGACTTTGGATTCGTTTGGAGCTCGTTTGGCTGCTAGAAACGCATTAATCTTGCGTATTTGCATGAAATGAAGGGTTTTTGATCTCATAATACGAGCTGGAACGCCTACAGCGAGCGCAAAACTCAAATGCTCGATTTCGGTATAAAGCGATTTTGCATCCGTTTGGGGCTCGTTTGGCTGCTCGAAACGCATGAATCTTGTGTATTTGCATAAAATAAAGTGTTTTTGATCTCATATTACGAGCTGGAACGCCTACAGCGAGCGCAAAAGTCAAATGTTCAATTTCGATATAAAGCGACTTTGCATTCGTTTGGGGCGCGTTTGGCTGCTCGAAACGCATTAATCTTGCGTATGTGCATGAAATGAAGGGTTTTTGATCTCATAATACGAGCTGGAACGCCTACAGCGAGCGCACAACTCAAATGTTCAAATTCGATATAAAGCAACTTTGCTTTCGTTTGGGGCGCGTTTGGCTGCTCGAAACGCATGAATCTTTCGTATTTGCATGAAATGGAGTGTTTTTGATCTCATAATACGAGCTGGAACGCCTACAGCGAGCGCAAAACTCAAATGTTCAATTTCGATATAAAGCAACTTTGCATTCGTTTGGGGCGCGTTTGGCTGCTCGAAACGCATGAATCTTTCGTATTTGCATAAAATGATAGGTTTTTAATTTCGTAATAGGAGCTGGAACGCCTACAGCGAGCGCAAAACTCAAATGTTCGATTTCGCTATACAGCGACTTTGCATTCGTTTGGGGCGCGTTTGGCTGCCCGAAACGCATTAATCTTGCGTATTTGCATAAAAAGAAGTGTTTTTGATCTCATAATACGAGCTGGAAAGTCTACAGCGAGCGCAAAACTCAAATGTTCAATTTCGCTATACAGCGACTTTGCATTCGTTTGGGCCTCGTTAGGCTGCTCAAAACGCATGGATCTTGCGGATTTGCATAAAATGAAGTGTTTTTGATCTCATAATACGAGTTGGAACGCCTACAGCGAGCGCAAAACTCAAATGCTCAATTTCGGTATAAAGCGATTTTGCATCCGTTTGGGGCTCGTTTGGCTCCTCGAAACGCATGAATCTTGTGTATTTGCATAAAATAAAGTGTTTTTGATCTCATAATACGAGCTGGAACGCCTACAGCGAGCGCAAAAATCAAATGTTCGATTTCGCTATACAGCGACTTGGCATTCGTTTGGGGCGCGTTTGGCTGCTCGAAACGCATTAATCTTGCGTATTTGCATAAAATAAAGCGTTTTTGATTTCATAATACAGGTTGTAACGCCTACAGCGAGCGCAAAACTTAAATGCTCGATTTCGCTATACAGCGACTTTGGATTCGTTTGGAGCTCGTTTGGCTGCTAGAAACGCATTCATCTTGCGTATTTGCATGAAATGAAGGGTTTTTGATCTCATAATACGAGCTGGAACGCCTACAGCGAGCGCAAAACTCAAATGCTCGATTTCGGTATAAAGCGATTTTGCATCCGTTTGGGGCTCGTTTGGCTGCTCGAAACGCATGAATCTTGTGTATTTGCATAAAATTAAGTGTTTTTGATCTCATAATACGAGCTGGAACGCCTACAGCGAGCGCAAAAATCAAATGTTCAATTTCGATATAAAGCGACTTTGCATTCGTTTGGGGCGCGTTTGACTGCTCGAAACGCATGAATCTTGCGTATTTGCATAAGATAAAGGGTTTTTGATTTCATAATACAGGCTGTAACGCCTACAGCGAGCGCAAAACTCAAATGCTCGATTTCGCTATACAGCGACTTTGGATTCGTTTGGAGCTCGTTTGGCTGCTCGAAACGCATTAATCTTGCGTATTTGCATGAAATGAAGTGTTTTTGATCTCATAATACGAGTTGGAACGCCTACAGCGAGCGCAAAACTCAAATGTTCGATTTCGCTATACAGCGACTTTGGATTCGTTTAGAGCTCGTTTGGGTGCTCAAAACGCATGAATCTAGCGTATTTCCATAAAATTAAGTGTTCTTGATCTCATAATACGAGCTGGAACGCCTACAGCGAGCGCAAAACTCAAATGATCAATTTCGATATAAAGCAACTTTGCATTCGTTTGGGGCAGATATAGCTGCTCGAAACGCATGAGTCTTGCGTATTTGCATAAAATAAAGGGTTATTGATGTCATAATACGAGCCGGAACGCATACCGCGAGCGCAAAACTCAAATGTTCGATTTCGCTATATAGCGACTTTGCATTCGTTTGGGGCTCGTTTGGCTGCTCAAAACGCATGAATCTTGCGGATTTGCATGAAATGAAGTGTTTTTGATCTCATAATACGAGCTGGAACGCCTACAGCGAGCACAAAACTCAAATGATCGATTTCGTTATAAAGCAATTTTGCATTCGTTTGGGGCTCGTTTGGCTGCTCAAAACGCATGAATATTGCGTATTTGCATAAAAGGAAGGGTTTTTGATCTCATAATACGAGCTGGAACGCCTACAGCGAGCGCAAAACTCAAATGCTCGATTTCGGTATAAAGCGATTTTGCATCCGTTTGGGGCTCGTTTGGCTGCTCGAAACGCATGAATCTTGTGTATTTGCATAAAATAAAGTGTTTTTGATCTCATAATACGAACTGGAACGCCTACAGCGAGCGCAAAAATCAAATGTTCAATTTCGATATAAAGCGACTTTGCATTCGTTTGGGGCGCGTTTGACTGCTCGAAACGCATGAATCTTGCGTATTTGCATAAGATAAAGGGTTTTTGATTTCATAATACAGGCTGTAACGCCTACAGCGGGCGCAAAACTCAAATGCTCGATTTCGCTATACAGCGACTTTGGATGCGTTTGGAGCTCGTTTGGCTGCTCGAAACGCATTAATCTTGCGTATTTGCATGAAATGAAGGGTTTTTGATCTCATAATACGAGCTGGAACGCCTACAGCGAGCGCACAACTCAAATGTTCAAATTCGATATAAAGCAACTTTGCTTTCGTTTGGGGCGCGTTTGGCTGCTCGAAACGCATGAATCTTTCGTATTTGCATAAAATGATAGGTTTTTAATTTCGTAATAGGAGCTGGAACGCCTACAGCGAGCGCAAAACTCAAATGTTCAATTTCGCTATACAGCGACTTTGCATTCGTTTGGGCCTCGTTAGGCTGCTCAAAACGCATGGGTCTTGCGGATTTGCATGAAATGGAGTGTTTTTGATCTCATAATACGAGCTGGAACGCCTACAGCGAGCGCAAAACTCAAATGTTCAATTTCGATATAAAGCAACTTTGCATTCGTTTGGGGCGCGTTTGGCTGCTCGAAACGCATGAATCTTGTGTATTTGCATAAAATAAAGTGTTTTTGATCTCATAATACGAGCTGGAACGCCTACAGCGAGCGCAAAACTCAAATGCTCGATTTCGGTATAAAGCGATTTTGCATCCGTTTGGGGCTCGTTTGGCTGCTCGAAACGCATGAATCTTGTGTATTTGCATAAAATAAAGTGTTTTTGATCTCATATTACGAGCTGGAACGCCTACAGCGAGCGCAAAAGTCAAATGTTCAATTTCGATATAAAGCGACTTTGCATTCGTTTGGGGCGCGTTTGGCTGCTCGAAACGCATTAATCTTGCGTATGTGCATGAAATGAAGGGTTTTTGATCTCATAATACGAGCTGGAACGCCTACAGCGAGCGCACAACTCAAATGTTCAAATTCGATATAAAGAAACTTTGCTTTCGTTTGGGGCGCGTTTGGCTGCTCGAAACGCATGAATCTTTCGTATTTGCATGAAATGGAGTGTTTTTGATCTCATAATACGAGCTGGAACGCCTACAGCGAGCGCAAAACTCAAATGTTCAATTTCGATATAAAGCAACTTTGCATTCGTTTGGGGCGCGTTTAGCTGCTCGAAACGCATGAATCTTTCGTATTTGCATAAAATGATAGGTTTTTAATTTCGTAATAGGAGCTGGAACGCCTACAGCGAGCGCAAAACTCAAATGTTCGATTTCGCTATACAGCGACTTTGCATTCGTTTGGGGCGCGTTTGGCTGCCCAAAACGCATTAATCTTGCGTATTTGCATAAAAAGAAGTGTTTTTGATCTCATAATACGAGCTGGAAAGCCTACAGCGAGCGCAAAAATCAAATGTTCAATTTCGATATAAAGCGACTTTGCATTCGTCTGGGGCGCGTTTGACTGCTCGAAGCCCATGAATCTTGCGTATTTGCATAAGATAAAGGGTTTTTGATTTCATAATACAGGCTGTAACGCCTACAGCGAGCGCAAAACTCAAATGCTCGATTTCGCTATACAGCGACTTTGGATTCGTTTGGGCCTCGTTAGGGTGCTCAAAACGCATGGATCTTGCGGATTTGCATAAAATGAAGTGTTTTTGATCTCATAATACGAGTTGGAACGCCTACAGCGAGCGCAAAACTCAAATGCTCAATTTCGGTATAAAGCGATTTTGCATCCGTTTGGGGCTCGTTTGGCTGCTCGAAACGCATGAATCTTGTGTATTTGCATAAAATAAAGTGTTTTTGATCTCATAATACGAACTGGAACGCCTACAGCGAGCGCAAAAATCAAATGTTCAATTTCGATATAAAGCGACTTTGCATTCGTCTGGGGCGCGTTTGACTGCTCGAGACCCATGAATCTTGCGTATTTGCATAAGATAAAGGGTTTTTGATTTCATAATACAGGCTGTAACGCCTACAGCGAGCGCAAAACTCAAATGCTCGATTTCGCTATACAGCGACTTTGGATTCGTTTGGAGCTCGTTTGGCTGCTCGAAACGCATTAATCTTGCGTATTTGCATGAAATGAAGGGTTTTTGATCTCATAATACGAGCTGGAACGCCTACAGCGAGCGCACAACTCAAATGTTCAAATTCGATATAAAGCAACTTTGCTTTCGTTTGGGGCTCGTTTGGCTGCTCGAAACGCATGAATCTTTCGTATTTGCATGAAATGGAGTGTTTTTGATCTCATAATACGAGCTGGAACGCCTACAGCGAGCGCAAAACTCAAATGTTCAAATTCGATATAAAGCAACTTTGCTTCTTTTGGGGCGCGTTTGGCTGCTCGAAACGCATGAATCTTTCGTATTTGCATAAAATGATAGGTTTTTAATTTCGTAATAGGAGCTGGAACGCCTACAGCGAGCGCAAAACTCAAATGTTCGATTTCGCTATACAGCGACTTGGCATTCGTTTGGGGCGCGTTTGGCTGCCCGAAACGCATTAATCTTGCGTATTTGCATAAAAAGAAGTGTTTTTGATCTCATAATACGAGCTGGAAAGCCTACAGCGAGCGCAAAACTCAAATGTTCAATTTCGCTATACAGCGACTTTGCATTCGTTTGGGCCTCGTTAGGCTGCTCAAAACGCATGGATCTTGCGGATTTGCATAAAATGAAGTGTTTTTGATCTCATAATACGAGTTGGAACGCCTACAGCGAGCGCAAAACTCAAATGCTCAATTTCGGTATAAAGCGATTTTGCATCCGTTTGGGGCTCGTTTGGCTGCTCGAAACGCATGAATCTTGTGTATTTGCATAAAATAAAGAGTTGTTGATCTCATAATACGAGCTGGAACGCCCACAGCGAGCGCAAAAATCAAATGTTCAATTTCGATATAAAGCGACTTTGCATTCGTTTGGGGCGCGTTTGACTGCTCGAAACGCATGAATCTTGCGTATTTGCATAAAATAAAGGGTTTTTGATTTCATAATACAGGCTGTAACGCCTACAGCGAGCGCAAAACTCAAATGTTCGATTTCGCTATATAGCGACTTTGCATTCGTTTGGGGTTCGTTTGGCTGCTCAAAACGCATGAATCTTGCGGATTTGCATGAAATGAAGTGTTTTTGATCTCATAATACGAGCTGGAACGCCTACAGCGAGCACAAAACTCAAATGATCGATTTCGGTATAAAGCAATTTTGCATTCGTTTGGGGCTCGTTTGGCTGCTCAAAACGCATGAATATTGCGTATGTGCATAAAATGAAGTATTTTTGATCTCATAATACGAACTGGAACGCCTACAGCGAGCGCAAAAATCAAATGTTCAATTTCGATATAAAGCGACTTTGCATTCGTCTGGGGCGCGTTTGACTGCTCGAAACCCATGAATCTTGCGTATTTGCATAAGATAAAGGGTTTTTGATTTCATAATACAGGCTGTAACGCCTACAGCGAGCGCAAAACTCAAATGCTCGATTTCGCTATACAGCGACTTTGGATTCGTTTGGAGCTCGTTTGGCTGCTCGAAACGCATTAATCTTGTGTATTTGCATAAAATAAAGTGTTTTTGATCTCATAATACGAGCTGGAACGCCTACAGCGAGCGCAAAAGTCAAATGTTCAATTTCGATATAAAGCGACTTTGCATTCGTTTGGGGCGCGTTTGGCTGCTCGAAACGCATTAATCTTGCGGATTTGCATGAAATGAAGTGTTTTTGATCTCATAATACGAGCTGGAACGCCTACAGCGAGCACAAAACTCAAATGATCGATTTCGGTATAAAGCAATTTTGCATTCGTTTGGGCCTCGTTAGGCTGCTCAAAACGCATGGATCTTGCGGATTTGCATAAAATGAAGTGTTTTTGATCTCATAATACGAGTTGGAACGCCTACAGCGAGCGCAAAACTCAAATGCTCAATTTCGGTATAAAGCGATTTTGCATCCGTTTGGGGCTCGTTTGGCTCCTCGAAACGCATGAATCTTGTGTATTTGCATAAAATAAAGTGTTTTTGATCTCATAATACGAGCTGGAACGCCTACAGCGAGCGAAAAACTCAAATGCTCGATTTCGCTATAAAGCGACTTTGCATTCGTTTGGGGCTCGTTTGGCTGCTGGAAACACATGAACCTTGCGTACTTGCATAAAATAAACGGTTTTCGATTCCATAATACGAGCTGGAACGCCTACAGCGAGCACAAAACTGTAATGATCGATACAGGTATAAAGCGATTTTGCATCCGTTTGGGGCTCGTTTGGCTGCTCAAAACGCATGAATCTTGTGTATTTGCATGAAATGAAGGGTTTTTGATCTCATAATACGAGCTGGAACGCCTACAGCGAGCGCACAACTCAAATGTTCGATTTCGCTATATAGCGACTTTGGATTCGTTTGGAGCTCGTTTGGCTGCTCGAAACGCATTAATCTTGCGTATTTGCATAAAATAAAGGGTTTTTGATTTCATAATACAGGCTGTAACGCCTACAGCGAGCGTAAAACTCAAATGCTCGATTTCGCTATACAGCGACTTTGGATTCGCTTGGAGCTCGTTTGGCTGCTAGAAACGCATTAATCTTGCGTATTTGCATGAAATGAAGGGTTTTTGATCTCATAATACGAGCTGGAACGCCTACAGCGAGCGCAAAACTCAAGTGCTCGATTTCGGTATAAAGCGATTTTGCATCCGTTTGGGGCTCGTTTGGCTGCTCGAAACGCATGAATCTTGTGTATTTGCATAAAATAAAGTGTTTTTGATCTCATATTACGAGCTGGAACGCCTACAGCGAGCGCAAAAGTCAAATGTTCAATTTCGATATAAAGCGACTTTGCATTCGTTTGGGGCGCGTTTGGCTGCTCGAAACGCATTAATCTTGCGTATGTGCATGAAATGAAGGGTTTTTGATCTCATAATACGAGCTGGAACGCCTACAGCGAGCGCACAACTCAAATGTTCAAATTCGATATAAAGCAACTTTGCTTTCGTTTGGGGCGCGTTTGGCTGCTCGAAACGCATGAATCTTTCGTATTTGCATGAAATGGAGTGTTTTTGATCTCATAATACGAGCTGGAACGCCTACAGCGAGCGCAAAACTCAAATGTTCAATTTCGATATAAAGCAACTTTGCATTCGTTTGGGGCGCGTTTGGCTGCTCGAAACGCATGAATCTTTCGTATTTGCATAAAATGATAGGTTTTTAATTTCGTAATAGGAGCTGGAACGCCTACAGCGAGCGCAAAACTCAAATGTTCGATTTCGCTATACAGCGACTTTGCATTCGTTTGGGGCGCGTTTGGCTGCCCGAAACGCATTAATCTTGCGTATTTGCATAAAAAGAAGTGTTTTTGATCTCATAATACGAGCTGGAAAGCCTACAGCGAGCGCAAAACTCAAATGTTCAATTTCGCTATACAGCGACTTTGCATTCGTTTGGGCCTCGTTAGGCTGCTCAAAACGCATGGATCTTGCGGATTTGCATAAAATGAAGTGTTTTTGATCTCATAATACGAGTTGGAACGCCTACAGCGAGCGCAAAACTCAAATGCTCAATTTCGGTATAAAGCGATTTTGCATCCGTTTGGGGCTCGTTTGGCTCCTCGAAACGCATGAATCTTGTGTATTTGCATAAAATAAAGTGTTTTTGATCTCATAATACGAGCTGGAACGCCTACAGCGAGCGCAAAAGTCAAATGTTCAATTTCGATATAAAGCGACTTTGCATTCGTTTGGGGCGCGTTTGGCTGCTCGAAACGCATTAATCTTGCGTATGTGCATGAAATGAAGGGTTTTTGATCTCATAATACGAGCTGGAACGCCTACAGCGAGCGCACAACTCAAATGTTCAAATTCGATATAAAGCAACTTTGCTTTCGTTTGGGGCGCGTTTGGCTGCTCGAAACGCATGAATCTTTCGTATTTGCATGAAATGGAGTGTTTTTGATCTCATAATACGAGCTGGAACGCCTACAGCGAGCGCAAAACTCAAATGTTCAATTTCGATATAAAGCAACTTTGCATTCGTTTGGGGCGCGTTTGGCTGCTCGAAACGCATGAATCTTTCGTATTTGCATAAAATGATAGGTTTTTAATTTCGTAATAGGAGCTGGAACGCCTACAGCGAGCGCAAAACTCAAATGTTCGATTTCGCTATACAGCGACTTTGCATTCGTTTGGGGCGCGTTTGGCTGCCCGAAACGCATTAATCTTGCGTATTTGCATAAAAAGAAGTGTTTTTGATCTCATAATACGAGCTGGAAAGCCTACAGCGAGCGCAAAACTCAAATGTTCAATTTCGCTATACAGCGACTTTGCATTCGTTTGGGCCTCGTTAGGCTGCTCAAAACGCATGGATCTTGCGGATTTGCATAAAATGAAGTGTTTTTGATCTCATAATACGAGTTGGAACGCCTACAGCGAGCGCAAAACTCAAATGCTCAATTTCGGTATAAAGCGATTTTGCATCCGTTTGGGGCTCGTTTGGCTCCTCGAAACGCATGAATCTTGTGTATTTGCATAAAATAAAGTGTTTTTGATCTCATAATACGAGCTGGAACGCCTACAGCGAGCGCAAAAGTCAAATGTTCAATTTCGATATAAAGCGACTTTGCATTCGTTTGGGGCGCGTTTGGCTGCTCGAAACGCATTAATCTTGCGGATTTGCATGAAATGAAGTGTTTTTGATCTCATAATACGAGCTGGAACGCCTACAGCGAGCACAAAACTCAAATGATCGATTTCGGGATAAAGCAATTTTGCATTCGTTTGGGGCTCGTTTGGCTGCTCAAAACGCATGAATATTGCGTATTTGCATAAAATGAAGTGTTTTTGATCTCATAATACGAGCTGGAACGCCTACAGCGAGCGAAAAACTCAAATGCTCGATTTCGCTATAAAGCGACTTTGCATTCGTTTGGGGCTCGTTTGGCTGCTCGAAACACATGAACCTTGCGTACTTGCATAAAATAAACGGTTTTCGATTCCATAATACGAGCTGGAACGCCTACAGCGAGCACAAAACTGTAATGATCGATACAGGTATAAAGCGATTTTGCATCCGTTTGGGGCTCGTTTGGCTGCTCAAAACGCATGAATCTTGTGTATTTGCATGAAATGAAGGGTTTTTGATCTCATAATACGAGCTGGAACGCCTACAGCGAGCGCACAACTCAAATGTTCGATTTCGCTATATAGCGACTTTGGATTCGTTTGGAGCTCGTTTGGCTGCTCGAAACGCATTAATCTTGCGTATTTGCATAAAATAAAGGGTTTTTGATTTCATAATACAGGCTGTAACGCCTACAGCGAGCGTAAAACTCAAATGCTCGATTTCGCTATACAGCGACTTTGGATTCGTTTGGAGCTCGTTTGGCTGCTAGAAACGCATATATCTTGCGTATTTGCATGAAATGGAGGGTTTTTGATCTCATAATACGAGCTGGAACGCCTACAGCGAGCGCAAAACTCAAATGCTCGATTTCGGTATAAAGCGATTTTGCATCCGTTTGGGGCTCGTTTGGCTGCTCGAAACGCATGAATCTTGTGTATTTGCATAAAATAAAGTGTTTTTGATCTCATAATACGAGCTGGAACGCCTACAGCGAGCGCAAAAATCAAATGTTCAATTTCGATATAAAGCGACTTTGCATTCGTTTGGGGCGCGTTTGACTGCTCGAAACGCATGAATCTTGCGTATTTGCATAAAATAAAGGGTTTTTGATTTCATAATACAGGCTGTAACGCCTACAGCGAGCGCAAAACTCAAATGTTCGATTTCGCTATATAGCGACTTTGCATTCGTTTGGGGTTCGTTTGGCTGCTCAAAACGCATGAATCTTGCGGATTTGCATGAAATGAAGTGTTTTTGATCTCATAATACGAGCTGGAACGCCTACAGCGAGCACAAAACTCAAATGATCGATTTCGGTATAAAGCAATTTTGCATTCGTTTGGGGCTCGTTTGGCTGCTCAAAACTCATGAATATTGCGTATTTGCATAAAATGAAGTGTTTTTGATCTCATAATACGAGCTGGAACGCCTACAGCGAGCGAAAAACTCAAATGCTCGATTTCGCTATAAAGCGACTTTGCATTCGTTTGGGGCTCGTTTGGCTGCTCGAAACGCATGAATCTTGCGTATTTGCATAAGATAAAGGGTTTTTGATTTCATAATACAGGCTGTAACGCCTACAGCGAGCGCAAAACTCAAATGCTCGATTTCGCTATACAGCGACTTTGGATTCGTTTGGAGCTCGTTTGGCTGCTCGAAACGCATTAATCTTGCGTATTTGCATGAAATGAAGGGTTTTTGATCTCATAATACGAGCTGGAACGCCTACAGCGAGCGCACAACTCAAATGTTCAAATTAGATATAAAGCAACTTTGCTTTCGTTTGGGGCGCGTTTGGCTGCTCGAAACGCATGAATCTTTCGTATTTGCATAAAATGATAGGTTTTTAATTTCGTAATAGGAGCTGGAACGCCTACAGCGAGCGCAAAACTCAAATGTTCAATTTCGCTATACAGCGACTTTGCATTCGTTTGGGCCTCGTTAGGCTGCTCAAAACGCATGGGTCTTGCGGATTTGCATGAAATGGAGTGTTTTTGATCTCATAATACGAGCTGGAACGCCTACAGCGAGCGCAAAACTCAAATGTTCAATTTCGATATAAAGCAACTTTGCATTCGTTTGGGGCGCGTTTGGCTGCTCGAAACGCATGAATCTTTCGTATTTGCATAAAATGATAGGTTTTTAATTTCGTAATAGGAGCTGGAACGCCTACAGCGAGCGCAAAAATCAAATGTTCGATTTCGCTATACAGCGACTTGGCATTCGTTTGGGGCGCGTTTGGCTGCTCGACACGCATTAATCTTGCGTATGTGCATGAAATGAAGTGTTTTTGATCTCATAATACGAGCTGGAACGCCTACAGCGAGCGCACAACTCAAATGTTCAAATTCGATATAAAGCAACTTTGCTTTCGTTTGGGGCGCGTTTGGCTGCTCGAAACGCATGAATCTTTCGTATTTGCATGAAATGGAGTGTTTTTGATCTCATAATACGAGCTGGAACGCCTACAGCGAGCGCAAAACTCAAATGTTCAATTTCGATATAAAGCAACTTTGCATTCGTTTGGGGCGCGTTTGGCTGCCCGAAACGCATTAATCTTGCGTATTTGCATAAAAATAAGTGTTTTTGATCTCATAATACGAGCTGGAAAGCCTACAGCGAGCGCAAAACTCAAATGTTCAATTTCGCTATACAGCGACTTTGCATTCGTTTGGGCCTCGTTAGGCTGCTCGAAACGCATGAATCTTTCGTATTTGCATAAAATGAAGTGTTTTTGATCTCATAATACGAGTTGGAACGCCTACAGCGAGCGCAAAACTCAAATGCTCAATTTCGGTATAAAGCGATTTTGCATCCGTTTGGGGCTCGTTTGGCTGCTCGAAACGCATGAATCTTGTGTATTTGCATAAAATAAAGTGTTTTTGATCTCATAATACGAGCTGGAACGCCTACAGCGAGCGCAAAACTCAAATGCTCAATTTCGATATAAAGCAACTTTGCATTCGTTTGGGGCGCGTTTGGCTGCTCGAAACGCATTAATCTTGCGTATTTGCATGGAATGAAGTGTTTTTGATCTCATAATACGAGTTGGAACGCCTACAGCGAGCGCAAAACTCAAATGTTCGATTTCGCTATACAGCGACTTTGGATTCGTTTAGAGCTCGTTTGGGTGCTCAAAACGCATGAATCTAGCGTATTTCCATAAAATTAAGTGTTCTTGATCTCATAATACGAGCTGGAACGCCTACAGCGAGCGCAAAACTCAAATGATCAATTTCGATATAAAGCAACTTTGCATTCGTTTGGGGCAGATATAGCTGCTCGAAACGCATGAGTCTTGCGTATTTGCATAAAATAAAGGGTTATTGATGTCATAATACGAGCCGGAACGCATACCGCGAGCGCAAAACTCAAATGTACGATTTCGCTATATAGCGACTTTGCATTCGTTTGGGGCTCGTTTGGCTGCTCAAAACGCATGAATCTTGCGGATTTGCATGAAATGAAGTGTTTTTGATCTCATAATACGAGCTGGAACGCCTACAGCGAGCACAAAACTCAAATGATCGATTTCGTTATAAAGCAATTTTGCATTCGTTTGGGGCTCGTTTGGCTGCTCAAAACGCATGAATATTGCGTATTTGCATAAAAGGAAGGGTTTTTGATCTCATAATACGAGCTGGAACGCCTACAGCGAGCGCAAAACTCAAATGCTCGATTTCGGTATAAAGCGATTTTGCATCCGTTTGGGGCTCGTTTGGCTGCTCGAAACGCATGAATCTTGTGTATTTGCATAAAATAAAGTGTTTTTGATCTCATAATACGAACTGGAACGCCTACAGCGAGCGCAAAACTCAAATGCTCGATTTCGCTATACAGCGACTTTGGATTCGTTTGGAGCTCGTTTGGCTGCTCGAAACGCATTAATCTTGCGTATTTGCATGAAATGAAGGGTTTTTGATCTCATAATACGAGCTGGAACGCCTACAGCGAGCGCACAACTCAAATGTTCAAATTCGATATAAAGCAACTTTGCTTTCGTTTGGGGCGCGTTTGGCTGCTCGAAACGCATGAATCTTTCGTATTTGCATAAAATGATAGGTTTTTAATTTCGTAATAGGAGCTGGAACGCCTACAGCGAGCGCAAAACTCAAATGTTCAATTTCGCTATACAGCGACTTTGCCTTCGTTTGGGCCTCGTTAGGCTGCTCAAAACGCATGGGTCTTGCGGATTTGCATGAAATGGAGTGTTTTTGATCTCATAATACGAGCTGGAACGCCTACAGCGAGCGCAAAACTCAAATGTTCAATTTCGATATAAAGCAACTTTGCATTCGTTTGGGGCGCGTTTGGCTGCTCGAAACGCATGAATCTTTCGTATTTGCATAAAATGATAGGTTTTTAATTTCGTAATAGGAGCTGGAACGCCTACAGCGAGCGCAAAAATCAAATGTTCGATTTCGCTATACAGCGACTTGGCATTCGTTTGGGGCGCGTTTGGCTGCTCGACACGCATTAATCTTGCGTATGTGCATGAAATGAAGGGTTTTTGATCTCATAATACGAGCTGGAACGCCTACAGCGAGCGCACAACTCAAATGTTCAATTTCGCTATACAGCGACTTTGCATTCGTTTGGGCCTCGTTAGGCTGCTCAAAACGCATGGAGCTTGCGGATTTGCATAAAATAAAGTGTTTTTGATCTCATAATACGAGCTGGAACGCCTACAGCGAGCCCAAAAATCAAATGTTCAATTTCGATATAAAGCGACTTTGCATTCGTTTGGGGCGCGTTTGACTGCTCGAAACGCATGAATCTTGCGTATTTGCATAAAATAAAGCGTTTTTGATTTCATAATACAGGTTGTAACGCCTACAGCGAGCGCAAAACTCAAATGTTCGATTTCGCTATACAGCGACTTTGGATTCGTTTAGAGCTCGTTTGGGTGCTCAAAACGCATGAATCTAGCGTATTTCCATAAAATTAAGTGTTCTTGATCTCATAATACGAGCTGGAACGCCTACAGCGAGCGCAAAACTCAAATGATCAATTTCGATATAAAGCAACTTTGCATTCGTTTGGGGCAGATATAGCTGCTCGAAACGCATGAGTCTTGCGTATTTGCATAAAATAAAGGGTTATTGATGTCATAATACGAGCCGGAACGCATACCGCGAGCGCAAAACTCAAATGTTCGATTTCGATATAAAGCGACTTTGCATTCGTTTGGGGCGCGTTTGACTGCTCGAAACGCATGAATCTTGCGTATTTGCATAAGATAAAGGGTTTTTGATTTCATAATACAGGCTGTAACGCCTACAGCGAGCGCAAAACTCAAATGCTCGATTTCGCTATACAGCGACTTTGGATTCGTTTGGAGCTCGTTTGGCTGCTTGAAACGCATTAATCTTGCGTATTTGCATGAAATGAAGGGTTTTTGATCTCATAATACGAGCTGGAACGCCTACAGCGAGCGCACAACTCAAATGTTCAAATTCGATATAAAGCAACTTTGCTTTCGTTTGGGGCGCGTTTGGCTGCTCGAAACGCATGAATCTTTCGTATTTGCATAAAATGATAGGTTTTTAATTTCGTAATAGGAGCTGGAACGCCTACAGCGAGCGCAAAACTCAAATGTTCAATTTCGCTATACAGCGACTTTGCATTCGTTTGGGCCTCGTTAGGCTGCTCAAAACGCATGGGTCTTGCGGATTTGCATGAAATGGAGTGTTTTTGATCTCATAATACGAGCTGGAACGCCTACAGCGAGCGCAAAACTCAAATGTTCAATTTCGATATAAAGCAACTTTGCATTCGTTTGGGGCGCGTTTGGCTGCTCGAAACGCATGAATCTTTCGTATTTGCATAAAATGATAGGTTTTTAATTTCGTAATAGGAGCTGGAACGCCTACAGCGAGCGCAAAAATCAAATGTTCGATTTCGCTATACAGCGACTTGGCATTCGTTTGGGGCGCGTTTGGCTGCCCGAAACGCATTAATCTTGCGTATTTGCATAAAAAGAAGTGTTTTTGATCTCATAATACGAGCTGGAAAGCCTACAGCGAGCGCAAAACTCAAATGTTCAATTTCGCTATACAGCGACTTTGCATTCGTTTGGGCCTCGTTAGGCTGCTCAAAACGCATGGATCTTGCGGATTTGCATAAAATGAAGTGTTTTTGATCTCATAATACGAGTTGGAACGCCTACAGCGAGCGCAAAACTCAAATGCTCAATTTCGGTATAAAGCGATTTTGCATCCGTTTGGGGCTCGTTTGGCTGCTCGAAACGCATGAATCTTGTGTATTTGCATAAAATAAAGTGTTTTTGATCTCATAATACGAGCTGGAACGCCTACAGCGAGCGCAAAAGTCAAATGTTCAATTTCGATATAAAGCGACTTTGCATTCGTTTGGGGCGCGTTTGGCTGCTCGAAACGCATTAATCTTGCGTATGTGCATGAAATGAAGGGTTTTTGATCTCATAATACGAGCTGGAAAGCCTACAGCGAGCGCACAACTCAAATGCTCGATTTCGCTATACAGCGACTTTGGATTCGTTTGGAGCTCGTTTGGCTGCTCGAAACGCATTAATCTTGCGTATTTGCATGAAATGATGGGTTTTTGATCTCATATTACGAGCTAGAACGCCTACAGCGAGCGCAAAATTCAAATGTTCAATTTCGCTATACAGCGACTTTGCATTCGTTTGGGCCTCGTTAGGCTGCTCAAAACGCATGGGTCTTGCGGATTTGCATGAAATGGAGTGTTTTTGATCTCATAATACGAGCTGGAACGCCTACAGCGAGCGCAAAACTCAAATGTTCAATTTCGATATAAAGCAACTTTGCATTCGTTTGGGGCGCGTTTGGCTGCTCGAAACGCATGAATCTTTCGTATTTGCATAAAATGATAGGTTTTTAATTTCGTAATAGGAGCTGGAACGCCTACAGCGAGCGCAAAACTCAAATGTTCGATTTCGCTATACAGCGACTTGGCATTCGTTTGGGGCGCGTTTGGCTGCCCGAAACGCATTAATCTTGCGTATGTGCATGAAATGAAGGGTTTTTGATCTCATAATACGAGCTGGAACGCCTACAGCGAGCGCACAACTCAAATGTTCAATTTCGCTATACAGCGACTTTGCATTCGTTTGGGCCTCGTTAGGCTGCTCAAAACGCATGGAGCTTGCGGATTTGCATAAAATAAAGTGTTTTTGATCTCATAATACGAGCTGGAACGCCTACAGCGAGCACAAAAATCAAATGTTCAATTTCGATATAAAGCGACTTTGCATTCGTTTGGGGCGCGTTTGACTGCTCGAAACGCACGAATCTTGCGTATGTGCATGAAATGAAGGGTTTTTGATCTCATAATACGAGCTGGAACGCCTACAGCGAGCGCACAACTCAAATGGTCGATTTCGCTATACAGCGACTTTGGATTCGTTTGGAGCTCGTTTGGCTGCTCGAAAAGCATTAATCTTGCGTATTTGCATGAAATGAAGGGTTTTTGATCTCATAATCCGAGCTGGAACGCCTACAGCGAGCGCAAAACTCAAATGCTCGATTTCGGTATAAAGCGATTTTGCATCCGTTTGGGGCTCGTTTGGCTGCTCGAAACGCATGAATCTTGCGTATTTGCATAAGATAAAGGGTTTTTGATTTCATAATACAGGCTGTAACGCCTACAGCGAGCGCAAAACTCAAATGCTCGATTTCGCTATACAGCGACTTTGGATTCGTTTGGAGCTCGTTTGGCTGCTCGAAACGCATTAATCTTGCGTATTTGCATGAAATGAAGGGTTTTTGATCTCATAATACGAGCTGGAACGCCTACAGCGAGCGCACAACTCAAATGTTCAAATTAGATATAAAGCAACTTTGCTTTCGTTTGGGGCGCGTTTGGCTGCTCGAAACGCATGAATCTTTCGTATTTGCATAAAATGATAGGTTTTTAATTTCGTAATAGGAGCTGGAACGCCTACAGCGAGCGCAAAACTCAAATGTTCAATTTCGCTATACAGCGACTTTGCATTCGTTTGGGCCTCGTTAGGCTGCTCAAAACGCATGGGTCTTGCGGATTTGCATGAAATGGAGTGTTTTTGATCTCATAATACGAGCTGGAACGCCTACAGCGAGCGCAAAACTCAAATGTTCAATTTCGATATAAAGCAACTTTGCATTCGTTTGGGGCGCGTTTGGCTGCTCGAAACGCATGAATCTTTCGTATTTGCATAAAATGATAGGTTTTTAATTTCGTAATAGGAGCTGGAACGCCTACAGCGAGCGCAAAAATCAAATGTTCGATTTCGCTATACAGCGACTTGGCATTCGTTTGGGGCGCGTTTGGCTGCTCGACACGCATTAATCTTGCGTATGTGCATGAAATGAAATGTTTTTGATCTCATAATACGAGCTGGAACGCCTACAGCGAGCGCACAACTCAAATGTTCAAATTCGATATAAAGCAACTTTGCTTTCGTTTGGGGCGCGTTTGGCTGCTCGAAACGCATGAATCTTTCGTATTTGCATGAAATGGAGTGTTTTTGATCTCATAATACGAGCTGGAACGCCTACAGCGAGCGCAAAACTCAAATGTTCAATTTCGATATAAAGCAACTTTGCATTCGTTTGGGGCGCGTTTGGCTGCCCGAAACGCATTAATCTTGCGTATTTGCATAAAAATAAGTGTTTTTGATCTCATAATACGAGCTGGAAAGCCTACAGCGAGCGCAAAACTCAAATGTTCAATTTCGCTATACAGCGACTTTGCATTCGTTTGGGCCTCGTTAGGCTGCTCAAAACGCATGGATCTTGCGGATTTGCATAAAATGAAGTGTTTTTGATCTCATAATACGAGTTGGAACGCCTACAGCGAGCGCAAAACTCAAATGCTCAATTTCGGTATAAAGCGATTTTGCATCCGTTTGGGGCTCGTTTGGCTCCTCGAAACGCATGAATCTTGTGTATTTGCATAAAATAAAGTGTTTTTGATCTCATAATACGAGCTGGAACGCCTACAGCGAGCGCAAAAATCAAATGTTCGATTTCGCTATACAGCGACTTGGCATTCGTTTGGGGCGCGTTTGGCTGCCCGAAACGCATTAATCTTGCGTATTTGCATAAAAAGAAGTGTTTTTGATCTCATAATACGAGCTGGAAAGCCTACAGCGAGCGCAAAACTCAAATGTTCAATTTCGCTATACAGCGACTTTGCATTCGTTTGGGCCTCGTTAGGCTGCTCGAAACGCATGAATCTTTCGTATTTGCATAAAATGAAGTGTTTTTGATCTCATAATACGAGTTGGAACGCCTACAGCGAGCGCAAAACTCAAATGCTCAATTTCGGTATAAAGCGATTTTGCATCCGTTTGGGGCTCGTTTGGCTGCTCGAAACGCATGAATCTTGTGTATTTGCATAAAATAAAGTGTTTTTGATCTCATAATACGAGCTGGAACGCCTACAGCGAGCGCAAAACTCAAATGCTCAATTTCGATATAAAGCAACTTTGCATTCGTTTGGGGCGCGTTTGGCTGCTCGAAACGCATTAATCTTGCGTATTTGCATGGAATGAAGTGTTTTTGATCTCATAATACGAGTTGGAACGCCTACAGCGAGCGCAAAACTCAAATGTTCGATTTCGCTATACAGCGACTTTGGATTCGTTTAGAGCTCGTTTGGGTGCTCAAAACGCATGAATCTAGCGTATTTCCATAAAATTAAGTGTTCTTGATCTCATAATACGAGCTGGAACGCCTACAGCGAGCGCAAAACTCAAATGATCAATTTCGATATAAAGCAACTTTGCATTCGTTTGGGGCAGATATAGCTGCTCGAAACGCATGAGTCTTGCGTATTTGCATAAAATAAAGGGTTATTGATGTCATAATACGAGCCGGAACGCATACCGCGAGCGCAAAACTCAAATGTACGATTTCGCTATATAGCGACTTTGCATTCGTTTGGGGCTCGTTTGGCTGCTCAAAACGCATGAATCTTGCGGATTTGCATGAAATGAAGTGTTTTTGATCTCATAATACGAGCTGGAACGCCTACAGCGAGCACAAAACTCAAATGATCGATTTCGTTATAAAGCAATTTTGCATTCGTTTGGGGCTCGTTTGGCTGCTCAAAACGCATGAATATTGCGTATTTGCATAAAAGGAAGGGTTTTTGATCTCATAATACGAGCTGGAACGCCTACAGCGAGCGCAAAACTCAAATGCTCGATTTCGGTATAAAGCGATTTTGCATCCGTTTGGGGCTCGTTTGGCTGCTCGAAACGCATGAATCTTGTGTATTTGCATAAAATAAAGTGTTTTTGATCTCATAATACGAACTGGAACGCCTACAGCGAGCGCAAAACTCAAATGCTCGATTTCGCTATACAGCGACTTTGGATTCGTTTGGAGCTCGTTTGGCTGCTCGAAACGCATTAATCTTGCGTATTTGCATGAAATGAAGGGTTTTTGATCTCATAATACGAGCTGGAACGCCTACAGCGAGCGCACAACTCAAATGTTCAAATTCGATATAAAGCAACTTTGCTTTCGTTTGGGGCGCGTTTGGCTGCTCGAAACGCATGAATCTTTCGTATTTGCATAAAATGATAGGTTTTTAATTTCGTAATAGGAGCTGGAACGCCTACAGCGAGCGCAAAACTCAAATGTTCAATTTCGCTATACAGCGACTTTGCCTTCGTTTGGGCCTCGTTAGGCTGCTCAAAACGCATGGGTCTTGCGGATTTGCATGAAATGGAGTGTTTTTGATCTCATAATACGAGCTGGAACGCCTACAGCGAGCGCAAAACTCAAATGTTCAATTTCGATATAAAGCAACTTTGCATTCGTTTGGGGCGCGTTTGGCTGCTCGAAACGCATGAATCTTTCGTATTTGCATAAAATGATAGGTTTTTAATTTCGTAATAGGAGCTGGAACGCCTACAGCGAGCGCAAAAATCAAATGTTCGATTTCGCTATACAGCGACTTGGCATTCGTTTGGGGCGCGTTTGGCTGCTCGACACGCATTAATCTTGCGTATGTGCATGAAATGAAGGGTTTTTGATCTCATAATACGAGCTGGAACGCCTACAGCGAGCGCACAACTCAAATGTTCAATTTCGCTATACAGCGACTTTGCATTCGTTTGGGCCTCGTTAGGCTGCTCAAAACGCATGGAGCTTGCGGATTTGCATAAAATAAAGTGTTTTTGATCTCATAATACGAGCTGGAACGCCTACAGCGAGCCCAAAAATCAAATGTTCAATTTCGATATAAAGCGACTTTGCATTCGTTTGGGGCGCGTTTGACTGCTCGAAACGCATGAATCTTGCGTATTTGCATAAAATAAAGCGTTTTTGATTTCATAATACAGGTTGTAACGCCTACAGCGAGCGCAAAACTCAAATGTTCGATTTCGCTATACAGCGACTTTGGATTCGTTTAGAGCTCGTTTGGGTGCTCAAAACGCATGAATCTAGCGTATTTCCATAAAATTAAGTGTTCTTGATCTCATAATACGAGCTGGAACGCCTACAGCGAGCGCAAAACTCAAATGATCAATTTCGATATAAAGCAACTTTGCATTCGTTTGGGGCAGATATAGCTGCTCGAAACGCATGAGTCTTGCGTATTTGCATAAAATAAAGGGTTATTGATGTCATAATACGAGCCGGAACGCATACCGCGAGCGCAAAACTCAAATGTTCGATTTCGATATAAAGCGACTTTGCATTCGTTTGGGGCGCGTTTGACTGCTCGAAACGCATGAATCTTGCGTATTTGCATAAGATAAAGGGTTTTTGATTTCATAATACAGGCTGTAACGCCTACAGCGAGCGCAAAACTCAAATGCTCGATTTCGCTATACAGCGACTTTGGATTCGTTTGGAGCTCGTTTGGCTGCTTGAAACGCATTAATCTTGCGTATTTGCATGAAATGAAGGGTTTTTGATCTCATAATACGAGCTGGAACGCCTACAGCGAGCGCACAACTCAAATGTTCAAATTCGATATAAAGCAACTTTGCTTTCGTTTGGGGCGCGTTTGGCTGCTCGAAACGCATGAATCTTTCGTATTTGCATAAAATGATAGGTTTTTAATTTCGTAATAGGAGCTGGAACGCCTACAGCGAGCGCAAAACTCAAATGTTCAATTTCGCTATACAGCGACTTTGCATTCGTTTGGGCCTCGTTAGGCTGCTCAAAACGCATGGGTCTTGCGGATTTGCATGAAATGGAGTGTTTTTGATCTCATAATACGAGCTGGAACGCCTACAGCGAGCGCAAAACTCAAATGTTCAATTTCGATATAAAGCAACTTTGCATTCGTTTGGGGCGCGTTTGGCTGCTCGAAACGCATGAATCTTTCGTATTTGCATAAAATGATAGGTTTTTAATTTCGTAATAGGAGCTGGAACGCCTACAGCGAGCGCAAAAATCAAATGTTCGATTTCGCTATACAGCGACTTGGCATTCGTTTGGGGCGCGTTTGGCTGCCCGAAACGCATTAATCTTGCGTATTTGCATAAAAAGAAGTGTTTTTGATCTCATAATACGAGCTGGAAAGCCTACAGCGAGCGCAAAACTCAAATGTTCAATTTCGCTATACAGCGACTTTGCATTCGTTTGGGCCTCGTTAGGCTGCTCAAAACGCATGGATCTTGCGGATTTGCATAAAATGAAGTGTTTTTGATCTCATAATACGAGTTGGAACGCCTACAGCGAGCGCAAAACTCAAATGCTCAATTTCGGTATAAAGCGATTTTGCATCCGTTTGGGGCTCGTTTGGCTGCTCGAAACGCATGAATCTTGTGTATTTGCATAAAATAAAGTGTTTTTGATCTCATAATACGAGCTGGAACGCCTACAGCGAGCGCAAAAGTCAAATGTTCAATTTCGATATAAAGCGACTTTGCATTCGTTTGGGGCGCGTTTGGCTGCTCGAAACGCATTAATCTTGCGTATGTGCATGAAATGAAGGGTTTTTGATCTCATAATACGAGCTGGAAAGCCTACAGCGAGCGCACAACTCAAATGCTCGATTTCGCTATACAGCGACTTTGGATTCGTTTGGAGCTCGTTTGGCTGCTCGAAACGCATTAATCTTGCGTATTTGCATGAAATGATGGGTTTTTGATCTCATATTACGAGCTAGAACGCCTACAGCGAGCGCAAAATTCAAATGTTCAATTTCGCTATACAGCGACTTTGCATTCGTTTGGGCCTCGTTAGGCTGCTCAAAACGCATGGGTCTTGCGGATTTGCATGAAATGGAGTGTTTTTGATCTCATAATACGAGCTGGAACGCCTACAGCGAGCGCAAAACTCAAATGTTCAATTTCGATATAAAGCAACTTTGCATTCGTTTGGGGCGCGTTTGGCTGCTCGAAACGCATGAATCTTTCGTATTTGCATAAAATGATAGGTTTTTAATTTCGTAATAGGAGCTGGAACGCCTACAGCGAGCGCAAAACTCAAATGTTCGATTTCGCTATACAGCGACTTGGCATTCGTTTGGGGCGCGTTTGGCTGCCCGAAACGCATTAATCTTGCGTATGTGCATGAAATGAAGGGTTTTTGATCTCATAATACGAGCTGGAACGCCTACAGCGAGCGCACAACTCAAATGTTCAATTTCGCTATACAGCGACTTTGCATTCGTTTGGGCCTCGTTAGGCTGCTCAAAACGCATGGAGCTTGCGGATTTGCATAAAATAAAGTGTTTTTGATCTCATAATACGAGCTGGAACGCCTACAGCGAGCGCAAAAATCAAATGTTCAATTTCGATATAAAGCGACTTTGCATTCGTTTGGGGCGCGTTTGACTGCTCGAAACGCACGAATCTTGCGTATGTGCATGAAATGAAGGGTTTTTGATCTCATAATACGAGCTGGAACGCCTACAGCGAGCGCACAACTCAAATGGTCGATTTCGCTATACAGCGACTTTGGATTCGTTTGGAGCTCGTTTGGCTGCTCGAAAAGCATTAATCTTGCGTATTTGCATGAAATGAAGGGTTTTTGATCTCATAATCCGAGCTGGAACGCCTACAGCGAGCGCAAAACTCAAATGCTCGATTTCGGTATAAAGCGATTTTGCATCCGTTTGGGGCTCGTTTGGCTGCTCGAAACGCATGAATCTTGTGTATTTGCATAAAATAAAGTGTTTTTGATCTCATAATACGAACTGGAACGCCTACAGCGAGCGCAAAAATCAAATGTTCAATTTCGATATAAAGCGACTTTGCATTCGTTTGGGGCGCGTTTGACTGCTCGAAACGCATGAATCTTGCGTATTTGCATAAGATAAAGGGTTTTTGATTTCATAATACAGGCTGTAACGCCTACAGCGAGCGCAAAACTCAAATGGTCGATTTCGCTATACAGCGACTTTGGATTCGTTTGGAGCTCGTTTGGCTGCTCGAAACGCATTAATCTTGCGTATTTGCATGAAATGAAGGGTTTTTGATCTCATAATACGAGCTGGAACGCCTACAGCGAGCGCACAACTCAAATGTTCAAATTCGATATAAAGCAACTTTGCTTTCGTTTGGGGCGCGTTTGGCTGCTCGAAACGCATGAATCTTTCGTATTTGCATAAAATGATAGGTTTTTAATTTCGTAATAGGAGCTGGAACGCCTACAGCGAGCGCAAAACTCAAATGTTCGATTTCGCTATACAGCGACTTGGCATTCGTTTGGGGCGCGTTTGGCTGCCCGAAACGCATTAATCTTGCGTATTTGCATAAAAAGAAGTGTTTTTGATCTCATAATACGAGCTGGAAAGCCTACAGCGAGCGCAAAACTCAAATGTTCAATTTCGCTATACAGCGACTTTGCATTCGTTTGGGCCTCGTTAGGCTGCTCAAAACGCATGGATCTTGCGGATTTGCATAAAATGAAGTGTTTTTGATCTCATAATACGAGTTGGAACGCCTACAGCGAGCGCAAAACTCAAATGCTCAATTTCGGTATAAAGCGATTTTGCATCCGTTTGGGGCTCGTTTGGCTGCTCGAAACGCATGAATCTTGTGTATTTGCATAAAATAAAGTGTTTTTGATCTCATATTACGAGCTGGAACGCCTACAGCGAGCGCAAAAGTCAAATGTTCAATTTCGATATAAAGCGACTTTGCATTCGTTTGGGGCGCGTTTGGCTGCTCGAAACGCATTAATCTTGCGTATGTGCATGAAATGAAGGGTTTTTGATCTCATAATACGAGCTGGAACACCTACAGCGAGCGCACAACTCAAATGTTCAAATTCGATTTAAAGCAACTTTGCTTTCGTTTGGGGCGCGTTTGGCTGCTCGAAACGCATGAATCTTTCGTATTTGCATGAAATGGAGTGTTTTTGATCTCATAATACGAGCTGGAACGCCTACAGCGAGCGCAAAACTCAAATGTTCAATTTCGATATAAAGCAACTTTGCATTCGTTTGGGGCGCGTTTGGCTGCTCGAAACGCATGAATCTTTCGTATTTGCATAAAATGATAGGTTTTTAATTTCGTAATAGGAGCTGGAACGCCTACAGCGAGCGCAAAACTCAAATGTTCGATTTCGCTATACAGCGACTTTGCATTCGTTTGGGGCGCGTTTGGCTGCCCGAAACGCATTAATCTTGCGTATTTGCATAAAAAGAAGTGTTTTTGATCTCATAATACGAGCTGGAAAGCCTACAGCGAGCGCACAACTCAAATGTTCGATTTCGCTATATAGCGACTTTGCATTCGTTTGGGGCTCGTTTGGCTGCTCAAAACGCATGAATCTTGCGGATTTGCATGAAATGAAGTGTTTTTGATCTCATAATACGAGCTGGAACGCCTACAGCGAGCACAAAACTCAAATGATCGATTTCGTTATAAAGCAATTTTGCATTCGTTTGGGGCTCGTTTGGCTGCTCAAAACGCATGAATATTGCGTATTTGCATAAAATGAAGGGTTTTTGATCTCATAATACGAGCTGGAACGCCTACAGCGAGCGCTAAACTCAAATGCTCGATTTCGGTATAAAGCGATTTTGCATCCGTTTGGGGCTCGTTTGGCTGCTCGAAACGCATGAATCTTGTGTATTTGCATAAAATAAAGTGTTTTTGATCTCATAATACGAACTGGAACGCCTACAGCGAGCGCAAAAATCAAATGTTCAATTTCGACATAAAGCGACTTTGCATTCGTTTGGGGCGCGTTTGACTGCTCGAAACGCATGAATCTTGCGTATTTGCATAAGATAAAGGGTTTTTGATTTCATAATACAGGCTGTAACGCCTACAGCGAGCGCAAAACTCAAATGCTCGATTTCGCTATACAGCGACTTTGGATTCGTTTGGAGCTCGTTTGGCTGCTCGAAACGCATTAATCTTGCGTATTTGCATGAAATGAAGGGTTTTTGATCTCATAATACGAGCTGGAACGCCTACAGCGAGCGCACAACTCAAATGTTCAAATTCGATATAAAGCAACTTTGCTTTCGTTTGGGGCGCGTTTGGCTGCTCGAAACGCATGAATCTTTCGTATTTGCATGAAATGGAGTGTTTTTGATCTCATAATACGAGCTGGAACGCCTACAGCGAGCGCAAAACTCAAATGTTCAAATTCGATATAAAGCGACTTTGCATTCGTTTGGGGCGCGTTTGACTGCTCGAAACGCATGAATCTTGCGTATTTGCATAAAATAAAGGGTTTTTGATTTCATAATACAGGCTGTAACGCCTACAGCGAGCGCAAAACTCAAATGTTCGGATTCGCTATATAGCGACTTTGCATTCGTTTGGGGTTCGTTTGGCTGCTCAAAACGCATGAATCTTGCGGATTTGCATGAAATGAAGTGTTTTTGATCTCATAATACGAGCTGGAACGCCTACAGCGAGCACAAAACTCAAATGATCGATTTCGGTATAAAGCAATTTTGCATTCGTTTGGGGCTCGTTTGGCTGCTCAAAACGCATGAATATTGCGTATTTGCATAAAATGAAGTATTTTTGATCTCATAATACGAGCTGGAACGCCTACAGCGAGCGAAAAACTCAAATGCTCGATTTCGCTATAAAGCGACTTTGCATTCGTTTGGGGCTCGTTTGGCTGCTCGAAACACATGAACCTTGCGTACTTGCATAAAATAAACGGTTTTCGATTCCATAATACGAGCTGGAACGCCTACAGCGAGCACAAAACTGTAATGATCGATACAGGTATAAAGCGATTTTGCATCCGTTTGGGGCTCGTTTGGCTGCTCAAAACGCATGAATCTTGTGTATTTGCATGAAATGAAGGGTTTTTGATCTCATAATACGAGCTGGAACGCCTACAGCGAGCGCACAACTCAAATGTTCGATTTCGCTATATAGCGACTTTGGATTCGTTTGGAGCTCGTTTGGCTGCTCGAAACGCATTAATCTTGCGTATTTGCATAAAATAAAGGGTTTTTGATTTCATAATACATGCTGTAACGCCTACAGCGAGCGTAAAACTCAAATGCTCGATTTCGCTATACAGCGACTTTGGATTCGTTTGGAGCTCGTTTGGCTGCTAGAAACGCATTAATCTTGTGTATTTGCATGAAATGAAGGGTTTTTGATCTCATAATACGAGCTGGAACGCCTACAGCGAGCGCAAAACTCAAATGCTCGATTTCGGTATAAAGCGATTTTGCATCCGTTTGGGGCTCGTTTGGCTGCTCGAAACGCATGAATCTTGTGTATTTGCATAAAATAAAGTGTTTTTGATCTCCTAATACGAACTGGAACGCCTACAGCGAGCGCAAAAATCAAATGTTCAATTTCGATATAAAGCGACTTTGCATTCGTTTGGGGCGCGTTTGACTGCTCGAAACGCATGAATCTTGCGCATTTGCATAAGATAAAGGGTTTTTGATTTCATAATACAGGCTGGAACGCCTACAGCGAGCGCAAAACTCAAATGTTCGATTTCGCTATACAGCGACTTTGCATTCGTTTGGGGCGCGTTTGGCTGCCCGAAACGCATTAATCTTGCGTATTTGCATAAAAAGAAGTGTTTTTGATCTCATAATACGAGCTGGAAAGCCTACAGCGAGCGCACAACTCAAATGTTCGATTTCGCTATATAGCGACTTTGCATTCGTTTGGGGCTCGTTTGGCTGCTCAAAACGCATGAATCTTGCGGATTTGCATGAAATGAAGTGTTTTTGATCTCATAATACGAGCTGGAACGCCTACAGCGAGCACAAAACTCAAATGATCGATTTCGTTATAAAGCAATTTTGCATTCGTTTGGGGCTCGTTTGGCTGCTCAAAACGCATGAATATTGCGTATTTGCATAAAATGAAGGGTTTTTGATCTCATAATACGAGCTGGAACGCCTACAGCGAGCGCAAAACTCAAATGCTCGATTTCGGTATAAAGCGATTTTGCATCCATTTGGGGCTCGTTTGGCTGCTCGAAACGCATGAATCTTGTGAATTTGCATAAAATAAAGTGTTTTTGATCTCATAATACGAACTGGAACGCCTACAGCGAGCGCAAAAATCAAATGTTCAATTTCGACATAAAGCGACTTTGCATTCGTTTGGGGCGCGTTTGACTGCTCGAAACGCATGAATCTTGCGTATTTGCATAAGATAAAGGGTTTTTGATTTCATAATACAGGCTGTAACGCCTACAGCGAGCGCAAAACTCAAATGCTCGATTTCGCTATACAGCGACTTTGGATTCGTTTGGAGCTCGTTTGGCTGCTCGAAACGCATTAATCTTGCGTATTTGCATGAAATGAAGGGTTTTTGATCTCATAATACGAGCTGGAACGCCTACAGCGAGCGCACAACTCAAATGTTCAAATTCGATATAAAGCAACTTTGCTTTCGTTTGGGGCGCGTTTGGCTGCTCGAAACGCATGAATCTTTCGTATTTGCATAAAATGATAGGTTTTTAATTTCGTAATAGGAGCTGGAACGCCTACAGCGAGCGCAAAACTCAAATGTTCAATTTCGCTATACAGCGACTTTGCATTCGTTTGGGCCTCGTTAGGCTGCTCAAAACGCATGGGTCTTGCGGATTTGCATGAAATGGAGTGTTTTTGATCTCATAATACGAGCTGGAACGCCTACAGCGAGCGCAAAACTCAAATGTTCAATTTCGATATAAAGCAACTTTGCATTCGTTTGGGGCGCGTTTGGCTGCTCGAAACGCATGAATCTTTCGTATTTGCATAAAATGATAGGTTTTTAATTTCGTAATAGGAGCTGGAACGCCTACAGCGAGCGCAAAAATCAAATGTTCGATTTCGCTATACAGCGACTTGGCATTCGTTTGGGGCGCGTTTGGCTGCCCGAAACGCATTAATCTTGCGTATTTGCATAAAAAGAAGTGTTTTTGATCTCATAATACGAGCTGGAAAGCCTACAGCGAGCGCAAAACTCAAATGTTCAATTTCGCTATACAGCGACTTTGCATTCGTTTGGGCCTCGTTAGGCTGCTCAAAACGCATGGATCTTGCGGATTTGCATAAAATGAAGTGTTTTTGATCTCATAATACGAGTTGGAACGCCTACAGCGAGCGCAAAACTCAAATGCTCAATTTCGGTATAAAGCGATTTTGCATCCGTTTGGGGCTCGTTTGGCTGCTCGAAACGCATGAATCTTGTGTATTTGCATAAAATAAAGTGTTTTTGATCTCATAATACGAACTGGAACGCCTACAGCGAGCGCAAAAATCAAATGTTCAATTTCGATATAAAGCGACTTTGCATTCGTCTGGGGCGCGTTTGACTGCTCGAAACCCATGAATCTTGCGTATTTGCATAAGATAAAGGGTTTTTGATTTCATAATACAGGCTGTAACGCCTACAGCGAGCGCAAAACTCAAATGCTCGATTTCGCTATACAGCGACTTTGGATTCGTTTGGAGCTCGTTTGGCTGCTCGAAACGCATTAATCTTGCGTATTTGCATGAAATGAAGGGTTTTTGATCTCATAATACGAGCTGGAACGCCTACAGCGAGCGCACAACTCAAATGTTCAAATTCGATATAAAGCAACTTTGCTTTCGTTTGGGGCGCGTTTGGCTGCTCGAAACGCATGAATCTTTCGTATTTGCATGAAATGGAGTGTTTTTGATCTCATAATACGAGCTGGAACGCCTACAGCGAGCGCAAAACTCAAATGTTCAAATTCGATATAAAGCGACTTTGCATTCGTTTGGGGCGCGTTTGACTGCTCGAAACGCATGAATCTTGCGTATTTGCATAAAATAAAGGGTTTTTGATTTCATAATACAGGCTGTAACGCCTACAGCGAGCGCAAAACTCAAATGTTCGGATTCGCTATATAGCGACTTTGCATTCGTTTGGGGTTCGTTTGGCTGCTCAAAACGCATGAATCTTGCGGATTTGCATGAAATGAAGTGTTTTTGATCTCATAATACGAGCTGGAACGCCTACAGCGAGCACAAAACTCAAATGCTCGATTTCGGTATAAAGCAATTTTGCATTCGTTTGGGGCTCGTTTGGCTGCTCAAAACGCATGAATATTGCGTATTTGCATAAAATGAAGTATTTTTGATCTCATAATACGAGCTGGAACGCCTACAGCGAGCGAAAAACTCAAATGCTCGATTTCGCTATAAAGCGACTTTGCATTCGTTTGGGGCTCGTTTGGCTGCTCAAAACGCATGAATCTTGTGTATTTGCATGAAATGAAGGGTTTTTGATCTCATAATACGAGCTGGAACGCCTACAGCGAGCGCACAACTCAAATGTTCGATTTCGCTATATAGCGACTTTGGATTCGTTTGGAGCTCGTTTGGCTGCTCGAAACGCATTAATCTTGCGTATTTGCATGAAATGAAGGGTTTTTGATCTCATAATACGAGCTGGAACGCCTACAGCGAGCGCAAAACTCAAATGCTCGATTTCGGTATAAAGCGATTTTGCATCCGTTTGGGGCTCGTTTGGCTGCTCGAAACGCATGAATCTTGTGTATTTGCATAAAATAAAGTGTTTTTGATCTCCTAATACGAACTGGAACGCCTACAGCGAGCGCAAAAATCAAATGTTCAATTTCGATATAAAGCGACTTTGCATTCGTTTGGGGCGCGTTTGACTGCTCGAAACGCATGAATCTTGCGCATTTGCATAAGATAAAGGGTTTTTGATTTCATAATACAGGCTGTAACGCCTACAGCGAGCGCAAAACTCAAATGCTCGATTTCGCTATACAGCGACTTTGGATTCGTTTGGAGCTCGTTTGGCTCCTCGAAACGCATTAATCTTGCGTATTTGCATGAAATGAAGGGTTTTTGATCTCATAATACGAGCTGGAACGCCTACAGCGAGCGCAAAACTCAAATGTTCAATTTCGATATAAAGCAACTTTGCATTCGTTTGGGGCGCGTTTGGCTGCTCGAAACGCATGAATCTTTCGTATTTGCATAAAATGATAGGTTTTTAATTTCGTAATAGGAGCTGGAACGCCTACAGCGAGCGCAAAACTCAAATGTTCGATTTCGCTATACAGCGACTTGGCATTCGTTTGGGGCGCGTTTGGCTGCCCGAAACGCATTAATCTTGCGTATTTGCATAAAAAGAAGTGTTTTTGATCTCATAATACGAGCTGGAAAGCCTACAGCGAGCGCAAAACTCAAATGTTCAATTTCGCTATACAGCGACTTTGCATTCGTTTGGGCCTCGTTAGGCTGCTCAAAACGCATGGATCTTGCGGATTTGCATAAAATGAAGTGTTTTTGATCTCATAATACGAGTTGGAACGCCTACAGCGAGCGCAAAACTCAAATGCTCAATTTCGGTATAAAGCGATTTTGCATCCGTTTGGGGCTCGTTTGGCTGCTCGAAACGCATGAATCTTGTGTATTTGCATAAAATAAAGTGTTTTTGATCTCATATTACGAGCTGGAACGCCTACAGCGAGCGCAAAAGTCAAATGTTCAATTTCGATATAAAGCGACTTTGCATTCGTTTGGGGCGCGTTTGGCTGCTCGAAACGCATTAATCTTGCGTATGTGCATGAAATGAAGGGTTTTTGATCTCATAATACGAGCTGGAACACCTACAGCAAGCGCACAACTCAAATGTTCAAATTCGATATAAAGCAACTTTGCTTTCGTTTGGGGCGCGTTTGGCTGCTCGAAACGCATGAATCTTTCGTATTTGCATGAAATGGAGTGTTTTTGATCTCATAATCCGAGCTGGAACGCCTACAGCGAGCGCAAAACTCAAATGTTCAATTTCGATATAAAGCAACTTTGCGTTCGTTTGGGGCGCGTTTGGCTGCTCGAAACGCATGAATCTTTCGTATTTGCATAAAATGATAGGTTTTTAATTTCGTAATAGGAGCTGGAACGCCTACAGCGAGCGCAAAACTCAAATGTTCGATTTCGCTATACAGCGACTTTGCATTCGTTTGGGGCGCGTTTGGCTGCCCGAAACGCATTAATCTTGCGTATTTGCATAAAAAGAAGTGTTTTTGATCTCATAATACGAGCTGGAAAGCCTACAGCGAGCGCAAAACTCAAATGTTCAATTTCGCTATACAGCGACTTTGCATTCGTTTGGGCCTCGTTAGGCTGCTCAAAACGCATGGGTCTTGCGGATTTGCATGAAATGGAGTGTTTTTGATCTCATAATACGAGCTGGAACGCCTACAGCGAGCGCAAAACTCAAATGTTCAATTTCGATATAAAGCAACTTTGCATTCGTTTGGGGCGCGTTTGGCTGCTCGAAACGCATGAATCTTTCGTATTTGCATAAAATGATAGGTTTTTAATTTCGTAATAGGAGCTGGAACGCCTACAGCGAGCGCAAAAATCAAATGTTCGATTTCGCTATACAGCGACTTGGCATTCGTTTGGGGCGCGTTTGGCTGCCCGAAACGCATTAATCTTGCGTATTTGCATAAAAAGAAGTGTTTTTGATCTCATAATACGAGCTGGAAAGCCTACAGCGAGCGCAAAACTCAAATGTTCAATTTCGCTATACAGCGACTTTGCATTCGTTTGGGCCTCGTTAGGCTGCTCAAAACGCATGGATCTTGCGGATTTGCATAAAATGAAGTGTTTTTGATCTCATAATACGAGTTGGAACGCCTACAGCGAGCGCAAAACTCAAATGCTCAATTTCGGTATAAAGCGATTTTGCATCCGTTTGGGGCTCGTTTGGCTGCTCGAAACGCATGAATCTTGTGTATTTGCATAAAATAAAGTGTTTTTGATCTCATAATACGAACTGGAACGCCTACAGCGAGCGCAAAAATCAAATGTTCAATTTCGATATAAAGCGACTTTGCATTCGTCTGGGGCGCGTTTGACTGCTCGAAACCCATGAATCTTGCGTATTTGCATAAGATAAAGGGTTTTTGATTTCATAATACAGGCTGTAACGCCTACAGCGAGCGCAAAACTCAAATGCTCGATTTCGCTATACAGCGACTTTGGATTCGTTTGGAGCTCGTTTGGCTGCTCGAAACGCATTAATCTTGCGTATTTGCATGAAATGAAGGGTTTTTGATCTCATAATACGAGCTGGAACGCCTACAGCGAGCGCACAACTCAAATGTTCAAATTCGATATAAAGCAACTTTGCTTTCGTTTGGGGCGCGTTTGGCTGCTCGAAACGCATGAATCTTTCGTATTTGCATGAAATGGAGTGTTTTTGATCTCATAATACGAGCTGGAACGCCTACAGCGAGCGCAAAACTCAAATGTTCAAATTCGATATAAAGCAACTTTGCTTTCGTTTGGGGCGCGTTTGGCTGCTCGAAACGCATGAATCTTTCGTATTTGCATAAAATGATAGGTTTTTAATTTCGTAATAGGAGCTGGAACGCCTACAGCGAGCGCAAAACTCAAATGTTCGATTTCGCTATACAGCGACTTGGCATTCGTTTGGGGCGCGTTTGGCTGCCCGAAACGCATTAATCTTGCGTATTTGCATAAAAAGAAGTGTTTTTGATCTCATAATACGAGCTGGAAAGCCTACAGCGAGCGCAAAACTCAAATGTTCAATTTCGCTATACAGCGACTTTGCATTCGTTTGGGCCTCGTTAGGCTGCTCAAAACGCATGGATCTTGCGGATTTGCATAAAATGAAGTGTTTTTGATCTCATAATACGAGTTGGAACGCCTACAGCGAGCGCAAAACTCAAATGCTCAATTTCGGTATAAAGCGATTTTGCATCCGTTTGGGGCTCGTTTGGCTGCTCGAAACGCATTAATCTTGCGTATGTGCATGAAATGAAGGGTTTTTGATCTCATAATACGAGCTGGAAAGCCTACAGCGAGCGCACAACTCAAATGCTCGATTTCGCTATACAGCGATTTTGGATTCGTTTGGAGCTCGTTTGGCTGCTCGAAACGCATTAATCTTGCGTATTTGCATGAAATGATGGGTTTTTGATCTCATATTACGAGCTAGAACGCCTACAGAGAGCGCAAAATTCAAATGCTCAATTTCGGTATAAAGCGATTTTGCATCCGTTTGGGGCTCGTTTGGCTGCTCGAAACGCATGAATCTTGTGTATTTGCATAAAATAAAGTGTTTTTGATCTCCTAATACGAACTGGAACGCCTACAGCGAGCGCAAAAATCAAATGTTCAATTTCGATATAAAGCGACTTTGCATTCGTTTGGGGCGCGTTTGACTGCTCGAAACGCATGAATCTTGCGCATTTGCATAAGATAAAGGGTTTTTGATTTCATAATACAGGCTGTAACGCCTACAGCGAGCGCAAAACTCAAATGCTCGATTTCGCTATACAGCGACTTTGGATTCGTTTGGAGCTCGTTTGGCTCCTCGAAACGCATTAATCTTGCGTATTTGCATGAAATGAAGGGTTTTTGATCTCATAATACGAGCTGGAACGCCTACAGCGAGCGCAAAACTCAAATGTTCAATTTCGATATAAAGCAACTTTGCATTCGTTTGGGGCGCGTTTGGCTGCTCGAAACGCATGAATCTTTCGTATTTGCATAAAATGATAGGTTTTTAATTTCGTAATAGGAGCTGGAACGCCTACAGCGAGCGCAAAACTCAAATGTTCGATTTCGCTATACAGCGACTTGGCATTCGTTTGGGGCGCGTTTGGCTGCCCGAAACGCATTAATCTTGCGTATTTGCATAAAAAGAAGTGTTTTTGATCTCATAATACGAGCTGGAAAGCCTACAGCGAGCGCAAAACTCAAATGTTCAATTTCGCTATACAGCGACTTTGCATTCGTTTGGGCCTCGTTAGGCTGCTCAAAACGCATGGATCTTGCGGATTTGCATAAAATGAAGTGTTTTTGATCTCATAATACGAGTTGGAACGCCTACAGCGAGCGCAAAACTCAAATGCTCAATTTCGGTATAAAGCGATTTTGCATCCGTTTGGGGCTCGTTTGGCTGCTCGAAACGCATGAATCTTGTGTATTTGCATAAAATAAAGTGTTTTTGATCTCATATTACGAGCTGGAACGCCTACAGCGAGCGCAAAAGTCAAATGTTCAATTTCGATATAAAGCGACTTTGCATTCGTTTGGGGCGCGTTTGGCTGCTCGAAACGCATTAATCTTGCGTATGTGCATGAAATGAAGGGTTTTTGATCTCATAATACGAGCTGGAACACCTACAGCGAGCGCACAACTCAAATGTTCAAATTCGATATAAAGCAACTTTGCTTTCGTTTGGGGCGCGTTTGGCTGCTCGAAACGCATGAATCTTTCGTATTTGCATGAAATGGAGTGTTTTTGATCTCATAATACGAGCTGGAACGCCTACAGCGAGCGCAAAACTCAAATGTTGAATTTCGATATAAAGCAACTTTGCATTCGTTTGGGGCACGTTTGGCTGCTCGAAACGCATGAATCTTTCGTATTTGCATAAAATGATAGGTTTTTAATTTCGTAATAGGAGCTGGAACGCCTACAGCGAGCGCAAAACTCAAATGTTCGATTTCGCTATACAGCGACTTTGCATTCGTTTGGGGCGCGTTTGGCTGCCCGAAACGCATTAATCTTGAGTATTTGCATAAAAAGAAGTGTTTTTGATCTCATAATACGAGCTGGAAAGCCTACAGCGAGCGCAAAACTCAAATGTTCAATTTCGCTATACAGCGACTTTGCATTCGTTTGGGCCTCGTTAGGCTGCTCAAAACGCATGGATCTTGCGGATTTGCATAAAATGAAGTGTTTTTGATCTCATAATACGAGTTGGAACGCCTACAGCGAGCGCAAAACTCAAATGCTCAATTTCGGTATAAAGCGATTTTGCATCCGTTTGGGGCTCGTTTGGCTGCTCGAAACGCATGAATCTTGTGTATTTGCATAAAATAAAGTGTTTTTGATCTCATATTACGAGCTGGAACGCCTACAGCGAGCGCACAACTCAAATGTTCGATTTCGCTATATAGCGACATTGGATTCGTTTGGAGCTCGTTTGGCTGCTCGAAACGCATGAATCTTTCGTATTTGCATAAAATGATAGGTTTTTAATTTCGTAATAGGAGCTGGAACGCCTACAGCGAGCGCAAAACTCAAATGTTCAATTTCGCTATACAGCGACTTTGCATTCGTTTGGGCCTCGTTAGGCTGCTCAAAACGCATGGATCTTGCGGATTTGCATAAAATGAAGTGTTTTTGATCTCATAATACGAGTTGGAACGCCTACAGCGAGCGCAAAACTCAAATGCTCAATTTCGGTATAAAGCGATTTTCCATCCGTTTGGGGCTCGTTTGGCTCCTCGAAACGCATGAATCTTGTGTATTTGCATAAAATAAAGTGTTTTTGATCTCATAATACGAGCTGGAACGCCTACAGCGAGCGCAAAACTCAAATGTTCAATTTCGATATAAAGCGACTTTGCATTCGTTTGGGGCGCGTTTGGCTGCTCAAAACGCATGGATCTTGCGGATTTGCATAAAATGAAGTGTTTTTGATCTCATAATACGAGTTGGAACGCCTACAGCGAGCGCAAAACTCAAATGCTCAATTTCGGTATAAAGCGATTTTGCATCCATTTGGGGCTCGTTTGGCTGCTCGAAACGCATGAATCTTGTGTATTTGCATAAAATAAAGTGTTTTTGATCTCATATTACGAGCTGGAACGCCTACAGCGAGCGCAAAACTCAAATGTTCAATTTCGATATAAAGCGACTTTGCATTCGTTTGGGGCGCGTTTGGCTGCTCAAAACGCATGGATCTTGCGGATTTGCATAAAATGAAGTGTTTTTGATCTCATAATACGAGTTGGAACGCCTACAGCGAGCGCAAAACTCAAATGCTCAATTTCGGTATAAAGCGATTTTGCATCCGTTTGGGGCTCGTTTGGCTGCTCGAAACGCATGAATCTTGTGTATTTGCATAAAATAAAGTGTTTTTGATCTCATATTACGAGCTGGAACGCCTACAGCGAGCGCAAAAGTCAAATGTTCAATTTCGATATAAAGCGACTTTGCATTCGTTTGGGGCGCGTTTGGCTGCTCGAAAAGCATTAATCTTGCGTATGTGCATGAAATGAAGGGTTTTTGATCTCATAATACGAGCTGGAACACCTACAGCGAGCGCACAACTCAAATGTTCAAATTCGATATAAAGCAACTTTGCTTTCGTTTGGGGCGCGTTTGGCTGCTCGAAACGCATGAATCTTTCGTATTTGCATGAAATGGAGTGTTTTTGATCTCATAATACGAGCTGGAACGCCTACAGCGAGCGGAAAACTCAAATGTTCAATTTCGATATAAAGCAACTTTGCATTCGTTTGGGGCGCGTTTGGCTGCTCGAAACGCATGAATCTTTCCTATTTGCATAAAATGATAGGTTTTTAATTTCGTAATAGGAGCTGGAACGCCTACAGCGAGCGCAAAACTCAAATGTTCGATTTCGCTATACAGCGACTTTGCATTCGTTTGGGGCGCGTTTGGCTGCCCGAAACGCATTAATCTTGCGTATTTGCATAAAAAGAAGTGTTTTTGATCTCATAATACGAGCTGGAAAGCCTACAGCGAGCGCAAAACTCAAATGTTCAATTTCGCTATACAGCGACTTTGCATTCGTTTGGGCCTCGTTAGGCTGCTCAAAACGCATGGATCTTGCGGATTTGCATAAAATGAAGTGTTTTTGATCTCATAATACGAGTTGGAACGCCTACAGCGAGCGCAAAACTCAAATGCTCAATTTCGGTATAAAGCGATTTTGCATCCGTTTGGGGCTCGTTTGGCTCCTCGAAACGCATGAATCTTGTGTATTTGCATAAAATAAAGTGTTTTTGATCTCATAATACGAGCTGGAACGCCTACAGCGAGCGCAAAAGTCAAATGTTCAATTTCGATATAAAGCGACTTTGCATTCGTTTGGGGCGCGTTTGGCTGCTCGAAACGCATTAATCTTGCGGATTTGCATGAAATGAAGTGTTTTTGATCTCATAATACGAGCTGGAACGCCTACAGCGAGCACAAAACTCAAATGATCGATTTCGGTATAAAGCAATTTTGCATTCGTTTGGGGCTCGTTTGGCTGCTCAAAACGCATGAATATTGCGTATTTGCATAAAATGAAGTGTTTTTGATCTCATAATACGAGCTGGAACGCCTACAGCGAGCGAAAAACTCAAATGCTCGATTTCGCTATAAAGCGACTTTGCATTCGTTTGGGGCTCGTTTGGCTGCTCGAAACACATGAACCTTGCGTACTTGCATAAAATAAACGGTTTTCGATTCCATAATACGAGCTGGAACGCCTACAGCGAGCAGAAAACTGTAATGATCGATACAGGTATAAAGCGATTTTGCATCCGTTTGGGGCTCGTTTGGCTGCTCGAAACGCATGAATCTTGTGTATTTGCATAAAATAAAGTGTTTTTGATCTCCTAATACGAACTGGAACGCCTACAGCGAGCGCAAAAATCAAATGTTCAATTTCGATATAAAGCGACTTTGCATTCGTTTGGGGCGCGTTTGACTGCTCGAAACGCATGAATCTTGCGCATTTGCATAAGATAAAGGGTTTTTGATTTCATAATACAGGCTGTAACGCCTACAGCGAGCGCAAAACTCAAATGCTCGATTTCGCTATACAGCGACTTTGGATTCGTTTGGAGCTCGTTTGGCTCCTCGAAACGCATTAATCTTGCGTATTTGCATGAAATGAAGGGTTTTTGATCTCATAATACGAGCTGGAACGCCTACAGCGAGCGCAAAACTCAAATGTTCAATTTCGATATAAAGCAACTTTGCATTCGTTTGGGGCGCGTTTGGCTGCTCGAAACGCATGAATCTTTCGTATTTGCATAAAATGATAGGTTTTTAATTTCGTAATAGGAGCTGGAACGCCTACAGCGAGCGCAAAACTCAAATGTTCGATTTCGCTATACAGCGACTTGGCATTCGTTTGGGGCGCGTTTGGCTGCCCGAAACGCATTAATCTTGCGTATTTGCATAAAAAGAAGTGTTTTTGATCTCATAATACGAGCTGGAAAGCCTACAGCGAGCGCAAAACTCAAATGTTCAATTTCGCTATACAGCGACTTTGCATTCGTTTGGGCCTCGTTAGGCTGCTCAAAACGCATGGATCTTGCGGATTTGCATAAAATGAAGTGTTTTTGATCTCATAATACGAGTTGGAACGCCTACAGCGAGCGCAAAACTCAAATGCTCAATTTCGGTATAAAGCGATTTTGCATCCGTTTGGGGCTCGTTTGGCTGCTCGAAACGCATGAATCTTGTGTATTTGCATAAAATAAAGTGTTTTTGATCTCATATTACGAGCTGGAACGCCTACAGCGAGCGCAAAAGTCAAATGTTCAATTTCGATATAAAGCGACTTTGCATTCGTTTGGGGCGCGTTTGGCTGCTCGAAACGCATTAATCTTGCGTATGTGCATGAAATGAAGGGTTTTTGATCTCATAATACGAGCTGGAACACCTACAGCGAGCGCACAACTCAAATGTTCAAATTCGATATAAAGCAACTTTGCTTTCGTTTGGGGCGCGTTTGGCTGCTCGAAACGCATGAATCTTTCGTATTTGCATGAAATGGAGTGTTTTTGATCTCATAATACGAGCTGGAACGCCTACAGCGAGCGCAAAACTCAAATGTTGAATTTCGATATAAAGCAACTTTGCATTCGTTTGGGGCACGTTTGGCTGCTCGAAACGCATGAATCTTTCGTATTTGCATAAAATGATAGGTTTTTAATTTCGTAATAGGAGCTGGAACGCCTACAGCGAGCGCAAAACTCAAATGTTCGATTTCGCTATACAGCGACTTTGCATTCGTTTGGGGCGCGTTTGGCTGCCCGAAACGCATTAATCTTGAGTATTTGCATAAAAAGAAGTGTTTTTGATCTCATAATACGAGCTGGAAAGCCTACAGCGAGCGCAAAACTCAAATGTTCAATTTCGCTATACAGCGACTTTGCATTCGTTTGGGCCTCGTTAGGCTGCTCAAAACGCATGGATCTTGCGGATTTGCATAAAATGAAGTGTTTTTGATCTCATAATACGAGTTGGAACGCCTACAGCGAGCGCAAAACTCAAATGCTCAATTTCGGTATAAAGCGATTTTGCATCCGTTTGGGGCTCGTTTGGCTGCTCGAAACGCATGAATCTTGTGTATTTGCATAAAATAAAGTGTTTTTGATCTCATATTACGAGCTGGAACGCCTACAGCGAGCGCACAACTCAAATGTTCGATTTCGCTATATAGCGACATTGGATTCGTTTGGAGCTCGTTTGGCTGCTCGAAACGCATGAATCTTTCGTATTTGCATAAAATGATAGGTTTTTAATTTCGTAATAGGAGCTGGAACGCCTACAGCGAGCGCAAAACTCAAATGTTCAATTTCGCTATACAGCGACTTTGCATTCGTTTGGGCCTCGTTAGGCTGCTCAAAACGCATGGATCTTGCGGATTTGCATAAAATGAAGTGTTTTTGATCTCATAATACGAGTTGGAACGCCTACAGCGAGCGCAAAACTCAAATGCTCAATTTCGGTATAAAGCGATTTTCCATCCGTTTGGGGCTCGTTTGGCTCCTCGAAACGCATGAATCTTGTGTATTTGCATAAAATAAAGTGTTTTTGATCTCATAATACGAGCTGGAACGCCTACAGCGAGCGCAAAACTCAAATGTTCAATTTCGATATAAAGCGACTTTGCATTCGTTTGGGGCGCGTTTGGCTGCTCAAAACGCATGGATCTTGCGGATTTGCATAAAATGAAGTGTTTTTGATCTCATAATACGAGTTGGAACGCCTACAGCGAGCGCAAAACTCAAATGCTCAATTTCGGTATAAAGCGATTTTGCATCCATTTGGGGCTCGTTTGGCTGCTCGAAACGCATGAATCTTGTGTATTTGCATAAAATAAAGTGTTTTTGATCTCATATTACGAGCTGGAACGCCTACAGCGAGCGCAAAACTCAAATGTTCAATTTCGATATAAAGCGACTTTGCATTCGTTTGGGGCGCGTTTGGCTGCTCAAAACGCATGGATCTTGCGGATTTGCATAAAATGAAGTGTTTTTGATCTCATAATACGAGTTGGAACGCCTACAGCGAGCGCAAAACTCAAATGCTCAATTTCGGTATAAAGCGATTTTGCATCCGTTTGGGGCTCGTTTGGCTGCTCGAAACGCATGAATCTTGTGTATTTGCATAAAATAAAGTGTTTTTGATCTCATATTACGAGCTGGAACGCCTACAGCGAGCGCAAAAGTCAAATGTTCAATTTCGATATAAAGCGACTTTGCATTCGTTTGGGGCGCGTTTGGCTGCTCGAAAAGCATTAATCTTGCGTATGTGCATGAAATGAAGGGTTTTTGATCTCATAATACGAGCTGGAACACCTACAGCGAGCGCACAACTCAAATGTTCAAATTCGATATAAAGCAACTTTGCTTTCGTTTGGGGCGCGTTTGGCTGCTCGAAACGCATGAATCTTTCGTATTTGCATGAAATGGAGTGTTTTTGATCTCATAATACGAGCTGGAACGCCTACAGCGAGCGGAAAACTCAAATGTTCAATTTCGATATAAAGCAACTTTGCATTCGTTTGGGGCGCGTTTGGCTGCTCGAAACGCATGAATCTTTCCTATTTGCATAAAATGATAGGTTTTTAATTTCGTAATAGGAGCTGGAACGCCTACAGCGAGCGCAAAACTCAAATGTTCGATTTCGCTATACAGCGACTTTGCATTCGTTTGGGGCGCGTTTGGCTGCCCGAAACGCATTAATCTTGCGTATTTGCATAAAAAGAAGTGTTTTTGATCTCATAATACGAGCTGGAAAGCCTACAGCGAGCGCAAAACTCAAATGTTCAATTTCGCTATACAGCGACTTTGCATTCGTTTGGGCCTCGTTAGGCTGCTCAAAACGCATGGATCTTGCGGATTTGCATAAAATGAAGTGTTTTTGATCTCATAATACGAGTTGGAACGCCTACAGCGAGCGCAAAACTCAAATGCTCAATTTCGGTATAAAGCGATTTTGCATCCGTTTGGGGCTCGTTTGGCTCCTCGAAACGCATGAATCTTGTGTATTTGCATAAAATAAAGTGTTTTTGATCTCATAATACGAGCTGGAACGCCTACAGCGAGCGCAAAAGTCAAATGTTCAATTTCGATATAAAGCGACTTTGCATTCGTTTGGGGCGCGTTTGGCTGCTCGAAACGCATTAATCTTGCGGATTTGCATGAAATGAAGTGTTTTTGATCTCATAATACGAGCTGGAACGCCTACAGCGAGCACAAAACTCAAATGATCGATTTCGGTATAAAGCAATTTTGCATTCGTTTGGGGCTCGTTTGGCTGCTCAAAACGCATGAATATTGCGTATTTGCATAAAATGAAGTGTTTTTGATCTCATAATACGAGCTGGAACGCCTACAGCGAGCGAAAAACTCAAATGCTCGATTTCGCTATAAAGCGACTTTGCATTCGTTTGGGGCTCGTTTGGCTGCTCGAAACACATGAACCTTGCGTACTTGCATAAAATAAACGGTTTTCGATTCCATAATACGAGCTGGAACGCCTACAGCGAGCAGAAAACTGTAATGATCGATACAGGTATAAAGCGATTTTGCATCCGTTTGGGGCTCGTTTGGCTGCTCGAAACGCATGAATCTTGTGTATTTGCATAAAATAAAGTGTTTTTGATCTCCTAATACGAACTGGAACGCCTACAGCGAGCGCAAAAATCAAATGTTCAATTTCGATATAAAGCGACTTTGCATTCGTTTGGGGCGCGTTTGACTGCTCGAAACGCATGAATCTTGCGCATTTGCATAAGATAAAGGGTTTTTGATTTCATAATACAGGCTGTAACGCCTACAGCGAGCGCAAAACTCAAATGCTCGATTTCGCTATACAGCGACTTTGGATTCGTTTGGAGCTCGTTTGGCTCCTCGAAACGCATTAATCTTGCGTATTTGCATGAAATGAAGGGTTTTTGATCTCATAATACGAGCTGGAACGCCTACAGCGAGCGCAAAACTCAAATGTTCAATTTCGATATAAAGCAACTTTGCATTCGTTTGGGGCGCGTTTGGCTGCTCGAAACGCATGAATCTTTCGTATTTGCATAAAATGATAGGTTTTTAATTTCGTAATAGGAGCTAGAACGCCTACAGCGAGCGCAAAACTCAAATGTTCGATTTCGCTATACAGCGACTTGGCATTCGTTTGGGGCGCGTTTGGCTGCCCGAAACGCATTAATCTTGCGTATTTGCATAAAAAGAAGTGTTTTTGATCTCATAATACGAGCTGGAAAGCCTACAGCGAGCGCAAAACTCAAATGTTCAATTTCGCTATACAGCGACTTTGCATTCGTTTGGGCCTCGTTAGGCTGCTCAAAACGCATGGATCTTGCGGATTTGCATAAAATGAAGTGTTTTTGATCTCATAATACGAGTTGGAACGCCTACAGCGAGCGCAAAACTCAAATGCTCAATTTCGGTATAAAGCGATTTTGCATCCGTTTGGGGCTCGTTTGGCTGCTCGAAACGCATGAATCTTGTGTATTTGCATAAAATAAAGTGTTTTTGATCTCATATTACGAGCTGGAACGCCTACAGCGAGCGCAAAAGTCAAATGTTCAATTTCGATATAAAGCGACTTTGCATTCGTTTGGGGCGCGTTTGGCTGCTCGAAACGCATTAATCTTGCGTATGTGCATGAAATGAAGGGTTTTTGATCTCATAATACGAGCTGGAACACCTACAGCGAGCGCACAACTCAAATGTTCAAATTCGATATAAAGCAACTTTGCTTTCGTTTGGGGCGCGTTTGGCTGCTCGAAACGCATGAATCTTTCGTATTTGCATGAAATGGAGTGTTTTTGATCTCATAATACGAGCTGGAACGCCTACAGCGAGCGCAAAACTCAAATGTTGAATTTCGATATAAAGCAACTTTGCATTCGTTTGGGGCACGTTTGGCTGCTCGAAACGCATGAATCTTTCGTATTTGCATAAAATGATAGGTTTTTAATTTCGTAATAGGAGCTGGAACGCCTACAGCGAGCGCAAAACTCAAATGTTCGATTTCGCTATACAGCGACTTTGCATTCGTTTGGGGCGCGTTTGGCTGCCCGAAACGCATTAATCTTGCGTATTTGCATAAAAAGAAGTGTTTTTGATCTCATAGTACGAGCTGGAAAGCCTACAGCGAGCGCAAAACTCAAATGTTCAATTTCGCTATACAGCGACTTTGCATTCGTTTGGGCCTCGTTAGGCTGCTCAAAACGCATGGATCTTGCGGATTTGCATAAAATGAAGTGTTTTTGATCTCATAATACGAGTTGGAACGCCTACAGCGAGCGCAAAACTCAAATGCTCAATTTCGGTATAAAGCGATTTTGCATCCGTTTGGGGCTCGTTTGGCTGCTCGAAACGCATGAATCTTGTGTATTTGCATAAAATAAAGTGTTTTTGATCTCATATTACGAGCTGGAACGCCTACAGCGAGCGCACAACTCAAATGTTCGATTTCGCTATATAGCGACTTTGGATTCGTTTGGAGCTCGTTTGGCTGCTCGAAACGCATGAATCTTTCGTATTTGCATAAAATGATAGGTTTTTAATTTCGTAATAGAAGCTGGAACGCCTACAGCGAGCGCAAAACTCAAATGTTCAATTTCGCTATACAGCGACTTTGCATTCGTTTGGGCCTCGTTAGGCTGCTCAAAACGCATGGATCTTGCGGATTTGCATAAAATGAAGTGTTTTTGATCTCATAATACGAGTTGGAACGCCTACAGCGAGCGCAAAACTCAAATGCTCAATTTCGGTATAAAGCGATTTTCCATCCGTTTGGGGCTCGTTTGGCTCCTCGAAACGCATGAATCTTGTGTATTTGCATAAAATAAAGTGTTTTTGATCTCATAATACGAGCTGGAACGCCTACAGCGAGCGCAAAACTCAAATGTTCAATTTCGATATAAAGCGACTTTGCATTCGTTTGGGGCGCGTTTGGCTGCTCAAAACGCATGGATCTTGCGGATTTGCATAAAATGAAGTGTTTTTGATCTCATAATACGAGTTGGAACGCCTACAGCGAGCGCAAAACTCAAATGCTCAATTTCGGTATAAAGCGATTTTGCATCCATTTGGGGCTCGTTTGGCTGCTCGAAACGCATGAATCTTGTGTATTTGCATAAAATAAAGTGTTTTTGATCTCATATTACGAGCTGGAACGCCTACAGCGAGCGCAAAACTCAAATGTTCAATTTCGATATAAAGCGACTTTGCATTCGTTTGGGGCGCGTTTGGCTGCTCAAAACGCATGGATCTTGCGGATTTGCATAAAATGAAGTGTTTTTGATCTCATAATACGAGTTGGAACGCCTACAGCGAGCGCAAAACTCAAATGCTCAATTTCGGTATAAAGCGATTTTGCATCCGTTTGGGGCTCGTTTGGCTGCTCGAAACGCATGAATCTTGTGTATTTGCATAAAATAAAGTGTTTTTGATCTCATATTACGAGCTGGAACGCCTACAGCGAGCGCAAAAGTCAAATGTTCAATTTCGATATAAAGCGACTTTGCATTCGTTTGGGGCGCGTTTGGCTGCTCGAAAAGCATTAATCTTGCGTATGTGCATGAAATGAAGGGTTTTTGATCTCATAATACGAGCTGGAACGCCTACAGCGAGCGCACAACTCAAATGCTCGATTTCGCTATACAGCGACTTTGGATTCGTTTGGAGCTCGTTTGGCTGCTCGAAACGCATTAATCTTGCGTATTTGCATGAAATGAAGGGTTTTTGATCTCATATTACGAGCTAGAACGCCTACAGCGAGCGCAAAATTCAAATGCTCAATTTCGGTATAAAGCGATTTTGCATCCGTTTGGGGCTCGTTTGGCTGCTCGAAACGCATGAATCTTGTGTATTTGCATAAAATAAAGTGTTTTTGATCTCATAATACGAGCTGGAACGCCTACAGCGAGCGCAAAAATCAAATGTTCAATTTCGATATAAAGCGACTTTGCATTCGTTTGGGGCGCGTTTGACTGCTCGAAACGCATGAATCTTGCGTATTTGCATAAAATAAAGGGTTTTTGATTTCATAATACAGGCTGTAACGCCTACAGCGAGCGCAAAACTCAAATGTTCGATTTCGCTATATAGCGACTTTGCATTCGTTTGGGGTTCGTTTGGCTGCTCAAAACGCATGAATCTTGCGGATTTGCATGAAATGAAGTGTTTTTGATCTCGTAATACGAGCTGGAACGCCTACAGCGAGCACAAAACTCAAATGATCGATTTCGGTATAAAGCAATTTTGCATTCGTTTGGGGCTCGTTTGGCTGCTCAAAACGCATGAATATTGCGTATTTGCATAAAATGAAGTGTTTTTGATCTCATAATACGAGCTGGAACGCCTACAGCGAGCGAAAAACTCAAATGCTCGATTTCGCTATAAAGCAACTTTGCATTCGTTTGGGGCTCGTTTGGCTGCTCGAAACACATGAACCTTGCGTACTTGCAAAAAAAAAAACGGTTTTCGATTCCATAATATGAGCTGGAACGCCTACAGCGAGCACGAAACTCTAATGATCGATTTCGGTATAAAGCGATTTTGCATCCGTTTGGGGCTCGTTTGGCTGCTCGAAACGCATGAATCTTGTGTATTTGCATGAAATGAAGGGTTTTTGATCTCATAATACGAGCTGGAACGCCTACAGCGAGCGCAAAAATCAAATGTTCAATTTCGATATAAAGCGACTTTGCATTCGTTTGGGGCGCGTTTGACTGGTCGAAACGCATGAATCTTGCGTATTTGCATAAAATAAAGGGTTTTTGATTTCATAATACTGGTTGTAACGCCTACAGCGAGCGCAAAACGTAAATGCTCGATTTCGCTATACAGCGACTTTGGATTCGTTTGGAGCTCGTTTGGCTGCTAGAAACGCATTAATCTTGCGTATTTGCATAAAATAAAGGGTTTTTGATTTCATAATACAGGCTGTAACGCCTACAGCGAGCGTAAAACTCAAATGCTCGATTTCGCTATACAGCGACTTTGGATTCGTTTGGAGCTCGTTTGGCTGCTAGAAACGCATTAATCTTGCGTATTTGCATGAAATGAAGGGTTTTTGATCTCATAATACGAGCTGGAACGCCTACAGCGAGCGCAAAACTCAAATGATCGATTTCGCTATACAGCGACTTTGCATTCGATTGGGGCGCGTTTGGCTGCCCGAAACGCATTAATCTTGCGTATTTGCATAAAAAGAAGTGTTTTTGATCTCATAATACGAGCTGGAAAGCCTACAGCGAGCGCAAAACTCAAATGTTCAATTTCGCTATACAGCGACTTTGCATTCGTTTGGGCCTCGTTAGGCTGCTCAAAACGCATGGATCTTGCGGATTTGCATAAAATAAAGTGTTTTTGATCTCATAATACGAGCTGGAACGCCTACAGCGAGCGCAAAAATCAAATGTTCAATTTCGATATAAAGCGACTTTGCATTCGTTTGGGGCGCGTTTGACTGCTCGAAACGCATGAATCTTGCGTATTTGCATAAAATAAAGCGTTTTTTATTTCATAATACAGGTTGTAACGCCTACAGCGAGCGCAAAACTTAAATGCTCGATTTCGCTATACAGCGATTTTGGATTCGTTTGGGCCTCGTTAGGCTGCTCAAAACGCATGGATCTTGCGGATTTGCATAAAATGAAGTGTTTTTGATCTCATAATACGAGTTGGAACGCCTACAGCGAGCGCAAAACTCAAATGCTCAATTTCGGTATAAAGCGATTTTGCATCCGTTTGGGGCTCGTTTGGCTCCTCGAAACGCATGAATCTTGTGTATTTGCATAAAATAAAGTGTTTTTGATCTCATAATACGAGCTGGAACGCCTACAGCGAGCGCAAAAGTCAAATGTTCAATTTCGATATAAAGCGACTTTGCATTCGTTTGGGGCGCATTTGGCTGCTCGAAACGCATTAATCTTGCGGATTTGCATGAAATGAAGTGTTTTTGATCTCATAATACGAGCTGGAACGCCTACAGCGAGCACAAAACTCAAATGATCGATTTCGGTATAAAGCAATTTTGCATTCGTTTGGGGCTCGTTTGGCTGCTCAAAACGCATGAATATTGCGTATTTGCATAAAATGAAGTGTTTTTGATCTCATAATACGAGCTGGAACGCCTACAGCGAGCGAAAAACTCAAATGCTCGATTTCGCTATAAAGCGACTTTGCATTCGTTTGGGGCTCGTTTGGCTGCTCGAAACACATGAACCTTGCGTACTTGCATAAAATAAACGGTTTTCGATTCCATAATACGAGCTGGAACGCCTACAGCGAGCACAAAACTGTAATGATCGATACAGGTATAAAGCGATTTTGCATCCGTTTGGGGCTCGTTTGGCTGCTCAAAACGCATGAATCTTGTGTATTTGCATGAAATGAAGGGTTTTTGATCTCATAATACGAGCTGGAACGCCTACAGCGAGCGCAAAACTCAAATGCTCGATTTCGGTATAAAGCGATTTTGCATCCGTTTGGGGCTCGTTTGGCTGCTCGAAACGCATGAATCTTGTGTATTTGCATAAAATAAAGTGTTTTTGATCTCCTAATACGAACTGGAACGCCTACAGCGAGCGCAAAAATCAAATGTTCAATTTCGATATAAAGCGACTTTGCATTCGTTTGGGGCGCGTTTGACTGCTCGAAACGCATGAATCTTGCGCATTTGCATAAGATAAAGGGTTTTTGATTTCATAATACAGGCTGTAACGCCTACAGCGAGCGCAAAACTCAAATGCTCGATTTCGCTATACAGCGACTTTGGATTCGTTTGGAGCTCGTTTGGCTCCTCGAAACGCATTAATCTTGCGTATTTGCATGAAATGAAGGGTTTTTGATCTCATAATACGAGCTGGAACGCCTACAGCGAGCGCAAAACTCAAATGTTCAATTTCGATATAAAGCAACTTTGCATTCGTTTGGGGCGCGTTTGGCTGCTCGAAACGCATGAATCTTTCGTATTTGCATAAAATGATAGGTTTTTAATTTCGTAATAGGAGCTGGAACGCCTACAGCGAGCGCAAAACTCAAATGTTCGATTTCGCTATACAGCGACTTGGCATTCGTTTGGGGCGCGTTTGGCTGCCCGAAACGCATTAATCTTGCGTATTTGCATAAAAAGAAGTGTTTTTGATCTCATAATACGAGCTGGAAAGCCTACAGCGAGCGCAAAACTCAAATGTTCAATTTCGCTATACAGCGACTTTGCATTCGTTTGGGCCTCGTTAGGCTGCTCAAAACGCATGGATCTTGCGGATTTGCATAAAATGAAGTGTTTTTGATCTCATAATACGAGTTGGAACGCCTACAGCGAGCGCAAAACTCAAATGCTCAATTTCGGTATAAAGCGATTTTGCATCCGTTTGGGGCTCGTTTGGCTGCTCGAAACGCATGAATCTTGTGTATTTGCATAAAATAAAGTGTTTTTGATCTCATATTACGAGCTGGAACGCCTACAGCGAGCGCAAAAGTCAAATGTTCAATTTCGATATAAAGCGACTTTGCATTCGTTTGGGGCGCGTTTGGCTGCTCGAAACGCATTAATCTTGCGTATGTGCATGAAATGAAGGGTTTTTGATCTCATAATACGAGCTGGAACACCTACAGCGAGCGCACAACTCAAATGTTCAAATTCGATATAAAGCAACTTTGCTTTCGTTTGGGGCGCGTTTGGCTGCTCGAAACGCATGAATCTTTCGTATTTGCATGAAATGGAGTGTTTTTGATCTCATAATACGAGCTGGAACGCCTACAGCGAGCGCAAAACTCAAATGTTGAATTTCGATATAAAGCAACTTTGCATTCGTTTGGGGCGCGTTTGGCTGCTCGAAACGCATGAATCTTTCGTATTTGCATAAAATGATAGGTTTTTAATTTCGTAATAGGAGCTGGAACGCCTACAGCGAGCGCAAAACTCAAATGTTCGATTTCGCTATACAGCGACTTTGCATTCGTTTGGGGCGCGTTTGGCTGCCCGAAACGCATTAATCTTGCGTATTTGCATAAAAAGAAGTGTTTTTGATCTCATAATACGAGCTGGAAAGCCTACAGCGAGCGCAAAACTCAAATGTTCAATTTCGCTATACAGCGACTTTGCATTCGTTTGGGCCTCGTTAGGCTGCTCAAAACGCATGGATCTTGCGGATTTGCATAAAATGAAGTGTTTTTGATCTCATAATACGAGTTGGAACGCCTACAGCGAGCGCAAAACTCAAATGCTCAATTTCGGTATAAAGCGATTTTGCATCCGTTTGGGGCTCGTTTGGCTGCTCGAAACGCATGAATCTTGTGTATTTGCATAAAATAAAGTGTTTTTGATCTCATATTACGAGCTGGAACGCCTACAGCGAGCGCACAACTCAAATGTTCGATTTCGCTATATAGCGACTTTGGATTCGTTTGGAGCTCGTTTGGCTGCTCGAAACGCATGAATCTTTCGTATTTGCATAAAATGATAGGTTTTTAATTTCGTAATAGGAGCTGGAACGCCTACAGCGAGCGCAAAACTCAAATGTTCAATTTCGCTATACAGCGACTTTGCATTCGTTTGGGCCTCGTTAGGCTGCTCAAAACGCATGGATCTTGCGGATTTGCATAAAATGAAGTGTTTTTGATCTCATAATACGAGTTGGAACGCCTACAGCGAGCGCAAAACTCAAATGCTCAATTTCGGTATAAAGCGATTTTCCATCCGTTTGGGGCTCGTTTGGCTCCTCGAAACGCATGAATCTTGTGTATTTGCATAAAATAAAGTGTTTTTGATCTCATAATACGAGCTGGAACGCCTACAGCGAGCGCAAAACTCAAATGTTCAATTTCGATATAAAGCGACTTTGCATTCGTTTGGGGCGCGTTTGGCTGCTCAAAACGCATGGATCTTGCGGATTTGCATAAAATGAAGTGTTTTTGATCTCATAATACGAGTTGGAACGCCTACAGCGAGCGCAAAACTCAAATGCTCAATTTCGGTATAAAGCGATTTTGCATCCATTTGGGGCTCGTTTGGCTGCTCGAAACGCATGAATCTTGTGTATTTGCATAAAATAAAGTGTTTTTGATCTCATATTACGAGCTGGAACGCCTACAGCGAGCGCAAAACTCAAATGTTCAATTTCGATATAAAGCGACTTTGCATTCGTTTGGGGCGCGTTTGGCTGCTCAAAACGCATGGATCTTGCGGATTTGCATAAAATGAAGTGTTTTTGATCTCATAATACGAGTTGGAACGCCTACAGCGAGCGCAAAACTCAAATGCTCAATTTCGGTATAAAGCGATTTTGCATCCGTTTGGGGCTCGTTTGGCTGCTCGAAACGCATGAATCTTGTGTATTTGCATAAAATAAAGTGTTTTTGATCTCATATTACGAGCTGGAACGCCTACAGCGAGCGCAAAAGTCAAATGTTCAATTTCGATATAAAGCGACTTTGCATTCGTTTGGGGCGCGTTTGGCTGCTCGAAAAGCATTAATCTTGCGTATGTGCATGAAATGAAGGGTTTTTGATCTCATAATACGAGCTGGAACGCCTACAGCGAGCGCACAACTCAAATGCTCGATTTCGCTATACAGCGACTTTGGATTCGTTTGGAGCTCGTTTGGCTGCTCGAAACGCATTAATCTTGCGTATTTGCATTAAATGAAGGGTTTTTGATCTCATATTACGAGCTAGAACGCCTACAGCGAGCGCAAAATTCAAATGCTCAATTTCGGTATAAAGCGATTTTGCATCCGTTTGGGGCTCGTTTGGCTGCTCGAAACGCATGAATCTTGTGTATTTGCATAAAATAAAGTGTTTTTGATCTCATAATACGAGCTGGAACGCCTACAGCGAGCGCAAAAATCAAATGTTCAATTTCGATATAAAGCGACTTTGCATTCGTTTGGGGCGCGTTTGACTGCTCGAAACGCATGAATCTTGCGTATTTGCATAAAATAAAGGGTTTTTGATTTCATAATACAGGCTGTAACGCCTACAGCGAGCGCAAAACTCAAATGTTCGATTTCGCTATATAGCGACTTTGCATTCGTTTGGGGTTCGTTTGGCTGCTCAAAACGCATGAATCTTGCGGATTTGCATGAAATGAAGTGTTTTTGATCTCGTAATACGAGCTGGAACGCCTACAGCGAGCACAAAACTCAAATGATCGATTTCGGTATAAAGCAATTTTGCATTCGTTTGGGGCTCGTTTGGCTGCTCAAAACGCATGAATATTGCGTATTTGCATAAAATGAAGTGTTTTTGATCTCATAATACGAGCTGGAACGCCTACAGCGAGCGAAAAACTCAAATGCTCGATTTCGCTATAAAGCAACTTTGCATTCGTTTGGGGCTCGTTTGGCTGCTCGAAACACATGAACCTTGCGTACTTGCATAAAATAAACGGTTTTCGATTCCATAATACGAGCTGGAACGCCTACAGCGAGCACGAAACTCTAATGATCGATTTCGGTATAAAGCGATTTTGCATCCGTTTGGGGCTCGTTTGGCTGCTCGAAACGCATGAATCTTGTGTATTTGCATGAAATGAAGGGTTTTTGATCTCATAATACGAGCTGGAACGCCTACAGCGAGCGCAAAAATCAAATGTTCAATTTCGATATAAAGCGACTTTGCATTCGTTTGGGGCGCGTTTGACTGCTCGAAACGCATGAATCTTGCGTATTTGCATAAAATAAAGGGTTTTTGATTTCATAATACTGGTTGTAACGCCTACAGCGAGCGCAAAACGTAAATGCTCGATTTCGCTATACAGCGACTTTGGATTCGTTTGGAGCTCGTTTGGCTGCTAGAAACGCATTAATCTTGCGTATTTGCATAAAATAAAGGGTTTTTGATTTCATAATACAGGCTGTAACGCCTACAGCGAGCGTAAAACTCAAATGCTCGATTTCGCTATACAGCGACTTTGGATTCGTTTGGAGCTCGTTTGGCTGCTAGAAACGCATTAATCTTGCGTATTTGCATGAAATGAAGGGTTTTTGATCTCATAATACGAGCTGGAACGCCTACAGCGAGCGCAAAACTCAAATGATCGATTTCGCTATACAGCGACTTTGCATTCGATTGGGGCGCGTTTGGCTGCCCGAAACGCATTAATCTTGCGTATTTGCATAAAAAGAAGTGTTTTTGATCTCATAATACGAGCTGGAAAGCCTACAGCGAGCGCAAAACTCAAATGTTCAATTTCGCTATACAGCGACTTTGCATTCGTTTGGGCCTCGTTAGGCTGCTCAAAACGCATGGATCTTGCGGATTTGCATAAAATAAAGTGTTTTTGATCTCATAATACGAGCTGGAACGCCTACAGCGAGCGCAAAAATCAAATGTTCAATTTCGATATAAAGCGACTTTGCATTCGTTTGGGGCGCGTTTGACTGCTCGAAACGCATGAATCTTGCGTATTTGCATAAAATAAAGCGTTTTTTATTTCATAATACAGGTTGTAACGCCTACAGCGAGCGCAAAACTTAAATGCTCGATTTCGCTATACAGCGATTTTGGATTCGTTTGGGCCTCGTTAGGCTGCTCAAAACGCATGGATCTTGCGGATTTGCATAAAATGAAGTGTTTTTGATCTCATAATACGAGTTGGAACGCCTACAGCGAGCGCAAAACTCAAATGCTCAATTTCGGTATAAAGCGATTTTGCATCCGTTTGGGGCTCGTTTGGCTCCTCGAAACGCATGAATCTTGTGTATTTGCATAAAATAAAGTGTTTTTGATCTCATAATACGAGCTGGAACGCCTACAGCGAGCGCAAAAGTCAAATGTTCAATTTCGATATAAAGCGACTTTGCATTCGTTTGGGGCGCATTTGGCTGCTCGAAACGCATTAATCTTGCGGATTTGCATGAAATGAAGTGTTTTTGATCTCATAATACGAGCTGGAACGCCTACAGCGAGCACAAAACTCAAATGATCGATTTCGGTATAAAGCAATTTTGCATTCGTTTGGGGCTCGTTTGGCTGCTCAAAACGCATGAATATTGCGTATTTGCATAAAATGAAGTGTTTTTGATCTCATAATACGAGCTGGAACGCCTACAGCGAGCGAAAAACTCAAATGCTCGATTTCGCTATAAAGCGACTTTGCATTCGTTTGGGGCTCGTTTGGCTGCTCGAAACACATGAACCTTGCGTACTTGCATAAAATAAACGGTTTTCGATTCCATAATACGAGCTGGAACGCCTACAGCGAGCACAAAACTGTAATGATCGATACAGGTATAAAGCGATTTTGCATCCGTTTGGGGCTCGTTTGGCTGCTCAAAACGCATGAATCTTGTGTATTTGCATGAAATGAAGGGTTTTTGATCTCATAATACGAGCTGGAACGCCTACAGCGAGCGCAAAACTCAAATGCTCGATTTCGGTATAAAGCGATTTTGCATCCGTTTGGGGCTCGTTTGGCTGCTCGAAACGCATGAATCTTGTGTATTTGCATAAAATAAAGTGTTTTTGATCTCCTAATACGAACTGGAACGCCTACAGCGAGCGCAAAAATCAAATGTTCAATTTCGATATAAAGCGACTTTGCATTCGTTTGGGGCGCGTTTGACTGCTCGAAACGCATGAATCTTGCGCATTTGCATAAGATAAAGGGTTTTTGATTTCATAATACAGGCTGTAACGCCTACAGCGAGCGCAAAACTCAAATGCTCGATTTCGCTATACAGCGACTTTGGATTCGTTTGGAGCTCGTTTGGCTCCTCGAAACGCATTAATCTTGCGTATTTGCATGAAATGAAGGGTTTTTGATCTCATAATACGAGCTGGAACGCCTACAGCGAGCGCAAAACTCAAATGTTCAATTTCGATATAAAGCAACTTTGCATTCGTTTGGGGCGCGTTTGGCTGCTCGAAACGCATGAATCTTTCGTATTTGCATAAAATGATAGGTTTTTAATTTCGTAATAGGAGCTGGAACGCCTACAGCGAGCGCAAAACTCAAATGTTCGATTTCGCTATACAGCGACTTGGCATTCGTTTGGGGCGCGTTTGGCTGCCCGAAACGCATTAATCTTGCGTATTTGCATAAAAAGAAGTGTTTTTGATCTCATAATACGAGCTGGAAAGCCTACAGCGAGCGCAAAACTCAAATGTTCAATTTCGCTATACAGCGACTTTGCATTCGTTTGGGCCTCGTTAGGCTGCTCAAAACGCATGGATCTTGCGGATTTGCATAAAATGAAGTGTTTTTGATCTCATAATACGAGTTGGAACGCCTACAGCGAGCGCAAAACTCAAATGCTCAATTTCGGTATAAAGCGATTTTGCATCCGTTTGGGGCTCGTTTGGCTGCTCGAAACGCATGAATCTTGTGTATTTGCATAAAATAAAGTGTTTTTGATCTCATATTACGAGCTGGAACGCCTACAGCGAGCGCAAAAGTCAAATGTTCAATTTCGATATAAAGCGACTTTGCATTCGTTTGGGGCGCGTTTGGCTGCTCGAAACGCATTAATCTTGCGTATGTGCATGAAATGAAGGGTTTTTGATCTCATAATACGAGCTGGAACACCTACAGCGAGCGCACAACTCAAATGTTCAAATTCGATATAAAGCAACTTTGCTTTCGTTTGGGGCGCGTTTGGCTGCTCGAAACGCATGAATCTTTCGTATTTGCATGAAATGGAGTGTTTTTGATCTCATAATACGAGCTGGAACGCCTACAGCGAGCGCAAAACTCAAATGTTGAATTTCGATATAAAGCAACTTTGCATTCGTTTGGGGCGCGTTTGGCTGCTCGAAACGCATGAATCTTTCGTATTTGCATAAAATGATAGGTTTTTAATTTCGTAATAGGAGCTGGAACGCCTACAGCGAGCGCAAAACTCAAATGTTCGATTTCGCTATACAGCGACTTTGCATTCGTTTGGGGCGCGTTTGGCTGCCCGAAACGCATTAATCTTGCGTATTTGCATAAAAAGAAGTGTTTTTGATCTCATAATACGAGCTGGAAAGCCTACAGCGAGCGCAAAACTCAAATGTTCAATTTCGCTATACAGCGACTTTGCATTCGTTTGGGCCTCGTTAGGCTGCTCAAAACGCATGGATCTTGCGGATTTGCATAAAATGAAGTGTTTTTGATCTCATAATACGAGTTGGAACGCCTACAGCGAGCGCAAAACTCAAATGCTCAATTTCGGTATAAAGCGATTTTGCATCCGTTTGGGGCTCGTTTGGCTGCTCGAAACGCATGAATCTTGTGTATTTGCATAAAATAAAGTGTTTTTGATCTCATATTACGAGCTGGAACGCCTACAGCGAGCGCACAACTCAAATGTTCGATTTCGCTATATAGCGACTTTGGATTCGTTTGGAGCTCGTTTGGCTGCTCGAAACGCATGAATCTTTCGTATTTGCATAAAATGATAGGTTTTTAATTTCGTAATAGGAGCTGGAACGCCTACAGCGAGCGCAAAACTCAAATGTTCAATTTCGCTATACAGCGACTTTGCATTCGTTTGGGCCTCGTTAGGCTGCTCAAAACGCATGGATCTTGCGGATTTGCATAAAATGAAGTGTTTTTGATCTCATAATACGAGTTGGAACGCCTACAGCGAGCGCAAAACTCAAATGCTCAATTTCGGTATAAAGCGATTTTCCATCCGTTTGGGGCTCGTTTGGCTCCTCGAAACGCATGAATCTTGTGTATTTGCATAAAATAAAGTGTTTTTGATCTCATAATACGAGCTGGAACGCCTACAGCGAGCGCAAAACTCAAATGTTCAATTTCGATATAAAGCGACTTTGCATTCGTTTGGGGCGCGTTTGGCTGCTCAAAACGCATGGATCTTGCGGATTTGCATAAAATGAAGTGTTTTTGATCTCATAATACGAGTTGGAACGCCTACAGCGAGCGCAAAACTCAAATGCTCAATTTCGGTATAAAGCGATTTTGCATCCGTTTGGGGCTCGTTTGGCTGCTCGAAACGCATGAATCTTGTGTATTTGCATAAAATAAAGTGTTTTTGATCTCATATTACGAGCTGGAACGCCTACAGCGAGCGCAAAACTCAAATGTTCAATTTCGATATAAAGCGACTTTGCATTCGTTTGGGGCGCGTTTGGCTGCTCAAAACGCATGGATCTTGCGGATTTGCATAAAATGAAGTGTTTTTGATCTCATAATACGAGTTGGAACGCCTACAGCGAGCGCAAAACTCAAATGCTCAATTTCGGTATAAAGCGATTTTGCATCCGTTTGGGGCTCGTTTGGCTGCTCGAAACGCATGAATCTTGTGTATTTGCATAAAATAAAGTGTTTTTGATCTCATATTACGAGCTGGAACGCCTACAGCGAGCGCAAAAGTCAAATGTTCAATTTCGATATAAAGCGACTTTGCATTCGTTTGGGGCGCGTTTGGCTGCTCGAAAAGCATTAATCTTGCGTATGTGCATGAAATGAAGGGTTTTTGATCTCATAATACGAGCTGGAACGCCTACAGCGAGCGCAAAAATCAAATGTTCAATTTCGATATAAAGCGACTTTGCATTCGTTTGGGGCGCGTTTGACTGCTCGAAACGCATGAATCTTGCGTATTTGCATAAAATAAAGGGTTTTTGATTTCATAATACAGGCTGTAACGCCTACAGCGAGCGCAAAACTCAAATGTTCGATTTCGCTATATAGCGACTTTGCATTCGTTTGGGGTTCGTTTGGCTGCTCAAAACGCATGAATCTTGCGGATTTGCATGAAATGAAGTGTTTTTGATCTCGTAATACGAGCTGGAACGCCTACAGCGAGCACAAAACTCAAATGATCGATTTCGGTATAAAGCAATTTTGCATTCGTTTGGGGCTCGTTTGGCTGCTCAAAACGCATGAATATTGCGTATTTGCATAAAATGAAGTGTTTTTGATCTCATAATACGAGCTGGAACGCCTACAGCGAGCGAAAAACTCAAATGCTCGATTTCGCTATAAAGCAACTTTGCATTCGTTTGGGGCTCGTTTGGCTGCTCGAAACACATGAACCTTGCGTACTTGCATAAAATAAACGGTTTTCGATTCCATAATACGAGCTGGAACGCCTACAGCGAGCACGAAACTCTAATGATCGATTTCGGTATAAAGCGATTTTGCATCCGTTTGGGGCTCGTTTGGCTGCTCGAAACGCATGAATCTTGTGTATTTGCATGAAATGAAGGGTTTTTGATCTCATAATACGAGCTGGAACGCCTACAGCGAGCGCAAAAATCAAATCTTCAATTTCGATATAAAGCGACTTTGCATTCGTTTGGGGCGCGTTTGACTGCTCGAAACGCATGAATCTTGCGTATTTGCATAAAATAAAGGGTTTTTGATTTCATAATACTGGTTGTAACGCCTACAGCGAGCGCAAAACGTAAATGCTCGATTTCGCTATACAGCGACTTTGGATTCGTTTGGAGCTCGTTTGGCTGCTAGAAACGCATTAATCTTGCGTATTTGCATAAAATAAAGGGTTTTTGATTTCATAATACAGGCTGTAACGCCTACAGCGAGCGTAAAACTCAAATGCTCGATTTCGCTATACAGCGACTTTGGATTCGTTTGGAGCTCGTTTGGCTGCTAGAAACGCATTAATCTTGCGTATTTGCATGAAATGAAGGGTTTTTGATCTCATAATACGAGCTGGAACGCCTACAGCGAGCGCAAAACTCAAATGATCGATTTCGCTATACAGCGACTTTGCATTCGATTGGGGCGCGTTTGGCTGCCCGAAACGCATTAATCTTGCGTATTTGCATAAAAAGAAGTGTTTTTGATCTCATAATACGAGCTGGAAAGCCTACAGCGAGCGCAAAACTCAAATGTTCAATTTCGCTATACAGCGACTTTGCATTCGTTTGGGCCTCGTTAGGCTGCTCAAAACGCATGGATCTTGCGGATTTGCATAAAATAAAGTGTTTTTGATCTCATAATACGAGCTGGAACGCCTACAGCGAGCGCAAAAATCAAATGTTCAATTTCGATATAAAGCGACTTTGCATTCGTTTGGGGCGCGTTTGACTGCTCGAAACGCATGAATCTTGCGTATTTGCATAAAATAAAGCGTTTTTTATTTCATAATACAGGTTGTAACGCCTACAGCGAGCGCAAAACTTAAATGCTCGATTTCGCTATACAGCGATTTTGGATTCGTTTGGGCCTCGTTAGGCTGCTCAAAACGCATGGATCTTGCGGATTTGCATAAAATGAAGTGTTTTTGATCTCATAATACGAGTTGGAACGCCTACAGCGAGCGCAAAACTCAAATGCTCAATTTCGGTATAAAGCGATTTTGCATCCGTTTGGGGCTCGTTTGGCTCCTCGAAACGCATGAATCTTGTGTATTTGCATAAAATAAAGTGTTTTTGATCTCATAATACGAGCTGGAACGCCTACAGCGAGCGCAAAAGTCAAATGTTCAATTTCGATATAAAGCGACTTTGCATTCGTTTGGGGCGCATTTGGCTGCTCGAAACGCATTAATCTTGCGGATTTGCATGAAATGAAGTGTTTTTGATCTCATAATACGAGCTGGAACGCCTACAGCGAGCACAAAACTCAAATGATCGATTTCGGTATAAAGCAATTTTGCATTCGTTTGGGGCTCGTTTGGCTGCTCAAAACGCATGAATATTGCGTATTTGCATAAAATGAAGTGTTTTTGATCTCATAATACGAGCTGGAACGCCTACAGCGAGCGAAAAACTCAAATGCTCGATTTCGCTATAAAGCGACTTTGCATTCGTTTGGGGCTCGTTTGGCTGCTCGAAACACATGAACCTTGCGTACTTGCATAAAATAAACGGTTTTCGATTCCATAATACGAGCTGGAACGCCTACAGCGAGCACAAAACTGTAATGATCGATACAGGTATAAAGCGATTTTGCATCCGTTTGGGGCTCGTTTGGCTGCTCAAAACGCATGAATCTTGTGTATTTGCATGAAATGAAGGGTTTTTGATCTCATAATACGAGCTGGAACGCCTACAGCGAGCGCAAAACTCAAATGCTCGATTTCGGTATAAAGCGATTTTGCATCCGTTTGGGGCTCGTTTGGCTGCTCGAAACGCATGAATCTTGTGTATTTGCATAAAATAAAGTGTTTTTGATCTCATAATACGAACTGGAACGCCTACAGCGAGCGCAAAAATCAAATGTTCAATTTCGATATAAAGCGACTTTGCATTCGTTTGGGGCGCGTTTGACTGCTCGAAACGCATGAATCTTGCGCATTTGCATAAGATAAAGGGTTTTTGATTTCATAATACAGGCTGTAACGCCTACAGCGAGCGCAAAACTCAAATGCTCGATTTCGGTATAAAGCGATTTTGCATCCGTTTGGGGCTCGTTTGGCTGCTCGAAACGCATGAATCTTGTGTATTTGCATAAAATAAAGTGTTTTTGATCTCATAATACGAACTGGAACGCCTACAGCGAGCGCAAAAATCAAATGTTCAATTTCGATATAAAGCGACTTTGCATTCGTTTGGGGCGCGTTTGACTGCTCGAAACGCATGAATCTTGCGCATTTGCATAAGATAAAGGGTTTTTGATTTCATAATACAGGCTGTAACGCCTACAGCGAGCGCAAAACTCAAATGCTCGATTTCGCTATACAGCGACTTTGGATTCGTTTGGAGCTCGTTTGGCTCCTCGAAACGCATTAATCTTGCGTATTTGCATGAAATGAAGGGTTTTTGATCTCATAATACGAGCTGGAACGCCTACAGCGAGCGCAAAACTCAAATGTTCAATTTCGATATAAAGCAACTTTGCATTCGTTTGGGGCGCGTTTGGCTGCTCGAAACGCATGAATCTTTCGTATTTGCATAAAATGATAGGTTTTTAATTTCGTAATAGGAGCTGGAACGCCTACAGCGAGCGCAAAACTCAAATGTTCGATTTCGCTATACAGCGACTTGGCATTCGTTTGGGGCGCGTTTGGCTGCCCGAAACGCATTAATCTTGCGTATTTGCATAAAAAGAAGTGTTTTTGATCTCATAATACGAGCTGGAAAGCCTACAGCGAGCGCAAAACTCAAATGTTCAATTTCGCTATACAGCGACTTTGCATTCGTTTGGGCCTCGTTAGGCTGCTCAAAACGCATGGATCTTGCGGATTTGCATAAAATGAAGTGTTTTTGATCTCATAATACGAGTTGGAACGCCTACAGCGAGCGCAAAACTCAAATGCTCAATTTCGGTATAAAGCGATTTTGCATCCGTTTGGGGCTCGTTTGGCTGCTCGAAACGCATGAATCTTGTGTATTTGCATAAAATAAAGTGTTTTTGATCTCATATTACGAGCTGGAACGCCTACAGCGAGCGCAAAAGTCAAATGTTCAATTTCGATATAAAGCGACTTTGCATTCGTTTGGGGCGCGTTTGGCTGCTCGAAACGCATTAATCTTGCGTATGTGCATGAAATGAAGGGTTTTTGATCTCATAATACGAGCTGGAACGCCTACAGCGAGCGCACAACTCAAATGTTCAAATTCGATATAAAGCAACTTTGCTTTCGTTTGGGGCGCGTTTGGCTGCTCGAAACGCATGAATCTTTCGTATTTGCATGAAATGGAGTGTTTTTGATCTCATAATACGAGCTGGAACGCCTACAGCGAGCGCAAAACTCAAATGTTCAATTTCGATATAAAGCAACTTTGCATTCGTTTGGGGCGCGTTTGGCTGCTCGAAACGCATGAATCTTTCGTACTTGCATAAAATGATAGGTTTTTAATTTCGTAATAGGAGCTGGAACGCCTACAGCGAGCGCAAAACTCAAATGTTCGATTTCGCTATACAGCGACTTTGCATTCGTTTGGGGCGCGTTTGGCTGCCCGAAACGCATTAATCTTGCGTATTTGCATAAAAAGAAGTGTTTTTGATCTCATAATACGAGCTGGAAAGCCTACAGCGAGCGCAAAACTCAAATGTTCAATTTCGCTATACAGCGACTTTGCATTCGTTTGGGCCTCGTTAGGCTGCTCAAAACGCATGGATCTTGCGGATTTGCATAAAATGAAGTGTTTTTGATCTCATAATACGAGCTGGAACGCCTACAGCGAGCGCAAAAGTCAAATGTTCAATTTCGATATAAAGCGACTTTGCATTCGTTTGGGGCGCGTTTGGCTGCTCGAAACGCATTAATCTTGCGGATTTGCATGAAATGAAGTGTTTTTGATCTCATAATACGAGCTGGAACGCCTACAGCGAGCACAAAACTCAAATGATCGATTTCGGTATAAAGCAATTTTGCATTCGTTTGGGGCTCGTTTGGCTGCTCAAAACGCATGAATATTGCGTATTTGCATAAAATGAAGTGTTTTTGATCTCATAATACGAGCTGGAACGCCTACAGCGAGCGCACAACTCAAATGTTCGATTTCGCTATATAGCGACTTTGGATTCGTTTGGAGCTCGTTTGGCTGCTCGAAACGCATGAATCTTTCGTATTTGCATAAAATGATAGGTTTTTAATTTCGTAATAGGAGCTGGAACGCCTACAGCGAGCGCAAAACTCAAATGTTCAATTTCGCTATACAGCGACTTTGCATTCGTTTGGGCCTCGTTAGGCTGCTCAAAACGCATGGATCTTGCGGATTTGCATAAAATGAAGTGTTTTTGATCTCATAATACGAGTTGGAACGCCTACAGCGAGCGCAAAACTCAAATGCTCAATTTCGGTATAAAGCGATTTTCCATCCGTTTGGGGCTCGTTTGGCTCCTCGAAACGCATGAATCTTGTGTATTTGCATAAAATAAAGTGTTTTTGATCTCATAATACGAGCTGGAACGCCTACAGCGAGCGCAAAACTCAAATGTTCAATTTCGATATAAAGCGACTTTGCATTCGTTTGGGGCGCGTTTGGCTGCTCAAAACGCATGGATCTTGCGGATTTGCATAAAATGAAGTGTTTTTGATCTCATAATACGAGTTGGAACGCCTACAGCGAGCGCAAAACTCAAATGCTCAATTTCGGTATAAAGCGATTTTGCATCCATTTGGGGCTCGTTTGGCTGCTCGAAACGCATGAATCTTGTGTATTTGCATAAAATAAAGTGTTTTTGATCTCATATTACGAGCTGGAACGCCTACAGCGAGCGCAAAACTCAAATGTTCAATTTCGATATAAAGCGACTTTGCATTCGTTTGGGGCGCGTTTGGCTGCTCAAAACGCATGGATCTTGCGGATTTGCATAAAATGAAGTGTTTTTGATCTCATAATACGAGTTGGAACGCCTACAGCGAGCGCAAAACTCAAATGCTCAATTTCGGTATAAAGCGATTTTGCATCCGTTTGGGGCTCGTTTGGCTGCTCGAAACGCATGAATCTTGTGTATTTGCATAAAATAAAGTGTTTTTGATCTCATATTACGAGCTGGAACGCCTACAGCGAGCGCAAAAGTCAAATGTTCAATTTCGATATAAAGCGACTTTGCATTCGTTTGGGGCGCGTTTGGCTGCTCGAAAAGCATTAATCTTGCGTATGTGCATGAAATGAAGGGTTTTTGATCTCATAATACGAGCTGGAACGCCTACAGCGAGCGCACAACTCAAATGCTCGATTTCGCTATACAGCGACTTTGGATTCGTTTGGAGCTCGTTTGGCTGCTCGAAACGCATTAATCTTGCGTATTTGCATTAAATGAAGGGTTTTTGATCTCATATTACGAGCTAGAACGCCTACAGCGAGCGCAAAATTCAAATGCTCAATTTCGGTATAAAGCGATTTTGCATCCGTTTGGGGCTCGTTTGGCTGCTCGAAACGCATGAATCTTGTGTATTTGCATAAAATAAAGTGTTTTTGATCTCATAATACGAGCTGGAACGCCTACAGCGAGCGCAAAAATCAAATGTTCAATTTCGATATAAAGCGACTTTGCATTCGTTTGGGGCGCGTTTGACTGCTCGAAACGCATGAATCTTGCGTATTTGCATAAAATAAAGGGTTTTTGATTTCATAATACAGGCTGTAACGCCTACAGCGAGCGCAAAACTCAAATGTTCGATTTCGCTATATAGCGACTTTGCATTCGTTTGGGGTTCGTTTGGCTGCTCAAAACGCATGAATCTTGCGGATTTGCATGAAATGAAGTGTTTTTGATCTCGTAATACGAGCTGGAACGCCTACAGCGAGCACAAAACTCAAATGATCGATTTCGGTATAAAGCAATTTTGCATTCGTTTGGGGCTCGTTTGGCTGCTCAAAACGCATGAATATTGCGTATTTGCATAAAATGAAGTGTTTTTGATCTCATAATACGAGCTGGAACGCCTACAGCGAGCGAAAAACTCAAATGCTCGATTTCGCTATAAAGCAACTTTGCATTCGTTTGGGGCTCGTTTGGCTGCTCGAAACACATGAACCTTGCGTACTTGCATAAAATAAACGGTTTTCGATTCCATAATACGAGCTGGAACGCCTACAGCGAGCACGAAACTCTAATGATCGATTTCGGTATAAAGCGATTTTGCATCCGTTTGGGGCTCGTTTGGCTGCTCGAAACGCATGAATCTTGTGTATTTGCATGAAATGAAGGGTTTTTGATCTCATAATACGAGCTGGAACGCCTACAGCGAGCGCAAAAATCAAATGTTCAATTTCGATATAAAGCGACTTTGCATTCGTTTGGGGCGCGTTTGACTGCTCGAAACGCATGAATCTTGCGTATTTGCATAAAATAAAGGGTTTTTGATTTCATAATACTGGTTGTAACGCCTACAGCGAGCGCAAAACGTAAATGCTCGATTTCGCTATACAGCGACTTTGGATTCGTTTGGAGCTCGTTTGGCTGCTAGAAACGCATTAATCTTGCGTATTTGCATAAAATAAAGGGTTTTTGATTTCATAATACAGGCTGTAACGCCTACAGCGAGCGTAAAACTCAAATGCTCGATTTCGCTATACAGCGACTTTGGATTCGTTTGGAGCTCGTTTGGCTGCTAGAAACGCATTAATCTTGCGTATTTGCATGAAATGAAGGGTTTTTGATCTCATAATACGAGCTGGAACGCCTACAGCGAGCGCAAAACTCAAATGATCGATTTCGCTATACAGCGACTTTGCATTCGATTGGGGCGCGTTTGGCTGCCCGAAACGCATTAATCTTGCGTATTTGCATAAAAAGAAGTGTTTTTGATCTCATAATACGAGCTGGAAAGCCTACAGCGAGCGCAAAACTCAAATGTTCAATTTCGCTATACAGCGACTTTGCATTCGTTTGGGCCTCGTTAGGCTGCTCAAAACGCATGGATCTTGCGGATTTGCATAAAATAAAGTGTTTTTGATCTCATAATACGAGCTGGAACGCCTACAGCGAGCGCAAAAATCAAATGTTCAATTTCGATATAAAGCGACTTTGCATTCGTTTGGGGCGCGTTTGACTGCTCGAAACGCATGAATCTTGCGTATTTGCATAAAATAAAGCGTTTTTTATTTCATAATACAGGTTGTAACGCCTACAGCGAGCGCAAAACTTAAATGCTCGATTTCGCTATACAGCGATTTTGGATTCGTTTGGGCCTCGTTAGGCTGCTCAAAACGCATGGATCTTGCGGATTTGCATAAAATGAAGTGTTTTTGATCTCATAATACGAGTTGGAACGCCTACAGCGAGCGCAAAACTCAAATGCTCAATTTCGGTATAAAGCGATTTTGCATCCGTTTGGGGCTCGTTTGGCTCCTCGAAACGCATGAATCTTGTGTATTTGCATAAAATAAAGTGTTTTTGATCTCATAATACGAGCTGGAACGCCTACAGCGAGCGCAAAAGTCAAATGTTCAATTTCGATATAAAGCGACTTTGCATTCGTTTGGGGCGCATTTGGCTGCTCGAAACGCATTAATCTTGCGGATTTGCATGAAATGAAGTGTTTTTGATCTCATAATACGAGCTGGAACGCCTACAGCGAGCACAAAACTCAAATGATCGATTTCGGTATAAAGCAATTTTGCATTCGTTTGGGGCTCGTTTGGCTGCTCAAAACGCATGAATATTGCGTATTTGCATAAAATGAAGTGTTTTTGATCTCATAATACGAGCTGGAACGCCTACAGCGAGCGAAAAACTCAAATGCTCGATTTCGCTATAAAGCGACTTTGCATTCGTTTGGGGCTCGTTTGGCTGCTCGAAACACATGAACCTTGCGTACTTGCATAAAATAAACGGTTTTCGATTCCATAATACGAGCTGGAACGCCTACAGCGAGCACAAAACTGTAATGATCGATACAGGTATAAAGCGATTTTGCATCCGTTTGGGGCTCGTTTGGCTGCTCAAAACGCATGAATCTTGTGTATTTGCATGAAATGAAGGGTTTTTGATCTCATAATACGAGCTGGAACGCCTACAGCGAGCGCAAAACTCAAATGCTCGATTTCGGTATAAAGCGATTTTGCATCCGTTTGGGGCTCGTTTGGCTGCTCGAAACGCATGAATCTTGTGTATTTGCATAAAATAAAGTGTTTTTGATCTCCTAATACGAACTGGAACGCCTACAGCGAGCGCAAAAATCAAATGTTCAATTTCGATATAAAGCGACTTTGCATTCGTTTGGGGCGCGTTTGACTGCTCGAAACGCATGAATCTTGCGCATTTGCATAAGATAAAGGGTTTTTGATTTCATAATACAGGCTGTAACGCCTACAGCGAGCGCAAAACTCAAATGCTCGATTTCGCTATACAGCGACTTTGGATTCGTTTGGAGCTCGTTTGGCTCCTCGAAACGCATTAATCTTGCGTATTTGCATGAAATGAAGGGTTTTTGATCTCATAATACGAGCTGGAACGCCTACAGCGAGCGCAAAACTCAAATGTTCAATTTCGATATAAAGCAACTTTGCATTCGTTTGGGGCGCGTTTGGCTGCTCGAAACGCATGAATCTTTCGTATTTGCATAAAATGATAGGTTTTTAATTTCGTAATAGGAGCTGGAACGCCTACAGCGAGCGCAAAACTCAAATGTTCGATTTCGCTATACAGCGACTTGGCATTCGTTTGGGGCGCGTTTGGCTGCCCGAAACGCATTAATCTTGCGTATTTGCATAAAAAGAAGTGTTTTTGATCTCATAATACGAGCTGGAAAGCCTACAGCGAGCGCAAAACTCAAATGTTCAATTTCGCTATACAGCGACTTTGCATTCGTTTGGGCCTCGTTAGGCTGCTCAAAACGCATGGATCTTGCGGATTTGCATAAAATGAAGTGTTTTTGATCCCATAATACGAGTTGGAACGCCTACAGCGAGCGCAAAACTCAAATGCTCAATTTCGGTATAAAGCGATTTTGCATCCGTTTGGGGCTCGTTTGGCTGCTCGAAACGCATGAATCTTGTGTATTTGCATAAAATAAAGTGTTTTTGATCTCATATTACGAGCTGGAACGCCTACAGCGAGCGCAAAAGTCAAATGTTCAATTTCGATATAAAGCGACTTTGCATTCGTTTGGGGCGCGTTTGGCTGCTCGAAACGCATTAATCTTGCGTATGTGCATGAAATGAAGGGTTTTTGATCTCATAATACGAGCTGGAACACCTACAGCGAGCGCACAACTCAAATGTTCAAATTCGATATAAAGCAACTTTGCTTTCGTTTGGGGCGCGTTTGGCTGCTCGAAACGCATGAATCTTTCGTATTTGCATGAAATGGAGTGTTTTTGATCTCATAATACGAGCTGGAACGCCTACAGCGAGCGCAAAACTCAAATGTTGAATTTCGATATAAAGCAACTTTGCATTCGTTTGGGGCGCGTTTGGCTGCTCGAAACGCATGAATCTTTCGTATTTGCATAAAATGATAGGTTTTTAATTTCGTAATAGGAGCTGGAACGCCTACAGCGAGCGCAAAACTCAAATGTTCGATTTCGCTATACAGCGACTTTGCATTCGTTTGGGGCGCGTTTGGCTGCCCGAAACGCATTAATCTTGCGTATTTGCATAAAAAGAAGTGTTTTTGATCTCATAATACGAGCTGGAAAGCCTACAGCGAGCGCAAAACTCAAATGTTCAATTTCGCTATACAGCGACTTTGCATTCGTTTGGGCCTCGTTAGGCTGCTCAAAACGCATGGATCTTGCGGATTTGCATAAAATGAAGTGTTTTTGATCTCATAATACGAGTTGGAACGCCTACAGCGAGCGCAAAACTCAAATGCTCAATTTCGGTATAAAGCGATTTTGCATCCGTTTGGGGCTCGTTTGGCTGCTCGAAACGCATGAATCTTGTGTATTTGCATAAAATAAAGTGTTTTTGATCTCATATTACGAGCTGGAACGCCTACAGCGAGCGCACAACTCAAATGTTCGATTTCGCTATATAGCGACTTTGGATTCGTTTGGAGCTCGTTTGGCTGCTCGAAACGCATGAATCTTTCGTATTTGCATAAAATGATAGGTTTTTAATTTCGTAATAGGAGCTGGAACGCCTACAGCGAGCGCAAAACTCAAATGTTCAATTTCGCTATACAGCGACTTTGCATTCGTTTGGGCCTCGTTAGGCTGCTCAAAACGCATGGATCTTGCGGATTTGCATAAAATGAAGTGTTTTTGATCTCATAATACGAGTTGGAACGCCTACAGCGAGCGCAAAACTCAAATGCTCAATTTCGGTATAAAGCGATTTTCCATCCGTTTGGGGCTCGTTTGGCTCCTCGAAACGCATGAATCTTGTGTATTTGCATAAAATAAAGTGTTTTTGATCTCATAATACGAGCTGGAACGCCTACAGCGAGCGCAAAACTCAAATGTTCAATTTCGATATAAAGCGACTTTGCATTCGTTTGGGGCGCGTTTGGCTGCTCAAAACGCATGGATCTTGCGGATTTGCATAAAATGAAGTGTTTTTGATCTCATAATACGAGTTGGAACGCCTACAGCGAGCGCAAAACTCAAATGCTCAATTTCGGTATAAAGCGATTTTGCATCCGTTTGGGGCTCGTTTGGCTGCTCGAAACGCATGAATCTTGTGTATTTGCATAAAATAAAGTGTTTTTGATCTCATATTACGAGCTGGAACGCCTACAGCGAGCGCAAAACTCAAATGTTCAATTTCGATATAAAGCGACTTTGCATTCGTTTGGGGCGCGTTTGGCTGCTCAAAACGCATGGATCTTGCGGATTTGCATAAAATGAAGTGTTTTTGATCTCATAATACGAGTTGGAACGCCTACAGCGAGCGCAAAACTCAAATGCTCAATTTCGGTATAAAGCGATTTTGCATCCGTTTGGGGCTCGTTTGGCTGCTCGAAACGCATGAATCTTGTGTATTTGCATAAAATAAAGTGTTTTTGATCTCATATTACGAGCTGGAACGCCTACAGCGAGCGCAAAAGTCAAATGTTCAATTTCGATATAAAGCGACTTTGCATTCGTTTGGGGCGCGTTTGGCTGCTCGAAAAGCATTAATCTTGCGTATGTGCATGAAATGAAGGGTTTTTGATCTCATAATACGAGCTGGAACGCCTACAGCGAGCGCAAAAATCAAATGTTCAATTTCGATATAAAGCGACTTTGCATTCGTTTGGGGCGCGTTTGACTGCTCGAAACGCATGAATCTTGCGTATTTGCATAAAATAAAGGGTTTTTGATTTCATAATACAGGCTGTAACGCCTACAGCGAGCGCAAAACTCAAATGTTCGATTTCGCTATATAGCGACTTTGCATTCGTTTGGGGTTCGTTTGGCTGCTCAAAACGCATGAATCTTGCGGATTTGCATGAAATGAAGTGTTTTTGATCTCGTAATACGAGCTGGAACGCCTACAGCGAGCACAAAACTCAAATGATCGATTTCGGTATAAAGCAATTTTGCATTCGTTTGGGGCTCGTTTGGCTGCTCAAAACGCATGAATATTGCGTATTTGCATAAAATGAAGTGTTTTTGATCTCATAATACGAGCTGGAACGCCTACAGCGAGCGAAAAACTCAAATGCTCGATTTCGCTATAAAGCAACTTTGCATTCGTTTGGGGCTCGTTTGGCTGCTCGAAACACATGAACCTTGCGTACTTGCATAAAATAAACGGTTTTCGATTCCATAATACGAGCTGGAACGCCTACAGCGAGCACGAAACTCTAATGATCGATTTCGGTATAAAGCGATTTTGCATCCGTTTGGGGCTCGTTTGGCTGCTCGAAACGCATGAATCTTGTGTATTTGCATGAAATGAAGGGTTTTTGATCTCATAATACGAGCTGGAACGCCTACAGCGAGCGCAAAAATCAAATCTTCAATTTCGATATAAAGCGACTTTGCATTCGTTTGGGGCGCGTTTGACTGCTCGAAACGCATGAATCTTGCGTATTTGCATAAAATAAAGGGTTTTTGATTTCATAATACTGGTTGTAACGCCTACAGCGAGCGCAAAACGTAAATGCTCGATTTCGCTATACAGCGACTTTGGATTCGTTTGGAGCTCGTTTGGCTGCTAGAAACGCATTAATCTTGCGTATTTGCATAAAATAAAGGGTTTTTGATTTCATAATACAGGCTGTAACGCCTACAGCGAGCGTAAAACTCAAATGCTCGATTTCGCTATACAGCGACTTTGGATTCGTTTGGAGCTCGTTTGGCTGCTAGAAACGCATTAATCTTGCGTATTTGCATGAAATGAAGGGTTTTTGATCTCATAATACGAGCTGGAACGCCTACAGCGAGCGCAAAACTCAAATGATCGATTTCGCTATACAGCGACTTTGCATTCGATTGGGGCGCGTTTGGCTGCCCGAAACGCATTAATCTTGCGTATTTGCATAAAAAGAAGTGTTTTTGATCTCATAATACGAGCTGGAAAGCCTACAGCGAGCGCAAAACTCAAATATTCAATTTCGCTATACAGCGACTTTGCATTCGTTTGGGCCTCGTTAGGCTGCTCAAAACGCATGGATCTTGCGGATTTGCATAAAATAAAGTGTTTTTGATCTCATAATACGAGCTGGAACGCCTACAGCGAGCGCAAAAATCAAATGTTCAATTTCGATATAAAGCGACTTTGCATTCGTTTGGGGCGCGTTTGACTGCTCGAAACGCATGAATCTTGCGTATTTGCATAAAATAAAGCGTTTTTTATTTCATAATACAGGTTGTAACGCCTACAGCGAGCGCAAAACTTAAATGCTCGATTTCGCTATACAGCGATTTTGGATTCGTTTGGGCCTCGTTAGGCTGCTCAAAACGCATGGATCTTGCGGATTTGCATAAAATGAAGTGTTTTTGATCTCATAATACGAGTTGGAACGCCTACAGCGAGCGCAAAACTCAAATGCTCAATTTCGGTATAAAGCGATTTTGCATCCGTTTGGGGCTCGTTTGGCTCCTCGAAACGCATGAATCTTGTGTATTTGCATAAAATAAAGTGTTTTTGATCTCATAATACGAGCTGGAACGCCTACAGCGAGCGCAAAAGTCAAATGTTCAATTTCGATATAAAGCGACTTTGCATTCGTTTGGGGCGCATTTGGCTGCTCGAAACGCATTAATCTTGCGGATTTGCATGAAATGAAGTGTTTTTGATCTCATAATACGAGCTGGAACGCCTACAGCGAGCACAAAACTCAAATGATCGATTTCGGTATAAAGCAATTTTGCATTCGTTTGGGGCTCGTTTGGCTGCTCAAAACGCATGAATATTGCGTATTTGCATAAAATGAAGTGTTTTTGATCTCATAATACGAGCTGGAACGCCTACAGCGAGCGAAAAACTCAAATGCTCGATTTCGCTATAAAGCGACTTTGCATTCGTTTGGGGCTCGTTTGGCTGCTCGAAACACATGAACCTTGCGTACTTGCATAAAATAAACGGTTTTCGATTCCATAATACGAGCTGGAACGCCTACAGCGAGCACAAAACTGTAATGATCGATACAGGTATAAAGCGATTTTGCATCCGTTTGGGGCTCGTTTGGCTGCTCAAAACGCATGAATCTTGTGTATTTGCATGAAATGAAGGGTTTTTGATCTCATAATACGAGCTGGAACGCCTACAGCGAGCGCAAAACTCAAATGCTCGATTTCGGTATAAAGCGATTTTGCATCCGTTTGGGGCTCGTTTGGCTGCTCGAAACGCATGAATCTTGTGTATTTGCATAAAATAAAGTGTTTTTGATCTCATAATACGAACTGGAACGCCTACAGCGAGCGCAAAAATCAAATGTTCAATTTCGATATAAAGCGACTTTGCATTCGTTTGGGGCGCGTTTGACTGCTCGAAACGCATGAATCTTGCGCATTTGCATAAGATAAAGGGTTTTTGATTTCATAATACAGGCTGTAACGCCTACAGCGAGCGCAAAACTCAAATGCTCGATTTCGGTATAAAGCGATTTTGCATCCGTTTGGGGCTCGTTTGGCTGCTCGAAACGCATGAATCTTGTGTATTTGCATAAAATAAAGTGTTTTTGATCTCATAATACGAACTGGAACGCCTACAGCGAGCGCAAAAATCAAATGTTCAATTTCGATATAAAGCGACTTTGCATTCGTTTGGGGCGCGTTTGACTGCTCGAAACGCATGAATCTTGCGCATTTGCATAAGATAAAGGGTTTTTGATTTCATAATACAGGCTGTAACGCCTACAGCGAGCGCAAAACTCAAATGCTCGATTTCGCTATACAGCGACTTTGGATTCGTTTGGAGCTCGTTTGGCTCCTCGAAACGCATTAATCTTGCGTATTTGCATGAAATGAAGGGTTTTTGATCTCATAATACGAGCTGGAACGCCTACAGCGAGCGCAAAACTCAAATGTTCAATTTCGATATAAAGCAACTTTGCATTCGTTTGGGGCGCGTTTGGCTGCTCGAAACGCATGAATCTTTCGTATTTGCATAAAATGATAGGTTTTTAATTTCGTAATAGGAGCTGGAACGCCTACAGCGAGCGCAAAACTCAAATGTTCGATTTCGCTATACAGCGACTTGGCATTCGTTTGGGGCGCGTTTGGCTGCCCGAAACGCATTAATCTTGCGTATTTGCATAAAAAGAAGTGTTTTTGATCTCATAATACGAGCTGGAAAGCCTACAGCGAGCGCAAAACTCAAATGTTCAATTTCGCTATACAGCGACTTTGCATTCGTTTGGGCCTCGTTAGGCTGCTCAAAACGCATGGATCTTGCGGATTTGCATAAAATGAAGTGTTTTTGATCTCATAATACGAGTTGGAACGCCTACAGCGAGCGCAAAACTCAAATGCTCAATTTCGGTATAAAGCGATTTTGCATCCGTTTGGGGCTCGTTTGGCTGCTCGAAACGCATGAATCTTGTGTATTTGCATAAAATAAAGTGTTTTTGATCTCATATTACGAGCTGGAACGCCTACAGCGAGCGCAAAAGTCAAATGTTCAATTTCGATATAAAGCGACTTTGCATTCGTTTGGGGCGCGTTTGGCTGCTCGAAACGCATTAATCTTGCGTATGTGCATGAAATGAAGGGTTTTTGATCTCATAATACGAGCTGGAACGCCTACAGCGAGCGCACAACTCAAATGTTCAAATTCGATATAAAGCAACTTTGCTTTCGTTTGGGGCGCGTTTGGCTGCTCGAAACGCATGAATCTTTCGTATTTGCATGAAATGGAGTGTTTTTGATCTCATAATACGAGCTGGAACGCCTACAGCGAGCGCAAAACTCAAATGTTCAATTTCGATATAAAGCAACTTTGCATTCGTTTGGGGCGCGTTTGGCTGCTCGAAACGCATGAATCTTTCGTACTTGCATAAAATGATAGGTTTTTAATTTCGTAATAGGAGCTGGAACGCCTACAGCGAGCGCAAAACTCAAATGTTCGATTTCGCTATACAGCGACTTTGCATTCGTTTGGGGCGCGTTTGGCTGCCCGAAACGCATTAATCTTGCGTATTTGCATAAAAAGAAGTGTTTTTGATCTCATAATACGAGCTGGAAAGCCTACAGCGAGCGCAAAACTCAAATGTTCAATTTCGCTATACAGCGACTTTGCATTCGTTTGGGCCTCGTTAGGCTGCTCAAAACGCATGGATCTTGCGGATTTGCATAAAATGAAGTGTTTTTGATCTCATAATACGAGCTGGAACGCCTACAGCGAGCGCAAAAGTCAAATGTTCAATTTCGATATAAAGCGACTTTGCATTCGTTTGGGGCGCGTTTGGCTGCTCGAAACGCATTAATCTTGCGGATTTGCATGAAATGAAGTGTTTTTGATCTCATAATACGAGCTGGAACGCCTACAGCGAGCACAAAACTCAAATGATCGATTTCGGTATAAAGCAATTTTGCATTCGTTTGGGGCTCGTTTGGCTGCTCAAAACGCATGAATATTGCGTATTTGCATAAAATGAAGTGTTTTTGATCTCATAATACGAGCTGGAACGCCTACAGCGAGCGAAAAACTCAAATGCTCGATTTCGCTATAAAGCGACTTTGCATTCGTTTGGGGCTCGTTTGGCTGCTCGAAACACATGAACCTTGCGTACTTGCATAAAATAAACGGTTTTCGATTCCATAATACGAGCTGGAACGCCTACAGCGAGCACAAAACTGTAATGATCGATACAGGTATAAAGCGATTTTGCATCCGTTTGGGGCTCGTTTGGCTGCTCAAAACGCATGAATCTTGTGTATTTGCATGAAATGAAGGGTTTTTGATCTCATAATACGAGCTGGAACGCCTACAGCGAGCGCACAACTCAAATGTTCGATTTCGCTATTGTTGTGCCGCAGAAACTCGGTTAGCTACTCCGGGTTCTGAGCCTGAGCCGTGAGCTCGAATGTTCGGGATATTTCCAGTAAAGGGTTAGAACCCAAGAGAATGAATGCACAATTTAATAAAAAGGTCTTTATTAGGTTATTGAATATTTACCAATCTCGGTACACCCCGTAGCGAGCCACTCGCTAATCTCACTTATCTCGGTTATGAAATATAGTGTATTGTAATCAACCGTACCGTATCCTGAGTTCTGATCAGACTGCCGAGTACCTGCTCTCGATCCTCTATATACTCATCGAGAGCACGTATGTCAGCTTAATATCTAGCGCAAGTTTATGGTTTACTTTATTCTTATAAACAGGTATCTTTCCAAATCCTCGCTTTTCTGCGTGCGAGATTTGGAGCATATTTTATATTTCGCAATATCTTTTTGTAATGATTGCCTCGGTACCCGAGCCGGTGCTCCAGTTACCGAGTCACTCGCGGTGGCCTAAGTGCTGTGTCAGCGGTGTCCGGTGACGCGCTCGACGCTCGATGTACGCTCGTCGCGTGCCGTTGCGTACCTTACTATTTCGCAACCGGTGTCCCGAATTAATATCCTACCGAGCCAGCCGGGGTACAACATTCCTCCCCCCTAAAAAGAAAAGAAATTTGATTTCTTTTCGCTCGTCTCCGGCGAGCTTTATTTTTACAATTCTTCGTGTACCCCGTGCTCGGTATTACATGTAATTGTTCACAACTTCTGGGCCCCTTTTCTGGTTAATTTTTGCAATCTTTCCTTTCGGAATTACCCGCTTTTGCGCAAACGAAGGAAGTAATTGAGTACAGGAGACCTTGCGGAACTGTTGCGAAACACGGAAAAGGCTGGCCATCGCCGCTGCATGTTGCCGATGTCCGGGTTGATTTCTGCTGACGGACGGGGGTCGTTGGTCTATGGGTTGCTGCGCTTACGTTTTTACGCCTATATCAGGCGGCCCAGTCTTGGGTCCCCCGTACTTCGTTTTCATCCGTTCGCAGTCACTTTCGTTGCTTTTGCCCATTCGAGTTTTAAAGAATCGCTGCTCAGCCCGCCATGAAGAGTCCACCGCTCAAGGTAAGTCCTGTCATCCGTGGTTGATACAAAAAATTGGCGCATAGTTTTTTTTCTTCCTCCCTCCGAGGCTCATGGCACCCCGTGTTACTCTTTTCCAGAGGAGGCGTACCGCTTCACCCGCGTCCACGGGGCCTTCGTATAGTCCGGGGTCTAGTCCAGTCTCCGCCGAGGACGAGGTCCAGGCCGTCGAACCCCCAACCTCCCCGGCGAGCTTCCGGCCAGTTTCAACAGACGTGGCGCACCTAGTCTTGACAGGGCCCTGCCCTCGGCCATCGGCACCCATCCCCCGGATCCGTGTCCTTACGCCCGCGGAGATAAACTTCCGGGCGATGCATGGACGGCTTCCTGGGGACTACCAGATTGTCTCCGGCCATCGACTTTCCTCCGGGGCCTGGCTGGCTTCCGGCACGACCGTTCGTCCGGCGGGTGCTTCCGATTCCGAGGACTCCGATTGCCCTGAAAACCCCGAGGACGAGGCCTCCCGGTTACGGCGTGCGCAGGCCGGCGCGATGCGCTGGGACCTTGCACAGCTGTACTAACCAGCAGCAGTGCTTCAGCGATGTTATGTATCTTGTTAATAAATGGACCCGATTTGTATCTCGTTAATAAATATATATATAATATGTAACAAGAATAGTCTGTTACTAATAACTTTGGTTTTTCCGTTTCCTCCGTCCCTTCTTTTCCCCATGGGCGTCCTCTCGACCTTGGCTCTGGTTGTCACACTTGCCTGGAGTGGTGGTTAACTGATGTAATTCTTCTCCGGGATTACGAGATTTGCCCTGATGTTTTTTCTCGAGTTTATGCGTCTCGGTTTCGGCAGTCGTTGATTCTCCTAAAATTGATTCTGCCGCGGCGTAGGTTTTCGGTACATCTTCAGCGGAGTAATTATCATCTGCTGTCAATTCATGACTTCTTCAATCTTGTCGTCAAAATTGTTGGATCTCCGTTAAATTCTTTCTTCATTTCAGAGTTATTTTTTTTCCTATGTTTATGTTTCATTTTCATTTGGGTGAAGCGATGTTCCGCAGCGGCACTCCGACCCGGCGGGATCGGATTTCTGCTGCGTCGACTTCTGTGAGCGGTGCGCGCTGTCCGGCGGCACCGGGACATTACCCTGGCCGTCGCATATCGTAACGTAGCCGTTCCTAACCTACCGCACCCCTGGCGGGTGTCGTATCCGTATTGCTCTTCCTTCGGGTTCTTCTTTTTTTTTTTTTTTACCTCCGTTTATTTATTTTACTACTCCTTTCTTCATTATTCTCTCCCCTTACTCACTTTTGCCTCGCACAGGAATTATTTTTCCCATTTTCGTTTTAATTCCTTTTTCCCTCTCTTTTTTATTTCATTCTCGTTTTGATTCCTTTCTTCCCCTTTTTTTATATCTTCCTCCCGTGGGGTTTTCCTCCCCATACCGGGATACAGTTTTGTTATTTTCCCCCTTAACAGGAGAAAATTTTAGCCGGGCCGTTTTACCCCCAATTTTTTTTTTTTTTTTACTTTCACTCCGACTATTATTCGTCTGCACTGATCCTCTTCCTGACAGTCTCCGCGACGGATTTCTTCCGAGCTGCTCCCTCAATCGTTTCAGGTTGCTCTCGCCGGCAGATCTTCCTGTGGCTGGACTCGCGCTGTCTATGAATAGGGTGCTCCTTCGCCCTATTTATAGGGAAAAATTCCCTCTCCCGGCGTAGCCCTGTCGTAGGCGGTGACTGTGTATGCCCTTGCTTGTAATTCCCCTACAGTCCCTTCCTGCCCCGGATGTAGGGCGGCTTCCTCTTCACGATGCTCATTTTGCTGTCTCCTATTATTGTCATAACCTTTGGTCCGCTGGTTGTCCCGCTTACGTGCCCGGCAATCCCTCCAGAGATGCCCAGTTTTTTTACAGTAATTGCACGAAATGCTTGCCATATGAACGTTCCCCGAGGCCGGTAGGGGGAGCCTAACTCGGGCCCCCTGTTGACAGTCCTTGGCCACGTGGCCGGTCTGTCCACATGTATAACAGGTGCGTGCTTCCTCCTTGACCGCGCCGTGTGACCGCCGCGGGTTTCCACCCCCCAGACTGGATCTTGCCGAGTCCTGACTGCCTGGGTGCCCCTTCGTCATTTTCTCGACCTCTATGGCCCCGACGATAGCGTCGTGCAGGCTCGAATAATTACGTGATCGCACGAGGGTCTGTAATTCCTTATTCAGGCCGACCTCGAAATTCATCTGTGCGGTTTTCCGGAAGGCATTTCCGATGTAGCGAGCCCCCGCTGCATCGACTCCTTCACACAACTTCTCGATTAATTCCACCGTCAGGTTTTCGACCCGGGTGGCGTAGGTTGAGACGTTCTCTGTTGGTTCCTGTTTCAGTATGCTGAACTGGTATTGCAGAGAGGCGAGGGACTCTCGTTTCCCATAAAGTGCCTCCAATTCTGTCCGTAAATCCCGCAAGGTTACAATAGTTTTGTGCCTCATTTCCCGCGTTGCTCGATCCTCCAGTTTACTGCTCCGGATGAGCGTAAGGAGAGTAGACCGCTGCTCGGGAAGGACCAATCCCCATACCGCTTCGCATGATAAAATAAAACCGTCGAGCTTCGTGGGATCGTTCCCGTCGAAGGTTTTAATATTTCGCAGGGCGGCGGGTATATCCAAATACACCGGTACCGCCCTAATCTGGGTCGATTCCCGGGTTTGTCGCCGAAATGGTGACTGCCGCCGCGGCGGGGTTACCCCTCCCCGTGGTGGCCCACGGGACTCCAGAATGTGGTCCCTCATGGTTTCCTCCAAGGCCAGGAGACGTTCGACCATGGAATCAGCATCCATCGGTGGTGCCGCCTGGGACCGGTTGCGAGCTTCCTCCAGCTGCCCCTCGAGTTCACTTATTCTCCCCTGCATCTGCGCAATGGTATGTACCGTCCCGTCCTCGGGGCCGGACTGACTCTCATTTCCTCCCCGGGATTCCCTGTTGTCCTCGTGCGTGTCCTCCTGTTCGGCGAATAGGGTCCTTCGGGTAGCCCTCAGGGCAGGTTTGAGCGGGAGCCCATTGCCTCTCCCGTGTTCGCCGTTCCCGCCGATAGCCCTGTGCCCGACTTGACCTCGTAATGAGCGCGCCATTCGGGAGATTTCCTGGGACACCATGGCCGGCGTGACCTCATCCGGTCGGCGCTCGAACATCTGCACGTCGATGTTCTCCCAGCCAGTTCCCCTCTGGGTGTTTACCCCGTACAGCGGGTTTGGCGAATTTCCCCGTCCTTCCTCGTTACCTTCAACCGATTGCTCCCCCAGCACCTCCCGTGCCCGGTTCGTGATGTCAGCTAGGGCGCCTTGGACGCCCTCAACCACCCCCAATGCTTCCTCCCCCGTGCTCGGGGTTCCCCTGCGCTGCCCTGACCCCGGGGGTCCCTGCGGCAAGTCGCGCTCACTCATTTTATTTTATTTTTCCCGTTTAACTTTTGAAACTGTTGGACTCTTCTCCGTCCCTTATCTGTCTCCCGGTTTGTTCCCTCTTTGCTCAGTTTTTTAACCCTGGGTTACTCTCGCGTTGGCCACCGGTAGCGTCCTACCGGTCTTGGCAAAGATCTTCCGCGTCCGCGCGGGCTTTCGATTTACACTCAGTGATGGGGCCACCTCCAGTGTGCCCTACAACTCTTCCGTGACCCTCTTGGTCCCGGGCTTCCCAACGGTTTCCGTCCCCCTCAATGAGGACGCCCTTCGAGGATCCTGCAGCGATCCGCGAAGGCTACGGTTGATTACTCTCGCTGAACACTTGTCGACCCTGGTTCGCGGCACTCTCTTCTCCCTCAATGGAGGCACACAGGTCGCCGTACGATCTGGTAAATATTGTTTTCCTTTTTTTCTTAATTCTCTCTGGATATCCCACCGCTGCCACCAATGTTGTGCCGCAGAAACTCGGTTAGATACTCCGGGTTCTGAGCCTGAGCCGTGAGCTCGAATGTTCGGGATATTTCCAGTAAAGGGTTAGAACCCAAGAGAATGAATGCACAATTTAATAAAAAGGTCTTTATTAGGTTATTGAATATTTACCAATCTCGGTACACCCCGTAGCGAGCCACTCGCTAATCTCACTTATCTCGGTTATGAAATATAGTGTATTGTAATCAACCGTACCGTATCCTGAGTTCTGATCAGACTGCCGAGTACCTGCTCTCGATCCTCTATATACTCATCGAGAGCACGTATGTCAGCTTAATATCTAGCGCAAGTTTATGGTTTACTTTATTCTTATAAACAGGTATCTTTCCAAATCCTCGCTTTTCTGCGGGCGAGATTTGGAGCATATTTTATATTTCGCAATATCTTTTTGTAATGATTGCCTCGGTACCCGAGCCGGTGCTCCAGTTACCGAGTCACTCGCGGTGGCCTAAGTGCTGTGTCAGCGGTGTCCGGTGACGCGCTCGACGCTCGATGTACGCTCGTCGCGTGCCGTTGCGTACCTTACTATTTCGCAACCGGTGTCCCGAATTAATATCCTACCGAGCCAGCCGGGGTACAACACTATATAGCGACTTTGGATTCGTTTGGAGCTCGTTTGGCTGCTCGAAACGCATTAATCTTACGTATTTGCATAAAATAAAGGGTTTTTGATTTCATAATACAGGCTGTAAGGCCTACAGCGAGCGTAAAACTCAAATGCTCGATTTCGCTATACAGCGACTTTGGATTCGTTTGGAGCTCGTTTGGCTGCTAGAAACGCATATATCTTGCGTATTTGCATGAAATGAAGGGTTTTTGATCTCATAATACGAGCTGGAACGCCTACAGCGAGCGCAAAACTCAAATGCTCGATTTCGCTATACAGCGACTTTGGATTCGTTTGGAGCTCGTTTGGCTCCTCGAAACGCATTAATCTTGCGTATTTGCATGAAATGAAGGGTTTTTGATCTCATAATACGAGCTGGAACGCCTACAGCGAGCGCAAAACTCAAATGTTCAATTTCGATATAAAGCAACTTTGCATTCGTTTGAGGCGCGTTTGGCTGCTCGAAACGCATGAATCTTTCGTATTTGCATAAAATGATAGGTTTTTAATTTCGTAATAGGAGCTGGAACGCCTACAGCGAGCGCAAAACTCAAATGTTCGATTTCGCTATACAGCGACTTGGCATTCGTTTGGGGCGCGTTTGGCTGCCCGAAACGCATTAATCTTGCGTATTTGCATAAAAAGAAGTGTTTTTGATCTCATAATACGAGCTGGAAAGCCTACAGCGAGCGCAAAACTCAAATGTTCAATTTCGCTATACAGCGACTTTGCATTCGTTTGGGCCTCGTTAGGCTGCTCAAAACGCATGGATCTTGCGGATTTGCATAAAATGAAGTGTTTTTGATCTCATAATACGAGTTGGAACGCCTACAGCGAGCGCAAAACTCAAATGCTCAATTTCGGTATAAAGCGATTTTGCATCCGTTTGGGGCTCGTTTGGCTGCTCGAAACGCATGAATCTTGTGTATTTGCATAAAATAAAGTGTTTTTGATCTCATATTACGAGCTGGAACGCCTACAGCGAGCGCAAAAGTCAAATGTTCAATTTCGATATAAAGCGACTTTGCATTCGTTTGGGGCGCGTTTGGCTGCTCGAAACGCATTAATCTTGCGTATGTGCATGAAATGAAGGGTTTTTGATCTCATAATACGAGCTGGAACGCCTACAGCGAGCGCACAACTCAAATGTTCAAATTCGATATAAAGCAACTTTGCTTTCGTTTGGGGCGCGTTTGGCTGCTCGAAACGCATGAATCTTTCGTATTTGCATGAAATGGAGTGTTTTTGATCTCATAATACGAGCTGGAACGCCTACAGCGAGCGCAAAACTCAAATGTTCAATTTCGATATAAAGCAACTTTGCATTCGTTTGGGGCGCGTTTGGCTGCTCGAAACGCATGAATCTTTCGTATTTGCATAAAATGATAGGTTTTTAATTTCGTAATAGGAGCTGGAACGCCTACAGCGAGCGCAAAACTCAAATGTTCGATTTCGCTATACAGCGACTTTGCATTCGTTTGGGGCGCGTTTGGCTGCCCGAAACGCATTAATCTTGCGTATTTGCATAAAAAGAAGTGTTTTTGATCTCATAATACGAGCTGGAAAGCCTACAGCGAGCGCAAAACTCAAATGTTCAATTTCGCTATACAGCGACTTTGCATTCGTTTGGGCCTCGTTAGGCTGCTCAAAACGCATGGATCTTGCGGATTTGCATAAAATGAAGTGTTTTTGATCTCATAATACGAGCTGGAACGCCTACAGCGAGCGCAAAAGTCAAATGTTCAATTTCGATATAAAGCGACTTTGCATTCGTTTGGGGCGCGTTTGGCTGCTCGAAACGCATTAATCTTGCGGATTTGCATGAAATGAAGTGTTTTTGATCTCATAATACGAGCTGGAACGCCTACAGCGAGCACAAAACTCAAATGATCGATTTCGGTATAAAGCAATTTTGCATTCGTTTGGGGCTCGTTTGGCTGCTCAAAACGCATGAATATTGCGTATTTGCATAAAATGAAGTGTTTTTGATCTCATAATACGAGCTGGAACGCCTACAGCGAGCGAAAAACTCAAATGCTCGATTTCGCTATAAAGCGACTTTGCATTCGTTTGGGGCTCGTTTGGCTGCTCGAAACACATGAACCTTGCGTACTTGCATAAAATAAACGGTTTTCGATTCCATAATACGAGCTGGAACGCCTACAGCGAGCACAAAACTGTAATGATCGATACAGGTATAAAGCGATTTTGCATCCGTTTGGGGCTCGTTTGGCTGCTCAAAACGCATGAATCTTGTGTATTTGCATGAAATGAAGGGTTTTTGATCTCATAATACGAGCTGGAACGCCTACAGCGAGCGCACAACTCAAATGTTCGATTTCGCTATATACCGACTTTGGATTCGTTTGGAGCTCGTTTGGCTGCTCGAAACGCATTAATCTTGCGTATTTGCATAAAATAAAGGGTTTTTGATTTCATAATACAGGCTGTAAGGCCTACAGCGAGCGTAAAACTCAAATGCTCGATTTCGCTATACAGCGACTTTGGATTCGTTTGGAGCTCGTTTGGCTGCTAGAAACGCATATATCTTGCGTATTTGCATGAAATGAAGGGTTTTTGATCTCATAATACGAGCTGGAACGCCTACAGCGAGCGCAAAACTCAAATGCTCGATTTCGGTATAAAGCGATTTTGCATCCGTTTGGGGCTCGTTTGGCTGCTCGAAACGCATGAATCTTGTGTATTTGCATAAAATAAAGTGTTTTTGATCTCATAATACGAACTGGAACGCCTACAGCGAGCGCAAAACTCAAATGTTCAATTTCGATATAAAGCAACTTTGCATTCGTTTGGGGCGCGTTTGGCTGCTCGAAACGCATGAATCTTTCGTATTTGCATAAAATGATAGGTTTTTAATTTCGTAATAGGAGCTGGAACGCCTACAGCGAGCGCAAAACTCAAATGTTCGATTTCGCTATACAGCGACTTGGCATTCGTTTGGGGCGCGTTTGGCTGCCCGAAACGCATTAATCTTGCGTATTTGCATAAAAAGAAGTGTTTTTGATCTCATAATACGAGCTGGAAAGCCTACAGCGAGCGCACAACTCAAATGCTCGATTTCGCTATACAGCGACTTTGGATTCGTTTGGAGCTCGTTTGGCTGCTCGAAACGCATTAATCTTGCGTATTTGCATGAAATGAAGGGTTTTTGATCTCATATTACGAGCTAGAACGCCTACAGCGAGCGCAAAATTCAAATGCTCAATTTCGGTATAAAGCGATTTTGCATTCGTTTGGCTGCTCGAAACGCATGAATCTTGTGTATTTGCATAAAATAAAGTGTTTTTGATCTCATAATACGAGCTGGAACGCCTACAGCGAGCGCAAAAATCAAATGTTCAATTTCGACATAAAGCGACTTTGCATTCGTTTGGGGCGCGTTTGACTGCTCGAAACGCATGAATCTTGCGTATTTGCATAAAATAAAGGGTTTTTGATTTCATAATACAGGCTGTAACGCCTACAGCGAGCGCAAAACTCAAATGTTCGATTTCGCTATATAGCGACTTTGCATTCGTTTGGGGTTCGTTTGGCTGCTCAAAACGCATGAATCTTGCGGATTTGCATGAAATGAAGTGTTTTTGATCTCGTAATACGAGCTGGAACGCCTACAGCGAGCACAAAACTCAAATGATCGATTTCGGTATAAAGCAATTTTGCATTCGTTTGGGGCTCGTTTGGCTGCTCAAAACGCATGAATATTGCGTATTTGCATAAAATAAACGGTTTTCGATTCCATAATACGAGCTGGAACGCCTACAGCGAGCACGAAACTCTAATGATCGATTTCGGTATAAAGCGATTTTGCATCCGTTTGGGGCTCGTTTGGCTGCTCGAAACGCATGAATCTTGTGTATTTGCATGAAATGAAGGGTTTTTGATCTCATAATACGAGCTGGAACGCCTACAGCGAGCGCAAAAATCAAATGTTCAATTTCGATATAAAGCGACTTTGCATTCGTTTGGGGCGCGTTTGACTGCTCGAAACGCATGAATCTTGCGTATTTGCATAAAATAAAGGGTTTTTGATTTCATAATACTGGTTGTAACGCCTACAGCGAGCGCAAAACTTAAATGCTCGATTTCGCTATACAGCGACTTTGGATTCGATTGGAGCTCGTTTGGCTGCTAGAAACGCATTAATCTTGCGTATTTGCATAAAATAAAGGGTTTTTGATTTCATAATACAGGCTGTAACGCCTACAGCGAGCGTAAAACTCAAATGCTCGATTTCGCTATACAGCGACTTTGGATTCGTTTGGAGCTCGTTTGGCTGCTAGAAACGCATTAATCTTGCGTATTTGCATGAAATGAAGGGTTTTTGATCTCATAATACGAGCTGGAACGCCTACAGCGAGCGCAAAACTCAAATGATCGATTTCGCTATACAGCGACTTTGCATTCGATTGGGGCGCGTTTGGCTGCCCGAAACGCATTAATCTTGCGTATTTGCATAAAAAGAAGTGTTTTTGATCGCATAATACGAGCTGGAAAGCCTACAGCGAGCGCAAAACTCAAATGTTCAATTTCGCTATACAGCGACTTTGCATTCGTTTGGGCCTCGTTAGGCTGCTCAAAACGCATGGATCTTGCGGATTTGCATAAAATAAAGTGTTTTTGATCTCATAATACGAGCTGGAACGCCTACAGCGAGCGCAAAAATCAAATGTTCAATTTCGATATAAAGCGACTTTGCATTCGTTTGGGGCGCGTTTGACTGCTCGAAACGCATGAATCTTGCGTATTTGCATAAAATAAAGCGTTTTTTATTTCATAATACAGGTTGTAACGCCTACAGCGAGCGCAAAACTTAAATGCTCGATTTCGCTATACAGCGACTTTGGATTCGTTTGGAGCTCGTTTGGCTGCTAGAAACGCATTCATCTTGCGTATTTGCATGAAATGAAGGGTTTTTGATCTCATAATACGAGCTGGAACGCCTACAGCGAGCGCAAAACTCAAATGCTCAATTTCGATATAAAGCAACTTTGCATTCGTTTGGGGCGCGTTTGGCTGCTCGACACGCATTAATCTTGCGTATGTGCATGAAATGAAGGGTTTTTGATCTCATAATACGAGCTGGAACGCCTACAGCGAGCGCACAACTCAAATGTTCAATTTCGCTATACAGCGACTTTGCATTCGTTTGGGCCTCGTTAGGCTGCTCAAAACGCATGGAGCTTGCGGATTTGCATAAAATAAAGTGTTTTTGATCTCATAATACGAGCTGGAACGCCTACAGCGAGCGCAAAAATCAAATGTTCAATTTCGATATAAAGCGACTTTGCATTCGTTTGGGGCGCGTTTGACTGCTCGAAACGCATGAATCTTGCGTATTTGCATAAAATAAAGCGTTTTTGATTTCATAATACAGGTTGTAACGCCTACAGCGAGCGCAAAACTTAAATGCTCGATTTCGCTATACAGCGACTTTGGATTCGTTTGGAGCTCGTTTGGCTGCTAGAAACGCATTCATCTTGCGTATTTGCATGAAATGAAGGGTTTTTGATCTCATAATACGAGCTGGAACGCCTACAGCGAGCGCAAAACTCAAATGCTCAATTTCGATATAAAGCAACTTTGCATTCGTTTGGGGCGCGTTTGGCTGCTCGACACGCATTAATCTTGCGTATGTGCATGAAATGAAGGGTTTTTGATCTCATAATACGAGCTGGAACGCCTACAGCGAGCGCACAACTCAAATGGTCGATTTCGCTATACAGCGACTTTGGATTCGTTTGGAGCTCGTTTGGCTGCTCGAAAAGCATTAATCTTGCGTATTTGCATGAAATAAAGGGTTTTTGATCTCATAATACGAGCTAGAACGCATACCGCGAGCGCAAAACTCAAATGTTCGATTTCGCTATATAGCGACTTTGCATTCGTTTGGGGCTCGTTTGGCTGCTCAAAACGCATGAATCTTGCGGATTTGCATGAAATGAAGTGTTTTTGATCTCATAATACGAGCTGGAACGCCTACAGCGAGCACAAAACTCAAATGATCGATTTCGTTATAAAGCAATTTTGCATTCGTTTGGGGCTCGTTTGGCTGCTCAAAACGCATGAATATTGCGTATTTGCATAAAATGAAGGGTTTTTGATCTCATAATACGAGCTGGAACGCCTACAGCGAGCGCAAAACTCAAATGCTCGATTTCGGTATAAAGCGATTTTGCATCCGTTTGGGGTTCGTTTGGCTGCTCGAAACGCATGAATCTTGTGTATTTGCATAAAATAAAGTGTTTTTGATCTCATAATACGAACTGGAACGCCTACAGCGAGCGCAAAAATCAAATGTTCAATTTCGATATAAAGCGACTTTGCATTCGTTTTGGGCGCGTTTGACTGCTCGAAACGCATGAATCTTGCGTATTTGCATAAGATAAAGGGTTTTTGATTTCATAATACAGGCTGTAACGCCTACAGCGAGCGCAAAACTCAAATGCTCGATTTCGCTATACAGCGACTTTGGATTCGTTTGGAGCTCGTTTGGCTGCTCGAAACGCATTAATCTTGCGTATTTGCATGAAATGAAGGGTTTTTGATCTCATAATACGAGCTGGAACGCCTACAGCGAGCGCACAACTCAAATGTTCAAATTCGATATAAAGCAATTTTGCTTTCGTTTGGGGCGCGTTTGGCTGCTCGAAACGCATGAATCTTTCGTATTTGCATAAAATGATAGGTTTTTAATTTCGTAATAGGAGCTGGAACGCCTACAGCGAGCGCAAAACTCAAATGTTCAATTTCGCTATACAGCGACTTTGCATTCGTTTGGGCCTCGTTAGGCTGCTCAAAACGCATGGATCTTGCGGATTTGCATAAAATGAAGTCTTTTTGATCTCATAATACGAGTTGGAACGCCTACAGCGAGCGCAAAACTCAAATGCTCAATTTCGGTATAAAGCGATTTTGCATCCGTTTGGGGCTCGTTTGGCTGCTCGAAACGCATGAATCTTGTGTATTTGCATAAAATAAAGTGTTTTTGATCTCATAATACGAGCTGGAACGCCTACAGCGAGCGCAAAAGTCAAATGCTCGATTTCGCTATACAGCGACTTTGGATTCGTTTGGAGCTCGTTTGGCTGCTCGAAACGCATTAATCTTGCGTATTTGCATGAAATGAAGGGTTTTTGATCTCATAATACGAGCTGGAACGCCTACAGCGAGCGCACAACTCAAATGTTCAAATTCGATATAAAGCAACTTTGCTTTCGTTTGGGGCGCGTTTGGCTGCTCGAAACGCATGAATCTTTCGTATTTGCATAAAATGATAGGTTTTTAATTTCGTAATAGGAGCTGGAACGCCTACAGCGAGCGCAAAACTCAAATGTTCAATTTCGCTATACAGCGACTTTGCATTCGTTTGGGCCTCGTTAGGCTGCTCAAAACGCATGGGTCTTGCGGATTTGCATGAAATGGAGTGTTTTTGATCTCATAATACGAGCTGGAACGCCTACAGCGAGCGCAAAACTCAAATGTTCAATTTCGATATAAAGCAACTTTGCATTCGTTTGGGGCGCGTTTGGCTGCTCGAAACGCATGAATCTTTCGTATTTGCATAAAATGATAGGTTTTTAATTTCGTAATAGGAGCTGGAACGCCTACAGCGAGCGCAAAACTCAAATGTTCAATTTCGCTATACAGCGACTTTGCATTCGTTTGGGCCTCGTTAGGCTGCTCAAAACGCATGGATCTTGCGGATTTGCATGAAATGAAGTGTTTTTGATCTCATAATACGAGTTGGATGGAACGCCTACAGCGAGCGCAAAACTCAAATGCTCAATTTCGGTATAAAGCGATTTTGCATCCGTTTGGGGCTCGTTTGGCTGCTCGAAACGCATGAATCTTGTGTATTTGCATAAAATAAAGTGTTTTTGATCTCATAATACGAGCTGGAACGCCTACAGCGAGCGCAAAAATCAAATGTTCAATTTCGATATAAAGCGACTTTGCATTCGTTTGGGGCGCGTTTGGCTGCTCGAAACGCATTAATCTTGCGTATGTGCATGAAATGAAGGGTTTTTGATCTCATAATACGAGCTGGAAAGCCTACAGCGAGCGCACAACTCAAATGCTCGATTTCGCTATACAGCGACTTTGGATTCGTTTGGAGCTTGTTTGGCTGCTCGAAACGCATTAATCTTGCGTATTTGCATGAAATGATGGGTTTTTGATCTCATATTACGAGCTAGAACGCCTACAGCGAGCGCAAAATTCAAATGCTCAATTTCGGTATAAAGCGATTTTGCATCCGTTTGGGGCGCGTTTGACTGCTCGAAACGCATGAATCTTGCGTATTTGCATAAAATAAAGGGTTTTTGATTTCATAATACAGGCTGTAACGCCTACAGCGAGCGCAAAAATCAAATGTTCGATTTCGCTATATAGCGACTTTGCATTCGTTTGGGGTTCGTTTGGCTGCTCAAAACGCATGAATCTTGCGGATTTGCATGAAATGAAGTGTTTTTGATCTCATAATACGAGCTGGAACGCCTACAGCGAGCACAAAACTCAAATGATCGATTTCGGTATAAAGCAATTTTGCATTCGTTTGGGGCTCGTTTGGCTGCTCAAAACGCATGAATATTGCGTATTTGCATAAAATGAAGTGTTTTTGATCTCATAATACGAGCTGGAACGCCTACAGCGAGCGAAAAACTCAAATGCTCGATTTCGCTATAAAGCGACTTTGCATTCGTTTGGGGCTCGTTTGGCTGCTCGAAACACATGAACCTTGCGTACTTGCATAAAATAAACGGTTTTCGATTCCATAATACGAGCTGGAACGCCTACAGCGAGAACAAAACTCTAATGATCGATTTCGGTATAAAGCGATTTTGCATCCGTTTGGGGCTCGTTTGGCTGCTCGAAACGCATGAATCTTGTGTATTTGCATGAAATGACGGGTTTTTGATCTCATAATACGAGCTGGAACGCCTACAGCGAGCGCACAACTCAAATGTTCGATTTCGCTATATAGCGACTTTGGATTCGTTTGGAGCTCGTTTGGCTGCTCGAAACGCATTAATCTTGCGTATTTGCATGAAATGAAGGGTTTTTGATCTCATAATACGAGCTGGAACGCCTACAGCGAGCGCAAAACTCAAATGCTCGATTTCGGTATAAAGCGATTTTGCATCCGTTTGGGGCTCGTTTGGCTGCTCGAAACGCATGAATCTTGTGTATTTGCATAAAGTAAAGTGTTTTTGATCTCATAATACGAACTGGAACGCCTACAGCGAGCGCAAAAGTCAAATGTTCAATTTCGATATAAAGCGACTTTGCATTCGTTTGGGGCGCGTTTGGCTGCTCGAAACGCATTAATCTTGCGGATTTGCATGAAATAAAGGGTTTTTGATTTCATAATACAGGCTGTAACGCCTACAGCGAGCGCAAAACTCAAATGTTCGATTTCGCTATATAGCGACTTTGCATTCGTTTGGGGTTCGTTTGGCTGCTCAAAACGCATGAATCTTGCGGATTTGCATGAAATGAAGTGTTTTTGATCTCGTAATACGAGCTGGAACGCCTACAGCGAGCACAAAACTCAAATGATCGATTTCGGTATAAAGCAATTTTGCATTCGTTTGGGGCTCGTTTGGCTGCTCAAAACGCATGAATATTGCGTATTTGCATAAAATAAACGGTTTTCGATTCCATAATACGAGCTGGAACGCCTACAGCGAGCACGAAACTCTAATGATCGATTTCGGTATAAAGCGATTTTGCATCCGTTTGGGGCTCGTTTGGCTGCTCGAAACGCATGAATCTTGTGTATTTGCATGAAATGAAGGGTTTTTGATCTCATAATACGAGCTGGAACGCCTACAGCGAGCGCAAAAATCAAATGTTCAATTTCGATATAAAGCGACTTTGCATTCGTTTGGGGCGCGTTTGGCTGCTCGAAACGCATTAATCTTGCGTATTTGCATGAAATGATGGGTTTTTGATCTCATATTACGAGCTAGAACGCCTACAGCGAGCGCAAAATTCAAATGCTCAATTTCGGTATAAAGCGATTTTGCATCCGTTTGGGGCGCGTTTGACTGCTCGAAACGCATGAATCTTGCGTATTTGCATAAAATAAAGGGTTTTTGATTTCATAATACAGGCTGTAACGCCTACAGCGAGCGCAAAAATCAAATGTTCGATTTCGCTATACAGCGACTTTGGATTCGTTTGGAGCTCGTTTGGCTGCTCGAAACGCATTAATCTTGCGTATTTGCATGAAATGAAGGGTTTTTGATCTCATATTACGAGCTAGAACGCCTACAGCGAGCGCAAAATTCAAATGCTCAATTTCGGTATAAAGCGATTTTGCATTCGTTTGGCTGCTCGAAACGCATGAATCTTGTGTATTTGCATAAAATAAAGTGTTTTTGATCTCATAATACGAGCTGGAACGCCTACAGCGAGCGCAAAAATCAAATGTTCAATTTCGATATAAAGCGACTTTGCATTCGTTTGGGGCGCGTTTGACTGCTCGAAACGCATGAATCTTGCGTATTTGCATAAAATAAAGGGTTTTTGATTTCATAATACAGGCTGTAACGCCTACAGCGAGCGCAAAACTCAAATGTTCGATTTCGCTATATAGCGACTTTGCATTCGTTTGGGGTTCGTTTGGCTGCTCAAAACGCATGAATCTTGCGGATTTGCATGAAATGAAGTGTTTTTGATCTCGTAATACGAGCTGGAACGCCTACAGCGAGCACAAAACTCAAATGATCGATTTCGGTATAAAGCAATTTTGCATTCGTTTGGGGCTCGTTTGGCTGCTCAAAACGCATGAATATTGCGTATTTGCATAAAATAAACGGTTTTCGATTCCATAATACGAGCTGGAACGCCTACAGCGAGCACGAAACTCTAATGATCGATTTCGGTATAAAGCGATTTTGCATCCGTTTGGGGCTCGTTTGGCTGCTCGAAACGCATGAATCTTGTGTATTTGCATGAAATGAAGGGTTTTTGATCTCATAATACGAGCTGGAACGCCTACAGCGAGCGCAAAAATCAAATGTTCAATTTCGATATAAAGCGACTTTGCATTCGTTTGGGGCGCGTTTGACTGCTCGAAACGCATGAATCTTGCGTATTTGCATAAAATAAAGGGTTTTTGATTTCATAATACTGGTTGTAACGCCTACAGCGAGCGCAAAACTTAAATGCTCGATTTCGCTATACAGCGACTTTGGATTCGATTGGAGCTCGTTTGGCTGCTAGAAACGCATTAATCTTGCGTATTTGCATAAAATAAAGGGTTTTTGATTTCATAATACAGGCTGTAACGCCTACAGCGAGCGTAAAACTCAAATGCTCGATTTCGCTATACAGCGACTTTGGATTCGTTTGGAGCTCGTTTGGCTGCTAGAAACGCATTAATCTTGCGTATTTGCATGAAATGAAGGGTTTTTGATCTCATAATACGAGCTGGAACGCCTACAGCGAGCGCAAAACTCAAATGATCGATTTCGCTATACAGCGACTTTGCATTCGATTGGGGCGCGTTTGGCTGCCCGAAACGCATTAATCTTGCGTATTTGCATAAAAAGAAGTGTTTTTGATCGCATAATACGAGCTGGAAAGCCTACAGCGAGCGCAAAACTCAAATGTTCAATTTCGCTATACAGCGACTTTGCATTCGTTTGGGCCTCGTTAGGCTGCTCAAAACGCATGGATCTTGCGGATTTGCATAAAATAAAGTGTTTTTGATCTCATAATACGAGCTGGAACGCCTACAGCGAGCGCAAAAATCAAATGTTCAATTTCGATATAAAGCGACTTTGCATTCGTTTGGGGCGCGTTTGACTGCTCGAAACGCATGAATCTTACGTATTTGCATAAAATAAAGCGTTTTTTATTTCATAATACAGGTTGTAACGCCTACAGCGAGCGCAAAACTTAAATGCTCGATTTCGCTATACAGCGACTTTGGATTTGTTTGGAGCTCGTTTGGCTGCTAGAAACGCATTCATCTTGCGTATTTGCATGAAATGAAGGGTTTTTGATCTCATAATACGAGCTGGAACGCCTACAGCGAGCGCAAAACTCAAATGCTCAATTTCGATATAAAGCAACTTTGCATTCGTTTGGGGCGCGTTTGGCTGCTCGACACGCATTAATCTTGCGTATGTGCATGAAATGAAGGGTTTTTGATCTCATAATACGAGCTGGAACGCCTACAGCGAGCGCACAACTCAAATGTTCAATTTCGCTATACAGCGACTTTGCATTCGTTTGGGCCTCGTTAGGCTGCTCAAAACGCATGGAGCTTGCGGATTTGCATAAAATAAAGTGTTTTTGATCTCATAATACGAGCTGGAACGCCTACAGCGAGCGCAAAAATCAAATGTTCAATTTCGATATAAAGCGACTTTGCATTCGTTTGGGGCGCGTTTGACTGCTCGAAACGCATGAATCTTGCGTATTTGCATAAAATAAAGCGTTTTTGATTTCATAATACAGGTTGTAACGCCTACAGCGAGCGCAAAACTTAAATGCTCGATTTCGCTATACAGCGACTTTGGATTCGTTTGGAGCTCGTTTGGCTGCTAGAAACGCATTCATCTTGCGTATTTGCATGAAATGAAGGGTTTTTGATCTCATAATACGAGCTGGAACGCCTACAGCGAGCGCAAAACTCAAATGCTCAATTTCGATATAAAGCAACTTTGCATTCGTTTGGGGCGCGTTTGGCTGCTCGACACGCATTAATCTTGCGTATGTGCATGAAATGAAGGGTTTTTGATCTCATAATACGAGCTGGAACGCCTACAGCGAGCGCACAACTCAAATGGTCGATTTCGCTATACAGCGACTTTGGATTCGTTTGGAGCTCGTTTGGCTGCTCGAAAAGCATTAATCTTGCGTATTTGCATGAAATAAAGGGTTTTTGATCTCATAATACGAGCTAGAACGCCTACAGCGAGCGCAAAAATCAAATGTTCAATTTCGATATAAAGCGACTTTGCATTCGTTTGGGGCGCGTTTGACTGCTCGAAACGCATGAATCTTGCGTATTTGCATAAGATAAAGGGTTTTTGATTTCATAATACAGGCTGTAACGCCTACAGCGAGCGCAAAACTCAAATGCTCGATTTCGCTATACAGCGACTTTGGATTCGTTTGGAGCTCGTTTGGCTGCTCGAAACGCATTAATCTTGCGTATTTGCATGAAATGAAGGGTTTTTGATCTCATAATACGAGCTGGAACGCCTACAGCGAGCGCACAACTCAAATGTTCAAATTCGATATAAAGCAACTTTGCTTTCGTTTGGGGCGCGTTTGGCTGCTCGAAACGCATGAATCTTTCGTATTTGCATAAAATGATAGGTTTTTAATTTCGTAATAGGAGCTGGAACGCCTACAGCGAGCGCAAAACTCAAATGTTCAATTTCGCTATACAGCGACTTTGCATTCGTTTGGGCCTCGTTAGGCTGCTCAAAACGCATGGGTCTTGCGGATTTGCATGAAATGGAGTGTTTTTGATCTCATAATACGAGCTGGAACGCCTACAGCGAGCGCAAAACTCAAATGTTCAATTTCGATATAAAGCAACTTTGCATTCGTTTGGGGCGCGTTTGGCTGCTCGAAACGCATGAATCTTTCGTATTTGCATAAAATGATAGGTTTTTAATTTCGTAATAGGAGCTGGAACGCCTACAGCGAGCGCAAAACTCAAATGTTCAATTTCGCTATACAGCGACTTTGCATTCGTTTGGGCCTCGTTAGGCTGCTCAAAACGCATGGATCTTGCGGATTTGCATGAAATGAAGTGTTTTTGATCTCATAATACGAGTTGGATGGAACGCCTACAGCGAGCGCAAAACTCAAATGCTCAATTTCGGTATAAAGCGATTTTGCATCCGTTTGGGGCTCGTTTGGCTGCTCGAAACGCATGAATCTTGTGTATTTGCATAAAATAAAGTGTTTTTGATCTCATAATACGAGCTGGAACGCCTACAGCGAGCGCAAAAATCAAATGTTCAATTTCGATATAAAGCGACTTTGCATTCGTTTGGGGCGCGTTTGGCTGCTCGAAACGCATTAATCTTGCGTATGTGCATGAAATGAAGGGTTTTTGATCTCATAATACGAGCTGGAAAGCCTACAGCGAGCGCACAACTCAAATGCTCGATTTCGCTATACAGCGACTTTGGATTCGTTTGGAGCTTGTTTGGCTGCTCGAAACGCATTAATCTTGCGTATTTGCATGAAATGATGGGTTTTTGATCTCATATTACGAGCTAGAACGCCTACAGCGAGCGCAAAATTCAAATGCTCAATTTCGGTATAAAGCGATTTTGCATCCGTTTGGGGCGCGTTTGACTGCTCGAAACGCATGAATCTTGCGTATTTGCATAAAATAAAGGGTTTTTGATTTCATAATACAGGCTGTAACGCCTACAGCGAGCGCAAAAATCAAATGTTCGATTTCGCTATATAGCGACTTTGCATTCGTTTGGGGTTCGTTTGGCTGCTCAAAACGCATGAATCTTGCGGATTTGCATGAAATGAAGTGTTTTTGATCTCATAATACGAGCTGGAACGCCTACAGCGAGCACAAAACTCAAATGATCGATTTCGGTATAAAGCAATTTTGCATTCGTTTGGGGCTCGTTTGGCTGCTCAAAACGCATGAATATTGCGTATTTGCATAAAATGAAGTGTTTTTGATCTCATAATACGAGCTGGAACGCCTACAGCGAGCGAAAAACTCAAATGCTCGATTTCGCTATAAAGCGACTTTGCATTCGTTTGGGGCTCGTTTGGCTGCTCGAAACACATGAATCTTGTGTATTTGCATGAAATGACGGGTTTTTGATCTCATAATACGAGCTGGAACGCCTACAGCGAGCGCACAACTCAAATGTTCGATTTCGCTATATAGCGACTTTGGATTCGTTTGGAGCTCGTTTGGCTGCTCGAAACGCATTAATCTTGCGTATTTGCATGAAATGAAGGGTTTTTGATCTCATAATACGAGCTGGAACGCCTACAGCGAGCGCAAAACTCAAATGCTCGATTTCGGTATAAAGCGATTTTGCATCCGTTTGGGGCTCGTTTGGCTGCTCGAAACGCATGAATCTTGTGTATTTGCATAAAGTAAAGTGTTTTTGATCTCATAATACGAACTGGAACGCCTACAGCGAGCGCAAAAGTCAAATGTTCAATTTCGATATAAAGCGACTTTGCATTCGTTTGGGGCGCGTTTGGCTGCTCGAAACGCATTAATCTTGCGGATTTGCATGAAATAAAGGGTTTTTGATTTCATAATACAGGCTGTAACGCCTACAGCGAGCGCAAAACTCAAATGTTCGATTTCGCTATATAGCGACTTTGCATTCGTTTGGGGTTCGTTTGGCTGCTCAAAACGCATGAATCTTGCGGATTTGCATGAAATGAAGTGTTTTTGATCTCATAATACGAGCTGGAACGCCTACAGCGAGCACAAAACTCAAATGATCGATTTCGGTATAAAGCAATTTTGCATTCGTTTGGGGCTCGTTTGGCTGCTCAAAACGCATGAATATTGCGTATTTGCATAAAATGAAGTGTTTTTGATCTCATAATACGAGCTGGAACGCCTACAGCCAGCGAAAAACTCAAATGCTCGATTTCGCTATAAAGCGACTTTGCATTCGTTTGGGGCTCGTTTGGCTGCTCGAAACACATGAACCTTGCGTACTTGCATAAAATAAACGGTTTTCGATTCCATAATACGAGCTGGAACGCCTACAGCGAGAACAAAACTCTAATGATCGATTTCGGTATAAAGCGATTTTGCATCCGTTTGGGGCTCGTTTGGCTGCTCGAAACGCATGAATCTTGTGTATTTGCATAAAATGATAGGTTTTTAATTTCGTAATAGGAGCTGGAACGCCTACAGCGAGCGCAAAACTCAAATGTTCGATTTCGCTATACAGCGACTTGGCATTCGTTTGGGGCGCGTTTGGCTGCCCGAAACGCATTAATCTTGCGTATTTGCATAAAAAGAAGTGTTTTTGATCTCATAATACGAGCTGGAAAGCCTACAGCGAGCGCACAACTCAAATGCTCGATTTCGCTATACAGCGACTTTGGATTCGTTTGGAGCTCGTTTGGCTGCTCGAAACGCATTAATCTTGCGTATTTGCATGAAATGAAGGGTTTTTGATCTCATATTACGAGCTAGAACGCCTACAGCGAGCGCAAAATTCAAATGCTCAATTTCGGTATAAAGCGATTTTGCATTCGTTTGGCTGCTCGAAACGCATGAATCTTGTGTATTTGCATAAAATAAAGTGTTTTTGATCTCATAATACGAGCTGGAACGCCTACAGCGAGCGCAAAAATCAAATGTTCAATTTCGATATAAAGCGACTTTGCATTCGTTTGGGGCGCGTTTGACTGCTCGAAACGCATGAATCTTGCGTATTTGCATAAAATAAAGGGTTTTTGATTTCATAATACAGGCTGTAACGCCTACAGCGAGCGCAAAACTCAAATGTTCGATTTCGCTATATAGCGACTTTGCATTCGTTTGGGGTTCGTTTGGCTGCTCAAAACGCATGAATCTTGCGGATTTGCATGAAATGAAGTGTTTTTGATCTCGTAATACGAGCTGGAACGCCTACAGCGAGCACAAAACTCAAATGATCGATTTCGGTATAAAGCAATTTTGCATTCGTTTGGGGCTCGTTTGGCTGCTCAAAACGCATGAATATTGCGTATTTGCATAAAATAAACGGTTTTCGATTCCATAATACGAGCTGGAACGCCTACAGCGAGCACGAAACTCTAATGATCGATTTCGGTATAAAGCGATTTTGCATCCGTTTGGGGCTCGTTTGGCTGCTCGAAACGCATGAATCTTGTGTATTTGCATGAAATGAAGGGTTTTTGATCTCATAATACGAGCTGGAACGCCTACAGCGAGCGCAAAAATCAAATGTTCAATTTCGATATAAAGCGACTTTGCATTCGTTTGGGGCGCGTTTGGCTGCTCGAAACGCATTAATCTTGCGTATGTGCATGAAATGAAGGGTTTTTGATCTCATAATACGAGCTGGAAAGCCTACAGCGAGCGCACAACTCAAATGCTCGATTTCGCTATACAGCGACTTTGGATTCGTTTGGAGCTTGTTTGGCTGCTCGAAACGCATTAATCTTGCGTATTTGCATGAAATGATGGGTTTTTGATCTCATATTACGAGCTAGAACGCCTACAGCGAGCGCAAAATTCAAATGCTCAATTTCGGTATAAAGCGATTTTGCATCCGTTTGGGGCGCGTTTGACTGCTCGAAACGCATGAATCTTGCGTATTTGCATAAAATAAAGGGTTTTTGATTTCATAATACAGGCTGTAACGCCTACAGCGAGCGCAAAAATCAAATGTTCGATTTCGCTATACAGCGACTTTGGATTCGTTTGGAGCTCGTTTGGCTGCTCGAAACGCATTAATCTTGCGTATTTGCATGAAATGAAGGGTTTTTGATCTCATATTACGAGCTAGAACGCCTACAGCGAGCGCAAAATTCAAATGCTCAATTTCGGTATAAAGCGATTTTGCATTCGTTTGGCTGCTCGAAACGCATGAATCTTGTGTATTTGCATAAAATAAAGTGTTTTTGATCTCATAATACGAGCTGGAACGCCTACAGCGAGCGCAAAAATCAAATGTTCAATTTCGATATAAAGCGACTTTGCATTCGTTTGGGGCGCGTTTGACTGCTCGAAACGCATGAATCTTGCGTATTTGCATAAAATAAAGGGTTTTTGATTTCATAATACAGGCTGTAACGCCTACAGCGAGCGCAAAACTCAAATGTTCGATTTCGCTATATAGCGACTTTGCATTCGTTTGGGGTTCGTTTGGCTGCTCAAAACGCATGAATCTTGCGGATTTGCATGAAATGAAGTGTTTTTGATCTCGTAATACGAGCTGGAACGCCTACAGCGAGCACAAAACTCAAATGATCGATTTCGGTATAAAGCAATTTTGCATTCGTTTGGGGCTCGTTTGGCTGCTCAAAACGCATGAATATTGCGTATTTGCATAAAATAAACGGTTTTCGATTCCATAATACGAGCTGGAACGCCTACAGCGAGCACGAAACTCTAATGATCGATTTCGGTATAAAGCGATTTTGCATCCGTTTGGGGCTCGTTTGGCTGCTCGAAACGCATGAATCTTGTGTATTTGCATGAAATGAAGGGTTTTTGATCTCATAATACGAGCTGGAACGCCTACAGCGAGCGCAAAAATCAAATGTTCAATTTCGATATAAAGCGACTTTGCATTCGTTTGGGGCGCGTTTGGCTGCTCGAAACGCATTAATCTTGCGTATGTGCATGAAATGAAGGGTTTTTGATCTCATAATACGAGCTGGAAAGCCTACAGCGAGCGCACAACTCAAATGCTCGATTTCGCTATACAGCGACTTTGGATTCGTTTGGAGCTTGTTTGGCTGCTCGAAACGCATTAATCTTGCGTATTTGCATGAAATGATGGGTTTTTGATCTCATATTACGAGCTAGAACGCCTACAGCGAGCGCAAAATTCAAATGCTCAATTTCGGTATAAAGCGATTTTGCATCCGTTTGGGGCGCGTTTGACTGCTCGAAACGCATGAATCTTGCGTATTTGCATAAAATAAAGGGTTTTTGATTTCATAATACAGGCTGTAACGCCTACAGCGAGCGCAAAAATCAAATGTTCGATTTCGCTATACAGCGACTTTGGATTCGTTTGGAGCTCGTTTGGCTGCTCGAAACGCATTAATCTTGCGTATTTGCATGAAATGAAGGGTTTTTGATCTCATATTACGAGCTAGAACGCCTACAGCGAGCGCAAAATTCAAATGCTCAATTTCGGTATAAAGCGATTTTGCATTCGTTTGGCTGCTCGAAACGCATGAATCTTGTGTATTTGCATAAAATAAAGTGTTTTTGATCTCATAATACGAGCTGGAACGCCTACAGCGAGCGCAAAAATCAAATGTTCAATTTCGATATAAAGCGACTTTGCATTCGTTTGGGGCGCGTTTGACTGCTCGAAACGCATGAATCTTGCGTATTTGCATAAAATAAAGGGTTTTTGATTTCATAATACAGGCTGTAACGCCTACAGCGAGCGCAAAACTCAAATGTTCGATTTCGCTATATAGCGACTTTGCATTCGTTTGGGGTTCGTTTGGCTGCTCAAAACGCATGAATCTTGCGGATTTGCATGAAATGAAGTGTTTTTGATCTCGTAATACGAGCTGGAACGCCTACAGCGAGCACAAAACTCAAATGATCGATTTCGGTATAAAGCAATTTTGCATTCGTTTGGGGCTCGTTTGGCTGCTCAAAACGCATGAATATTGCGTATTTGCATAAAATAAACGGTTTTCGATTCCATAATACGAGCTGGAACGCCTACAGCGAGCACGAAACTCTAATGATCGATTTCGGTATAAAGCGATTTTGCATCCGTTTGGGGCTCGTTTGGCTGCTCGAAACGCATGAATCTTGTGTATTTGCATGAAATGAAGGGTTTTTGATCTCATAATACGAGCTGGAACGCCTACAGCGAGCGCAAAAATCAAATGTTCAATTTCGATATAAAGCGACTTTGCATTCGTTTGGGGCGCGTTTGACTGCTCGAAACGCATGAATCTTGCGTATTTGCATAAAATAAAGGGTTTTTGATTTCATAATACTGGTTGTAACGCCTACAGCGAGCGCAAAACTTAAATGCTCGATTTCGCTATACAGCGACTTTGGATTCGATTGGAGCTCGTTTGGCTGCTAGAAACGCATTAATCTTGCGTATTTGCATAAAATAAAGGGTTTTTGATTTCATAATACAGGCTGTAACGCCTACAGCGAGCGTAAAACTTAAATGCTCGATTTCGCTATACAGCGACTTTGGATTCGTTTGGAGCTCGTTTGGCTGCTAGAAACGCATTCATCTTGCGTATTTGCATGAAATGAAGGGTTTTTGATCTCATAATACGAGCTGGAACGCCTACAGCGAGCGCAAAACTCAAATGCTCAATTTCGATATAAAGCAACTTTGCATTCGTTTGGGGCGCGTTTGGCTGCTCGACACGCATTAATCTTGCGTATGTGCATGAAATGAAGGGTTTTTGATCTCATAATACGAGCTGGAACGCCTACAGCGAGCGCACAACTCAAATGTTCAATTTCGCTATACAGCGACTTTGCATTCGTTTGGGCCTCGTTAGGCTGCTCAAAACGCATGGAGCTTGCGGATTTGCATAAAATAAAGTGTTTTTGATCTCATAATACGAGCTGGAACGCCTACAGCGAGCGCAAAAATCAAATGTTCAATTTCGATATAAAGCGACTTTGCATTCGTTTGGGGCGCGTTTGACTGCTCGAAACGCATGAATCTTGCGTATTTGCATAAAATAAAGCGTTTTTGATTTCATAATACAGGTTGTAACGCCTACAGCGAGCGCAAAACTTAAATGCTCGATTTCGCTATACAGCGACTTTGGATTCGTTTGGAGCTCGTTTGGCTGCTAGAAACGCATTCATCTTGCGTATTTGCATGAAATGAAGGGTTTTTGATCTCATAATACGAGCTGGAACGCCTACAGCGAGCGCAAAACTCAAATGCTCAATTTCGATATAAAGCAACTTTGCATTCGTTTGGGGCGCGTTTGGCTGCTCGACACGCATTAATCTTGCGTATGTGCATGAAATGAAGGGTTTTTGATCTCATAATACGAGCTGGAACGCCTACAGCGAGCGCACAACTCAAATGGTCGATTTCGCTATACAGCGACTTTGGATTCGTTTGGAGCTCGTTTGGCTGCTCGAAAAGCATTAATCTTGCGTATTTGCATGAAATAAAGGGTTTTTGATCTCATAATACGAGCTAGAACGCATACCGCGAGCGCAAAACTCAAATGTTCGATTTCGCTATATAGCGACTTTGCATTCGTTTGGGGCTCGTTTGGCTGCTCAAAACGCATGAATCTTGCGGATTTGCATGAAATGAAGTGTTTTTGATCTCATAATACGAGCTGGAACGCCTACAGCGAGCACAAAACTCAAATGATCGATTTCGTTATAAAGCAATTTTGCATTCGTTTGGGGCTCGTTTGGCTGCTCAAAACGCATGAATATTGCGTATTTGCATAAAATGAAGGGTTTTTGATCTCATAATACGAGCTGGAACGCCTACAGCGAGCGCAAAACTCAAATGCTCGATTTCGGTATAAAGCGATTTTGCATCCGTTTGGGGTTCGTTTGGCTGCTCGAAACGCATGAATCTTGTGTATTTGCATAAAATAAAGTGTTTTTGATCTCATAATACGAACTGGAACGCCTACAGCGAGCGCAAAAATCAAATGTTCAATTTCGATATAAAGCGACTTTGCATTCGTTTGGGGCGCGTTTGACTGCTCGAAACGCATGAATCTTGCGTATTTGCATAAGATAAAGGGTTTTTGATTTCATAATACAGGCTGTAACGCCTACAGCGAGCGCAAAACTCAAATGCTCGATTTCGCTATACAGCGACTTTGGATTCGTTTGGAGCTCGTTTGGCTGCTCGAAACGCATTAATCTTGCGTATTTGCATGAAATGAAGGGTTTTTGATCTCATAATACGAGCTGGAACGCCTACAGCGAGCGCACAACTCAAATGTTCAAATTCGATATAAAGCAATTTTGCTTTCGTTTGGGGCGCGTTTGGCTGCTCGAAACGCATGAATCTTTCGTATTTGCATAAAATGATAGGTTTTTAATTTCGTAATAGGAGCTGGAACGCCTACAGCGAGCGCAAAACTCAAATGTTCAATTTCGCTATACAGCGACTTTGAATTCGTTTGGGCCTCGTTAGGCTGCTCAAAACGCATGGATCTTGCGGATTTGCATAAAATGAAGTCTTTTTGATCTCATAATACGAGTTGGAACGCCTACAGCGAGCGCAAAACTCAAATGCTCAATTTCGGTATAAAGCGATTTTGCATCCGTTTGGGGCTCGTTTGGCTGCTCGAAACGCATGAATCTTGTGTATTTGCATAAAATAAAGTGTTTTTGATCTCATAATACGAGCTGGAACGCCTACAGCGAGCGCAAAAGTCAAATGTTCAATTTCGATATAAAGCGACTTTGCATTCGTTTGGGGCGCGTTTGGCTGCTCGAAACGCATTAATCTTGCGTATGTGCATGAAATGAAGGGTTTTTGATCTCATAATACGAGCTGGAAAGCCTACAGCGAGCGCACAACTCAAATGCTCGATTTCGCTATACAGCGACTTTGGATTCGTTTGGAGCTCGTTTGGCTGCTCGAAACGCATTAATCTTGCGTATTTGCATGAAATGATGGGTTTTTGATCTCATATTACGAGCTAGAACGCCTACAGCGAGCGCAAAATTCAAATGTTCAATTTCGCTATACAGCGACTTTGCATTCGTTTGGGCCTCGTTAGGCTGCTCAAAACGCATGGGTCTTGCGGATTTGCATGAAATGGAGTGTTTTTGATCTCATAATACGAGCTGGAACGCCTACAGCGAGCGCAAAACTCAAATGTTCAATTTCGATATAAAGTAACTTTGCATTCGTTTGGGGCGCGTTTGGCTGCTCGAAACGCATGAATCTTTCGTATTTGCATAAAATGATAGGTTTTTAATTTCGTAATAGGAGCTGGAACGCCTACAGCGAGCGCAAAACTCAAATGTTCGATTTCGCTATACAGCGACTTGGCATTCGTTTGGGGCGCGTTTGGCTGCCCGAAACGCATTAATCTTGCGTATGTGCATGAAATGAAGGGTTTTTGATCTCATAATACGAGCTGGAACGCCTACAGCGAGCGCACAACTCAAATGTTCAATTTCGCTATACAGCGACTTTGCATTCGTTTGGGCCTCGTTAGGCTGCTCAAAACGCATGGAGCTTGCGGATTTGCATAAAATAAAGTGTTTTTGATCTCATAATACGAGCTGGAACGCCTACAGCGAGCGCAAAAATCAAATGTTCAATTTCGATATAAAGCGACTTTGCATTCGTTTGGGGCGCGTTTGACTGCTCGAAACGCATGAATCTTGCGTATTTGCATAAAATAAAGCGTTTTTGATTTCATAATACAGGTTGTAACGCCTACAGCGAGCGCAAAACTTAAATGCTCGATTTCGCTATACAGCGACTTTGGATTCGTTTGGAGCTCGTTTGGCTGCTAGAAACGCATTCATCTTGCGTATTTGCATGAAATGAAGGGTTTTTGATCTCATAATACGAGCTGGAACGCCTACAGCGAGCGCAAAACTCAAATGCTCAATTTCGATATAAAGCAACTTTGCATTCGTTTGGGGCGCGTTTGGCTGCTCGACACGCATTAATCTTGCGTATGTGCATGAAATGAAGGGTTTTTGATCTCATAATACGAGCTGGAACGCCTACAGCGAGCGCACAACTCAAATGGTCGATTTCGCTATACAGCGACTTTGCATTCGTTTGGGGCGCGTTTGACTGCTCGAAACGCATGAATCTTGCGTATTTGCATAAGATAAAGGGTTTTTGATTTCATAATACAGGCTGTAACGCCTACAGCGAGCGCAAAACTCAAATGCTCGATTTCGCTATACAGCGACTTTGGATTCGTTTGGAGCTCGTTTGGCTGCTCGAAACGCATTAATCTTGCGTATTTGCATGAAATGAAGGGTTTTTGATCTCATAATACGAGCTGGAACGCCTACAGCGAGCGCACAACTCAAATGTTCAAATTCGATATAAAGCAACTTTGCTTTCGTTTGGGGCGCGTTTGGCTGCTCGAAACGCATGAATCTTTCGTATTTGCATAAAATGATAGGTTTTTAATTTCGTAATAAGAGCTGGAACGCCTACAGCGAGCGCAAAACTCAAATGTTCAATTTCGCTATACAGCGACTTTGCATTCGTTTGGGCCTCGTTAGGCTGCTCAAAACGCATGGGTCTTGGGGATTTGCATGAAATGGAGTGTTTTTGATCTCATAATACGAGCTGGAACGCCTACAGCGAGCGCAAAACTCAAATGTTCAATTTCGATATAAAGCAACTTTGCATTCGTTTGGGGCGCGTTTGGCTGCTCGAAACGCATGAATCTTTCGTATTTGCATAAAATGATAGGTTTTTAATTTCGTAATAGGAGCTGGAACGCCTACAGCGAGCGCAAAACTCAAATGTTCAATTTCGCTATACAGCGACTTTGCATTCGTTTGGGCTTCGTTAGGCTGCTCAAAACGCATGGATCTTGCGGATTTGCATGAAATGAAGTGTTTTTGATCTCATAATACGAGTTGGATGGAACGCCTACAGCGAGCGCAAAACTCAAATGCTCAATTTCGGTATAAAGCGATTTTGCATCCGTTTGGGGCTCGTTTGGCTGCTCGAAACGCATGAATCTTGTGTATTTGCATAAAATAAAGTGTTTTTGATCTCATAATACGAGCTGGAACGCCTACAGCGAGCGCAAAAATCAAATGTTCAATTTCGATATAAAGCGACTTTGCATTCGTTTGGGGCGCGTTTGGCTGCTCGAAACGCATTAATCTTGCGTATGTGCATGAAATGAAGGGTTTTTGATCTCATAATACGAGCTGGAAAGCCTACAGCGAGCGCACAACTCAAATGCTCGATTTCGCTATACAGCGACTTTGGATTCGTTTGGAGCTTGTTTGGCTGCTCGAAACGCATTAATCTTGCGTATTTGCATGAAATGATGGGTTTTTGATCTCATATTACGAGCTAGAACGCCTACAGCGAGCGCAAAATTCAAATGCTCAATTTCGGTATAAAGCGATTTTGCATCCGTTTGGGGCGCGTTTGACTGCTCGAAACGCATGAATCTTGCGTATTTGCATAAAATAAAGGGTTTTTGATTTCATAATACAGGCTGTAACGCCTACAGCGAGCGCAAAAATCAAATGTTCGATTTCGCTATATAGCGACTTTGCATTCGTTTGGGGTTCGTTTGGCTGCTCAAAACGCATGAATCTTGCGGATTTGCATGAAATGAAGTGTTTTTGATCTCATAATACGAGCTGGAACGCCTACAGCGAGCACAAAACTCAAATGATCGATTTCGGTATAAAGCAATTTTGCATTCGTTTGGGGCTCGTTTGGCTGCTCAAAACGCATGAATATTGCGTATTTGCATAAAATGAAGTGTTTTTGATCTCATAATACGAGCTGGAACGCCTACAGCGAGCGAAAAACTCAAATGCTCGATTTCGCTATAAAGCGACTTTGCATTCGTTTGGGGCTCGTTTGGCTGCTCGAAACACATGAACCTTGCGTACTTGCATAAAATAAACGGTTTTCGATTCCATAATACGAGCTGGAACGCCTACAGCGAGAACAAAACTCTAATGATCGATTTCGGTATAAAGCGATTTTGCATCCGTTTGGGGCTCGTTTGGCTGCTCGAAACGCATGAATCTTGTGTATTTGCATGAAATGACGGGTTTTTGATCTCATAATACGAGCTGGAACGCCTACAGCGAGCGCACAACTCAAATGTTCGATTTCGCTATATAGCGACTTTGGATTCGTTTGGAGCTCGTTTGGCTGCTCGAAACGCATTAATCTTGCGTATTTGCATGAAATGAAGGGTTTTTGATCTCATAATACGAGCTGGAACGCCTACAGCGAGCGCAAAACTCAAATGCTCGATTTCGGTATAAAGCGATTTTGCATCCGTTTGGGGCTCGTTTGGCTGCTCGAAACGCATGAATCTTGTGTATTTGCATAAAGTAAAGTGTTTTTGATCTCATAATACGAACTGGAACGCCTACAGCGAGCGCAAAAGTCAAATGTTCAATTTCGATATAAAGCGACTTTGCATTCGTTTGGGGCGCGTTTGGCTGCTCGAAACGCATTAATCTTGCGGATTTGCATGAAATAAAGGGTTTTTGATTTCATAATACAGGCTGTAACGCCTACAGCGAGCGCAAAACTCAAATGTTCGATTTCGCTATATAGCGACTTTGCATTCGTTTGGGGTTCGTTTGGCTGCTCAAAACGCATGAATCTTGCGGATTTGCATGAAATGAAGTGTTTTTGATCTCATAATACGAGCTGGAACGCCTACAGCGAGCACAAAACTCAAATGATCGATTTCGGTATAAAGCAATTTTGCATTCGTTTGGGGCTCGTTTGGCTGCTCAAAACGCATGAATATTGCGTATTTGCATAAAATGAAGTGTTTTTGATCTCATAATACGAGCTGGAACGCCTACAGCGAGCGAAAAACTCAAATGCTCGATTTCGCTATAAAGCGACTTTGCATTCGTTTGGGGCTCGTTTGGCTGCTCGAAACACATGAACCTTGCGTACTTGCATAAAATAAACGGTTTTCGATTCCATAATACGAGCTGGAACGCCTACAGCGAGAACAAAACTCTAATGATCGATTTCGGTATAAAGCGATTTTGCATCCGTTTGGGGCTCGTTTGGCTGCTCGAAACGCATGAATCTTGTGTATTTGCATGAAATGACGGGTTTTTGATCTCATAATACGAGCTGGAACGCCTACAGCGAGCGCACAACTCAAATGTTCGATTTCGCTATATAGCGACTTTGGATTCGTTTGGAGCTCGTTTGGCTGCTCGAAACGCATTAATCTTGCGTATTTGCATGAAATGAAGGGTTTTTGATCTCATAATACGAGCTGGAACGCCTACAGCGAGCGCAAAACTCAAATGCTCGATTTCGGTATAAAGCGATTTTGCATCCGTTTGGGGCTCGTTTGGCTGCTCGAAACGCATGAATCTTGTGTATTTGCATAAAGTAAAGTGTTTTTGATCTCATAATACGAACTGGAACGCCTACAGCGAGCGCAAAAGTCAAATGTTCAATTTCGATATAAAGCGACTTTGCATTCGTTTGGGGCGCGTTTGGCTGCTCGAAACGCATTAATCTTGCGGATTTGCATGAAATGAAGTGTTTTTGATCTCATAATACGAGCTGGAACGCCTACAGCGAGCACAAAACTCAAATGATCGATTTCGGTATAAAGCAATTTTGCATTCGTTTGGGGCTCGTTTGGCTGCTCAAAACGCATGAATATTGCGTATTTGCATAAAATGAAGTGTTTTTGATCTCATAATACGAGCTGGAACGCCTACAGCGAGCGAAAAACTCAAATGCTCGATTTCGCTATAAAGCGACTTTGCATTCGTTTGGGGCTCGTTTGGCTGCTCGAAACACATGAACCTTGCGTACTTGCATAAAATAAACGGTTTTCGATTCCATAATACGAGCTGGAACGCCTACAGCGAGCACGAAACTCTAATGATCGATTTCGTTATAAAGCGATTTTGCATCCGTTTGGGGCTCGTTTGGTTGCTCGAAACGCATGAATCTTGTGTATTTGCATGAAATGAAGGGTTTTTGATCTCATAATACGAGCTGGACCGCCTACAGCGAGCGCAAAAATCAAATGTTCAATTTCGATATAAAGCGACTTTGCATTCGTTTGGGGCGCGTTTGACTGCTCGAAACGCATGAATCTTGCGTATTTGCATAAAATAAAGGGTTTTTGATTTCATAATACTGGTTGTAACGCCTACAGCGAGCGCAAAACGTAAATGCTCGATTTCGCTATACAGCGACTTTGGATTCGTTTGGAGCTCGTTTGGCTGCTAGAAACGCATTAATCTTGCGTATTTGCATAAAATAAAGGGTTTTTGATTTCATAATACAGGCTGTAACGCCTACAGCGAGCGTAAAACTCAAATGCTCGATTTCGCTATACAGCGACTTTGGATTCGTTTGGAGCTCGTTTGGCTGCTAGAAACGCATTAATCTTGCGTATTTGCATGAAATGAAGGGTTTTTGATCTCATAATACGAGCTGGAACGCCTACAGCGAGCGCAAAACTCAAATGCTCAATTTCGATATAAAGCAACTTTGCATTCGTTTGGGGCGCGTTTGGCTGCTCGACACGCATTAATCTTGCGTATGTACATGAAATGAAGGGTTTTTGATCTCATAATACGAGCTGGAACGCCTACAGCGAGCGCACAACTCAAATGTTCAATTTCGCTATACAGCGACTTTGCATTCGTTTGGGCCTCGTTAGGCTGCTCAAAACGCATGGAGCTTGCGGATTTGCATAAAATAAAGTGTTTTTGATCTCATAATACGAGCTGGAACGCCTACAGCGAGCGCAAAAATCAAATGTTCAATTTCGATATAAAGCGACTTTGCATTCGTTTGGGGCGCGTTTGACTGCTCGAAACGCATGAATCTTGCGTATTTGCATAAAATAAAGCGTTTTTGATTTCATAATACAGGTTGTAACGCCTACAGCGAGCGCAAAACTTAAATGCTCGATTTCGCTATACAGCGACTTTGGATTCGTTTGGAGCTCGTTTGGCTGCTAGAAACGCATTCATCTTGCGTATTTGCATGAAATGAAGGTTTTTTGATCTCATAATACGAGCTGGAACGCCTACAGCGAGCGCAAAACTCAAATGCTCAATTTCGATATAAAGCAACTTTGCATTCGTTTGGGGCGCGTTTGGCTGCTCGACACGCATTAATCTTGCGTATGTGCATGAAATGAAGGGTTTTTGATCTCATAATACGAGCTGGAACGCCTACAGCGAGCGCACAACTCAAATGGTCAATTTCGCTATACAGCGACTTTGGATTCGTTTGGAGCTCGTTTGGCTGCTCGAAAAGCATTAATCTTGCGTATTTGCATGAAATAAAGGGTTTTTGATCTCATAATACGAGCTAGAACGCCTACAGCGAGCGCAAAACTCAAATGCTCGATTTCGGTATAAAGCGATTTTGCATCCGTTTGGGGCTCGTTTGGCTGCTCGAAACGCATGAATCTTGTGTATTTGCATAAAATTAAGTGTTTTTGATCTCATAATACGAGCTGGAACGCCTACAGCGAGCGCAAAAATCAAATGTTCAATTTCGATATAAAGCGACTTTGCATTCGTTTGGGGCGCGTTTGACTGCTCGAAACGCATGAATCTTGCGTATTTGCATAAGATAAAGGGTTTTTGATTTCATAATACAGGCTGTAACGCCTACAGCGAGCGCAAAACTCAAATGCTCGATTTCGCTATACAGCGACTTTGGATTCGTTTGGAGCTCGTTTGGCTGCTCGAAACGCATTAATCTTGCGTACTTGCATAAAATAAACGGTTTTCGATTCCATAATACGAGCTGGAACGCCTACAGCGAGCACAAAACTGTAATGATCGATACCGGTATAAAGCGATTTTGCATCCGTTTGGGGCTCGTTTGGCTGCTCGAAACGCATGAATCTTGCGTATTTGCATAAAATAAACGGTTTTTGATTTCATAATACGAACTGGAACGCCTACAGCGAGCGCAAAAATCAAATGTTCAATTTCGATATAAAGCGACTTTGCATTCGTTTGGGGCGCGTTTGACTGCTCGAAACGCATGAATCTTGCGTATTTGCATAAGATAAAGGGTTTTTGATTTCATAATACAGGCTGTAACGCCTACAGCGAGCGCAAAACTCAAATGCTCGATTTCGCTATACAGCGACTTTGGATTCGTTTGGAGCTCGTTTGGCTGCTCGAAACGCATTAATCTTGCGTATTTGCATGAAATGAAGGGTTTTTGATCTCATAATACGAGCTGGAACGCCTACAGCGAGCGCAAAACTCAAATGCTCAATTTCGATATAAAGCAACTTTGCATTCGTTTGGGGCGCGTTTGGCTGCTCGACACGCATTAATCTTGCGTATGTGCATGAAATGAAGGGTTTTTGATCTCATAATACGAGCTGGAACGCCTACAGCGAGCGCACAACTCAAATGGTCGATTTCGCTATACAGCGACTTTGGATTCGTTTGGAGCTCGTTTGGCTGCTCGAAAAGCATTAATCTTGCGTATTTGCATGAAATAAAGGGTTTTTGATCTCATAATACGAGCTAGAACGCCTACAGCGAGCGCAAAACTCAAATGCTCGATTTCGGTATAAAGCGATTTTGCATCCGTTTGGGGCTCGTTTGGCTGCTCGAAACGCATGAATCTTGTGTATTTGCATAAAATTAACTGTTTTTGATCTCATAATACGAGCTGGAACGCCTACAGCGAGCGCAAAAATCAAATGTTCAATTTCGATATAAAGCGACTTTGCATTCGTTTGGGGCGCGTTTGACTGCTCGAAACGCATGAATCTTGCGTATTTGCATAAGATAAAGGGTTTTTGATTTCATAATACAGGCTGTAACGCCTACAGCGAGCGCAAAACTCAAATGCTCGATTTCGCTATACAGCGACTTTGGATTCGTTTGGAGCTCGTTTGGCTGCTCGAAACGCATTAATCTTGCGTACTTGCATAAAATAAACGGTTTTCGATTCCATAATACGAGCTGGAACGCCTACAGCGAGCACAAAACTGTAATGATCGATACCGGTATAAAGCGATTTTGCATCCGTTTGGGGCTCGTTTGGCTGCTCGAAACGCATGAATCTTGCGTATTTGCATAAAATAAACGGTTTTTGATTTCATAATACGAACTGGAACGCCTACAGCGAGCGCAAAAATCAAATGTTCAATTTCGATATAAAGCGACTTTGCATTCGTTTGGGGCGCGTTTGACTGCTCGAAACGCATGAATCTTGCGTATTTGCATAAGATAAAGGGTTTTTGATTTCATAATACAGGCTGTAACGCCTACAGCGAGCGCAAAACTCAAATGCTCGATTTCGCTATACAGCGACTTTGGATTCGTTTGGAGCTCGTTTGGCTGCTCGAAACGCATTAATCTTGCGTATTTGCATGAAATGAAAGGTTTTTGATCTCATAATACGAGCTGGAACGCCTACAGCGAGCGCAAAACTCAAATGTTCAATTTCGCTATACAGCGACTTTGGATTCGTTTGGAGCTCGTTTGGCTGCTCGAAACGCATTAATCTTGCGTATTTGCATGAAATGAAGTGTTTTTGATCTCATAATACGAGTTGGAACGCCTACAGCGAGCGCAAAACTCAAATGTTCGATTTCGCTATACAGCGACTTTGGATTCGTTTAGAGCTCGTTTGGGTGCTCAAAACGCATGAATCTAGCGTATTTCCATAAAATTAAGTGTTCTTGATCTCATAATACGAGCTGGAACGCCTACAGCGAGCGCAAAACTCAAATGATCAATTTCGATACAAAGCAACTTTGCATTCGTTTGGGGCAGATATAGCTGCTCGAAACGCATGAGTCTTGCGTATTTGCATAAAATAAAGGGTTATTGATGTCATAATACGAGCCGGAACGCATACCGCGAGCGCAAAACTCAAATGTTCGATTTCGCTATATAGCGACTTTGCATTCGTTTGGGGCTCGTTTGGCTGCTCAAAACGCATGAATCTTGCGGATTTGCATGAAATGAAGTGTTTTTGATCTCATAATACGAGCTGGAACGCCTACAGCGAGCACAAAACTCAAATGATCGATTTCGTTATAAAGCAATTTTGCATTCGTTTGGGGCTCGTTTGGCTGCTCAAAACGCATGAATATTGCGTATTTGCATGAAATGAAGGGTTTTTGATTTCATAATACGAGCTGGAACGCCTACAGCGAGCGCACAACTCAAATGGTCGATTTCGCTATACAGCGACTTTGGATTCGTTTGGAGCTCGTTTGGCTGCTCGAAACGCATTAATCTTGCGTATTTGCATGAAATGAAGTGTTTTTGATCTCATAATACGAGTTGGAACGCCTACAGCGAGCGCAAAACTCAAATGTTCGATTTCGCTATACAGCAACTTTGGATTCGTTTAGAGCTCGTTTGGCTGCTCAAAACGCATGAATCTTGCGGATTTGCATGAAATGAAGTGTTTTTGATCTCATAATACGAGCTGGAACGCCTACAGCGAGCACAAAACTCAAATGATCGATTTCGTTATAAAGCAATTTTGCATTCGTTTGGGGCTCGTTTGGCTGCTCAAAACGCATGTATATTGCGTATTTGCATAAAATGAAGTGTTTTTGATCTCATAATACGAGCTGGAACGCCTACAGCGAGCGAAAAACTCAAATGCTCGATTTCGCTATAAAGTGACTTTGCATTCGTTTGGGGCTCGTTTGGCTGCTCGAAACACATGAACCTTGCGTACTTGCATAAAATAGCGGTTTTCGATTCCATAATACGAGCTGGAACGCCTACAGCGAACACAAAACTCTAATGATCGATTTCGGTATAAAGCGATTTTGCATCCGTTTGGGGCTCGTTTGGCTGCTCGAAACGCATGAATCTTGTGTATTTGCATAAAATAAAGTGTTTTTGATCTCATAATACGAGCTGGAACGCCTACAGCGAGCGCAAAAATCAAATGTTCAATTTCGATATAAAGCGACTTTGCATTCGTTTGGGGCGCGTTTGACTGCTCGAAACGCATGAATCTTGCGTATTTGCATAAGATAAAGGGTTTTTGATTTCATAATACTGGTTGTAACGCCTACAGCGAGCGCAAAACGTAAATGCTCGATTTCGCTATACAGCGACTTTGGATTCGTTTGGAGCTCGTTTGGCTGCTAGAAACGCATTAATCTTGCGTATTTGCATAAAATAAAGGGTTTTTGATTTCATAATACAGGCTGTAACGCCTACAGCGAGCGTAAAACTCAAATGCTCCATTTCGCTATACAGCGACTTTGGATTCGTTTGGAGCTCGTTTGGCTGCTAGAAACGCATTAATCTTGCGTATTTGCATGAAATGAAGGGTTTTTGATCTCATAATACGAGCTGGAAAGCCTACAGCGAGCGCAAAACTCAAATGTTCAATTTCGCTATACAGCGACTTTGCATTCGTTTGGGCCTCGTTAGGCTGCTCAAAACGCATGGATCTTGCGGATTTGCATAAAATAAAGTGTTTTTGATCTCATAATACGAGCTGGAACGCCTACAGCGAGCGCAAAAATCAAATGTTCAATTTCGATATAAAGCGACTTTGCATTCGTTTGGGGCGCGTTTGACTGCTCGAAACGCATGAATCTTGCGTATTTGCATAAAATAAAGCGTTTTTGATTTCATAATACAGGTTGTAACGCCTACAGCGAGCGCAAAACTTAAATGCTCGATTTCGCTATACAGCGACTTTGGATTCGTTTGGAGCTCGTTTGGCTGCTAGAAACGCATTCATCTTGCGTATTTGCATGAAATGAAGGGTTTTTGATCTCATAATACGAGCTGGAACGCCTACAGCGAGCGCAAAACTCAAATGCTCAATTTCGATATAAAGCAACTTTGCATTCGTTTGGGGCGCGTTTGGCTGCTCGACACGCATTAATCTTGCGTATGTGCATGAAATGAAGGGTTTTTGATCTCATAATACGAGCTGGAACGCCTACAGCGAGCACAAAACTCAAATGATCGATTTCGTTATAAAGCAATTTTGCATTCGTTTGGGGCTCGTTTGGCTGCTCAAAACGCATGAATATTGCGTATTTGCATGAAATGAAGGGTTTTTGATTTCATAATACGAGCTGGAACGCCTACAGCGAGCGCACAACTCAAATGGTCGATTTCGCTATACAGCGACTTTGGATTCGTTTGGAGCTCGTTTGGGTGCTCGAAACGCATTAATCTTGCGTATTTGCATGAAATGAAGTGTTTTTGATCTCATAATACGAGTTGGAACGCCTACAGCGAGCGCAAAACTCAAATGTTCGATTTCGCTATACAGCAACTTTGGATTCGTTTAGAGCTCGTTTGGCTGCTCAAAACGCATGAATCTTGCGGATTTGCATGAAATGAAGTGTTTTTGATCTCATAATACGAGCTGGAACGCCTACAGCGAGCACAAAACTCAAATGATCGATTTCGTTATAAAGCAATTTTGCATTCGTTTGGGGCTCGTTTGGCTGCTCAAAACGCATGTATATTGCGTATTTGCATAAAATGAAGTGTTTTTGATCTCATAATACGAGCTGGAACGCCTACAGCGAGCGAAAAACTCAAATGCTCGATTTCGCTATAAAGTGACTTTGCATTCGTTTGGGGCTCGTTTGGCTGCTCGAAACACATGAACCTTGCGTACTTGCATAAAATAGCGGTTTTCGATTCCATAATACGAGCTGGAACGCCTACAGCGAACACAAAACTCTAATGATCGATTTCGGTATAAAGCGATTTTGCATCCGTTTGGGGCTCGTTTGGCTGCTCGAAACGCATGAATCTTGTGTATTTGCATAAAATAAAGTGTTTTTGATCTCATAATACGAGCTGGAACGCCTACAGCGAGCGCAAAAATCAAATGTTCAATTTCGATATAAAGCGACTTTGCATTCGTTTGGGGCGCGTTTGACTGCTCGAAACGCATGAATCTTGCGTATTTGCATAAGATAAAGGGTTTTTGATTTCATAATACTGGTTGTAACGCCTACAGCGAGCGCAAAACGTAAATGCTCGATTTCGCTATACAGCGACTTTGGATTCGTTTGGAGCTCGTTTGGCTGCTAGAAACGCATTAATCTTGCGTATTTGCATAAAATAAAGGGTTTTTGATTTCATAATACAGGCTGTAACGCCTACAGCGAGCGTAAAACTCAAATGCTCCATTTCGCTATACAGCGACTTTGGATTCGTTTGGAGCTCGTTTGGCTGCTAGAAACGCATTAATCTTGCGTATTTGCATGAAATGAAGGGTTTTTGATCTCATAATACGAGCTGGAACGCCTACAGCGAGCGCAAAACTCAAATGCTCGATTTTGCTATACAGCGACTTTGCATTCGATTGGGGCGCGTTTGGCTGCCCGAAACGCATTAATCTTGCGTATTTGCATAAAAAGAAGTGTTTTTGATCTCATAATACGAGCTGGAAAGCCTACAGCGAGCGCAAAACTCAAATGTTCAATTTCGCTATACAGCGACTTTGCATTCGTTTGGGCCTCGTTAGGCTGCTCAAAACGCATGGATCTTGCGGATTTGCATAAAATAAAGTGTTTTTGATCTCATAATACGAGCTGGAACGCCTACAGCGAGCGCAAAAATCAAATGTTCAATTTCGATATAAAGCGACTTTGCATTCGTTTGGGGCGCGTTTGACTGCTCGAAACGCATGAATCTTGCGTATTTGCATAAAATAAAGCGTTTTTGATTTCATAATACAGGTTGTAACGCCTACAGCGAGCGCAAAACTTAAATGCTCGATTTCGCTATACAGCGACTTTGGATTCGTTTGGAGCTCGTTTGGCTGCTCGAAACGCATTAATCTTGCGTATTTGCATAAAATAAAGGGTTTTTGATTTCATAATACAGGCTGTAACGCCTACAGCGAGCGTAAAACTCAAATGCTCGATTTCGCTATACAGCGACTTTGGATTCGTTTGGAGCTCGTTTGGCTGCTAGAAACGCATTAATCTTGCGTATTTGCATGAAATGAAGGGTTTTTGATCTCATAATACGAGCTGGAACGCCTACAGCGAGCGCAAAACTCAAATGCTCGATTTCGGTATAAAGCGATTTTGCATCCGTTTGGGGCTCGTTTGGCTGCTCGAAACGCATGAATCTTGTGTATTTGCATAAAATAAAGTGTTTTTGATCTCATAATACGAGCTGGAACGCCTACAGCGAGCGCAAAAATCAAATGTTCAATTTCGATATAAAGCGACTTTGCATTCGTTTGGGGCGCGTTTGACTGCTCGAAACGCATGAATCTTGCGTATTTGCATAAAATAAAGCGTTTTTGATTTCATAATACAGGTTGTAACGCCTACAGCGAGCGCAAAACTTAAATGCTCGATTTCGCTATACAGCGACTTTGGATTCGTTTGGAGCTCGTCTGGCTGCTAGAAACGCATTCATCTTGCGTATTTGTATGAAATGAAGGGTTTTTGATCTCATAATACGAGCTGGAACGCCTACAGCGAGCGCAAAACTCAAATGCTCAATTTCGATATAAAGCAACTTTGCATTCGTTTGGGGCGCGTTTGGCTGCTCGACACGCATTAATCTTGCGTATGTGCATGAAATGAAGGGTTTTTGATCTCATAATACGAGCTGGAACGCCTACAGCGAGCGCACAACTCAAATGGTCGATTTCGCTATACAGCGACTTTGGATTCGTTTGGAGCTCGTTTGGCTGCTCGAAAAGCATTAATCTTGCGTATTTGCATGAAATAAAGGGTTTTTGATCTCATAATACGAGCTAGAACGCCTACAGCGAGCGCAAAACTCAAATGATCGATTTCGTTATAAAGCAATTTTGCATTCGTTTGGGGCTCGTTTGGCTGCTCAAAACGCATGAATATTGCGTATTTGCATAAAATGAAGGGTTTTTGATCTCATAATACGAGCTGGAACGCCTACAGCGAGCGCAAAACTCAAATGCTCGATTTCGGTATAAAGCGATTTTGCATCCGTTTGGGGCTCGTTTGGCTGCTCGAAACGCATGAATCTTGTGTATTTGCATAAAATAAAGTGTTTTTGATCTCATAATACGAACTGGAACGCCTACAGCGAGCGCAAAAATCAAATGTTCAATTTCGATATAAAGCGACTTTGCATTCGTTTGGGGCGCGTTTGACTGCTCGAAACGCATGAATCTTGCGTATTTGCATAAGATAAAGGGTTTTTGATTTCATAATACAGGCTGTAACGCCTACAGCGAGCGCAAAACTCAAATGCTCGATTTCGCTATACAGCGACTTTGGATTCGTTTGGAGCTCGTTTGGCTGCTCGAAACGCATTAATCTTGCGTATTTGCATGAAATGAAGGGTTTTTGATCTCATAATACGAGCTGGAACGCCTACAGCGAGCGCACAACTCAAATGTTCAAATTCGATATAAAGCAACTTTGCTTTCGTTTGGGGCGCGTTTGGCTGCTCGAAACGCATGAATCTTTCGTATTTGCATAAAATGATAGGTTTTTAATTTCGTAATAGGAGCTGGAACGCCTACAGCGAGCGCAAAACTCAAATGTTCAATTTCGCTATACAGCGACTTTGCATTCGTTTGGGCCTCGTTAGGCTGCTCAAAACGCATGGGTCTTGCGGATTTGCATGAAATGGAGTGTTTTTGATCTCATAATACGAGCTGGAACGCCTACAGCGAGCGCAAAACTCAAATGTTCAATTTCGATATAAAGCAACTTTGCATTCGTTTGGGGCGCGTTTGGCTGCTCGAAACGCATGAATCTTTCGTATTTGCATAAAATGATAGGTTTTTAATTTCGTAATAGGAGCTGGAACGCCTACAGCGAGCGCAAAAATCAAATGTTCGATTTCGCTATACAGCGACTTGGCATTCGTTTGGGGCGCGTTTGGCTGCCCGAAACGCATTAATCTTGCGTATTTGCATAAAAAGAAGTGTTTTTGATCTCATAATACGAGCTGGAAAGCCTACAGCGAGCGCAAAAATCAAATGTTCAATTTCGATATAAAGCGACTTTGCATTCGTTTGGGGCGCGTTTGACTGCTCGAAACGCATGAATCTTGCGTATTTGCATAAAATAAAGCGTTTTTGATTTCATAATACAGGTTGTAACGCCTACAGCGAGCGCAAAACTTAAATGCTCGATTTCGCTATACAGCGACTTTGGATTCGTTTGGAGCTCGTTTGGCTGCTAGAAACGCATTCATCTTGCGTATTTGTATGAAATGAAGGGTTTTTGATCTCATAATACGAGCTGGAACGCCTACAGCGAGCGCAAAACTCAAATGCTCAATTTCGATATAAAGCAACTTTGCATTCGTTTGGGGCGCGTTTGGCTGCTCGACACGCATTAATCTTGCGTATGTGCATGAAATGAAGGGTTTTTGATCTCATAATACGAGCTAGAACGCCTACAGCGAGCGCAAAACTCAAATGCTCGATTTCGGTATAAAGCGATTTTGCATCCGTTTGGGGCTCGTTTGGCTGCTCGAAACGCATGAATCTTGTGTATTTGCATAAAATAAAGTGTTTTTGATCTCATAATACGAGCTGGAACGCCTACAGCGAGCGCAAAAATCAAATGTTCAATTTCGATATAAAGCGACTTTGCATTCGTTTGGGGCGCGTTTGACTGCTCGAAACGCATGAATCTTGCGTATTTGCATAAAATAAAGTGTTTTTGATTTCATAATACAGGCTGTAACGCCTACAGCGAGCGCAAAACTCAAATGTTCGATTTCGCTATATAGCGACTTTGCATTCGTTTGGGGTTCGTTTGGCTGCTCAAAACGCATGAATCTTGCGGATTTGCATGAAATGAAGTGTTTTTGATCTCATAATACGAACTGGAACGCCTACAGCGAGCGCAAAAGTCAAATGTTCAATTTCGATATAAAGCGACTTTGCATTCGTTTGGGGCGCGTTTGGCTGCTCGAAACGCATTAATCTTGCGGATTTGCATGAAATGAAGTGTTTTTGATCTCATAATACGAGCTGGAACGCCTACAGCGAGCACAAAACTCAAATGATCGATTTCGATGTAAAGCAATTTTGCATTCGTTTGGGGCTCGTTTGGCTGCTCAAAACGCATGAATATTGCGTATTTGCATAAAATGAAGTGTTTTTGATCTCATAATACGAGTTGGAACGCCTACAGCGAGCGAAAAACTCAAATGCTCGATTTCGCTATAAAGCGACTTTGCATTCGTTTGGGGCTCGTTTGGCTGCTCGAAACACATGAACCTTGCGTACTTGCATAAAATAAACGGTTTTCGATTCCATAATACGAGCTGGAACGCCTACAGCGAGCACAAAACTGTAATGATCGATACCGGTATAAAGCGATTTTGCATCCGTTTGGGGCTCGTTTGGCTGCTCGAAACGCATGAATCTTGTGTATTTGCATGAAATGAAGGGTTTTTGATCTCATAATACGAGCTGGAACGCCTACAGCGAGCGCGCAACTCAAATGTTCGATTTCGCTATATAGCGACTTTGGATTCGTTTGGAGCTCGTTTGGCTGCTCGAAACGCATTAATCTTGCGTATTTGCATAAAATAAAGGGTTTTTGATTTCATAATACAGGCTGTAACGCCTACAGCGAGCGTAAAACTCAAATGCTCGATTTCGCTATACAGCGACTTTGGATTCGTTTGGAGCTCGTTTGGCTGCTAGAAACGCATTAATCTTGCGTATTTGCATGAAATGAAGGGTTTTTGATCTCATAATACGAGCTGGAACGCCTACAGCGAGCGCAAAACTCAAATGCTCGATTTCGGTATAAAGCGATTTTGCATCCGTTTGGGGCTCGTTTGGCTGCTCGAAACGCATGAATCTTGTGTATTTGCATAAAATAAAGTGTTTTTGATCTCATAATACGAGCTGGAACGCCTACAGCGAGCGCAAAAATCAAATGTTCAATTTCGATATAAAGCGACTTTGCATTCGTTTGGGGCGCGTTTGACTGCTCGAAACGCATGAATCTTGCGTATTTGCATAAAATAAAGCGTTTTTGATTTCATAATACAGGTTGTAACGCCTACAGCGAGCGCAAAACTTAAATGCTCGATTTCGCTATACAGCGACTTTGGATTCGTTTGGAGCTCGTTTGGCTGCTAGAAACGCATTCATCTTGCGTATTTGTATGAAATGAAGGGTTTTTGATCTCATAATACGAGCTGGAACGCCTACAGCGAGCGCAAAACTCAAATGCTCAATTTCGATATAAAGCAACTTTGCATTCGTTTGGGGCGCGTTTGGCTGCTCGACACGCATTAATCTTGCGTATGTGCATGAAATGAAGGGTTTTTGATCTCATAATACGAGCTGGAACGCCTACAGCGAGCGCACAACTCAAATGGTCGATTTCGCTATACAGCGACTTTGGATTCGTTTGGAGCTCGTTTGGCTGCTCGAAAAGCATTAATCTTGCGTATTTGCATGAAATAAAGGGTTTTTGATCTCATAATACGAGCTAGAACGCCTACAGCGAGCGCAAAACTCAAATGATCGATTTCGTTATAAAGCAATTTTGCATTCGTTTGGGGCTCGTTTGGCTGCTCAAAACGCATGAATATTGCGTATTTGCATAAAATGAAGGGTTTTTGATCTCATAATACGAGCTGGAACGCCTACAGCGAGCGCAAAACTCAAATGCTCGATTTCGGTATAAAGCGATTTTGCATCCGTTTGGGGCTCGTTTGGCTGCTCGAAACGCATGAATCTTGTGTATTTGCATAAAATAAAGTGTTTTTGATCTCATAATACGAACTGGAACGCCTACAGCGAGCGCAAAAATCAAATGTTCAATTTCGATATAAAGCGACTTTGCATTCGTTTGGGGCGCGTTTGACTGCTCGAAACGCATGAATCTTGCGTATTTGCATAAGATAAAGGGTTTTTGATTTCATAATACAGGCTGTAACGCCTACAGCGAGCGCAAAACTCAAATGCTCGATTTCGCTATACAGCGACTTTGGATTCGTTTGGAGCTCGTTTGGCTGCTCGAAACGCATTAATCTTGCGTATTTGCATGAAATGAAGGGTTTTTGATCTCATAATACGAGCTGGAACGCCTACAGCGAGCGCACAACTCAAATGTTCAAATTCGATATAAAGCAACTTTGCTTTCGTTTGGGGCGCGTTTGGCTGCTCGAAACGCATGAATCTTTCGTATTTGCATAAAATGATAGGTTTTTAATTTCGTAATAGGAGCTGGAACGCCTACAGCGAGCGCAAAACTCAAATGTTCAATTTCGCTATACAGCGACTTTGCATTCGTTTGGGCCTCGTTAGGCTGCTCAAAACGCATGGGTCTTGCGGATTTGCATGAAATGGAGTGTTTTTGATCTCATAATACGAGCTGGAACGCCTACAGCGAGCGCAAAACTCAAATGTTCAATTTCGATATAAAGCAACTTTGCATTCGTTTGGGGCGCGTTTGGCTGCTCGAAACGCATGAATCTTTCGTATTTGCATAAAATGATAGGTTTTTAATTTCGTAATAGGAGCTGGAACGCCTACAGCGAGCGCAAAAATCAAATGTTCGATTTCGCTATACAGCGACTTGGCATTCGTTTGGGGCGCGTTTGGCTGCCCGAAACGCATTAATCTTGCGTATTTGCATAAAAAGAAGTGTTTTTGATCTCATAATACGAGCTGGAAAGCCTACAGCGAGCGCAAAAATCAAATGTTCAATTTCGATATAAAGCGACTTTGCATTCGTTTGGGGCGCGTTTGACTGCTCGAAACGCATGAATCTTGCGTATTTGCATAAGATAAAGGGTTTTTGATTTCATAATACAGGCTGTAACGCCTACAGCGAGCGCAAAACTCAAATGCTCGATTTCGCTATACAGCGACTTTGGATTCGTTTGGAGCTCGTTTGGCTGCTCGAAACGCATTAATCTTGCGTATTTGCATGAAATGAAGTGTTTTTGATCTCATAATACGAGTTGGAACGCCTACAGCGAGCGCAAAACTCAAATGTTCGATTTCGCTATATAGCGACTTTGCATTCGTTTGGGGCTCGTTTGGCTGCTCAAAACGCATGAATCTTGCGGATTTGCATGAAATGAAGTGTTTTTGATCTCATAATACGAGCTGGAACGCCTACAGCGAGCACAAAACTCAAATGATCGATTTCGTTATAAAGCAATTTTGCATTCGTTTGGGGCTCGTTTGGCTGCTCAAAACGCATGAATATTGCGTATTTGCATAAAATGAAGGGTTTTTGATCTCATAATACGAGCTGGAACGCCTACAGCGAGCGCAAAACTCAAATGCTCGATTTCGGTATAAAGCGATTTTGCATCCGTTTGGGGCTCGTTTGGCTGCTCGAAACGCATGAATCTTGTGTATTTGCATAAAATAAAGTGTTTTTGATCTCATAATACGAACTGGAACGCCTACAGCGAGCGCAAAAATCAAATGTTCAATTTCGATATAAAGCGACTTTGCATTCGTTTGGGGCGCGTTTGACTGCTCGAAACGCATGAATCTTGCGTATTTGCATAAGATAAAGGGTTTTTGATTTCATAATACAGGCTGTAACGCCTACAGCGAGCGCAAAACTCAAATGCTCGATTTCGCTATACAGCGACTTTGGATTCGTTTGGAGCTCGTTTGGCTGCTCGAAACGCATTAATCTTGCGTATTTGCATGAAATGAAGGGTTTTTGATCTCATAATACGAGCTGGAACGCCTACAGCGAGCGCACAACTCAAATGTTCAAATTCGATATAAAGCAACTTTGCTTTCGTTTGGGGCGCGTTTGGCTGCTCGAAACGCATGAATCTTTCGTATTTGCATAAAATGATAGGTTTTTAATTTCGTAATAGGAGCTGGAACGCCTACAGCGAGCGCAAAACTCAAATGTTCAATTTCGCTATACAGCGACTTTGCATTCGTTTGGGCCTCGTTAGGCTGCTCAAAACGCATGGGTCTTGCGGATTTGCATGAAATGGAGTGTTTTTGATCTCATAATACGAGCTGGAACGCCTACAGCGAGCGCAAAACTCAAATGTTCAATTTCGATATAAAGCAACTTTGCATTCGTTTGGGGCGCGTTTGGCTGCTCGAAACGCATGAATCTTTCGTATTTGCATAAAATGATAGGTTTTTAATTTCGTAATAGGAGCTGGAACGCCTACAGCGAGCGCAAAACTCAAATGTTCGATTTCGCTATACAGCGACTTGGCATTCGTTTGGGGCGCGTTTGGCTGCCCGAAACGCATTAATCTTGCGTATTTGCATAAAAAGAAGTGTTTTTGATCTCATAATACGAGCTGGAAAGCCTACAGCGAGCGCAAAACTCAAATGTTCAATTTCGCTATACAGCGACTTTGCATTCGTTTGGGCCTCGTTAGGCTGCTCAAAACGCATGGATCTTGCGGATTTGCATAAAATGAAGTGTTTTTGATCTCATAATACGATTTGGATGGAACGCCTACAGCGAGCGCAAAACTCAAATGCTCAATTTCGGTATAAAGCGATTTTGCATCCGTTTGGGGCTCGTTTGGCTGCTCGAAACGCATGAATCTTGTGTATTTGCATAAAATAAAGTGTTTTTGATCTCATAATACGAGCTGGAACGCCTACAGCGAGCGCAAAAATCAAATGTTCAATTTCGATATAAAGCGACTTTGCATTCGTTTGGGGCGCGTTTGGCTGCTCGAAACGCATGAATCTTGTGTATTTGCATGAAATGACGGGTTTTTGATCTCATAATACGAGCTGGAACGCCTACAGCGAGCGCACAACTCAAATGTTCGATTTCGCTATATAGCGACTTTGGATTCGTTTGGAGCTCGTTTGGCTGCTCGAAACGCATTAATCTTGCGTATTTGCATGAAATGATGGGTTTTTGATCTCATAATACGAGCTGGAACGCCTACAGCGAGCGCAAAACTCAAATGCTCGATTTCGGTATAAAGCGATTTTGCATCCGTTTGGGGCTCGTTTGGCTGCTCGAAACGCATGAATCTTGTGTATTTGCATAAAGTAAAGTGTTTTTGATCTCATAATACGAACTGGAACGCCTGCAGCGAGCGCAAAAGTCAAATGTTCAATTTCGATATAAAGCGACTTTGCATTCGTTTGGGGCGCGTTTGGCTGCTCGAAACGCATTAATCTTGCGGATTTGCATGAAATGAAGTGTTTTTGATCTCATAATACGAGCTGGAATGCCTACAGCGAGCGCAAAAGTCAAATGTTCAATTTCGATATAAAGCGACTTTGCATTCGTTTGGGGCGCGTTTGGCTGCTCGAAACGCATTAATCTTGCGTATGTGCATGAAATGAAGGGTTTTTGATCTCATAATACGAGCTGGAAAGCCTACAGCGAGCGCACAACTCAAATGCTCGATTTCGCTATACAGCGACTTTGGATTCGTTTGGAGCTCGTTTGGCTGCTCGAAACGCATTAATCTTGCGTATTTGCATGAAATGATGGGTTTTTGATCTCATATTACGAGCTAGAACGCCTACAGCGAGCGCAAAATTCAAATGCTCAATTTCGGTATAAAGCGATTTTGCATCCGTTTGGGGCTCGTTTGGCTGCTCGAAACGCATGAATCTTGTGTATTTGCATAAAATAAAGTGTTTTTGATCTCATAATACGAGCTGGAACGCCTACAGCGAGCGCAAAAATCAAATGTTCAATTTCGATATAAAGCGACTTTGCATTCGTTTGGGGCGCGTTTGGCTGCTCGAAACGCATGAATCTTGTGTATTTGCATGAAATGACGGGTTTTTGATCTCATAATACGAGCTGGAACGCCTACAGCGAGCGCACAACTCAAATGTTCGATTTCGCTATATAGCGACTTTGGATTCGTTTGGAGCTCGTTTGGCTGCTCGAAACGCATTAATCTTGCGTATTTGCATGAAATGATGGGTTTTTGATCTCATAATACGAGCTGGAACGCCTACAGCGAGCGCAAAACTCAAATGCTCGATTTCGGTATAAAGCGATTTTGCATCCGTTTGGGGCTCGTTTGGCTGCTCGAAACGCATGAATCTTGTGTATTTGCATAAAGTAAAGTGTTTTTGATCTCATAATACGAACTGGAACGCCTACAGCGAGCGCAAAAGTCAAATGTTCAATTTCGATATAAAGCGACTTTGCATTCGTTTGGGGCGCGTTTGGCTGCTCGAAACGCATTAATCTTGCGGATTTGCATGAAATGAAGTGTTTTTGATCTCATAATACGAGCTGGAACGCCTACAGCGAGCGCAAAAGTCAAATGTTCAATTTCGATATAAAGCGACTTTGCATTCGTTTGGGGCGCGTTTGGCTGCTCGAAACGCATTAATCTTGCGTATGTGCATGAAATGAAGGGTTTTTGATCTCATAATACGAGCTGGAAAGCCTACAGCGAGCGCACAACTCAAATGCTCGATTTCGCTATACAGCGACTTTGGATTCGTTTGGAGCTCGTTTGGCTGCTCGAAACGCATTAATCTTGCGTATTTGCATGAAATGATGGGTTTTTGATCTCATATTACGAGCTAGAACGCCTACAGCGAGCGCAAAATTCAAATGCTCGATTTCGGTATAAAGCGATTTTGCATCCGTTTGGGGCTCGTTTGGCTGCTCGAAACGCATGAATCTTGTGTATTTGCATAAAATAAAGTGTTTTTGATCTCATAATACGAACTGGAACGCCTACAGCGAGCGCAAAAATCAAATGTTCAATTTCGATATAAAGCGACTTTGCATTCGTTTGGGGCGCGTTTGACTGCTCGAAACGCATGAATCTTGCGTATTTGCATAAGATAAAGGGTTTTTGATTTCATAATACAGGCTGTAACGCCTACAGCGAGCGCAAAACTCAAATGCTCGATTTCGCTATACAGCGACTTTGGATTCGTTTGGAGCTCGTTTGGCTGCTCGAAACGCATTAATCTTGCGTATTTGCATGAAATGAAGGGTTTTTGATCTCATAATACGAGCTGGAACGCCTACAGCGAGCGCACAACTCAAATGTTCAAATTCGATATAAAGCAACTTTGCTTTCGTTTGGGGCGCGTTTGGCTGCTCGAAACGCATGAATCTTTCGTATTTGCATAAAATGATAGGTTTTTAATTTCGTAATAGGAGCTGGAACGCCTACAGCGAGCGCAAAACTCAAATGTTCAATTTCGCTATACAGCGACTTTGCATTCGTTTGGGCCTCGTTAGGCTGCTCAAAACGCATGGGTCTTGCGGATTTGCATGAAATGGAGTGTTTTTGATCTCATAATACGAGCTGGAACGCCTACAGCGAGCGCAAAACTCAAATGTTCAATTTCGATATAAAGCAACTTTGCATTCGTTTGGGGCGCGTTTGGCTGCTCGAAACGCATGAATCTTTCGTATTTGCATAAAATGATAGGTTTTTAATTTCGTAATAGGAGCTGGAACGCCTACAGCGAGCGCAAAAATCAAATGTTCGATTTCGCTATACAGCGACTTGGCATTCGTTTGGGGCGCGTTTGGCTGCCCGAAACGCATTAATCTTGCGTATTTGCATAAAAAGAAGTGTTTTTGATCTCATAATACGAGCTGGAAAGCCTACAGCGAGCGCAAAAATCAAATGTTCAATTTCGATATAAAGCGACTTTGCATTCGTTTGGGGCGCGTTTGACTGCTCGAAACGCATGAATCTTGCGTATTTGCATAAGATAAAGGGTTTTTGATTTCATAATACAGGCTGTAACGCCTACAGCGAGCGCAAAACTCAAATGCTCGATTTCGCTATACAGCGACTTTGGATTCGTTTGGAGCTCGTTTGGCTGCTCGAAACGCATTAATCTTGCGTATTTGCATGAAATGAAGTGTTTTTGATCTCATAATACGAGTTGGAACGCCTACAGCGAGCGCAAAACTCAAATGTTCGATTTCGCTATATAGCGACTTTGCATTCGTTTGGGGCTCGTTTGGCTGCTCAAAACGCATGAATCTTGCGGATTTGCATGAAATGAAGTGTTTTTGATCTCATAATACGAGCTGGAACGCCTACAGCGAGCACAAAACTCAAATGATCGATTTCGTTATAAAGCAATTTTGCATTCGTTTGGGGCTCGTTTGGCTGCTCAAAACGCATGAATATTGCGTATTTGCATAAAATGAAGGGTTTTTGATCTCATAATACGAGCTGGAACGCCTACAGCGAGCGCAAAACTCAAATGCTCGATTTCGGTATAAAGCGATTTTGCATCCGTTTGGGGCTCGTTTGGCTGCTCGAAACGCATGAATCTTGTGTATTTGCATAAAATAAAGTGTTTTTGATCTCATAATACGAACTGGAACGCCTACAGCGAGCGCAAAAATCAAATGTTCAATTTCGATATAAAGCGACTTTGCATTCGTTTGGGGCGCGTTTGACTGCTCGAAACGCATGAATCTTGCGTATTTGCATAAGATAAAGGGTTTTTGATTTCATAATACAGGCTGTAACGCCTACAGCGAGCGCAAAACTCAAATGCTCGATTTCGCTATACAGCGACTTTGGATTCGTTTGGAGCTCGTTTGGCTGCTCGAAACGCATTAATCTTGCGTATTTGCATGAAATGAAGGGTTTTTGATCTCATAATACGAGCTGGAACGCCTACAGCGAGCGCACAACTCAAATGTTCAAATTCGATATAAAGCAACTTTGCTTTCGTTTGGGGCGCGTTTGGCTGCTCGAAACGCATGAATCTTTCGTATTTGCATAAAATGATAGGTTTTTAATTTCGTAATAGGAGCTGGAACGCCTACAGCGAGCGCAAAACTCAAATGTTCAATTTCGCTATACAGCGACTTTGCATTCGTTTGGGCCTCGTTAGGCTGCTCAAAACGCATGGGTCTTGCGGATTTGCATGAAATGGAGTGTTTTTGATCTCATAATACGAGCTGGAACGCCTACAGCGAGCGCAAAACTCAAATGTTCAATTTCGATATAAAGCAACTTTGCATTCGTTTGGGGCGCGTTTGGCTGCTCGAAACGCATGAATCTTTCGTATTTGCATAAAATGATAGGTTTTTAATTTCGTAATAGGAGCTGGAACGCCTACAGCGAGCGCAAAACTCAAATGTTCGATTTCGCTATACAGCGACTTGGCATTCGTTTGGGGCGCGTTTGGCTGCCCGAAACGCATTAATCTTGCGTATTTGCATAAAAAGAAGTGTTTTTGATCTCATAATACGAGCTGGAAAGCCTACAGCGAGCGCAAAACTCAAATGTTCAATTTCGCTATACAGCGACTTTGCATTCGTTTGGGCCTCGTTAGGCTGCTCAAAACGCATGGATCTTGCGGATTTGCATAAAATGAAGTGTTTTTGATCTCATAATACGATTTGGATGGAACGCCTACAGCGAGCGCAAAACTCAAATGCTCAATTTCGGTATAAAGCGATTTTGCATCCGTTTGGGGCTCGTTTGGCTGCTCGAAACGCATGAATCTTGTGTATTTGCATAAAATAAAGTGTTTTTGATCTCATAATACGAGCTGGAACGCCTACAGCGAGCGCAAAAATCAAATGTTCAATTTCGATATAAAGCGACTTTGCATTCGTTTGGGGCGCGTTTGGCTGCTCGAAACGCATGAATCTTGTGTATTTGCATGAAATGACGGGTTTTTGATCTCATAATACGAGCTGGAACGCCTACAGCGAGCGCACAACTCAAATGTTCGATTTCGCTATATAGCGACTTTGGATTCGTTTGGAGCTCGTTTGGCTGCTCGAAACGCATTAATCTTGCGTATTTGCATGAAATGATGGGTTTTTGATCTCATAATACGAGCTGGAACGCCTACAGCGAGCGCAAAACTCAAATGCTCGATTTCGGTATAAAGCGATTTTGCATCCGTTTGGGGCTCGTTTGGCTGCTCGAAACGCATGAATCTTGTGTATTTGCATAAAGTAAAGTGTTTTTGATCTCATAATACGAACTGGAACGCCTGCAGCGAGCGCAAAAGTCAAATGTTCAATTTCGATATAAAGCGACTTTGCATTCGTTTGGGGCGCGTTTGGCTGCTCGAAACGCATTAATCTTGCGGATTTGCATGAAATGAAGTGTTTTTGATCTCATAATACGAGCTGGAATGCCTACAGCGAGCGCAAAAGTCAAATGTTCAATTTCGATATAAAGCGACTTTGCATTCGTTTGGGGCGCGTTTGGCTGCTCGAAACGCATTAATCTTGCGTATGTGCATGAAATGAAGGGTTTTTGATCTCATAATACGAGCTGGAAAGCCTACAGCGAGCGCACAACTCAAATGCTCGATTTCGCTATACAGCGACTTTGGATTCGTTTGGAGCTCGTTTGGCTGCTCGAAACGCATTAATCTTGCGTATTTGCATGAAATGATGGGTTTTTGATCTCATATTACGAGCTAGAACGCCTACAGCGAGCGCAAAATTCAAATGCTCAATTTCGGTATAAAGCGATTTTGCATCCGTTTGGGGCTCGTTTGGCTGCTCGAAACGCATGAATCTTGTGTATTTGCATAAAATAAAGTGTTTTTGATCTCATAATACGAGCTGGAACGCCTACAGCGAGCGCAAAAATCAAATGTTCAATTTCGATATAAAGCGACTTTGCATTCGTTTGGGGCGCGTTTGGCTGCTCGAAACGCATGAATCTTGTGTATTTGCATGAAATGACGGGTTTTTGATCTCATAATACGAGCTGGAACGCCTACAGCGAGCGCACAACTCAAATGTTCGATTTCGCTATATAGCGACTTTGGATTCGTTTGGAGCTCGTTTGGCTGCTCGAAACGCATTAATCTTGCGTATTTGCATGAAATGATGGGTTTTTGATCTCATAATACGAGCTGGAACGCCTACAGCGAGCGCAAAACTCAAATGCTCGATTTCGGTATAAAGCGATTTTGCATCCGTTTGGGGCTCGTTTGGCTGCTCGAAACGCATGAATCTTGTGTATTTGCATAAAGTAAAGTGTTTTTGATCTCATAATACGAACTGGAACGCCTACAGCGAGCGCAAAAGTCAAATGTTCAATTTCGATATAAAGCGACTTTGCATTCGTTTGGGGCGCGTTTGGCTGCTCGAAACGCATTAATCTTGCGGATTTGCATGAAATGAAGTGTTTTTGATCTCATAATACGAGCTGGAACGCCTACAGCGAGCGCAAAAGTCAAATGTTCAATTTCGATATAAAGCGACTTTGCATTCGTTTGGGGCGCGTTTGGCTGCTCGAAACGCATTAATCTTGCGTATGTGCATGAAATGAAGGGTTTTTGATCTCATAATACGAGCTGGAAAGCCTACAGCGAGCGCACAACTCAAATGCTCGATTTCGCTATACAGCGACTTTGGATTCGTTTGGAGCTCGTTTGGCTGCTCGAAACGCATTAATCTTGCGTATTTGCATGAAATGATGGGTTTTTGATCTCATATTACGAGCTAGAACGCCTACAGCGAGCGCAAAATTCAAATGCTCAATTTCGGTATAAAGCGATTTTGCATCCGTTTGGGGCTCGTTTGGCTGCTCGAAACGCATGAATCTTGTGTATTTGCATAAAATAAAGTGTTTTTGATCTTATAATACGAGCTGGAACGCCTACAGCGAGCGCAAAAATCAAATGTTCAATTTCGATATAAAGCGACTTTGCATTCGTTTGGGGCGCGTTTGACTGCTCGAAACGCATGAATCTTGCGTATTTGCATAAAATAAAGGGTTTTTGATTTCATAATACAGGCTGTAACGCCTACAGCGAGCGCAAAACTCAAATGTTCGATTTCGCTATATAGCGACTTTGCATTCGTTTGGGGTTCGTTTGGCTGCTCAAAACGCATGAATCTTGCGGATTTGCATGAAATGAAGTGTTTTTGATCTCATAATACGAGCTGGAACGCCTACAGCGAGCGCAAAAGTCAAATGTTCAATTTCGATATAAAGCGACTTTGCATTCGTTTGGGGCGCGTTTGGCTGCTCGAAACGCATTAATCTTGCGGATTTGCATGAAATGAAGTGTTTTTGATCTCATAATACGAGCTGGAACGCCTACAGCGAGCACAAAACTCAAATGATCGATTTCGGTATAAAGCAATTTTGCATTCGTTTGGGGCTCGTTTGGCTGCTCAAAACGCATGAATATTGCGTATTTGCATAAAATGAAGTGTTTTTGATCTCATAATACGAGCTGGAACGCCTACAGCGAGCGAAAAACTCAAATGCTCGATTTCGCTATAAAGCGACTTTGCATTCGTTTGGGGCTCGTTTGGCTGCTCGAAACACATGAACCTTGCGTACTTGCATAAAATAAACGGTTTTCGATTCCATAATACGAGCTGGAACGCCTACAGCGAGCACAAAACTGTAATGATCGATACCGGTATAAAGCGATTTTGCATCCGTTTGGGGCTCGTTTGGCTGCTCGAAACGCATTAATCTTGCGTATTTGCATGAAATAAAGGGTTTTTGATTTCATAATACAGGCTGTAACGCCTACAGCGAGCGTAAAACTCAAATGCTCGATTTCGCTATACAGCGACTTTGGATTCGTTTGGAGCTCGTTTGGCTGCTAGAAACGCATTAATCTTGCGTATTTGCATGAAATGAAGGGTTTTTGATCTCATAATACGAGCTGGAACGCCTACAGCGAGCGCAAAACTCAAATGCTCGATTTCGGTATAAAGCGATTTTGCATCCGTTTGGGGCTCGTTTGGCTGCTCGAAACGCATGAATCTTGTGTATTTGCATAAAATAAAGTGTTTTTGATCTCATAATACGAACTGGAACGCCTACAGCGAGCGCAAAAGTCAAATGTTCAATTTCGATATAAAGCGATTTTGCATTCGTTTGGGCCTCGTTAGGCTGCTCAAAACGCATGGGTCTTGCGGATTTGCATGAAATGGAGTGTTTTTGATCTCATAATACGAGCTGGAACGCCTACAGCGAGCGCAAAACTCAAATGTTCGATTTCGCTATACCGCGACTTGGCATTCGTTTGGGGCGCGTTAGGCTGCTCAAAACGCATGGATCTTGCGTATTTGCATAAAATGAAGTGTTTTTGATCTCATAATACGAGCTGGAACGCCTACAGCGAGCGAAAAACTCAAATGCTCGATTTCGCTATAAAGCGACTTTGCATTCGTTTGGGGCTCGTTTGGCTGCTCGAAACACATGAACCTTGCGTACTTGCATAAAATAAACGGTTTTCGATTCCATAATACGAGCTGGAACGCCTACAGCGAGCACAAAACTGTAATGATCGATACCGGTATAAAGCGATTTTGCATCCGTTTGGGGCTCGTTTGGCTGCTCGAAACGCATTAATCTTGCGTATTTGCATGAAATAAAGGGTTTTTGATTTCATAATACAGGCTGTAACGCCTACAGCGAGCGTAAAACTCAAATGCTCGATTTCGCTATACAGCGACTTTGGATTCGTTTGGAGCTCGTTTGGCTGCTAGAAACGCATTAATCTTGCGTATTTGCATGAAATGAAGGGTTTTTGATCTCATAATACGAGCTGGAACGCCTACAGCGAGCGCAAAACTCAAATGCTCGATTTCGGTATAAAGCGATTTTGCATCCGTTTGGGGCTCGTTTGGCTGCTCGAAACGCATGAATCTTGTGTATTTGCATAAAATAAAGTGTTTTTGATCTCATAATACGAACTGGAACGCCTACAGCGAGCGCAAAAGTCAAATGTTCAATTTCGATATAAAGCGACTTTGCATTCGTTTGGGCCTCGTTAGGCTGCTCAAAACGCATGGGTCTTGCGGATTTGCATGAAATGGAGTGTTTTTGATCTCATAATACGAGCTGGAACGCCTACAGCGAGCGCAAAACTCAAATGCTCGATTTCGGTATAAAGCGATTTTGCATCCGTTTGGGGCTCGTTTGGCTGCTCGAAACGCATGAATCTTGTGTATTTGCATAAAATAAAGTGTTTTTGATCTCATAATACGAACTGGAACGCCTACAGCGAGCGCAAAAGTCAAATGTTCAATTTCGATATAAAGCGATTTTGCATTCGTTTGGGCCTCGTTAGGCTGCTCAAAACGCATGGGTCTTGCGGATTTGCATGAAATGGAGTGTTTTTGATCTCATAATACGAGCTGGAACGCCTACAGCGAGCGCAAAACTCAAATGTTCAATTTCGATATAAAGCAACTTTGCATTCGTTTGGGGCGCGTTTGGCTGCTCGAAACGCATGAATCTTTCGTATTTGCATAAAATGATAGGTTTTTAATTTCGTAATAGGAGCTGGAACGCCTACAGCGAGCGCAAAACTCAAATGGTCGATTTCGCTATACCGCGACTTGGCATGCGTTTGGGGCGCGTTAGGCTGCTCAAAACGCATGGATCTTGCGTATTTGCATAAAATGAAGTGTTTTTGATCTCATAATACGAGCTGGAACGCCTACAGCGAGCGAAAAACTCAAATGCTCGATTTCGCTATAAAGCGACTTTGCATTCGTTTGGGGCTCGTTTGGCTGCTCGAAACACATGAACCTTGCGTACTTGCATAAAATAAACGGTTTTCGATTCCATAATACGAGCTGGAACGCCTACAGCGAGCACAAAACTGTAATGATCGATACCGGTATAAAGCGATTTTGCATCCGTTTGGGGCTCGTTTGGCTGCTCGAAACGCATTAATCTTGCGTATTTGCATAAAATAAAGGGTTTTTGATTTCATAATACAGGCTGTAACGCCTACAGCGAGCGTAAAACTCAAATGCTCGATTTCGCTATACAGCGACTTTGGATTCGTTTGGAGCTCGTTTGGCTGCTAGAAACGCATTAATCTTGCGTATTTGCATGAAATGAAGGGTTTTTGATCTCATAATACGAGCTGGAACGCCTACAGCGAGCGCAAAACTCAAATGCTCGATTTCGGTATAAAGCGATTTTGCATCCGTTTGGGGCTCGTTTGGCTGCTCGAAACGCATGAATCTTGTGTATTTGCATAAAATAAAGTGTTTTTGATCTCATAATACGAACTGGAACGCCTACAGCGAGCGAAAAACTCAAATGTTCAATTTCGATATAAAGCGACTTTGCATTCGTTTGGGGCGCGTTTGACTGCTCGAAACACATGAACCTTGCGTACTTGCATAAAATAAACGGTTTTCGATTCCATAATACGAGCTGGAACGCCTACAGCGAGCACAAAACTGTAATGATCGATACCGGTATAAAGCGATATTGCATCCGTTTGGGGCTCGTTTGGCTGCTCGAAACGCATTAATCTTGCGTATTTGCATAAAATAAAGGGTTTTTGATTTCATAATACAGGCTGTAACGCCTACAGCGAGCGTAAAACTCAAATGCTCGATTTCGCTATACAGCGACTTTGGATTCGTTTGGAGCTCGTTTGGCTGCTAGAAACGCATTAATCTTGCGTATTTGCATGAAATGAAGGGTTTTTGATCTCATAATACGAGCTGGAACGCCTACAGCGAGCGCAAAACTCAAATGCTCGATTTCGGTATAAAGCGATTTTGCATCCGTTTGGGGCTCGTTTGGCTGCTCGAAACGCATGAATCTTGTGTATTTGCATAAAATAAAGTGTTTTTGATCTCATAATACGAACTGGAACGCCTACAGCGAGCGCAAAAATCAAATGTTCAATTTCGATATAAAGCGACTTTGCATTCGTTTGGGGCGCGTTTGACTGCTCGAAACGCATGAATCTTGCGTATTTGCATAAGATAAAGGGTTTTTGATTTCATAATACAGGCTGTAACGCCTACAGCGAGCGCAAAACTCAAATGCTCGATTTCGCTATACAGCGACTTTGGATTCGTTTGGAGCTCGTTTGGCTGCTCGAAACGCATTAATCTTGCGTATTTGCATGAAATGAAGGGTTTTTGATCTCATAATACGAAATGGAACGCCTACAGCGAGCGCACAACTCAAATGTTCAAATTCGATATAAAGCAACTTTGCTTTCGTTTGGGGCGCGTTTGGCTGCTCGAAACGCATGAATCTTTCGTATTTGCATAAAATGATAGGTTTTTAATTTCGTAATAGGAGCTGGAACGCCTACAGCGAGCGCAAAACTCAAATGTTCAATTTCGCTATACAGCGACTTTGCATTCGTTTGGGCCTCGTTAGGCTGCTCAAAACGCATGGGTCTTGCGGATTTGCATGAAATGGAGTGTTTTTGATCTCATAATACGAGCTGGAACGCCTACAGCGAGCGCAAAACTCAAATGTTCAATTTCGATATAAAGCAACTTTGCATTCGTTTGGGGCGCGTTTGGCTGCTCGAAACGCATGAATCTTTCGTATTTGCATAAAATGATAGGTTTTTAATTTCGTAATAGGAGCTGGAACGCTTACAGCGAGCGCAAAACTCAAATGTTCGATTTCGCTATACAGCGACTTGGCATTCGTTTGGGGCGCGTTTGGCTGCCCGAAACGCATTAATCTTGCGTATTTGCATAAAAAGAAGTGTTTTTGATCTCATAATACGAGCTGGAAAGCCTACAGCGAGCGCAAAACTCAAATGTTCAATTTCGCTATACAGCGACTTTGCATTCGTTTGGGCCTCGTTAGGCTGCTCAAAACGCATGGATCTTGCGGATTTGCATAAAATGAAGTGTTTTTGATCTCATAATACGATTTGGATGGAACGCCTACAGCGAGCGCAAAACTCAAATGCTCAATTTCGGTATAAAGCGATTTTGCATCCGTTTGGGGCTCGTTTGGCTGCTCGAAACGCATGAATCTTGTGTATTTGCATAAAATAAAGTGTTTTTGATCTCATAATACGAGCTGGAACGCCTACAGCGAGCGCAAAAATCAAATGTTCAATTTCGATATAAAGCGACTTTGCATTCGTTTGGGGCGCGTTTGGCTGCTCGAAACGCATGAATCTTGTGTATTTGCATGAAATGACGGGTTTTTGATCTCATAATACGAGCTGGAACGCCTACAGCGAGCGCACAACTCAAATGTTCGATTTCGCTATATAGCGACTTTGGATTCGTTTGGAGCTCGTTTGGCTGCTCGAAACGCATTAATCTTGCGTATTTGCATGAAATGATGGGTTTTTGATCTCATAATACGAGCTGGAACGCCTACAGCGAGCGCAAAACTCAAATGCTCGATTTCGGTATAAAGCGATTTTGCATCCGTTTGGGGCTCGTTTGGCTGCTCGAAACGCATGAATCTTGTGTATTTTCATAAAGTAAAGTGTTTTTGATCTCATAATACGAACTGGAACGCCTACAGCGAGCGCAAAAGTCAAATGTTCAATTTCGATATAAAGCGACTTTGCATTCGTTTGGGGCGCGTTTGGCTGCTCGAAACGCATTAATCTTGCGGATTTGCATGAAATGAAGTGTTTTTGATCTCATAATACGAGCTGGAACGCCTACAGCGAGCGCAAAAGTCAAATGTTCAATTTCGATATAAAGCGACTTTGCATTCGTTTGGGGCGCGTTTGGCTGCTCGAAACGCATTAATCTTGCGTATGTGCATGAAATGAAGGGTTTTTGATCTCATAATACGAGCTGGAAAGCCTACAGCGAGCGCACAACTCAAATGCTCGATTTCGCTATACAGCGACTTTGGATTCGTTTGGAGCTCGTTTGGCTGCTCGAAACGCATTAATCTTGCGTATTTGCATGAAATGATGGGTTTTTGATCTCATATTACGAGCTAGAACGCCTACAGCGAGCGCAAAATTCAAATGCTCAATTTCGGTATAAAGCGATTTTGCATCCGTTTGGGGCTCGTTTGGCTGCTCGAAACGCATGAATCTTGTGTATTTGCATAAAATAATGTGTTTTTGATCTTATAATACGAGCTGGAACGCCTACAGCGAGCGCAAAAATCAAATGTTCAATTTCGATATAAAGCGACTTTGCATTCGTTTGGGGCGCGTTTGACTGCTCGAAACGCATGAATCTTGCGTATTTGCATAAAATAAAGGGTTTTTGATTTCATAATACAGGCTGTAACGCCTACAGCGAGCGCAAAACTCAAATGTTCGATTTCGCTATATAGCGACTTTGCATTCGTTTGGGGTTCGTTTGGCTGCTCAAAACGCATGAATCTTGCGGATTTGCATGAAATGAAGTGTTTTTGATCTCATAATACGAGCTGGAACGCCTACAGCGAGCGCAAAAGTCAAATGTTCAATTTCGATATAAAGCGACTTTGCATTCGTTTGGGGCGCGTTTGGCTGCTCGAAACGCATTAATCTTGCGGATTTGCATGAAATGAAGTGTTTTTGATCTCATAATACGAGCTGGAACGCCTACAGCGAGCACAAAACTCAAATGATCGATTTCGGTATAAAGCAGTTTTGCATTCGTTTGGGGCTCGTTTGGCTGCTCAAAACGCATGAATATTGCGTATTTGCATAAAATGAAGTGTTTTTGATCTCATAATACGAGCTGGAACGCCTACAGCGAGCGAAAAACTCAAATGCTCGATTTCGCTATAAAGCGACTTTGCATTCGTTTGGGGCTCGTTTGGCTGCTCGAAACACATGAACCTTGCGTACTTGCATAAAATAAACGGTTTTCGATTCCATAATACGAGCTGGAACGCCTACAGCGAGCACAAAACTGTAATGATCGATACCGGTATAAAGCGATTTTGCATCCGTTTGGGGCTCGTTTGGCTGCTCGAAACGCATTAATCTTGCGTATTTGCATGAAATAAAGGGTTTTTGATTTCATAATACAGGCTGTAACGCCTACAGCGAGCGTAAAACTCAAATGCTCGATTTCGCTATACAGCGACTTTGGATTCGTTTGGAGCTCGTTTGGCTGCTAGAAACGCATTAATCTTGCGTATTTGCATGAAATGAAGGGTTTTTGATCTCATAATACGAGCTGGAACGCCTACAGCGAGCGCAAAACTCAAATGCTCGATTTCGGTATAAAGCGATTTTGCATCCGTTTGGGGCTCGTTTGGCTGCTCGAAACGCATGAATCTTGTGTATTTGCATAAAATAAAGTGTTTTTGATCTCATAATACGAACTGGAACGCCTACAGCGAGCGCAAAAGTCAAATGATCGATACCGGTATAAAGCGATTTTGCATCCGTTTGGGGCTCGTTTGGCTGCTCGAAACGCATTAATCTTGCGTATTTGCATGAAATAAAGGGTTTTTGATTTCATAATACAGGCTGTAACGCCTACAGCGAGCGTAAAACTCAAATGCTCGATTTCGCTATACAGCGACTTTGGATTCGTTTGGAGCTCGTTTGGCTGCTAGAAACGCATTAATCTTGCGTATTTGCATGAAATGAAGGGTTTTTGATCTCATAATACGAGCTGGAACGCCTACAGCGAGCGCAAAACTCAAATGCTCGATTTCGGTATAAAGCGATTTTGCATCCGTTTGGGGCTCGTTTGGCTGCTCGAAACGCATGAATCTTGTGTATTTGCATAAAATAAAGTGTTTTTGATCTCATAATACGAACTGGAACGCCTACAGCGAGCGCAAAAGTCAAATGTTCAATTTCGATATAAAGCGACTTTGCATTCGTTTGGGCCTCGTTAGGCTGCTCAAAACGCATGGGTCTTGCGGATTTGCATGAAATGGAGTGTTTTTGATCTCATAATACGAGCTGGAACGCCTACAGCGAGCGCAAAACTCAAATGTTCAATTTCGATATAAAGCAACTTTGCATTCGTTTGGGGCGCGTTTGGCTGCTCGAAACGCATGAATCTTTCGTATTTGCATAAAATGATAGGTTTTTAATTTCGTAATAGGAGCTGGAACGCCTACAGCGAGCGCAAAACTCAAATGTTCGATTTCGCTATACCGCGACTTGGCATTCGTTTGGGGCGCGTTAGGCTGCTCAAAACGCATGGATCTTGCGTATTTGCATAAAAAGAAGTGTTTTTGATCTCATAATACGAGCTGGAAAGCCTACAGCGAGCGCAAAACTCAAATGTTCAATTTTGCTATACAGCGACTTTGCATTCGTTTGGGCCTCGTTAGGCTGCTCAAAACGCATGGATCTTGCGTATTTGCATAAAATGAAGTGTTTTTGATCTCATAATACGAGCTGGAACGCCTACAGCGAGCGAAAAACTCAAATGCTCGATTTCGCTATAAAGCGACTTTGCATTCGTTTGGGGCTCGTTTGGCTGCTCGAAACACATGAACCTTGCGTACTTGCATAAAATAAACGGTTTTCGATTCCATAATACGAGCTGGAACGCCTACAGCGAGCACAAAACTCTAATGATCGATTTCGGTATAAAGCGATTTTGCATCCGTTTGGGGCTCGTTTGGCTGCTCGAAGCGCATGAATCTTGTGTATTTGCATGAAATGACGGGTTTTTGATCTCATAATACGAGCTGGAACGCCTACAGCGAGCGCACAACTCAAATGTTCGATTTCGCTATATAGCGACTTTGGATTCGTTTGGAGCTCGTTTGGCTGCTCGAAACGCATTAATCTTGCGTATTTGCATGAAATGAAGGGTTTTTGATCTCATAATACGAGCTGGAACGCCTACAGCGAGCGCAAAACTCAAATGCTCGATTTCGGTATAAAGCGATTTTGCATCCGTTTGGGGCTCGTTTGGCTGCTCGAAACGCATGAATCTTGTGTATTTGCATAAAGTAAAGTGTTTTTGATCTCATAATACGAACTGGAACGCCTACAGCGAGCGCAAAAGTCAAATGTTCAATTTCGATATAAAGCGACTTTGCATTCGTTTGGGGCGCGTTTGGCTGCTCGAAACGCATTAATCTTGCGTATGTGCATGAAATGAAGGGTTTTTGATCTCATAATACGAGCTGGAAAGCCTACAGCGAGCGCACAACTCAAATGCTCGATTTCGCTATACAGCGACTTTGGATTCGTTTGGAGCTCGTTTGGCTGCTCGAAACGCATTAATCTTGCGTATTTGCATGAAATGATGGGTTTTTGATCTCATATTACGAGCTAGAACGCCTACAGCGAGCGCAAAATTCAAATGCTCAATTTCGGTATAAAGCGATTTTGCATCCGTTTGGGGCTCGTTTGGCTGCTCGAAACGCATGAATCTTGTGTATTTGCATAAAATAAAGTGTTTTTGATCTCATAATACGAGCTGGAACGCCTACAGCGAGCGCAAAAATCAAATGTTCAATTTCGATATAAAGCGACTTTGCATTCGTTTGGGGCGCGTTTGACTGCTCGAAACGCATGAATCTTGCGTATTTGCATAAAATAAAGGGTTTTTGATTTCATAATACAGGCTGTAACGCCTACAGCGAGCGCAAAACTCAAATGTTCGATTTCGCTATATAGCGACTTTGCATTCGTTTGGGGTTCGTTTGGCTGCTCAAAACGCATGAATCTTGCGGATTTGCATGAAATGAAGTGTTTTTGATCTCATAATACGAGCTGGAACGCCTACAGCGAGCGCAAAAGTCAAATGTTCAATTTCGATATAAAGCGACTTTGCATTCGTTTGGGGCGCGTTTGGCTGCTCGAAACGCATTAATCTTGCGGATTTGCATGAAATGAAGTGTTTTTGATCTCATAATACGAGCTGGAACGCCTACAGCGAGCACAAAACTCAAATGATCGATTTCGGTATAAAGCAATTTTGCATTCGTTTGGGGTTCGTTTGGCTGCTCAAAACGCATGAATATTGCGTATTTGCATAAAATGAAGTGTTTTTGATCTCATAATACGAGCTGGAACGCCTACAGCGAGCGCAAAACTCAAATGCTCGATTTCGCTATAAAGCGACTTTGCATTCGTTTGGAGCTCGTTTGGCTGCTCGAAACGCATTAATCTTGCATATTTGCATGAAATGAAGTGTTTTTGATCTCATAATACGAGTTGGAACGCCTACAGCGAGCGCAAAACTCAAATGTTCGATTTCGCTATACAGCGACTTTGGATTCGTTTAGAGCTCGTTTGGGTGCTCAAAACGCATGAATCTAGCGTATTTCCATAAAATTAAGTGTTCTTGATCTCATAATACGAGCTGGAACGCCTACAGCGAGCGCAAAACTCAAATGATCAATTTCGATATAAAGCAACTTTGCATTCGTTTGGGGCAGATATAGCTGCTCGAAACGCATGAGTCTTGCGTATTTGCATAAAATAAAGGGTTATTGATGTCATAATACGAGCCGGAACGCATACCGCGAGCGCAAAACTCAAATGTTCGATTTCGCTATATAGCGACTTTGCATTCGTTTGGGGCTCGTTTGGCTGCTCAAAACGCATGAATCTTGCGGATTTGCATGAAATGAAGTGTTTTTGATCTCATAATACGAGCTGGAACGCCTACAGCGAGCACAAAACTTAAATGATCGATTTCGTTATAAAGCAATTTTGCATTCGTTTGGGGCTCGTTTGGCTGCTCAAAACGCATGAATATTGCGTATTTGCATGAAATGAAGGGTTTTCGATTTCATAATACAGGCTGTAACGCCTACAGCGAGCGGAAAACTCAAATGCTCGATTTCGCTATACAGCGACTTTGGATTCGTTTGGAGCTCGTTTGGCTGCTCGAAACGCATTAATCTTGCGTATTTGCATGAAATGAAGGGTTTTTGATCTCATAATACGAGCTGGAACACCTACAGCGAGCGCACAACTCAAATGTTCAATTTCGATATAAAGCAACTTTGCATTCGTTTGGGGCGCGTTTGGCTGCTCGAAACGCATGAATCTTTCGTATTTGCATAAAATGATAGGTTTTTAATTTCGTAATAGGAGCTGGAACGCCTACAGCGAGCGCCAAACTCAAATGCTCAATTTCGGTATAAAGCGATTTTGCATCCGTTTGGGGCTCGTTTGGCTGCTCGAAACGCATGAATCTTGCATATGTGCATGAAATGAAGGGTTTTTGATCTCATAATACGAGCTGGAACGCCTACAGCGAGCGCACAACTCAAATGGTCGATTTCGCTATACAGCGACTTTGGATTCGTTTGGAGCTCGTTTGGGTGCTCAAAACGCATGAATCTAGCGTATTTGCATAAAATGAAGTGTTTTTGATCTCATAATACGAGCTGGAACGCCTACAGCGAGCGAAAAACTCAAATGCTCGATTTCGCTATAAAGCGACTTTGCATTCGTTTGGGGCTCGTTTGGCTGCTCGAAACACATGAACCTTGCGTACTTGCATAAAATAAACGGTTTTCGATTCCATAATACGAGCTGGAACGCCTACAGCGAGCACAAAACTCTAATGATCGATTTCGGTATAAAGCGATTTTGCATCCGTTTGGGGCTCGTTTGGCTGCTCGAAACGCATGAATCTTGTGTATTTGCATGAAATGACGGGTTTTTGACCTCATAATACGAGCTGGAACGCCTACAGCGAGCGCACAACTCAAATGTTCGATTTCGCTATATAGCGACTTTGGATTCGTTTGGAGCTCGTTTGGCTGCTCGAAACGCATTAATCTTGCGTATTTGCATGAAATGAAGGGTTTTTGATCTCATAATACGAGCTGGAACGCCTACAGCGAGCGCAAAACTCAAATGCTCGATTTCGGTATAAAGCGATTTTGCATCCGTTTGGGGCTCGTTTGGCTGCTCGAAACGCATGAATCTTGTGTATTTGCATAAAGTAAAGTGTTTTTGATCTCATAATACGACCTGGAACGCCTACAGCGAGCGCAAAAGTCAAATGTTCAATTTCGATATAAAGCGACTTTGCATTCGTTTGGGCCTCGTTAGGCTGCTCAAAACGCATGGGTCTTGCGGATTTGCATGAAATGGAGTGTTTTTGATCTCATAATACGAGCTGGAACGCCTACAGCGAGCGCAAAACTCAAATGTTCAATTTCGATATAAAGCAACTTTGCATTCGTTTGGGGCGCGTTTGGCTGCTCGAAACGCATGAATCTTTCGTATTTGCATAAAATGATAGGTTTTTAATTTCGTAATAGGAGCTGGAACGCCTACAGCGAGCGCAAAACTCAAATGTTCGATTTCGCTATACCGCGACTTGGCATTCGTTTGGGGCGCGTTTGGCTGCCCGAAACGCATTAATCTTGCGTATTTGCATAAAAAGAAGTGTTTTTGATCTCATAATACGAGCTGGAAAGCCTACAGCGAGCGCAAAACTCAAATGTTCAATTTCGCTATACAGCGACTTTGCATTCGTTTGGGCCTCGTTAGGCTGCTCAAAACGCATGGATCTTGCGTATTTGCATAAAATGAAGTGTTTTTGATCTCATAATACGAGCTGGAACGCCTACAGCGAGCGAAAAACTCAAATGCTCGATTTCGCTATAAAGCGACTTTGCATTCGTTTGGGGCTCGTTTGGCTGCTCGAAACACATGAACCTTGCGTACTTGCATAAAATAAACGGTTTTCGATTCCATAATACGAGCTGGAACGCCTACAGCGAGCACAAAACTCTAATGATCGATTTCGGTATAAAGCGATTTTGCATCCGTTTGGGGCTCGTTTGGCTGCTCGAAACGCATGAATCTTGTGTATTTGCATGAAATGACGGGTTTTTGATCTCATAATACGAGCTGGAACGCCTACAGCGAGCGCACAACTCAAATGTTCGATTTCGCTATATAGCGACTTTGGATTCGTTTGGAGCTCGTTTGGCTGCTCGAAACGCATTAATCTTGCGTATTTGCATGAAATGAAGGGTTTTTGATCTCATAATACGAGCTGGAACGCCTACAGCGAGCGCAAAACTCAAATGCTCGATTTCGGTATAAAGCGATTTTGCATCCGTTTGGGGCTCGTTTGGCTGCTCGAAACGCATGAATCTTGTGTATTTGCATAAAGTAAAGTGTTTTTGATCTCATAATACGAACTGGAACGCCTACAGCGAGCGCAAAAGTCAAATGTTCAATTTTGATATAAAGCGACTTTGCATTCGTTTGGGGCGCGTTTGGCTGCTCGAAACGCATTAATCTTGCGTATGTGCATGAAATGAAGGGTTTTTGATCTCATAATACGAGCTGGAAAGCCTACAGCGAGCGCACAACTCAAATGCTCGATGTCGCTATACAGCGACTTTGGATTCGTTTGGAGCTCGTTTGGCTGCTCGAAACGCATTAATCTTGCGTATTTGCATGAAATGATGGGTTTTTGATCTCATATTACGAGCTAGAACGCCTACAGCGAGCGCAAAATTCAAATGCTCAATTTCGGTATAAAGCGATTTTGCATCCGTTTGGGGCTCGTTTGGCTGCTCGAAACGCATGAATCTTGTGTATTTGCATAAAATAAAGTGTTTTTGATCTCATAATACGAGCTGGAACGCCTACAGCGAGCGCAAAAATCAAATGTTCAATTTCGATATAAAGCGACTTTGCATTCGTTTGGGGCGCGTTTGACTGCTCGAAACGCATGAATCTTGCGTATTTGCATAAAATAAAGGGTTTTTGATTTCATAATACAGGCTGTAACGCCTACAGCGAGCGCAAAACTCAAATGTTCGATTTCGCTATATAGCGACTTTGCATTCGTTTGGGGTTCGTTTGGCTGCTCAAAACGCATGAATCTTGCGGATTTGCATGAAATGAAGTGTTTTTGATCTCATAATACGAGCTGGAACGCCTACAGCGAGCGCAAAACTCAAATGTTCAATTTCGATATAAAGCAACTTTGCATTCGTTTGGGGCGCGTTTGACTGCTCGAAACGCATGAATCTTGCGTATTTGCATAAGATAAAGGGTTTTTGATTTCATAATACAGGCTGTAACGCCTACAGCGAGCGCAAAACTCAAATGCTCGATTTCGCTATACAGCAACTTTGGATTCGTTTGGAGCTCGTTTGGCTGCTCGAAACGCATTAATCTTGCGTATTTGCATGAAATGAAGGGTTTTTGATCTCATAATACGAGCTGGAACGCCTACAGCGAGCACAAAACTCAAATTATCGATTTCGGTATAAAGCAATTTTGCATTCGTTTGGGGCTCGTTTGGCTGCTCAAAACGCATGAATATTGCGTATTTGCATAAAATGAAGTATTTTTGATCTCATAATACGAGCTGGAACGCCTACAGCGAGCGAAAAACTCAAATGCTCGATTTCGCTATAAAGCGACTTTGCATTCGTTTAGGGCTCGTTTGGCTGCTCAAAACGCATGGGTCTTGCGGATTTGCATGAAATGGAGTGTTTTTGATCTCATAATACGAGCTGGAACGCCTACAGCGAGCGCAAAACTCAAATGTTCAATTTCGATATAAAGCAACTTTGCATTCGTTTGGGGCGCGTTTGGCTGCTCGAAACGCATGAATCTTTCGTATTTGCATAAAATGATAAGTTTTTAATTTCGTAATAGGAGCTGGAACGCCTACAGCGAGCGCAAAACTCAAATGTTCGATTTCGCTATACAGCGACTTGGCATTCGTTTGGGGCGCGTTTGGCTGCCCGAAACGCATTAATCTTGCGTATTTCCATAAAAGGAAGTGTTTTTGATCTCATAATACGAGCTGGAAAGCCTACAGCGAGCGCAAAACTCAAATGTTCAATTTCGCTATACAGCGACTTTGCATTCGTTTGGGCCTCGTTAGGCTGCTCAAAACGCATGGATCTTGCGGATTTGCATAAAATGAAGTGTTTTTGATCTCATAATACGAGTTGGAACGCCTACAGCGAGCGCAAAACTCAAATGCTCAATTTCGGTATAAAGCGATTTTGCATCCGTTTGGGGCTCGTTTGGCTGCTCGAAACGCATGAATCTTGCGTATTTGCATAAAATAAAGGGTTTTTGATTTCATAATACAGGCTGTAACGCCTACAGCGAGCGCAAAACTCAAATGTTCGATTTCGCTATATAGCGACTTTGCATTCGTTTGGGGCTCGTTTGGCTGCTCAAAACGCATGAATCTTGCGGATTTGCATGAAATGAAGTGTTTTTGATCTCATAATACGAGCTGGAACGCCTACAGCGAGCACAAAACTCAAATGATCGATTTCGGTATAAAGAAATTTTGCATTCGTTTGGGGCTCGTTTGGCTGCTCAAAACGCATGAATATTGCGTATTTGCATAAAATGAAGTGTTTTTGATCTCATAATATGAGCTGGAACGCCTACAGCGAGCGAAAACCTTAAATGCTCGATTTCGCTATAAAGCGAATTTGCATTCGTTTGGGGCTCGTTTGGCTGCTCGAAACACATGAACCTTGCGTACTTGCATAAAATAAACGGTTTTCGATTCCATAATACGAGCTGGAACGCCTACAGCGAGCACAAAACTCTAATGATCGATTTCGGTATAAAGCGATTTTGCATCCGTTTGGGGCTCGTTTGGCTGCTCGAAACGCATTAATCTTGCGTATTTGCATGAAATGAAGGGTTTTTGATCTCATAATACGAGCTGGAACGCCTACAGCGAGCGCACAACTCAAATGCTCGATTTCGCTATACAGCGACTTTGGATTCGTTTGGAGCTCGTTTGGCTGCTCGAAACGCATTAATCTTGCGTATTTGCATAAAATAAAGGGTTTTTGATTTCATAATACTGGTTGTAACGCCTACAGCGAGCGCAAAACGTAAATTCTCGATTTCGCTATACAGCGACTTTGGATTCGTTTGGAGCTCGTTTGGCTGCTAGAAACGCATTAATCTTGCGTATTTGCATAAAATAAAGGGTTTTTGATTTCATAATACAGGCTGTAACGCCTACAGCGAGCGTAAAACTCAAATGCTCGATTTCGCTATACAGCGACTTTGGATTCGTTTGGAGCTCGTTTGGCTGCTAGAAACGCATTAATCTTGCGTATTTGCATGAAATGAAGGGTTTTTGATCTCATAATACGAGCTGGAACGCCTACAGCGAGCGCAAAACTCAAATGCTCGATTTCGCTATACAGCGACTTTGCATTCGATTGGGGCGCGTTTGGCTGCCCGAAACGCATTAATCTTGCGTATTTGCATAAAAAGAAGTGTTTTTGATCTCATAATACGAGCTGGAAAGCCTACAGCGAGCGCAAAACTCAAATGTTCAATTTCGCTATACAGCGACTTTGCATTCGTTTGGGCCTCGTTAGGCTGCTCAAAACGCATGGATCTTGCGGATTTGCATAAAATAAAGTGTTTTTGATCTCATAATACGAGCTGGAACGCCTACAGCGAGCGCAAAAATCAAATGTTCAATTTCGATATAAAGCGACTTTGCATTCGTTTGGGGCGCGTTTGACTGCTCGAAACGCATGAATCTTGCGTATTTGCATAAAATAAAGCGTTTTTGATTTCATAATACAGGTTGTAACGCCTACAGCGAGCGCAAAACTTAAATGCTCGATTTCGCTATACAGCGACTTTGGATTCGTTTGGAGCTCGTTTGGCTGCTAGAAACGCATGGATCTTGCGGATTTGCATAAAATAAAGGGTTTTTGATTTCATAATACAGGCTGTAACGCCTACAGCGAGCGCAAAAATCAAATGTTCAATTTCGATATAAAGCGACTTTGCATTCGTTTGGGGCGCGTTTGACTGCTCGAAACGCATGAATCTTGCGTATTTGCATAAAATAAAGCGTTTTTGATTTCATAATACAGGTTGTAACGCCTACAGCGAGCGCAAAACTTAAATGCTCGATTTCGCTATACAGCGACTTTGGATTCGTTTGGAGCTCGTTTGGCTGCTCGAAACGCATTAATCTTGCGTATTTGCATGAAATGAAGTGTTTTTGATCTCATAATACGAGTTGGAACGCCTACAGCGAGCGCAAAACTCAAATGTTCGATTTCGCTATACAGCGACTTTGGATTCGTTTAGAGCTCGTTTGGGTGCTCAAAACGCATGAATCTAGCGTATTTCCATAAAATTAAGTGTTCTTGATCTCATAATACGAGCTGGAACGCCTACAGCGAGCGCAAAACTCAAATGATCAATTTCGATATAAAGCAACTTTGCATTCGTTTGGGGCAGATATAGCTGCTCGAAACGCATGAGTCTTGCGTATTTGCATAAAATAAAGGGTTATTGATGTCATAATACGAGCCGGAACGCATACCGCGAGCGCAAAACTCAAATGTTCGATTTCGCTATATAGCGACTTTGCATTCGTTTGGGGCTCGTTTGGCTGCTCAAAACGCATGAATCTTGCGGATTTGCATGAAATGAAGTGTTTTTGATCTCATAATACGAGCTGGAACGCCTACAGCGAGCACAAAACTCAAATGATCGATTTCGTTATAAAGCAATTTTGCATTCGTTTGGGGCTCGTTTGGCTGCTCAAAACGCATGAATATTGCGTATTTGCATAAAATGAAGTGTTTTTGATCTCATAATACGAGCTGGAACGCCTACAGCGAGCGAAAAACTCAAATGCTCGATTTCGCTATAAAGCGACTTTGCATTCGTTTGGGGCTCGTTTGGCTGCTCGAAACACATGAACCTTGCGTACTTGCATAAAATAAACGGTTTTCGATTCCATAATACGAGCTGGAACGCCTACAGCGAGCACAAAACTCTAATGATCGATTTCGGTATAAAGCGATTTTGCATCCGTTTGGGGCTCGTTTGGCTGCTCGAAACGCATGAATCTTGTGTATTTGCATAAAATAAAGTGTTTTTGATCTCATAATACGAGCTGGAACGCCTACAGCGAGCGCAAAAATAAAATGTTCAATTTCGATATAAAGCGACTTTGCATTCGTTTGGGGCGCGTTTGACTGCTCGAAACGCATGAATCTTGCGTATTTGCATAAAATAAACGGTTTTTGATTTCATAATACAGGCTGTAACGCCTACAGCGAGCGCAAAACTCAAATGTTCGATTTCGCTATATAGCCACTTTGCATTCGTTTGGGGCTCGTTTGGCTGCTCGAAACGCATGAATCTTGTGTATTTGCATAAAATAAAGTGTTTTTGATCTCATAATACGAGCTGGAACGCCTACAGCGAGCGCAAAACTCAAATGCTCGATTTCGCTATACAGCGACTTTGGATTCGTTTGGAGCTCGTTTGGCTGCTCGAAACGCATTAATCTTGCGTATTTGCATGAAATGAAGTGTTTTTGATCTCATAATACAGGCTGTAACGCCTACAGCGAGCGCAAAACTCAAATGTTCGATTTCGCTATATAGCCACTTTGCATTCGTTTGTGGCTCGTTTGGCTGCTCAAAACGCATGAATCTTGCGGATTTGTATGCAATGAAGTGTTTTTAATTTCGTAATAGGAGCTGGAACGCCTACAGCGAGCGCAAAACTCACATGTTCAATTTCGCTATACAGCGACTTTGCATTCGTTTGAGCCTCGTTAGGCTGCTCAAAACGCATGGATCTTGTGGATTTGCATGAAATGAAGTGTTTTTGAAATCATAATACGAGCTGGAACGCCTACAGCGAGCGCAAAACTCAAATGTTCAATTTCGATATAAAGCAACTTTGCATTCGTTTGGGGCGCGTTTGGCTGCTCGAAACGCATGAATCTTGCGTATTTGCATAAAATAAAGGGTTTTTGATTTCATAATACAGGCTGTAACGCCTACAGCGAGCGCAAAACTCAAATGTTCGATTTCGCTATATAGCGACTTTGCATTCGTTTGGGGTTCGTTTGGCTGCTCAAAACGCATGAATCTTGCGGATTTGCATGAAATGAAGTGTTTTTGATCTCATAATACGATCTCGAAACGCATTAATCTTGCGGATTTGCATGAAATAAAGTGTTTTTGATCTCATAATACGAGCTGGAACGCCTACAGCGAGCACAAAACTCAAATGATCGATTTCGGTATAAAGCGATTATGCATCCGTTTGGGGCTCGTTTGGCTGCTCAAAACGCATGAATATTGCGTATTTGCATAAAATGAAGTGTTTTTGATCTCATAATACGAGCTGGAACGCCTACAGCAAGCGAAAAACTCAAATGCTCGATTTCGCTATAAAGCGACTTTGCATTCGTTTGGGGCTCGTTTGGCTGCTCGAAACACATGAACCTTGCGTACTTGCATAAAATAAACGGTTTTCGATTCCATAATACGAGCTGGAACGCCTACAGCGAGCACAAAACTCTAATGATCGATTTCGGTATAAAGCGATTTTGCATCCGTTTGGAGCTCGTTTGGCTGCTCGAAACGCATTAATCTTGCGTATGTGCATGAAATGAAGGGTTTTTGATCTCATAATACGAGCTGGAACGCCTACAGCGAGCGCACAACTCAAATGCTCGATTTCGCTATACAGCGACTTTGGATTCGTTTGGAGCTCGTTTGGCTGCTCGAAACGCATTAATCTTGCGTATTTGCATAAAATAAACGGTTTTCGATTCCATAATACGAGCTGGAACGCCTACAGCGAGCACAAAACTCTAATGATCGATTTCGGTGTAAAGCGATTTTGCATCCTTTTGGGGCTCGTTTGGCTGCTCGAAACGCATGAATCTTGTGTATTTGCATAAAATAAAGTGTTTTTGATCGCATAATACGAGCTGGAACGCCTACAGCGAGCGCAAAAATCAAATGTTCAATTTCGATATAAAGCGACTTTGCATTCGTTTGGGGCGCGTTTGACTGCTCGAAACGCATGAATCTTGCGTATTTGCATAAAATAAAGGGTTTTTGATTTCATAATACAGGCTGAACGCCTACAGCGAGCGCAAAACTCAAATGTTCGATTTCGCTATATAGCGACTTTGCATTCGTTTGGGGCTCGTTTGGCTGCTCAAAACGCATGAATCTTGCGGATTTGCATAAAATGAAGTGTTTTTGATCTCATAATACGAGCTGGAAAGCCTACAGCGAACACAAAACTCAAATGATCGATTTCGGTATAAAGAAATTTTGCATTCGTTTGGGGCTCGTTTGGCTGCTCGAAACGCATGAATCTTGTGTATTTGCATAAAATAAAGTGTTTTTGATCTCATAATACGAGCTGGAACGCCTACAGCGAGCGCAAAAATCAAATGTTCAATTTCGATTTAAAGCGACTTTGCATTCGTTTGTGGCGCGTTTGACTGCTTGAAACGCATGAATCTTGCATATTTGCATAAAATGATAGGTTTTTAATTTCGTAATAGGTGCTGGAACGCCTACAGCGAGCGCAAAACTCAAATGCTCGATTTCGATATACAGCGACTTTGGATTCGTTTGGAGCTCGTTTGGATGCTCGAAACGCATTAATCTTGCGTATGTGCATGAAATGAAGGGTTTTTGATCTCATAATACGAGCTGGAACGCCTACAGCGAGCGCACAACTCAAATGCTCGATTTTGCTATACAGCGACTTTGGATTCGTTTGGAGCTCGTTTGGCTGCTCGAAACGCATTAATCTTGCGTATTTGCATAAAATAAACGGTTTTCGATTCCATAATACGAGCTGGAAAGCCTACAGCGAACACAAAACTCAAATGATCGATTTCGGTATAAAGCGATTTTGCATCCGTTTGGGGCTCGTTTGGCTGCTCGAAACGCATGAATCTTGTGTCTTTGCATAAAATAAAGTGTTTTTGATCTCATAATACGAGCTGGAACGCCTACAGCGAGCGCAAAAATCAAATGTTCAATTTCAATATAAAGCGACTTTGCATTCGTTTGGAGCTCGTTTGGCTGCTCGAAACGCATTAATCTTGCGTATTTGCATAAAATAAACGGTTTTCGATTCCATAATACGAGCTGGAACGCCTACAGCGAGCACAAAACTCTAATGATCGATTTCGGTGTAAAGCGATTTTGCATCCTTTTGGGGCTCGTTTGGCTGCTCGAAACGCATGAATCTTGTGTATTTGCATAAAATAAAGTGTTTTTGATCGCATAATACGAGCGGGAACGCCTACAGCGAGCGCAAAAATCAAATGTTCAATTTCGATATAAAGCGACTTTGCATTCGTTTGGGGCGCGTTTGACTGCTCGAAACGCATGAATCTTGCGTATTTGCATAAAATAAAGGGTTTTTGATTTCATAATACAGGCTGAACGCCTACAGCGAGCGCAAAACTCAAATGTTCGATTTCGCTATATAGCGACTTTGCATTCGTTTGGGGCTCGTTTGGCTGCTCAAAACGCATGAATCTTGCGGATTTGCATAAAATGAAGTGTTTTTGATCTCATAATACGAGCTGGAAAGCCTACAGCGAACACAAAACTCAAATGATCGATTTCGGTATAAAGAAATTTTGCATTCGTTTGGGGCTCGTTTGGCTGCTCGAAACGCATGAATCTTGTGTATTTGCATAAAATAAAGTGTTTTTGATCTCATAATACGAGCTGGAACGCCTACAGCGAGCGCAAAAATCAAATGTTCAATTTCGATTTAAAGCGACTTTGCATTCGTTTGTGGCGCGTTTGACTGCTTGAAACGCATGAATCTTGCATATTTGCATAAAATGATAGGTTTTTAATTTCGTAATAGGTGCTGGAACGCCTACAGCGAGCGCAAAACTCAAATGCTCGATTTCGATATACAGCGACTTTGGATTCGTTTGGAGCTCGTTTGGATGCTCGAAACGCATTAATCTTGCGTATGTGCATGAAATGAAGGGTTTTTGATCTCATAATACGAGCTGGAACGCCTACAGCGAGCGCACAACTCAAATGCTCGATTTTGCTATACAGCGACTTTGGATTCGTTTGGAGCTCGTTTGGCTGCTCGAAACGCATTAATCTTGCGTATTTGCATAAAATAAACGGTTTTCGATTCCATAATACGAGCTGGAAAGCCTACAGCGAACACAAAACTCAAATGATCGATTTCGGTATAAAGCGATTTTGCATCCGTTTGGGGCTCGTTTGGCTGCTCGAAACGCATGAATCTTGTGTCTTTGCATAAAATAAAGTGTTTTTGATCTCATAATACGAGCTGGAACGCCTACAGCGAGCGCAAAAATCAAATGTTCAATTTCAATATAAAGCGACTTTGCATTCGTTTGGGGCGCGTTTGACTGCTCGAAACGCATGAATCTTGCGTATTTGCATAAAATAAAGGGTTTTTGATTTCATAATACAGGCTGTAACGCCTACAGCGAGCGCAAAACTCAAATGTTCGATTTCGCTATATAGCGACTTTGCATTCGTTTGGGGCTCGTTTGGCTGCTCAAAACGCATGAATCTTGCGGATTTGCATGAAATGAAGTGTTTTTGATCTCATAATACGAGCTGGAACGCCTACAGCGAGCACAAAACTCAAATGATCGATTTCGGTATAAAGAAATTTTGCATTCGTTTGGGGCTCGTTTGGCTGCTCAAAACGCATGAATATTGCGTATTTGCATAAAATGAAGTGTTTTTGATCTCATAATATGAGCTGGAACGCCTACAGCGAGCGAAAACCTTAAATGCTCGATTTCGCTATAAAGCGAATTTGCATTCGTTTGGGGCTCGTTTGGCTGCTCGAAACACATGAACCTTGCGTACTTGCATAAAATAAACGGTTTTCGATTCCATAATACGAGCTGGAACGCCTACAGCGAGCACAAAACTCTAATGATCGATTTCGGTATAAAGCGATTTTGCATCCGTTTGGGGCTCGTTTGGCTGCTCGAAACGCATTAATCTTGCGTATTTGCATGAAATGAAGGGTTTTTGATCTCATAATACGAGCTGGAACGCCTACAGCGAGCGCACAACTCAAATGCTCGATTTCGCTATACAGCGACTTTGGATTCGTTTGGAGCTCGTTTGGCTGCTCGAAACGCATTAATCTTGCGTATTTGCATAAAATAAACGGTTTTTGATTTCATAATACAGGCTGAACGCCTACAGCGAGCGCAAAACTCAAATGTTCGATTTCGCTATATAGCGACTTTGCATTCGTTTGGGGCTCGTTTGGCTGCTCAAAACGCATGAATCTTGCGGATTTGCATAAAATGAAGTGTTTTTGATCTCATAATACGAGCTGGAAAGCCTACAGCGAACACAAAACTCAAATGATCGATTTCGGTATAAAGAAATTTTGCATTCGTTTGGGGCTCGTTTGGCTGCTCAAAACGCATGAATATTGCGTATTTGCATAAAATGAAGTGTTTTTGATCTCATAATATGAGCTGGAACGCCTACAGCGAGCGAAAACCTTAAATGCTCGATTTCGCTATAAAGCGACTTTGCATTCGTTTGGGGCTCGTTTGGCTGCTCGAAACACATGAACCTTGCGTACTTGCATAAAATAAACGGTTTTCGATTCCATAATACGAGCTGGAACGCCTACAGCGAGCACAAAACTCTAATGATCGATTTCGGTATAAAGCGATTTTGCATCCGTTTGGGGCTCGTTTGGCTGCTCGAAACGCATTAATCTTTCGTATGTGCATGAAATGAAGGGTTTTTGATCTCATAATACGAGCTGGAACGCCTACAGCGAGCGCACAACTCAAATGCTCGATTTCGCTATCCAGCGACTTTGGATTCGTTTGGAGCTCGTTTGGCTGCTCGAAACGCATTAATCTTGCGTATTTGCATAAAATAAACGGTCTTCGATTCCATAATACGAGCTGGGACGCCTACAGCGATTACAAAACTCTAATGATCGATTTCGGTATAAAGCGATTTTGCATCCGTTTGGGGCTCGTTTGGCTGCTCGAAACGCATGAATCTTGTGTATTTGCATAAAATAAAGTGTTTTTGATCTCATAATACGAGCTGGAACGCCTACAGCGAGCGCAAAAATCAAATGTTCAATTTCGATATAAAGCGACTTTGCATTCGTTTGGGGCGCGTTTGACTGCTCGAAACGCATGAATCTTGCGTATTTGCATAAAATGATAGGTTTTTAATTTCGTAATAGGTGCTGGAACGCCTACAGCGAGCGCAAAACTCAAATGCTCGATTTCGATATACAGCGACTTTGGATTCGTTTGGAGCTCGTTTGGCTGCTCGAAACGCATTAATCTTGCGTATTTGCATAAAATAAACGGTTTTCGATTCCATAATACGAGCTGGAACGCCTACAGCGAGCACAAAACTCTAATGATCGATTTCGGTATAAAGCGATTTTGCATCCGTTTGGGGCTCGTTTGGCTGCTCGAAACGCATTAATCTTTCGTATGTGCATGAAATGAAGGGTTTTTGATCTCATAATACGAGCTGGAACGCCTACAGCGAGCGCAAAACTCAAATGCTCGATTTCGCTATCCAGCGACTTTGGATTCGTTTGGAGCTCGTTTGGCTGCTCGAAACGCATTAATCTTGCGTATTTGCATAAAATAAACGGTTTTCGATTCCATAATACGAGCTGGAACGCCTACAGCGAGCGCAAAACTCAAATGCTCGATTTCGATATACAGCGACTTTGGATTCGTTTGGAGCTCGTATGGCTGCTCGAAACGCATTAATCTTGCGTATTTGCATAAAATAAACGGTTTTCGATTCCATAATACGAGCTGGAAAGCCTACAGCGAACACAAAACTCAAATGATCGATTTCGGTATAAAGCGATTTTGCATCCGTTTGGGGCTCGTTTGGCTGCTCGAAACGCATGAATCTTGTGTCTTTGCATAAAATAAAGTGTTTTTGATCTCATAATATGAGCTGGAATGCCTACAGCGAGCGAAAACCTTAAATGCTCGATTTCGCTATAAAGCGACTTTGCATTCGTTTGGGGCGCGTTTGACTGCTCGAAACGCATGAATCTTGCGTATTTGCATAAAATGATAGGTTTGTAATTTCGTAATAGGTGCTGGAACGCCTACAGCGAGCGCAAAACTCAAATGCTCGATTTCGATATACAGCGACTTTGGATTCGTTTGGAGCTCGTTTGGCTGCTCGAAACGCATTAATCTTGCGTATTTGCATAAAATAAACGGTTTTCGATTCCATAATACGAGCTGGAACGCCTACAGCGAGCGCACAACTCAAATGCTCGATTTCGCTATACAGCGACTTTGGATTCGTTTGGAGCTCGTTTGGCTGCTTGAAACGCATTAATCTTGCGTATTTGCATAAAATAAACGGTTTTCGATTCCATAATACGAGCTGGGACGCCTACAGCGATTACGAAACTCTAATGATCGATTTCGGTATAAAGCGATTTTGCATCCGTTTGGGGCTCGTTTGGCTGCTCGAATCTTGTGTATTTGCATAAAATAAAGTGTTTTTGATCTCATAATACGAGCTGGAACGCCTACAGCGAGCGCAAAAATCAAATGTTCAATTTCGATTTAAAGCGACTTTGCATTCGTTTGGGGCGCGTTTGACTGCTTGAAACGCATGAATCTTGCATATTTGCATAAAATGATAGGTTTTTAATTTCGTAATAGGTACTGGAACGGCTACAGCGAGCGCAAAACTCAAATGCTCGATTTCGATATACAGCGACTTTGGATTCGTTTGGAGCTCGTTTGGCTGCTCGAAACGCATTAATCTTGCGTAGTTGCATGAAATGAAGGGTTTTTGATCTCATAATACGAGCTGGAACGCCTACAGCGAGCGCACAACTCAAATGTTCAATTTCGATGAAAAGCAACCTTTGCTTTCGTTTGGGGCGCGTTTGGCTGCTCGACACGCATTAATCTTGCGTATGTGCATGAAATGAAGGGTTTTTGATCTCATAATACGAGCTGGAACGCCTACAGCGAGCGCAAAACTCAAATGCTCAATTTCGGTATACAGCGATTTTACATCCGTTTGGGGCTCGTTTGGCTACTCGAAACGCATGAATCTTGTGTATTTGCATAAAATAAAGTGTTTTTGATCTCATAATACGAGCTGGAACGCCTACAGCGAGCGCAAAAATCAAATGTTCAATTTCGATATAAAGCGACTTTGCATTCGTTTGGGGCGCGTTTGACTGCTCGAAACGCATGAATCTTGCGTATTTGCATAAAATAAAGGGTTTTTGATTTCATAATACAGGCTGTAACGCCTACAGCGAGCGCAAAACTCAAATGTTCGATTTCGCTATATAGCGACTTTGCATTCGTTTGGGGCTCGTTTGGCTGCTCAAAACGCATGAATCTTGCGGATTTGCATGAAATGAAGTGTTTTTGATCTCATAATACGAGCTGGAACGCCTACAGCGAGCACAAAACTCAAATGATCGATTTCGGTATAAAGAAATTTTGCATTCGTTTGGGGCTCGTTTGGCTGCTCAAAACGCATGAATATTGCGTATTTGCATAAAATGAAGTGTTTTTGATCTCATAATATGAGCTGGAACGCCTACAGCGAGCGAAAACCTTAAATGCTCGATTTCGCTATAAAGCGAATTTGCATTCGTTTGGGGCTCGTTTGGCTGCTCGAAACACATGAACCTTGCGTACTTGCATAAAATAAACGGTTTTCGATTCCATAATACGAGCTGGAACGCCTACAGCGAGCACAAAACTCTAATGATCGATTTCGGTATAAAGCGATTTTGCATCCGTTTGGGGCTCGTTTGGCTGCTCGAAACGCATTAATCTTGCGTATTTGCATGAAATGAAGGGTTTTTGATCTCATAATACGAGCTGGAACGCCTACAGCGAGCGCACAACTCAAATGCTCGATATCGCTATACAGCGACTTTGGATTCGTTTGGAGCTCGTTTGGCTGCTCGAAACGCATTAATCTTGCGTATTTGCATGAAATGAAGGGTTTTTGATCTCATAATACGAGCTGGAACGCCTACAGCGAGCGCACAACTCAAATGTTCAATTTCGATGAAAAGCAACCTTTGCTTTCGTTTGGGGCGCGTTTGGCTGCTCGACACGCATTAATCTTGCGTATGTGCATGAAATGAAGGGTTTTTGATCTCATAATACGAGCTGGAACGCCTACAGCGAGCGCAAAACTCAAATGCTCAATTTCGGTATACAGCGATTTTGCATCCGTTTGGGGCTCGTTTGGCTACTCGAAACGCATGAATCTTGTGTATTTGCATAAAATAAAGTGTTTTTGATCTCATAATACGAGCTGGAACGCCTACAGCGAGCGCAAAAATCAAATGTTCAATTTCGATATAAAGCGACTTTGCATTCGTTTGGGGCGCGTTTGACTGCTCGAAACGCATGAATCTTGCGTATTTGCATAAAATAAAGGGTTTTTGATTTCATAATACAGGCTGTAACGCCTACAGCGAGCGCAAAACTCAAATGTTCGATTTCGCTATATAGCGACTTTGCATTCGTTTGGGGCTCGTTTGGCTGCTCAAAACGCATGAATCTTGCGGATTTGCATGAAATGAAGTGTTTTTGATCTCATAATACGAGCTGGAACGCCTACAGCGAGCACAAAACTCAAATGATCGATTTCGGTATAAAGAAATTTTGCATTCGTTTGGGGCTCGTTTGGCTGCTCAAAACGCATGAATATTGCGTATTTGCATAAAATGAAGTGTTTTTGATCTCATAATATGAGCTGGAACGCCTACAGCGAGCGAAAACCTTAAATGCTCGATTTCGCTATAATGCGAATTTGCATTCGTTTGGGGCTCGTTTGGCTGCTCGAAACACATGAACCTTGCGTACTTGCATAAAATAAACGGTTTTCGATTCCATAATACGAGCTGGAACGCCTACAGCGAGCACAAAACTCTAATGATCGATTTCGGTATAAAGCGATTTTGCATCCGTTTGGGGCTCGTTTGGCTGCTCGAAACGCATTAATCTTGCGTATTTGCATGAAATGAAGGGTTTTTGATCTCATAATACGAGCTGGAACGCCTACAGCGAGCGCACAACTCAAATGCTCGATTTCGCTATACAGCGACTTTGGATTCGTTTGGAGCTCGTTTGGCTGCTCGAAACGCATTAATCTTGCGTATTTGCATGAAATGAAGGGTTTTTGATCTCATAATACGAGCTGGAACGCCTACAGCGAGCGCACAACTCAAATGCTCGATTTCGCTATCCAGCGACTTTGGATTCGTTTGGAGCTCGTTTGGCTGCTCGAAACGCATTAATCTTGCGTATTTGCATAAAATAAACCGTTTTTGATTCCATAATACGAGCTGGGACGCCTACAGCGATTACAAAACTCTAATGATCGATATCGGTATAAAGCGATTTTGCATCCGTTTGGGGCTCGTTTGCCTGCTCGAAACGCATGAATCTTGTGTATTTGCATAAAATAAAGTGTTTTTGATCTCATAATACGAGCTGGAACGCCTACAGCGAGCGCAAAAATCAAATGTTCAATTTCGATTTAAAGCGACTTTGCATTCGTTTGGGGCGCGTTTGACTGCTTGAAACGCATGAATCTTGCGTATTTGCATAAAATGATAGGTTTTTAATTTCGTAATAGGTGCTGGAATGCCTACAGCGAGCGCAAAACTCAAATGCTCGATTTCGATATACAGCGACTTTGGATTCGTTTGGAGCTCGTTTGGATGCTCGAAACGCATTAATCTTGCGTATGTGCATGAAATGAAGGGTTTTTGATCTCATAATACGAGCTGGAACGCCTACAGCGAGCGCACAACTCAAATGCTCGATTTTGCTATACAGCGACTTTGGATTCGTTTGGAGCTCGTTTGGCTGCTCGAAACGCATTAATCTTGCGTATTTGCATGAAATGAAGGGTTTTTGATCTCATAATACGAGCTGGAACGCCTACAGCGAGCGCACAACTCAAATGCTCGATTTCGCTATACAGCGACTTTGGATTCGTTTGGAGCTCGTTTGGCTGCTCGACACGCATTAATCTTGCGTATGTGCATGAAATGAAGGGTTTTTGATCTCATAATACGAGCTGGAACACCTACAGCGAGCGCATAACTCAAATGGTCGATTTCGCTATACCGCGACTTTGGATTCGTTTGGAGCTCGTTTGGCTGCTCGAAACGCATTAATCTTGCGTATTTGCATGAAATGGAGGGTTTTTGATCTCATAATACGAGCTGGAACGCCTACAGCGAGCGCACAACTCAAATGCTCGATTTCGCTATACAGCGACTTTGGATTCGTTTGGAGCTCGTTTGGCTGCTCGAAACGCATTAATCTTGCGTATTTGCATGAAATGAAGGGTTTTTGATCTCATAATACGAGCTGGAACGCCTACAGCGAGCGCACAACTCAAATGTTCAATTTCGATATAAAGCAACCTTTGCTTTCGTTTGGGGCGCGTTTGGCTGCTCGACACGCATTAATCTTGCGTATGTGCATGAAATGAAGGGTTTTTCATCTCATAATACGAGCTGGAACGCCTACAGCGAGCGCAAAACTCAAATGCTCAATTTCGGTATACAGCGATTTTGCATCCGTTTGGGGCTCGTTTGGCTGCTCGAAACGCATGAATCTTGTGTATTTGCATAAAATAAAGTGTTTTTGATCTCATAATACGAGCTGGAACGCCTACAGCGAGCGCAAAAATCAAATGTTCAATTTCGATATAAAGCGACTTTGCATTCGTTTGGGGCGCGTTTGACTGCTCGAAACGCATGAATCTTGCGTATTTGCATAAAATAAAGGGTTTTTGATTTCATAATACAGGCTGTAACGCCTACAGCGAGCGCAAAACTCAAATGTTCGATTTCGCTATATAGCGACTTTGCATTCGTTTGGGGCTCGTTTGGCTGCTCAAAACGCATGAATCTTGCGGATTTGCATGAAATGAAGTGTTTTTGATCTCATAATACGAGCTGGAAAGCCTACAGCGAACACAAAACTCAAATGATCGATTTCGGTATAAAGAAATTTTGCATTCGTTTGGGGCTCGTTTGGCTGCTCGAAACACATGAACCTTGCGTACTTGCATAAAATAAACGGTTTTCGATTCCATAATACGAGCTGGAACGCCTACAGCGAGCACAAAACTCTAATGATCGATTTCGGTATAAAGCGATTTTGCATCCGTTTGGGGCTCGTTTGGCTGCTCGAAACGCATTAATCTTTCGTATGTGCATGAAATGAAGGGTTTTTGATCTCATAATACGAGCTGGAACGCCTACAGCGAGCGCACAACTCAAATGCTCGATTTCGCTATCCAGCGACTTTGGATTCGTTTGGAGCTCGTTTGGCTGCTCGAAACGCATTAATCTTGCATATTTGCATAAAATAAACGGTTTTCGATTCCATAATACGAGCTGGGACGCCTACAGCGATTACAAAACTCTAATGATCGATTTCGGTATAAAGCGATTTTGCATCCGTTTGGGGCTCGTGTGGCTGCCCGAAACGCATGAATCTTGTGTATTTGCATAAAATAAAGTGTTTTTGATCTCATAATACGAGCTGGAACGCCTACAGCGAGCGCAAAAATCAAATGTTCAATTTCGATATAAAGCGACTTTGCATTCGTTTGGGGCGCGTTTGACTGCTCGAAACGCATGAATCTTGCGTATTTGCATAAAATGATACGTTTTTAATTTCGTAATAGGTGCTGGAACGCCTACAGCGAGCGCAAAACTCAAATGCTCGATTTCGATATACAGCGAATTTGGATTCGTTTGGAGCTCGTTTGGATGCTCGAAACGCATTAATCTTGCGTATGTGCATGAAATGAAGGGTTTTTGATCTCATAATACGAGCTGGAACGCCTACAGCGAGCGCACAACTCAAATGCTCGATTTTGCTATACAGCGACTTTGGATTCGTTCGGAGCTCGTTTGGCTGCTCGAAACGCATTAATCTTGCGTATTTGCATAAAATAAACGGTTTTCGATTCCATAATACGAGCTGGAACGCCTACAGCGAGCACAAAACTCAAATGATCGATTTCGGTATAAAGAAATTTTGCATTCGTTTGGGGCTCGTTTGGCTGCTCAAAACGCATGAATATTGCGTATTTGCATAAAATGAAGTGTTTTTGATCTCATCATTTGAGCTGGAACGCCTACAGCGAGCGCAAAACTCAAATGCTCGATTTCGCTATACAGCGACTTTGCATTCGTTTGGGGCGCGTTAGGCTGCCCGAAACGCATTAATCTTGCGTATTTGCATAAAAAGAAGTGTTTTTGATCTCATAATACGAGCTGGAAAGCCTACAGCGAGCGCAAAACTCAAATGTTCAATTTCGCTATACAGCGACTTTGCATTGTTTGGGCCTCGTTAGGCTGCTCAAAACGCATGGATCTTGCGGATTTGCATAAAATGAAGTGTTTTTGATCTCATAATACGAGTTGGAATGCCTACAGCGAGCGCACAACTCAAATGCTCGATTTCGCTATACATCGACTTTGGATTCGTTTGGAGCTCGTTTGGCTGCTCGAAACGCATTAATCTTGCGTATTTGCATAAAATAAACGGTTTTCGATTCCATAATACGAGCTGGAACGCCTACAGCGAGCACAAAACTCTAATGATCGATTTCGGTGTAAAGCGATTTTGCATCGTTTTGGGGCTCGTTTGGCTGCTCGAAACGCATGAATCTTGTGTATTTGCATAAAATAAAGTGTTTTTGATCGCATAATACGAGCTGGAACGCCTACAGCGAGCGCAAAAATCAAATGTTCAATTTCGATATAAAGCGACATTGCATTCGTTTGGGGCGCGTTTGACTGCTCGAAACGCATGAATCTTGCGTATTTCCATAAAATAAAGGGTTTTTGATTTCATAATACAGGCTGTAACGCCTACAGCGAGTGCAAAACTTAAATGCTCGATTTCGCTATACAGCGACTTTGGATTCGTTTGGAGCTCGTTTGGCTGCTAGAAACGCATTAATCTTGCGTATTTGCATGAAATGAAGGGTTTTTGATCTCATAATACGAGCTGGAACGCCTAAAGCGAGCGCAAAAATCAAATGTTCAATTTCGATATAAAGCGACTTTGCATTCGTTTGGGGCGCGTTTGACTGCTCGAAACGCATGAATCTTGCGTATTTGCATAAAATAAAGGGTTTTTGATTTCATAATACAGGCTGTAACGCCTACAGCGAGCGCAAAACTCAAATGTTCGATTTCGCTATATAGCGACTTTGCATTCGTTTGGGGCTCGATTGGCTGCTCAAAACGCATGAATCTTGCGGATTTGCATGAAATAAAGTGTTTTTGATCTCATAATACGAGCTGGAACGCCTACAGCGAGCACAAAACTCAAATGATCGATTTCGGTATAAAGAAATTTTGCATTCGTTTGGGGCTCGTTTGGCTGCTCAAAACGCATGAATATTGCGTATTTGCATAAAATGAAGTGTTTTTGATCTCATAATTTGAGCTGGAACGCCTACAGCGAGCGAAAACCTCAAATGCTCGATTTCGGTATAAAGCGATTTTGCATCCTTTTGGGGCTCGTTTGGCTGCTCGAAACGCATGAATCTTGTGTATTTGCATAAAATAAAGTGTTTTTGATCTCATAATACGAGCTGGAACGCCTACAGCGAGCGCAAAATTCAAATGTTCAATTTCGATATAAAGCGACTTTGCATTCGTTTGGGGCTCGATTGGCTGCTCAAAACGCATGAATCTTGCGGATTTGCATGAAATGAAGTGTTTTTGATCTCATAATACGAGCTGGAACGCCTACAGCGAGCACAAAACTCTAATGATCGATTTCGGTATAAAGCGATTTTGCATCCGTTTGGGGCTCGTTTGGCTGCTCAAAACGCATGAATATTACGTATTTGCATAAAATGAAGTGTTTTTGATCTCATAATACGAGCTGGAAAGCCTACAGCAAGCGAAAAACTCAAATGCTCGATTTCGCTATAAAGCGACTTTGCATTCGTTTGGGGCTCGATTGGCTGCTCGAAACGCATGAACCTTGCGTACTTGCATAAAATAAACGGTTTTCGATTCCATAATACGAGCTGGAACGCCTACAGCGAGCACAAAACTCTAATGATCGATTTCGGTGTAAAGCGATTTTGCATCCTTTTGGGGCTCGTTTGGCTGCTCGAAACGCATGAATCTTGTGTATTTGCATAAAATAAAGTGTTTTTGATCGCATAATACGAGCTGGAACGCCTACAGCGAGCGCAAAAATCAAATGTTCAATTTCGATGTAAAACGACTTTGCATTCGTTTGGGGCGCGTTTGACTGCTCGAAACGCATGAATCTTGCGTATTTGCATAAAATAAAGGGTTTTTGATTTCATAATACAGGCTGTAACGCCTACAGCGAGAGCAAAACTTAAATGCTCGATTTCGCTATACAGCGACTTTGGATTCGTTTGGAGCTCGTTTGGCTGCTAGAAACGCATTAATCTTGCGTATTTGCATGAAATGAAGGGTTTTTGATCTCATAATACGAGCTGGAACGCCTACAGCGAGCGCAAAACTCAAATGCTCAATTTCGGTATAAAGCGATTTTGCATCCGTTTGGGGCTCGTTTGGCTGCTCGAAACGCATGAATCTTGTGTATTTGCATAAAATAAAGTGTTTTTGATCTCATAATACGAGCTGGAACGCCTACAGCGAGCGCAAAAATCAAATGTTCAATTTCGATATAAAGCGACTTTGCATTCGTTTGGGGCGCGTTTGACTGCTCGAAACGCGTGAATCTTGCGTATTTGCATAAAATAAAGGGTTTTTGATTTCATAATACAGGCTGAACGCCTACAGCGAGCGCAAAACTCAAATGTTCGATTTCGCTATATAGCGACTTTGCATTCGTTTGGGGCTCGTTTGGCTGCTCAATACGCATGAACCTTGCGGATTTGCATAAAATGAAGTGTTTTTGATCTCATAATACGAGCTGGAAAGCCTACAGCGAACACGAAACTCAAATGATCGATTTCGGTATAAAGAAATTTTGCATTCGTTTGGGGCTCGTTTGGCTGCTCAAAACGCATGAATATTGCGTATTTGCATAAAATGAAGTGTTTTTCATCTCATAATATGAGCCGGAACGCCTACAGCGAGCGAAAACCTTAAATGCTCGATTTCGCTATAAAGCGACTTTTCATTCGTTTGGGGCTCGTTTGGCTGCTCGAAACACATGAACCTTGCGTACTTGCATAAAATAAACGGTTTTCGATTCCATAATACGAGCTGGAACGCCTACAGCGAGCACAAAACTCTAATGATCGATTTCGGTATAAAGCGATTTTGCATCCGTTTGGGGCTCGTTTGGCTGCTCGAAACGCATTAATCTTTCGTATGTGCATGAAATGAAGGGTTTTTGATCTCATAATACGAGCTGGAACGCCTACAGCGAGCGCACAACTCAAATGCTCGATTTCGCTATCCAGCGACTTTGGATTCGTTTGGAGCTCGTTTGGCTGCTCGAAACGCATTAATCTTGCGTATTTGCATGAAATGAAGGGTTTTTGATCTCATAATACGAGCTGGAACGCCTACAGCGAGCGCACAACTCAAATGCTCGATTTCGCTATACAGCGACTTTGGATTCGTTTGGAGCTCGTTTGGCTGCTCGAAACGCATTAATCTTGCGTATTTGCATGAAATGAAGGGTTTTTGATCTCATAATACGAGCTGGAACGCCTACAGCGAGCGCACAACTCAAATGTTCAATTTCGATGAAAAGCAACCTTTGCTTTCGTTTGGGGCGCGTTTGGCTGCTCGACACGCATTAATCTTGCGTATGTGCATGAAATGAAGGGTTTTTGATCTCATAATACGAGCTGGAACGCCTACAGCGAGCGCAAAACTCAAATGCTCAATTTCGGTATACAGCGATTTTGCATCCGTTTGGGGCTCGTTTGGCTACTCGAAACGCATGAATCTTGTGTATTTGCATAAAATAAATTGTTTTTGATCTCATAATTTGAGCTGGAACGCCTACAGCGAGCGAAAACCTCAAATGCTCGATTTCGGTATAACGCGATTTTGCGTCCTTTTGGGGCTCGTTTGGCTGCTCGAAACGCATGAATCTTGTGTATTTGCATAAAATAAAGTGTTTTTGATCTCATAATACGAGCTGGAACGCCTACAGCGAGCGCAAAAATCAAATGTTCAATTTCGATATAAAGCGACTTTGCATTCGTTTGGGGCTCGATTGGCTGCTCAAAACGCATGAATCTTGCGGATTTGCATGAAATGAAGTGTTTTTGATCTCATAATACGAGCTGGAACGCCTACAGCGAGCACAAAACTCTAATGATCGATTTCGGTATAAAGCGATTTTGCATCCGTTTGGGGCTCGTTTGGCTGCTCAAAACGCATGAATATTGCGTATTTGCATAAAATGAAGTGTTTTTGATCTCATAATACGAGCTGGAACGCCTACAGCAAGCGAAAAACTCAAATGCTCGATTTCGCTATAAAGCGACTTTGCATTCGTTTGGGGCTCGTTTGGCTGCTCGAGACGCATGAACCTTGCGTACTTGCATAAAATAAACGGTTTTCGATTCCATAATACGAGCTGGAACGCCTACAGCGAGCACAAAACTCTAATGATCGATTTCGGTGTAAAGCGATTTTGCATCCTTTTGGGGCTCGTTTGGCTGCTCGAAACGCATGAATCTTGTGTATTTGCATAAAATAAAGTGTTTTTGATCGCATAATACGAGCTGGAACGCCTACAGCGAGCGCAAAAATCAAATGTTCAATTTCGATATAAAACGACTTTGCATTCGTTTGGGGCGCGTTTGACTGCTCGAAACGCATGAATCTTGCGTATTTGCATAAAATAAAGGGTTTTTGATTTCATAATACAGGCTGTAACGCCTACAGCGAGAGCAAAACTTAAATGCTCGATTTCGCTATACAGCGACTTTGGATTCGTTTGGAGCTCGTTTGGCTGCTAGAAACGCATTAATCTTGCGTATTTGCATGAAATGAAGGGTTTTTGATCTCATAATACGAGCTGGAACGCCTACAGCGAGCGCAAATCTCAAATGCACAATTTCGGTATAAAGCGATTTTGCATCCGTTTGGGGCTCGTTTGGCTGCTCGAAACGCATGAATCTTGTGTATTTGCATAAAATAAAGTGTTTTTGATCTCATAATACGAGCTGGAACGCCTACAGCGAGCGCAAAAATCAAATGTTCAATTTCGATATAAAGCGACTTTGCATTCGTTTGGGGCGCGTTTGACTGCTCGAAACGCGTGAATCTTGCGTATTTGCATAAAATAAAGGGTTTTTGATTTCATAATACAGGCTGAACGCCTACAGCGAGCGCAAAACTCAAATGTTCGATTTCGCTATATAGCGACTTTGCATTCGTTTGGGGCTCGTTTGGCTGCTCAATACGCATGAACCTTGCGGATTTGCATAAAATGAAGTGTTTTTGATCTCATAATACGAGCTGGAAAGCCTACAGCGAACACGAAACTCAAATGATCGATTTCGGTATAAAGAAATTTTGCATTCGTTTGGGGCTCGTTTGGCTGCTCAAAACGCATGAATATTGCGTATTTGCATAAAATGAAGTGTTTTTCATCTCATAATATGAGCCGGAACGCCTACAGCGAGCGAAAACCTTAAATGCTCGATTTCGCTATAAAGCGACTTTGCATTCGTTTGGGGCTCGTTTGGCTGCTCGAAACACATGAACCTTGCGTACTTGCATAAAATAAACGGTTTTCGATTCCATAATACGAGCTGGAACGCCTACAGCGAGCACAAAACTCTAATGATCGATTTCGGTATAAAGCGATTTTGCATCCGTTTGGGGCTCGTTTGGCTGCTCGAAACGCATTAATCTTTCGTATGTGCATGAAATGAAGGGTTTTTGATCTCATAATACGAGCTGGAACGCCTACAGCGAGCGCACAACTCAAATGCTCGATTTCGCTATCCAGCGACTTTGGATTCGTTTGGAGCTCGTTTGGAGCTCGTTTGGCTGCTCGACACGCATTAATCTTGCGTATGTGCATGAAATGAAGGGTTTTTGATCTCATAATACGAGCTGGAACGCCTACAGCGAGCGCATAAGTCAAATGGTCGATTTCGCTATACCGCGACTTTGGATTCGTTTGGAGCTCGTTTGGCTGCTCGAAACGCATTAATCTTGCGTATTTGCATGAAATGAAGGGTTTTTGATCTCATAATACGAGCTGGAACGCCTACAGCGAGCGCACAACTCAAATGCTCGATTTCGCTATACAGCGACTTTGGATTCGTTTGGAGCTCGTTTGGCTGCTCGAAACGCATTAATCTTGCGTATTTGCATGAAATGAAGGGTTTTTGATCTCATAATACGAGCTGGAACGCCTACAGCGAGCGCACAACTCAAATGTTCAATTTCGATGAAAAGCAACCTTTGCTTTCGTTTGGGGCGCGTTTGGCTGCTCGACACGCATTAATCTTGCGTATGTGCATGAAATGAAGGGTTTTTGATCTCATAATACGAGCTGGAACGCCTACAGCGAGCGCAAAACTCAAATGCTCAATTTCGGTATACAGCAATTTTGCATCCGTTTGGGGCTCGTTTGGCTACTCGAAACGCATGAATCTTGTGTATTTGCATAAAATAAATTGTTTTTGATCTCATAATTTGAGCTGGAACGCCTACAGCGAGCGAAAACCTCAAATGCTCGATTTCGGTATAACGCGATTTTGCGTCCTTTTGGGGCTCGTTTGGCTGCTCGAAACGCATGAATCTTGTGTATTTGCATAAAATAAAGTGTTTTTGATCTCATAATACGAGCTGGAACGCCTACAGCGAGCGCAAAAATCAAATGTTCAATTTCGATATAAAGCGACTTTGCATTCGTTTGGGGCTCGATTGGCTGCTCAAAACGCATGAATCTTGCGGATTTGCATGAAATGAAGTGTTTTTGATCTCATAATACGAGCTGGAACGCCTACAGCGAGCACAAAACTCTAATGATCGATTTCGGTATAAAGCGATTTTGCATCCGTTTGGGGCTCGTTTGGCTGCTCAAAACGCATGAATATTGCGTATTTGCATAAAATGAAGTGTTTTTGATCTCATAATACGAGCTGGAACGCCTACAGCAAGCGAAAAACTCAAATGCTCGATTTCGCTATAAAGCGACTTTGCATTCGTTTGGGGCTCGTTTGGCTGCTCGAGACGCATGAACCTTGCGTACTTGCATAAAATAAACGGTTTTCGATTCCATAATACGAGCTGGAACGCCTACAGCGAGCACAAAACTCTAATGATCGATTTCGGTGTAAAGCGATTTTGCATCCTTTTGGGGCTCGTTTGGCTGCTCGAAACGCATGAATCTTGTGTATTTGCATAAAATAAAGTGTTTTTGATCGCATAATACGAGCTGGAACGCCTACAGCGAGCGCAAAAATCAAATGTTCAATTTCGATATAAAACGACTTTGCATTCGTTTGGGGCGCGTTTGACTGCTCGAAACGCATGAATCTTGCGTATTTGCATAAAATAAAGGGTTTTTGATTTCATAATACAGGCTGTAACGCCTACAGCGAGAGCAAAACTTAAATGCTCGATTTCGCTATACAGCGACTTTGGATTCGTTTGGAGCTCGTTTGGCTGCTAGAAACGCATTAATCTTGCGTATTTGCATGAAATGAAGGGTTTTTGATCTCATAATACGAGCTGGAACGCCTACAGCGAGCGCAAATCTCAAATGCACAATTTCGGTATAAAGCGATTTTGCATCCGTTTGGGGCTCGTTTGGCTGCTCGAAACGCATGAATCTTGTGTATTTGCATAAAATAAAGTGTTTTTGATCTCATAATACGAGCTGGAACGCCTACAGCGAGCGCAAAAATCAAATGTTCAATTTCGATATAAAGCGACTTTGCATTCGTTTGGGGCGCGTTTGACTGCTCGAAACGCGTGAATCTTGCGTATTTGCATAAAATAAAGGGTTTTTGATTTCATAATACAGGCTGAACGCCTACAGCGAGCGCAAAACTCAAATGTTCGATTTCGCTATATAGCGACTTTGCATTCGTTTGGGGCTCGTTTGGCTGCTCAATACGCATGAACCTTGCGGATTTGCATAAAATGAAGTGTTTTTGATCTCATAATACGAGCTGGAAAGCCTACAGCGAACACGAAACTCAAATGATCGATTTCGGTATAAAGAAATTTTGCATTCGTTTGGGGCTCGTTTGGCTGCTCAAAACGCATGAATATTGCGTATTTGCATAAAATGAAGTGTTTTTCATCTCATAATATGAGCCGGAACGCCTACAGCGAGCGAAAACCTTAAATGCTCGATTTCGCTATAAAGCGACTTTGCATTCGTTTGGGGCTCGTTTGGCTGCTCGAAACACATGAACCTTGCGTACTTGCATAAAATAAACGGTTTTCGATTCCATAATACGAGCTGGAACGCCTACAGCGAGCACAAAACTCTAATGATCGATTTCGGTATAAAGCGATTTTGCATCCGTTTGGGGCTCGTTTGGCTGCTCGAAACGCATTAATCTTTCGTATGTGCATGAAATGAAGGGTTTTTGATCTCATAATACGAGCTGGAACGCCTACAGCGAGCGCACAACTCAAATGCTCGATTTCGCTATCCAGCGACTTTGGATTCGTTTGGAGCTCGTTTGGAGCTCGTTTGGCTGCTCGACACGCATTAATCTTGCGTATGTGCATGAAATGAAGGGTTTTTGATCTCATAATACGAGCTGGAACGCCTACAGCGAGCGCATAAGTCAAATGGTCGATTTCGCTATACCGCGACTTTGGATTCGTTTGGAGCTCGTTTGGCTGCTCGAAACGCATTAATCTTGCGTATTTGCATGAAATGAAGGGTTTTTGATCTCATAATACGAGCTGGAACGCCTACAGCGAGCGCACAACTCAAATGCTCGATTTCGCTATACAGCGACTTTGGATTCGTTTGGAGCTCGTTTGGCTGCTCGAAACGCATTAATCTTGCGTATTTGCATGAAATGAAGGGTTTTTGATCTCATAATACGAGCTGGAACGCCTACAGCGAGCGCACAACTCAAATGTTCAATTTCGATGAAAAGCAACCTTTGCTTTCGTTTGGGGCGCGTTTGGCTGCTCGACACGCATTAATCTTGCGTATGTGCATGAAATGAAGGGTTTTTGATCTCATAATACGAGCTGGAACGCCTACAGCGAGCGCAAAACTCAAATGCTCAATTTCGGTATACAGCAATTTTGCATCCGTTTGGGGCTCGTTTGGCTACTCGAAACGCATGAATCTTGTGTATTTGCATAAAATAAAGTGTTTTTGATCTCATAATACGAGCTGGAACGCCTACAGCGAGCGCAAAAATCAAATGTTCAATTTCGATATAAAGCGACTTTGCATTCGTTTGGGGCGCGTTTCACTGCTCGAAACGCATGAATCTTGCGTATTTGCATAAAATAAAGGGTTTTTGATTTCATAATACAGGCTGAATGCCTACAGCGAGCGCAAAACTCAAATGCTCAATTTCGGTATAAAGCGATTTTGCATTCGTTTGGGGCTCGTTTGGTTGCTCAAAACGCATGAATATTGCGTATTTGCATAAAATGAAGTGTTTTTGATCTCATAATTTGAGCTGGAACGCCTACAGCGAGCGAAAACCTCAAATGCTCGATTTCGGTATAAAGCGATTTTGCATCCTTTTGGGGCTCGTTTGGCTGCTCGAAACGCATGAATCTTGTGTAATTGCATAAAATAAAGTGTTTTTGATCTCATAATACGAGCTGGAACGCCTACAGCGAGCGCAAAAATCAAATGTTCAATTTCGATATAAAGCGACTTTGCATTCGTTTGGGGCTCGATTGGCTGCTCAAAACGCATGAATCTTGCGGATTTGCATGAAATGAAGTGTTTTTGATCTCATAATACGAGCTGGAACGCCTACAGCGAGCACAAAACTCTAATGATCGATTCCGGTATAAAGCGATTTTGCATCCGTTTGGGGCTCGTTTGGCTGCTCAAAACGCATGAATATTGCGTATTTGCATAAAATAAAGTGTTTTTGATCTCATAATACGAGCTGGAACGCCTACAGCGAGCGCAAAAATCAAATGTTCAATTTCGATATAAAACGACTTTGCATTCGTTTGGGGCGCGTTTGACTGCTCGAAACGCATGAATCTTGCGTATTTGCATAAAATAAAGGGTTTTTGATTTCATAATACAGGCTGTAACGCCTACAGCGAGCGCAAAACTCAAATGTTCGATTTCGCTATACAGCGACTTTGGATTCGTTTAGAGCTCGTTTGGCTGCTCAAAACGCATGAATATTGCGTATTTGCATAAAATGAAGTGTTGTTGATCTCATAATACGAGCTGGAACGCCTACAGCGAGAGAAAAACTCAAATGCTCGATTTCGCTATAAAGCGACTTTGCATTCGTTTGGGGCTCGTTTGGCTGCTCGAAACGCATTAATCTTGCGTATTTGCATAAAATAAACGGTTTTCGATTCCATAATACGAGCTGGAACGCCTACAGCGAGCACAAAACTCTAATGATCGTTTTCGGTGTAAAGCGATTTTGCATCCTTTTGGGGCTCGTTTGGCTGCTCGAAACGCATGAATCTTGTGTATTTGCATAAAATAAAGTGTTTTTGATCTCATAATACGAGCTGGAACACCTACAGCCAGCGCAAAAATCAAATGTTCAATTTCGATATAAAGCGACTTTGCATTCGTTTGGGGCGCGTTTGACTGCTCGAAACGCATGAATCTTGCGTATTTGCATAAAATAAAGGGTTTTTGATTTCATAATACAGGCTGTAACGCCTACAGCGAGCGCAAAACTTAAATGCTCGATTTCGCTATACAGCGACTTTGGATTCGTTTGGAGCTCGTTTGGCTGCTAGAAACGCATTAATTTTGCGTATTTGCATGAAATGAAGGGTTTTTGATCTCATAATACGAGCTGGAACGCCTACAGCGAGCGCAAAACTGAAATGCTCAATTTCGGTATAAAGCGATTTTGCATCCGTTTGGGGCTCGTTTGGCTGCTCGAAACGCATGAATCTTGTGTATTGTTACGTCGCGGTTTTGAATTTGATTGATTTTTCCTTTTTCTTTTTGCAGAATGACGGATTTAACGTTCGAGCGACTGGTAGCTGGTTATATGAGGATGCTCCGTGGTTTAAACCGGAATGCGCCGGTTAGGGATCGGAGCAGTACTGGATGAGTGTTGTAATGTATGTGTATTATCGATACGTACCTTGATTCTTGATGTGGCAGGTGATGAGCAGTTGAGCGTAGCGGGTTGAAGGCGCTAAAGCCCAAGGATCAGCTCTGGAGAAGACACAGGCGATGGCCTGTCCTCGTTGATCACCGTGGAGGCGTCTGAGGTGTCGCCGTCCTCGATAGCTGGCACAGGATGCGACGGAGGATGCCGGATTCGGGTTTCCACGAATCGATCGCCGAGAGGATCTTCGCGAATTATGAGAATTCTGTGATTGATCAAAATGACGTCGGATACGACAGTAGGCGGATTTTTCGATTCCGTCCTGTTCTTGACGGGAATGGAATTTTCACCAGCGACGTCCACTATATTGTTCCGTTTTTCCGCGGTCAATGTGGGTACGGCGGAAATTCGAGAAACCCGGGCGGTTATGGAACGAACTCCTCCACGTGATTTCACGTTTGCTACGGCAATAGGTTGGCCACCACGCAACTGGACTTTATTTTCTATTGGCTTATGATCCATTAGATTTTATGAAACAAAACGACCAGTTCACATTTGTTGCTTTTCATTCTGGAGGAAGGCAATCAGGGAAGGATTTATCTTAAAAAGCTGGCAATCTCATTTATATCAGATTCGATCTGCGTCGAGGCTGATTTTATAAGATTCCATTGTTTTAAGCGTAAATAATTAAATATGGATTTATCTAAAAGCTTGATAACTTCGGCTCTCGCGAGTCGAGGTTAGCAAGAATTAGGGGGAACGCGAGCCGACAATTAATCGTCCGGGGATCGGTTAATTCCGGGGATCGGTCGCGGGTGATCGTCGAACGGATGTCACTACGGTAATGGTGGTAAGATCGTGCGGGGCAGAAGGCCCGACTAACGGATGTTGCGATCGGCGGAGTGGCTCGAATTGTGCCCGGCAAAGGGTGAGACTCGTTTGGGCGCGTGCGATGGGCAGTCGCAAGATGAGTCGGAGGGAATTACCCGGAGGCGGGGTGACTCCTACAGCCTCGGCCGTTCGATGCTTCCTGCAGCAGGAGCACGTTAACGGCTAGAGACGTGTAGGAGGCGGACGAAAAGATGTCGAGAATCGGAGAGAAGGAGGAGGTAACCCCGACTCCCGATATTTGGCAGTCGTGCGCCCGTAAGGGAGCACGAAGCGTTGCGCAAAATCGGGGGTGTGGGGGGGAGGAAGTAGGTAAAGCGAGGGGTGCCGATCCGGAGATCGGAATACGTTTGAACGCTCTGAAAAGAGCGGGTTTGGTCGCCGTATCTCGCTCTGAAAAGAGCGAGATCGTGCTGAAGAGAAGAGATTCCGATGGAGCGCCGAGTCGGTGAACCGTTGAGACTTTCCGTCGTACGCACTGAAAAGTGCGGGTTGATTGTAGAGAGAATGTCCGTGTGGAAGCCGAAGTCGAAGCCAGGAGGTATCTCGAGAGTCGGTCTACGTTAACGCACTGAAAAGTGCGGGTTGGTAAACCGAGAGTTGTCCAAGGAAGAGCCAAAGTAATGATCCAGAGTATATGTAGAGTCGTTTAATGGCTTTCCAAAGGCGTACAGTAGTCGTTGGGCGTGTAAGGCGAAGAATGAGGCGAACTGGCCGACCTATATGGACGAGCGCGGACCCTGGAGAGAGGCTCCTTGTCGCGAAATCAGTGCGCGCGCGTTCAACTTCGCGAATTCTGAGTTGCCGAATATTAATTAATCGGCCAGCTCCCCTCTCCTCTTCATTGCATCGATACAAACTTATGTTGATAAAAAGAACAAAAAATAAGGATTCTTTTGATGTATATATCGAGGGGGTAGCGGTATTTACAATGACATAAAAAATAATAATTTCGTAATTTCAGGAATTATCGTAATCCTAATTTTTGGCAGAAAAGGACGAATAACTCCCGAACCTTTGGGAGGAACGGGCTCGAAAAAATACGAATGGATAGAGAAAATAAATCTAACCCTATGTTCCCCTAGCGGGATATTCGTGTTCGGTGATCGTTAATGGCCTAAATTAATTATTTTAGATTCGCTCGGGAAAAGAAATAATCTCCCGATTACGGGAAACCCGGGTTATCGATTCGTTTAAATATCGAATTTCTATCGATCGAAATAAGCGGTCTTAAAACAAAGAAATTCACCACGGTGGGGGTACCATTGGGAAGCTAATGATGTTAGCTTCCCAATGGTAAAAAGAAAGGAACAAAAATGGTTAAATAAAAGGGTCAAATCATTGTTGTAAGATAAATGAATTTATCGATACGCGTGCCGCATCGCTGTCGCGTACCGCGGGTGACGTCACTCGGCACACGGCACGCGAGTTGCCGCGCTAACCGGGAATATAATGCCCGAGTCCGGGGAAAACTATTGTCCAGGCGGCGATAAGGCCGGACGCTATAGGTATACCCGCGGTACGCGGCGAGCGAGTCAACAAGGTATATAGGTATACCCGCGGTGGGCCAACGCGATGACGCTTATAGCTATAGGTATACCCGCGGTGGGCCAACGCGACGACGCTTATAGCTATAGATATAGAGCGGGCCGAGACGCGATGATCCACGCGATTTGGAGTATACGCGATCGATTATAATTTTCGTGATTGAGCGGAAGGTAGGCCTCGCGTGGGGGGAAAAAGTGGAGGCTTGCGGACAACAAGCTGGCAATCTCATTTATATCAGATTCGATCTGTGTCGAGGCTGATTTTATAAGATTCCATTGAGTTAAGCGTAAATACTTATCTATGGATTTATCTAAAAGCTGGCAATCTCATTTATATCAGATTCGATCTGTGTCGAGGCTGATTTTATAAGATTCCATTGTTTTAAGCGTAAATACTTAACTATTGTGCTTATCTATTGGTATTGGAATGATATTGGGATAAGGAATAAATTTCTTGCGTCAACAAATGTGAAATGCTCGTATTTTGCGTTAAAATGTCCAATGCTGTGGTTAGCCTTACCTTACTTACGTTGTTTTTCACTTGTTGAGCAGCGGCACGGTGCCTCTGATGGGTCGCCGGTTGTCGTTTATTGTCGAGGGATGGATTTTACGGTTTATTGGTTAAATGTTTTTATTTATTCGGATCGTTAGGATTCCAAAAGGTATATTCTAATATTTATTGTAATAGTACGAACTGTTCGCTGGAGATATTTTATATCGGCTAAATACCGCCTGGTCGCAGCCAGGTATCAATCGCGATTTTAATATCTATTGTAGAATACAACTGATGATTGTTATTTATAACAAAGGGAATACCGGGGTTCGCGAGAGTCTCTTCGAGAGCACCCTTTCTGTCGACCGCCGGTGTCGAGAGTCGTAGTAGAACTGAAGATCCCATTGTCCAGCTTCCGATCCGTGAGTCTCCCGAGTCCGTGGTTGATGGTGGGGGAGGCCCTCGCGGATTCGCTCCGATGCTCTGGCCAATGGTGCGCTGCCCTCAGCGTGCCGTCCCGTGGTGGGGCAGCCGCTCGCGGCAGCGTAGTGGATGTAGTGGGGGCAGCCGCTCGCCGCATCCGTGCTGTCCCTCGAGTGGGGGCAGCCACTCGGTGCATCCGTGCTGTCCCTCGAGTGGGGGCAGCCACTCGGTGCATCCGTGCTGTCCCTCGAGTGGGGGCAGCCGCTCGCCGCATCCGTGCTGTCCCTCGAGTGGGGGCAGCCACTCGGTGCATCCGTGTTGTCCCTCGAGTGGGGGCAGCCACTTGGTGCATCCGTGTTGACCCTCGAATGGGGGCAGCCATTCGCTGCATCCGTGCTGTCCCTCGAGTGGGGGCAGCCGGTCGCTGCATCCGTGCTGTCCCTCGAGTGGGGGCAGCTGCTCGCTGCATCCGTGCTGTCCCTCGAGTGGGGGCAGCCATTCGCCGCATCCGTGCTGTCCCTCGAGTGGGGGCAGCCGCTCGCTGCATCCGTGCTGACCCTCGAGTGGGGGCAGCCGCTCGCCGCATCCGTGCTGTCCCTCGAGTGGGGGCAGCCATTCGCTGCATCCGTGCTGTCCCTCGAGTGGGGGCAGCCATTCGCCGCATCCGTGCTGTCCCTCGAGTGGGGGCAGCCGCTCGCTGCATCCGTGCTGACCCTCGAGTGGGGGCAGCCGCTCGCCGCATCCGTGCTGTCCCTCGAGTGGGGGCAGCCATTCGCTGCATCCGTGCTGTCCCTCGAGTGGGGGCAGCGATTCGCCGCATCCGTGCTGTCCCTCGAGTGGGGGCAGCCGCTCGCTGCATCCGTGTTGTCCCTCGAGTGGGGGCAGCCATTCGCTGCATCCGTGCTGTCCCTCGAGTGGGGGCAGCCGCTCGCTGCATCCGTGCTGTCCCTCGAGTGGGGGCAGCCGCTCGCTGCATCCGTGCTGTCCCTCGAGTGGGGGCAGCCACTCGGTGCATCCGTGCTGTCCCTCGAGTGGGGGCAGCCATTCGCTGAAGCCTCGCTGTCCCTTGAGTGGGGGCAGCCTTTGTTCCGCGGCAGCGTGATAGATGATGGTGGGGGCAGCCGCTGTTGGAGCCGAGCTGTCCCTCGAGTGGGGGCCGCCGTTCGTGGAAGCCTCGCTGTCCCTTGAGTGGGGGCAGCCTTTGTCCCGCGGCAGCGTGATATATGATGGTGGGGGCAGCCGCTGTTGGAGCCGAGCTGTCCCTTGAGTGGGGGCCGCCGTTCGTGGAAGCCTCGCTGTCCCTTGAGTGGGGGCAGCCTTTGTTCCGCGGCAGCGTGATAGATGATGGTGGGGGCAGCCGCTGTTGGAGCCGAGCTGTCCCTCGAGTGGGGCCGCCGTTCGTGGAAGCCTCGCTGTCCCTTGAGTGGGGGCAGCCTTTGTCCCGCGGCAGCGTGATATATGATGGTGGGAGCAGCCGCTGTTGGAGCCGAGCTGTCCCTTGAGTGGGGGCCGCCGTTCGTGGAAGCCTCGCTGTCCCTTGAGTGGAGGCAGCCTTTGTCCCGCGGCAGCCTGATAGATGATGGTGGGGGCCGCCGTTCTTGGAGCCCTGTGCTGACGCAGCATCCCACGGGTCCAAGTCCCAACGGCAGAAAGCTTCTCGGGACCGTCTTATCTGCGGCGATTCCCAGAGCCGTTATCGGGGCTGCGTCCGGTCACACGGTAGCCGTGCCGTTGATGGTCGTACTGCCTTTGTCTCGTGGTAGCCGTGCCAATGCAGCATCTCACGGACCAGCTTCTCGGAGAGCCCTTATCGATGGCGATTCTCGGAGCTGATGTCGGAGCTGCGTCCGGTCACACGTCCGCTTTGCCATCCGATACATTATTAAATGATGGCTTATTAATTATGAATAGCTATTTGTTACTATGTCGGACTTATTATATGGCTAGTCCAATGTAATTTGTTTAATGATAGTAATTACTAGATAGCAATCTAGTACATTTGTTGTTAACAAAATAATTAAGACGTTACTCGTCGTTTACATTGTTAACCTTATGCCTAAATCCCTCATACAATATTTGTTCATTATTATAACAATACTCCGCGCCGTCGAGAGTCGTCTCGCTGGCGACCTGTTTCGGGTATTGCGCGTAGCTAAATATCAATTCGGTATTCTGGTGTTGCACGCGTTTTGAATAATTGCGGACAATATATTTTTATGGTTGCTATTTTTATGTTTCAAGGTTTGTATTTATCGAAAGATTTTTAGCGCTGCTGAGCATCGTCGTAATAGCGATGCTCAATTTCGCATGTTTTGTAATTAATTTTGAATATTAATTATATAATGAAATATTGTTATTTATTTTGATAAAGAAATATATATTTTATTTATTATGTGGCGGTATGGAATATCGTGTTTATACCGACATTCCATCGTTGCACGTGTTTAAAGTGTGTTATTAGTTTATTTATTAACAATTTTATTTGTTGCTAATAATATTTATTTATCGTGGTTTTGGGCCGTCGAGTGTCGTTTCTATAACGACACTCGGCGTTGCGGGTATTTAGCATGTTTGAAAATATTTGTTAATAATTTTATTTATTGTTAATAATGTTTATTTATTATTGTTTGAGCCGTATAGTGTCGTTCCTGTAACGACACTCGGCGTTGCGCGTATTTATAAAGAAAATGTTTCTGGAAATATTTATTATTTATTATTAATAATGCTTATTTGTTGCAAGTCCAATTTCGAACGATTGGTTGTTGCATTTTCCGTTTACTTGCTGATTTTTAACTAATTCGCGCTTCCCGTTCGCGCTGGGGAATTAATTTTCGTATTTTCCAAGGTCACGCGCATTTTTTATAAAACCGTTAACAGTGGCGAAAATACCCCCCGTAGGGTGTTGAATCGGTCCGCACCTAAAGTGTTCGCGAGGGTTTTCCGCTTCTAATAGCGTGCTCGGATTTTGTTGAAATCACGCGGTTTCGTTTTTATTGCAACTTAAAGTTTACTAAATTTCTTCGGATTTCGCTTTGGCGATGCTTATAGTCCGCCTCGGCGTTTATTACTGTTATATATCGTTTTATATTTTACTCGATTTATACTTTATTATTATTTGTTTAAGACAGCTGTTGTTGATTATTATTAACAATAATATGATAACGTGGAACTATGATACTATATTGTTTACGGCGTTATGCGTAACAACTAATTGTCCCAAAAAAAAAAATTTGTGTGAGTGTTGGTTACTCTTTCTGTCCCAAATTCGACCCAGGACGTAACAGTATTTCCATAAAATAAAGTGTTTTTGATCTCATAATACGAGCTGGAACGCCTACAGCGAGCGCAAAAATCAAATGTTCAATTTCGATATAAAGCAAGTTTGCATTCGTTTGGGGCGCGTTTGGCTCCTCGAAACGCATTAATCTTGCGTATGTGCATGAAATGAAGTGTTTTTGATCTAATAATACGAGCTGGAACGCGTACAGCGAGCGCACAACTCAAATGCTCGATTTCGCTATACAGCGACTTTGGATTCGTTTGGAGCTCGTTTGGCTGCTCGAAACGCATTAATCTTGCGTATTTGCATGAAATGAAGGGTTTTTGATCTCATAATACGAGCTAGAACGCCTACAGCGAGCGCAAAACTCAAATGTTCGATTTCGGTATAAAGCGATTTTGCATCCGTTTGGGGCTCGTTTGGCTGCTCGAAACGCATGAATCTTGTGTATTTGCATAAAATAAAGTGTTTTTGATCTCATAATCCGAGCTGGAACGCCTACAGCGAGCGCAAAACTCAAATGATCGATTTCGGTATAAAGAAATTTTGCATTCGTTTGGGGCTCGTTTGGCTGCTCAAAACGCATGAATATTGCGTATTTGCATAAAATGAAGTGTTTTTGATATCATAATATGAGCTGGAACGCCTACAGCGAGCGAAAACCTCAAATGCTCGATTTCGCTATCCAGCGACTTTGGATTCGTTTGGAGCTCGTTTGGCTGCTCGAAACGCATTAATCTTGCGTATTTGCATAAAATAAACGGTTTTCGATTGCATAATACGAGCTGGGATGCCTACAGCGAGCACAAAACTCTAATGTTCAATTTCGATATAAAGCAACTTTGCATTCGTTTGGGGCGCGTTTGGCTGCTCGAAACGCATTAATCTTGCGTATGTGCATGAAATGAAGTGTTTTTGATCTCATAATACGAGCTGGAACGCCTACAGCGAGGACAAAACTCAAATGATCGATTTCGGTATAAAGAAATTTTGCATTCGTTTGGGGCTCGTTTGGCTGCTCAAAACGCATGAATATTGCGTATTTGCATAAAATGAAGTGTTTTTGATCTCATAATTTGAGCTGGAACGCCTACAGCGAGCGAAAACCTCAAATGCTCGATTTCGCTATAAAGCGACTTTGCATTCGTTTGGGGCTCGTTTGGCTGCTCGAAACACATGAATCTTGCGTATTTGCATAAAATAAAGGGTTTTTGATTTCATAATACAGGCTGTAACGCCTACAGCGAGCGCAAAACTCAAATGCTCGATTTCGCTATACAGCGACTTTGGATTCGTTTGGAGCTCGTTTGGATGCTCGAAACGCATTAATCTTGCGTATGTGCATGAAATGAAGGGTTTTTGATCTCATAATACGAGCTGGAACGCCTACAGCGAGCGCACAACTCAAATGCTCGATTTTGCTATACAGCGACTTTGGATTCGTTTGCAGCTCGTTTGGCTGCTCGAAACGCATTAATCTTGCGTATTTGCATAAAATAAACGGTTTTCGATTCCATAATACGAGCTGCAACGCCTACAGCGACCGCAAAACTCAAATGTTTAATTTCGCTATACAGCGACGTTGGATTCGTTTGGAGCTCGTTTGGCTGCTCGAAACGCATTAATCTTTCGTAGTTGCATGAAATGAAGTGTTTTTAATTTCGTAGTAGGGCTGGAACGCTTACAGCGAGCGCAAAACACACATGTTCTATGTCGCTATAAAGTGACTTTGCATTCGTTTGGTGCAGATATAGCTGCTCGAAACGCATGAGTCTTGCGTATTTGCATAAAATAAAGGGTTTTTGATTTTATGAAATAAAATCAATTATGGAATAAAATCAATAAAATCATATAGGAGCCGGAACGCATACCGCGAGCGCACAACTCAAATGCTCGATTTTGCTATACAGCGACTTTCGATTCGTTTGGAGCTCGTTTGGCTGCTCGACACGCATTAATCTTGCGTATGTGCATGAAATGAAGGATTTTTGATCTCATAATACGAGCTGGAACGCCTACAGCGAGCGCACAACTCAAATGGTCGATTTCGCTATACAGCGACTTTGGATTCGTTTGGAGCTCATTTGGCTGCTCGAAACGCATTAATCTTGCGTATTTGCATGAAATAAAGGGTTTTTGATCTCATAATACGAGCTGGAACGCTTACAGCGAGCGCACAACTCAAATGTTCGATTTCGCTATATTGCGACTTTGGATTCGTTTGGAGCTCGTTTGGCTGCTCGAAACGCATTAATCTTGCGTATTTGCATAAAATAAAGTGTTTTTGATCTCATAATATGAGCTGGAACGCCTACAGCGGGCGCAAAAATCAAATGTTCAATTTCGATATAAAGCGACTTTGCATTCGTTTGGGGCGCGTTTGACTGCTCGAAACGCATGAATCTTGCGTATTTGCATAAAATAAAGGGTTTTTGATTTCATAATACAGGCTGTAACGCCTACAGCGAGCGCAAGACTCAAATGCTCGATTTCGCTATACAGCGACTTTCGATTCGTTTGGAGCTCGTTAGGCTGCTCGAAACGCATTAATCTTGCGTATGTGCATGAAATGAAGGGTTTTTGATCTCATAATACGAGCTGGAACGCCTACAGCGAGCGCACAACTCAAATGGTCGATTTCGCTATACAGCGACTTTGGATTCGTTTGGAGCTCGTTTGGCTGCTCGAAACGCATTAATCTTGCGTATTTGCATGAAATAAAGGGTTTTTGATCTCATAATACGAGCTGGAACGCTTACAGCGAGCGCACAACTCAAATGTTCGATTTCGCTATATTGCGACTTTGGATTCGTTTGGAGCTCGTTTGGCTGCTCGAAACGCATTAATCTTGCGTATTTGCATAAAATAAAGTGTTTTTGATCTCATAATATGAGCTGGAACGCCTACAGCGGGCACAAAAATCAAATGTTCAATTTCGATATAAAGCGACTTTGCATTCGTTTGGGGCGCGTTTGACTGCTCGAAACGCATGAATCTTGCGTATTTGCATAAAATAAAGGGTTTTTGATTTCATAATACAGGCTGTAACGCCTACAGCGAGCGCAAGACTCAAATGCTCGATTTCGCTATACAGCGACTTTGGATTCGTTTGGAGCTCGTTTGGCTGCTCGAAACGCATTAATCTTGCGTATTTGCATGAAATGAAGGGTTTTTGATCTCATAATACGAGCTGGAACGCCTACAGCGAGCGCACAACTCAAATGCTCGATTTCGCTATACAGCGACTTTGGATTCGTTTGGAGCTCGTTTGGCTGCTCGAAACGCATTAATCTTGCGTATTTGCATGAAATGAAGGGTTTTTGATCTCATAATACGAGCTAGAACGCCTACAGCGAGCGCAAAACTCAAATGCTCAATTTCGGTATAAAGCGATTTTGCATCCGTTTGGGGCTCGTTTGGCTGCTCGAAACGCATGAATCTTGTGTATTTGCATAAAATAAAGTGTTTTTGATCTCATAATACGAGCTGGAACGCCTACAGCGAGCGCAAAAATCAAATGTTCGATTTCGCTATATAGCGACTTTGGATTCGTTTGGAGCTCGTTTGGCTGCTCGAAACGCATTAATCTTGCGAATTTGCATAAAATAAAGTGTTTTTGATCTCATAATACGAGCTGGAACGCCTACAGCGGGCGCAAAAATCAAATGTTCAATTTCGATATAAAGCGACTTTGCATTCGTTTGGGGCGCGTTTGACTGCTCGAAACGCATGAATCTTGCGTATTTGCATAAAATAAAGGGTTTTTGATTTAATAATACAGGCTGTAACGCCTACAGCGAGCGCAAAACTCAAATGCTCGATTTCGCTATACAGCGACTTTGGATTCGTTTGGAGCTCGTTTGGCTGCTCGAAACGCATTAATCTTGCGTATTTGCATGAAATGATGGGTTTTTGATCTCATAATACGAGCTGGAACGCCTACAGCGAGCGCACAACTCAAATGCTCGATTTCGCTATACAGCGACTTTGGATTCGTTTCGAGCTCGTTTGGCTGCTCGAAACGCATTAATCTTGCGTATTTGCATGAAATGAAGGGTTTTTGATCTCATAATACGAGCTGGGACGCCTACAGCGAGCATAAAACTCTAATGTTCAATTTCGGTATAAAGCGATTTTGCATCCGTTTGGGGCTCGTTTGGCTGCTCGAAACGCATGAATCTTGTGTATTTGCATAAAATCAAGTGTTTTTGATCTCATAATACGAGCTGGAACGCCTACAGCGAGCGCACAACTCAAATGTTCGATTTCGCTATACAGCGACTTTGGATTCGTTTGGAGCTCGTTTGGCTGCTCGAAACACATGAACCTTGCGTACTTGCATAAAATAAACGGTTTTCGATTCCATAATACGAGCTGGAACGCCTTCAGCGAGCACAAGACTCTAATGATCGATTTCGGTATAAAGCGATTTTGCATCCGTTTGGGGCTCGTTTGGCTACTCGAAACGCATTAATCTTGCGTATTTGCATGAAATGAAGGGTTTTTGATCTCATAATACGAGCTAGAACGCCTACAGCGAGCGCAAGACTCATATGCTCAATTTCGGTATAAAGCGATTTTGCATCCGTTTGGGGCTCGTTTGGCTGCTCGAAACGCATGAATCTTGTGTATTTGCATAAAATAAAGTGTTTTTGATCTCATAATACGAGCTGGAACGCCTACAGCGAGCGCAAAAATCAAATGTTCAATTTCGATATAAAGCGACTTTGCATTCGTTTGGGGCTCGTTTGGCTGCTCAAAACTCATGAATCTTGCGGATTTGCATGAAATGAAGTGTTTTTGATCTCATAATACGAGCTGGAACGCCTACAACGAGCACAAAACTCAAATGATCGATTTCGGTATAAAGAAATTTTGCATTCGTTTGGAGCTCGTTTGGCTGCTCGAAACGCATTAATCTTGCGTATTTGCATGAAATGAAGGGTTTTTGATCTCATAATACGAGCTGGAACGCCTACAGCGAGCGCACAACTCAAATGCTCGATTTTGCTATACAGCGACTTTGGATTCGTTTGGAGCTCGTTTGGCTGCTCGAAACGCATTAATCTTGCGTATTTGCATGAAATGAAGGGTTTTTGATCTCATAATACGAGCTGGAACGCCTACAGCGAGCGCACAACTCAAATGCTCGATTTTGCTATACAGCGACTTTGGATTCGTTTGGAGCTCGTTTGGCTGCTCGACACGCATTAATCTTGCGTATGTGCATGAAATGAAGGGTTTTTGATCTCATAATACGAGCTGGAACGCCTACAGCGAGCGCACAACTCAAATGGTCGATTTCGCTATACAGCGACTTTGGATTCGTTTGGAGCTCGTTTGGCTGCTCGAAACGCATTAATCTTGCGTATTTGCATGAAATGAAGGGTTTTTGATCTCATAATACGAGCTGGAACGCCTACAGCGAGCGCACAACTCAAATGCTCGATTTCGCTATACAGCGACTTTGGATTCGTTTGGAGCTCGTTTGGCTGCTCGAAACGCATTAATCTTGCGTATTTGCATGAAATGAAGGGTTTTTGATCTCATAATACGAGCTAGAACGCCTACAGCGAGCGCAAAACTCAAATGCTCAATTTCGGTATAAAGCGATTTTGCATCCGTTTGGGGCTCGTTTAGCTGCTCGAAACGCATGAATCTTGTGTATTTGCATAAAATAAAGTGTTTTTGATCTCATAATACGAGCTGGAACGCCTACAGCGAGCGCAAAAATCAAATGTTCGATTTCGCTATATAGCGACTTTGGATTCGTTCGGAGCTCGTTTGGCTGCTAGAAACGCATTAATCTTGCGTATTTGCATAAAATAAAGTGTTTTTGATCTCATAATACGAGCTGGAACGCCTACAGCGAGCGCAAAAATCAAATGCTCGATTTCGGTATAAAGCGATTTTGCATCCGTTTGGGGCTCGTTTGGCTGCTCGAAACGCATGAATCTTGTGTATTTGCATAAAATAAAGTGTTTTTGATCTCATAATACGAGCTGGAACGCCTACAGCGAGCGCAAAAATCAAATGTTCAATTTCGATATAAAGCGACTTTGCATTCGTTTGGGGCGCGTTTGACTGCTCGAAACGCATGAATCTTGCGTATTTGCATAAAATAAAAGGTTTTTGATTTCATAATACAGGCTGTAACGCCTACAGCGAGCGCAAAACTCAAATGCTCGATTTCACTATACAGCGACTTTGGATTCGTTTGGAGCTCGTTTAGCTGCTCGAAACGCATTAATCTTGCGTATTTGCATGAAATGAAGGGTTTTTGATCTCATAATACGAGCTGGGACGCCTACAGCGAGCACAAAACTCTAATGTTCAATTTCGGTATAAAGCGATTTTGCATCCGTTTGGGGCTCGTTTGCCTGCTCGAAACGCATGAATCTTGTGTATTTGCATAAAATCAAGTGTTTTTGATCTCATAATACGAGCTGGAACGCCTACAGCGAGCGCACAACTCAAATGTTCGATTTCGCTATACAGCGACTGTGGATTCGTTTGGAGCTCGTTTGGCTGCTCGAAACACATGAACCTTGCGTACTTGCATAAAATAAACGGTTTTCGATTCCATAATACGAGCTGGAACGCCTTCAGCGAGCACAAGACTCTAATGATCGATTTCGGTATAAAGCGATTTTGCATCCGTTTGGGGCTCGTTTGGCTACTCGAAACGCATTAATCTTGCGTATTTGCATGAAATGAAGGGTTTTTGATCTCATAATACGAGCTAGAACGCCTACAGCGAGCGCAAAACTCATATGCTCAATTTCGGTATAAAGCGATTTTGCATCCGTTTGGGGCTCGTTTGGCTGCTCGAAACGCATGAATCTTGTGTATTTGCATAAAATAAAGTGTTTTCGATCTCATAATACGAGCTGGAACGCCTACAGCGGGCGTACAACTCAAATGCTCCATTTTGCTATACAGCGACTTTGGATTCGGTTGGAGCTCATTTGGCTGCTCGACACGCATTAATCTTGCGTATGTGTATGAAATGAAGGGTTTTTGATCTCATAATACGAGCTGGAACGCCTACAGCGAGCGCACAACTCAAATGGTCGATTTCGCTATACAGCGAATTTGGATTCGTTTGGAGCTCGTTTGGCTGCTCGAAACGCATTAATCTTGCGTATTTGCATGAAATAAAGGGTTTTTGATCTCATAATACGAGCTGGAACGCCTACAGCGAGCGCACAACTCAAATGTTCGATTTCGCTATACAGCGACTTTGGATTCGTTTGGAGCTCGTTTGGCTGCTCGAAACACATGAACCTTGCGTACTTGCATAAAATAAACGGTTTTCGATTCCATAATACGAGCTGGAACGCCTTCAGCGAGCACAAGACTCTAATGATCGATTTCGGTATAAAGCGATTTTGCATCCGTTTGGGGCTCGTTTGGCTACTCGAAACGCATTAATCTTGCGTATTTGCATGAAATGAAGGGTTTTTGATCTCATAATACGAGCTAGAACGCCTACAGCGAGCGCAAGACTCATATGCTCAATTTCGGTATAAAGCGATTTTGCATCCGTTTGGGGCTCGTTTGGCTGCTCGAAACGCATGAATCTTGTGTATTTGCATAAAATAAAGTGTTTTTGATCTCATAATACGAGCTGGAACGCCTACAGCGAGCGCAAAAATCAAATGTTCAATTTCGATATAAAGCGACTTTGCATTCGTTTGGGGCTCGTTTGGTTGCTCAAAACGCATGAATCTTGCGGATTTGCATGAAATGAAGTGTTTTTGATCTCATAATACGAGCTGGAACGCCTACAACGAGCACAAAACTCAAATGATCGATTTCGGTATAAAGAAATTTTGCATTCGTTTGGAGCTCGTTTGGCTGCTCGAAACGCATTAATCTTGCGTATTTGCATGAAATGAAGGGTTTTTGATCTCATAATACGAGCTGGAACGCCTACAGCGAGCGCACAACTCAAATGCTCGATTTTGCTATACAGCGACTTTGGATTCGTTTGGAGCTCGTTTGGCTGCTCGAAACGCATTAATCTTGCGTATTTGCATGAAATGAAGGGTTTTTGATCTCATAATACGAGCTGGAACGCCTACAGCGAGCGCACAACTCAAATGCTCGATTTTGCTATACAGCGACTTTGGATTCGTTTGGAGCTCGTTTGGCTGCTCGACACGCATTAATCTTGCGTATGTGCATGAAATGAAGGGTTTTTGATCTCATAATACGAGCTGGAACGCCTACAGCGAGCGCACAACTCAAATGGTCGATTTCGCTATACAGCGACTTTGGATTCGTTTGGAGCTCGTTTGGCTGCTCGAAACGCATTAATCTTGCGTATTTGCATGAAATGAAGGGTTTTTGATCTCATAATACGAGCTGGAACGCCTACAGCGAGCGCACAACTCAAATGCTCGATTTCGCTATACAGCGACTTTGGATTCGTTTGGAGCTCGTTTGGCTGCTCGAAACGCATTAATCTTGCGTATTTGCATGAAATGAAGGGTTTTTGATCTCATAATACGAGCTAGAACGCCTACAGCGAGCGCAAAACTCAAATGCTCAATTTCGGTATAAAGCGATTTTGCATCCGTTTGGGGCTCGTTTAGCTGCTCGAAACGCATGAATCTTGTGTATTTGCATAAAATAAAGTGTTTTTGATCTCATAATACGAGCTGGAACGCCTACAGCGAGCGCAAAAATCAAATGTTCGATTTCGCTATATAGCGACTTTGGATTCGTTCGGAGCTCGTTTGGCTGCTAGAAACGCATTAATCTTGCGTATTTGCATAAAATAAAGTGTTTTTGATCTCATAATACGAGCTGGAACGCCTACAGCGAGCGCAAAAATCAAATGCTCGATTTCGGTATAAAGCGATTTTGCATCCGTTTGGGGCTCGTTTGGCTGCTCGAAACGCATGAATCTTGTGTATTTGCATAAAATAAAGTGTTTTTGATCTCATAATACGAGCTGGAACGCCTACAGCGAGCGCAAAAATCAAATGTTCAATTTCGATATAAAGCGACTTTGCATTCGTTTGGGGCGCGTTTGACTGCTCGAAACGCATGAATCTTGCGTATTTGCATAAAATAAAAGGTTTTTGATTTCATTATACAGGCTGTAACGCCTACAGCGAGCGCAAAACTCAAATGCTCGATTTCACTATACAGCGACTTTGGATTCGTTTGGAGCTCGTTTAGCTGCTCGAAACGCATTAATCTTGCGTATTTGCATGAAATGAAGGGTTTTTGATCTCATAATACGAGCTGGGACGCCTACAGCGAGCACAAAACTCTAATGTTCAATTTCGGTATAAAGCGATTTTGCATCCGTTTGGGGCTCGTTTGCCTGCTCGAAACGCATGAATCTTGTGTATTTGCATAAAATCAAGTGTTTTTGATCTCATAATACGAGCTGGAACGCCTACAGCGAGCGCACAACTCAAATGTTCGATTTCGCTATACAGCGACTGTGGATTCGTTTGGAGCTCGTTTGGCTGCTCGAAACACATGAACCTTGCGTACTTGCATAAAATAAACGGTTTTCGATTCCATAATACGAGCTGGAACGCCTTCAGCGAGCACAAGACTCTAATGATCGATTTCGGTATAAAGCGATTTTGCATCCGTTTGGGGCTCGTTTGGCTACTCGAAACGCATTAATCTTGCGTATTTGCATGAAATGAAGGGTTTTTGATCTCATAATACGAGCTAGAACGCCTACAGCGAGCGCAAAACTCATATGCTCAATTTCGGTATAAAGCGATTTTGCATCCGTTTGGGGCTCGTTTGGCTGCTCGAAACGCATGAATCTTGTGTATTTGCATAAAATAAAGTGTTTTCGATCTCATAATACGAGCTGGAACGCCTACAGCGGGCGTACAACTCAAATGCTCCATTTTGCTATACAGCGACTTTGGATTCGGTTGGAGCTCATTTGGCTGCTCGACACGCATTAATCTTGCGTATGTGTATGAAATGAAGGGTTTTTGATCTCATAATACGAGCTGGAACGCCTACAGCGAGCGCACAACTCAAATGGTCGATTTCGCTATACAGCGAATTTGGATTCGTTTGGAGCTCGTTTGGCTGCTCGAAACGCATTAATCTTGCGTATTTGCATGAAATAAAGGGTTTTTGATCTCATAATACGAGCTAGAACGCCTACAGCGAGCGCAAAACTCAAATGTTCGATTTCGGTATAAAGCGATTTTGCATCCGTTTGGGGCTCGTTTGGCCGCTCGAAACGCATGAATCTTGTGTATTTGCATAAAATAAAGTGTTTTTGATCTCATAATACGAGCTGGAACGCCTACAGCGAGCGCAAAACTCAAATGGTCGATTTCGGTATAAAGAAATTTTGCATTCGTTTGGGGCTCGTTTGGCTGCTCAAAACGCATGAATATTGCGTATTTGCATAAAATGAAGTGTTTTTGATATCATAATATGAGCTGGAACGCCTACAGCGAGCGAAAACCTCAAATGCTCGATTTCGCTATCCAGCGACTTTGGATTCGTTTGGAGCTCGTTTGGCTGCTCGAAACGCATTAATCTTGCGTATTTGCATAAAATAAACGGTTTTCGATTGCATAATACGAGCTGGGACGCCTACAGCGAGCACAAAACTCTAATGTTCAATTTCGATATAAAGCAACTTTGCATTCGTTTGGGGCGCGTTTGGCTGCTCGAAACGCATTAATCTTGCGTATGTGCATGAAATGAAGTGTTTTTGATCTCATAATACGAGCTGGAACGCCTACAGCGAGCGCACAACTCAAATGCTCGATTTCGCTATACAGCGACTTTGGATTCGTTTGGAGCTCGTTTGGCTGCTCGAAACACATGAACCTTGCGTACTTGCATAAAATAAACGGTTTTCGATTCCATAATACGAGCTGGAAAGCCTACAGCGAGCGCAAAACTCAAATGCTCAATTTCGGTATAAAGCGATTTTGCATCCGTTTGGGGCTCGTTTGGCTGCTCGAAACGCATGAATCTTGTGTATTTTCATAAAATAAAGTGTTTTTGATCTCATAATACGAGCTGGAACGCCTACAGCGAGGACAAAACTCAAATGATCGATTTCGGTATAAAGAAATTTTGCATTCGTTTGGGGCTCGTTTGGCTGCTCGAAACACATGAATCTTGCGTATTTGCATAAAATAAAGGGTTTTTGATTTCATAATACAGGCTGTAACGCCTACAGCGAGCGCAAAACTCAAATGCTCGATTTCGCTATACAGCGACTTTGGATTCGTTTGGAGCTCGTTTGGATGCTCGAAACGCATTAATCTTGCGTATGTGCATGAAATGAAGGGTTTTTGATCTCATAATACGAGCTGGAACGCCTACAGCGAGCGCACAACTCAAATGCTCGATTTTGCTATACAGCGACTTTGGATTCGTTTGGAGCTCGTTTGGCTGCTCGAAACGCATTAATCTTGCGTATTTGCATAAAATAAACGGTTTTCGATTCCATAATACGAGCTGCAACGCCTACAGCGACCGCAAAACTCAAATGTTTAATTTCGCTATACAGCGACGTTGGATTCGTTTGGAGCTCGTTTGGCTGCTCGAAACGCATTAATCTTTCGTAGTTGCATGAAATGAAGTGTTTTTAATTTCGTAGTAGGGCTGGAACGCTTACAGCTAGCGCAAAACACACATGTTCTATGTCGCTATAAACTGACTTTGCATTCGTTTGGTGCAGATATAGCTGCTCGATACGCATGAGTCTTGCGTATTTGCATAAAATAAAGGGTTTTTGATTTTATGAAATAAAATCAATTATGGAATAAAATCAATAAAATCATATAGGAGCCGGAACGCATACCGCGAGCGCACAACTCAAATGCTCGATTTTGCTATACAGCGACTTTCGATTCGTTTGGAGCTCGTTTGGCTGCTCGACACGCATTAATCTTGCGTATGTGCATGAAATGAAGGGTTTTTGATCTCATAATACGAGCTGGAACGCCTACAGCGAGCGCACAACTCAAATGGTCGATTTCGCTATACAGCGACTTTGGATTCGTTTGGAGCTCGTTTGGCTGCTCGAAACGCATTAATCTTGCGTATTTGCATGAAATAAAGGGTTTTTGATCTCATAATACGAGCTGGAACGCTTACAGCGAGCGCACAACTCAAATGGTCGATTTCGCTATACAGCGACTTTGGATTCGTTTGGAGCTCGTTTGGCTGCTCGAAACGCATTAATCTTGCGTATTTGCATGAAATAAAGGGTTTTTGATCTCATAATACGAGCTGGAACGCTTACAGCGAGCGCACAACTCAAATGTTCGATTTCGCTATATTGCGACTTTGGATTCGTTTGGAACTCGTTTGGCTGCTCGAAACGCATTAATCTTGCGTATTTGCATAAAATAAAGTGTTTTTGATCTCATAATATGAGCTGGAACCCCTACAGCGGGCGCAAAAATCAAATGTTCAATTTCGATATAAAGCGACTTTGCATTCGTTTGGGGCGCGTTTGACTGCTCGAAACGCATGAATCTTGCGTATTTGCATAAAATAAAGGGTTTTTGATTTCATAATACAGGCTGTAACGCCTACAGCGAGCGCAAGACTCAAATGCTCGATTTCGCTATACAGCGACTTTGGATTCGTTTGGAGCTCGTTTGGCTGCTCGAAACGCATTAATCTTGCGTATTTGCATGAAATGAAGGGTTTTTGATCTCATAATACGAGCTGGAACGCCTACAGCGAGCGCACAACTCAAATGCTCGATTTCGCTATACAGCGACTTTGGATTCGTTTGGAGCTCGTTTGGTTGCTCGAAACGCATTAATCTTGCGTATTTGCATGAAATGACGGGTTTTTGATCTCATAATACGAGCTAGAACGCCTACAGCGAGCGCAAAACTCAAATGCTCAATTTCGGTATAAAGCGATTTTGCACCCGTTTGGGGCTCGTTTGGCTGCTCGAAACGCATGAATCTTGTGTATTTGCATAAAATAAAGTGTTTTTGATCTCAAAATACGAGCTGGAACGCCTACAGCGGGCGCAAAACTCAAATGCTCGATTTCGCTATACAGCGACTTTGGATTCGTTTGGAGCTCGTTTGGCTGCTCGAAACGCATTAATCTTGCGTATTTGCATGAAATGAAGGGTTTTTGATCTCATAATACGAGCTGGAACGCCTACAGCGAGCGCACAACTCAAATGCTCGATTTCGCTATAAAGCGATTTTGCATCCGTTTGGGGCTCGTTTGGCTGCTCGAAACGCATGAATCTTGTGTAATTGCATAAAATAAAGTGTTTTTGATCTCATAATACGAGCTGGAACGCCTACAGCGAGCGCAAAACTCAAATGATCGATTTCGGTATAAAGAAATTTTGCATTCGTTTGGGGCTCGTTTGGCTGCTCAAAACGCATGAATATTGCGTATTTGCATAAAATGAAGTGTTTTTGATATCATAATATGAGCTGGAACGCCTACAGCGAGCGAAAACCTCAAATGCTCGATTTCGCTATCCAGCGACTTTGGATTCGTTTGGAGCTCGTTTGGCTGCTCGAAACACATGAACCTTGCGTACTTGCATAAAATAAACGGTTTTCGATTCCATAATACGAGCTGGAACGCCTACAGCGAGCGCAAAACTCAAATACTCAATTTCGGTATAAAGCGATTTTGCATCCGTTTGGGGCTCGTTTGGCTGCTCGAAACGCATGAATCTTGTGTATTTTCATAAAATAAAGTGTTTTTGATCTCATAATACGAGCTGGAACGCCTACAGCGAGGACAAAACTCAAATGATCGATTTCGGTATAAAGAAATTTTGCATTCGTTTGGGGCTCGTTTGGCTGCTCGAAACACATGAATCTTGCGTATTTGCATAAAATAAAGGGTTTTTGATTTCATAATACAGGCTGTAACGCCTACAGCGAGCGCAAAACTCAAATGCTCGATTTCGCTATACAGCGACTTTGGATTCGTTTGGAGCTCGTTTGGATGCTCGAAACGCATTAATCTTGCGTATGTGCATGAAATGAAGGGTTTTTGATCTCATAATACGAGCTGGAACGCCTACAGCGAGCGCACAACTCAAATGCACGATTTTGCTATACAGCGACTTTGGATTCGTTTGGAGCTTGTTTGGCTGCTCGAAACGCATTAATCTTGCGTATTTGCATAAAATAAACGGGTTTCGATTCCATAATACGAGCTGCAACGCCTACAGCGACCGCAAAACTCAAATGTTTAATTTCGCTATACAGCGACGTTGGATTCGTTTGGAGCTCGTTTGGCTGCTCGAAACGCATTAATCTTTCGTAGTTGCATGAAATGAAGTGTTTTTAATTTCGTAGTAGGGCTGGAACGCTTACAGCGAGCGCAAAACACACATGTTCTATGTCGCTATAAAGTGACTTTGCATTCGTTTGGTGCAGATATAGCTGCTCGAAACGCATGAGTCTTGCGTATTTGCATAAAATAAAGGGTTTTTGATTTTATGAAATAAAATCAATTATGGAATAAAATCAATAAAATCATATAGGAGCCGGAACGCATACCGCGAGCGCACAACTCAAATGCTCGATTTTGCTATACAGCGACTTTCGATTCGTTTGGAGCTCGTTTGGCTGCTCGACACGCATTAATCTTGCGTATGTGCATGAAATGAAGGGTTTTTGATCTCATAATACGAGCTGGAACGCCTACAGCGAGCGCACAACTCAAATGGTCGATTTCGCTATACAGCGACTTTGGATTCGTTTGGAGCTCGTTTGGCTGCTCGAAACGCATTAATCTTGCGTATTTGCATGAAATAAAGGGTTTTTGATCTCATAATACGAGCTGGAACGCTTACAGCGAGCGCACAACTCAAATGTTCGATTTCGCTATATTGCGACTTTGGATTCGTTTGGAGCTCGTTTGGCTGCTCGAAACGCATTAATCTTGCGTATTTGCATAAAATAAAGTGTTTTTGATCTCATAATATGAGCTGGAACGCCTACAGCGGGCGCAAAAATCAAATGTTCAATTTCGATATAAAGCGACTTTGCATTCGTTTGGGGCGCGTTTGACTGCTCGAAACGCATGAATCTTGCGTATTTGCATAAAATAAAGGGTTTTTGATTTCATAATACAGGCAGTAACGCCTACAGCGAGCGCAAGACTCAAATGCTCGATTTCGCTATACAGCGACTTTCGATTCGTTTGGAGCTCGTTAGGCTGCTCGAAACGCATTAATCTTGCGTATGTGCATGAAATGAAGGGTTTTTGATCTCATAATACGAGCTGGAACGCCTACAGCGAGCGCACAACTCAAATGGTCGATTTCGCTATACAGCGACTTTGAATTCGTTTGGAGCTCGTTTGGCTGCTCGAAACGCATTAATCTTGCGTATTTGCATAAAATAAAGTGTTTTTGATCTCATAATATGAGCTGGAACGCCTACAGCGGGCACAAAAATCAAATGTTCAATTTCGATATAAAGCGACTTTGCATTCGTTTGGGGCGCGTTTGACTGCTCGAAACGCATGAATCTTGCGTATTTGCATAAAATAAAGGGTTTTTGATTTCATAATACAGGCTGTAACGCCTACAGCGAGCGCAAGACTCAAATGCTCGATTTCGCTATACAGCGACTTTGGATTCGTTTGGAGCTCGTTTGGCTGCTCGAAACGCATTAATCTTGCGTATTTGCATGAAATCAAGTGTTTTTGATCTCATAATACGAGCTGGAACGCCTACAGCGAGCGCACAACTCAAATGTTCGATTTCGCTATACAGCGACTTTGGATTCGTTTGGAGCTCGTTTGGCTGCTCGAAACACATGAACCTTGCGTACTTGCATAAAATAAACGGTTTTCGATTCCATAATACGAGCTGGAACGCCTTCAGCGAGCACAAGACTCTAATGATCGATTTCGGTATAAAGCGATTTTGCATCCGTTTGGGGCTCGTTTGGCTACTCGAAACGCATTAATCTTGCGTATTTGCATGAAATGAAGGGTTTTTGATCTCATAATACGAGCTAGAACGCCTACAGCGAGCGCAAGACTCATATGCTCAATTTCGGTATAAAGCGATTTTGCATCCGTTTGGGGCTCGTTTGGCTGCTCGAAACGCATGAATCTTGTGTATTTGCATAAAATAAAGTGTTTTTGATCTCATAATACGAGCTGGAACGCCTACAGCGAGCGCAAAAATCAAATGTTCAATTTCGATATAAAGCGACTTTGCATTCGTTTGGGGCGCGTTTGACTGCTCGAAACGCATGAATCTTGCGTATTTGCATAAAATAAAGGGTTTTTGATTTCATAATACAGGCTGTAACGCCTACAGCGAGCGCAAAACTCAAATGTTCGATTTCGCTATATAGCGACTTTGCATTCGTTTGGGGCTCGTTTGGCTGCTCAAAACGCATGAATCTTGCGGATTTGCATGAAATGAAGTGTTTTTGATCTCATAATACGAGCTGGAACGCCTACAACGAGCACAAAACTCAAATGATCGATTTCGGTATAAAGAAATTTTGCATTCGTTTGGAGCTCGTTTGGCTGCTCGAAACGCATTAATCTTGCGTATTTGCATGAAATGAAGGGTTTTTGATCTCATAATACGAGCTGGAACGCCTACAGCGAGCGCACTACTCAAATGGTCGATTTCGCTATACAGCGACTTTGGATTCGTTTGGAGCTCGTTTGGCTGCTCGAAACGCATTAATCTTGCGTATTTGCATGAAATGAAGGGTTTTTGATCTCATAATACGAGCTGGAACGCCTACAGCGAGCGCACAACTCAAATGCTCGATTTCGCTATACAGCGACTTTGGATTCGTTTGGAGCTCGTTTGGCTGCTCGAAACGCATTAATCTTGCGTATTTGCATGAAATGAAGGGTTTTAGATCTCATAATACGAGCTAGAACGCCTACAGCGAGCGCAAAACTCAAATGCTCAATTTCGGTATAAAGCGATTTTGCATCCGTTTGGGGCTCGTTTAGCTGCTCGAAACGCATGAATCTTGTGTATTTGCACAAAATAAAGTGTTTTTGATCTCATAATACGAGCTGGAACGCCTACAGCGAGCGCAAAAATCAAATGTTCGATTTCGCTATATAGCGACTTTGGATTCGTTCGGAGCTCGTTTGGCTGCTCGAAACGCATTAATCTTGCGTATTTGCATAAAATAAAGTGTTTTTGATCTCATAATACGAGCTGGAACGCCTACAGCGAGCGCAAAAATCAAATGCTCGATTTCGGTATAAAGCGATTTTGCATCCGTTTGGGGCTCGTTTGGCTGCTCGAAACGCATGAATCTTGCGTATTTGCATAAAATAAAGGGTTTTTGATTTCATAATACAGGCTGTAACGCCTACAGCGAGCGCAAGACTCAAATGCTCGATTTCGCTATACAGCGACTTTGGATTCGTTTGGAGCTCGTTTGGCTGCTTGAAACGCATTAATCTTGCGTATTTGCATGAAATAAAGGGTTTTTGATCTCATAATACGAGCTGGAACGCTTACAGCGAGCGCACAACTCAAATGTTCGATTTCGCTATATTGCGACTTTGGATTTGTTTGGAGCTCGTTTGGCTGCTCGAAACGCATTAATCTTGCGTATTTGCATAAAATAAAGTGTTTTTGATCTCATAATATGAGCTGGAACCCCTACAGCGGGCGCAAAAATCAAATGTTCAATTTCGATATAAAGCGACTTTGCATTCGTTTGGGGCGCGTTTGACTGCTCGAAACGCATGAATCTTGCGTATTTGCATAAAATAAAGGGTTTTTGATTTCTCAATACAGGCTGTAACGCCTACAGCGAGCGCAAGACTCAAATGCTCGATTTCGCTATACAGCGACTTTGGATTCGTTTGGAGCTCGTTTGGCTGCTCGAAACGCATTAATCTTGCGTATTTGCATGAAATGAAGGGTTTTTGATCTCATAATACGAGCTGGAACGCCGACAGCGGGCGCAAAACTCAAATGCTCGATTTCGCAATACAGCGACTTTGGATTCGTTTGGAGCTCGTTTGTCTGCTCGAAACGCATTAATCTTGCGTATTTGCATGAAATGAAGGGTTTTTGATCTCATAATACGAGCTGGAACGTCTACAGCGAGCGCACAACTCAAATGCTCGATTTCGCTATAAAGCGATTTTGCATCCGTTTGGGGCTCGTTTGGCTGCTCGAAACACATGAATCTTGTGTATTTGCATAAAATAAAGTGTTTTTGATCTCATAATACGAGCTGGAACGCCTACAGCGAGCGCAAAACTCAAATGATCGATTTCGGTATAAAGAAATTTTGCATTCGTTTGGGGCTCGTTTGGCTGCTCAAAACGCATGAATATTGCGTATTTGCATAAAATAAAGTGTTTTTGATATCATAATATGAGCTGGAACGCCTACAGCGAGCGAAAACCTCAAATGCTCGATTTCGCTATCCAGCGACTTTGGATTCGTTTGGAGCTCGTTTGGCTGCTCGAAACGCATTAATCTTGCGTATTTGCATGAAATGAAGGGTTTTTGATCTCATAATACGAGCTAGAACGCCTACAGCGAGCGCAAAACTCAAATGCTCAATTTCGGTATAAAGCGATTTTGCATCCGTTTGGGGCTCGTTTGGCTGCTCGAAACGCATGAATCTTGTGTATTTGCATAAAATAAAGTGTTTTTGATCTCATAATACGAGCTGGAACGCCTACAGCGAGCGCACAACTCAAATGTTCGATTTCGCTATACAGCGACTTTGGATTCGTTTGGAGCTCGTTTGGCTGCTCGAAACACATGAACCTTGCGTACTTGCATAAAATAAACGGTTTTCGATTCCATAATACGAGCTGGAACGCCTTCAGCGAGCACAAGACTCTAATGATCGATTTCGGTATAAAGCGATTTTGCATCCGTTTGGGGCTCGTTTGGCTACTCGAAACGCATTAATCTTGCGTATTTGCATGAAATGAAGGGTTTTTGATCTCATAATACGAGCTAGAACGCCTACAGCGAGCGCAAAACTCATATGCTCAATTTCGGTATAAAGCGATTTTGCATTCGTTTGGGGCGCGTTTGACTGCTCGAAACGCATGAATCTTGCGTATTTGCATAAAATAAAGGGTTTTTGATTTCATAATACAGGCTGTAACGCCTACAGCGAGCGCAAAACTCAAATGTTCGATTTCGCTATATAGCGACTTTGCATTCGTTTGGGGCTCGTTTGGCTGCTCAAAACGCATGAATCTTGCGGATTTGCATGAAATGAAGTGTTTTTGATCTCATAATACGAGCTGGAACGCCTACAACGAGCACAAAACTCAAATGATCGATTTCGGTATAAAGAAATTTTGCATTCGTTTGGAGCTCGTTTGGCTGCTCGAAACGCATTAATCTTGCGTATTTGCATGAAATGAAGGGTTTTTGATCTCATAATACGAGCTGGAACGCCTACAGCGAGCGCACAACTCAAATGCTCGATTTTGCTATACAGCGACTTTGGATTCGTTTGGAGCTCGTTTGGCTGCTCGAAACGCATTAATCTTGCGTATTTGCATGAAATGAAGGGTTTTTGATCTCATAATACGAGCTGGAACGCCTACAGCGAGCGCACAACTCAAATGCTCGATTTTGCTATACAGCGACTTTGGATTCGTTTGGAGCTCGTTTGGCTGCTCGACACGCATTAATCTTGCGTATGTGCATGAAATGAAGGGTTTTTGATCTCATAATACGAGCTGGAACGCCTACAGCGAGCGCACAACTCAAATGGTCGATTTCGCTATACAGCGACTTTGGATTCGTTTGGAGCTCGTTTGGCTGCTCGACACGCATTAATCTTGCGTATGTGCATGAAATGAAGGGTTTTTGATCTCATAATACGAGCTGGAACGCCTACAGCGAGCGCACAACTCAAATGGTCGATTTCGCTATACAGCGACTTTGGATTCGTTTGGAGCTCGTTTGGCTGCTCGAAACGCATTAATCTTGCGTATTTGCATAAAATAAAGTGTTTTTGATCTCATAATACAAGCTGGAACGCCTACAGCGGGCGCAAAAATCAAATGTTCAATTTCGATATAAAGCGACTTTGCATTCGTTTGGGGCACGTTTGACTGCTCGAAACGCATGAATCTTGCGTATTTGCATAAAATAAACGGTTTTCGATTCCATAATACGAGCTGGGACGCCTACAGCGAGCACAAAACTCTAATGTTCAATTTCGATATAAAGCAACTTTGCATTCGTTTGGGGCGCGTTTGGCTGCTCGAAACGCATTAATCTTGCGTATTTGCATGAAATGAAGGGTTTTTGATCTCATAATACGAGCTGGAACGCCTACAGCGAGCGCACAACTCAAATGCTCGATTTCGCTATACAGCGACTTTGGATTCGTTTGGAGCTCGTTTGGCTGCTCGAAACGCATTAATCTTGCGTATTTGCATGAAATGAAGGGTTTTTGATCTCATAATACGAGCTGGAACGCCTACAGCGAGCGCACAACTCAAATGTTCAATTTCGATATAAAGCAACTTTGCTTTCGTTTGGGGCGCGTTTGGCTGCTCGACACGCATTAATCTTGCGTATGTGCATGAAATGAAGGGTTTTTGATCTCATAATACGAGCTGGAACGCCTACAGCGAGCGCAAAACTCAAATGTTCGATTTCGCTATAAAGCGACTTTGCATTAGTTTGGGCCGCGTTTGGCTTCTCGAAACGCATGAATCTTGCGTATTTGCATAAAATGAACGGTTTTTGATTCCATAATACGAGCCGGAACGCGTACAGCGAGCGCAAAACCCAAATGTTCGAATTCGCTATGAAGCGACTTAGCATTGGTTTGGGGCTGGTTTGGCTGCTCGAAACGCATGAATCTTGTATATTTGCATAAAATAAAGTGTTTTTGATCTCATAGTACGAGCTGGAACGCCTACAGCGAGCGCAAAACTCAAATGTTTGATTTCGCTATAACGCGACTTTGCACTCTTTTGGGGTGCGTTCGGCTGGTCAAAACGCATGAATATTGCGTATTTGCATAAAATAAAGTGTTTTTGATCTCATAATACGAGCTGGAACGCCTACAGCGAGCGCAAAACTCAAATGTTTGATTTCGCTATAAAGCGACTTTGCACTCGTTTAGGGTGCGTTCGGCTGCTCAAAACGCATGAATATTGCGTATTTGCATAAATTAAAGTGTTTTTGATCTCATAATACGAGCTGGAACGCCTACAGCGAGCGCAAAAATCAAATGTTCGATATCGTTATAAAGCGACTTTGCACTCGTTTGGGGCTCGTTTGGCTACTCGAAACGTATGAATCTTGTGTATTTGCATAAAATAAAGTGTTTTTGATCTCATAATATGAGCTGGAACGCCTACAGCGAGCGCAAAACTCAAATGTTTGATTTCGCTATAGAGCGACTTTGCACTCGTTTGGGGTACGTTCGGCTGCTCAAAAGGCATGAATCTTGCGTATTTGCATGAAATGAAGTGTTTTTGATCGCATAATAGGAGCTGGAACGCCTACAGCGAGCGCAAAACACACATGTTCTATGTCGCTATAAAGTGACTTTGCATTCGTTTGGGGCACATTTCGCTGCTCGAAGCGCATGATTCTTGCGTATTTGCATAAAATTAAGTGTTTTTGATAATATAATAAGAGCTGGAACGCCTACAGCGAGCGCAAAACTCAAATGTTCGATTTCGTTGTAAACCGACTTTGCATTCGTGTCGGGCTGATTTGGCTGCTCGAAACGCATGAACCTTGCGTATTTAGATAAAATAAAAGGTTTTTAATTTCGTAATAGGAGCTGGAACGCCTACAGCGAGCGCAAACCACACATGTTCTATGTCGCCATAAAGTGACTTTGCATTCGTTTGGGGCAGATATGGCTGCTCGAAACGCATGATTCTTGCGTATTTGCATAAAATAAAGTGTTTTTGATGATATAATAAGATCTGGAACGCCCACAGCGAGCGCAAAACTCAAATGTTCGATTTCGCTATACAGAGACTTTGGATTCGTTTGGAGCTCGTTTGGCTGCTCGAAACGCATTAATCTTGCGTATTTGCATGAAATGAAGTGTTTTTGATCTCATAATACGAGCTGGAACGCCTACACCGAGAGCAAAACTCAAATGTTCGAGTTCGCTATAAAGCGACTTTGCATTGGTTTGGGCCGCGTTTGGCTGCTCGAAACGCATGATTCTTGCGTAATTGCATAAAATGAACGGTTTTTGATTCCATAATACGAGCCGGAACGCCTACAGCGAGCGGAAAACTCAAATGTTCGATTCCGATGTAAACCGACTTTGCATTCGTTTGGGGCTCGTTTGGCTGCTCGAAATGTATGAACCTTGCGTATTTGCATAAAACGAACAGTTTTTGATATCATAATACGAGCTGGAACGCCTACAGCGAGAGCAAAACTCGAATGTTCGAATTCGCTATAAAGCGACTTTGCATTCGTTTGGGGCTCGTTTGGCTGCTCAAAACGCATGAATCTTGCGTATTTGCATAAAATGAACGGTTTTTGATATGATAATACGAGCTGGAACGCCTACAGCGAGCGCAAAACTCAAATGTTCGATTTCGCTATAAAGCGACTTTGCATTTGTTTGGGGCTCGTTTGGCTGCTCGAAACACATGAACCTAGCGTATTTGCATAAAATGAAGTGTTTTTGATCGCATAATAGGAGCTGGAACGCCTACAGCGAGCGCGAAACAGACATGTCCTATGTCGCTATAAAGTGACTTTGCATTCGATTGGGGCAGATTTGGCTGCTCGAAGCGCATGATTCTTGCGTATTTGCATAAAATAAAGGGTTTTTCATTTCATAATACGAGCCGGAACGCCTACCGCGAGCGCAAAACTCAAATGTTCGATTCCGCTGTAAACCGACTTTGCATTCGTTTGGGGCTCGTTTGGCTGTTCGAAATGCATGAACCTTGCGTATTTGCATAAAATAAACGGTTTTTGATATTATAATACGAGCTGGACCGCCTACAGCGAGCGCAAAACTCAAATGTTCGATTTCGCTATAAAGCGACTTTGCATTCGTTTGGGGCTCATTTGGCTGCTCTAAACACATGAACCTTGCGTATTTGCATAAAATAAACGGTTTTTGTTTCCATAACACGAGCTGGAACGCCTACAGCGAGCGCAAAAATCAAATGTTCGATATCGCTATAAAGCGACTTTGCACTCGTTTGGGGCTCGTTTGGCTGCTCGACACGTATGAATCTTGTGTATTTGCATAAAATAAAGTGTTTTTGATCTCATAATATGAGCTGGAACGCCTACAGCGAGCGCAAAACTCAAATGTTTGATTTCGCTATAGAGCGACTTTGCACTCGTTTGGGGTGCGTTCGGCTGCTCAAAACGCATGAATCTTGCGTATTTGCATGAAATGAAGTGTTTTTGATCGCATAATAGGAGCTGGAACGCCTACAGCGAGCGCAAACCACACATGTTCTATGTCGCTATAAAGTGACTTTGCATTCGTTTGGGGCACATTTGGCTGCTCGAAGCGCATGATTCTTGCGTATTTGCATAAAATAAAGTGTTTTTGATGATACAATAAGAGCTGGAACGCCCACAGCGAGCGCAAAACTCAAATGTTCGATTTCGCTATACAGCGACTTTGGATTCGTTTGGAGCTCGTTTGGCTGCTCGAAGCGCATTAATCTTGCGTATTTGCATAAAATAAACGGTTTTCGATTCCATAATACGAGCTGGGACGCCTACAGCGAGCACAAAACTCTAATGTTCAATTTCGATATAAAGCAACTTTGCATTCGTTTGGGGCGCGTTTGGCTGCTCGAAACGCATTAATCTTGCGTATGTGCATGAAATGAAGTGTTTTTGATCTCATAATACGAGCTGGAACGCCTACAGCGAGCGCACAACTCAAATGTTCGATTTCGCTATACAGCGACTTTGGATTCGTTTGGAGCTCGTTTGGCTGCTCGAAACACATGAACCTTGCGTACTTGCATAAAATAAACGGTTTTCGATTCCATAATACGAGCTGGAACGCCTTCAGCGAGCACAAGACTCTAATGATCGATTTCGGTATAAAGCGATTTTGCATCCGTTTGGGGCTCGTTTGGCTACTCGAAACGCATTAATCTTGCGTATTTGCATGAAATGAAGGGTTTTTGATCTCATAATACGAGCTAGAACGCCTACAGCGAGCGCAAAACTCAAATGCTCAATTTCGGTATAAAGCGATTTTGCATCCGTTTGGGGCTCGTTTGGCTGCTCGAAACGCATGAATCTTGTGTATTTGCATAAAATAAAGTGTTTTTGATCTCATAATACGAGCTGGAACGCCTACAGCGAGCGCAAAAATCAAATATTCAATTTCGATATAAAGCGACTTTGCATTGGTTTGGGGCGCGTTTGACTGCTCCAAACGCATGAATCTTGCGTATTTGCATAAAATAAAGGGTTTTTGATTTCATAATACAGGCTGTAACGCCTACAGCGAGCGCAAAACTCAAATGTTCGATTTCGCTATATAGCGACTTTGCATTCGTTTGGGGCTCGTTTGGCTGCTCAAAACGCATGAATCTTGCGGATTTGCATGAAATGAAGTGTTTTTGATCTCATAATACGAGCTGGAACGCCTACAGCGAGCACAAAACTCAAATGATCGATTTCGGTATAAAGGAATTTTGCATTCGTTTGGAGCTCGTTTGGCTGCTCGAAACGCATTAATCTTGCGTATTTGCATGAAATGAAGGGTTTTTGATCTCATAATACGAGCTGGAACGCCTACAGCGAGCGCACAACTCAAATGCTCGATTTCGCTATACAGCGACTTTGGATTCGTTTGGAGCTCGTTTGGCTGCTCGAAACGCATTAATCTTGCGTATTTGCATGAAATGAAGGGTTTTTGATCTCATAATACGAGCTAGAACGCCTACAGCGAGCGCACAACTCAAATGTTCAATTTCGATATGAAGCAACTTTGCTTTCGTTTGGGGCGCGTTTGGCTGCTCGACACGCATTAATCTTGCGTATGTGCATGAAATGAAGGGTTTTTGATCTCATAATACGAGCTGGAACGCCTACAGCGAGCGCAAAACTCAAATGTTCGATTTCGCTATAAAGCGACTTTGCATTTGTTTGGGGCTCGATTGGCTGCTCGAAACACATGAACCTAGCGTATTTGCATAAAATGAAGTGTTTTTGATCGCATAATAGGAGCTGGAACGCCTACAGCGAGCGCGAAACACACATGTTCTATGTCGCTATAAAGTGACTTTGCATTCGATTGGGGAAGATTTGGCTGCTCGAAGCGCATGATTCTTGCGTATTTGCATAAAATAAAGGATTTTTGATTTCATAATACGAGCCGGAACGCCTACCGCGAGCGCAAAACTCAAATGTTCGATTCCGCTGTAAACCGACTTTGCATTCGTTTGGGGCTCGTTTGGCTGCTCGAAATGCATGAACCTTGCGTATTTGCGTAAAATGAACGGTTTTTGATATTATAATACGAGCTGGAACGCCTACAAGCGAGCGCAAAACTCAAATATTCGATTTCGCTATAAAGCGACTTTGCATTCGTTTGGGGCTCGTTTGGCTGCTCGAAACACATGAACCTTGCGTATTTGCATAAAATGAACGGTTTTTCATTCCATAATACGAGCCGGAACGCGTACAGCGAGCGCAAAACCCAAATGTTCGAATTCGCTATGAAGCGACTTAGCATTGGTTTGGGCCGCGTTTGGCTGCTCGAAACGCATGAATCTTGCGTCTTTGCATAAAATAAACGGTTGTTGATTCCATAATACGAGCCGGAACGCCTACAGCGAGCACAAAACTCAAATGATCGATTTCGGTATAAAGCAATTTTGCATTCGTTTGGAGCTCGTTTGGCTGCTAGAAACGCATGAATCTTGTATATTTGCATAAAATAAAGTGTTTTTGATCTCATAATACGAGCTGGAACGCCTACAGCGAGCGCAAAACTCAAATGTTTGATTTCGCTATAAAGCGACTTTGCACTCGTTTAGGGTGCGTTCGGCTGCTCAAAACGCATGAATATTGCGTATTTGCATAAATTAAAGTGTTTTTGATCTCATAATACGAGCTGGAACGCCTACAGCGAGCGCAAAAATCAAATGTTCGATATCGTTATAAAGCGACTTTGCACTCGTTTGGAGCTCGTTTGGCTACTCGAAACGTATGAATCTTGTGTATTTGCATAAAATAAAGTGTTTTTGATCTCATAATATGAGCTGGAACGCCTACAGCGAGCGCAAAACTCAAATGTTTGATTTCGCTATAGAGCGACTTTGCACTCGTTTGGGGTACGTTCGGCTGCTCAAAAGGCATGAATCTTGCGTATTTGCATGAAATGAAGTGTTTTTGATCGCATAATAGGAGCTGGAACGCCTACAGCGAGCGCAAAACACACATGTTCTATGTCGCTATAAAGTGACTTTGCATTCGTTTGGGGCACATTTCGCTGCTCGAAGCGCATGATTCTTGCGTATTTGCATAAAATTAAGTGTTTTTGATAGTATAATAAGAGCTGGAACGCCTACAGCGAGCGCAAAACTCAAATGTTCGATTTCGTTGTGTTGTGCCGCAGAAACTCGGTTAGCTACTCCGGGTTCTGTGCCTGAGCCGTGAGCTCGAATGTTCGGGATATATCCAGTAAAGGGTTAGAACCCAAGAGAATGAATGCACAGTTTAATAAAAAGGTCTTTATTAGGTTATTGAATATTTACCAATCTCGGTACACCCCGTAGCGAGCCACTCGCTAATCACACTTATCTCGGTTATGAAATATAGTGTATTGTAATCAACCGTACCGTATCCTGAGTTCTGATCAGACTGCCGAGTACCTGCTCTCGATCCTCTATATACTCATCGAGAGCACGTATGTCAGCTTAATATCTAGCGCAAGTTTATGGTTTACTTTAATCTTATAAACAAATATCTTTCCAAATCCTCGCTTTTCTGCGGGCGAGATTTGGAGCATATTTTACATTTCGCAATAATTGCCTCGGTACTCGAGCCGATGCTCCAGTTACCGAGTCGCTCGCGATGGCCTAAGTGCTGCGTCAGCGATGTCCGGTGACGCGCTCGACGCTCGAAGTACGATCGTCGCGTGCCGTTGCGTACCTTACTATTTCGCAACCGGTGTCCCGAATTAATATCTTACTACGCCAGCCGGGGTACAACAGTTGTAAACCGACTTTGCATTCGTGTCGGGCTGATTTGGCTGCTCGAAACGCATGAACCTTGCGTATTTAGATAAAATAAAAGGTTTTTAATTTCGTAATAGGAGCTGGAACGCCTACAGCGAGCGCAAACCACACATGTTCTATGTCGCCATAAAGTGACTTTGCATTCGTTTGGGGCAGATATGGCTGCTCGAAACGCATGATTCTTGCGTATTTGCATAAAATAAAGTGTTTTTGATGATATAATAAGATCTGGAACGCCCACAGCGAGCGCAAAACTCAAATGTTCGATTTCGCTATACAGAGACTTTGGATTCGTTTGGAGCTCGTTTGGCTGCTCGAAACGCATTAATCTTGCGTATTTGCATGAAATGAAGTGTTTTTGATCTCATAATACGAGCTGGAACGCCTACAGCGAGAGCAAAACTCAAATGTTCGAGTTCGCTATAAAGCGACTTTGCATTGGTTTGGGCCGCGTTTGGCTGCTCGAAACGCATGATTCTTGCGTAATTGCATAAAATGAACGGTTTTTGATTCCATAATACGAGCCGGAACGCCTACAGCGAGCGGAAAACTCAAATGTTCGATTCCGATGTAAACCGACTTTGCATTCGTTTGGGGCTCGTTTGGCTGCTCGAAATGTATGAACCTTGCGTATTTGCATAAAACGAACAGTTTTTGATATCATAATACGAGCTGGAACGCCTACAGCGAGAGCAAAACTCGAATGTTCGAATTCGCTATAAAGCGACTTTGCATTCGTTTGGGGCTCGTTTGGCTGCTCAAAACGCATGAATCTTGCGTATTTGCATAAAATGAACGGTTTTTGATATGATAATACGAGCTGGAACGCCTACAGCGAGCGCAAAACTCAAATGTTCGATTTCGCTATAAAGCGACTTTGCATTTGTTTGGGGCTCGTTTGGCTGCTCGAAACACATGAACCTAGCGTATTTGCATAAAATGAAGTGTTTTTGATCGCATAATAGGAGCTGGAACGCCTACAGCGAGCGCGAAACAGACATGTCCTATGTCGCTATAAAGTGACTTTGCATTCGATTGGGGCAGATTTGGCTGCTCGAAGCGCATGATTCTTGCGTATTTGCATAAAATAAAGGGTTTTTCATTTCATAATACGAGCCGGAACGCCTACCGCGAGCGCAAAACTCAAATGTTCGATTCCGCTGTAAACCGACTTTGCATTCGTTTGGGGCTCGTTTGGCTGTTCGAAATGCATGAACCTTGCGTATTTGCATAAAATAAACGGTTTTTGATATTATAATACGAGCTGGACCGCCTACAGCGAGCGCAAAACTCAAATGTTCGATTTCGCTATAAAGCGACTTTGCATTCGTTTGGGGCTCATTTGGCTGCTCTAAACACATGAACCTTGCGTATTTGCATAAAATAAACGGTTTTTGTTTCCATAACACGAGCTGGAACGCCTACAGCGAGCGCAAAAATCAAATGTTCGATATCGCTATAAAGCGACTTTGCACTCGTTTGGGGCTCGTTTGGCTGCTCGACACGTATGAATCTTGTGTATTTGCATAAAATAAAGTGTTTTTGATCTCATAATATGAGCTGGAACGCCTACAGCGAGCGCAAAACTCAAATGTTTGATTTCGCTATAGAGCGACTTTGCACTCGTTTGGGGTGCGTTCGGCTGCTCAAAACGCATGAATCTTGCGTATTTGCATGAAATGAAGTGTTTTTGATCGCATAATAGGAGCTGGAACGCCTACAGCGAGCGCAAACCACACATGTTCTATGTCGCTATAAAGTGACTTTGCATTCGTTTGGGGCACATTTGGCTGCTCGAAGCGCATGATTCTTGCGTATTTGCATAAAATAAAGTGTTTTTGATGATACAAGAAGAGCTGGAACGCCCACAGCGAGCGCAAAACTCAAATGTTCGATTTCGCTATACAGCGACTTTGGATTCGTTTGGAGCTCGTTTGGCTGCTCGAAGCGCATTAATCTTGCGTATTTGCATAAAATAAACGGTTTTCGATTCCATAATACGAGCTGGGACGCCTACAGCGAGCACAAAACTCTAATGTTCAATTTCGATATAAAGCAACTTTGCATTCGTTTGGGGCGCGTTTGGCTGCTCGAAACGCATTAATCTTGCGTATGTGCATGAAATGAAGTGTTTTTGATCTCATAATACGAGCTGGAACGCCTACAGCGAGCGCACAACTCAAATGTTCGATTTCGCTATACAGCGACTTTGGATTCGTTTGGAGCTCGTTTGGCTGCTCGAAACACATGAACCTTGCGTACTTGCATAAAATAAACGGTTTTCGATTCCATAATACGAGCTGGAACGCCTTCAGCGAGCACAAGACTCTAATGATCGATTTCGGTATAAAGCGATTTTGCATCCGTTTGGGGCTCGTTTGGCTACTCGAAACGCATTAATCTTGCGTATTTGCATGAAATGAAGGGTTTTTGATCTCATAATACGAGCTAGAACGCCTACAGCGAGCGCAAAACTCAAATGCTCAATTTCGGTATAAAGCGATTTTGCATCCGTTTGGGGCTCGTTTGGCTGCTCGAAACGCATGAATCTTGTGTATTTGCATAAAATAAAGTGTTTTTGATCTCATAATACGAGCTGGAACGCCTACAGCGAGCGCAAAAATCAAATATTCAATTTCGATATAAAGCGACTTTGCATTGGTTTGGGGCGCGTTTGACTGCTCCAAACGCATGAATCTTGCGTATTTGCATAAAATAAAGGGTTTTTGATTTCATAATACAGGCTGTAACGCCTACAGCGAGCGCAAAACTCAAATGTTCGATTTCGCTATATAGCGACTTTGCATTCGTTTGGGGCTCGTTTGGCTGCTCAAAACGCATGAATCTTGCGGATTTGCATGAAATGAAGTGTTTTTGATCTCATAATACGAGCTGGAACGCCTACAGCGAGCACAAAACTCAAATGATCGATTTCGGTATAAAGGAATTTTGCATTCGTTTGGAGCTCGTTTGGCTGCTCGAAACGCATTAATCTTGCGTATTTGCATGAAATGAAGGGTTTTTGATCTCATAATACGAGCTGGAACGCCTACAGCGAGCGCACAACTCAAATGCTCGATTTCGCTATACAGCGACTTTGGATTCGTTTGGAGCTCGTTTGGCTGCTCGAAACGCATTAATCTTGCGTATTTGCATGAAATGAAGGGTTTTTGATCTCATAATACGAGCTAGAACGCCTACAGCGAGCGCACAACTCAAATGTTCAATTTCGATATGAAGCAACTTTGCTTTCGTTTGGGGCGCGTTTGGCTGCTCGACACGCATTAATCTTGCGTATGTGCATGAAATGAAGGGTTTTTGATCTCATAATACGAGCTGGAACGCCTACAGCGAGTGCAAAACTCAAATGTTCGATTTCGCTATAAAGCGACTTTGCATTTGTTTGGGGCTCGATTGGCTGCTCGAAACACATGAACCTAGCGTATTTGCATAAAATGAAGTGTTTTTGATCGCATAATAGGAGCTGGAACGCCTACAGCGAGCGCGAAACACACATGTTCTATGTCGCTATAAAGTGACTTTGCATTCGATTGGGGAAGATTTGGCTGCTCGAAGCGCATGATTCTTGCGTATTTGCATAAAATAAAGGATTTTTGATTTCATAATACGAGCCGGAACGCCTACCGCGAGCGCAAAACTCAAATGTTCGATTCCGCTGTAAACCGACTTTGCATTCGTTTGGGGCTCGTTTGGCTGCTCGAAATGCATGAACCTTGCGTATTTGCGTAAAATGAACGGTTTTTGATATTATAATACGAGTTGGAACGCCTACAAGCGAGCGCAAAACTCAAATATTCGATTTCGCTATAAAGCGACTTTGCATTCGTTTGGGGCTCGTTTGGCTGCTCGAAACACATGAACCTTGCGTATTTGCATAAAATGAACGGTTTTTCATTCCATAATACGAGCCGGAACGCGTACAGCGAGCGCAAAACCCAAATGTTCGAATTCGCTATGAAGCGACTTAGCATTGGTTTGGGCCGCGTTTGGCTGCTCGAAACGCATGAATCTTGCGTCTTTGCATAAAATAAACGGTTGTTGATTCCATAATACGAGCCGGAACGCCTACAGCGAGCACAAAACTCAAATGATCGATTTCGGTATAAAGCAATTTTGCATTCGTTTGGAGCTCGTTTGGCTGCTAGAAACGCATGAATCTTGTATATTTGCATAAAATAAAGTGTTTTTGATCTCATAATACGAGCTGGAACGCCTACAGCGAGCGCAAAACTCAAATGTTTGATTTCGCTATAAAGCGACTTTGCACTCGTTTGGGGTGCGTTCGGCTGGTCAAAACGCCTGAATATTGCGTATTTGCATAAAATAAAGTGTTTTTGATCTCATAATACGAGCTGGAACGCCTACAGCGAGCGCAAAACTCAAATGTTTGATTTCGCTATAAAGCGACTTTGCACTCGTTTGGGGTGCGTTCGGCTGCTCAAAACGCATGAATATTGCGTATTTGCATAAAATGAATTGTTTTTTATCTCTTAATACGAGCTGCAACGCCTACAGCGAGAGCAAAACCCAAATGTTCGAATTCGCTATGAAGCGACTTAGCATTGGTTTGGGCCGCGTTTGGCTGCTCGAAACGCATGAATCTTGCGTATTTGCATAAAATAAACGGTTTTTGATTCCATAATACGAGCCGGAACGCCTACAGCGAGCACAAAACTCAAATGATCGATTTCGGTATAAAGCAATTTTGCATTCGTTTGGGGCTCGTTTGGCTGCTCGAAACGCATGGATCTTGTATATTTGCATAAAATAAAGTGTTTTTGATCTCATAGTACGAGCTGGAACGCCTACAGCGAGCGCAAAACTCAAATGTTTGATTTCGCTATAACGCGACTTTGCACTGGTTTGGGGTGCGTTCGGCTGGTCAAAACGCATGAATATTGCGTATTTGCATAAAATAAAGTGTTTTTGATCTCATAATACGAGCTGGAACGCCTACAGCGAGCGCAAAACTCAAATGTTCGATTTCGCTATAAAGCGACTTTGCATTTGTTTGGGGCTCGTTTGGCTGCTCGAAACACATGAACCTAGCGTATTTGCATAAAATGAAGTGTTTTTGATCGCATAATAGGAGCTGGAACGCCTACAGCGAGCGCGAAACAGACATGTCCTGTGTCGCTATAAAGTGACTGCATTCGATTGGGGCAGATTTGGCTGCTCGAAGCGCATGATTCTTGCGTATTTGCATAAAATAAAGGGTTTTTCATTTCATAATACGAGCCGGAACGCCTACCGCGAGCGCAAAACTCAAATGTTCGATTCCGCTGTAAACCAACTTTGCATTCGTTTGGGGCTCGTTTGGCTGTTCGAAATGCATGAACCTTGCGTATTTGCATAAAATGAACGGTTTTTGATATTATAATACGAGCTGGACCGCCTACAGCGAGCGCAAAACTCAAATGTTCGATTTCGCTATAAAGCGACTTTGCATTCGTTTGGGGCTCGTTTGGCTGCTCTAAACACATGAACCTTGCGTATTTGCATAAAATAAACGGTTTTTGTTTCCATAACACGAGCCGGAACGCCTACAAGCGAGCGCAAAAAACTCAAATATTCGATTTCGCTATACAGCGACTTTGCATTCGTTTTGGGCGCGATTGGCTGCTCAAAACGCATGATCCTTGCGTATTTGCATAAAATGAAGTGTTTTTGATCTCATAATACGAGCTGGAACGCCTACAGCGAGCGCGAAACTCAAATGTTTGATTTCGCTATAAAGCGACTTTGCACTCGTTTGGGGTGCGTTCGGCTGCTCAAAACGCATGAATATTGCGTATTTGCATAAAATGAATTGTTTTTTATCTCGTAATACGAGCTGCAACGCCTACAGCGAGAGCAAAACTCAAATGTTCGAATTCGCTATAAAGCGACTTTGCATTAGTTTGGGCCGCGTTTGGCTTCTCGAAACGCATGAATCTTGCGTATTTGCATAAAATGAACGGTTTTTGATTCCATAATACGAGCCGGAACGCGTACAGCGAGCGCAAAACCCAAATGTTCGAATTCGCTATGAAGCGACTTAGCATTGGTTTGGGCCGCGTTTGGCTGCTCGAAACGCATGAATCTTGCGTATTTGCTGTGACGTGACATTTTGGCGTCCCGTCACTTCGCACGGTTTTGGTCGGGCAGTGGGCCGGATTTACGGCCCTGAGAACGCCGCTCGTCAACCGGCTGGATAGTCGACTCTTCGAAGGAGAAATCTTCCGAAATTCTCCTTTAATTTTCTTTTTCTTTTTTTTTGCGTTCTCTTTTGTGTGCGTGTGTTATGCGTTTTTTCTTTAAGTTTTGCAGGCCAAGGGCACTCTCGCGATTCTACCGTCGGACCGTTTTGCCCCGGCCGTGTTCCCCGGTGGAGATTGGCCTAGGAAGGCCGGAGAAGAATTCGCTCGGTAAGCAGGCGGAAGCAAGAGACCTGCTTCTGCGGACTAGGAGGCCAGAGGGACGCGGGTTGTGACCAAGATACTGAGTTTCCCGTCCCTCCCGACTACACGGCCTGGAGCCGTTCCTGTTCCGTCGAATTCACGGACGCCGCGGGCCGCTCATCACGGCGCCTCCACTTGCGGGGATTACGAGGGAAAAATGCACGTCGAGGTGCAGTTATGTGGCGTATCGAGTGGGCCCACCGCGGAGGAAGAGGGACGCCTTAACTCCGCGAGGGAGGCCTCCCCTCACGTTCATTTTGCCCCACCGGATCCTGGGAGGAAGGAGTCCGTGGACATCGACAATCATCGCTGCGAGCGGAAGATTCTCACGGGTAGCGGGGAGCGGCCGGAGGAGAAAGCGTTTCTCCAACGTCTTAGCCGTCTAGCGTAGGCTACTATTCGGGAGTCGAGAGAGGGGGGAGCGCTGGTGCCGGCTGCCTAGGCAGCACGCGTTCGTTAATTTATTCGGCAGTCTTCGATCTGGTGCGGTGACGAGTGGCAGCATCTTTTGTTTCGTCCAGCGCTCCCGGGCTGTCTCCATCGGTAAGCCCCGTCTCTCTCTCTCGCGCTCTGTGCTAGCCGGCGATGCCGAAACCGGACCCAATTTTATTGTAGAGTTTTGTGTAGAGATTTTTCCTTTATTGCCTTTTGCTTGCGTAGCTTCTTTATCGCGTTTTCGGCCCTCGGGCGACATAATGGGTCCGGCGAAGCATTTCCGGCTAGATTCCTTGTCTGGCCAAATATTTCATTTCTCGCTTTTTCTGTGTTTCGTTTTCTCGGCTATCTTTAGTCCGGCACATTTATTTCTCTCGCGTTTCGTTTCCCGTGTTACTTCAGTTTATTCGCGTTTCTTTCGGCTACGTTACCGTGTTTTCTCTACCTAATCTGTCGCGTACCTCGTCCTAACGCTTTCGGGATTAGCAAGCGTCATGTTGTTCGTTCGGCTATATCCCGCGAATTATATTGTATTAGGGCTAAGGCGAATTCGCCGGTTACCTTGGCTAAATTTCATCCAGCGAGACAAAGGGGTCCCGTGCGCGCTGGATCGCGTTTCGTTAGGCCGGTCGACGGCACGTTGGCTACATCGCGCGCTAGCGGTCACGGCTGCGCCGTGTTTACATCGGGCGACCCGCTTCGCTAACCTTCTCGGTTACTTTGGCTATCTGGCGTACCAGCTTCGTTCTAGCGAACGTTTGTATCGTTTGTTTTATCTCGCGTCTAGCGTACCGGTGAATTGGCTACATTTAGGATAACATTTTCTGGTAATCGTAACTCTTTCATGCCTTCTCTCTTTCGTTACTTCCTCGCGTTTTCTCGAATATTTCTGGGTTAACTATTCGTCGTTGTAAAGGTCGTCTTTCATGTCCTGGTTACAGTTACTTTCGGCAATGTAATTTTCGGCTACATTTAATTTTGGTAAGGCGATAGTTATCTTTCCCTGGCTACATTTAACTTCCGGCAATAGCGTATTTTCTCTGGCTACATTTGATCTTCCGGCAATAGTTTATTTTGTCTGGCTACATCTAACTTCCGGCAATAGCGTATTTTCTCTGGCTACATTTGATCTTCCGGCAATAGTTTTATTTTGTCTGGCTACATCCCGGGTTCGACAAGGGTTTATTCCCTCCGGCCACGCTGGCTATTTATCACAGTTAAGTCTACGAGTTTTGGTTTGCGAAAATTATGTTGTCAAACGACGAATAAAACATTAAATCATCGTATTGCGTTTGGTCACTCGCCCGTCCACCCCCCTCTACCGTTTTCTCCCAGGTGGGCTGAGCTAGTCGGAGTCTCGCCGGTCTCGCCTTCCACGTTTCCCTTGCTCGTTCCCGTAATTCGCCGCAAGAATTAAAGAAATGCCGCTCTTCGAGCGGTGGTACTAAGGTACCTGGCGCCCAGATGCGTGCGGAATCCGGGCCTACCATCGGCCATGCGGGAATGGTGGCGTCCGTTCGGTATCGGCGGTTATCGAAATCTCGTCGGGGGTTCGTGCCCCGCGAGTCGGTACCGAGCCGCGCTTTCCACTCGCGAGCAAGGAAAATCGCTCGTTGGAGAGTTGGGGCCGAAGTGTACGGGAAGGTAAAATTTCTCGCTACAAAATGGCGCCCAACGTGGGGCTCACGAGTGACAATTATTATAGGGAGGTTGCGATTGCCAGAAAATTTAGTGTGTAGTTTACTGTAGAATCGAAAGATAGCGTGGTGTTATTCTTTTTTAGTGTGCCTGATTCTTCGTAGTTATTGTACGGTCGTCAATCCTAAGCCGCAAACAAAGCGTAGGACTGTTTATTCGCGTGCGACCTTCTCTTCGCTTGAGATAATGCTCTGTTATTATTATTGGGTTTCGACTCGAGGAATTTCAGGGTTCACGTTCTTATACTTGGCTTTGTTCTCCGTGTTGTTATCCCTCGCCGCTTTGTAGCGCGAGGTGTAAACATTGCGTGTTGTTAGTTTTAGTAGCCTGTTGGTGGGCAACTGACCATATTAATCCTCCTCGCGGAATAGCGAGCGACGTAAACACTTTCTTTGGACGCGTTGTATTAGTACCGAGTATCGGTTGCCACACATTAGTTTTTTTTCTCTCCCCTCGTGTTTATTTTGGGACTTTGTTTGTCGCCTATCGGATGAATTTCACCGAAGCTCGAGTCAACAGAGAGCGTTGTTTCTTTTTTTTTTGGTCGCGTACCTTCATCCATTTCGCCCTTGTTAATTTTATTTTATTGTTCCCGTCTCTTTTCTTCTCATCCTTCTCTTGGTTGCTCCGATCTTTCCTGGCTCTATTTTCGGTCTAGGCTCTATCAGCTTGCGCCTCATCGTAATATCTTAGCCGCGCTACTAACGCATTCGCACGGTTTACAGCATCACTTTTTTTTCGTTGCTTACGCACATTTTTTTTTTGGCTATATAACGCCCGCGTCCTCGGCTACATACCGTGGCGGGAAGTGCCTCCGCGATCGGCCTACAACATGTCGCCACCGCCAGACAGCACCTTGCGAAAAGAGCAAGACGACGACGCGCTCTCAACATCGTCGTCGATAGAGATACTGGACTATGAGCCGGACAACGAGGCCTCCACGAACGGCCGTCCCACCGCGTCGAACGGGTTACACCAGGAACACTCGTTCGTTCACGTGAGCGGGTTTGAGGACGTCTCGACGGAGGAAGAGGTCACCCCGCCCCAGTCCCCATCCGCACCACGTGCCGGAGCGCGCGAGGGAGACTACGATCCCATCGACGAAGACGCGTTATTGGCCGGATCGGAGTCCGAGTTGGACGTCGACCCAACCCCGGAAAATATCGACCGCGAGAGCGACACCGACAGTGTCCTCACCGAGGACTCGGTCCTTGAGGAACTGCTGAAGCACCGCGACGCACAGGAGGCCATCGGTATCGACGCCAACCCGATCTGGGACCCCATCCGCCCGCACGCCCGGGAATTCGCGGCATTATTCGCCATGAAGCCATCCATAGCCTCCGATTTGGCAAAGCAGGTGATGGCCCTCGCCCATCAAGGGTCAGGGTATTGTCCCATCGCTGAGGGATTGGCTCCCGGGACCCGCGAAGCGACCGACTGCGACGTCCACGACTTCCACCTACCGATGGACTTCGCCATCCAGGCTGCACCAGTCCATCGGACTGACCGAGCCGACGCCACCCCGGTCCTGGCAGGACCCGCGGAACCCGCCATCCCGGCGGCCCCAGTCGTTCGACCAAGCCCGACTGTCGCCACGCAGACCCCGGAGGTGCCCGCGATGGTCAGCGTGGAGGTGCAGACCGACTTCGCGGTGTCTCTTCGCGACTCGGCGGACCAGGTGGAGAGAAACCTGGGCCCGCTAGCTCGTCCGGTAGCTCCGGAGGTCGTCCCCGGGCCTCGTTATGGGCGATGCTTTAATTGCGGTAGCCCATCCCACGACAAAAGGAAGTGTGTCAAGCCGAAAACCCGGCATTGCAACCGTTGCGGGCATCCAGGCGTATCCGTGCGGGAGTGCCCCCTACATGGTCCGGACTGGAGAGCGCAAGGCCCCTGGGTACCCCAGTTAGGTCGGAACGTCCCTCGCGACGAAATCTTGCAACGTCCTCGGCCGCAACCCTCCAGAGATCACCTGCAACGCTCTGGGAGTCCGTCGTACCCCTACGGCTACCGGGACGACGACTGGCATCGTCATCAAGAAGGCGAGGAGTACCCGCCGCAACGACGCCAGCGAAGGGAGGACGAGTGGTAGAAGAACCAGGATGGCCAAGACCTCCTAGAAGAACGAGCCGCTACTCTGTTCTACGTTCATTATTTTTTTTTTTTGTTGTCGTCAATTTTTTTTTCTTTTCTTTCCCTTTCGCTCGGGCATTCGCTAGGCTACATCCACGAACAACAAGTCCCGTTATTTATTTTTTTTTGTTTTTTGTTTTGTGTGTTTTTTTTTATGGGCCGGCAAACTTAAACGTACCTCGCCGTAAGTCCCAACGACAGGCGAACGAGCCAAAAGTAATTTTTTTTTGAGGTCAATTCCGTTTAATTTTTTTTTTGTATTTTCTTATGGGCCGGGAAATTGAAAAGAACCTCCCCGTAAGTCCCGCGACGGCGAATCTGCCAAGAACGTTTTTTTTATTTTTGAGGTCACCTACGTTTATTATTTTTTTTTTGTTTTATGGGCCGGTAAATCGACGATACGCCGTAAGACCCCGAACCAACGCCAAAGAAAGTAGTTTAGTTTAATTTAAACGGTTTTTGTTCCTAGGGGGCATCCCACGTCTCGTGTGATGCACCCCGTGTGTTATTATATTACGCTCACAAACCCCACCAACACGCTAACCTTTGTTACCTCGACTGGCTAATTAAAAGTGCCATTAAAATACATTAAGTAAATAGTAATGGCTTAGTGATTTCATTTTTTTTTGGGTCCTGCCGCCGATTTAAGCGGTCCTTCGCTGATTGCGAACTCCTTCGGTCGTGTTAGTTCCTTTGATTTCGTGCGAAAAGGCCAGACTTACACAGGGTGGAGCATAGCGCATATTGCGAGGACGGAGGTGATACCTGGGCTCCGAGAGGGGGTCGTGCCGGTGTATTTCATTGTTTCAGCCCGGGAGGCGGTCTTACCAGTCCGCTGTCCGCCAAACCGTGCCGGTCTAACATCCAGAGAGACAGGAGTCCACGGCAGAGGCTGTTAAGCAAAGGAGGATTCAACGAGCGTCGTTCGGAAGACGGCATTCCCCTGGCAACCTATGGGGAGGGAGGTTTGTGACGTGACATTTTGGCGTCCCGTCACTTCGCACGGTTTTGGTCGGGCAGTGGGCCGGATTTACGGCCCTGAGAACGCCGCTCGTCAACCGGCTGGATAGTCGACTCTTCGAAGGAGAAATCTTCCGAAATTCTCCTTTAATTTTCTTTTCCTTTTTTTTTGCGTTCTCTTTTGTGTGCGTGTGTTATGCGTTTTTTCTTTAAGTTTTGCAGGCCAAGGGCACTCTCGCGATTCTACCGTCGGACCGTTTTGCCCCGGCCGTGTTCCCCGGTGGAGATTGGCCTAGGAAGGCCGGAGAAGAATTCGCTCGGTAAGCAGGCGGAAGCAAGAGACCTGCTTCTGCGGACTAGGAGGCCAGAGGGACGCGGGTTGTGACCAAGATACTGAGTTTCCCGTCCCTCCCGACTACACGGCCTGGAGCCGTTCCTGTTCCGTCGAATTCACGGACGCCGCGGGCCGCTCATCACGGCGCCTCCACTTGCGGGGATTACGAGGGAAAAATGCACGTCGAGGTGCAGTTATGTGGCGTATCGAGTGGGCCCACCGCGGAGGAAGAGGGACGCCTTAACTCCGCGAGGGAGGCCTCCCCTCACGTTCATTTTGCCCCACCGGATCCTGGGAGGAAGGAGTCCGTGGACATCGACAATCATCGCTGCGAGCGGAAGATTCTCACGGGTAGCGGGGAGCGGCCGGAGGAGAAAGCGTTTCTCCAACGTCTTAGCCGTCTAGCGTAGGCTACTATTCGGGAGTCGAGAGAGGGGGGAGCGCTGGTGCCGGCTGCCTAGGCAGCACGCGTTCGTTAATTTATTCGGCAGTCTTCGATCTGGTGCGGTGACGAGTGGCAGCATCTTTTGTTTCGTCCAGCGCTCCCGGGCTGTCTCCATCGGTAAGCCCCGTCTCTCTCTCTCGCGCTCTGTGCTAGCCGGCGATGCCGAAACCGGACCCAATTTTATTGTAGAGTTTTGTGTAGAGATTTTTCCTTTATTGCCTTTTGCTTGCGTAGCTTCTTTATCGCGTTTTCGGCCCTCGGGCGACATAATGGGTCCGGCGAAGCATTTCCGGCTAGATTCCTTGTCTGGCCAAATATTTCATTTCTCGCTTTTTCTGTGTTTCGTTTTCTCGGCTATCTTTAGTCCGGCACATTTATTTCTCTCGCGTTTCGTTTCCCGTGTTACTTCAGTTTATTCGCGTTTCTTTCGGCTACGTTACCGTGTTTTCTCTACCTAATCTGTCGCGTACCTCGTCCTAACGCTTTCGGGATTAGCAAGCGTCATGTTGTTCGTTCGGCTATATCCCGCGAATTATATTGTATTAGGGCTAAGGCGAATTCGCCGGTTACCTTGGCTAAATTTCATCCAGCGAGACAAAGGGGTCCCGTGCGCGCTGGATCGCGTTTCGTTAGGCCGGTCGACGGCACGTTGGCTACATCGCGCGCTAGCGGTCACGGCTGCGCCGTGTTTACATCGGGCGACCCGCTTCGCGAACCTTCTCGGTTACTTTGGCTATCTGGCGTACCAGCTTCGTTCTAGCGAACGTTTGTATCGTTTGTTTTATCTCGCGTCTAGCGTACCGGTGAATTGGCTACATTTAGGATAACATTTTCTGGTAATCGTAACTCTTTCATGCCTTCTCTCTTTCGTTACTTCCTCGCGTTTTCTCGAATATTTCTGGGTTAACTATTCGTCGTTGTAAAGGTCGTCTTTCATGTCCTGGTTACAGTTACTTTCGGCAATGTAATTTTCGGCTACATTTAATTTTGGTAAGGCGATAGTTATCTTTCCCTGGCTACATTTAACTTCCGGCAATAGCGTATTTTCTCTGGCTACATTTGATCTTCCGGCAATAGTTTATTTTGTCTGGCTACATCTAACTTCCGGCAATAGCGTATTTTCTCTGGCTACATTTGATCTTCCGGCAATAGTTTTATTTTGTCTGGCTACATCCCGGGTTCGACAAGGGTTTATTCCCTCCGGCCACGCTGGCTATTTATCACAGTTAAGTCTACGAGTTTTGGTTTGCGAAAATTATGTTGTCAAACGACGAATAAAACATTAAATCATCGTATTGCGTTTGGTCACTCGCCCGTCCACCCCCCTCTACCGTTTTCTCCCAGGTGGGCTGAGCTAGTCGGAGTCTCGCCGGTCTCGCCTTCCACGTTTCCCTTGCTCGTTCCCGTAATTCGCCGCAAGAATTAAAGAAATGCCGCTCTTCGAGCGGTGGTACTAAGGTACCTGGCGCCCAGATGCGTGCGGAATCCGGGCCTACCATCGGCCATGCGGGAATGGTGGCGTCCGTTCGGTATCGGCGGTTATCGAAATCTCGTCGGGGGTTCGTGCCCCGCGAGTCGGTACCGAGCCGCGCTTTCCACTCGCGAGCAAGGAAAATCGCTCGTTGGAGAGTTGGGGCCGAAGTGTACGGGAAGGTAAAATTTCTCGCTACATTGCATAAAATAAACGGTTTTTGATTCCATAATACGAGCCGGAACGCCTACAGCGAGCACAAAACTCAAATGATCGATTTCGGTATAAAGCAATTTTGCATTCGTTTGGGGCTCGTTTGGCTGCTCGAAACGCATGAATCTTGTATATTTGCATAAAATAAAGTGTTTTTGATCTCATAGTACGAGCTGGAACGCCTACAGCGAGCGCAAAACTCAAATGTTTGATTTCGCTATAACGCGACTTTGCACTGGTTTGGGGTGCGTTCGGCTGGTCAAAACGCATGAATATTGCGTATTTGCATAAAATAAAGTGTTTTTGATCTCATAATACGAGCTGGAACGCCTACAGCGAGCGCAAAACTCAAATGTTTGATTTCGCTATAAAGCGACTTTGCACTCGTTTAGCGTGCGTTCGGCTGCTCAAAACGCATGAATATTGCGTATTTGCATAAATTAAAGTGTTTTTGATCTCATAATACGAGCTGGAACGCCTACAGCGAGCGCAAAAATCAAATGTTCGATATCGTTATAAAGCGACTTTGCACTCGTTTGGGGCTCGTTTGGCTGCTCGAAACGTATGATTCTTGCGTATTTGCATAAAATAAAGTGTTTTTGATGATATAATAAGATCTGGAACGCCCACAGCGAGCGCAAAACTCAAATGTTCGATTTCGTTGTAAACCGACTTTGCATTCGTGTCGGGCTGATTTGGCTGCTCGAAACGCATGAACCTTGCGTATTTAGATAAAATAAAAGGTTTTTAATTTCGTAATAGGAGCTGGAACGCCTACAGCGAGCGCAAACCACACATGTTCTATGTTGCCATAAAGTGACTTTGCATTCGTTTGGGGCAGATATGGCTGCTCGAAACGCATGATTCTTGCGTATTTGCATAAAATAAAGTGTTTTTGATGATATAATAAGATCTGGAAAGCCCACAGCGAGCGCAAAACTCAAATGTTCGATTTCGCTATACAGAGACTTTGGATTCGTTTGGAGCTCGTTTGGCTGCTCGAAACGCATTAATCTTGCGTATTTGCATGAAGTGAAGTGTTTTTGATCTCATAATACAAGCTGGAACGCCTACAGCGAGAGCAAAACTCAAATGTTCGAATTCGCTATAAAGTGACTTTGCATTGGTTTGGGCCGCGTTTGGCTTCTCGAAATGCATGAATCTAGCGTATTTGCATAAAATGAACGGTTTTTGATTCCATAATACGAGCCGGAACGCGTACAGCGAGCGCAAAACCCAAATGTTCGAATTCGCTATGAAGCGACTTAGCATTGGTTTGGGCCGCGTTTGGCTGCTCGAAACGCATGAATCTTGCGTATTTGCATAAAATAAACGGTTTTTGATTCCATAATACGAGCCGGAACGCCTACAGCGAGCACAAAACTCAAATGATCGATTTCGGTATAAAGCAATTTTGCATTCGTTTGGGGCTCGTTTGGCTGCTCGAAACGCATGAATCTTGTATATTTGCATAAAATAAAGTGTTTTTGATCTCATAGTACGAGCTGGAACGCCTACAGCGAGCGCAAAACTCAAATGTTTGATTTCGCTATAACGCGACTTTGCACTGGTTTGGGGTGCGTTCGGCTGGTCAAAACGCATGAATATTGCGTATTTGCATAAAATAAAGTGTTTTTGATCTCATAATACGAGCTGGAACGCCTACAGCGAGCGCAAAACTCAAATGTTTGATTTCGCTATAAAGCGACTTTGCACTCGTTTAGCGTGCGTTCGGCTGCTCAAAACGCATGAATATTGCGTATTTGCATAAATTAAAGTGTTTTTGATCTCATAATACGAGCTGGAACGCCTACAGCGAGCGCAAAAATCAAATGTTCGATATCGTTATAAAGCGACTTTGCACTCGTTTGGGGCTCGTTTGGCTGCTCGAAACGTATGATTCTTGCGTATTTGCATAAAATAAAGTGTTTTTGATGATATAATAAGATCTGGAACGCCCACAGCGAGCGCAAAACTCAAATGTTCGATTTCGTTGTAAACCGACTTTGCATTCGTGTCGGGCTGATTTGGCTGCTCGAAACGCATGAACCTTGCGTATTTAGATAAAATAAAAGGTTTTTAATTTCGTAATAGGAGCTGGAACGCCTACAGCGAGCGCAAACCACACATGTTCTATGTTGCCATAAAGTGACTTTGCATTCGTTTGGGGCAGATATGGCTGCTCGAAACGCATGATTCTTGCGTATTTGCATAAAATAAAGTGTTTTTGATGATATAATAAGATCTGGAAAGCCCACAGCGAGCGCAAAACTCAAATGTTCGATTTCGCTATACAGAGACTTTGGATTCGTTTGGAGCTCGTTTGGCTGCTCGAAACGCATTAATCTTGCGTATTTGCATGAAATGAAGTGTTTTTGATCTCATAATACAAGCTGGAACGCCTACAGCGAGAGCAAAACTCAAATGTTCGAATTCGCTATAAAGTGACTTTGCATTGGTTTGGGCCGCGTTTGGCTTCTCGAAACGCATGAATCTAGCGTATTTGCATAAAATGAACGGTTTTTGATTCCATAATACGAGCCGGAACGCGTACAGCGAGCGCAAAACCCAAATGTTCGAATTCGCTATGAAGCGACTTAGCATTGGTTTGGGCCGCGTTTGGCTGCTCGAAACGCATGAATCTTGCGTATTTGCATAAAATAAACGGTTTTTGATTCCATAATACGAGCCGGAACGCCTACAGCGAGCACAAAACTCAAATGATCGATTTCGGTATAAAGCAATTTTGCATTCGTTTGGGGCTCGTTTGGCTGCTCGAAACGCATGAATCTTGTATATTTGCATAAAATAAAGTGTTTTTGATCTCATAGTACGAGCTGGAACGCCTACAGCGAGCGCAAAACTCAAATGTTTGATTTCGCTATAACGCGACTTTGCACTCTTTTGGGGTGCGTTCGGCTGGTCAAAACGCATTAATATTGCGTATTTGCATAAAATAAAGTGTTTTTGATCTCATAATACGAGCTGGAACGCCTACAGCGAGCGCAAAACTCAAATGTTTGATTTCGCTATAAAGCGACTTTGCACTCGTTTAGGGTGCGTTTGGCTGCTCGAAACGCATTAATCTTGCGTATTTGCATGAAATGAAGTGTTTTTGATCTGATAATACGAGCTGGAACGCCTACAGTGAGAGCAAAACTCAAATGTTCGAATTCGCTATAAAGTGACTTTGCACTCGTTTGGGGCTCGTTTGGCTGCTCGAAACGCATGAATCTTGCGTATTTGCATAAAATGAACGGTTTTTGATTCCATAATACGAGCCGGAACGCCTACAGCGAGCGGAAAACTCAAATGTTCGATTTCGCTATAAAGCGAATTTGCATTCCGTTTGAGGCTGGTTCGGCTGCTCAAAACGCATGAATCTTGCGTATTTGCATGAAATGAAGTGTTTTTGATCGCATAATAGGAGCTGGAACGCCTACAGCGAGCGCAAAACACCCATGTTCTATGTCGCTATAAAGTGACTTTGCGTTCGTTTGGGGCACATTTGGCTGCTCGAAGCGCATGATTCTTGCGTATTTGCATAAAATAAACGGTTTTTGATTTCATAATACGAGCCGGAACGCCTACCGCGAGCGCAAAACTCAAATGTTCGATTCCGCTGTAAACCGACTTTGCATTCGTTTGGGGCTCGTTTGGCTGCTCGAAATGCATGAACCTTGCGTATTTGCATAAAATGAACAGTTTTTGATATCATAATACGAGCTGGAACGCCTACAGCGAGCGCAAAACTCAAATGTTCGATTTCGCTATAAAGCGACTTTGCATTCGTTTGGGGCTCGTTTGGCTGCTCTAAACACATGAACCTTGCGTATTTGCATAAAATAAACGGTTTTTGTTTCCATAACACGAGCCGGAACGCCTACAAGCGAGCGCAAAACTCAAATATTCGATTTCGCTATACAGCGACTTTGCATTCGTTTTGGGCGCGATTGGCTGCTCAAAACGCATGATCCTTGCGTATTTGCATAAAATGAAGTGTTTTTGATCTTATAGTACGAGCTGGAACGCCTACAGCGAGCACAAAACTCAAATGTTCGATTTCGCTATAAAGCGACTTTGCATTCGTTTGGGGCTCGTTTGGCTGCTCGAAACACATGAACCTTGCGTATTTGCATAAAATGAATTGTTTTTTATCTCATAATACGAGCTGCAACGCCTACAGCGAGAGCAAAACTCAAATGTTCGAGTTCGCTATAAAGCGACTTTGCATTGGTTTGGGCCGCGTTTGGCTGCTCGAAACGCATGAATCTTGCGTATTTGCATAAAATGAACGGTTTTTGATTCCATAATACGAGCCGGAACGCCTACAGCGAGCGGAAAACTCAAATGTTCGATTTCGCTATAAAGCGAATTTGCATTCGTTTGAGGCGGGTTTGGCTGCTCAAAACGCATGAATCTTGCGTATTTGCATGAAATAAAGTGTTTTTGATCGCATAATAGGAGCTGGAACGCCTACAGCGAGCGCAAAACACACATGTTCTATGTCGCTATAAAGTGACTTTGCATTCGTTTGGGGCACATTTGGCTGCTCGAAGCGCATGATTCTTGCGTATTTGCATATAATTAAGTGTTTTTGATAATATAATAAGAGCTGGAACGCCGACAGCGAGCGCAAAACTCAAATGTTCGATTTCGCTGTAAACCGACTTTGCATTCGTGTCGGGCTGATTTGGCTACTCGAAACGCATGAACCTTGCGTATTTGCATAAAATAAAAGGTTTTTAATTTCGTAATAGGAGCTGGAACGCCTACAGCGAGCGCAAACCACACATGTTCTATGTCGCTATTGTTGTGCCGCAGAAACTCGGTTAGCTACTCCGGGTTCTGTGCCTGAGCCGTGAGCTCGAATGTTCGGGATATATCCAGTAGAAATAAATCCTGAATCAAAACGAGAATAAAATAAATAAACGGAGGTAGGAAGAAAAAAAAAGAAAAGAAGAACCCGAAGGAAGAGCGATGCGGATACGTCGCCCGTCCGGGGTGCGGTAGGTCAGGGACAGCTACGATATGATGTGCGACGGCCAGGGCAATGGCTCGGTGCACCGCTCGCGGAAGTCGATGCAGCAGAAATCCGATCCCGTGGCGTTGGAGCCTCGCTGCGGGGTATCGCCTCGCCCAAATGAAAATAAAACATAAACATAGAAAATAATTCTGGTATGAAGGAAGAATTTGACGGATACGTTGCATCCAACGGTATTGACAACAAGTTTGAAGAAGTCACCAGTTGACTGCGGATGATAATTATTCCGCTGAAGATGTACTGAAAGCTTACACCACGGCAGAATCAATTTTTGGAGAATTAACGACTGCCGAAACTGAGACGCATAAACTCGAGAAAAATCGTAATGGCAAATATGACAACCAGCGCCAAGATCGAGAGGACGCCCATGGGGAAAAGAAGAGACAGGGGAAGCGGAAAAACCAAATTCACCAATAACAAACCGTAGCCAGGGCGGTGACTCATCGTCGCTGCACGACAGGTCTGTGAGCGGCGAGACGCCAGGAAGAGTCAATACAGCAGAAAGACAATCCCACACGAAGTTGGCGACCGGCAGTGCGTAGCACCATTGACCCTGAATTGAGGGATGGCGCAACGAAGGAATCAGCAAGCGACGGCAACGTGCTCCTCAGCAGACAACCGTCGCCGGGCACGGCGATAACCTTGAGAAGACGAACCGGGCACGGGAGGTGCTTGGGGAGCAATCGGTTGAAGGTAACGAGGAGGGGCGGGGAAATTCGCCAAACCCGCTGTACGGGGTAAACACCCAGAGGGGAACTGGCTGGGAGAACATCGACGTGCAGATGTTCGAGCGCCGACCGGATGAGGTCACGCCGGCCATGGTGTCCCAGGAAATCTCCCGAATGGCGCGCTCATTACGAGGTCAAGTCGGGCACAGGGCTATCGGCGGGAACGGCGAACACGGGAGAAGCAATGGGCTCCCGCTCAAACCTGCCCTGAGGGCTACGCGAAGGACCCTATTCGCCGAACAGGAGGGCACGCACGAGGACAACAGGGAATCCCGGGGAGGAAATGAGAGTCAGTCCGGCCCCGAGGACGAGACGGTACATACCATTGCGCAGATGCAGGGGAGAATAAGTGAACTCGAGGGGCAGCTGGAGGAAGCTCGCAACCGGTCCCAGGCGGCACCACCGATGGATGCTGATTCCATGGTCGAACGTCTCCTGGCCTTGGAGGAAACCATGAGGGACCACATTCTGGAGTCCCGTGGGCCACCACGGGGAGGGGTAACCCCGCCGCGGCGGCAGTCACCATTTCGGCGACAAACCCGGGAATCGACCCAGATTAGGGCGGTACCGGTGTATTTGGATATACCCGCCGCCCTGCGAAATATTAAAACCTTCGACGGGAACGATCCCACGAAGCTCGACGGTTTTATTTTATTATGCGAAGCGGTATGGGGATTGGTCCTTCCCGAGCAGCGGTCTACTCTCCTTACGCTCATCCGGAGCAGTAAACTGGAGGATCGAGCAACGCGGGAAATGAGGCACAAAACTATTGTAACCTTGCGGGATTTACGGACAGAATTGGAGGCACTTTATGGGAAACGAGAGTCCCTCGCCTCTCTGCAATACCAGTTCAGCATCCTGAAACAGGAACCAACAGAGAACGTCTCAACCTACGCCACCCGGGTCGAAAACCTGACGGTGGAATTAATCGAGAAGTTGTGTGAAGGAGTCGATGCAGCGGGGGCTCGCTACATCGGAAATGCCTTCCGGAAAACCGCACAGATGAATTTCGAGGTCGGCCTGAATAAGGAATTACAGACCCTCGTGCGATCACGTAATTATTCGAGCCTGCACGACGCTATCGTCGGGGCCATAGAGGTCGAGAAAATGACGAAGGGGCACCCAGGCAGTCAGGACTCGGCAAGATCCAGTCTGGGGGGTGGAAACCCGCGGCGGTCACACGGCGCGGTCAAGGAGGAAGCACGCACCTGTTATACATGTGGACAGACCGGCCACGTGGCCAAGGACTGTCAACAGGGGGCCCGAGTTAGGCTCCCCCTACCGGCCTCGGGGAACGTTCATATGGCAAGCATTTCGTGCAATTACTGTAAAAAAAACTGGGCATCTCTGGAGGGATTGCCGGGCACGTAAGCGGGACAACCAGGGGACCAAAGGTTATGACAATAATAGGAGACAGCAAAATGAGCATCGTGAAGAGGAAGCCGCCCTGCATCCGGGGCAGGAAGGGACTGTAGGGGAATTTCGAGCAAAGGCTTACACAGTCACCGCCTACGACAGGGCTTCGCCGGGAGAGGGAATTTTTCGCAATAAATAGGGCGAAAGAGCACCCTATTTATAACCAGCGCGAGTCCAGCCACGGGAAGATCTGCCGGCGAGAACAACCTGAAACGATTGGTGGCAGCGGTGGGATATCCAGAGAGAATTAAGAAAAAAAGGAAGACAGTATTTACCAGATCATACGGCGACCTGTGTGCCTCCATTGAGGGAGAAGAGAGTGCCGCGAACCAGGGTCGACAAGTGTTCAGCGAGAGTAATCAACCGTAGCCTTCGCGGATCGCTGCAGGATCCTCGAAGGGCGTCCTCATTGAGGGGGACGGGAACCGTTGGGAAGCCCGGGACCAGGAGGGTCACGGAAGAGTTGTAGGGCACACTGGAGGTGGCCCCATCACTGAGTGTAAATCGAAAGCCCGCGCGGACGCGGAAGATCTTTGCCAAGACCGGTAGGACGCTACCGGTGGCCAACGCGAGAGTAACCCAGGGTTAAAAAGCTGAGCAAAGAGGGAACAAACCTGGAGACAGATAAGGGACGGAGAAGAGTTCAACAGTTTCAAAAGTTAAACGGGAAAAATAAAATAAAATGAGTGAGCGCGACTTGCCGCAGGGACCCCCGGGGTCAGGGCAGCGCAGGGGAACCCCAAGCACGGGGGAGGAAGCATTGGGGGTGGTTGAGGGCGTCCAAGGCGCCCTAGCCGACATCACGGCTCAGGCACAGAACCCGGAGTAGCTAACCGAGTTTCTGCGGCACAACACTATAAAGTGACTTTGCATTCGTTTGGGGCAGATATGGCTGCTCGAAACGCATGATTCTTGCGTATTTGCATCAAATAAACGGTTTTTGATTCCATAATACTAGCCGGAACGCCTACAGCGAGCACAAAACTCAAATGTTCGAATTCGCTATAAATCGACTTTGGATTCGTTTGGGGCTCGTTTGGCTGCTCGAAACGCATGAATCTTGCATATTTGCATGAAATGAAGTGTTTTTGATCGCATAATAGGAGCTGGAACGCCTACAGCGAGCGCAAAACACACATGTTCTATGTCGCTATAAAGTGACTTTGCATTCGTTTGGGGCACATTTGGCTGCTCGAAGCGCATGATTCTTACGTATTTGCATAAAATTAAGTGTTTTTGATAATATAATAAGAGCTGGAACGCCTACAGCGAGCGCAAAACTCAAATGTTCGATTTCGCTGTAAACCGACTTTGCATTCGTTTGGGGCTCGTTTGACTGCTCGAAACGCATGAACGTTGCGTATTTGCATAAAATGAATTGTTTTTTATCTCATAATACGTGCTGGAACGCCGACAGCAAGAGCAAACCTCAAATGTTCGAATTCGCTATAAATCGACTTTGCATTCGTTTGGGGCTCGTTTGGCTGCTCTAAACACATGGACCTTGCGTATTTGCATAAAATGAATTGTTTTTTATCTCATAATACGAGCTGGAACGCCTCCAACGAGAGCAAAACTCAAATGTTCGAATTCGCTATAAAGCGACGTTGCATTCGTTTGGGGCTCGTTTGGCTGCTCAAAACGCATGAATCTTGCATATTTGCATAAAGTGAACGGTTTTTGATATCATAATACGAGCTGGAACGCCTACAGCGAGCGCAAAACTCAAATGTTCAATTTCGTTATAAAGCGACTTTGCATTCGTTTGGGGCTCGTTTGGCTGCTCGAAACACATGAACCTTGCGTATTTGCATAAAATAAACGGTTTTTGTTTCCATAACACGAGCCGGAACGCCTACAGCGAGCGCAAAACGCAAATATTCGATTTCGCTATACAGCGACTTTGCATTCGTTTTGGGCGCGATTGGCTGCTCAAAACGCATGATCCTTGCGTATTTGCATAAAATGAAGTGTTTTTGATCTTATAATAGGAGCTGGAACGCCTACAGCGAGAGCAAAACTCAAATGTTCGAATTCGCTATAACGCGACTTTGCATTGGTTTGTGTTGCAGCTGGCTGCTCAAAACGCATGAATCTTGCGGATTTGCATAAAATGAAGGGTCTTTTGATCTCATAATACGAGCTCGAACGCCTACAGCGAGCGCAGAACTCAAATGTTCGAATTCGCTATAAATCGACTTTGCATTTGTTTGGGGCTCGTTTGTCTGCTCGAAACGCATGAATCTTGCGTATTTGCATAAAGTGAACGGTTTTTGATATCATAATATGAGCTGGAACGCCTACAGCGAGCGCAAAACTCAAATGTTCGATTTCGTTGTAAACCGACTTTGCATTCGTGTCGGCCTGATTTGGCTGCTCGAAACGCATGAACCTTGCGTATTTGCATAAAATAAAAGGTTTTTAATTTCGTAATAGGAGCTGGAACGCCTACAGCGAGCGCAAACCACACATGTTCTATGTCGCTATAAAGTGACTTTGCATTCGTTTGGGGCAGATATGGCTGCTCGAAACGCATGATTCTTGCGTATTTGCATAAAATAAAGTGTTTTTGATGATATAATAAGAGCTGGAACGCCCACAGCGAGCGCAAAACTCAAATGTTCGATTTCGCTATACAGCGACTTTGGATTCGTTTGGAGCTCGTTTGGCTGCTCGAAACGCATTAATCTTGCGTATTTGCATGAAATGAAGTGTTTTTGATCGCATAATAGGAGCTGGAACGCCTACAGCGAGCGCAAAACACACAAGTTCTATGTCGCTATAAAGTGACTTTGCATTCGTTTGGGGCACATTTGGCTGCTCGAAGCGCATGATTCTTGCGTATTTGCATAAAATTAAGTGTTTTTGATAATATAATAAGAGCTGGAACGCCTACAGCGAGCGCAAAACTCAAATGTTCGATTTCGCTGTAAACCGACTTTGCATTCGTTTGGGGCTCGTTTGACTGCTCGAAACGCATGGACCTTGCGTATTTGCATAAAATGAATTGTTTTTTATCTCATAATACGAGCTAGAATGCCTACAACGAGAGCAAAACTCAAATGTTCGAATTCGCTATAAAGCGACGTTGCATTCGTTTGGGGCTCGTTTGTCTGCTCAAAACGCATGAATCTTGCGTATTTGCATAAAGTGAACGGTTTTTGATATCATAATACGAGCTGGAACGCCTACAGCGAGCGCAAAACTCAAATGTTCGATTTCGTTGTAAACCGACTTTGCATTCGTGTCGGGCTGATTTGGCTGCTCGAAACGCATGAACCTTGCGTATTTGCATAAAATAAAAGGTTTTTAATTTCGTAATAGGAGCTGGAACGCCTACAGCGAGCGCAAACCACACATGTTCTATGTCGCTATAAAGTGACTTTGCATTCGTTTGCGGCAGATATGGCTGCTCGAAACGCATTAATCTTGCGTATTTGCATGAAATGAAGTGTTTTTGATCTCATAATACGAGCTGGAACGCCTTCAGCGAGAGCAAAACTCAAATGTTCGAATTCGCTATAAAGTGACTTTGCATTGATTTGGGCCGCGTTTGGCTGCTCGAAACGCATGAATCTTGCGTATTTGCATAAAATAAACGGTTTTTGATTCCATAATACGAGCCGGAACGCCTACAGCGAGCGGAAAATTCAAATGTTCGATTTCGCTATAAAGCGAATTTGCATTCCGTTTGAGGCGGGTTTGGCTGCTCAAAACGCATGAATCTTGCGTATTTGCATGAAATGAAGTGTTTTTGATCGCATAATAGGAGCTGGAACGCCTACAGCGAGCGCAAAACACACATGTTCTATGTCGCTATAAAGTGATTTTGCATTCGATTGGGGCACATTTGGCTGCTCGAAGCGCATGATTCTTGCGTATTTGCATAAAATAAACGGTTTTTGATTTCATAATACGAGCCGGAACGCCTACCGCGAGCGCAAAACTCAAATGTTCGATTCCGCTGTAAACCGACTTTGCATTCGTTTGGGGCTCGTTTGGCTGCTCGAAATGTATGAACCTTGCGTATTTGCATAAAATGAACAGTTTTTGATATCATAATACGAGCTGGAACGCCTACAGCGAGAGCAAAACTCGAATGTTCGAATTCGCTATAAAGCGACTTTGCATTCGTTTGGGGCTCGTTTGGCTGCTCAAAACGCATGAATCTTGCGTATTTGCATAAAATGAACGGTTTTTGATATGATAATACGAGCTGGAACGCCTACAGCGAGCGCAAAACTCAAATGTTCGATTTCGCTATAAAGCGACTTTGCATTTGTTTGGGGCTCGTTTGGCTGCTCGAAACGCATTAATCTTGCGTATTTGCATGAAATGAAGTGTTTTTGATCTCATAATACGAGCTGGAACGCCTACAGCGAGAGCAAAACTCAAATGTTCGAATTCGCTATAAAGCGACTTTGCATTGGTTTGGGCCGCGTTTGGCTGCTCGAAACGCATGAATCTTGCGTATTTGCATAAAATGAACGGTTTTTGATTCCATAATACGAGCCGGAACGCCTACAGCGAGCGGAAAACTCAAATGTTCGATTTCGCTATAAAGCGAATTTGCATTCGTTTGAGGCGGGTTTGGCTGCTCAAAACGCATGAATCTTGCGTATTTGCATGAAATGAAGTGTTTTTGATCGCATAATAGGAGCTGGAACGCCTACAGCGAGCGCAAAACACACATGTTCTATGTCGCTATAAAGTGACTTTGCATTCGTTTGGGGCACATTTGGCTGCTCGAAGCGCATGATTCTTGCGTATTTGCATATAATTAAGTGTTTTTGATAATATAATAAGAGCTGGAACGCCTACAGCGAGCGCAAAACTCAAATGTTCGATTTCGTTGTAAACCGACTTTGCATTCGTGTCGGCCTGATTTGGCTGCTCGAAACGCATGAACCTTGCGTATTTGCATAAAATAAAAGGTTTTTAATTTCGTAATAGGAGCTGGAACGCCTACAGCGAGCGCAAACCACACATGTTCTATGTCGCTATAAAGTGACTTTGCATTCGTTTGGGGCAGATATGGCTGCTCGAAACGCATGATTCTTGCGTATTTGCATAAAATAAAGTGTTTTTGATGATATAATAAGAGCTGGAACGCCCACAGCGAGCGCAAAACTCAAATGTTCGATTTCGCTATACAGCGACTTTGGATTCGTTTGGAGCTCGTTTGGCTGCTCGAAACGCATTAATCTTGCGTATTTGCATGAAATGAAGTGTTTTTGATCGCATAATAGGAGCTGGAACGCCTACAGCGAGCGCAAAACACACAAGTTCTATGTCGCTATAAAGTGACTTTGCATTCGTTTGGGGCACATTTGGCTGCTCGAAGCGCATGATTCTTGCGTATTTGCATAAAATTAAGTGTTTTTGATAATATAATAAGAGCTGGAACGCCTACAGCGAGCGCAAAACTCAAATGTTCGATTTCGCTGTAAACCGACTTTGCATTCGTTTGGGGCTCGTTTGACTGCTCGAAACGCATGGACCTTGCGTATTTGCATAAAATGAATTGTTTTTTATCTCATAATACGAGCTAGAATGCCTACAACGAGAGCAAAACTCAAATGTTCGAATTCGCTATAAAGCGACGTTGCATTGGTTTGGGCCGCGTTTGGCTGCTCGAAACGCATGAATCTTGCGTATTTGCATAAAATGAACGGTTTTTGATTCCATAATACGAGCCGGAACGCCTACAGCGAGCGGAAAACTCAAATGTTCGATTTCGCTATAAAGCGAATTTGCATTCGTTTGAGGCGGGTTTGGCTGCTCAAAACGCATGAATCTTGCGTATTTGCATGAAATGAAGTGTTTTTGATCGCATAATAGGAGCTGGAACGCCTACAGCGAGCGCAAAACACACATGTTCTATGTCGCTATAAAGTGACTTTGCATTCGTTTGGGGCACATTTGGCTGCTCGAAGCGCATGATTCTTGCGTATTTGCATATAATTAAGTGTTTTTGATAATATAATAAGAGCTGGAACGCCTACAGCGAGCGCAAAACTCAAATGTTCGATTTCGTTGTAAACCGACTTTGCATTCGTGTCGGCCTGATTTGGCTGCTCGAAACGCATGAACCTTGCGTATTTGCATAAAATAAAAGGTTTTTAATTTCGTAATAGGAGCTGGAACGCCTACAGCGAGCGCAAACCACACATGTTCTATGTCGCTATAAAGTGACTTTGCATTCGTTTGGGGCAGATATGGCTGCTCGAAACGCATGATTCTTGCGTATTTGCATAAAATGAAGGGTTTTTGATTCCATAATACGAGCCGGAACGCCTACAGCGAGCGGAAAAGTCAAATGATCGAATTCGTTATAAAGCGACTTTGCATTCGTTTGGGCCGCGTTTGGCTCCTCGAATCGCATGAATCTTGCGTATTTGCATCAAATAAACGGTTTTTGATTCCATAATACGAGCCGGAACGCCTACAGCGAGCACAAAACTCAAATGTTCGATTTCGCTGTAAACCGACTTTGCATTCGTGTCGGGCTGATTTGGCTGCTCGAAACGCATGAATCTTGCGTATTCGCATAAAATGAAGTGTTTTTGATCGCATAATAGGAGCTGGAACGCCTACAGCGAGCGCAAAACACACATGTTCTATGTCGCTATAAAGTGACTTTGCATTCGTGTCGGGCTGATTAGGCTGCTCGAAACGCATGAACCTTGCGTATTTGCATAAAATAAAAGGCTTTTAATTTCGTAATAGGAGCTGGAACGCCTACAGCGAGCGCAAACCACACATGTTCTATGTCGCTATAAAGTGACTTTGCATTCGCTTGGGGCAGATATGGCTGCTCGAAACGCATGATTCTTGCGTATTTGCATAAAATAAAGAATTTTTGATGATATAATAAGAGCTGCAACGCCCACAGCGAGAGCAAAACTCAAATGTTCGATTTCGCTATACAGCGACTTTGGATTCGTTTGGAGCTCGTTTGGCAGCTCGAAACGCATTAATCTTGCGTATTTGCATGAAATGAAGTGTTTTTGATCTCATAATACGAGCTGGAACGCCTACAGCGAGAGCAAAACTCAAATGTTCGAATTCGCTATAAAGCGACTTTGCATTGGTTTGGGCCGCGTTTGGCTGCTCGAAACGCATGAATCTTGCGTATTTGCATAAAATGAACGGTTTTTGATTCCATAATACGAGCCGGAACGCCTACAGCGAGCACAAAACTCAAATGTTCGATTTCGCTATAAAGCGAATTTGCATTCGTTTGAGGCGGGTTTGGCTGCTCGAAACGCATGAATCTTTCGTATTTGCATAATATAAAGGGTTTTTGATTTCATAACACGACCTGGAACGCCTACAGCGAGCGCAAAGTTTAAATGTTCGATTTCGCTATAAAGCGATTTTTCATTCGTTTAAGGCTCTTTTGACTGCTCGAAACGCATGATTCTCACGTATGTTACGTCCTGTGAATTTTTAGTCAAATTCACTGACGCAACCGGTCAAAAATCGATAAATATTCGATAATAAAATAATACATTTACAAAGGATTTACAGACAATTTTCGAGTCAAATCATAGTAACAAGTAACTATTGAAAGGTGATTTTGCACGATAAATAATTAACAGTAGCGCATTTAAATCGCCAGATGACTATATATAGTGATCGGCAAAAGAACAATCAGATGGGTAAAAATATTAAAACAATGAAGCTACTGGACCCGCTAGCGAGGGTCATCGACAGCGAGAATACCTCGGGTCTATACCCATTGTCTTAATTAAAGCGCAAAAGTAATACGAATCTTTCCCACATGCGGCGGCGACATAAAAGAGACGACACCTTATCGCTCTAACACGCGGAGCGAGGCGATGCACGTACGCACACAGCGGTGCAGCCAAAGAATCGGTGCAACTGTCTCGAAGGGACTGATTGGGAAATTTACCGTCGGCGCTAATGAGTGCAGCACCTCTCAGAGGATAATTATTCAAACCAAGTTGAAAACAAATAATAATTAATTATTAATAGTAGGCTCATTTGAGTCGAATATTTATGGAAAAAGCCCAGTAAACAAATAATCAAATATTAGTGCAATAGAGTCTAGCTTGATAATTTGTTTGGGTCAATTCGTCTGTATAAATTATTATAAACAAATTATAAAATGTTATCATAATGGGGGAAAACAATTTATAAATTAAAGGTTATGGTTTGTTATAGTTTAAGCGAAGTAAGATAATTATCTTTTAAAAATCCGGAATATTTAAACAAATTTTATTTAACTAAAAAGATAACTTGGGATAGAAACATCATAGAAATTTCGTTCAAATTTCTATATTCTTCTAATTTAAAATGAAAATTAAGATTGTAAATTGTTAAATCAGGAAATTATTGTAAAAGTTGAATATTGTAAAATTATTAAAATAAGCAATGTAAGATGTCAAGACCGATCGATAATGACCGAGGAAGGGGACCAACCGATCAGCCGGTAGCTTACTGGACATCAGCGGTTTCGATGGGGAGCTTGGTGGCACGGGTGCCCCCCAATCGAGACGATAAAAGAAGCTCTTCAAGGGCGGAACATCATTCTCTTCCCGGAAGTTCTAACTGTCAAGAAGTTATTACTCTTGAACCATTTTGAAAGACTTACTTTTCCGAACAACTGTCAATCATTTTAATTCTTGGAATATACGATTAAAAATTGGATATTAACTTTCAATCACCGATAAATAAATAACTTGAACATTTATACCAACAATTGAAACAATTCGGAGTAATTACTTATCATCATCTTCATCGTTGATACTGGGAATCCATTCCAACGTTTACTTCTGAAATATCGAAGGAAGGAAGGAAGGAAGAGGAATTCCGAATCCAACTTTCGATAACTCCAACTGACCCAAATTTAAATTGAACTATCGTAAGTCATCAGAATATTGCATCTTCATTAATTTTGTTTTAATTTCATCCTTCTCTGACGAATGTTTAATTTTGTTTGTTACCTTCACTTAACTGAGTATTTTAAATAATTCGGGGTATTTAATATTCAATCCGTGATTTGGATAACTTAATGCGAGATAGATTAAACTAAGGAGCTTCATCGATTTATTTCTTCAAGGACGTCTGTCCAGTGTGTTAGTGCATCGAACCCACCAGTCCGCGATAACGCTAGCCTTGGCTCACTGTCGGCCATCGCGGCGGACCACGCGTCATCGGGAGTTTTGTTTCACGGCCTTGGTACGGTATGCGAGGACCACGCGGAGCGTCATATAAGTTCGACGTAGTAAACAACGTAGTACGAGCCGAGTAGAATTAAATACCGAGCCATAGTAAACACCGTATGATTTCTTTCGACCTATATTCTTTCGGCATGCATTCTCAGCCCATCCCTGAATAAATTTCCGAAAGGTTAGATTCAAAAGGGCACTGTTCTGATAAAGCGTCACATGCGATAAACGCGTAATAGGGAGAGAGATCTCCTTTACCGTAGATGCAGGAAAATGCTGATCAGGAGGGAACATAAAATTTGGGGGCTCGTCCGGGATACTAAAAGTTTGCGTGCCGAAAATAAATAAATAAACACTTTCGGATGAAGTAAAAATGAAGTAATAAATAAACAAATTAATAAAAACGGTGAATTTAATTATGAGATTTAAAAAAATAAATAAATCAAGTATAAATGCCTTTTACAAGATCTAAAGGAAAAGTTTCTGATAAGTGTCTAAGTATATATCCGGGAGATAAAAAAGGTATAAAATCAAAAGCTTCAAAGAAATTGTCGGAAAGAAAAAGTAAACAGTCAGAATCTACGGATACGTCGGAATTAAATGAAGAAAATTTCATGGTTTTTGATGATTTGCCAATTGGTGATCAGCAGGATAATGTAGAGGCCTGTTCATCCGGAACAAAAACAAATGAGTGTGTCGATTCTGAATTATCTGAATCGGAAGATATAATTGTTAGTGGAAAACAGATTAATGTAGAAAATCGAATTGACGTGCTTGAGCAGGGGTTGATAAAAGCGCAAAGTGAATCCTCGTTATTGAGACTTGATATTTCTCGATTGGCAAATAATTTAGCCGATGTCAATATTACACCGAGTGTCAGATTTGTTTCGAGAATAAATGCAACATCAACGCATCGTTTGAGATCTTGTTCGGTGGATAGTCCGATTAGACAAAAATCCGCTATAAAATCGTGTATAAGAGTAGGTTCGATAAGAACGAAAAGTGCTTCGTGTGTTCGTACTGAGGAACAAAATAAGGAAAATGGTGAATTATTCGAGAATAAGGATAAGAATTCGAATCGAGTAAACGATGAAGTTGGATCTGAATTTAGTGATGACGAGGAAAATAGTACTTCAGAAACGGAACAAGCCGGAATTGCAGCATTATCTGCCGCTAATTTAATATCTTTTAAATTTGTGACAATACAGTACCAACACAAAGACACTTACAACACGTTTTTACGATCTGTAAACAGGCACGTCCATCTATTGGAATTGTATCAAACGAGATAGTCAAAAATCTCTTCGAAAATATGAATTCCATAAGGGAATTAAATCGACAAAGGAACGGAGAAAGCAGTAGTGGAAATAATGCAGGGGGAAGTGACGGGAATGATAATAACGGAAGTAGCGATGTAGGTGATCATGGTAATAGAGAAAATGGTGGAGGGAGCAATGGCACAATACCAAGGGTATTTCAAAACAAAGGAGTATGGAAAACAGCTGTTAAAATAATTCCCGAATTTGATGGAAAGAAATCAAAATTAGGTCCATATCTTCAAGGTTTGGATAACGCTATAAAAGAGGTGGGACCAGAGTTTGAAGCAGAAGTAATGAGAGCAGCAAGAAGTAGATTGGTTGGTGAAATTTGGGAAGATGTTAACGACATTAATTTCGATAGACTCAATAATTATATAGAATATTTACAACGAAGATATGATCCTCCTAAAGATATAGTTCAACTCACGGGAGAATTGGGAAATACGATACAATTACATCATGAAAATGTATATGATTTTGCAAGGAAAATAAGACGGTGTGTTAGAAAAATGAAGGAGTCAAAACATTATGATGAGGGATATTTGAGTGCGGAAGGAAAGAGGTTAATAGAGGAAATGGCAATTAATAGTTTCAAACGGGGATTAAAATCAGAAATAAAAGGTCAAATGAAAAATGAGCAAAATTCACTCGAAGAAGCTATAAATGAAGCGTTAGATATAGAATTGGAAATATCTGAGAGTGGCAAATTAAGACAATTAATAGAGCCTACAAAGAAAGTTGGTATAAAATTTGTTGAGCCCGCAGAGGAAATTACTATGGCACCATTTACCGAGACACAGAAAATAACAAATTGTCAATTTTGTAAAAATCAAGGACATTCTGCTAATCAATGTCCTAAAATACCCGAAAAAGATGTAATCGATGTTTGTCAGTATTGTAACAAACGAGGGCATATAGCGGATAAATGTAAAGCTGCGGGATGTGTAATTTGTGGTCGAAAAGGACACTGGGCTGAAATTTGCAATCAAAAGGACCAAGGTGAAAGTGACAGAGCGACCAATGAACGTCAAAATCGACAACAGAGTCAGCAAGATTATCGATCAAGTCAAAACTCGGGAAATTTAAATTCTAATAATTTTGACAATGGACGTCAAAATCACAGTTATAATCCGAATTTTAATCAGAATTCACGAGCAAATTATAATCAAAATTCAAACTTTAATTCAAATCAAAATTTTAATTCCAATCAAAATCGAAACTTCAATTCAGGATTTAATCAAAATCGAAATTTTAATCAAAATTATGGGTGGGGGTCAAAATTGCGAATGGCCAAATGTAGAACGGCCAATATTTCGAAATTTCGTCATTGCTGATATAAAAAAAGCGAAAAATGGGTTAATCAAGATTTTTATTTTCGACAGATTACGAAATCGAATAACCATTTTCCCGAAATGTTATTTCTCCGAACGCTCATTTATATGTAAAACTATTTTACGAAAATCCTTGCTTTGAATGAAAAGAATATCGATTCGAATGATATCGAATGTTTACATTTCCGAAATTGAAAATGGCGAATAGTTAAAATTCTGAACAGCCAACGTACCTAAACGAAAGCTATCGAGAACATTAATTCGAAATGAGTACTACATATATACGCAAAATATCGAAGGACCGAAATATCGAATATCATAAAAGCGAATGCCAAAAAAGGCGAACGTAAAAATAGCGAACAGAGTTAGCCGAATTTTTATAAAAATTTCCTTGACATTTTTTTTGCTCTTTTATTCCTTAATTTATTCTACATAACATTAATTTCAAAGTCTTTGATCAAATGAACCTACAGCTTCATTTATTGCTAATTTTCATCTACGCGACCAAGATCCATTCAATCTTGGAAAATCCACAGAAATGTGTACCGTGAGCGCATCATCAGCTTATGTATCTATCCAGCTTATGTATAATGAAGCTTATGTACCTGAAATGTTAAAATAGTATATTGCGATACTAGTTCGTAAAAGCGGACTTTCGGCGAAGGTTGGGAAGTGGCTGCACGAGCCGGATCGAGCGCTGCAACGGCACGAGGCGAAGCCGAGTGCTGTTGTAGCGCGAGAGAAGGCGAGTGCAGCCACTTCACAACCACCGTCGAGAGTCCGCTTTTACGTACAAGTATCGCATACTATTTTATGTAACGAATGCAGGAGAAGCGCTACTCCGTGTCTTCTGATTGTGGCGCTGCGAGCAGCGTGCAATTATTTCCAGAAATCGCACACAAAACTGCAAAACGCCGAACTACGCATGCGTAAAAGTAAATCGCACGCGAAGGCGCCGTTCTGCGCATGCGCCGAGAAATTATTAAACTCCTGGCTGCAAAGCGTCGCCTACGCCACTCTCGGCAAGCACGGAAAGTAGCGCTTTTTATGCATGAGTTACATAAAAGCTTGAAGCTTCTCAATTTTTCCGATATAATCAGGATGGGTAGACACAGAATAAACTAGAACACAATGTTTTATTTGGCAAGCATATGAAACAAAAAACGAATCACTTTGTTTAAAAAAAAAATAATTTATTCGTATATTTTTTAACATTGATTAATTGTTTTCGGATGGAATCCAAATCCTCTGCGGAGGCGCCGTTAAACCGCTCCTACACAAGGGACAGGTGGGGCTACGGACATGGTCCATAAGCGATCCGCGCAGGACGCACAACAACACCGATGACCACACGGCAAAAATGTATGCGTAGCTGTTGACCCTAGGCATACTTTGCATAGTGCTGTAAAATAAAATTGCAACAAGGAGTACACGAAATTTTAGCCCATGACACATAGTCACGTATGTGGTAATGACACCGACTTTTCAAGGAATTCAAGATTTTGTGGTATTGGAAATTTATTTAACCACATATTTCATTTCATTGCTTGCAATAATACCCACGGGGTGGGTTGAAACCTCAACTAAAACGCTAACATTCTTACGCCTTGTTTATCTGCAATAATTGGTGCAAATAAAAAGATTAGATCCCGACATTTTGGTGTCTTAGTATGGATTCTTAAACGGTATTGCTCACTGTAAAGGAACCATGAGGCTTTAACAAAAAAATTATGAATACAAATCATTTGGTTGCCATCGAGAAATTACCGCTGGTAAACGACATATATTTTCAGCAACGTATAAATGTTATAATTTTGAAAAGAAAAACCAATGATCGCGAATATTTGGAGTCCATTAGCAGACTGAACGGGCAATCGAGCGGTGGGCCCTTCCGTTTAATTGCCAATCTAGCCCGCTATGTGGATGTTCATGTTAACGATATACGTCCCGATTAAACAATTAAAATACTCGAAGAAGTACGAAAGTTATACCCCACCCCCCAGTGCTTGAAATAATTACTGGCACTATAGCAAGTTACATTGACTTAGAAGACAAGCGTGACTAGAAAACTACGAAACAAACACCAGCATTACTGCGGATTACACTGACTCGGAACAGAAGCGAATCTAATGCATGACGGCAGTGTCCACGGAAGACACGTGAGATATCATTCGAATTAAGAAATACTCGATGATGCTAGCAATTTGCATCGACCCGATGACTCTAATACTAAATCAGCGATACGCCCGAAGAAGTCCGAACGGTGTATTTCACGCCAACGCTTGAAAGAAACGCCTGCATCACCGCGGGTCACATTAACGCCGAAAAGAAGCATCTCTACGGATCTGTTGCTTGACAGCAAGTTACACTGCGGATGCTCGACCCCTGTGGTACTATCATTTGAATTAGGAAGTTAATTGTGATTTTAAAGCACTGAACTGACACCATACACCAACTCTAGTGCAAGTAAGACCGACAGCAGTACGAATTACACATTTCCCTCCAGCGCTTGAAACAAACACTGGCATCACCGCGGGTCGCAGTAACTCCAAAGAGAAGCGGCCGTACGGATCTGGTACCTGACGGCACGGTACACTGCACACATTCGACGCCGGCAGCCTATCATTGCGACCGAAAAGTAAAAAGCGCTGAACTGACACCATACACCAACTCCAGTGCAAGTAAGATCGACAGCAGTACGAATTACACATTTCCCTCCAGCGCTTGAAACAAACACTGGCATCACCGCGGGTCGCAGTAACTCCAAAGAGAAGCGGCCGTACGGATCTGGTACCTGACGGCACGGTACACTGCACACATTCGACGCCGGCAGCCTATCATTGCGACCGAAAAGTGAAAAGCGTTTAACTGACACAATACACCAACTCTAGAAAAGCGTTTTAAATAACTGACATAATACATCAACTCTAGAAAAGCGTTTAACTGACACAATACACCAACTCTAGTGCAAGTAAGACCGACAGCAATACGAATTATATATTTCCCTCCAGCGCTTGAAACAAACACTGGCATCACCGCGGGTCGCAGTAACTCCAAAGAGAAGCGGCCGTACGGATCTGGTACCTGACGGCACGGTACACTGCACACATTCGACGCCGGCAGCCTATCATTGCGACCGAAAAGTGAAATTGAACGCGGGACCGTTTGCACACACCTGACTTCTAGAACTCGTTTTAATATAAAAAATAATATTATTTTTGATAGACAAAGATTTCAATTTTAGGCCAAATACAAATAGGTGAAACATTGTGATTTTAAAGCGCTGAACTGAAACGATACGCCAACTCTAGTGCAAATAAGACCGACAGCAGTACGAATTACACATTTCCCTCCAGCGCTTGAAACAAACACTGGCATCACCGCGGGTCGCAGTAACTCCAAAGAGAAGCGGCCGTACGGATCTGGTACCTGACGGCACGGTACACTGCACACATTCGACGCCGGCAGCCTATCATTGCGACCGAAAAGTGAAAAGCGCTGAACTGACACCATACACCAACTCCAGTGCAAGTAAGATCGACAGCAGTACGAATTACACATTTCCCTCCAGCGCTTGAAACAAACACTGGCATCACCGCGGGTCGCAGTAACTCCAAAGAGAAGCGGCCGTACGGATCTGGTACCTGACGGCACGGTACACTGCACACATTCGACGCCGGCAGCCTATCATTGCGACCGAAAAGTGAAATTGAATGCAGGACTGTTTGCACACACCTAACTTCTAGGACTCGTTTCAATATAAAAACTAACATTATTTTTGAAAGCCAAAGATTTCAATTTTAGGTCAAATACAAATAGGTCGGATTCCGGAGAACTATTGTGATTGAATGCCGGGGCTTATCTGTTAGAGCAGATCTGGATCAGTTTTTAATTTTAGACAACTATTGTGATTGAGTCACATTAACTCCAGAGACAAGCGACTCTACGGATCTGGTACCTGACGGCATGGTACACCGCATACGTTCTATAACTGCAGCGTTTAGTAAAATTGTGATCGATAAGCCAAATTGAACGGAGGATCGAGTGCACACACCTGACTTCTGGGTCGCATCATACACGCTTGTCTTCAAGAAAAAAACCAGTTCTTGGCGAATGAAAAAACATCTGGTTCTGCTCGATTATTCGTGTTCATATTTACATGAATCTTTCGCCTGAAGGGCTATCATTGAAAAGCCGTAAATGCATATGTTCTATTTACTCTTGTGCTGTCTTTGTAATTCCTTTGTAGACCCGCTTTAATACTCTAAATACTAACATCATTTTTGAAAAATCTCGAATATTTCAATTTTAGGTTCAATACAAATAGGGCCAATTTTTGACAACTATTGTAATGGAGTTACCGGGGTTTATCTGGTAAAGGCTGTGTTTCATAAAATATTATTCGATCGAAAAGCAGTCAAGTTGATATGTAAATTTTCCTTGAAACGTCGAAATCATTACCCATATCGGCCATTCCATGTCACTTCAACGAAAAAAATGGTCAATTTAGCGTTGCCGTATTCGATTTTAACTATACTAACAAACTATGTAGTCCGTTAGACAGGACGCAGTTTAATCAAACCATTACCAGAAAGCCTCGTGTGTTGGAATCATTAAAAAAATTTAATATTATTTATCGACCAAGCTGTGAAATGCCAATAAATTTTAATAAAGTATAAAAAGTCCTTTATCCACACACAATAGCATTTAGTTAATCATAATCGTTAACTGGTTATAATCTTTTTTAAACAAAATTTTTTTGCACTATTTTTCGTTGAGTTAACGTGAAATGACAGAGAATTAAAAAATGTGTCGTAATAATATCATTGTAATATAATACACATGTGAGTAATTCCTTAAAAAACCTACACACTGACCGATCTCGTGGATTATAGATTGGAGACTATATTTGTTCCGTATTTTTTTACTGCTACATGTAGAAGGAAAATTATTTATGAAATCAGTTTTGAAAAATTGTCAAAAAATTAGTATATCCAAACGTAACCAAACGAGTCGGTTTAAAAGTCTGCGAAAATTAATGTGGTACATCTCAACATTTGTGAACGCATGCCAAAGCTACGAGGCAACCTAAGATCATGGAGTCCACGAGTGTGTCGATTTTTGAAAGAATAGCCCATGTAAAAAATCATTCTTATATTATTTGCAAAGAAGTCAATGTCGAAGCGGTCATATGCAATTCATTTGAAATATCAAATACGAGACAATGATACCAGATATATATTAATCATGTTACTTGTGCCACTAGGATAAGCTCAGCTAGCAGAAAGGCAAATGATATGAAAAAGTCATCAAAATGAGTTACATCTGTCCGCCCGGATGGTAACTGTAAGCTATCCTACGTCCAATACTTAGCTTTTGGACGTAGGTTAAGCTTATATTTACCAATATAACCCATTTATATGACTTTTTCATATCAGGTCTTTTCGTTACCTGGGACGATTTGGTCCAAACGACATGTCAATATTTTGGCCATCGGTATCGGAAGAATAAGATTGGACTTTTACACACAGTTAGGAAAAGATCTTGAAAGTTTCTTTTTGTGTAAATGAAAAATATTAATCGACAATGGATTTATTAATAATGAGCACAAGACCTTTGCCTGCTGCGTAGACTAATGGCGCGCACTATTCCAATCGCTACACGGATCTGAGAAAAAAATGTGTTTTCAAAAAAGCAATACAACTATTAAATGACTGGATACTGTTTGAAATTTTTCAATTGCAAAAATAGCGACCCGCTGATAATAGTTAAGAAATCGAACTTTTTTTTACGGAACACCATTTTCTCAATTTTTAAAATTTCAGAAAAGTATCCGGTCATTTAATAGTTTTATTGCTTTTTTTTAGAAGTATATGAGGTATTCCGGTACATCCGGTTTCGAACGGTCAAAAACTCGACCCTCTCCAAAAAAAGTTGTGATTTCACCACAATTCACGATTATTTACAAAAAAAAAAAAAAAAAAAAAATGAACTTTAAAAACGAAATCCCTATATCTTAAAAACTATTAGTCGTACAAAAAATGTTCAAGACATAAAAGTTGTAGTTTCATATGAACTTTTGAAAACAAAATTTTGTCGATTTTGTTGAATGCAATAAACGTTCATTTCTATGAAAATAGACGAAAATATTTTTTTTCGGCCAATAAGTCATGTTTGATTTTTCTTAAAAAATTCAAGAATATACTCTCATGTGTGTAGAGTGATCTCATATTTTTGTTTGGATTGGTGAGACGTCCGTTTGATAGCTATGCTCCGTTATAGATCGATTTTTCATTAATTAATAAAAAATCGATCTTAAACGGAGCATAGCTATCAAACGGACGTCTCACCCATCCAAACAAAAAGATGAGATCACTTTCCACACTTGAGAGTATATTCTGGAATTTTTAAAGAACAATCAAATATGACGTATTGCCTGAAAAAAAAAATATTCGTCTATTTTTCATAGAAATGGACGTTTATTGCATTAGAAAAAAATTAGAAAATTTTGTTTTCAAAAATTCATTTGAAACTACAACTTTTATGTCTTAAACGTTTTTTTGTACCAGTAGTTTTTAAGATATAGGGTTTTTTTTTAAAGATCAACTTTTCGATATCTCAAACACCGGTCGAGTTTTTGACCGTTCGAAACCGGATGGAATACCTCAAATTTTTTCTTTTTTTGTTTCTTTGTTTATGAGATCACTGTAACGGTCGAAACGGTGGATGCTGTTAGATTACGTGGCGGCTGAAGCTATTTCGCTTATTATTACATCCATTATCGATTAAGATTTTTTAATGAAAAAAATGAAACTTTGTAAATCCTTATAGTTTTACATTACCCGTGTTGAAAAATATTGAAAATCGGCGTGTTTTTTTAAACCAAACCCTTATGCTAGTGTTCTAATACTCTGAAATGAACTTGTTATTATGTGATAAAACAATGCAATTTCCGCTTTTCATTGCGGTCAAACAGTAAATGCAAAATCAAGACACACATGGGTGATTCCAATTTTTGACCATGGCTACTATTGCCCGACACTAGCACCGAAGTGTTCGGTGAATTCTTATTACTCATCATTGAATAAATGTCTGCATTGACAAATATGAAAGTAGGGGAGGTTCGCTTGGCGTACACCATATCCAAGAATTTTTTTAGTTGCAACTAACGGAATTAAAATATGAAGGTTCGCAATCTCGGTTATGATTACTAATACAAAATCTTCAACTCGTCACCGTCGGGTTTCGACTAATCCGAAACCAATCTGGAATTCAACCAGCAAACGAACTGTTTTTCCGACCTTGCAGCGATGCATTATTCATGGATTTATTAAAACCAAACAATGTAAACCACTATGTTTCGAACGATTGGTTTACGGTCGAATTGTCTCAAAACAACCCAATTTCTGAATTTACGTCGAAAACACCGATAGTTCCGGAACCAACGTCGCGAATTGTGTTGTTTTGAAATGAATCGAGCGTACTCCAACCTTCCTTCCGGCACATAACAGTTGCTTTTAGTTTTAAAAAAACGGCTCTACAAGGCTGGGGTAAGAGTTAGTTTGGAGCACCAATCGACCAATAATTAAGAGCGACTCACCTAATTATTATTGAAAAATAGTGGAATCACCCGTATATGATATATGGTAACCATTGGCACTAAAATCTCAAATGAAATATTTTTATTTTATAGCTTAAAATTGCTAATCGTTTCGAATAAAGTGATTCTAGAAACTAACATGAGTAGCTGACCAAGTTGACGACCGGCTTCGGCAAATGCAAGAGTTATCGAAAAAAATTCATGCCCGTAAAAATATCAACAATGATAAAATTACCATTGTCTCTCGCCGCTGCGATCCTGTTTTCTGCTATCTGCAGACGGTTTCGGACTTCAAGTAGTTCAGCGCGTAGCTCCCTTTCTCTTTCGTCCCTTTCCTCTGCGGCGCGTTGTTCTGCTGCTGCGCGTTGTTCTGCTGCTGCGCGTTGTTCTTCTGCGGCGCGTTGTTCAGCTGCTGCGTGTTCTTCTGCTGCGGCGCGTTCTTCTACTGCTGCGCGTTCTTCTGCTGCTGCGCGTTCTTCTGCTGCTGCGCGTTCTTCCGCTGCTCCGAGTTCTTCCGCTGCTCCGCGTTCTTGCGCTGCTGCGTCCCGCTGTCGTGCTATGGCTTTTCTTTTCATTACTGCAATTTTAAAACGTGTCAATTGTTTTTCTCAATTTCTACTTTCTCATCACATACATAGTACGTAAAGCCAAAAAGTTTTGCATTACCAAAAAAACTTGAAATGTCAGATTATGGTCTAGAAACATGTTTTCCATGTTCCACAATGCATTTTCCCATTTCTGAGTAAATGGAGTTAAAAGGATTTTCCCATTTCCGTCTGCCTGTTTGTCAGACTGTCTGTCTGTCCCGACCGAAAACACTATAACTTTTTAAGACTTCAGATTGCAGCGAAACTTGCTGCGATCTGAACTTCTTCTACATATAAAACGTAGTTTGGTATTGAATTTCGAATTGATTCATCAATCCTTTTGGCACGTCAACTTAAAGTGATGGGAAAGTCAAGCGTTACTTTCACCGTTACTGTCTGAACAGCCTTGGAGGCGCATATTTTTTCGAGTATGATAACTTACGTTTTCGCCTTTTATTTCTTCTTTTGTTTCGTTCGGATGCTGGTTCTACAGCAACTGTAGATTCTCGTCGTGATCTTCGCCTCCGTCTTTTCCGGCTCCGAGTGCGACCCACTATTTGGTACATTAATTTCATTATTATTATAAATATTACTTCTGAAAAACGTATACTCATCTATATACACCAACACCTTAAAACATTTTAAATCTGACAAATATTCTGTAGTCAACGTTCCGTAAAAATTGCCCTTTGCTTATACCCGCTGCGCTGGGTCCAATTAATCTCACATTAAGTGCCATTGATTAAAAGGAAATAAATATTTATTGAGAGATATACGTTTTTTTAAGGCTCGTGGCTTTTAAACTGCTGATCGTTAAGAAAACAAACAAATTACCATTATTTACGAGTGGCGGACTTCTTTCACCGTGCTCCGCAACTGAGCCCGATCGTGGAGAGGGAGTATTATCTGCACATGACAAATTGTAAAAGATCATCCGACATTATGGTCAGATAAGTGAAATAGTTGAGAGAAAAGAGTGAATTGCAAAAGGTCGAAATGTTTGCGCGAAAGTTTTTTAAGTGACATTTGAAAGAAACAAAAAAAAATTACCATGGAAACCAGTCGGTGGCGAAACTCCCCTGTCCATTTCCTCAAACGGGAGGTCTGGTGAACGACTGTTTTCTACAAGATACAATTTAGAAAGAGCATTAATCATAGACATCAGGTCATTTTTAAGTGGCCGTAATCGATTTTTTAACGAGTTTAATCATTACCTATTCGATTCACAACTTCCATCACCGATTCATCGCTTGAATTATTGTTTTCGTCGGACTCATCGCTGTTGACGATTGGTGGTGATAGACGTCCGTAATCTTCGACATTGTCTAATCGCGGAGAGGGAATGTCTTCTACATAGACTTAATTATGAAAGATCAATACAGTGTTATTTTCAGATGAAAGGGTTAAATTACGAAAGGTTTCTAAAAATGTATATGAAAAATTACCAAAGTCGTTGATCGGTGACGCATTCCTCTCGACCACCCCATTGTCTGATTGCGGTGACGGGATGTTTTCTACATATAATTGATTGTAAAAGATCGATCCAGTATTATTGTTAGATAAAGCGAGTAAATTATAAATGGTTGTGGGAAATATCTCTGAAAAATTACCAAAGTCGTTGACCGGTGATTCAGCTCTATCGTCTTCTGCGACCTCCGATTGCGGTGAAAGGATGTTTTCTATGTAGGAAAATTGAATGATCATTGTACCAAAAGTATTTAAGTTAATTAAAAACGTGTAGGCTTAGTTCCTTTGTCACGTATACCCTCCTCGGGTTTTTATGCCATCTACTTTTCACGGCTGCGCCCTTCTTATCCACAACTGTATCGCATTTGCCGAGGGTCCAAAGAAAGCATAAACCGGTGCCTACCTAAGTCTTCCGGTGACTATGCGAGTAAACTTTAGCACGGTCAGCAGAGGCGCTTAGATAGCCACCTCCACCTCTCAGTAATTAAACTCGGAGGACCACTCTCCCATTACTGAGAGTTGGTGTTTGGGCACATATTTATCAAAGGTGGGAACCCAACCACCGGGATCACAGAAAAACACTTCGAAAAAAGTTCCAATAGTGTCAGCCGGGAAGCGAAACCGGGTCCGCTGCGTGCGAACCCGGGCCTCATCCGCCGAGCCACTGCTTTCCCTTAATTAGAGACGTGTCATTATTACCTATTTCGTTCACAACCACCTCCTCCTCAGATTCGTCGCTTGAATTTCCGGTACTGTCATCGTCGGATCCACCATCGCTTAAATCTGAGAACGCATTTTTTTTATAAAATAAAAATATTCGTAATTAGAGTAAAGTTTATATCGAGTTCTGTTGTGTGTCAAGATATTATCGACTATAATATCGTGGCGACTCTATATACATTTAATTAGTTTCAATTACCATTTTCTGGAGCCTCTGGTCCCGCGGGAGCATTGTCAATGAGCCAGATTGGTGGCTCGTTAACGAACAGCTCTCGCTCATAGTCCGGATCATTTTCTAGCATATATATATAACCATAGTAAAACATTAAAAAAATACATTAACTGTAGCACTTGTACATTTTACCAAAATAAAATCAGCTAAGTGCAAAGGTTAGAAAAAAATTTAGCAGGCTAAACTGTTGTTATTTATTGTACAAAACGATGTGAGCCAGGTAAAAATATTGCAGTTCAGTGAAAAAAGAAATATTTGAAGAAAAAAAACTCGCTAGTAGGGAGGTTGACTTTCTGGAAATAAGTATAACAATAAAAGGGAATTCTGATAGAATAAGAATGTTTTTACGCAAAACGAACGTACGAACGCAAACAAGTCAGCGATTTTTAAGAATAAGTCATGAGTGCAATTAGCCTAGTAGAAAGAATTTTCAATAGTAAGTTCAAACTTAAAATCAATGTTAAATTCCGACTTTGGCTCAGGCTTATCTCGTTCTTAAGTTAATGGTTAAAATTGATTTTATGTGTGAGCTCGAGATTAAGTAAAAATTCAAAGTTCAACTTCAACTTACTATCGATCTTCAGATCCATATTAAGATCGAACATAAATGTAAAAAAAATTGATTTTTGACGGAACGGGCATATATGAGCTAAACTCAAAAATGCTGAGTTTGCATGACGAGATTCTTGTTATAAATTCCCTTTCGCGATTTTTTAATGTATGCCGCAATCCTCATCGTCACCCTCGTATTCTTCTTTATTTGCCGTTACGATGATTCCACTAAACGATCGTGTATCGTTTTTCTTTAACGCGATACAATAATATTTGACAAAATCGCTTTGTGTAACCGAGAAAACGGATAACAATTAATATTTGTAGAAACCAAAAAGAAGTTTTGAGTTCGTATGTGCACTTTCTTTTTAAAAGCCGATTTTTTCGCACCAAGTTCGATTTTAAGATTGAAAGCAAGATCGAACATAGGACCGAAAATTCTATTTTGTCTAATAGGTCGAAAAATATTACCTAATGGTACGACTACTGGACGCTCCTGCAGATCGTACTGATTGCCTTGCCGCTGGTTCATTTCCTGAGCAATAAGCTCGTTGACGTTGCCTTTTAGGGATGCCGCGCGATCCGGAAATTCGTCGACCGTAATAACTCGCATGTGCAAGTCCCGCCACGCTATAAAATATAACTTGGTTTAACTAAAACATTCGATTGCGATTCCACGAATATTCCTCCATTCCCTACAGTAATTTGTCTTTATACCCGTTTCTTCACATGTACGTGTTAATCAATTCATAACTCTTATAGGATTAAAGATTCTTGGGTATTTTCTGGTACGATCAAGAATGATGGCCATCGTTCAGCTGCTGTTCAGAATATATTTAACGAAACAGTTAATCAAACCATTACCTCATATTTCAGAGTATGCGAATGTTAACTACCCACTGTGTGAATTTAATATTATTCTAACCACGAGTTTATATAAAGATGTCACATAAAAATTAAACCACTATAATGTGTCGGAATTCTCAAACTCGACCCCACTGATCATCCCTTATAGGTTCAAGAAGGCAATTTATGGATTGCCTAATTACATTCGAAATTTATTTAATAACATAGCAAAGCTAACCTCTCACGAGTTTCTTCTGCTTGAATACGGTCGAATACCGCGCATGCCTGCTGATTTGCGTGTTATTTCTCAGACGCCGGATATCTGCTCGGACGTCAGATTGCAATTTAAGAAGCTTGCCTATTAGATAAAAAGAATGATTATTTAATCGAAAGTTGGAGTGTTGCTTTAATATCATAATGAATACTTACAAACAAAATCCCAGGCTCCAGGACGACTTTTCATACGATGGCCTAATCTGCTATGGTACGACTCGATAATATTATTCGTACGTCGCCCGAGTCCGTAGACACTGAAGCCTCCTGGTGTGACAGTCTGTATCCAATACCGTGTATAATACATGCAGAACTGGCTGAATTGTCTACGTATTGCTGGAGGTGAATTGTTTTTTATCGTCCGGAATTGCGCCTCGATCAACTCAGCCGGCAAGTACGCCAGAGCTAATATTTTTTTAAAAAACGCTTTCGCATCAGCGTTGGTACGAATGAGGTTTCGTAGACCAAGGGATTTTGCCTTGCCATAAATTGCCTGGAAAATAGTAATTTCTTGAAACTTATTCTCGAGTAATGAACTATGCACAGTTCATTATTGAATATTTTTAAATTGATGAAATGTTCGTTGTCCTACAACTTCTCAGTATACAATTAAATCTAATAGATCATTATTAAAAAAAAAAGAAAAAAACAGAATACCCGAACAAATACGAGTACTAAATAAGTACTAATAAATAAGAGTACTAAACGGTACTCTTGAGAGTGAGTATGGTTAGCCTAAATGTGATAGAGAAGGAGAACGAATCTGAGACGGATGCAATAATATCTGCAAATTTGACATCGCCACCGGTGTTTCTTACATTGAGTCAAACTTGTTTTTGCAAACTTTACAATTACCGATTCGCTTTTATATTTCTGATTGCCCGAGTTAATGATCGATTTTTTTTACGAAAACATTTTTATTAAAAAAACTAATTTTAATAAAATTTTACTGAAAAACATCTTGCTCTGACCAGTCGAATATCATACAGGATATGAAAAGTCTTTCATTTTTTTAAAGTATAAAACCCCTTCCGAATGGCCTATTTGTCATTTATAGCGCTTTTAGACTGTAAGATGAGAAAAAAATCGGTACGTGTAATAGAAAATGATTTCTATACAATTTGGAAGGTATCATGTACCCGATATCCATAGTAATTTTAGCCAATTTTAAGATACATACCCGATCATAATGTGTGTTGCACCCCGTGCATTGTGTCGTCGTGAATACGGTCGCTATGGCATTCCGTAGAGCACGTTCGAAGTCGGTCATTGCCAGTACAATGTTGTTGTCCGGTGTGACGGTCCCATATTTTGAGTGAGTGTTCTTAGCGCAGGAAACTCAAGTTAATATTTTATCTAAATTCACGCTAATCTATTGCACCGTCAGCACCTTCCGTGCGAACGTTCACGCTCTCACGGTAACGGTCCAGCCGCTGCCCCCGCCACGTGCGAGCAGCGGCCGTCTTATCAGCGCGTAAGAATACCTTGTCGCGCGCAGCAATAGGCGAGGGCCCTGCTTCCGTCAGGCCCTTTAGTCAGTTCATCCAAGTCGTTCGTTGTACGCGGTACACTCTCTCTCTCGCTAACTCTACGATCATTCAATAAAAGTTAATCCCATTCATTCGGACTTTATCATTCGCACCGGCTCCACCTCGACCATAAAAAGAGGACTATCACATGGTGTCAGAAGTTTACGAACTATAAACACGCGCACACAAAAATAAAAAATAAAAATAAAAAAAAATCCTGTGAAAATCAGTGACAATCGAAGTTAACAAAAAGTTAAAAGTTCAACGCTATCATCACACACGGATATATCGCACACATCATACAAAATTTTCACGCAAATTTGCATAATCTTAACGGACATATTGAACGACTTTCACCAACATCATTGGCATTTCCACGGACATTCCCAACTTCTCACGGACATATTCACCAAGTTTCACCGACATTACACGAATATTCACACGGAAATCGAGTTAAATCAAGGAATGAAGGAAGGAAGCGAAAAAAAAGATAAAAAACAAATCTACGAAATTACACGATTGATACTCTTGGCATCGTAAGTACCTCAAATTTAAAAAAAAAAAAAAAAAAAAAAAAAAAAAAAAAAAAAAAAACATCTGAACTGGTTAGAATAACGCGGGAACCGAGCGCCGACGGGCTGCATGGCGCTTCTGCGCGTAGCGTGTGTCTAAGCGTACGACCGCCATGGTGCATGGCAGAGGGAGACAGGGAATCCCCCCTACACAAACACACACAACAATAAACCACGCGTATTACTATTGTTGTTATTACCAACAATTGCACCAATAGGAATTTTTCGTTGAAAAGTTTACTTTTGCCCTAATCTCCAAAATACCTCACAAAACACAGGGAAATAAATTAACGATTTGTACAACTAATACTAATTCAACTAAAAATAGAGAATTAAATTTATTCTTTAGGAACCTTTTGTCAGATTTAGAACAATTCTTAGAAATTATAAATTCATAAAGTATATTACCTACAATTGTTGTATTTCTCTTCTTTTGTTTACTACTTTAAACAAAGAGAAGATAATCTACTGCCCATTCCAGCACAAGCCTATTTTACGGTTTAGTCATTAAACCGTCAAAATTGGGCCCCAGTGCGACCGTTTCCAAAACACAAATGGCAAATAGTCTTACGAAATAGTAACACCTTTTAAAATTGCTAGCGTCATAATTATTAACAATGCTAACACCCAAAACAAAATATTCAGCAAAAAACGAACAAACAAATGACAAATCGATAAACTTAAGATTTAAGAAGAAAAAGCAATTTGGAACAACCATTTAGGAAAATGCTTACAGGAAATATTAAAAAAAAAAAAAAAAAAAAAAAAAAAAAAAAAAAAAACAAGAAAACACTCTAAATATATATATGTATATAAATATAAAATTCCTCCTATAAATTTTTCAAAAAAAATAAATAATAATACAGAAGTAACAACAACAGTATTATGTTAGCAATATAAAAACAGGAAATAGTATATAACATAGATAAACATGTCACTATATCACTCTCGCGATAGGAATTATTCAGATTATCGACACCATCGACGCGATTCTCGCGATCGAGATTATAGACGTGACTCTCGTGATCGAGATTATCGACGTGATACACGAAACCGTCGAAATGATTCACGAGACCGGAACTACTGCGACCGAGGTAACTCCGAAAACAGATTAGAACACGATTCCCAACTAGAACAAGAAATTGAACTCGCATTGTTAAAAATCATTCAGGAAAATCCACAAACAATTTTAGGCATTATAACACTGGCAAACATCCAGACTGCAGCACTTGATATGTTATCGGGTTCAATTCCTTCCAAAAAACGAGGGAAGTTCAATCGAGCACTGACAAATGTACTGCGGAAATACCGGGAAATTAAAACAAGCATTTTAAGCACCACGGAAACAATAAAAAAAGAAGAAAAAGAAACGCAGCAACCCCAACAAGAAGCAAATAAATTATTAACAATCAACGAATCAAGAGGGAGTGTACCGGAAAACATTGATCCAACAACTGATAACGAACATTCAAACAACGAAGATGAACTCACACCGAAACCCACTAGGACGACAAGGAAACGTAAAAAGGACACTTCTGAAGACGAAAAGGAAACCCGAGAACCACGCAAGAAATCGAGGACACGAAAGGAAAAAGTAACAGAGAAATACATAGGAAACAGTGAAAAAGAAAAGTGTAAGGAAGAAAAGAGTAAAAAAGAGAAGAATAAAGAGAAAAAATCCACCGTACAAAGCGAGACTAGAGTGAAAAGTGCAGAGCGCAGAGGACAAAGAGCCCCGCCTGACACAGAACAAAAAAGTCCACCAATACGGAAGAAAGAAGATACAAAAACTGGAAAAACCGATCTGGCAATGCAAAAGGAACAAGATTTACAGCAACGAGACGATCAATCGCCGCCGACAAATATCGGAGAACTGGCCAGCGACGATAAAGCCTACGAGCCACCTGTACGACCAACATTCAGATCACCAACAACAGTACAGAATTTCCGAGGTTTTACCCTGCAACTCCAACTGCAGGACGAAGCATCAACCAACGATGAATTCAGCATACCTCAGGATGTACCGCCGAACTTTCGATCGTCTACCTTTGATAAAACATCTGTAACTCAATATCGGACAGAAAAGGTAGTTGACCAAGAACGTGTTCGACCGACCTTTAGATCACCCTCGTCAACCGAAAAATCGAAGAGCCAACTGCGAAACACTGCCAAACATACCATACAGAAAAAGCGGAAAATAGCGGTCCGCTTACTTAAGGACAGTATAACAGTCAGAAACAGGACAATAGGCGACTTAATAAACACGCCCAAATTGTGTAAAAAACTGATCATCCTATTAGATGAATTAAAATTACCATCGACCTACTATCGTCCAAGAACTGCCCAGGCACAAGACAATCGATCACCAGCAACGCAGGGAGCCATTCCACACCCAAGATTGACGAATGAGTTAATGGTCACATTAGGAGTTTTGCGACAAGTGAGCGAGCTCATCGCTCACGTGAAACAACCAGTTGCCATACCAGAAATTCCGAAACAAACCGACTTGGCAACACCATCGGAAATCGAGCCGAATTTCCGATCACCATCGACGATCAAGCAAACCACCGAACTAGATAATTTACCATCGCTTTTCAGCAGGCTCAAAGAGAAAATCAAATGTCGGAAGATCGCACCACTTTCACCTGTGCGACCCAACATCGGACTTCCACTGACACATGCTGAGCGGGAAAAAAGTTTCGACCAATTTATTGCACAAACACCAGTGCAACCAAACTTCAGGCCACCCTCGAATCTCGACCTACACAATAGCATTGCTTCAAGCCCTACCCAACAAATAGTGCCACCGAACTTCCGTTCGCCACCTTTTCGTAAAATAAAGTTAAAAACCACGGCTAATGACAACGTGTCAGAAACACTAACTCGTACATCGCAAAGTTATAAATAACGACACACATCGCATAGAGTGCGTTATCGTAACCGAACAAACGTCTCATCCATCGACATTATAAATTAGCATATTAGTACAACTAGATATTGGGAAAACTAGATATAGCATAGGTAAACATATACACACAAAATCTACCTGAAATATTAACAACAATCCCAGACTGTGGAACTATGCAGGTGTATATTTGCTTACGCTACAAATACAAAACACACTACACGCACGAAACAACACCTTAAAACCCACAGACACCAGCCGCTAATTTTAGACATCTAATACTTAAACAAATATATATGTACTATAAAAGGAAAGGTACAAACGAAAACTAATAACAAGTACCCCCATACACACATAACAGATGAACACACAAGGAAACGCTACGGTAACACAGGAGTGTCTTCTTTGCCCAAGAAGAATCCCGATATCGGAAATGGCCATCCATCTGGAGGATTGCTATAAGGAATTGGGAAATCGGATGGGAAGACGTGGCGACAAACACTCGGGATGCCCGGTGTGTTGTGGCGTCTTTCCGGCGAACCGCCTTCTAGAACACCTGGACAAATGCGCCAAATATCTGCTAAAACTACAATACCAACAGCAGCGACAACAACAACTAGACCTACGCCACAAACTCCGACCCGGACGAAGCTACAACACTACAACAACACTACCCACAACACCTTCTCAACCTACACAATCAACGACTCAGAAACAGTCATTGCAAAAAACAAAAACAGAGGAAACCGACCCTGACCCCGACTCCGACTCAGAAACCGACAACACTTCTCAGGAAACACCAAAACCACAATGTGAAGGAAAACCGCTAACCCCTAGTCCCACACCTACTGCAACCGAAGACACGGTCCTGAACTGGCTTGACGACCAAAACATAGCGACACTAAGACGGATTGCAAATCAAATCAGGACCAGAATATTTTTAATAGAAAACGCAAACGCAAAAAAAAAGACGACACGGAAACGCAGGCACTCTCCCATTTTAAATCGGGCGAAAACTTACGGACGCAACGCAACGCAAAAAAAAAAAAAAAAAAAAAAAAAAAAAAAACCAATCCAGAACGACAAACGTACCGCAACTCACGTATGAAACACACAACATACAATACCACACTTTACACCTATTATTACTTCACACTTAATAAAAGAACAATTAACCCCCATGCATTTCCAAACATGCATATATAATATAAATAATATATAGATATAAAAAAAGAGAAAAACAAGAGCGCAGCGACACACGCTGCGTAGCAGACTTGTTTTGTAACACCGACTGGAAATCGACATTATTTTTTTTTTTTTTGTTTTCTACGGCAAGAAGCCGTACCACCAGTGGACTATTTGTTTCGTTTTTTTTCTTTTCTTCTCTTTCGAAACCGGTCAATATACTACTCATCTTAAATAAAAAAATATATATATGTCTTATATTGAATTTTTTTTTTCTTCTCCCCTAAAAAGGAAACGTCCCAGAACCAATTTCACCTATCCTAAACCAAGGAACCACCTCCATTATAACATATCTTACCCACTAACGCCAACACTAATAAGACTTTTAGAAAATGTTTCAGGAAATGAAATGAAGCAATTGTTTTTTCTTCACAAACTACCAGGATACATTAAACATAAAAGGATACAGGATACAAAAAAAATAACTCAGATAAAGGACTAAACAATAAATACAAAAGGCACAGCCAACATCAATTTATCGAATCTCACAAAATCTGGAGAATCAACGTGAAACTTCTCCTATTATAAAAAAAAAATAATAAAATTATACATATATATATATATATTGTGACGTGACATTTCGCGTCTCGTCACTCCGCACGGTTTTGGTCAAGCAGTGGGCCGGATCTACGGCCCTGGGTACGCCGCTCGTCGAATGGGCTCGATCGCCGGCTCACCGAGAGGGTTCTTGCTATCATTTCCTCGTTACTTTATTGTCTTTTTCGTTGTCGAACTGCATTTTTTGTGTCCTTTTAACAAGTTTTAAGCAGGCTGTGCGGGAGTCGCTTGACTCTCCGACCTGACCGTCGGGCAGCGTGCCCTCGGTCGTGCCCCATTGGAGATTGCCTAGGAAGGCCGGAGAATATTTCGCTCAGCGGGCAGACGGAAGCCGACCACCCGCTTCCGTGGATTAGGAGGCCGGAGGGACGAGGATGTTGACCGATCTACCGTGTTACCCGTCCCTCACGACTACACGGCCTGGAGCCGTTCCTGTCCCGTGGTTTTCCTGGATGACGCGGACCGCTCATCACGGCGCCTCCGCTTGCGGGGATTGCGAGGGTGGGCTGGACAGCGAGGTGCAGTTATGTGGCGTTTTATGTGGGCCCACCGTGAAGGAAAAGGCCTTAACTTCACGAGGGAGGCCTCCCCTCGCGTTCATCTTACCCCACCGGGTCCTGGGAGGAAGGAGTCCGGGGAAATCTACAATCGTCGCTGCGAGCGGAAGATTCGCGCGGGTGCGGGGTACGGCCGGAGGCCAAACCGGTTTCTCCGACGCCTAGCCGTCTAACGTAGGCTAGATTCGGGAGTCGCGAGAGAGGGGGAAGCGCTAGTGCGGACAGTCCCTAGAGCGCGCTAATTTATTCACCAGTCGGTGATCGAGTGCTGTGACGAGTGGACGATTTGGCGTTTTAAGGAATAACCTCCCGGGCTGTCCGCACACCGGTAAGCTTCCGCCTCTCTCTGTACTCTGTGCTCGCCGGAGATGCTAAGCCGTGACCCAACTACTGCACTTTCGAATCATTTTGCCTTTCTTTTGAGTTTTTGTAGTTTTAGGAGAATTTCACGAGTTTGTCGTCCCAGGCGACGTGTTGGGTCCGGCGAAGCGTGTCCGGCGAGATTCTCTCGCGCTGGTCTTTGCTTTTGCTATTTTCTTCTTTCGCTTCCTACCTTGCGCTTTCGGTTATATTTTCGGCATGATAAACTGCGTGTTTCTCCAGCTTTCCGTGGATTATTGCGAGCATTATATTGCGTCGGCTACATCTCACGGGTTCTGGAGGGAACAATTAACGTTGCGACTTCGTCATCTACGCCTTTGCGATCGGCTACATTCTTCGGATTTTAGTTCGCTCGGCTACATCCCGCGGGTTTTTTTGCTAAATATCAGCGCGGCGACTGCGTCGTTTTCGCCTTATGCGGTCGGCTACATTTCGGGAATTTCCCTTCGCCCGGCTACATCGTGCGAATTGCTGCACCAGCATTGTGACTTCCGTCTCGTTCGCCGAGGCGATCGGCTACCTTTCTCGAACTTTGGTTCGATCGGTTATCTTCCGCGGGCTTCGTTATGCCGAAGCCGAGGTAAATTCTCCGGTTATCGGGGCTACCTTCCGTCCGGCGAGACAAAGGGCGACGAGCGCGTCGTCCAGCGTCGTTAGGCCGTTCGGCCGCACGTTGGCCATCTCACGCGTAAAAGGTCACGGGCGCGCCGTGTTTACATCGGGCGGCCCGTTCCGAGAAACTTTTCGATCACCTCGGCTAACGGACGTTCTAGCTTCGTCCTAGCGAACGCTCGACTCTTTGTTATCTAGCGTCCAGCGTTACATTGTACCTGCTACGTTACGAATAATATTATCTGGCAATCGCAACTACGTTATTTCCTTCATGCTTTGTTCTCTCTCTCTTGTGTATGGAACGCCTGTGTGAATTCGTCTCGCAAACCGCTCGGAGTCGGCTACATTCTCTTCCCATTGGCTACCTCACAGTCTCAAACAATAGAAGATTTCCTATCGGCTAACTTACATTACCGGCAATAGCAATTTTTCCCCATTGGCTACATCTCATTCTCGACAATAGTAATTTACCCCTTCGGCTACATCTCAATCTCGACAATAGAAACTCTCCCCATTGGCTACATCTCATTCTCGACAATAAACGTTCCCCATCGGCTATTTGGCATTTCTCCTCGTTAATTTCCAGCGCAGTGGTAGTCCCCTTCCTCGGTACTTCTTCGGTGTGCGCCGCGAGAGCGGTTTGGCGTTTCGAGGCTATAGGTTGTGTCCAAGGGAGTATCCAGTTACTTATTTGTAAAAATCATGTTGATGAACGAAGAATAAACTGTTCCTTATTATTATTATGGCGTTTTGAGTCACTCGCCCGTCCACCCCCTCTACCATTCTCTCCCAGGTGGGCTGAGCTAGTCGGAGTCTCGCCGGCCTCGCCTTTCCCCGTCTTCTCTGGCTCGTTCCTGTAATTCACCGCGACTAAATATATAAATACCGCTCGTTGAGCGGTGGTATCTTGGTACCTGGCGCCCACGCGCGTGTGAAGAAGCGGTCTCCATCCTACCCCTGTGGGAATAGCCACGCTCGGTCGGTATCGTAGGTTACCTTAATCTCGTCGTGGGTTCGAGCCCCGAGATTCGGTACCGAGCAGGGTAAGACGGGTAAGTGGGAAGTTGGGGCCGTAGTGTAGAAGAGATGGGAAATTCTCGCTACAATATATATTTATATATTATCATAAACCCGACCAATCCTCTATAATCAAACCACCTCCACTAACACGAACTCTAACATATTATTAGTCAGTTACAGGCATGCGACATCCATAATCATATATACATATAACAAGGAAATGTGAATACAACGCATTTGCGCAACCTCCGACAACCGAAACGATACAGACGGAACAAAATTAAGGACAATCAATTCAACACCATAGCCTGGCTGACACCAACGCAAATAAAAATAGATACACATACACACACACATAAAAACAACAATTACGAACGAACAGGAACCATTTTTGCAACTCAAATAAAGGAACGGGATGACACAGAAGTGGGATCCAAGGAAAAATTGCTATTTTGACGATACACACACACGCAGCAAAAATGTATAAAAATCAGTCCCACAAGCAAACGAAAATCATCTCATTGTATAGACTCACACATTCGAAATTTTGTAAACAATTATATCCGATGCGGAGCATCGCTCTTTTTGCAAGAGGGGGAGTGTGACGGTCCCATACGGTTTGAGTGAGTGTTCTTAGCGCAGGAAACTCAAGTTAATATTTTATCTAAATTCACGCTAATCTATTGCACCGTCAGCACCTTCCGTGCGAACGTTCACGCTCTCACGGTAACGGTCCAGCCGCTGCACCCGCCACGTGCGAGCAGCGGCCGTCTTATCAGCGCGTAAGAATACATTGTCGCGCGCAGCAATAGGCGAGGGCCCTGCTTCCGTCAGGCCCTTTAGTCAGTTCATCCAAGTCGTTCGTTGTACGCGGTACACTCTCTCTCTCGCTAACTCTACGATCATTCAATAAAAGTTAATCCCATTCATTCGGACTTTATCATTCGCACCGGCTCCACCTCGACCATAAAAAGAGGACTATCACACCGGAACGATGTGTTCTTTGAAATATTGCAAAACCGCCGTGTACGCAGCCTCCGTTTTTTTTGATATTATGGCCCACACGAATGGGAAACCCTATAATGCGTAAGAATGGTATTAACCAGAAACTATAAACTGATTATTGTTTATTCATTATTTTGATCGAAACCGGGTTTATTTTTCGCGTCATCTTGACGTCTTGTATGTGCGACAAAGTTTCTATCAGCAGTTGAAGAACAAACCAATAAAACAAAAAATGGCTTTGTTTGCAATTTTTTTTTACATGCCAAAAACAAATTGTACACAATCTTTTTCAAACTTGTTGATATACGCATCCGTATCCATACTTTGCGCGTGTAAATGTTTCTCCAACGTAATTCCTTTAACCGACACATAAGTAGCGTTAATGCATAAAAAGTTGACCTTACAAAATATTATTAGAAGCCGTGCGGCATGAAATCGTATAGTAGAGCTTGCAGAGGGAGTAATGAGCCCTATTACTCCCTAGGGAGTAATGAAATTGTACCGCGCATGCGCACATGTTAATAATTATCATCGGTCAATAATAGGCTATTTTCCGCCCGTATTGCACGCAAGGAATGTGGTGATTTCAGCGCAGTCGGGAAAAAAATACTTTTTTCATTATGATAGAATTATTTTCAGCTTAAGGTCCGGCTAACGATCATCATAACCTCAAAATGTTTAGAATCCATTTTTCTCCGAAACGGTTTTATAAAATAGAAATCGAATTGCGGGGCGCACTGCGTATTTGATTAAGGTCCCGCAATACATTTTCATTTTATAGAATCGTTTCGGAGAAAAATGAATTCAACATTTTTACTCTGTATCCCGCACTCATACGTGTTTAGCCTTCTCTTAACATCCAAAGTGTGATTTTCATGTTCGGATTTATAATTTTATTTATAATAACGGATTTATAAATAAATTTAAAATAATTAAAAATATAATTATCATGAAATGGATAAAAGAAAGGAAAAGTTCGCAAACGGTCCATTTCATCAAAAAGATCTGACTTTACAATGTTTTCTGCATTATTTTCTATGAAAATAATAAATCGGACTAATGTGAGAATAATCTTTTAAAAATAGTTGAATACAAAAACTTTCTTACGTGGTTCAATTTGATGCCCATTACGGTTAGCAGCTGATAGACTCCTTGAACTTGAGGTCTCGATCGAAAGGTTGCATCGATCAACAATTTGTTAACCTCTCGCATTTCAGTACGTACGAAATTTTCGTCGAATAGCACAACGTGTTGAGCACCGTCGGTATCGTTAATCATACGTACTGAAAGCCGTCCATTGTCGTACTCGAAATTCCTCTGGTTAGCCGGATCCGCCATTCGGTCGACGAACTCTTGCAGATTTCGCGGGCAGGCTGGATACGAATTTCTTCTACACTTTTTCATGTAGCTACGAATGCTTCTGAAGGAAACTTGTTCCGCTGCTTCTGGGTGACTATTTATAAAAAAAAAACCACACAGTAGAGTATGTTGTGCAAAATTCTACAAATCCTTGCCAGTTGATGACTTAGGTTGTTAATAAGTAATAATATAATGGCTAATTTTCTAGTAACTTTCCCAACGGTTAAGAATTACGAGCAAACATGAAAAAAATACATTTTTTCAAAGAGCGTACGGATGTCAGCACATCTACGTTTTTGGCTTAGAAATTATCGTTGTACCAATAATGAGAGCGATCAAATAGGTCACTTGGAAGTCTAGATAAGCGTATCGTAAAAAAAATTAGTAACATGCGTTGATGGACATTTAAGGTATACAAAAGCCTTGAAGAATCGAACGCTCGTGATTATGCAGCAATTTCGTTTTACGTAAATTCCGCCAACGTGAAAATGAGTACTACGTTCAAATATACCTCGTGAAATAAAAAATTAATAAGCAGTAGGGTATTCTTTGCAAAACATAGTATAAGGCGTCACAGGTAAAATCTACCATCAAACAGTATGCTGATATTTCTCTTTATCACAGAAGGCTATGAGTAATCGGATTGAAGACGTGTTTTTAAAAATGTTTTCGGTAATGAAAATTGGACGCATAATTATCAATTCAAAAAATACAAATTCCATGTTACTATATAGGCGAGAGAAGTGACAATCAATCAAGCAATAAAACTTACACAGCCGCTAGCATATCGTATAAATCCTTCAACCTGTACCAGTGCAGCGAAAGGGATTCTGCTAAAGCCTGCTTAAATCTGGCAACGAATGAAACATTCCCATCGGGCAGACAGAACTCAGAATGAGGTTGCAGATTTTGCATCACACCATTCTCTAATTTTGCTGTTCCTTGGCAGATTGTTTGCTTTTGACATCGCAAATATCTATTAAATACAATAAAAATAGACAACTTATTCATTAAATACAATAAAATAGACGGCTTAGTCAGAAAGTTAATTTTTAGTTGATGTCGATGATTATATTCAAAATAATTTATATGTATTTCGAATCCTTTTTTCCAGCCAATTTTTTTATTTTATTTCAATGGTTTGTACCAAAGTGCGCTACGCTTTCGTCGAAGCGCAAAGCAAGTCTTACTTCCCCCCGCGCCAGCCCGCCCTTCTCCGCCCTTTCGCTCGCCTCGTGTCTCCCGTGCCTAACGGTTTCACACAAATCCTCTTACATACAATAAAAAAGTGTACTGGATGTCTAATAATACGATTTTCACGTGACTCGATCTCACAATTAGCTATTTGATCATTAATCATGCCCGTCCGGACCACTGCCAACTATAAGCGTCGGCCGAGCTTTAGCGACATATAATTTTCATCAAAATTTATTACTTGACGCATTGTCAAACAGTAGTAACTGTTTTACTATGTGGATTCACGTGGGTAGAATCAACAGAAAATTTATGAAAATTAACAAAAGTGTCATAAAGACATATATTTAGTTAAAAAATCATTTTTCCGTTTGCCTATTGAAATCTCAATATTATTTTTTAATCAGAATGTCCCGTCGAGCCATTTTTGTAATCGAAATAAAACTGGTCTATTATATATTGTATATATATTGCAGAGTCGATGAGAGATATACAATTTTTATCGAAATTAAATCTGCTATATCTTTTCCGGATATCATGCTTTAAAAAATCGAATTCCAGCTTGATCAGCGCAGATCGGGCTCATAAACTATCGGTATGTACAAATTCAGTATAAACAAATTGATCAACCAACAAATCCGGAAATCAACCAAATTCAGATCAAACAAAAACTAACTGCCAGGCGTCAGAAACGTGAAGCGTGCGAAGAAGGCAGGAAAAGTGGTTATCGAAACGTTGCGAGCAACCGTGGACTTATTTGCTTCGCGTCTCGAGAAAAACCTTTTTTTATTTCCACATTATCAAATCTACTATTATCTTTATCATTATCTACTATTATGAATACATACTATAATATTCGTCACTTTCGAAAAAGTTTTTAGAATTTTTCACAGTATGTAAGAGGGCCTATGTGTAACTTTCACCCGCCAGAGACTCGGGTAAACAAAAAAAGGGGGGAGGGCTGCATCGGAACGTTGGCCGCTACCGGCGGCTTATTTGCTCGCGCCTTGAGAATATGGTCTCATGGTCTTAAATCACTTCGTAACTTCGGCATGAATGTACATACGTTGAAGAGACTTCAATTAGTACAGTTTTTTAAGAGGACCCGTTAGGCTATTGCAAACTATTGATTTTTGAGAATTTTCCAAAAATGACTACAAAAAATTATTTTCAGCACATAATATATTTTTGTAAAATTTGAGAAAATACGTTCTATGTAACAAATTCCCTGCGTTCTAATGAACATATTGCTGATCCATTTTGAAATCAGTAAAGCACTTAAAACAGCAAAATAAAAATATTGCAATCCGTTCTTCGTTGTGAATCTATAATTATACATTCAAATAATATACTTTTTAAAATGTTTTGTAGTGTTTACTTATTTGGTGGGGTTTCTAGAGTGCGATCGGTTAGTTTTTATATTTCAAAAATGAAAGAAAAAACAAACCTGATATATAATTTATAAAAAATTAGTTCAAAATACTTGAATACAGAATGAATTTCCCCACATTTTATACAAATATATTTCAGCATATAACATGCTAAAAACCTTTAGTTAAGTGAGTCGTCTCGCACACTTGGGTACGGACGTATTCGGGAAATCGGGAAAAATAAAACCGGGACGCCGGTGTCCTCACGTTTAAGGTAGGCCGGGTCTTGCCTTACGTGAGATACGGACAGAATTGCGAACACTTCTCGACGGGCAAAAAACTGAAAAAAATCAAGCATATAGAAGGTGCTGAAAATATTGGTTTTGCTTAACAATAATTACAAAATGTTATTAACTAATTAATTAAAAAACAATTTGTTGAAAAAATCATCCGTTAACCGAACGTTTTTTTCAAATCTAAACGATTCGTCACTTCTTCTGAATACGTATGAATCCTTTTTATTTGAAAAAGAAAGGTAGGTTGACGGGTGATTCTTTTAACAGTTTTTTCATTAATTTGTTAATAACATTTTGGAATTATTATTATGCAAAATCAATCATTCTCGCACCTGCCATAAGCTTGATATTTTCCAATTTTTATCCCATCGAGAAGTGTTTCTTTCGAGAATTCTCTCTAAATTCTCTCTAAACTCACGTGGGCTCAGACTGTACGTTCGGACTATTTTAAGTGACAAAATTAAATATTTCTTATCGTGGATTCTAAGATCGCTCGCGTTCCAGTCAACTTCGTGCACGTTTCATCTCGGTTCGATCCCTACACCCGGTTCCCTTGACCGTATACGCTCGTTTTTTACCGGCTGTGTGTACTCGCTCATTTCTTGATCGTTCGAGTCGTTACTTCACTTGATGTGTACTCTGTACCTATCTATCGTTCTCGCTCGTCGTGCGTGACGTGCTGATGTATCACTCACGTTTGGCGACATGACATCCCTTTCACGCGGGTCTATTTTACACTTGGCCATCCTTATTGTCGTACTCCAGGCATGTTGTCCACATAATCCTTATGCTCTACATTACACCCGGATATGCCGGAACACATTCTAAATTTGTCGATTTATTTGACAATGTGTTAGAAACGTTTTTCTTTTTTTTTTCTTTGCGAACAAAACTAAAAAGGAAAATGAACGAAATTTCGCATCGTATTTCGCTCTACAATCACAAAATGATTTTTTTAAATGTTCCTTCACACGCTGTTTTTTTTAATAACTTTTGTCTTCGCGCATTATTCTCATCAGATATTATAATAATTTTTTTATGTGTATTGTTTCGAACACAAAAACAAGACGAAAATAAACATAATTTTGCGCACCATTTCACTTTTTGGCGGTCACAAAAATAAATAAATAAAAATGTCTCGCACGCTCGTTTTTTTGTGTGTTGGCGTTTTCTTATATTCCGTAGAAGTCAGGCTCACGTCGTGATTTACGCAGTCGCGTATATTTTGTGTTCGTATTTTCTTCTTGAATCCTATCGAAACTGTTTCCGAGCTCGTGGCTCTTCAAACTTACAGTTTCACTATCGGGGACCAAATGAAAAGGAAAACGAACAAAATGTTGCATAATCTTTCGCTCGTTGCGAAAAAATATCTAAAACTTGAATTTTCACATGTTCGTTTTTCTTTATTTTTATTTTGTGTAAATTCAAACGGCATTCAACTTTCTCGCGCGCGTTTTCGATCAGGTGAAAATAGTTTCGTTCGATGATTGCTTATCAACATGTTTGCAGGGTATGACAATTGTCAAACATACATGGTTACAAGTAGTTGGTGTCAAATTTTTACTTTAAACTGAGGGCCATGAATCAAGCTCTTGTAGCACTTTCATTCGAAGTTCCCAGTTATAAGATTTGTTTCTGTTGTCCCCGTCGAAAGGGCGTACGTTTTTCTGACAGAATTGAAGCTCCGTCTGCCAAAGATTTTTTCCTGGCTTTAACTTAGTGAAAAATCAATTCATCATTCACTGATGGTTATTGGACTCCCTGTTAGACATGTACTACCTGCCAATGGCAACATCAACAATAAATCCTATAATTGAAAGCTTCAGTTCATGTGTTTACGCAAGCTTAATTTATTGTGAAGCTTGCGTAGACACAAATACCCTTTATTGTCAGCCATCGAAACAGATACCGGTGAGAAGCAAATATATCTTGTGATTACAAAAGTTTCACTCGGAGGCTTCTATTATACAATATCTTCATATCGTTCCCATTGAGATTAAATGTCATAGACAGAATTCAAGCTGCGTCAAGGCAAAATGTATGTTTCGATAAACATCTATTTTTTGGAAATAGATTAACAAATTTAAGTACTTGGCATACCATTTTAAAAGGAAATCGATTTTTTTTAAACATGCCTAATATGCTTTTTAATCATGCTTTTTAATCTCTTTCCAAAAAATAGATGTTTATCGAAACATAAAATTTTTCTTGACGCAGCTTGGATTCTGTTTGTGACATTTCCTCTCAATGGGAACAATATGAAGATATTGTACAATCGAAGCCTCCGAGTGAAACTTTTGTAATCAGAAGATACATTTCTTCCTACCCGTAGCTGTTTCGATGGCTGAGAATAAAGGGTATTTGTGTGTCTACGCAAATTTCACAATAAATTAAGCTTGCGTAAACACATGAACCGAAGCTTTCAATTATAGGATTTATTGTTGATGTTGCAATCGGCAGGTGGCACATGCCTAACAGGGAGTCCAATAACCATCAGTGAATGATGAATTCATTTTTCACTAAGTCAAAGCCAGGAAAAAATCTTTGGCAGACGAAGCTTCATTTCTGTCAGAAAAACGTGCGCCCTTTCGACGGGCATAACAGAAACAAATCTTATAACTGGGAGCTTCGAATGAAAGTTTTGTATTCATGAGATACATTTTTGCTCATTCATAGCCGCTTTAATTAAAAGTATCCTGTGCCTACAAGAGCTTGATTGATGGCCCTCAGTTTAAAGTAAAAATTGGACACCAACTACTTGTAACCATGCATGTTTGACTATTTTCATACCCTGCAAACATGTTGACAAGCAATCATCGAACGAAACTACTTTCACCTATACGAAACCACGCGCGGGAAAGTTTGATGGGGTTCGAATTTACACAAAATAAAAAGAAAGAAAAAAGAACATGTGAAAATTCCGTTTTTTGATATTTTTTCGTAACGAGCGAAAGATTATGCAAATTTTTGTTCGTTTTCGTTTTTGCTTGGTTCCCGATAGTGAAAATGTAAGTTTGAAGAACCACGAGCTCGGAAACAGTGGAGATAGGATTTAAGAAGAAAATCGAAACAAAACGTACGCGGCTGCGTAAATCACGACGTGAGCCTGACTTCTATGGAATATAAGAGAACGCCAACACACAAAAAAACGAGCGTGCGAGATTTTTTTATTTATTTAATTATGTGAAATGATGCGCAAAATCATGTTAATTTTCGTTTTGGTTTGTGTTCGAAACAATATATATAAACAAAATTGATATAATATCTAAGGGGGATAATGCGCGAAGGCAAAAGTGATAAAAAAACAGCGTGTGAAGGAAACTTAAAAAAATATATTCTTGTGATTGTAGAGAGAAATACCGTGCGAAATTTCGTTCATTTTCCTTTTAGTTTAGTTCGCAAAAAAGAAGAGAAAAACGTTTCTAAGACATTGACAAATAAATCGACAAATTATGAGAAAAAAGGGAGGCTGTATTACGCGAATCTGCGAGCCCGATAGCGCGCAGACTGTATGAGCTATGGGAAATGTGATCCGACATGTACACGTGTAATATAGAGCATAAGGATTTTGTGGAAAACATGTCTGCAGTACGAGAATATGGATGGCCGAGTGTTACATACACCCCCGCGAAAGGGACGTCACGTCGCCGAACATGAGTGATACACCAGCACGTCACGCACGACGAGCGAGAACGATAGATACATACAGAGTACGCATCGAGCGAAGTAACGAGTCGGACGATCAAGAAATGAGCGCGAGCACACAGCCGGTAAAAAACGAGCGGGAGCGTATACGATCGAGGGAACCGGGTGTGGCGGTCGAATCGAGATGAAATTTGCGAGAAGTTTACTTGCACGCGAGCGATCTTAGAATCCACGATAAGAAATATTCAATTTTGTCACTTAAGGTAGTCCGAACGGACAGTCTTCGCCCACGAGAGTTCCGAGGGAATTTAAGAGAGAATTGCGAACACTTCTCGATGGGATGAAAATCGGAAAAAATCAAGCGTATGGAAGGTGCGGAAATGGTTAATTTTGCATAATAATAATTCCCAAATTGTTATTTTTAAAAACAATTTTTAAAAACAATTTTTAAAAACAATTTTTAAAAACAATTTTTAAAAACAATTTTTAAAAACAATTTTTAAAAACAATTTTTAAAAACAATTTTTAAAAACAATTTTTAAAAACAATTTTTAAAAACAATTTTTAAAAACAATTTTTAAAAACAATTTTTAAAAACAATTTTTAAAAACAATTTTTAAAAACAATTTTTAAAAACAATTTTTAAAAACAATTTTTAAAAACAATTTTTAAAAACAATTTTTAAAAACAATTTTTAAAAACAATTTTTAAAAACAATTTTTAAAAACAATTTTTAAAAACAATTTTTAAAAACAATTTTTAAAAACAATTTTTAAAAACAATTTTTAAAAACAATTTTTAAAAACAATTTTTAAAAACAATTTTTAAAAACAATTTTTAAAAACAATTTTTAAAAACAATTTTTAAAAACAATTTTTAAAAACAATTTTTAAAAACAATTTTTAAAAACAATTTTTAAAAACAATTTTTAAAAACAATTTTTAAAAACAATTTTTAAAAACAATTTTTAAAAACAATTTTTAAAAACAATTTTTAAAAACAATTTTTAAAAACAATTTTTAAAAACAATTTTTAAAAACAATTTTTAAAAACTGTAAAAAAATCACCCGTCAACCTACCTTTCTTTTTTAAATAAAAACGATTCATACGTATTCAGAAAAAGTAACAAATCGTTTAGATTTGAAAAAAAAGTTAGGTTTACGGATGATTTGTTCAACAAATTGTTTTTTTTATTCATTTGTCAATAACGTTTTTTAATTATTGTTATGCAAAATGAATCTTTTCAGCGCCTTCTATATGCTTGATTTTTTTCAGTTTTTTGCCCCGTCGAGAAGTGTTTGCAATTCTCTCTCAATTCTCTCTGTCTCACGTGGGGTAAGACCCAGACTACCTTAAGCGGGAGGACACCCACTCCCCGGTTTTATTTTTTCCGATTTCCCGAGTACGTCCGCCCGCAAGTGTGCGAGACGATTCACGTAAAAATAGTTTTTTTAGCATGTTATATGCTGAAATATATTTGTTTAAAATGTGGGAAAAATAAATATATTTGTTTCTTTATTCGTTTGTTAAATTAATTTTAAAAAAATTAAGTATACTATTTGAATTTAGAATGATGGATTGTAATATTTATTATTACGAAAAATGGATTGTAATATTTATTATTTGCTTTTTGAGTGCTTTATTGAATTCAAAATGGATCGGCAATCTGTTAATTAGAAAGCTGGGAATTTGTTACATAGAAGCGTATTTTCCCAAATTTTACAAAAATATATTACATGCTGAAAATAAATTATTTTTAAAGTTATTTTTGGAAAGTTCTCAAAAATTAATAGTTTGCAATTGCCGAACGTTTCCGCTTAAAAAACTGTAACAATTAAAATCTCATCATCGTATGTAAATACATGTCGAAGTTATGAAGTCATTCAAGACCATGAGGTCCACAAGAGCCCGTTTTTGAAGAAGCTGTATGGAAAACCGACTACCCTGCGATATACACTAGACTGAAGTGTGTCTACCTCCTTGCTAATCCCCGACCCAAAACAAAGCAGAGGGACAGTATGCTATTCTCGAGGTGCGAGCAAATAAGCCGCCGCTAGCCGGCAACGTTCCGATGCAGCTCTTTCCCCCCTTTTTTTGTTTACCCGAGTCTCTGGCGGCTGATAGTTACCCATAGGCCCTCTTACATACTGTAAAAAAAATTCTAAAAACTGAAAAATATAACGAAAAGATCATATCAATTCATAATAGTAGATAATGATAATAGTAGATTTGATAATGTTCAAATAAAAAAGATTTTTCTCGCGAAGCGAAGTAAATATGCCAACGGTTGTCCATAACGTTTCAATACCCCCCTTTCCCGCCTTCTTCGCACGCATCACGTCTCTGACGCCTGACAGATACACACGGGCCCACATACTATGGAAAATGTCGAAAATATTTGAAAGCAACAACGAAAATAATCGTATTCATTTATACTAGTATCATTCATAATGGATTTATAATGTCAATTGGTAATATCAGTCCATTATGAATGATGCTTTCTATTATAAATGGATACAATTATTTTCGTTGTTGCTTTCAAATATTTTCGGCGTTTTCCATAGTATATGGGCTCGTGCGTAATTGTCAGGCGTCAGAGACATGAAACGTGCGAAGAAGGCGGGAAAGGGGGGTGTCGGGACGTTGCGGACTATTGTTGGCTTATTTACTTCGCGTCTCGAGAAAAATCTTTTTTATTTCAACATTATCAAATCGTTACAAATGATATTTACTATTATGAATTGACGCGATAATTTTCGTTATTTTTTTCCATGTTTTTAGAATTTTTCCACGGTACGTAAGAGGGCTAAGCATCAGGCGCCAGAGACTCGGACAGGCAAAGAAAGGGCAGGAGCAGCATTGGAACGTTGCCCGCCACCGTCTCCTTGCTCGCACCTCGAGAATAGCATATTGTCCCTTTTTTTTTTTTAGACCAGGGCTTAGCACGAGGTAGATAATACTACCATCAACATTAACATTGTTAACACTTTAAACAGAAAAAAGCACTTACATGACACGCCCATCGCGAGAAGAACCGCTCTTCTGAAAAATTCGTCCGTCGTGTATGCGTTCGGCCAGTGGCAGTCCTCTGTGACGTCGGCGTCCACGAGGCATGATAACAATCAACTTAAAACTCTATCGAAAAGCACATACGAAAGCACACAAAAAAGTACACAAAAAATCACACAAAAACAAAAAATCACCCGAATCTATATTGTTAGTCTGATTAAAAACTAAGCACACGATATATAAAAATGTAAAAAAATGGCACACATAAACACAAGCGATTAAAGAATATAATACGACACTAAAAAACGATACGATACGAAAAAAATTGAAACAATTGAAAAATATACGAAAATAGATAACTGTAATGGCTTAGAACGTTCCGCACTTGCAACCACGATAGGAATGAATATTTTTTCACGGGGGCAACGGGGGTCGCCTGGTGGGGGTCGGCGAGTCGCTGCGATTGACGCGTGCAAAACTGACACTCTTGGCGGTGACGCGCAATGCGGACACGTTCACCTCATTACAATTTTTTCAAAAATTCGATAGGTCGTCCAACTGCTGGAATCTACTATGATAATCATATTTTATTGAACGAATAAAATTTTTTTAGATCACTGCATCCAGTTACAGAACGATACACAGTACTTTTTTTGAAGTTACAGGAAGTTCAAGAAAGAATGAACTGTGATGATACCTTTCGTGTTGTCTCCCAATGCTGGGTCGATCTGGGGAGTAAGCGGGGGTGACGGGAAGGGGGAAATAACGGTCCGAAGTTTTGTGTAGAAAACTAAAATATTATATTCTTCAATAGGTCAACGTGGCAAAAATAACAGGTGAAATGATAATCGGGGAGGGAAATGAGAAAAGAGCTTAACAGCGTTAATCGAATTTAACAATCGAATAAAACAAAATAATAGGGGGAACGGAATAGTCAAATAATAATCGCAATAACTGACTGGAAAAGCTTATACAAAAAAAAAACTAGGTTTATCATAAATATCGGGACGGCAGGGGGTTGGGGTCGGTCGCACGGAAAAAAGGGGGGCTTGCCGGTGAAAACTCTACACAAAAAAAACCTCGATCGGGCTAAGATCGAAACTCAGGAGAAAAATAAGAATACTCAAAAAAAAAATAATGAAACTCGAAAAATGATTAAACTCAAAATAAATTGTCAATTGTTGTTTTTGGGCGCCAGCTACTTTCTCGGCGTAGCACCGTAACTCACAAAAAAAAAGAAAGACAATCGGCAAATTTGCGCGGCACGCGGCTAGCAAGGAACGGGGGGGGGGGGGGAAGGGGCATGAGACTTCTCAGGTCGGGGACACTGTTCCAGGGCTTCTTGACAAATTACCTCGGCACACAAACTGGTAAAAATTACAATAATGAAAATCGGTAAATACTCGCAAAAATGCGTCTCGGGGAACGGGGAAAAATAATAATAACTTATAGGAACGCACGCGGAAAAATCCCGCGAATACCACCACTCACGCGCACGTGTTTGAATAACTCAGAAATGTCGGCGCACGTGGCGGCCGGTACTCGACGGTCGAAAAAGTCACAATAAAAACGCTTACAATTACCAAAAAAGAGGGCACGGGTAAATGTTCAGGGGTCGGGAAGATGGGAAAAATCGAGAAAGGGGCAGGCGGGGGAAAACTTATGCGCTACTCACGCAACCTGGTCACTCGTAAAATATCGGTTACAAAACCATCCGATATTTCGCACAGTATTCCTCAATATTCCTCGATTTGCCTGGTCGTTATAATTCTCCGTTTATGGTCCAAATTCGTATCCTGGGGAATGGCTTATCGTCTGTACTCTCCGGGAAGGAGTCTTGCTCTCGACGGGGACAGCCGAGTCGTCTTAAAAATGTCCTTATTACTTTCGCTCTGATCACACACACTCGTCTTTCACACGCCTGGGCTCGAAGTTATGTCGGCCGTGCTACTTCCGGCTTCTTCTCCCACCTTAGGGTCGGTCTTGCAAGTTAGCGTTGGGATGTCGGTCTCTGATTGGCTGGTTTCGGGATTGGCTGCTGGTGGGCGTCGGGATTGGCCGCGCGGCCGTGCGAATATTTCGTCGCGACGGAAGACTCGTCGCGACGTACGGCGCGCGCATCCTCGTCATCGATTTGCCCATCGATCGACGAGCTGCTCTTGGCGACGGGAGGCGGCGGTTCCATGCGGCGCGTCGGCGAAGTGTCTCCCTTGACAGATCGCGTGCTGAATTTAGTGTTTACCCGGGCGACACACCTCGTCGGTTTACACTCGGCAATCCGAGCCGAGAGGGTGTCGCCGGGTTCTTCAGTGCCTGTGGACGAGTCGGGAAGGATGCTCCGACTCGTCGGAATTTTTCCCGGGGCTGTCGGTGTCGGACTGGCATTTTGGACGGTCTTCTGGTTTGCAGGTTAGTGCTTGATAGGTCTTCCTGTTTCTAAATTGTTGGGCTGTTTAGGTTGTTGGGGGTCGGTCAGGCTTCGCAGGGGGTCCATTTCCCTCCAGGTTGGTCTTCGATGGCTGCGATGGATCTTTGGTGTCTGCGATGGGTCTTCGGTGTCTGCGCTGGGTCTTCGGTGGGTGTTCGGTGGTTGCTTCGGAGGGCTGACGGGGCCTCCGTTGAGTGAGTATAGGGTCTGACGGGGTGTTAGGGGATGAAGGTCAGTCAGGGAAGGGGGTTAACAATTGTCAAATTCGTTGCTTAAATTGTGTCCTAATTCCGGTTTATTCCCTAGGTGAGTGGTGGGACTCCGAGCCAGGCAGCGGAAGGGACTTGTGACGTGCCACGTCACAGAACATAATGAAAAAAAGGATCGCATTAATATATATAGTATATAGTATAATAACATGTATCAAAGATCAGTACTTTCTAGTCAGTGCTACTATGGAAGTACCCGCATCCATTTTTTTAAATTGGGGCTAGTTTCATAAATGATTAATTTTACTTACCCGTGCAACTAAAAAATTATGAACCCTCGCGAACGATAGTTTCATCCAACTTCATTTCCCGTGCTTCATACAGATATCTCCTGAATTTAATTATTTATATTTGTTACCATGGAAGTACGCGCATAATTTTCTTTTTATCGGGGCTAGTTTCACAAATGATTAATTTCACTTACCTGTACAAATAAAAATGCTTGACCCTCACGAACGACAGTTTATTCAAGCTTCATTTCTCGTGGTTCATACAGATATCTCCTGAATTGAGTTATTCAGGAAGCAAGCGCACTCAAGGTAGTGCTTGCGGTCAGTCTGACCCCACGTGAGTTCAGAAAGAATTGAGTGAGGAATTGAATTTCAAACGAAAACAGCTTCCTCTATGAGGAAACAAACAAATTAATTAGCTCAACATTGTTTGGAAAAAATTAACATGCTCGACTAATTTTGGAAAGAACGTTCTGTAAAAATGTCTTAAAAAATTCCAATTCGATCGATATATGTATATATTTCTTTTTCATGAAGAATTTGACTTATTTTCCGCACTTTTCTTATGTAAGGAACATTAGAAAACTAAAATTAGCCGTTTATAAGAAAGTTAAGGTGGTGCCCGAGTAGCCCTATCTCCTCTATAGTTATATTTTTCTTCAATATCCTGCATAGAATAAATACTCGTTTCTATGATGAATTTTTATTTAAGCACCAATTTCTTACTTAATTTATTCTGTAATATTTGCGATGGAGCTATATAATGGAAATTTCTATACTCAGACTGTAAAGAATCTTGTTACAAATAGAATGATTCCCTGCACAACCACTTTGGTTTAGTGGTGCAATCTGAAAGCTACGACCAGTAAAAAATGGAAAAAAATTGTCCTTGATGAATTCTGCTACAGAATTATTCCTTCCATGATTACAATTTCTAGATTCATTGTTTCATGAAATAATAATGTGACATAATTTATGAAAGACAATATTTTTCAAATGTTCACTTGTCGTAGCTTTCAGAATGCACCGCTGTACTATCATTACTATGCAAGGTCTCAATCTCTTCGAAACAAGATGCTTTATGAAATTATAGACAAAAAGTAGAGAATGCTCTGCGCTATCACTTTGGTCCAATGGAATAAATCTGAAAGCTATGGTAAGTAAAATATGAAAAAAAAAATTGTCTTCGATGAATTCTGCTACAGAATTATTCCTTCCATGATTACAATTTCTAGATTCATTGTTTCATGAAATAATAATGTGACACAGTTCATGAAAGACAATATTTTTCAAATGTTCACTTGTCGTAGCTTTTAGAATGCACCGCTGTACCATCATTACTATGCAAGGTCTCAATCTCTTCGAAACAAGATGCTTTATGAAATTATAGACAAAAAGTAGAGAATGCTCTGCGCTATCACTTTGGTCCAATGGAATAAATCTGAAAGCTACGGTAAGTAAAGTATGGAAAAAAAATTGTCTTCGATGAATTCTGCTACAGAATTATTCCTTCCATGATTACAATTTCTAGATTCATTGTTTCATGAAATAATAATGTGACACAGTTCATGAAAGACAATATTTATCTATCAAATGTTCACATGTCGTAGCTTTTAGAATGCACCGCTGTACCATCATTACTATGCAAGGTCTCAATCTCTTCGAAACAAGATGCTTTATGAAATTATAGACAAAAAGTAGAGAATGCTCTGCGCTATCACTTTGGTCCAATGGAATAAATCTGAAAGCTACGGTAAGTAAAGTATGGAAAAAAAATTGTCTTCGATGAATTCTGCTACAGAATTATTCCTTCCATGATTACAATTTCTAGATTCATTGTTTCATGAAATAATAATGTGACACAGTTCATGAAAGACAATATTTTTCAAATGTTCACTTGTCGTAGCTTTCAGAATGCACCGCTGTACCATCATTACTATGCAAGGTCTCAATCTCTTCGAAATATGATGCTTTATGAAATTATAGACAAAAAGTAGAGAATGCTCTGCGCTATCACTTTGGTCCAATGGAATAAATCTGAAAGCTACGGTAAGTAAAATATGGAAAAAAAATTGTCTTCGATGAATTCTGCTATAGAATTATTCCTTCCATGATTACAATTTCTAGATTCATTGTTTCATGAAATAATAATGTGACACCGTTGATGGAAGACAATATTTATCTATCAAATGTTCACATGTCGTAGCTTTTAGAATGCACCGCTGTACCATCATTACTTTGCATGGTCTCAATCTCTTCGAAACAAGATGCTTTATGAAATTATAGACAAAAAGTAGAGAATGCTCTGCGCTATCACTTTGGTCCAATGGAATAAATCTGAAAGCTACGGTAAGTAAAATATGGAAAAAAAAATTGTCATTGATGAATTGCGCTACAGAATTATTCTTTCCATGATTAAAATTTCCAGATTCATTGTTTCATGAAATAATAATAATGTGATATAGTTCATGGAAGACAATATTTTTCTAATTTTCACTTGTCATAGCTTTTAGAATGCATCACTGTACCATCATTACTATGCAAGGTCTCAATCTCTTCGAAACAAGATGCTTTATGAAATTATAAATATAAAAAATAGAGAATGCTCTGCGCTATCACTTTGGTGAAGTGGAATAAATCTGAAAACTACGGTAAGTAAAATATGGAAAAAAATTGTCTTTGATGAACTTCACTGCATAATTATTCTATGATTGATTAAAATGTTACATTGAATTCTTTCATGAAATAATAATAATGTAACAGAGTTCCTCGAAGACAATATTTTTATATTTTCCACTTGTATCTTTCAGAATGCACCACTATACCAACATTACTATGCAAGGTCTCAATCTCCTTGAATCAAAATGCTTTATGGTCTGCGTATATGAGGTCCAAGGCCCTGCACAGAATGTATACTTTTTATTGTACATTTTCATATGGAAACCAACTTTTTACTTAATTTGCTGTGTAACTTTTGCGATAGATCCTGTAATGGAAATTACTATACTTGAATCACAATGAATCTTGTTACGAAGAGTTGAGACCTTTCGTAGTCATTTCGGCTTAGCGCTGCATTCTGAAAATTACAAGTGGAAAATAGAAGAAAAAAATTATTCTCGATAAACTGTGTTCCAGAATTGTTGTTTCATTAATGAAATTCTTTTAAATAATATTTTTCACGGAACAATAATTTAGTAATGCAGTTTATGAAATTTTTTTTTTCAATTTTTACTTCCCGCATTTTTCGAATTATACTGCTGTACCGAACTCACTGCGCAGTCTCATTCCGTTCATAACAAATGTCTGTATGGTTGATCTTCTTAGGCTTGCAGTTTAATCTCTTCAATTATTTTCAAGTAGTCGGGTCAAAAGTGCTAAAAAAGTTATTTTTTCGCCATATCTTTTACAATTTTATCTACTGAGTGAACAAAACATTTCAATCATGAAGGCTTCATTATCTGTACATTGCATGTACACAGGCTTCTACACTGAAAACATACCTACCTAATTTTTGCCACTTTATATGAAAACAGAACGCGCAGCACGATGTACGCAAAGCGTACAAGCGACGAAGAACAGATAGCACTGTCTGCAGCAAAAAAACGCAGCTTTTTGTCATTTTTATAAATAATCAATAAATGAAGTATGCGGCTGGGGTTCCTCCAACAAGCGCTCCAGATACGAGCTTGTTCTCCTCTCGAGTCCGTAAAATTCATTCGACTTGGAAAAGCGAAATCATCTCACATAACAATTAGACGACATATATACGCCGTAAATGGATAGTAAAAACGGCGGACTTCTTAAATGTGCTCTGAATTTATTTCGATATGAACTCCGAACGTCCTCTGAAAGATATCGAATGCGTCGATTTCGGACCACTACTAGTTATCTCAAACATGTGAACTTAAGTAAATCTTATCGAGAACTCTTTATATACGTATTGCAACGTACAATAATATTTTGGATCAATATTGTATTAATATTCTCGATTAATATTGTATGGGACAATACGTATACAGAGAGTCCACAAAAAAACTTACTCAAGTTCAGATGTTTGAGAGTACTACTAGTGGTCCGAAATCGACGCATTCGATATCTTTCAGAGGACATTTTGCGTTCTATTTAGAAATGAATTCAAAGCACATCCAAGAAGTCTTCCATTTTTGTTGTCTTCCAATTGCTATGTGGGATAAACCTAAATGAGGATGCATTACAGCAAGCCTCTTCGAAATTATTGCATCCATGTGTCCGTATTCGGTCGCAATTTTTCGGAACCGGAATACCATTTTGCCATTATACCCGAACATGCGAAACAATTGTTGCTACTGAACAATGCAACGAGAAGCAACGGAATCCAAATACATCAGTTGATGCACATTTACGTGAATACCTCCCTCCCCGTTCATGCCGGGCTCAGTCGGTATCAATAACTGTAACCAACTTTTCTCCCGGGTTTTCGCGTGTACGGTCAAAAGAAAAGTCACATCGAAAGCGGATATCATCTCAGCTTTCGATGAGAATTTTCTCTTGATCGTCAATTCTAGAATTTATTACTGACCTCGGTAGTGCACATGCTCTTAAGAATGTTTGGGCAAAAATTGCGGACGGGCAACGGGATAGGGGCTCCACTGACCACGTTAGTCAGTGTGCGAGTGAGAAACGCAGACGGATAGGCAGAGATAGAGTCTTTTGTTTATTGAATTTATCTCAGAAAGAAAACCGTGCATCATCTTAAAATTTTGACACCATCTGACCGATACTATGCTCTTCGCTGTAGTAGATTTTTTATTCGAATCGAACAGAAATCCGCGGAGAAAATAGGTACGTTCTATCGTTAACGACCAATTTCCGAAAAACGTTTACACAGTACCTTATGTAGCGTTGTACACGCATTACTAAAAAAAACTACATGGTTAAAAAATAAACAAAATGCAAACGATTCAGTGCGTCTTTGTCTGCAAAGTAGCAAAGTCTTATAGCGATCGAACAGAAACGCATTTTGGCCCAAACATCCTTATGCAGACATTTTGAAACATCTTCCGAACTTCTCAAACTTTCATAGGCAGGAAAGGTTCACGTTCTTTGTGAGATCATACGTCAACAAGTTATCGAGTGCTATTTTTCAATAAACTGCTTAATTGATTAAAAATAATAATTTTTCTTGTAATAAATATATCTTTATGACAAAGGCGTTAAACCATCGTAAAAACTTGGGATACGATATGTTATACTCGAAACATATCGGCAATTAGAAATAAATCGCGTTGGGAGATCTCAATTACTAATATCATTTCCAATTATTTAAAATCGAATGAACTAATATTGTTATTAGCAATAGGTGCCGTTGCCGTATTGAAAAAAAAGATTTATAATAAACTCTTATTCATGGATAACGACAAGATAATGCGCTAAGTTTACCCTCACCTCCTACTTGTGTTAAAACAAATCGATGATCAGTTACGGGCAGATGCATCTAATGAGGAGCCTAGGTAGGGAATCTTATTCCGCACCAGGGTATATTTCAACAATTATTATATAATCTATTAAAAAACGATGTACTCTGTTCTTGACGAGTATGATCGAAAGAATAAAAAAACAGGAATTATATCCACATCGATGTTAAAAACGGCAATTTCGTTCTACAACAACACCAACGGAACATGAATGAGTTCCAGAATAAGGTATTCTCCTGCTTAGTGGTTTAACCCGCGAATAGCGTAAGATTTTTTCGATTCTTTCAATTCGTTCGGGCCCAACGACAGTGCAAGGCGCTCCGCTAGGCCACACGGGAAACCCATCAGCGCACGGTTACGCTGCATTTTGGCTTCGGCTCGGGTTAGCGGCTGCCATCTGCCGGGTCTGTTCGATAGCTCAAGGAATGAGAAATATGTTCCTAACGTTTCGTAAGGTCTCGCTATTTTGACCGTCCGACTTGCCGGTCTTTCGCTATTTTTATAGTTCGATTGTTCGGGCATTCGTTATTTTACCGTTCGCCTTTTTAGTCCTTCGCTTTAACAAATTCGAAATTTTAACCCTTCTTAATGTTCGCAATACTAAAATTTTAACACTCGAGTTGTAAGGTGTTCGAAAATTAGGCAATGCGATATATTAGGCTTTGACATATTGTTCGTTATTATATTTATTTTCGACAAAAATATATTTCTACTTCTATCTGTTCTATTTTTTTTTTATATTTCACAGTCGCTTGAAAGATTGCGCTTTCTACATATGAGTTTTCGTTAACTTCAAAATTCGAGATATTGGCCATTCAATATTTTGGTTGTTCAACATTTTTACCCCCACCCAAAATTATAATCGCCATCAAAATTATCAAAATCGAAATTTCAACTCAAATTATGGCCAAAATCGTAATTTTAATCCAAATTTTAATCAGAATCAGAATTATAATCGAAATCGAAATTTCAATCCAAACTATAATCAAAATCGAAATTTTGACTCGGATGAAAATCGAAATAATAATCAAATGTCGAACGATAGAGGCGCAATGTCTTATGCGCAGGCGGCCAATCAACCCTCTCAGTCAAATAATGCTAATGTGATTTGCTATTATTGTGGAATCAGGGGCCATGTAATTTATGAATGTCCCCAACGTTTACAAAATAATAACGGACGAGACACGATGCAGGGAAACGAGAGTGGCCAGCCGGTGAAGGGTGCGCCGGCAGAGGCCAAAGCGAGTTCGCACCCAATATATGCCATATGGTCGGTACCTCGCCAATAGACGAGCAATGCCGAATAATTGATGTATTTTTGGTTAGACCAGAAAAAGGTATTATCCCTCCTACCATTCAATTAAATAGTAATGACCTTCAAAACCCTGTTATAATGTTATTGGATACAGGTGCCGGTAAAAACGTGTTAAAAGAAAAATGTTTGAACGAAAATAATATCATATACAGAGATGAGATTTTGAGGCTTAGTGGAATAACAGACCAATTTGTTTATACATCAGGATACGTAATAATCGAAACTTTGGGACGAGAAGCAGTATACCATATTGTGGCTAATAATTTCCCTACAAAACAAGATGGAATTTTGTCAAATGATTATTTTCGCGAAAACTTGGTTAAAATAGATTACGAAAATAGTGTGCTTAAGGTTCGTGACAAAGAAATAGAATTTTTTACCCGAGAAAGTATGATTTTTCCTCCAAAAACTAAAAAGGTTTTTTATGTAAGGTTAAAGGATGATACAGTTCGTGAAGGATTTTTGCCCCCGATTGATTTAGGTGAGGGAATAATTGTGGAACAAGGTCTTGTACAGAATATCAATGGTAAATGCTTCATTAACATTATTAATAATCAGGATGAGCAAATTGAAATACTGATCCCTAGCATGAAATTGTCCAAAGATTGTGTCGAAACTGAGGAAGTAGCGGTGATAGAGAAAGGAATAATATCAAATGGGGAAATATATGTAATCACTGAAAATAAAGAGAATAAAATAGGTGTAGGTGAAGAAAATCCTGGAAGTGTCAAGAGTAATGTAAGGTTGGAAGATAAAAATGAGGAATTAAAACCGATAAAAAAATTTGAGGAAAACGAACAAGTTAACGAGTCGGGATGTGTAAAAATACCGTGCGAAGCGTTTCAAACAGCTGTGGAAAGAGTTAAGAAGGAAATGGAAAAAGGAAGAGATTTAAATCAAGAAAATTCGAGTTCAAACAAGGTAATGATAGAAAGTGAGGAATTAAGTCGGACAATTGTTGTAAAGGAGGAAATAAACAAAAAGCAAATTTCAGACAAAAACAAAGATAGCGAAAAATTAATGGAGATATCGAATGAGGAATTCAAACCAAGGGTAAGAGAAATTGACAATTTGAAAGAGAACAGGAAGCAACAAAGTGATTTTGATGAAAAGAAAGAAACAATAGAGAATATCCAAACATATGAGATTTGTGATCCCTTGATAGGAGTTCGATTTTACAAGATAGGGAAATGTTTATGTGTCAATGCTAAACTCCAAGATCAGACACGATTACCTAAAGTTTTAAAATTGTTGAGATTGACTGGATTGGATGAACAAGAAACAAATGCTGTACACGAAATTATTAAATATGGAATGGACCGATTCCACATACCTGGAGAAAGATTGGAAGCTACAAATGTAATAACACACCGAATACCAACTACCGACGATTTTCCGGTTAATTCTAAACAATATCGATTCCCTGAAGTTCATAAAGACGAGATTAAAAGAAAAATTGGAGAATTTCTTGAAGCCGGATATATTAGGCAATCGACATCTCCATATAATACACCTGTATGGGTGGTACCGAAGAAATTAGATTCACAGGGAAATAAAAAGTGGAGAGTAGTTTTGGACTTCAGACAGTTAAATGAGAAGACAATTGGGGATGCTTATCCTTTACCTAACATTGTAGATATATTGGATCAGTTGGGTGGAGCTCAATACTTTTCGGTTTTCGATTTAGCCTCGGGATTTTATCAGATAAAAATGCATCCAGATGATTGTCATAAAACTGCGTTTACAACTCCGTACGGACATTACGAATATGTTCGAATGCCAATGGGATTAAAGAACGCGCCTCCTACATTTCAACGAGCGATGGATATAGTTTTAATGGGTTTACAGGGTCAAGAATTGTTTGTTTACTTGGACGATATCGTGGTTTATGCGAAAACTTTGGAAGAACATAACGATAAATGCAAATGGTTATTAGATAGGCTAAGGGAAGCCAACATGACTTTACAACCGGATAAGTGTGAGTTTTTGAAAAAGGAAGTTGGATATTTGGGACATGTAATTAGTCGTGATGGCTTAAAACTTGATCCGAAGAAAATAGAAGCAGTCAGACATTTTCCAAAACCGACTAACGCAAAGAAAATTCGTCAATTTTTGGGATTAACGGGGTATTATCGTAGATTTATTGAAGGTTACGCTAAATTGGCAAAACCATTGACCAATCTTTTGAAAGATAATACACCCTTTGTGTGGAAAAATAGCCAAGAGGAAGCTTTTGAAGAACTTAAGGAGAAACTTTGTACCGAACCAGTTTTGATATTCCCAGATTTTTCAAAACCTTTTGTTGTAACAACCGACGCTTCGGGTTACGCGATCGGAGGAATTTTATCGCAAGGGCCTATAGGAAAAGATAGACCAATAGCCTATGCCTCACGTACACTCAACGATGCTGAAACAAAGTATGACACATACGAGAAGAAAGCTTTGGCAATTGTCTATAGCGTTTTGCATTTTAGACCATATTTATACGGGAAAAGGTTCACGTTGGTAACTGATCATAAACCTTTAGTATGGTTTAGAAGTTGCAAGGATGGAAACACACGTGTCCTCAGATGGAGATTGAAATTGGCAGAGTACGAATATGATGTGGTATATAAAACAGGAAAGACAAACGTAAATGCTGACGCTTTATCTCGGAATCCAGTTGCAAGTAAAGATAGTAAGGAGGAGGAGGAAATATTTATAACGAAGGTTGAAACTCGGACAGAATGGACGGATGACGAAATGTGGAGACTTTTGGAAGAGGATAGCAAAGAAAAAGATGGTGTCAGCGACGAAGAAATAAAGGAAGAAGAAGAGGATCCAGAGAAACTACGGAAAGAGAGTTTAAAAATGATTGAGTCAGAGGAAAATAATAAAATAGATTCGTCGTCAGAATTATCGGAAAGGGAAGTTCGGCATTTTCATTTCAACCATTCATCAGTCAATACCAATGCAGAAGAGGATTCAGTGGAGGAAGAAATACCAGTCGATAACGGAAAAAGAGAAAAGAAAATTGAACGTGGAGCAAAGCGGAAAGCACTCGAGAAAATCAAGGCCACTTTTCAAAAAGATAAACAGGAAAAAGGAAAAGTACAAGAAGTCAAGAAAGTACACAAGAAGAAAAAGGTGAAAAATAAAAGGAAAGTTCGACCAATACAAAGTACTACACAAGAAGATACTACGGAAGATGATGATCTCGAGGATGAACCCATAAAAAGGCCTTGTAAAAAGAAGAAAAATCGTAAGAAGATAAAGTCAGATGAGGAAGAAAATGTACAACCGAAAAGGAAACAAAAAAATATTCTAATTCAAAACTCAGAAGACGAGGAATCCTCTCAAGAGTCAGTTCGGAGTGACACTGACGAAACAGACAATGAAAATAAAAACGAAGACAAAGACGAAAACAGTGACAATAGCGAACAGTCTGAATTAGAACTTGAAAATTCCATATCGCGAAATGTTATTGCATCGAGAGAAATTTTCTTTACTCGTAAAGACTCACTTACTTATTTTTTAAATTTAAAAGGTGAACCATTTGATACAGGATCTCAAAAATTAGCTGACAGAAATGAATTGCCTTATTTTTCGAATCTTGCACTGGGAGTGGTTAGTGCAATAAAACGAGGGAACAGATATCATATAGCTTTGCCTGTAAGTGACGATTCTGGGGAAGGAGCTTCCTTAATATTAAACCACATAAAAGAGGCTATAAATAGTTTACGGAATTTCGCGGAACAAAAGAAAATACAAAGTGTTAGCATTTCTAAATCCGATGCTGTTGGAAACGTTCCGTGGGATGCGATTGCAAGTGAATTACGATTGGAATTTTCAAACAGTCCGGTAAAAATAATAGTGTGTCATGGAATTATTCGATATCCGAGTAAAGTAGAGCGGGAAGGAATAATACAAGAAATGCATGGATCAGCTGTAGGAGGACACAGAGGAGTAACGAAAACATTTAATAGAATTCGACATCGTTTTTATTGGGAAAGGATGAAAAATGATATTGAACGGTTCATACAGCAATGTTTGCCATGTCAGTTAAAAAAATGTATCAGAATAAAAACAAAACAACCTATGGTTATTACCGACACTCCAGGAATAGCTTTCGATAAAGTAGCTATGGATATAGTAGGGCCTTTGCCACGAACTAAACGAGGAAATGAATATATTCTTACAATACAGGATCAATTGACAAAATTTTGTCTGGCATTCCCGATTCCAAACGCCACATCGATTATGATTGCGGATACAATGGTAAAATATTACATTAGTATCTTCGGAGCACCTAGGAGTATATTAACCGATCAAGGACGAAATTTTCTTAGCAATCTAATTAAACGAGTCGCAAAAAGGTTTAAAATAAAAAGAATTCGTACTACTGCTTTTCATCCACAGTCAAATGGATCCTTAGAGCGATCACATCACGCACTAGGGGAATATTTGAAACAATACGTCGATAAAAAGTTCGAATGGGATGAATGGGTTGAATTGGCTATTTTTAACTACAATACTAGTGTCCATGAGGGCACCAAACACACACCGTATGAGCTCGTTTTCGGGAAATTAGCAAGAACACCATCGAGTGAGCCTTTACAAATGGAAGATAGATTGCCTACTTATGAGGATTACCTGGTGAAATTAGTGACGCAATTGCATGAAGTTCGAAAAATCGCGCGAGAAAATTTAATAAAGGCAAAAATAAAGTCTAAAAATCGGTACGATAAAAATCTTAATGTCAGACAATTTAAAGTGGGAGATTATGCGTTTTTGAAAAGCGGACCTAAACCAAAAAAATTAGAGAATCAACATTCTGGACCTTTTGAAATAATCGAAGTAAAGGGTAATCAGAATATAAAAATAAAAACTAATAAACAACCGATGATTGTTCACGCTAATCGTTTGAGATTATCTCATATCAAGCCTCAAAATAAAACCAAGTAAATAAATCAATAAATAATATAACATTTCCATTCAATATGCATTATTGAATTTTGGAAAATGTTGATCTACAAAAAAAAAATTAAATATACAATTACAGATAAAATGCAAGCAAGAAATGCATCCATAGCAGGAGAAAGGTTGAGATGGCAACGAGTGACGGGAATGGCAACAACATGGCCGAGAGAAAGGAATGTTAATTATCAGATAAGGGATGAGGTCAATTCAGAGCCTGCCAGAATGAATATTCCAGGAGAAAATTGTCCAACCATTAGTGGAGGAGAGGAAGTCCAGCCAAGAGGAACTGTAGGGGAAAACATACGGAGAATTTGCAATGAATTTGTAAGACGCACTCGAAAGAGTGAGTTGGATTGGAAAGCGACTGCGATTAGGTTGGGGAGAAATCAAATATTGGATATGCAAGAAGAGATAATAGGACATGAAAATATGATAAGCGAAGAAGATTTCTTTATACATTGGGGTAAAATCAGGGATGTAATGCGGGAATTTAATATTGATATAAGACGCGAAACAAATAAGGGACAGAACGAATACGGAGTGTGCTATGTTGTGGTGTATCTAGATATCGAACCATTTGTGTGTATTGAGGTAGGAAAGGAGGAAGAAGTAATCGATTTGAAAGGTCTAGGGAAGGTATTAATAAATATCCGAAGATATTTGACAAAGAAACTTCGCGAAACATTTGAAGAGTATAGACAGCAGGAATAAAGAAAGCTCGTAAATAAATCGATAATCACTTCATGAATAAAAACAATAGATAAAAAAAAAATATATGTATATATGTATATGTATACATATATATATATTCACAAGAGACAAAACATGTGAAATTTGAGGTTTCCGTTTACAGAAAATAAAAATGTCAAGACAGGAGAAAGCGACTGCTCGACTGGAGCGTATGTATGGCAAGGGAGCTATCTACGTTAATGTATGGGTTACCCGGAGCACATCGGAATATACGCACAAGGTTCAAGCTATATTGGGAAGATGGAAAGATGTAGGAGTCGGCAACAGCGAGGAGGAAGCTACCCAGGCTGCTGCTGAAGCTCTTATAGAGAGAATAAGTGATAGCATAATACCAGAGCTTAATGAAAAAGATGATCTTAAGAAAATAAACGAACAGTTGGTTAAACGGCTGAAGAAATTGCAGCTTGCGTTGAAAGAATTTGGAGTAGAGACGATAGACAGAATAGCAGACAAAATTCGCGATAATCAAGGAAAAATTAGTCCATTTGAGACTATCGAGCTAGTTGGAGAAACTGTTGAAATGCTTGCAAAATTCGGAATAACAGCAATAACGAAAATGCTTCAGAGGGAAAAGGAAGTGGGTGTGAGCATGACGATAGATTCCGAAAATGATATTGCTGTTACAGTGGTAGAGTTTGACGAAGACGAGAATGAAGCTCAGTTGGAAGCTTTGGTGCATGTTCTGTATATTGTAAGGGGACGGTTGTTTGTTCAAATGAGGGAAATAAAGCAGGCAGACGCGATCGTGAAAGAACATGAGGAGAGGGTAGCACAGAGAAAACAAAATTGGCAATGTCAACGAAAAAATAATCGTGATTAAAAAAAAAAAAAAAAAAAAAATATATGTATCTATTTTAGTTTGGGGTAAATATTTGCTTTGACAAATCATGGTTTATATATGCCATTTGGGGAAATAGAATGTAGAAATATGTTAATAAATAAATTTTTTTTGGGAAGTATGCACTTTATAAGATATTAATGCACTGTTTGGGGTAGAATTTATACGTATGAATAAGGATATAGTGAAAATAATCAAGTATACAGATATGTAATCACATAAATATTAAATAAGGATAATTAAGGTGGCACAAATAATCAAAATGTTCCAGTGCATCAAGAACACCTCATCTTTGTACAATATTATGGTTTGTTATAAATAAAATGGTCATTCATTTAAATAATATTGTTTTGTTTTGTTAAACAGATGTGTCGCAAGGAGTTGTCATTAGCGGTGATATGGGTATTTCTTCTACCCACACATTCCTCAGGGATGATCGGGTACGAGTGTGGGTCGCCATCTTCAAACATCACAACTTTGTCTCTTTTGGATGTGGACGAGTGTGATATTTCCTCATCATCATTGAACATTTCTTCAGTTCATATCCAGTTGGTTCAGATCAATGAATATGGAACTGTGCACGTTCATCAGTGCAAAATAGAAATAGATCGGGACGTTCGGAAATGTGGAATGTTTTCACATACAAGTGACGTTACTAATGGAAAGGCTTCATATATCTTCGAAGTTTCTCGAGACGCTTGTATGCAGATGCATGAGGTCGGATCTTTTCGAATGGGCAATATAATCGTTATGGGAATCGGTAGTAATCAGACTTTGAGTCATCCGATCACCTTGGCGGGACATTTGGAAGTAGACGGAAGTTGCAGAGGTTCTTCTTATTCGGATCCTTTTGGAAGTTGGAATGATGTGGTGGTTCTGTCCACAATAAAAATTACTTTGAGAGACTATTATACATCGGTTGCTTTGAAATCAAACAAAGTATATTTGAAGTCGGGAGTTAGGTGTGATTTGAATAAAGGACAATGTATGGACATGGAAGGAGGACATACGTTTTGGAATACAGTTCCAATGGAGAGATGTGGTGAAAATGAATATGGAATTCTTTACACTGGAATGGCAGAAAAGGTGGTTGATAGGGATGACGAGACAGTGTATACCGTAACTACTTCGGACATTATTTTTGCTCTAATTTCGCGTTCGTCTATTAATGTGTGTGGAGAGACTCTCATTCGAACGGAACATCCCAGATTGCTTATCTACGAGGTGAAGAATGGACGAATGTTTATGCCAAGGAAAAGGATCGATGAGGTTAATATGGACATATACGCATATGTTAATTCAAAATTCGTGTATGTTGAGAGACACGTTCAAACTCAAATTCGACAAGTTTATACTGATCTCTTAACGCAAAAGTGTGAATTGGAACGGGATATGTTGAAAAATCGTTTGGCTATAGCTACTCAAGCACCAGATGAGTTCGCTTATCATTTAATGAAGGGACCTGGATATATGGCAGTAGTTTCAGGGGAAGTAGTACATATCGTAAAATGTGTTCCAGTAGAGGTAAAAATTAGACATTTAGAAGAATGTTATACGCATCTACCGGTAATTAGAGGAAATGATAGTTATTTCTTGGCTCCGAGAACGCATATATTAATGGAAAGAGGGTTGCAAATTACATGCAATCGAATGGTTCCGCCAATGTATTTTATCGACGAAGAATGGTATGGGATGATGCCTGGACCAATGCTGTCCATGCAAAATGCCTGGAGGAAAATGTGGGATAATTTGATTGCTTTTGGCCATATCAGTGCCGGACTTATTGGAATAATTATGGTAATCCGAGCTATAAAATTAATAATTGATACTATTATACACGGATATGCTTTGCATACAGTTTATGGATGGTCATTGTTTTTAATAGGGGCCGTTTGGGACTCAGTAACAGGATTATTATTACATTTGAAAAGTAGATCAAAATCCTCTGTAGGAAAATTAAAGGATACAGATGTAGAATTGGGGCAAGTAGAAATACCGGGACATGAAGAATCAGAGGAAGAGGGAGAAGTAGAAGAGACATACGAACGTGTAAATGAAAGAAGAAATGATAGAGCAGTTCAGACAGTTAGAGCAACAGTAAATTAGGTATATAAATATGAAAAAAAAAAAAAAGATTTTTAATGAAAAGATACCCGTGTATAAATACGGGATTGATATTATCTACTTAAGGGAATAAGGAATTATATTATCGGCAGTATGAGGGGTAATGAGAGCGCGAAATTATCGACAAGGCGAGAAGGTAAAGAGAGAGAGAGAGAGAAAAGGAAAAGAGAGAGACAGAGTGAGCTAAGGAATGGGCCTCAGCGAAGCGATAAGGATATCGATCGATTGCTGTCTGGGCCGGAGTCATTCCATGAGGAATGCATTGTAGGAGTACTTAATGAAATAAAATAAAAATAGTGGCTTCAACCACTGTTACTTAAAACTAAGATTTTGAAATAAATGGGGGAGCAAAGGGGAGACCGAAAAGTCAGGAAAGGAAAAAGAATTAAAAAAAAAAAGAATATTCGGTGATTAATTAAGATTTTATATTATATTCATATACAAAAAAAAAGATTACTATATAATTTATTTATTTAAATAATAAAAAAAGAGAAGAGAGTTCGCCGAGCAGGAGGAAGGCTCGGTCCGCTGCAGGGTGAGGTTTGTTGATCCGAGCAGAAGAGGGAGGGCCTGGCAATGGGCAACGACAATCCTCCAGGATCTCCCAACAATCATCGCAATTCTCCACCATGTGCCAGCCCATGATGGACCCCTGTATTTGGAACAGGGGATGATTAGATGGGACTGCCACATTGGGGTCCCAAATGATGGCGAGCGTCGGGAAGGGCTCTTTTCCGGAGCGGCGAGCGTTAAAGATTTCCCGAGCTTCACGGATCCTTTGGACACCCATTGTTTTCCTAGAATGATAGAAATAGGAATAAATAGGTAAATAGGAAATAGAAATAGAAAATAGGTAGTAATGAAGAAAAGTAAAAGGTACTTACAGTGGAGAATTGGTGAATATTTCGAGAGCGACGACGTGTGAACTCTGAGTGAGTTGTCTGAAGAGTGAATTAATTTTGCGTACCTGTCACTGAGGGTTGCTGGTAGAACGTTCGTTATCGCAGGGTTCAAATGACAGACCGAACACAGTGAAATATGTGTCTCAAATATAAACCATACACTTAAGCAATTATTGATCGTCGAACGAGTATTTAGGTAGTTATTATTTGCTGGAGAAATTTTAATGTTATAAAATTTTATATCATAAGATTATTAATAGGAATAGAATAGGAAAATCAGGATAGCGAATTCACCCAAAATTTAATTTTGAGCACTGTCTCTACCGAGACCGAGTGTTGTTCTTCGAAGCAACTCTCGTTTTGGGGGGGAGGTGTTACGTCCTGTGAATTTTTAGTCAAATTAACTGACGCAACCGGTCAAAAATCGATAAATATACGATAATAAAATAATACATTTACAAAGGATTTACAGACAATTTTCGAGTCAAATCATAGTAACAAGTAACTATTGAAAGGTGATTTTGCACGATAAATAATTAACAGTAGCGCATTTAAATCGCCAGATGACTATATATAGTGATCGGCAAAAGAACAATCAGATGGGTAAAATACTAAAACAATGAAGCTACTGGACCCGCTAGCGAGGGTCATCGACAGCGAGAATACCTCGGGTCTATACCCATTGTCTTAATTAAAGCGCAAAAGTAATACGAATCTTTCCCACATGCGGCGGCGGCATAAAAGAGACGACACCTTATCGCTCTAACACGCGGAGCGAGGCGATGCACGTACGCACACAGCGGTGCAGCCAAAGAATCGGTGCAACTGTCTCGAAGGGACTGATTGGGAAATTTACCGTCGGCGCTAATGAGTGCAGCACCTCTCAGAGGATAATTATTCAAACCAAGTTGAAAACAAATAATAATTAATTATTAATAGTAGGCTCATTTGAGTCGAATATTTATGGAAAAAGACCAGTAAACAAATAATCAAATATTAGTGCAATAGAGTCAAGCTTGATAATTTGTTTGGGTCAATTCGTCTGTATAAATTATTATAAACAAATTATAAAATGTTATCATAATGGGGGAAAACAATTTATAAATTAAAGGTTATGGTTTGTTATAGTTTAAGCGAAGTAAGATAATTATCTTTTAAAAATCCGGAATATTTAAACAAATTTTATTTAACTAAAAAAATAACTTAGGATAGAAACATCATAGAAATTTCGTTCAAATTTCTATATTCTTCTAATTTAAAATGAAAATTAAGAGTGTAAATTGTTAAATCAGGAAATTATTGTAAAAGTTGAATATTGTAAAATTATTAAAATAAGCAATGTAAGATGTCAAGACCGATCGATAATGACCGAGGAAGGGGACCAGCCGATCAGCCGGTAGCTTACTGGACATCAGCGGTTTCGATGGGGAGCTTGGTGGCACGGGTGCCCCCCGATCGAGACGATAAAAGAAGCTCTTCAAGGGCGGAACATCATTCTCTTCCCGGAAGTTCTAACTGTCAAGAAGTTATTACTCTTGAACCATTTTGAAAGACTTACTTTTCCGAACAACTGTCAATCATTTTAATTCTTGAAATATACGATTAAAAATTGGATATTAACTTTCAATCACCGATAAATTAATAACTTGAACATTTATACCAACAATTGAAACAATTCGGAGTAATTACTTATCATCATCTTCATCGTTGATACTGGGAATCCATTCCAACGTTTACTTCTGAAATATCGAAGGAAGGATGGAAGGAAGAGGAATTCCGAATCCAACTTTCGATAACTCCAACTGACCCAAATTTAAATTGAACTATCGTAAGTCATCAGAATATTGCATCTTCATTAATTTTGTTTTAATTTCATCCTTCTCTGACGAATGTTTAATTTTGTTTGTTACCTTCACATAACTGAGTATTTTAAATAATTCGGGGTATTTAATATTCAATCCGTGATTTGGATAACTTAATGAGAGATAGATTAAACTAAGGAGCTTCATCGATTTATTTCTTCAAGGACGTCTGTCCAGTGTGTTAGAGCATCGAACCCACCAGTCCGCGATAACGCTAGCCTTGGCTCACTGTCGGCCATCGCGGCGGACCACGCGTCATCGGGAATTTTGTTTCACGGCCTTGGTACGGTATGCGAGGACCACGCGGAGCGTCATATCAGTTCGACGTAGTAAACAACGTAGTACGAGCCGAGTAGAATTAAATACCGAGCCATAGTAAACACCGTATGATTTCTTTCGACCTATATTCTTTCGGCATGCATTCTCAGCCCATCCCTCTATAAATTTCCGAAAGGTTAGATTCAAAAGGGCACTGTTCTGATAAAGCGTCACATGCGATAAACGCGTAATAGGGAGAGAGACCTCCTTTACCGTAGATGCAGGAAAATGCTGATCAGGACGTAACACGTATTTGCATAAAATGAATTGTTTTTGATCTCATAATACGAGCTGGAACGCCTACAGCGAGCGCAAAACTCAAATGTTCGAAATCGCTATGAAGCGACTTTGCATTGGTTTGGGCCGCGTTTGGCTGCTCGAATCGCATGAATCTTGCGTATTTGCATCAAATAAACGGTTTTTGATTCCATAATACGAGCCGGAACGCCTACAGCGAGCACAAAACTCAAATGTTCGATTTCGCTATAAAGCGAATTTGCATTCGTTTGAGGCGGGTTTGGCTGCTCGAAACGCATGAATCTTTCGTATTTGCATAATATAAAGGGTTTTTGATTTCATAACACGACCTGGAACGCCTATAGCGACCGCAAAGTTTAAATGTTCGATTTCGCTATAAAGCGATTTTTCATTCGTTTAAGGCTCGTTTGACTGCTCGAAACGCATGATTCTCACGTATTTGCATAAAATAAATTGTTTTTTATCTTATCATACGAGCTGGAACGCCTACAGCGAGAGCAAAACTCAAATGTTCGAATTCGCTATAAAGCGACTTTGCATTGGTTTGGGCCGCGTTTGGCTGCTCGAAACGCATGAATCTTGCGTATTTGCATAAAATAAACGGTTTTTGATTCCATAATACGAGCAGGAACGCCTACAGCGAGCGCAAAACTCAAATGTTCAATTTCGATATAAAGCGACTTTGCATTCGTTTGGGGCGCGTTTGACCGCTCGAAACGCATGAATCTTGCGTATTTGCATAAAATGAACGGTTTTTGATTCCATAATATGAGCTGGAACGCCGACAGTGAGCGCAAAATTAAAATGTACAATTTCGATATAAAGCGACTTTGCATTCGTTTGGGGCTCGTTTGGCTGCTCGAAGCGCATGAACCTTGCGTATTTGCATAAAATGAATTGTTTTTGATTTCATAACACGACCTGGAACGCCTACAGCGAGCGCAAAGTTTAAATGTTCGATTTCGCTATAAAGCGATTTTTCATTCGTCTAAAGCTCGTTTGACTGCTCGAAACGCATGATTCTCGCGAATTTGCATAAAATGAATTTTTTTTTATCTCATAATACGAGCTGCCTACAGCGAGCGCAGAACTCAAATGTTCGATTTCGCTATAAAGCGACTTTGCATTCGTTTGGGGCTCGTTTGGCTGCTCGAAACACATGAACTTTGCGTATTTGCATAAAATAAACGGTGTTTGTTTCCATAACACGAGCCGGACCGCCTACAGCGAGCGCAAAACTCAAATATTAGATTTCGCTATACAGCGAATTTGCATTCGTTTTGGGCGCGATTGGCGGCTCAAAACGCATGATCCTTGCATATTTGCATAAAATGAAGTGTTTTTGATCTTATAATACGAGCTGGAACGCCTACAGCGAGCACAAAACTCAAATGTTCGATTTCGCTATGAAGCGACTTTGCATTCATTTGGGGCTCGTTTGGCTGCTCAAAACGCATGAATCTCGCGTATTTGCATAAAATGAACGGTTTTTGATATTATAATACGAGCTGCAACGCCTACAGCGAGAGCAAAACTCAAATGTTCTAATTCGCTATAAAGCGACTTTGCATTAGTTTGGGACGCGTTTGGCTTCTCGAAACGCATGAATCTTGCGTATTTGCATAAAATGAACGGTTTTTGATTCCATAATACGAGCCGGAACGCGTACAGCGAGCGCAAAACTCAAATGTTCGAATTTGCTATGAAGCAACTTTGCATTGGTTTGGGCCGCGTTTGGCTGCTCAAAACGCATGAATCTTGCGTATTTGCATAAAATGAACGGTTTTTGATTCCATAATACGAGCCGGAACGCCTACAGCGAGCACAAAACTCAAATGATCGCTTTCGGTATAAAGCAATTTTGCATTCGTTTGGGGCTCGTTTGGCTGCTCGAAACGCATGAATCTTGTGTATTTGCATAAAATAAAGTGTTTTTGATCTCATAATACGAGCTGGAACGCCTACAGTGAGCGCAAAACTCAAATATTTGATTTCGCTATAAAGCGACTTTGCACTCGTTTGGGGTGCGTTCGGCTGCTCAAAACGCATGAATATTGCGTATTTGCATAAAATAAAGTGTTTTTGATCTCATAATACGAGCTGGAACGCCTACAGCGAGCGCAAAAATCAAATGTTCGATATCGCTATAAAGCGACTTTGCACTCGTTTGGGGCTCGTTTGGCTGCTCGAAACGCATGAATCTTGTGTATTTGCATAAGATGAACGGTTTTTGATTCCATAATACGAGCCGGAACGCCTACAGCGAGCACAAAACTCAAATGTTTGATTTCGCTATAGAGCGACTTTGCACTCGTTTGGGGTGCGTTCGGCTGCTCAAAACGCATGAATATTGCGTATTTGCATAAAATAAAGTGTTTTTGATCTCATAATACGAGCTGGAACGCCTACAGCGAGCGCAAAAATCAAATGTTCGATATCGCTATAAAGCGACTTTGCATTCGTTTGGGGCTCGGTTGGCTGCTCGAAACACATGATCCTTGCGTATTTGCATAAAATGAATTGTTTTTTATCTCATAATACGAGCTGGAACGCCTACAGCGAGAGCAAAACTCAAATGTTCGAATTCGCTTTAAAGCGACTTTGCATTAGTTTGGGCCGCGTTTGGCTGCTCGAAACGCATGAATCTTGCGTATTTGCATAAAATGAACGGTTTTTGATTCCATAATATGAGCTGGAACGCCTACAGTGAGCGCAAAACTCAAATGTACAATTTCGATATAAAGCGACTTTGCATTCGTTTAGGCCGCGTTTGGCTGCTCGAAACGCATGAATATTGCGTAATTGCATAAAATAAAGTGTTTTTGATCTTATAATACGAGCTGGAACGCCTACAGCGAGCGCAAAAATCAAATGTTCGATATCGCTATAAAGCGACTTTGCATTCGTTTGGGGCTCGGTTGGCTGCTCGAAACACATGAACCTTGCGTATTTGCATAAAATGAATTGTTTTTTTATCTCATATAATACGAGCTGGAACGCCTACAGCGAGAGCAAAACTCAAATGTTCGAATTCGCTTTAAAGCGACTTTGCATTGGTTTGGGCCGCGTTTGGCTGCTCGAAACGCATGAATCTTGCGTATTTGCATAAAATGACCGGTTTTTGATTCCATAATATGAGCTGGAACGCCTACAGCGAGCGCAAACTCAAATGTTCGATTTCGCTGTAAACCGTCTTTGCATTCGTTTAGGGCTCGTTTGGCTGCTCGAAACGCATGAACCTTGCGTATTTGCATAAAATGAATTGTTTTTTTATCTCATAATAAGAGCTGGAACGCCTACAGCGAGCGCAAACTCAAATGTTCGATTTCGCTGTAAACCGTCTTTGCATTCGTTTGGGGCTCGTTTGGCTGCTCGAAATGCATGAACCTTGCGTATTTGCATAAAATGAATTGTTTTTGATCTCATAATACGAGCTAGAACGCCTACAGCGAGCACAAAACTCAAATGATCGATTTCGGTATAAAGCAATTTTGCATTCGTTTGGGGCTCGTTTGGCTGCTCGAAACGCATGAATCTTGTGTATTTCCATAAAATAAAGTGTTTTTGATCTCATAATACGAGCTGGAACGCCTACAGCGAGCGCAAAACTCAAATGTTCGATTTCGCTATAAAGCGAATTTGTATTCGTTTGAGGCGGGTTTGGGTGCTCGAAACGCATGAATCTTTCGTATTTGCATAATATAAAGGGTTTTTGATTTCATAACACGACCTGGAACGCCTACAGCGACCGCAAACCACACATGTTCTATGTCGCTATAAAGTGACTTTGCATTCGTTTGGGGCAGATATGGCTGCTCGAAACGCATGATTCTTGCGTATTTGCATAAAATGAAGTGTTTTTGATGATATAATAAGAGCTGGAACGCCCACAGCGAGCGGAAAACTCAAATGTTCGAATTCGCTATAAAGCGACTTTGCATTGGTTTGGGCCGCGTTTGGCTGCTCGAATCGCATGTATCTTGCGTATTTGCATCAAATAAACGGTTTTTGATTCCATAATACGAGCCGGAACGCCTACAGCGAGCACAAAACTCAAATGTTCAAATTCGCTATAAAGCGACTTTGCATTGGTTTGGGCCGCGTTTGGCTGCTCGAAACGCAACGAATCTTGCGTATTTGCATAAAATAAGGGGTTTTTGATTTCATAACACGACCTGGAACGCCTACAGCGAGCGCAAAGTTTAAATGTTCGATTTCGCTATAAAGCGAATTTGCATTCGTTTGAGGCGGGTTTGGCTGCTCGAAACGCATAAATCTTTCGTTTTTGCATAGTATAAAGGGTTTTTGATTTCATAACACGACCTGGAACGCCTACAGCGAGCGCAAAGTTTAAATGTTCGATTTCGCTATAAAGCGATTTTTTATTCGTTTAAGGCTCGTTTGACTGCTCGAAACGCATGATTCTCGCGTATTTGCATAAAATGAATTGTTTTTTATCTCTTCATACGAGCTGGAACGCCTACAGCGAGCGCAGAACTCAAATGTTCGAATTCGCTATAAAGCGACTTCGCATTCGTTTGGGGCTCGTTTGGCTGCTCAAAACGCATGAATCTTTCGTATTTGCATAAAATGAAAGGTGTTTGTTTCCATAACACGAGCCGGACCGCCTACAGCGAGCGCAAAACTCAAATATTAGATTTCGCTATACAGCGACTTTGCATTCGTTTTGGGCGCGATTGGCGGCTCAAAACGCATGATCCTTGCATATTGGCATAAAATGAAGTGTTTTTGATCTTATAATACGAGCTGGAATACCTACAGCGAGCACAAAACTCAAATGTTCGATTTCGCTATGAAGCGACTTTGCATTCATTTGGGGCTCGTTTGGCTGCTCAAAACGCATGAATCTTGCGTATTTGCATAAAATGAACGGTTTTTGATATTATAATACGAGCTGCAACGCCTACAGCGAGAGCAAAACTCAAATTTTCGAATTCGCTATAAAGCGACTTTGCATTAGTTTGGGACGCGTTTGGCTTCTCGAAACGCATGAATCTTGCGTATTTGCATAAAATGAACGGTTTTTGATTCCATAATACGAGCCGGAACGCGTACAGCGAGCGCAAAACTCAAATGTTCGAATTTGCTATGAAGCAACTTTGCATTGGTTTGGGCCGCGTTTGGCTGCTCGAAACGCATGAATCTTGCGTATTTGCATAAAATGAACGGTTTTTGATTCCATAATACGAGCCGGAACGCCGACAGCGAGCACAAAATTCAAATGATCGCTTTCGGTATAAAGCAATTTTGCATTCGTTTGGGGCTCGTTTGGCTGCTCGAAACGCATGAATCTTGTGTATTTGCATAAAATAAAGTGTTTTTGATCTCATAATACGAGCTGGAACGCCTACAGCGAGCGCAAAACTCAAATGTTTGATTTCGCTATAGAGCGACTTTGCACTCGTTTGGGGTGCGTTCGGCTGCTCAAAACGCATGAATATTGCGTATTTGCATAAAATAAAGTGTTTTTGATCTCATAATACGAGCTGGAACGCCTACAGCGAGCGCAAAACTCAAATGTTTGATTTCGCTATAGAGCGACTTTGCACTCGTTTGGGGTGCGTTCGGCTGCTCAAAACGCATGAATCTTGCGTATTTGCATAAAATGAACGGTTTTTGATTCCATAATACGAGCCGGAACGCCTACAGCGAGCACAAAACTCAAATGATCGCTTTCGGTATAAAGCAATTTTGCATTCGTTTGGGGCTCGTTTGGCTGCTCGAAAGGCATGAATATTGCGTATTTGCATAAAATAAAGTGTTTTTGATCGCATAATACGAGCTGGAACGCCTACAGCGAGCGCAAAAATCAAATGTTCGATATCGCTATAAAGCGACTTTGCATTCGTTTGGGGCTCGGTTGGCTGCTCGAAACACATGAACCTTGCGTATTTGCATAAAATGAATTGTTTTTTTATCTCATAATACGAGCTGGAACGCCTACAGCGAGAGCAAAACTCAAATGTTCGAATTCGCTTTAAAGCGACTTTGCATTGGTTTGGGCCGCGTTTGGCTGCTCGAAACGCATGAATCTTGCGTATTTGCATAAAATGAACGGTTTTTGATTCCATAATATGAGCTGGAACGCCTACAGTGAGCGCAATACTCAAATGTACAATTTCGATATAAAGCGACTTTGCATTCGTTTAGGGCTCGTTTGGCTGCTCGAAACGCATGAACCCTGCGTATTTGCATAAAATGAATTGTTTTTTTATCTCATAATAAGAGCTGGAACGCCTACAGCGAGCGCAAACTCAAATGTTCGATTTCGCTGTAAACCGTCTTTGCATTCGTTTGAGGCTCGTTTGGCTGCTCGAAATGCATGAACCTTGCGTATTTGCATAAAATGAATTGTTTTTGATCTCATAATACGAGCTAGAACGCCTACAGCGAGCACAAAACTCAAATGATCGATTTCGGTATAAAGCAATTTTGCATTCGTTTGGGGCTCGTTTGGCTGCTCGAAGCGCATGAATCTTGTGTATTTCCATAAAATAAAGTGTTTTTGATCTCATAATACGAGCTGGAACGCCTACAGCGACCGCAAACCACACATGTTCTATGTCGCTATAAAGTGACTTTGCATTCGTTTGGGGCAGATATGGCTGCTCGAAACGCATGATTCTTGCGTATTTGCATAAAATAAAGTGTTTTTGATGATATAATAAGAGCTGGAACGCCCACAGCGAGCGGAAAACTCAAATGTTCGAATTCGCTGTAAAGCGACTTTGCATTGGTTTGGGCCGCGTTTGGCTGCTCGAATCGCATGAATCTTGCGTATTTGCATCCAATAAACGGTTTTTGATTCCATAATACGAGCCGGAACGCCTACAGCGAGCACAAAACTCAAATGTTCGATTTCGCTATAAAGCGAATTTGCATTCGTTTGAGGCGGGTTTGGCTGCTCGAAACGCATGAATCTTTCGTATTTGCATAATTTAAAGGGTTTTTGATTTCATAACACGACCTGGAACGCCTACAGCGAGCGCAAAGTTTAAATGTTCGATTTCGCTATAAAGCGATTTTTCATTCGTTTAAGGCTCGTTTGACTGCTCGAAACGCATGATTCTCGCGTATTTGCATAAAATGAATTGTTTTTTTATCTCATCATACGAGCTGGAACGCCTACAGCGAGAGCAAAACTCAAATGTTCGAATTCGCTATAAAGCGACTTTGCATTGGTTTGGGCCGCGTTTGGCTGCTCGAAACGCATGAATCTTGCGTATTTGCATAAAATGAACGGTTTTTGATTCCATAATACGAGCCGGAACGCCTATAGCGAGAGCAAAACTCAAATGTTCGAATTCGCTATAAAGCGACTTTGCATTGGTTTGGGCCGCGTTTGGCTGCTCGAAACGCATGAATCTTGCGTATTTGCATAAAATAAGGGGTTTTTGATTTCATAACACGACCTGGAACGCCTACAGCGAGCGCAAAGTTTAAATGTTCGATTTCGCTATAAAGCGAATTTGCATTCGTTTGAGGCGGGTTTGGCTGCTCGAAACGCAAAAAACTTTCGTTTTTGCATAGTATAAAGGGTTTTTGATTTCATAACACGACCTGGAACGCCTACAGCGAGCGCAAAGTTTAAATGTTCGATTTCGCTATAAAGCGATTTTTTATTCGTTTAAGGCTCGTTTGACTGCTCGAAACGCATGATTCTCGCGTATTTGCATAAAATGAATTGTTTTTTATCTCTTCATACGAGCTGGAACGCCTACAGCGAGCGCAGAACTCAAATGTTCGAATTCGCTATAAAGCGACTTTGCATTCGTTTGGGGCTCGTTTGGCTGCTCAAAACGCATGAATCTTTCGTATTTGCATAAAATGAAAGGTTTTTAATTTCATAATAGGAGCTGGAACGCCTACAGCCAGCCCAAAACTCACATGTTCTATTTCGCTATACAGCGACTTTGCATTCGTTTGGAGCTCGTTTGGCTGCTCGAAACGAATGAATCTTGCGTTTTTGCATATAATGAACGGTTTTTTATTTCATAATACGAGCTGGAACGTCTACAGCGAGAGCAAAACTCAAATGTTCGATTTCGCTATAAAGCGACTTTGCATTCGTTTGAGGCTCGTTTGGCTGCTCGAAAGGTATGAACCTTACGTATTTGCATAAAATGAATTGTTTTTGATCTCATAATACGAGCTAGAACGCCTACAGCGAGCACAAAACTTAAATGATCGATTTCGGTATAAAGCAATTTTGCATTCGATTGGGGCTCGTTTGGCTGCTCGAAACGCATGAATCTTGTGTATTTGCATAAAATAAAGTGTTTTTGACCTCATAATACAAGCTGGAACGCCTACAGCGAGCGAAAAACGCAAATGTTCGATTTCGCTATAAAGCGAATTTGCACTTGTTTGATGCGGGTTTGGCTGCTCAAAACGCATGAATCTTTCGTATTTGCATAATTGAAAGGGTTTTTGATTTCATAACACGACCTCGAACGCCTACAGCGAGCGCAAAGTTTAAATGTTCAATTTCGCTATAAAGCGATTTTTCATTCGTTTAAGAGCATGTGCAACACGCGAGCGGGCACATGAAAAGTTTCGAACAACTTTTCTCCGAGTATATTGAACGAAATTGAACGAAATTTTGGGAACAGACAGGAAAAATATGAATGTCAACCGGGTTTCCTTCACATTTCATGATTTCGAAAAAAAAAATTACAGATCTATTACCCGCAGATCTCTGTAATGAAAAAATCGAAATTGTGTCGTTGCTTGTAAAAAAATGAGAAAACAAAAGGAAACACGGTTTGGACGGCACAAAATTACACAATGTGGATCCGTTTCTACTCCGATTTGGAGTTAGGGTATGGGCAAAAAGTTGTTCCGAAGTAATTGTTGGTATGCACGAAGAAATTTCAGCTAACATGGCCATGACTCTCTTCAGGCCGGTCGCGCAACTGGCCCGCTAGAGGTCGCTAGTGGGTTGGGTCCTCCGAACAAGCGGACGAAATATTCCTCCGCGCGCATGAGATCCACTGCTATGCGAAGCAGTCAACACGATTGGCGCCAACGGTTCAAAACCCACTTGCTCACTTTTCTTTCTACGTTTTTTTCTTCGACTATGCAACTTGACTGAATATGTTTATTAGAGAAATTAATAGTTGCGTAGAGTGAGAATATTTTCTTAACAAATTATCGCTTCAAAGAAATCTATAAAATTTAATTAGTTATGTAATTATACACGTAAGTACGGGTAGTACAAAAAATCGTTCAATTATTTACCGACTTTACCAATATTTTTTTCAATTTTTTTCCTATTTGCGAATAGCTTGTCTGCAAGTGTTTATTTGAATAAATATTTATAGTCAAGCTGTTCGCAAATGAGGAAAACATTAATTCATTAAATAAAAAAATTAATTAATTAAATTAAATTAATTAAATTAAATTAAATTAAATCGAACCCAGGACAACTGCGTGGCAAGTCTGCGCTGTATTACCTACTCTGAGTTATAAAACATTGAGCCTGTTTACACGTGGCGAGTTTGCGATTTCAGTATACGCCCTAATTAATTATTATGATTACAATTTTTATTATGATGTTTATTGGTTTCCACAATAATGCTTAGATATTTGGAATTTTACTATTTTCCGGGAAAAGATCGCAAGGAACGTAGCCAGCTACATATGTAGCTGGCTTCGTCCAACAATGTATGTCGCCGGTCACGCGCGCTGATCACGTGCGAACGTGGAACAACAAAGTTATCTTTGTGTATCTGTTGCGGCTTGACGGCAACCTCTAGCGTCGAACAAACAGAATTGACAGTCGACTTTGCGGAATCGTACGTGTATCGTGTGAAGTCGCGTTGTCATTTTTTGTGGATAAAAGCGAAGTATGGTGCTCATAGTTTATACTGATAATTGTGCTGATAGATTTATATTCATATAGTGACGACGGTGTGTCAGTGTAGTGATAAGTGGAATGGGGTATCGCGATAAGAGACAACGGGCTAGCAAATCCCGGCGAAGAAAATGGATGCAAAGGTATGTAGCATAAAAATGTTGCTCATGAGGAAAGCTATACGGCTTAGTATATATCCCAGCAAGAAAAACGTGCCGTAACATTTGACACATCGCACCGTCAGAATATCGTCACGTGCGAACATACAAATCTGCATTGTGCCGGCACTGCGTAGGGGCGAGCGGGGCAAAACGGTACAGCGGCGTAAAACGGGATAATGAGACAAAACACAATTTTCCAATGACTTTTGGATGATGGCGATGGTGGTCCGTGTGGCAAAACGGGGTTGAAAATCCGGATGTATCGTTGGGACAAAATGGGGCATCCAAAAATTATCGGAAAATTGCGTTTTGCCCTCACTGTCCCGTCGTGCCCCACTGTCCCGTTGTGCCCCACTGTCCCGTTGTGCCCCACTGTCCCATTTTGCCTCGCTCTCCCCTACGTTCTCGTGCTAATACCGAGTAGATTCCGCGCCGTCAGTTTTCTGTCTGGGATAGAATATATCTATATAAACTGTATACTGCAGGATATACATATAGTATACTATATGTATATGCTATAGTATATATAGTAGTGCTAAGCGGGGCAAAATGGGGAATCGGGCAGACGTAATTTTCCAATAATTTTTGGACGACGGAATTTGCCTCATCGATATATCCGGATTTTCTACCCCGTTTTGCCCGACTGTCCGGTTTTGCCCCGGTGTCCCCCATACCGTATAGTATAACGGTAAAAATACCGTATTCATTTATACCGTATTACGACGTAATTTTTTTTTCTTAACATCTTGTTATAATACGGTCACGAATGTTTCTCGTAATTTACAGTAACAAGTTGTAAAAATATTCTATCTAGATTGGCAATTACCGGTCATAAATTATTTTTGATAAATTTACCGTCGTAACGTATAAAATCTTCGTAATAAATGTGACATTATCGGTTGAAAAATTTGAAATTTTAATTTCAATAGTTGTGAAACTACCAACAACAATTGTTTTTGTAAGATTACCGTAATGTTTTGAAAATTCACCACATATTGGTGATATTTCGAATCACTATGCGACCATATGATTTTATACTAATGTGGTCGTTTTCAAAGCGGACACGTACCGTATTTCTACCACTTTTTATGGTAAATTACGAGAAACATCCGTGACCGTATTTTCATAACACCAGATAGTATGAAAAAATTACGTCATAATCCGGTAAAAAGCGGGATTTTTACGGTAATTTTACGAAATATTAAAATATCGGTATTTCCATATCTCTAATCCGAACACTAATTGCGATCTGAACACAAGCTGACTGCGGAAATACATCACTCCCAGTTGAAAACTGAGATTTAAAAATCGGCGAAAAAAGAGATTTACAAACCGGAAGTGACGTATTTCCGGTATGACCGTCACTTCCGGCTCTGATGTTTTGTGACTGACTCTACTTTTTGATAAAATTTCGTTTTTTTGCTTCCTTATACAGGAAGTTTTTTGTTTTCGTAAAAAAATAAATCCGAGTTTTTAATGAAAACGTGTTCAGAATGTTCTAAAACATCAAAAATTACATTTCGGAAAAATGTCCAGATGTGAATGCGCGCGTGCGTGCATGTGTGTGAATCAGATGCGAAAAATTCAAACCGTTATAACTTCAGAGTGCCTCGACCGATCAATCTCAAATTCCCCAGAGAGTATGTACGGTTAACAGTCAATGTTTTTGTAACAAAAAACGTGCAGTCGTTTTTTTTGTACGCAATTTTTAATTTGTAAAAATTATCGGTTCGCGCGCTATCTCTCACAATTTTTTTAGCTATCTGGCTAAAAAAGCGTACATAGATGGAATATGATCATCTCAAATTTCGACAGAATCGATCGAGCCGTTTCAATTTTATGTAATTTTGAATTTTTTTAATTTCATGAAAAATTAATACTCTACTTTCGATGCAATTTTCCTCATTAAATATTCGTTTATGAATAAAATAAGCGTCAGATTCGTGATCAGCTTGAAAAAATACACGGAATACAGTTCCGGAGCGACGACTAACAAAAAAGTTAATTGACATTTTTATAACCAAAATATTTTAAATGATTGATTTTGCGTATTTTTAAACAGCGATTTACTTGCTATCGTGTTCTACAGCAAGGCATACACAAGACGATGAATATGCCTGGTTGAAAAAGCTAGATAAAGAGCTATCACTTAGAGTTCTCGAGTAAAAATCGAAAGTGCAAAAAAAAAAATCAGGAGCGTATAATTCCATGCATTTTTTCACGCCGAGCGCAAATTAGACAAAGTGAAGCGTGCTGATGGTGTATTTTTACGCTCTTTTTTTCATAGCTCTTCTTCATAAAAGTTGAATATTGAAATTTTCATAGCGCTTCCTCATTAAAATTGAAGATTGAAATTTTCAACTTTTATCAGAAAGCGATATGAAAATTTTTATTTTTAACTTTTATGAGGAATCGATAGTAAACCTTCAATTTTCAACTTTTACAAGGAAGCATTATGAAAATTTCAATTTCAGCTTCTTCTTTTAGCCGTAAGATGGAAAATATTTTCTAATGATAGTTTAAAAGCATATCTTTTCTTCTGCAGGCGCAATATAATACAACGGACAACAGCGGAAGTTATCGATGGAGGTGATGAGATTATTGATTCAGGTGATAAGCAAATAGTAGAAATAGTAGATATCATAGAGTTAAACGATAGTCGAACAGTCTTTGAGACTTCAGAAATCACTTTGAAGTCACCGATTCGAAATATCGGTGACCTCAGTGAAGATGAACCTACGACTGAATCATCCCTTCATGAAACGGGTCCAGAAACAGAGACACCCGTAGAAACTCAATCGATCTCTGATTCATTAGAGACGGATTTGAGCCGAGAAAATCGTTGTATCGGAGAAGATGATCTCGTTTCTCAAGAATCTATTCGTTCAGATTCATGTGAGGATGATTCTGGAGTCGAAAAGAATGTTCAAGAGGTCAAAATAAATGGTCGGCGTATAGTCGACGTGACCTTTATGTTAGACCAACTTCGTGAGCTGTGTGGCAACCATAACAGCTCTAACGAATGTTCATTCGCCTCTCTAAAATTGCGGAAGTACGTAGATCGCGGTTTGCGAACACAAATGTTTTTCGAGTGTGACAAATGTCATTACGTTAGCAGTGTTTGGACCGACCCCAATCATACTAGCGTAATGGGCATTAATGAAGGGGCCGTGTGTGGCACGATTAGCTCTGGTACTGGATTTCACACGTTGGAAGAATTACTTGCAACAATGGCAATTCCCTCTATGTCCCATGTTACGTACCGCAAGTATTGAAATAAACTTTATGATAAATTCGTTGCATGCTCCGAAGAAGAAATGCAGATGGCGGCGGCAGAAGAGCGCGAAATAGCTATAAGAAAGGGACATATTATTGATGGTATCCCATATATCGCTGTTGTAGCGGACGGCTATTGGCCTAAGCGATCTTATCACGGCGGAAAACACGATTCGCTGTCTGGTGACGCCTTAATTATTGGTTTTGCGACAAAAAAAGTCTTGCATGTTGGTGTACGCAACAAATATTGCGCCACATGCATGAAAGCTCAGCAGCTAGAGAAGGAACCTTCTGAGCATGAGTGCTTTAAAAACTGGGGCCGCGACCAGAGTTCGACTGCCATGGAAGCTGACATAATTGTCGAGGGCTTCAAACAGAGTGTTGACAATCGAGGTCTTATATATAAGACTCTGATTGCTGATGGTGATGCGAGTACGTATCAATCAATTCGGGACGCAAATCCGTACGCTGAGTACGCAGTAACGGTCGACAAAATCGAGTGCAACAATCACTTGTTCCGCAACTTCTGTAGAAAAGTTAGAGAAGCCGCCAAGTCAAAAATGATATGTCTTCCCGATAAAGATGTTATCGGCAAAGGAAAATTTCAAGCTTATGTAGATGTAGTGCTTTGCGGATGCGAACTCTTATCACAGAAGTACGTGATATTCACAAAAAAGAAGATATTCCGCAGTCTGAAAAAGCAATGAGACTGCAGAAGAATATTTTTACCATCTTTAATCACGTTTTTGGTGACCATTCTGGCTGTGCAACATTGCCAATCGAGTGTTTACCTAACGAAAAAGAAGTTAATCTCATACCGCAGCTTCATAGAACAGGAGCGTATAACTCGGTATTCGAAGCAGTCCGTTATTTAAGCTGTCACGCTGCTAGTTTGTTGGAAAATGTAACAAACAATGTTGCTGAATCGGCCAATTCTGTTGTAAATAAATTGAACTCTGGAAAGCGAATAAACCATTGCGCTAAGAATTCATTTCAAATGCGAGTTCACGGCGAAGCAATCCAACACAACACGCAAGAACTTATCTCACGGGTTCATCTATCCGCCGGAATGGAAGTACCTGTTTCAGTTTCGAAAATGGAAAAACGCCGGCAACTTCAAATTTCGAAGAACAGGCAGGCAGGTACAAGGTGTCCGCAAGCCTCAAATATGGCATGGTACGGACAAGGACTATGGCCCATCGGCCAAAAAACCAGACATGGCGGAGGATGCCTATGACGTTTGCGTTCAAATTCATTTCACTAAATTGAAAGAATGGCAAAACAATCGTCGTCAAATTGAGCGGGATACTGTGTCGCAGAGCAAATCCAATCTTTGGCATCAGATTCGCACTGAAGTAATAACAGCCTCCAAATTTGGATCGATATGTCGCATGCTGGAGTCTACTTCGTGTTCGAAAATGGTTACGAGTATTCGTTATCCGAAAGTTCTCGACACAGCAGCTATTCATTTCGGCTTCGATAATGAACAGCTTGCAATAAAAGATCTCGAAGTTAAACTTGATAAGCAGATCACCGCGTGTGGACTTTTCATCGATGCGGAAATTCCATACTTAGGAGCATCGCCGGATGGTCTCATCGATGATGATGGCATCGTCGAGATCAAATGTCCGCTTTCCGCCAAAGACCTCGCTCCGAAAATAGCTATACAGCAGATCCCGCATCTGAAGACAATCTTTGACAAAAAAAACGATGAACTCATGAATAAGAATCATGTGTATTATTATCAAGTACAGGGTCAACTGCATGTTACAGAACGAAAATATTGTATTTTTGCCCTTTGGACCACGGTAGACGTGAAATATGTCAAAGTTATAAAAGACGATGAGTTCTGGAGTTCCAAAATGGAACCCTTCCTTACTCGATTTTACCTGCATTGTTTGCTTCCGGAAATCGTGGATAGTCGGCGTAACAGAAGTATGCCGATAAGAGAGCCTGACTATATTGTGCGCGCTAAAGCTAATCTAACTCTAAAAAAAACGGAAAAAGGCAAGCGCGCACGCGAAGCTGGTCTAGATGAAACGGGCGGCAACTGTTGTAAGACCTCTAACCATCCGACGATTGAAATCGACCAAGGCTTTGCGGTTGGCAGAACAAAAAAAGCATGCCCCGATGCTGATTGGGTAACAATCGCTATGGACGAGGACCTTGAACCTTCCGAAGAGGATAGAGGCATGCTCGAGGTAGTACGACAAAATATTACTGTGCTAGAAGTTGTGGCGGATATATTACCGCCCACTAACTTATTGAATGACACAAGCATCGACTTGTTTCAAACAATCGTGCACGAAAATACGGATTTTCGTTTTCACCCCACGAGTTACTTTGCATATCATACGTTTGTCAAGCCATGTACGTCTAATAAAGATATGCACATAATTGGTGGCAATGTTAATAGGCATTGGTGTTGCGTCTATTATGATGGTTCCTCGGTCATGATTTATGACAGTTTGAACAGGTGCGATTACGTGCGGTTGCACGAGGAAGAAAAAAAGGTACCTTCATAGGCGTTATCCTAATGTTGAAAACAAGGATATCGTTCTACAGCCTGTTACCAAACAACCTGATCAGTATACTTGCGGAGTTTACGCCGCTGCTTTTGCTACCACTATAGCATTAGGAGGCGACCCCGTTAATGTAGTGTATTCGCGCGATGGTCAGAAAATGAGAGCGCATTTGGTGTCGATTATTGAAAATCGAAAATTGTCTTTGTTTCCAATGGCATAGTCGCATATGTGAATTGCAAGTGCCATTCCATTATGGAGCGCGCAATGAAAGTTAAGAAAACCATTTCACGTAAATGACAACCATTTGCACCTCTGAATCGGAACATCACAGAAATGTGCTCACACATACATAGTATGAATGAATAAGTGTCACGATGCGTTTTCTTGTCGCTTCTGAAAATACCGTAGATACTTGTGGCCATTTATAATTCCGCTGAAATTCCATCACTAATTAGAAATGATGCTGTAAAAATGAGCTCGTATTGCGGCTGTGAAATGTCTGAACGGCTGCGACTTCACGTTTTTTTATTCACATCTGATGTCTGGAATACTCGATTATACAGTTCACGGCTCAGATATCAATGAATAGTGGTGCAAAATCTTCATATTCTCAGATTGTTTTGGAAAACTTTCTGTATTGAGTGGCTTTTGTGAACGATCGAGGTTTCCTAATTGGCGATTTTCCTTTTTGATAAAGTAGTCTGATTAATTTAAATGTCTGGAAAACTTTATATCATGCTTTAAGACTAAAATATTAATGAATATTGACGACAAATTTCGAAGTCTGCAGATTTTTGCCTGTCTTTCTGTATTGTCTGCCTATTATAAGCGATCAAGGTTTTCTGATTGGTAATTTTCCTTCATGATTGAGTAGTCTGCTCAATACGAATGGAAGGTTTGTAAATTCGTTGCAGTAACGTTGGAAATAAGTTGACGTATATGACAGTCAGCTACTCCTCAGATCGGAACGTCACGGAAACTAGCTCATACATCAGTATGAGTGGGTAAGTGCAGATGGGTATTTCCTTGGAGTTTCTAAAAATGCCGTAGATACTTGTGGCCATTTATAAATCTGCTGAAATTGCATCATTAAGTGGAAAGGATGCCGAAAAAATGAGCTCGTATCAACTGCAGTAGGTGAAAGTCTAACCGGCTGAGACCAGATATCAATGAATATAAGTGCCAAATCTTGTTATTCCCACAGTGTTTGGACGTCTCTGTATTGGCTTTTGTGAACGATCGAGATTTACTGATTGGCAATTTTCCTTTCCGATAAAGTAGTCTGCTTAATTTAAATGATTGAAAACTTTATATCATGCTTTAAGACTAAAATATTAATGAATATTGACGACAAATCTCGAAGTCTGCAGATTTTTGCCCGTCTTTCTGTATTGTCTGGCTATTATGAACGATCATGATTTCCTGATTGGTAATTTTCCTTCATGATTAAGTAGTCCACTCAATTCGAATGGAAGGTTTTTAAATTCATTATAATACGTAACGTTGGAAATAAATCAACATAAATGACAGTCAGCTACATGTCAGATCGAAACGTCATGGAAACGAGCTCGTATACTATTATGAGTGGGTAAGTGCGGGCGGGCGTTTCCTTGGCGTTTCTAAAAAATGTCGTCAATACTTGTTCATTATGGCTATTTATAATTCTGCTGAAACCGCATCATTAAGTGCAAATAATGCCGAAAAATGAACTCGTACGTTCCTTCATCTTTATCAGTACGTTCTCCAGCTGATTCGTCGGGCTCCCCACAAGAACGTAAATAGATGCTTCCAAACTAATAACTTCCTTGTCGGCCAATTTGTAACTTCCAATTGGCCGACAAGGCCCTCGATACGATTCTTAGACGGTCGTCGATCGTCAACAAGGCAAGGGCTCGAAGAACGACGAAGATTCGAAGAAGGAAACTCACGAGAAGTCGCTGAATATATATGCTCTAGTGCGAGGGATGTTCAATTAACAATTTCAAGTTCTCGATAAAACGCGTGTTGATGAAAAACAAAGTCGCCGAGCATATATGATCCCGCTAATCCGACAGAACCGCTTCCGGTTTCAAAACCTCACTTTCAGAACGGAAGTGACATCTCACTAGAAAAACACCACTATCAGATTGAAAATCTCACTTTTATACCGGAAGTGGTATGACACCGGAAATACGTCACTTCCGGTTTAAAATCTCATTTCATATTCAATTTGCTCGAAGTCAAGCTTATCTAAAATGCAGAAAAATCCCACACAGCTTGGAATGTTTGCCGCACGATCGATCATGCACTGTTGGAATCAATTTGTGCAGCATCGATCGGTAAGGAAAAATAAAAATTGAAAATTAAACGCAATCGTTTAAATATATATATTATATATGTATTTTTCACATATTATTAGCGACGATATAAAATATTACAATGAAGGCGAATCCAATTTATCGTGTAAATTGTTAATTGTAACATTAATCGTATTAAAATAATAATAATAATCTATCCTATCGTTACGTGTAATTGCGTAGGATAAAAACTTGAATTGTCTTTTTTTTATCCTTCCTTCGTCTGCAGTACGAGGCGATATCCCCGTTGCCCGCGTCACGTAGATCTATTTGTTATATAAAGTATTCGTCCATAAATAACCTCGAAACTTAATGTTTCAGTTTCTTTGCAACTTAGAGATGACAAGCGAAGGAGAAAAAGATATGCCGGCAGAATAAAATAAAATAAAATAAAATAAAATAAAATAAAATAAAATAAAATAAAATAAAATAAAATAAAATAAAATAAAATAAAATAAAATAAAAAATTGCATATACGATTTTTTGGTTGCGTATTAACGTAAAACTAAGTTTGATGGCTTCAATATTTTCTGCTCTCGCCCGCAAGATTACAATTAGACGAACATAAAAAAAATGTCTTGAAGAGATTTGTCGTTAAAAAAAATCATAAATAAAAAACGCAATTACTGGCCTCGTAATATGTCTGTGTGTGTGATTATATATCGCGGCATTAAAAATATCCGCCCCTCCAATATTGTGAAGATGACATCGATGACATTGATGGCCCATATGCTGCCGGAGCCGTTGGTCCAATTGATGGACCATATGGCGCCGGAGCTATTGGTGTTATTGATGGACCATATGGCGCCGGAGCTATTGGTGCCATCGATGTCATCGGTGTCATCGGTGTCATCGGTGCGATTGGTGCCGGCGCCATTGTAGAGATGTGCTGACGTCTGGTTGCCGGTGTGGTAGATGCCGCAGTACTGGAGGTGGTGCTAGCCTGGCTTGAAAAGGCGGCCTTCACTGCCGTCTCGATTTTCTAAAACAGAAACAATGACATTATAAATAACAATAACATTTTTTTGTTAAATGAACTCATAAATAGTTGTTTATGTAGGTACTCACTTCATTCAAAGTCAGTTTTCGACGCTTTGACTCCGGCGGAACATTTTCTGGTCGCTGTTGCCGTTGTTGCTGCTGTTGCCACTGCTGCTGTTGTTGCCGTTGTTGCTGTGACTCGTTTTGCTGCTGCTGCTGTTGTTGCCGCTTACTTTTACGGCCGTGCCACCATGCTGGCCGCAATGGTGGTTCAGTCGGCGTTAGCAGCTCACCTGCCACCACCGGCAGATCCGTTCGCCATCTGAGCTGCTGCTCCAGCTCCTCGACCCGATTTTTATAATTGTTATTAATTACACCCAGTTGATACACCTGCGCATACAATTCCGCATTTCGCTGGTGTAGCCCCTGGATGTAATCAGTAATGACAAATTTATTGTTCGGTGGTAGTGGCGGGAGCGGCGGTGGTGGCGGAAGCTGGTGGTGCAGCAGCTGTAGTGGCAGCAGCGAAAACTGTTGCGGTTGTTGCTGCAGCTGTTGTGCTTCTTGCTGTGTCTGTTGCTGTACCTGTGATGCTTGTTGTTGTGCCTGCTGTGCCTGTTGCTCTGCCTGTTCTGCTTGTCGTGCTTGGTCAGCTTGTCGTGCTTGTTCTGCTTGTCGCGCTTGTTCAGCTTGTCGTGCTTGTTCTGCTTGTCGTGCCTGTTGTTCTGCCTGTTCTGCTTGTCATGCCTGTTCTGCTTGTCGTGCCTGTTCTGCTTGTCGTGCTTGTTCAGTTTGTCGTGCTTGTTCTGCTTGTCGCGCTTGTTCAGCTTGTCGTGCTTGTTCTGCTTGTCGTGCTTGTTCTGCTTGTCGTGCCTGTTGTTCTGCCTGTTGTCGTGCCTGTTCTGCTTGTCGCGCTTGTTCAGCTTATCGTGCTTGTTCTGCTTGTCGTGCTTGTTCTGCTTGTCGTGCCTGTTGTTCTGCCTGTTGTCGTGCCTGTTCTGCTTGTCGCGCTTGTTCAGCTTGTCGTGCTTGTTCTGCTTGTCGTGCTTGTTCTGCTTGTCGTGCCTGTTGCTCTGCCTGTTGTCGTGCCTGTTCTGCTTGTCGTGCCTGTTCTGCTTGTCGTGCCTGTTCTGCTTGTCGTGCCTGTTCTGCTTGTCGTGCCTGTTCTGCTTGTCGTGCTTGTTCTGCTTGTCGTGCCTGTTGCTCTGCCTGTTGTCGTGCTTGTTCTGCTTGTCGTGCCTGTTCTGCTTGTCGTGCCTGTTCTACTTGTCGTGCTTGTTCAGCTTGTCGTGCTTGTTCTGCTTGTCGCGCTTGTTCTGCTTGTCGTGCTTGTTCTGCTTGTCCTGACTGTTGTTCTGCCTGTTCTGCTTGTTGTGGATGTTTTGCTTGTTGCGTCTGTTCTACTTGGTGTCCCAGTTGCGCTTTTTGCTGCGGCCGCAGCGGCGGAAACTCAACAAGGCTGTTGATGAACGGCAGCGTCGACGGGAGGGGCGGCTGCGGATGTGTCTGTTGTTGTATTTGTTGTGCCTGTTGTATTTGTTGTGCCTGCTGTTGGTCTCGTCGCGGCGGCGGCTGTCGTCGCCTTCGTGCCTCCGACTGCCATTTCTGCAGCGGCGGTGGCGTAACATTACGTTTTGGATTACCTAGAAATCATAACATTATTGAGATCACGTAATTTGTATGCGAACAGAACAGCAAAAGGTAAGAATGCGAAGTAAAGGACCGAGAATGATAATTGGAATTTACGCGATTGACAGTACATTTACGGGAAAAAAATTGATCGGTATTATTACATGACAAAATTGTGAGAAAAGAAATTGCAGTAAAATACCGTAAAACGGAATCTTTGCGGTAATTTTACCCGGAAAATGGGAACAGAAAAACTTTTTCGCCTTATGAAATTAAAGGAAGAATCTCGTTTTTCAATGGTATTTTATCGTCATTTTTGTTTCACTTGATTGTGTGATATAACGAGTTTTACTTTTCACATAACCCAGATTACATCATAAAATGATGTGAAAAACATTGCGATACAATACCGTTAAATTTCTTTTTATTAAATTAAAACGCAGTCCGCTGTATAAAAAAAAATCGAAATAAGAAAGCGATTAAAATTATTAATGTATTTTAAAGTTAGAAATGAAATATTGCAAAAATGATCTTTTCACCATTAAAAAATGACGATAGTTTATCGAATCGTTAAAGTCGATTGAATATTCATCCGACAAAGTCCGTAAACGAATTTATTTTCGCTCTATGCGGAGATAATATTCTGTGCACAACAAATTCTGAAAGGAATCTTGGATAGAAACAGACAACTAACACAATAGACATGTGTTCCGCTTACCGGCGAGCGCGCTCTCGGTTCACTCGCGGTGATACACAAAAACAAAAAGGTCAAGCTCTATCTCTGTATACACTTTGCAGCTTCTGTTTACATTTCTATCGTGTTGCCGCTGGCTCGTTCGACCGAAACGCGACTATGCTAGCTACCTCGTAATCACGAGACTAAGTAAAATTTACATTTACACCGGCTACGTAGAACCAATTAACTAAAGTATATAAATCATCGATATTTCGGTAGGAACACTTTCAAGAGTATAATTGTTTTTTCTTCTTCTAAAGGTGGAAAACTTGCGCGATATATTGCGCGATAGCATTATCGTTCGGTATTGTTTACGAGACGCTGCTGCGTCTCTTAATACCGATCAATTTTTTTCATAAATGTACTGTCGATCGCGTAAAATCAAAATGTCATTCTCCTTTACCTCGAATTCTTACCTTTTACTTTGAAAAGGTTTGTACACCTCTCACACTAGTAGTTTCATCGTTATTACCGAAACAATGCAGCGCATTTCTTTTATAATTTTCGGGGCCTACACATATTTACACTATACACGAACAATGGCGACGCAGAACTAAACTGGATAGAGTTGTCTGTTTCTTTGTTAGTGTCGCCCGCCGTTGTTCTGCATCACCATTGTTTTTTTATAGCGCAATGAACACGTAGCCACCGACAATGAAAAAAGAAACACGTGGATTCTTTCGGTAATAACAATTAACCTATGCTGAAACGATGATAATTCGCGGTACATTTAGAAAACTCCGCCGAAATACGAAAGAAATGTACTTACGTGTGCGTTTGTCTTTCATAATTTCTTCTTTCACTTGTCGCTGTTTTCAATAGAAGCACGACACTCGGCGGATGGACACCTACTGATCACTTCGACCTGCAACTGATCGAGGCGTAGGGCTAGATCACGCGTATTGGTCGCCAGAGTCTGGTCACGTGAGTGTCGGTTCTCGCGGAGCCCGGCGAGAGAGCGCCAAAGTCGCTCGCGCGAATATTGCCGTTCACATGAGTATCTGGCGTGAAAATTGTTTACTTAGGGAAGTGTGAAATGTGTACTTTTTTGTTGACATTAGTCTCGAGCTGTTCTTATCTACGTTGTTCGCTGACTCGATCGTGTGTCGTTATTGTGTTTTCTGTAGATTTTCCGGCGTCACTTACAGCGGATAAATACACGTGCTTCACGGTTCGCCGTGTATAGCCGTGTATAGTCGGGAATGAGAAATCGCATCGGGATATGGCTATTATTTATATATATTGCGTCGTTGAAGTTCAAAGATGGACCATCGAGAGTCACTCAAAGTGACTCGTGTGACGAACGTGCTTTATTTAATAACCGGACAGCTTAAACAATAAGTCAACATTTTTTTGTTTGTTTTTATTGTTGTGCGAATAAATAAATATGATCAAGTTTTTCTTTTATCTCCACAGTCAATTATTATGTGCACTGCACAAAGGTTCATCCTGGCAAGCGGCTCGCAATGAAGCATGGGATTCGTGCTGGTAGTGCGATGAACCAGTCGCTAATTGGTAAAGAATCTTCAGTGTCAAATAGTCAACGGTACCCACAATGAACAACGAAGAGGATCAACAAAACTTCAGAATACAGGGCCAACTAGAATTGTTTTTATGAACTCGTTCTAGTCGTCTTTGGAGGCTAGGTACGAAGAGATCTTCCGATCCCTATTACATCACAAACGACCAGTAACAACCAGTGGAGAATGTTTCGCCTGTGGCCTCCATCACCTATAGCAACTAGGCCTGGATATTGAATGTCAATCTCCTCACGGAAATAATATCATGTCACATGGAATTCTTAAGCTTCGCACAGGTAAGTGCTTTAAAAAATTTTCTTCAGATTTTCCTGTCGCATTTATATCCTTCCGACAGATTGCATGCGAATGCAATCTGACGAAAGAATTTATTTTCTTTTGTCATTGTCTATCCTTTCGTGAGAAACATCAAAGCGATGGATAGTTCAACAACGACAACTGGAGTATGCGAGTCGTCCAGAATATAAGCCAACAGCCATGCAGCGAAGCAACCATCCTCTGATCCAAGCTGCTGCCTCATGAATATATATTGATGTTTATATATTTATATTTATATATTTATATATGACAGCCAGTGTTTAACGAGGCAGCAGCTTGGACTGAAGGATGATTGCTTCGCAGCATGGCTATTGGCTCACATTCTAAACAACTCGCACACTCCAGTCATCGCTGTCGAAATACGTATTGCCTTGATATTTCTCACGCCGGACCTAGACACCCACATGGAAATAAAGTATATCGAAAAATACATTTTTCGATGTATTAATAATATATGTCGAATATATTTGCGGTATATGTGCATGTATTTCCAATATATTCAAAGTGTACACTAGTTGTATCAGAAATATATTCAAAATGTATTCGCCATACGTACTTTTTGGAACAAAAAGTGTATTCGAAACATATATTCAATATATAATTTAGGTATATATATTGTATATTCTACGTTTATGTCAAATGCAGCTCCAGATGTATTCCGGACATAAGTTAGATACAAGTGTCATATATCCTAAGTATTTCCTACGTATTGAATCTCAGCTAAAAAATTTGAAAATTAAGTGATTTTCACGTTTAATTATATATATGAACTTAGTCTATCGACAGACACAAGAATATCCCGGAAAAACGCTGATAATTTTGTCACTCGCAGGGAATCGAACCGTCGACCCTGGGTCGTAACAGTACGACCGTTGTGCCTTAACCAACTCGGCTATCCAGATCTTGGAAAGTTTTAATTTTAATTTGAAACTTAAAGCGTCATAGGCATGTGATGGCCCTATGTTAGACGCATATACATTAATGTTAATTTAATTGTTAATGTTAATGTTAAAGGCTCGATGTCATTATTGTACCCCGGGTAATTCAATACCTCGATTAATTATATTGTATCGACAATGATTTTTTTCGATCCGAATAGCGATAATAATAAGGTTTATGAACGTATGCACAGGGCCCAAAGCGTTTTTTATATTCGTATACAGTGAGGCACATTTGTAAGTCTACTATGGTCCATAATTATTTTCTACTATGAGTAGACAGTCAATTAACTGTCCTTGATTAATTATACATATTGTCAGATTATGAATAAGTTAAAAGTTAAAAATCCGTTACCCCAAAGTATATGAAACATACATTTTAGGTATTCTCCAAAGTGTATCAAACATATATTCCAAGTATATATTGCACGTATACTCGGAATATATTCAGAAAAGTAAATAATATATATTTCATATATGTACCAGGTATACTTCGATTATATGAAACTCACATTTACAATATATGTGGAATATATTTCTCATATACTTTTAATGTATTTGGCATCATACATTCGAATATATTTATAGGTACATCGAAAAATGTATGGAATCTACATTCATTGTACAGTTTGAAAGTAATAATCATACATCTCGAATATATTTTGTTATATAATTGGTATATAATTGACGTACAATTCAAAATATATACGACATACGTAACTTTTGGAACAAAATATATTTTCTATATTTTAAATGTATTTTTCAATATACTCCAAATACACTTTTTTCCATGTGGGCAAGTCTACTCAGGCGCCACAGGTGCTAGAGGAGTGACACATCATTGCAGATATATTGCAGAAAGTATGGTCTCTACCTCCAGAACGGTGACTAAGTTTTGTTATTAAAAATAAACATGTAAAAAATTATTTCAATTTTTTTTCGTGCTCTAAATTAATCAAGGTATTTTTTTTCAGCGCCACGATTTGCCGGGCCATCAGAATATGTCAAGGCTCGTTCCGGTGAAGATGTCAAAGAAGGTGCTTCGGCAAGGAAAAATTCGTCCACACGAATTGGATCGGACGCGAACGACGGAACGATCCCGTGAATTCGACAGTCAACTGTCGAAGCGAGGATTTGTTTCAGCAAGACGTCGCTGAAAATAAGGACAGACGTTGCATCGAGCATTCATCGAGAATTTTGAATTCCCGAAATTCGAATTTTGAATTGAGTTTAAAAAACCGACGAGCTTATAACCTGATAGGCAGGCGCCACGAAACAGACGCAGTTGGCGCCATATTTGCGACATGCGTTGCACATATCGCAAGTGTTGCTCCATATACTGCGTCCGTTTTGTGACGCCTGCCTATCTGAAAATGTTCTTATGCGATAACGATCCCGCTAATTCGACAGTCACCTGTCGATGCGGAGATCTGTTTCAGCAAGACGTCGCTGGCCAAATCTCACGTGTTTTTTTTTCAGGATCAACAGGAGCCGCCATGGCATGCGTCAATATAGCAATAGCAGCAACACAGCAACCGGCGACACAGCAGCAGCAGCAGCAGCAGCAAAAACTGCAGTACCTGCCCATCACTGGACCCATCACTGGAGTAACATCAGCCGCCGTCGCAGCAACACCAGCAGCCGCTGCGACAACAACAGCAGCCGCCGCCACAGCAGCAACACCAACAGCTACCGCGACATCGATAGCAGCCACCGCTCGACCAACAACGCTTAGGGTTCAACAATAGCAACTAAGATAGACAAGCGCCATGAAAAAAGAGCAGTTGGCATAATAATTGCGACATGTGCTGCACATGTCGCCAATATTGCTATTTTTCAAGGCGCTTGTCTATCTGGAAGGATTCACTCGCATTTTCGAAATTAAGTTCACCGAAGACCCCCCCAGCCTGCTGTCCGATATAATTCATGTATTGGAAATTAACGGTGCGCTCCGAAGAGTTAGAGGCAACGAAAGTAGGATTAATATTCTGGCTGCAAAGTATATTCCATGCAAATAAAAAATGTGACTATTGTATCACAGCAATGCGCATGGATTATGCTTTGCGTCCCAAAAAGTAATCCTACTTTCGTTGCCTCTAAACTTTCAGAGCGCACAGTTAACTTCCAATAAATGAATGATATCGGACAGCTGGCTGGGGGGCCTTCGTTGAACTTCATTTCGAAAATGCAAGTAAAACCTGGCTGTCGTTGGACATATTCTTTTCTTGATATAAATTCAAATAAAATGAAAAATATATATATAAATATTTTTCATTCTTTTCTCTATTGCGTCAAGATTGGCATGTCGCTATGAAAATAGGAGAATAAGTAAAAAGAGGAAAATTATTTCATCCATTGCGAACAATGGATGAAATAATTTGTCTATTTTAACAGTGCAGCGCTAACCTTGACGCAAGGGAGAAAAGAATGAAAAATATTTATATATTTTTTTTTCATTTTATTTGAATTTATATCAAGAAAAGAATATGTCCAACGACAGCTAGGTTTTACTTGCATTTTCGAAATGAAGTTCAACGAAGGCCTCCCAGCCAGCTGTTCGATATCATTCATTTATTGGAAGTTAACTGTGCGCTCTGAAAGTTTAGAGGCAACGAAAGTAGGATTACTTTTTGGGACGCAAAGCATATTCCATGCGCATTGCTGTGATACAATATTCACATTTTTATTCACATGGAATATACTTTGCAGCCAGATTATCAATCCTACTTTCGATGCCTCTAACCCTTAGGAGCGCAGAGTCCACTTCCAATAAATTGTCGTATCGGACAGCTAGCTGGGGGTCTTCTTTGAGGTTAATAAAAAAAATGCAAATAAAACCTTGCTTATCGTTGAACATTTTTTTTAATTAACCTCAAAGAAGACCCCCAGCTAGCTGTCCGATACGACAATTTATTGGAAGTGGACTCTGCGCTCCGAAGAGTTAGAGGCAACGAAAGTAGGATTAATATTCTGGCTGCAAAGTATATTCCATGCAAATAAAAAATGTGACTATTGTATCACAGCAATGCGCATGGATTATGCTTTGCGTCCCAAAAAGTAATCCTACTTTCGTTGCCTCTAAACTTTCAGAGCGCACAGTTAACTTCCAATAAATGAATGATATCGGACAGCTGGCTGGGGGGCCTTCGTTGAACTTCATTTCGAAAATGCAAGTAAAACCTGGCTGTCGTTGGACATATTCTTTTCTTGATATAAATTCAAATAAAATGAAAAATATATATATAAATATTTTTCATTCTTTTCTCTATTGCGTCAAGATTGGCATGTCGCTATGAAAATAGGAGAATAAGTAAAAAGAGGAAAATTATTTCATCCATTGCGAACAATGGATGAAATAATTTGTCTATTTTAACAGTGCAGCGCTAACCTTGACGCAAGGGAGAAAAGAATGAAAAATATTTATATATTTTTTTTTCATTTTATTTGAATTTATATCAAGAAAAGAATATGTCCAACGACAGCTAGGTTTTACTTGCATTTTCGAAATGAAGTTCAACGAAGGCCTCCCAGCCAGCTGTTCGATATCATTCATTTATTGGAAGTTAACTGTGCGCTCTGAAAGTTTAGAGGCAACGAAAGTAGGATTACTTTTTGGGACGCAAAGCATAATCCATGCGCATTGCTGTGATACAATAGTCACATTTTTTATTCGCATGGAATATACTTTGCAGCCAGAATATTAATTCTACATTCGATGCCTCTAACCCTTGGGAGCGCAGAGTCCATTTCCAATAAATTGTCGTATCGGACAGCTAGCTGGGGGTCTTCCTTGAGGTTAATAAAAAAAAATGCAAATAAAACCTTGCTTATCGTTGAACATTTTTTTTAATTAACCTCAAAGAAGACCCCCAGCTAGCTGTCCGATACGACAATTTATTGGAAGTGGACTCTGCGCTCCTAAGGGTTAGAGGCATCGAAAGTAGGATTGATATTCTGGCGGCAAAGTATATTCCATGTGAATAAAAATGTGACTATTGTATCACAGCAATGCGCATGGAATATGCTTTGCGTCCCAAAAAGTAATCCTACTTTCGTTGCCTCTAAACTTTCAGAGCGCACAGTTAACTTCCAATAAATGAATGATATCGGACAGCTGGCTGGGGGGCCTTCGTTGAACTTCATTTCGAAAATGCAAGTAAAACCTGTCTGTCGTTGGACATATTCTTTTCTTGATATAAATTCAAATAAAATGAAAAATATATATATAAATATTTTTTATTCTTTTCTCTATTGCGTCAAGATTAGCGCTGCACTGTTAAAATAGACAAATTATTTCATCCATTGTTCGCAATGGATGAAATAATTTTCCTCTTTTCACTTATTCTCCTATTTTCATAGCGACATGCTAATCTTGACGCAATAGAGAAAACAATAAAAAATATTTATATATATATTTTTCATTTTAGTTGAATTTATATCGAGAAAATAATATGTCCAACGATAGCCAGGTTTTACTTGGATTTTCGAAATGAAGTTCAACGAAGGCCCAGCCAGCTGTCCGATATCATTCATTTATTGGAAGTTAACTGTGCGCTCTGAAAGTTTAGAGGCAACGAAAGTAGGATTACTTTTTGGGACGCAACGCATAATCCATGCGCATTGCTGTGATACAATAGTCACATTTTTTATTTGCATGGAATATACTTTGCAGCCAAAAGATTAATCCTACTTTCGTTACCTGTAAACATTTAAAGCGCACAGTTAACTACCAATAAATGAATTGTATCGGACTGCTAGCTGGGGGGTGTTTGTTGAACTTTTTTCCGGACATGCAAGTGAGAGTTTTCCGACAGTCGGGGATTCGTTAAAAAACAAACAAAAAATATCGCCGAGTATTTTTACTCTAGTGCGATAACGATCCCGCTAATTCGACAGTCAGCTGTCGATGCTAGGATGCGTAAAAAAAAGAATCGCCGAGCAATATGCTCTTGAGCGATAACGATCCCGCTAATTCGACAGTCAGCTGTCGATGCGAGGATGCGTAAAAAAAAAGAATCGCTGAGCAATAGGCTCTGGTGCGATAACGATCCCGCTAATTCGACAGTCAGCTGTCGATGCGAGGATGCGTAAAAGAAAAGAATCGCCGAGCAATAGGCTCTTGAGCGATAACGATCCCGCTAATTCGACAGTCAGCTGCCGATGCGAGGATGCATTAAAAAAAAAGAATCGCCGAGCAATAGGCTCTTGTGCGATAACGATCCCGCTAATTCGACAGTCACCTGTCGATGCGAAGATGCATAAAAAAAAAGAATCGCCGAGCAATATGCTCTTGAGCGATAACGATCCCGCTAATTCGACAGTCAGCTGTCGATGCGAGGATGCGTAAAAAAAAGAATGGCTGAGCAATAGGCTCTGGTGCGATAACGATCCCGCTAATTCGACAGTCAGCTGTCGATGCGAGGATGCGTAAAAGAAAAGAATCGCCGAGCAATAGGCTCTTGAGCGATAACGATCCCGCTAATTCGACAGTCAGCTGCCGATGCGAGGATGCATTAAAAAAAAAGAATCGCCGAGCAATAGGCTCTTGTGCGATAACGATCCCGCTAATTCGACAGTCAGCTGTCGATGCGAGGATCCGTAAAAAAAAAGAATCGCCGAGCAATAGGCTCTTGTGCGATAACGATCCCGCCAATTCGACAGTCAGCTGTCGATGCGAGGATGCGTAGAAAAAAAAAAAATCGCCGAGCAATATGCTCTTGAGCGATAACGATCCCGCTAATTCGACAGTCAGCTGTCGATGCTAGGATGCGTAAAAAAAAGAATCGCCGAGCAATAGGCTCTTGAGCGATAACGATCCCGCTAATTCGACAGTCAGCTGTCGATGCGAGGATGCATAAAAAAAAAGAATCGCCGAGCAATAGGCTCTGGTGCGATAACGATCCCGCTAATTCGACAGTCAGCTGTCGATGCGAGGATGCGTAAAAGAAAATAATCGCCGAGCAATAGGCTCTTGAGCGATAACGATCCCGCTAATTCGACAGTCAGCTGTCGATGCGAGGATCCGTAAAAAAAAAGAATCGCCGAGCAATAGGCTCTTGTGCGATAACGATCCCGCTAATTCGACAGTCAGCTGTCGATGCGAGGATGCGTTAAAATAAAAAATCGCCGAGCAATATGCTCTTGAGCGATAACGATCCCGCTAATTCGACAGTCAGCTGTCGATGCTAAGATTCATAAAAAACAAGAATCGCCGAGCAATAGGCTCTGGTGCGATAACGATCCCGCTAATTCGACAGTCAGCTGTCGATGCAGGGATTCGTTAAAAAACAAAAAAAAATCGCCGAGCATTTTGACTCTGGTGCGATAACGATCTCCCTAATTCGACAGTCAGCTGTCGATGCGATGATGCGGCAAAAAAAATCGCCGAGCATTTTGACTCTGGTGCGATAACGATCCCGCTAATTCGACAGTCAGCTGTCGAACAACGGGAGCATTCTTATAAACAACATCGCCGAGCATTCTTACTCTTGTGCGATATTCATCCTGCCAATTCGACAGTGACCTGTGGATGCGAGGATGTAATACAAATATATGCTCTTATTGGACGATCTCGCTAATTCGGCAATCAGCTGCCGATGCGGATACAGATTTTCGCAAGACATGGCGAGCAAAGTCGCCGAGTATATAGACTCTTGTGCGCGAGACATTGTATCGAGAATTTGAAATTCTCGGTGCAGTGGCTCTCAATTTCTGTAGAAATAAGAAACCAGCAGATGCGCCGGGCGACACCTGGCGGTTTGAGGTAGAGTTACTGTTTCGGTAACCTGCCTTACCGCGAGAGCCGGACCGCGTCGCGTCGCTCCAGCGTGTTTCACATGCTCTTAAGGCTCGTTTGAATGCTCGAAACGCATCATTCTCGCGTATTTGCATAAAATGAAGTGTTTTTGATCTCATAATACGAGCTGGAACGCCTACAGCGAGCGCAAAACTCAAATGTTCGATTTCGCTATAAACCGAATTTGCATTCGTTTGAGGCGGGTTTGGCTGCTCGAAACGCATAAATCTTTCGTATTTGCATAATATAAAGGGTTTTTGATTTCATAACACGACCTGGAACGCCTACAGCGAGCGCAAAGTTTAAATGTTCGATTTCGCTATAAAGCGATTTTTCATTCGTTTAAGGCTCGTTTGACTGCTCGAAACGCATGATTCTCGCGTATTTGCATAAAATGAATTGTTTTTTATCTCATGATACGAGCTCGAACGCTTACAGCGAGCGCAGAACTCAAATGTTCGAATTCGCTATAAAGCGACTTTGCATTCGTTTGGGGCTCGTTTGGCTGCTCAAAACGCATGAATCTTTCGTATTTGCATAAAATAAAAGGTTTTTAATTTCGTAATAGGACCTGGAACGCCTACAGCCAGCCCAAAACTCACATGTTCTATTTCACTATAAAGCGACTTTGCACTCGTTTGGGGCGCGTTTGGCTGCTGAAAACGCCTGAATTTTGCGTATTTGCATGAAATGAAGTGTTTTTGATCTCATAATACGAGCTGGAACGCCTACAGCGAGCGCAAAACTCAAATGTTCAATTTCGATATAAAGCGACTTTGCATTCGTTTGGGGCGCGTTTGACTGCTCGAAACGCATGAATCTTGCGTATTTGCATAAAATGAACGGTTTTTGATTTCATAATACAAGCTGTAACGCCTACAGCGGGCGCAAAACTCAAATGCTCGATATCGCTATACAGCGACTTTGCATTCGTTTGGAGCTCGTTTGGCTGCTCGAAACGAATGAATCTTGCGTTTTTGCATATAATGAACGGTTTTTTATTTCATAATACGAGCTGGAACGCCTACAGCGAGCGCAAAACTCAAATGTTCGATTTCGCTATAAAGCGAATTTGCATTCGTTTGAGGCGGGTTTGGCTGCTCGAAACGCATGAAACTTTCGTATTTGCATAATATAAAGGGTTATTGATTTCATAACACGACCTGGAACGCCTACAGCGAGCGCAAAGTTTAAATGTTCGATTTCGCTATAAAGCGATTTTTCATTCGTTTAAGGCTCGTTTGACTGCTCGAAACGCATGATTCTCGCGTATTTGCATAAAATGAATTGTTTTTTATCTCATAATACGAGCTCGAACGCCTACAGCGAGCGCAGAACTCAAATGTTCGATTTCGCTATAAAGCTACTTTGCATTCGTTGGGGGCCACGTTTGGCTGCTCGAAACGCATGAATCTTGCGTATTTGCATAAAATGAACGGTTTTCTATTCCATAATACGAGCCGGAACGCCTACAACGAGCGCAAAACTCAAATGTTTGATTTCGCTATAAAGCGACTTTGCGCTCGTTTGGGGCGCGTTTGGCTGCTGAAAACGCCTGAATTTTGCGTATTTGCATAAAATGAAGTGTTTTTGATCTCATAATACGAGCTGGAACGCCGACAGCGAGAGCAAAACTCAAATGTTCAATTTCGATATAAAGCGACTTTGCATTCGTTTGGGGCGCGTTTGACTGCTCGAAACGCATGAATCTTGCGTATTTGCATAAAATGAAGTGTTTTTGATCTCATAATACGAGCTGGAACGCCTACAGCGAGCGCAAAACTCAAATGTTCGATTTCGCTATAATGCGACTTTGCATTCGTTTGGGGCTCGTTTGGCTGCTCGAAACGCATGAATCTTGTGTATTTGCACAAAATTAAGTGTTTTTGATCTCATGATACGAGCTGGAAGATCTACAGCGAGCTCAAAACTCAAATGTTCAATTTCGATATAAAGCGACTTTCCATTCGTTTGGGGCGCGTTTGGCCGCTCGAAACGCATGCATCTTTCGTATTTGCATAAAATGAAAGGTTTTTAATTTCGTAATAGGAGCTGGAACGCTTACAGCGAGCGCAAAACACACATGTTCTATGTCGCTACAAAGTGACTTTGCATTCGTTTGGGGCAGATATAGCTGCTCGAAACGCATGATTCTTGTGTATTTCCATAAAATTAAGTGTTTTTGATCTCATAATACGAGCTGGAACGCCTACAGTGAGCACAAAACTTCCATGTTCGATTTCGCTGTAAACCGACTTTGCATGCGTTTGGGGCTCGGTTGGCTGTTCGAAATGCATGAGTCTTGCGTATTTGCATAAAATAAAGTGTTTTTGATGATGTAATAAGAGCTGGAACGCCTACAGCGAGCGCAAAACTCAAATGTTCGAATTCGCTATAAATCGACTTTGCATTTGTTTGGGTCGCGTTTGGCTGCTCGAAGAGCATGAATCTTGCGTATTTGCATTAAATGAACGGTTTTTGATATCATAAAACGAGCCGGAACGTCTGCAGCGAGGGCAAAACTCAAATGTTTGATTTCGCTATAAAGCGACTTCGCACTCGTTTGTGGTGCGTTCGGCTGCTCAAAACGCATGATCATTGCGTATTTGCATAAAATTAAGTGTTTTTGATGATATAATAAGAGCTGGAACGCCGGCAGCGAACGTTTAGGGCTCGTTTGGCTGATCGAAATGCATTAATCTTGTGTATTTGCATAAAATAAACGGTTTTTGATTCCATAATACGAGCCGGAACGCTTACAGCGAGCGCAAAACTCAAATATTCGATTTCGCTATACAGCGACTTTGCATTCGTTTTCGACGCGATTGGCTGCTTAAAACGCATGATCCTTGCGTATTTGGATAAAATGAAGTGTTTTTGATCTTATAATACGAGCTGGAACGCCTACAGCGAGCACAAAACTCAAATGATCGATTTCGGTATAAAGTGATTTTCCATCCGTTTGGGGCTCGTTTGGCTGCTCGAAACGCATGAACGTTGCATATTTGCATAAAATGAATTGTTTTTTTATCTCATAATACGAGCTGGAACGCCTACAGCAAGAGCAAAACTCAAATGTTCGAATTCGCTATAAATCGACTTTGCATTTGTTTGGGTCGCGTTTGGCTGCTCGAAGAGCATGAATCTTGCGTATTTGCATTAAATGAACGGTTTTTGATATCATAAAACGAGCCGGAACGCTTGCAGCGAGGGCAAAACTCAAATGTTTGATTTCGCTATAAAGCGACTTTGCGCTCGTTTGGGGCGCGTTTGGCTGCTGAAAAAGCATGAATTTTGCGTATTTGCATAAAATGAAGTGTTTTTGATCTCATAATACGAGCTGGAACGCCTACAGCGAGCACAAAACTGTGACGGATGATCGCTCGGTCAGGCACGCGTAATAAATCACGTTGAGAATAAATGTAATAAAATGATGGTCTTTATTTGTCGTAGCAATTAATCGGAGAGAGTGTACCGTTCGCGGTGTCGATCGGAGCTGAACTGCCGTGAAGCGGGCGCGAAGCTGAGGGCTTCGCGCTCGCTGTTGCAAAGGAAGTATGAATCGCAGAGTTTTTAGTCTAATAGATAAGTGGCCGCTCGCGGCGGTCCGGATGCACGATAGCCTTAAGGGCTTCTTTGAAGAGCGTATCGAACGGAAACTTCGTATCGATACTCTCGAATAAATATTCGAAGTTAAAATAATGAAATTGTTAGGCTGAGGCCGTTACACTCCCCCTCTGGGAGGAAACGATGCCCCCGCATCGGATATTACGGATTTTACATTTGGCAAAATTGTTAAGTGTGACTCGATATAATTGAAAAAGGTAACTTGGTTTTTTAAGATATTTTAATTTGTGTAAGTTGTGTAATGTTTTCTAAATGTGTGTTTTGATTGTTATTTGATTGATGATTGTTGATTGATGATTAATGATTCTTGATTGTTGATTGTTGATTGTTGATTAAGTAAAACTCCTAGTTGTTGTCCTTGTTGGTTTGGATGATTGAAATCCCTTGGTTTTTATGTTTGTTGCTTTGCGGTACACTCCCGTTGTTTTTAAATAGTTGGTGGTTGTTGATATCTGTAACTAAGTAAACTTTAAGTTGTTCGTGTTAGTGGGAATGGTTTAGTTAAATTGGATGGGTTTAAATTTGGTGTTAAAAATGGTGAAGAAAAATAAAAATGTTGTCCTGTTTGGTTCGGTTGGTGAAGTTCCATGTTTAAAATATCTTTTTCTCTTTTTTTTTTGTAAATTTGTCCATATTTGATGGATTTCGGTTTCTCCTTGGTTGTATTTCGTTTCTCTATTTCCTGTTATTTCTGTTATAAATTTCGAATTTTTGATTGTATTGTGCCTGTAACATTCTAAGTTCTGATTAGTGGTGGTTAGTGGGTTAGGTATGTTATTTGGAAGTGGTTTGTTGGTGAAAGATGGAAGTTGTTTCTGGAAATGGGTAAAATGATTAACACGAATATGTATAGTAAAAAAAAGCGTTGCATATGTATTGTCGTAGAGAAATTACAAAAATAAAAAAAAAATTGAAAAAAGAAAGAAAAAGATTAAAATGATAAAAGAAACAATAAACTGAAATTCGTTTTTATAAGAAAAAATGAAATAAGATGTTATATGGAGTTCTTTTGTTTCCCGTTGTCCTCTACCGATGCTGCGCGACGCGTGTCGCGCTTATGCCTATAATTATATTGATCTCAAGCGAATCCCGTCGAGCGAGTTAATCGCGTATTAAAAACAATGATTGTGTCGTTCATCGAGAACGATCACCGCGCGTGGGACGAACACCTGTCCGAGTTTCGATTCGCATTTAATACCGCCTTCCACTCGTCGATAAATAACACGCCCGCGTATCTCAATTTCGGTCGGGAACCCAAGCCGCATAATTTCTACCGTCGGCGCGAAGAGGGAGACGTCGAAATCCTCCCGTTACCGCTCGACGAATGGTCCGAACGTATGCGAGATCTCGAGAGCGTTCGGGTCAAAGTCTCCCACGACCTCGAGGAAGCGTACCAACGGCAAGCGGCCCAGTACAATAAACATCATCGCGCGCAAACTTTCGATACCGGAGATCTCGTACTCCGAAGACAACGCATTCTATCCTCGGCGGCCCAAAATCAAGCCGCCAAACTATTCAAACGCTTCGAAGGACCCTTCCGAGTCCGCACCGTTCTCTCGCCGGGGGTCTACGAGATTGAGGACCCGCAGTCGAGAAAAATCCATATCGTGGCTGCCAAAGATTTACGTGCTTATTTTCCTCCGCTACAGGACCCCGTTACCGAGGAAACCGACGGCGAGGATGCACGGAGGACGAGGAGCATGGAGGGGACGCCGTTACATCGGCCCAGAAACACCGCCGAGGAGGCTCGACCCCCCGACTCCGCCAACGCCATCCACCGAGTCACCCGCTCCCGTCGCCCGGCGTCCAATGGACCTCCGGGACGTGGGGCCGACGATTAAGGAGTACGGCAGCCCCGAGACAGCTCCCGTGAGGAGCCAGAAGACAGCTGCCACGTCAACCGACGCGGTCGGTACACCCGACTCACGGGTACGCCCGATCACTATCTATCCGGGGGGAGGAGCCCCTCCCCAGGTCGTATACGAGCCGATCCCGGATACGAAGACGACGGGAGCTGGAGCGAAGACCCGGAAAGCCCCTCCACCACGCCAGTGGACCCCGGCTCCCGCGGCCAAGCCGCCTCCACCGGTACTGCCGCGACCCCGTCCAGTACGCCCCAGCCGAAATTGCTGGAACTGCGGAGAGGAAGGCCACGAGCGGGGCCAATGCGGGCTGCCGAAACGCCCGGACGTCGACGTGTGCTACGTCTGCGGTACCGTCGGCGTCCGCGTAAACAAGTGCCCTCGGTGCGCGGAGCACTGGAAGAGCCTGGGCTGCCTCACCGTCCAGGAGCAAAGGGCTGCCGAAGGCCTCCGCCGTATCCGGCTGGACCGCCCGCACGCCTCCACCGACGCCAGGAGCGGCCCAGGAGCGCCGACAACCGCTACCGCCAAACCCTAGAATTCTTTTTTTCAGTCTATTTTTTTCTTCGCCTCCCCTTTCGTTTATTTGTATTTTTTTCCCTGTCCGTGCCAACTTCACTTATTCTGTTAAGGGAAATCGACCCAAAGGTTATGTATCGCGTATTTCGACCGACCTCGCGGTAACGAAATAAAGGCCAAAGCTAACGCACCATAAACGTTACCGAGTAACTCACCGTCCCTTCCCCATTCCACTCCCGGAACCGACCGCCGAAGGGGAGTGAGGTAGAGGGTGGAAAAAAGCAGGTAACTGTGATTGTTCTCGTGTAATGTCCATGCATGCTATGTTGGGAAACGCTCGCGGATCACCGATCGCTGATCAACGCATGCTATCTTGCTTCTTTTTGTTCACGCCGACCTGACCATGTCTGATCGCCGTACGAAGGTTTGCCGTCTCCCGAAACTTACTTAACTGTTGCCTCCCGAGCTGTACCACGGTCTCATACGGCCGAGGACGGCCTTACCGTAGGGGGGGGAGGAGTTGTGACGGGGCTTTTCTGCTCCCGTCACAAAGAGAGCCAAACTTCAGGCTCTCCCACGTATCGGCACGGCCCACGGCATTCTCCCTACCGGGAAGAGTCCCTTCCAGGCAACCAGACAGGGTCAATCGCGAGCGAACCGTTCCCATGATTAATTTCGAGTATTATTTCCATTTTCCGGTTAACTCTCTCGAGCGTACGGCGGCCAAAACCGCCGCAAAGACATCTCGACGCCTCCCAGCAACATACAGCAGGCTGGAGCCTTGCTACCGATCTCGCCGCCGCCAGCCACAGTCAGCAGGCTGGAGCCAAGCAACCGACCTCGCCACAGTCACACACGGCCAGCACCTCGACACGTCGCCAGCCGTTCAGCCGCGCCGCTACCGAGATAGCGCGCGATGTTACCGGCAACGGGCTCTCCACCCTCCGAAACCGCCTGGACGCGACGAGCCAACAGCTACCGAGATCTACAGCGTCCGGCTCGTCGCTGAGCCATCACCTCGCTCGTCTTACCGACGTTCCCGGGTCTACGCGCAACGACGCCCGTGGATTCACCTCCCACCACGAGCGTACTCGACATCTCGCGTTCACGATACCGAACGCGAGGAAATTCAAAGAACCGCGCGAGATCTCCGTAATTCGGGGAATTCGGACAAATAGAGTAGAGGGCGAAATAAAGGCCGGCATAGGGTGGGGGGAAAAAGGACCCGCGATCGCGAGAGCGTTACTTCTCTCGGGGACTCAATCGTAGGCTCCCGAGAAGGAAGGACGTCGTGACCGCTGCCGATCCGTGCTTAACGTCTCGCGAGAATACCGACATCTTGCCACACGCGAAGGGGGACTTCTGGCCGAGGACAACTCGAGAAGCTCCCGCAACTGCAACGAAACCGGTGAGATTGTCGTACGTTTTCGGTTTGAGGCTAGAGATAGAATAGAGCAAGCTCGACTCGTTATCGTGGGGACGGTACGTCTTCGCGCGCGGAACGCGGAATTTGTTCTCGGGGAAAGATCCAGTAAAGTTCATATTTTTCATTCCACCTAGTTTCCGTTACATTATTTGCCTGGAAGGTTCTCCTTTATTCGTTAACCTCATTCAATAGTTTGCACCTCGTGCGAGTCCATAATTTAATCTCCGGTTATATAAATTTCCGTCTTATCAATTAATTCTTCAACTTTTCCGATTCCTCATTATAGATTTTTCTTGTTGCCGATTTTGTAAGATTCCGCGTACTCCCGCTGCGATCGGGCTAATTTATGAAATATCGGTTGCGAAAGGTACCGTGGCTGCGATCCACGTTAGTTATGGTATGCGAGTGCCTAGATTCCGAAGCATCGTCGGTCGCCGATTATCCGTTACCACATTTCTTTTGTCGAATCAAATTACGAATTATTGTTGTTATCTTGTTGTGACGGTTTTGAGTTCTTGAGGGAACGAGCGTGCACGCTAATCGCTTCTCGACCACGCTCCCGATATACGTTATAATAAAATATCTTTTGAGTTCCCGTATTTCGTCTCGATCTCTGTTTCCTCCTCGCGGAGGTGACCGAACCACCCCCTCTACCTATTTCCCAAGGCTGAGCGACGCCGGGTCGCTCTCGTCTCTCGTTCGGACCTTGAAATTAAAATTTCGTCGCGAGAGCTCTCGCTCTCGCGGCTGGCGCCCTTAAGGCCGAGTGAGACGGGTTTTGTAGCCGTCTCGATTGGGATTTGAAGGAACGGGCAAAATACGGTTACAATATATATATATGTGTGTATAGTTATTGTGTATTATGTTATATATGTATGGTGCAAATGAGGTATATTGTTGTGTATGTGGATTAAAGTACTGTAGTCTGTCGCCGTAAGGGTCTGATTCTATTTTTGTTTTGATGTTCCAGTTTTGGGGAGTTTTGTTGGTGGCTTAAAAAGGTCCCTTTTTTTCCTTATTTAACTCTGCGAGAAAGATGTTTGTTTGCGCCAAGTTTTTAATTTTCCGTAAGCCCTCGAGCTCTTGGATGTTAACCCACTCCATACCTTGTTGAAAGGTCAGTTTTCTTGGGTCGAAATGCGTTTCGTTTTTGTCATCGTTATTTTTGTTTTTGTTTGGTTTTTCGTTTGTTTCGTCTGTTTTTTCGTTCGTATCGTTTGTGTTTTCGGTATTTATGTTTTTTGTGTCTTTGGGTTCTGTGTCTTCTTCTGTGTCTTCTCCTGTGTTTTCGTCTTCTGTGTCTTCTTCTTCCGGCGGTGGTGGTGATCCTTTGGGTGTGTGTGGTGCATAATCCGGTATTGGTTGTTGTTGTTGTTCTGCTTCTTGTTGTTGATTGTCATATTGTTGCTGATCGTATGATTGAAGCTTTAGCAAATAGGCGACGCATTTATCGATATGCGCCGTCAGTCGGTTTGCTGGGAGCACGCAGCAACATATCGGGCATCCTGTATGCCGCGATCCCAAACTCGCCGTCCGCTTTGCAGCTCCACATAGCATCTGGCCGTATGGTCAGCCACCTTACTCGCCTTCATTACCCTCGGGCAGAGGAGGCATTCAACTTGTACATTTGGGATGGATGCCGATGCCGATGCCGATGCCGATGCCGATGCCGATGCCGATGCCGATGCCGATGCCGATGCCGATGCCGATGCCGATGCCGATGCCGATGCCGATGCCGATGCCGATGCCGATGCCGATGCCGATGCCGATGCCGATGCCGATGCCGATGCCGATGCCGATGCCGATGCCGATGCCGATGCCGATGCCGATGCCGATGCCGATGCCGATGCCGATGCCGATGCCGATGCCGATGCCGATGCCGATGCCGATGCCGATGCCGATGCCGATGCCGATGCCGATGCCGATGCCGATGCCGATGCCGATGCCGATGCCGATGCCGATGCCGATGCCGATGCCGATGCCGATGCCGATGCCGATGCCGATGCCGATGCCGATGCCGATGCCGATGCCGATGCCGATGCCGATGCCGATGCCGATGCCGATGCCGATGCCGATGCCGATGCCGATGCCGATGCCGATGCCGATGCCGATGCCGATGCCGATGCCGATGCCGATGCCGATGCCGATGCCGATGCCGATGCCGATGCCGATGCCGATGCCGATGCCGATGCCGATGCCGATGCCGATGCCGATGCCGATGCCGATGCCGATGCCGATGCCGATGCCGATGCCGATGCCGATGCCGATGCCGATGCCGATGCCGATGCCGATGCCGATGCCGATGCCGATGCCGATGCCGATGCCGATGCCGATGCCGATGCCGATGCCGATGCCGATGCCGATGCCGATGCCGATGCCGATGCCGATGCCGATGCCGATGCCGATGCCGATGCCGATGCCGATGCCGATGCCGATGCCGATGCCGATGCCGATGCCGATGCCGATGCCGATGCCGATGCCGATGCCGATGCCGATGCCGATGCCGATGCCGATGCCGATGCCGATGCCGATGCCGATGCCGATGCCGATGCCGATGCCGATGCCGATGCCGATGCCGATGCCGATGCCGATGCCGATGCCGATGCCGATGCCGATGCCGATGCCGATGCCGATGCCGATGCCGATGCCGATGCCGATGCCGATGCCGATGCCGATGCCGATGCCGATGCCGATGCCGATGCCGATGCCGATGCCGATGCCGATGCCGATGCCGATGCCGATGCCGATGCCGATGCCGATGCCGATGCCGATGCCGATGCCGATGCCGATGCCGATGCTGATGCCGATGCTGATGCCGATGCTGATGCCGATGCTGATGCCGATGCTGATGGCTGGCTGTCCATTATTACTTTTGTTTTTGTTGTTGTTTGTTTTATCTTTCAGGTATGTATGTATTCGTTGAAATAATAAGTGACAAAATAATGATCAAGAGACGCGGTAGCGTCTCGACGCCAAGTACTTAAAAAAAAGTTTTTTAAGCGAGTTGACGAGACGCTACCAAGTAACCTACTTCAAAATGCCGGAAGTGGATTCTTGCAGCTCGATTTTCTCGAAAACGAAGCATCGGATCGGAATTCCAAAAACACTTTTACCATATATATAGGACACAAGCTTTCGAACGCGCCCTGTTACGATTATAACTGTTCGGTAGATGCTGAGATATGGGCATCGTGTCCCTCTCGAGGTCCGAAAATATTATAAAATGTGATGTGATGTGATGTGATGTGATCGCGTCTACTGCGCATGCGTCCGCCGGGCCAGCTGGCTTGCCTTTCGATTCCTGGGCTGCGTTTCAGAAATCATACCCGAGTATATCAATCGGCAAAATATATTTTTTTTCACATGATGAACATTTGTGCTGAAAATTAGGGAAACAAACTTGTGATTATGTGATATCTGATATGTGATTTAAAGAAATCAAAATATTTTTGCGTTAAAAAAATGTGAGAGTGTCGTGAAAAATGGTGCATAATAAGTGTCAATAAAAAAATAACTTTCGTGTAAAAAAAAATGGAAAACCGTCGATAAAAACCCCCATAAATACATCTAATCTGATAATATTAATAAATATAGTATGTATTATATATGTTAAAAATATTAAATCAAATTTTTAAATTATGTGTCGGACGTGTAAAGTTAATTTTTCCTCGATCTTTTTATGACTAACCTAATTTTGACGTTTCGTTTTGTTTTTGCTTTTGAAATATAAAATACTTGACCAGAAGACGGTCCAGTTTTTTAAAAGTGGAATCTATGCTCCGTCAGCAAAACATGAACTGATTCACCTACCCAAACCAAGGAATAAATCTTTTCCTGACGGAGCTGGCATTCTATTTGAGACATTTCCCCCTGGCGATGGGAATGATATAAAGAAAATATATAATTAAAGGCTCGCAGTGAACATTTATAATTTATGTATGTATACACCTATTCCATATAGTGCCGAAAAGCCTCTCCAGCTCCACACAGATGTCCTCGATGCTCTGGAATTTCAGAGGGACTGCGTCAGGATCAGAGGGACTGCGTCAGGATGTCTTTACCCATCGTGCGAGAGAGTTAAGTTTTTTTTTGCTACGTATGATGAAAACCACCTCCTGATCCTGACGCAGCTGCCTTCGAAGGTCCAGAGCATCAAGAGCAACTGCTTTAAGAGTCGGAGGTGCGTTTTGTCACCATAAAATGTTTCACAAATATATTTTTATTTTACAGGAAGATGATTTAGTTTTTTTTAAAAATGGAATCTATGCTCCGTCAGCAAAACATGACCTTATTTTTACATTTACCCAAACCGATAAATCTTTTCTTGACAGAGCTGGCATTCTATTTAAGATATTTCTCCCCTGTCGATGTATAATTGAAGGCTCGGAGTGAAAATTTATAATTTATTATATATATAATTTTTGCATATAGTGGCGAAAGGCAATGCCAGCTCCACATATGAGAGAGATTCCATCGATGCTCTAGAACTTCAGACGCACTGCGTCAGCATCAAAAGATGTCTTTATCCATCATGCGAGAGAGTTAAGTTTTTTTTAGCTATGCATGATGAAATCTATCTTCTGATCCTGACGCAGCTGTTTTCGAAGGCCCAGATCAGGAGCAGCTACTCAAGGTGTCGAACATGCCTTTCGTCACCATAAAATGTTACACGAATATATTTTACAGGAAGATGATTCGGTTTATTCGCTGTATGTTTGTAATAATAAATCAAACAACATGACTGGATGTCAAAAATAGGTGAAATCAAAGCAAAAAATACTTTTTTAAAAAAAAGTAAAAGGGTACGCCAAGTACTTAAAAATTGTATTCTCGTTCTGAAAATATGTTTATAAAAAAAAAAAAAAAAAAAAAATTGCCCAAACCGATGTTTATAAAAACAGTCTCTTAACAAAAAAATTCTTCCGATAAGACGTTTATCAAAGCAATTTAAAAAAAATCAAAAAAATATGTATCTAAATCTCAAAAAAAAAAAATCGAAAAGAAATCCAATCAAACCAGCCAAGTAGTAGTACATACAAAAAAACTCTTCAAAAAATATGTTTAGCAAAACAATCTAAAAAAAAAAAAAATACAAGATGCAAAGAATCTTGACAAAAAAAAGTTGGCGTGCCAGGTTTTTTTTTACAACAGCTGTTGTACATCTGTAATAACTGCAGTAACTGTAATTGTAAAAAAAACTGGCACGCCAACTTTTTTTTGTCAAGATTCTTTGCATCTTGTATTTTTTTTTTTTTTAGATTGTTTTGCTAAACATATTTTTTGAAGAGTTTTTTTGTATGTACTACTACTTGGCTGGTTTGATTGGATTTCTTTTCGATTTTTTTTTTTTGAGATTTAGATACATATTTTTTTGATTTTTTTAAAATTGCTTTGATAAACGTCTTATCGGAAGAATTTTTTTGTTAAGAGACTGTTTTTATAAACATCTGTTTGGGCAATTTTTTTTTTTTTTTTTTTTTTTTATAAACATATTTTCAGAACGAGAATACAATTTTTAAGTACTTGGCGTACCCTTTTACTTTTTTTTAAAAAAGTATTTTTTGCTTTAGTAAAAACAATAGTTTTAAGCCGTGCATGATGCGGTTAAAATTACTTGTATATTGTGATAAGGTAAGAGGGTAGTATATGCGTGGTTAATTTCCCATTAGTAAGGGTATATGTAGATGGTTATGAATATATCGGTTACTATTATGATTATTAACGCGGTTCTTTCCTTCTTCTTTAAGGTATTACGGGTTGGTTGCGGTGGGTGGTTTGCTATGATTGCGAACTCTGTGCAATCCGTAGTTGGTTGCGTTTGGGTTTCGATTAACTCTATTGGTTACCTGTGGTAGACAACGGTCGGTTCGGGAGCCTCGGTGGCTTGTTGCGTTATCGTCGTTTGACGTTTTGCTACGCAAGACAGAATTTTGTATAAACTAGATATTTTGCCGAAGAGAGAGAGAGCTTCCATCCGACTACTAGTAGCAGCACGATGGAGCCCAAAGAGATTCCGCTGTATTTTAATATTTTTTCGAGTGTAGAGAGTCTGTTGCTTATGTAATGAGTTTTCGAAATTTCTCGTGCTTTGGCTACAACGGCCTTTAACGCCACTTCGTTTTTTGTCAAATCGTCGTGTATGGAGCCTGGATTTGATAGGCCTGTAAGTGTCTCAGTTTCTGTCATAATTTCTGTGTAGTTTATGTTTTCCATGTTTTTGATTGATTTCCGTATTATTTCCGTGATGTTCAGGATTGGTGTGTGTGCGAATTTTACTTCGATTCCAGATGTTATTTCGACTGATGGAGTTAGTGTTATTGTTCGTGTTTTTATTTGGCAAGTGGGTTTGATTTGCAGTATTCCGGTGTTTTCTATTGTTTCGATGGCTGATTCGTGATTATCGCAAAGGAGATACAGAGTTTCTGGCTTTGGTGCTGCAAATAGCCATGCGTTTGCGTTCTGGATTTTTACCCAATAGGTTTGTTTCAATGTTTTTAGCCTGATGTCACACAACTCCAAATCGCTAAGTTGTGGGTTAACGAGAAGTTGAACCTCGCATTCAGTTTCGTCGCTGATTCGTCCTGCTGGGTGATTTTGTTCGCAGATGTAACGGTTGATTATGAATTTACATTCGTTTTCGTCTCTTAAGTTAAAGTAACTACCGAAATCCTCGGAGACTGCGGTGTACTGGACTGCTGGTTCTATATATGCGAATCTCGCGCCTTTAGCTGCAGAGAGCTGGCGCACCGGGACTGATAAGTGTCGATACAGTTTGTACGGCGTTAGATCTAGAAGAGGCATTTTTATAACGCAGATGAGTCGTTCTCCGTTATGGAATGCTGCAAGATCGATTATTTTTGTTAACTCGGGAACGTATTCTGTACTAAGTGGTATGGGGAATATCGTATTTGGTGTTGATTTTCGGATTGCTTCTGCGCAAGTCAGTATTTTTTTGGTCGAGAGTATTTCTGGGTGTATTTGACCCATTTTGGCGAAGAGCACGGCGTTTGTTAGCGTCTCCAAGTCAATTTCATACTGGATAAGTGATTCGTCAACTAAGCTGGTGAATGTTATGAGTCTCTGAATAATGTGTAGTTCGTGTTGGAGTGATGCTTGTGCCAGTTTTATTTCTCGTATTTCGGCTCTTACGCTTTCCGCTAGTGACCCGATTTGTTTTTGAGCGAAGTTAAAACCTGATTTGATTATGTGTGTTTGATTTTGTACGATTTCTGCCAATTCGACAGTGCTGTTTGCCACTGCGTTTATTTGTGAGTCTATTCTGTCTGCGTCGTCACTGTCCATGGTACCGAAAAGTATTTTACTAATTTTCCCTATGGATTCTAATGGTGTTCGCTTCCTACGTTTTCCGGTTGAGTTTATCTGAATAGAAGGGATCAATTCTTCCAGGGTCGCTTCTACGTTAGCAATGTTCTTTAGTCGTGCTCGTACGTTCTGTAGTTGTCCTCTTGTTAAGCAATGTCCTTGTAAGGAGTAGCAAAATGCGCTAGCGGCATTGAGGTTTTCCTCTATCTGTTGTCGTCTGGAAGTGAATCCGCGTGTATCTATATATGTGATGAGCGTCCATGTTGTGTGGTACGAATGGAGTGGGCCCAAGGATTCTGAGTATAATCCTGGGTTTTTCGTCAGTGGAGTGATTTTGAAGGCGTCTGGTGTGGACACCTTTACGGTATCGGCGTGGCATCTGCAACATATGCCGATTTTATTTTATCGACGTGTACCGTTTTGGTCGTATTATCGTCTAATTGTATTGTTATGTTACGTCTGCTTGGAATTTCTACAATCTTGTATGGGCCTAACCAGTCCCTATCGAATTTGCTTGTTTTGCGCTCGTTTTTTATGAGTATGAGTTCGCCTACTTGATACTTTGGTGCTACGACTCTTTTATCGTAGTATTTTTTGGTTCGTTCTGTTGTACGCGAGGTCAACAAATATAATTTTTAAGGTATTTGGGATCGTTGCCAAATTAAGAGCAAAAACTCAAGTTTGTTTATACAAACTAAATAACAAGTTTATTCAAAGAAAGATAATTAATTTGATCGTTGCCAGTATTTCTTATTACAATCGTTGATTTCTTTTGAACATGAGCCTAACTCTGAGACCAACCTCTCTGTTCTCTAGTCGAGTTCAGACTGTCAATTTCCCGATCGCGATCCGCGAGGTGCAAATTGATACGTCTGCAATTTTGATTTACTTCCTTTATTTCGACATCGAGAATCGACTATCGTCCGATTCTCGCTCAGCACGATTCCTACGCGAGTCGGCTTCGCGACGCGGTGGATTTGCCAGTAAGTATTTCCCAATGTATTTTCCAAATTTATTTAATCTTCTTTTAATTTTTTAATAGATAAAATAATTCGGGGTACAACATCCCTCCCCCCTTAAAGAGAAAAAATTGAGTCTACGAGATTTTTTTCGTTTGGCTCGACGCCGTGCGTCGGCCGCTGTTATCGTTGGTGTGGTCAGGTATCGGCTCATGTTTCACTCTCGTAACATTCAGCTGTGAGCTGCGCGGTTCATTCACTCTTCGCTCCACATTATTTGTGCATACGTTGATTTACAATTCCAATGTTACCTTTATTTATTTATTTGTTTATTTAATTATTTATTTATAGTTCCCGGTTATTAATGTAAACGAAAAATTATTATTATTGTTATTAATAATTTTTTTTTTTTTTTTTTTTTTTCGTTGTACACGATTTATTTTTCTACATCGTGCTAGTACTTCGTTTATTCCGTTGAAACCCTACCCGGAGGTTACCGATTGTTGATTTTCGTTTTGGCGCTCGCGGTACAGCTGAGCGCGGATATGGTTTTAGCTCTACTTCCTCCGGTGGTGTTACGACTTCGATGGTCGTTCGTTGTCTTGGAATGTATTTGTATATAATGAAGATAATTAGCGCTACAAGTGCTATTGTCCCTATTGAATAACCACCTATGGTATAATAATATTGGTTTTCGTCCTTTGTAATTTTTTCTACATCCTTTTTTACTTGCTGAATTCGCATACCGATTTGGTTTAATTCCTGTGGGTTGTTTATGACCCTTTTTAATTTTAATTGTTCACTCGCACTTTCCACTTTCGGTATAAGTTCATGTTCGCTGATGCTTAATGTTAGGTTAAATGGTGGTAAGTATGTATCGAACACTTTCTGCGTAATTCGTCGTACCGTTTCTATTTTATAATCCTTGGCAGTCACGGTACATTTCCCTATCAAAGCCAGTATACCTGAACCCTGAAGTTTTTCGTACTTCTGGGGTTGATTGTAACATTTTATTGCGACGGTCTCGGTTGTGGGGGTTACGTATAGCCATCTACCCGGTTGTTTCATGGTTATTATTATGGGTCGTTTTAATGTTACAATTCTTTTAGCGCATTCGGTATGTACACTGTCTAGGTTGGCATAGGTTACTATCTCGCAGGGTGCGTCTTCGTTTACAGATAACGAAGGATGCTGCGGTTTACATATGTATCTACTCTGTTTATGTTTGCATTCGTTGAGCTCTGCCTCGGACATTTTTATGTAACGTTGGTGTTCTCTGTCTACTATTACGGGTTCGGCGTTTGTTTCGATATATTGGTAGGTGTGGTTCGCGGCGCGTGTCGGTAACGGATACGCTTTGCTGACGCGGTACTCTTGCGTTCCGACCAGCGGTATCTCGACCACTACTACTACTGCGTCGCGTCGGCTGAAGGCCTTGAGTTCTGCTATCTGTAGCAGGTTGTGCGCCTCGCTCCGCGCTATCGGTGTGGGGAAGCTTGTACCCCTTGGTATGTGTGGGAGCGCGTCCGTAAGATACTCTATGAGCTTGTTTGGAGTTATTATATTCGGATTTATTATTCCATGCGACAGGTTGGACACGAAGCTTATCAACTCGAGTACCTCCTCGAGTAATGATTCTATTATTGCTTCTAACGCGTTTATGTGTTCGTCTAGTGTCTGTCTGGCTATTATGGAGGATATTTTGTAATTAATGCATTGCTCCACTTTGATAACTATATTTTTTAGAGCTTTCTCGTTTTCCTCAATGTGGCTAACTGATTGATTAAATACGTCGAAAGTCGTTTCGATTATTTGAACTTGGTCCTGCATTACTTTTTCGATCGATTTTTGTTTATTCTGAATTGCTTCTATTTCTTTGTCTATGCGTGCTGCGTCAGTCGCGTCCATATTTCCGGTAATGGATTTTACTATAGTCCCTAGTCCGTCTATTAGTCCTCTGCGGTCTCGTCGGTTTTTGTTTAATATTTCGTGCAGTACATCCATTGTTTCTATTATTCTGCCGTTCATTTCTGTGAGCGTGGTGTCGAGTATGGAGCATAAAAAGTCGAACGACATTTGTTTTTTACACAGTTGCTCTAACTCTCTTAGATTTGTCAAAATTTCTTGCTCTCTTACGCGTAGCGATTTTAAATCCAGGTTTATTACGAGCCTCCATATATCTTGGGCGACGGTAAGGGTTCCGATTTCTTCATAGAAGATTCCTGGTGAGTCAGTGAATTTTCTTATCTCGTACGCTGCTGGGTTGGTGGTCGTCGCTGCCTCGTGGTGGCTTGATATTGCCGTGAGCCTGGAAGTCGGATAATATTGTTACGTCAAAACTGTCGGTGTTTTTATTCCCGATTATCTTCACGCAACTGTCGCACCGCTTCTCATAACGCGCGCTGGTCAGAACGACGAGATATCGATCTATACCACTCCCGGTGTTATTCACGATAGCGACTGCCCATTTTTAAGCCTAACCTTGCGGAAAATTGCTTGGGATAGGGCCCTAGGAATGCCTGTCGTTTCAAGTCTTAGGGTAATTATTAAATTCTAATCCCTCGACAAATGTCGTTGACTGCCCGGAATGTTAATGAGAATACGAAGGTTATGCACACGGGTCTCGTGTTGACACCAACTCTAACTAGTGTTCTATTCCGGTAGCCGAATAATTAGGGGATTAGACTAGGATAAATATTCGTGCACTAAGAGAACAAACAAAAAAAATTATAAACGGAGAGGTGATTATTAAAATAGAATTGCTTACGTTTGTCAGTGATCGTCGGTCGCCGTTGGTGTTGAAATAATTTAGAACAAAACTCCGGAAATTTAGTGTGATGGACAGATATTTATTTTAACCGGAAATTTAAGACCTTTTTGTTGAAACAAACGGAGATACAGAATAAAACAATTAAAACTCAACTAAATCCGAACAAAATATTCAGTTAAATCGATGGTCGCAAACAATTCCGAAAATCGTAGAGTAAAACAACTCGGTGCGAGAATTTTTCCAGAGAATATTTCTCAAATAATAACGGTGACTGGTAGAATAACTGGCTAACTGGTTAACTGGTTTTCGAGTGACAATAACTTCGTCGATCGAATGATGGTAACTGAACCTGACCCTATGATCGAGTGACAATAACTTCGTCGATTGAATGATGGTAACTGACTCTGACTGTGTGCCTCACTGGCTCTGACTGGGTCTCGAGTACACATTTTTCGGGGCATTTATACTATTCTCCTAGATAAAAAGTAGGAGAAATAATGGGTCACGTATGTGATTTTTCCCTCTATTTTCGATGGGTGACCAATGAGAAAAATGATTCAATTGTTTTTTCGTCTACTTCTTCTGGTAACAGAAAGGTGGGAGCAATCAATTTGGTCACGTATGTAGTTTTCTTCTTTGTTTCTCCAAAGGGAAGAATCGGGAGTAATCATCCTTGAAGAGTATGTTCTTCCTCTGTACTTCTCCCACCGAATTGTTTCCATAGAAAAGAACAGGTGAGACTGGGGGTAGCGTGATTTGAGTCGAAACGCCCGATTGGTCAATGGGTTATTAAAATCGAGGAGTTTAGAAAGAGAGGTACCTTCGTCGGTCGCATCGCGGTATGCTGAGGTAAAGGAGAGTGTGAAGAAGCGTAATGCCTTTTACTGTATTCTCGCACCTAGCTTTGATTTTGTTTCGGGTACCGCTTCCGGCGCGGGCCCGGCAACTGCCGCGCGTACGTGACCAAATCGTTCGACGTTCGTTTCGTCTTTCTGATTATGAAAACGCAGAACTCGACTGTGTACTCGTTACATGCTATGTTTCGGTGGAAGTTTTATCATTTCCTTTTCCGGTGACAGTATTCGAGAATAACAAATCGTCCATCTAAATGGGCCTTATTATACGCGGTCGAAAATCGTCGTCTCAATACTTAAAAATATATATCTGCCGCAACTTATTTGTCATATATAACACTCAACTTAATATTAGTAATTAAACTATGTTTCCTTGTATATTTATATAGGTATCGATTTTACCTCGTACCTGAGTTCAATTATGTTACGGATAGTCTTTTGGTCCCAAATTTACTTGTCATTTTTATTTATTAACTTCCTTTTCCTAGGTTTAAATAATGAAGAGGGAAGGTTATTTTGTCGCCTTCCGTCTTTTCTTGTTATAGTCTTTGGGACGAAAATCTTTCCGATCTTCTACGTGAGAAAGAATTATTAATTCTTTTTCCTTAGGTGTTAGATGTAACTGAGGGGAAAGGATTGCTACTCATTACATGTTTTGTCACTTGGTTCGTTCAGGTGTGTATTGGTTATGGGGAACACGTACAGGGGTGAGGCCCCGTTGCTGTGGCGCGCCGGTGTAGCCGCCGTTCGGCTCCTCAGGTAGTCATCCCGGTTGGTCATAAAATTCTGCCGCGTTTGAACTTATTGTTAACGCAATGTTTTTCTTTTGACATTGACATCGTGATGAGAGTCTATCAGATGACTCGATTTCGATTAATATTGGGCTAAAAGATAGTCGGAAATTATAAAGTCGATTGTTATATCGAATGTTATTTGTGTCTAATGAAATGTAATTCTTTGTTTAGTTTTATAGGTATTGAATTCGCAGAATTCGCGTGTTTGACTCTCTGTACTATTTTCTTTCATCTTTGTTTTTCGTCTGGAAATCCTTCTAAGAGATTCTTGTCTGCAAGTGAATAGTCCTTTAACAAAAAATATGTCCTCCTCGGATTTTGAATAGAGGGGCGGAATACCTCGTTTCTACCATTGCATCACCCTCTAATCTCATTGTCTACTAACGCCGTTTCCTCCTAATTCGGAGTGTCAAAACCCGGAACCTTAAGGCTCTACGTGGGTTTCTGAGACCTGTAGGCAACGTGTCGAGACGACACGTCGTGCCGAGAGTTAGGGCCCCGGCGGTTGATGACCGCGGGCCTTTTCATTCATAAGTTTTCCGTGCGATGGTACGGAAGAACTTACGACCTTTGGGATCTACGAAATTTAGTCGATACTCATACCTTGGCAGGTAGCGAGCTGCCTCGAGTAGGTTGCCTTTTTTAACGCCTTGTAATGGCGTAGCGCTGTGTGTCATAGGCCACCCTTTTTCGATTTGTCTTTCTTGTCCCGTCTAGATCGATTATACCCTGGCGTTAGATCTCTTTAAGTTTGAAACTGATTTTCTGACCGACTGAGTTGATAAGTTAGCTCTTGGCAGAAACGGGTCTTTTATCTAGGTTGTTGATATTTTGGGCTATCTGACCACATTCTTTCTCTTTCTTAGAAGTTATATTTCCTTGACTCCAGTTTTAGTGAGAGAAATAGTGAAGACATTTTATGCGTTACGCTGGACGTAACACCTCCCCCCCTTTTAAGACGATTATTAGGAGAATCCGAATAATCGGCTTAATTTATAGGTGGGTGTCAGGCTGAGTTGCTTGCTTCGTCTCGAGTTCTCAAATTCTTTTCTTTTCCTTTATCTTTAAATCCCCTTTTTTTTCTGATTATCTTTTTTCCTCCTTCTTTTTATCCTTGTAATTCTTTCTCAGTAGATGTGTAAATTTCCTATAGCTATTTTTACTTGATCTAGATTATTCATGTTAACACCAGTAATTATGTTTGTGTCGTTGACAATTTGCATTGATATTGCATTGGTGTTGCCCTTGCATCAGGGTGCGCTCTATCCCTTATTATTTTAACTTAAAGATACTTGTGGTTGAGGTAATTCGTTGTCAGTAGGGACGGTGGTCGAGTTCGAGGCTTCGAGGTCTGCTGTGTTGCTGGCGTTCGACCCGCGGACTTTCCACATTAAAGCGTTCGGGATGTCGCTTCCTGTTCTCCTGGATATGTATGTCGTGTTCGGTCAGGATAAACCAGCTCAACTGGCCCACTGGTAATAGTAGATCGTCTTGGAGGCTGTATTTGGTCCCGCCGATAGTAGCTTGCTCAGTTTGCTCGGGTATTAATGAAACCCATTCCTCCAGAATGCAAGCCGGAACGTCTTTCCATTGTGGAGGCACGTTTATTCCCACTGTGATTTCCCAGTACGGTTCCCTTCCGTGGTTCTTGTACGAATTGTCCGGAGTGATTATCAGGTTATACTGGACCATAGTCTGTGAATCATAAGATGGGCCGTGTCCTTCAACCATTTAGTCATAAAAAGAAACAAATGGTTAGTTCCCTCCCATGCATTTTATATATATATATATTTTTTTTTTTTTTTTTTTTTTTTTAATATATTGTTTTGTTTTTTTTTTCTTGTTTTTTTTTGATTATTTATTATTATCTTCCTTTCATATAGTAGGTATTATTATTTTGTTAATATCATTATATCCGTTTATTGTTAGTATTCCCTTCTTCCTTTTCCTACTGGTATCTGGTTATTACGTATACGTGTATTTTCCTCTCTCTCTCCTCTAAAAATTCCGTGGGTTAAAAATAGGTTCACGGTGAGTTAAAAACAGATTTTATACTCCCTTAAACCAGAGTTTCAAGAACTCCTACTGGTAGTACATAATCGGAGTCATCGGCTCCATTATCCAGTCCGATGATGCTGTTGAGGATTCCCGGAGAGGGTATGAGGTCATCGTATTGGTTGATGAACGCGTTTAGCATTCGGGAGAGTCCGGGCTCCCTTTGCGGTGAGTTCCGTTGACCTGGAGTCGGAGTGCGGGGGGTCGCGGGGGGTCTTTCGACAGGTGCCTCGTCCTCAGGTGATTCTGTTTCGTCGTACCTTCCTTCACCCAAATATTCGATGCTGCTAGGGTTTTGTCCGTGAGGGATGATCGTATCCCCTCTCCAGTAATACTGCGTTCCTCCGAGCAGAATGGGTTCGTTGGGGTTTGCACCCAGCCTTCGTGCCCACATTCGTCGGGTCTTATCGGTGAGCCTTCTCCATTCTGGTGGTACCCACACGTACCGTCTTGGTTGTACCGTGCGTGGCAACCTCATCTGCCAGTAGCAGACTACTCTTCCCATTCCTAATGACGGGAGGAGCGGAGTACGGTTGATAGTAATGGGCAATCGTTCTGTCACGTAATTAATCCGAGGTAGATTCCAATATCGGATGGGTTCCAGGAAGTTCGGCCATCCGTTTCTTCCATGTATCGGGACCATACTATACTGCTGGCGTGAAGGTAAAAGCACATCTATTGCCCAGTGATACGTTGTCCGTCCTAATACGATATCGTCGTACGGGTTATCACGCAGTTGCCCGATCCAATCATCCAGTCGTTCGGGAGTCAGACATCTCCATTCGGGGGGAACGTATAGTTCGATGTCCCTTTGAGCGAGGTCGATATACATGGCGATTTTTCAGTAACAATACAACCTGGTTGCGCCGGGGGCGAGACAAGGGATTACCTTGGTGTGTATTCGTATTGGTAAATGTTCGGGCGGACTGATGTTTCTGCCTATTCTCCTCCTTCGTGGGGGAGGTGTTCCTACCGCGGGTGGATATTGGGACATGTTACCTGCTGATTGTGGGTAAAAAAAAAACTTTATTAATATATAATTGGATGTTTGTAGTCTCCATTTGTCGGGACCCTGGTTAGTAATATATACAAAGAATGTTTCGTTAATCACTGGGTATTCCCTGTTGAGAATTATTTTGTAAAGTGGTTACAGGGAGCCTATTGTCAGCCATAGTCTTTATGCCAGGATTATATCTCGCGGTCGCATTAGTTATGGGTACGTTTCTCCAGTGAGAAAAACATTTGGTTTTGTTCCGAAGAAGGGAGGTTAATAGTGCCCTTTCTTGCTTTTTCGAGGGTTGGATACAGACCTGGAGGTTTAATTGCCGTATCGGGTTTTTGTGTTCCTTTAGCGGGTTTTACTTTTCCCTCTACCTTCATAATAGTGGAATAGATCTCACGGGTTTGGTTACCTTTTTGCTCAGGGATCTGGGTTCGTGCGGCCGCGATTGGAGGTGAGAGATTAGGTCTTTCGTCCAGAGAGACGGGAGTTAATTCTTTTGGTTGTATTACCTGCTCTGTTGGTGGAGAATAAATTTCACTATTACTCCGGGGCACTTTGTAAATGATTTCGGTAGTCGGTGTCGTATTTTGCCCTGTGGAGCTCGGGGAGATTTCCTTTGTCTCTAGTATTTCGTGCGTTGTTGATAAACAATGTTCTCTGCTAGAACACCGAGGTATTTTATATATTTCGGTGGAGCTCTGGATCGATCTTTCCTTGGGCCAAATAAAATTTATAGGCTGTGCTTCGGATACTGGTCGGTACGCGGGGTTAAAATGTCTAGGTAGCGTTGTGCTTTGATACGTTCGGATAGGAATACTCGAACCTGATTGACTGTTACCGCAGCCAAAGGGTTGTTGTAGGTCATAAATACGAGAGTCAAAACCGAATTGCAGCGGTTCGGCTGGTGCGCTGGTAAAATGGTTAACGGGGTCGAGGGTTGAATGACCGTTCGAGGCTTCCTGCGGAAGCAACGGCTTCTCACTTGCCTTTCCATCTCCGTTATTCTCGCCACCTCCCTTAGGGGGTCGCTTGTTGAGATGCAGAAGCAGGTAGGTTACGGAGTCCCAGATGGCTCCGACGAGATATAATGACCACCCATAGATGGTATGTAAAGCGTATCCGTGTATTATGGTATCAATAATTAATTTAATTCCTCTGATAATCATGAGTATTCCAATCAAACCCGCGCTGAGTGTCCCAAATGTTGAAAAATATCCCCACGATTTTTCCCATGATGTCTTGATGATTTTATTAATTGCTTGTTCATCTATTAAATTCGCAATTGTTCCACCTTGTGTTATGGTGGGCTGCCCGGCTATTCCCCTAGCTACTGAGTTGAGGATGGCCGGTCTTTCTGCGGGGAACATAATGTGGTCGCGCAGATCATCCAGGTCTTTCTGCGTATATATTCCGCTAGTCGCGAGATTCTGTGGGTTGCGATAAGACCATGTTTGCTCGGTCAGGGGTCGGAGAGTGGTCGGCGCTAGGCCGTGAATGGGTCGGGGCTCCAATGAATACCATTCGCCGTCTATCCTATACATGGATGGCACTAAAGTGTTACAGGTTACCTGCGTTCCTGTTCTTTTAAGAATGTGTGTGCGAGGGGTTAGGTAGTATGAGTGGTTTCCTGCTTCGACAGGTAACTGTGTATAACACTCCTTCGTTTCCCTAACCCTGACTTCTATCGCAATGCATTTTACTATATGGGCGACCTCTCCTGCTAATGCTGCCATGTATCCAGGACCTTTCATGATATTATATGCAAATTCATCGGGCGTTTGTTTTGCAAGCCCGATTGTGTTTTCCAGCACTTGTCTTTCGAGGTCGCATCTTTGGATTAAGATATCGTTATACATTTGCGTGATTTGCTTGCTCAGGTATTTCTCTACGTACACGAATTTGGAATTTACATATGCGAATAGGTCAAGATTAGCCGTTGACAGGGCATCCTTTTTGATAAAAGGAATACCCTTTTGTGTTTCTACTATTAGAAGTTTCGGGTGTTCGGTACGAATTAAAGTGTAACCGCAGACGATCGACCGATCGCGAATAGTCAAAGAAAAGATTACTTCGCCTTCGAACAATGAGTATAGAGTTTGCTTGAATTCGGTGTTTCGGTCAGTCGACCGGGTAGCGCTTCCCTCGTAAAGTAATCCGTAGCGCTTACTATTGCAGCTATCCTCGGGAAAAGGGTCCCAATACGTATCTCCACCATCTATGTCTACGCACCGGCCCTCATTGAGCTCGCATCTTGTACCTGAGCGTAAAATTACCTTGTTGGTTTCTACCTCTACATCGGCCATATAATCGCGGAGGGTTATTTTTACGGTTCCCATTACGTATACCTTGTCCCAATTACCGTATGGGTCGGAGTAATACACGCCTTCGCATTCCGAATTTGGAGTGAGGGTTCCCGCTATTGAAATGGGTCGACTAATGGTGCTGTTAGGTCCGATTCCGTTTACTTCTGTTTGTCCGATTTTTATACGCCCATATCTATATATATCATTGCAAACGTCGCGAGAAATATTGTCCACGTACGAATTTTCCCCATTAGGAACATCCATTCCGTGAGACCACATTCCGCACCGTCGGATTACGCGGTGGACCTCAATTTTGCACTGCCTTACGTGTATTGATGAGTATTGATTGATCTGGAGTAATTGTATGTAGACCGATGTCTTATCGACTTCCTGTCGAGGGATGTCACAGCTTCCGACTTCTAGCAGCGAAACTGTTGTGATATTCAACGTTGCGCCTGTGCAATCGTATCCGATTAATCCTTCCGCGGGGCGTATTTGGAATAACAGGTGAAGTACCAAGAACCCCAATATTAGGTGGATTTCCTTCATCTGTAATGTTATTGAGTTTATGTTTGTTGGTAAATTGAACGACATGCTACTTACTCGTGGAGTATCAAAAAAAAATTTCATATGTGCCCCATGTGGGCGGGGAATAATTTGAGTACGTGACTTGGAAAAGAATGGGTAACGCCTATAGTTTGGGCCCTTCGTCGGCCCCCTTCTCTTTTTCCTTTTCCTCCGTCCCTTTTTATTTCCATAAAACTCGTGGTACGCTAGAATTTACTTTACTTGTTTCTTTACGTTCTTGTGTAACACCTTTGTAATCGATAACACAAAAATATGGTTCGTACCCGTGAACCGATGACTCCTTCGTTACAAAGGTTGTTAGATCGTCATCCCCCAGTGAAAGGTGCGATTATTATTGAAGTGCAACGGGCTGTACGTCGAGTGCGCTATATTCGTCGGATGTTGAACGACACGGCGTAAGTATAATATTAGTTTGACTATTTTAGCTCTATACTTGTCCTTGTTTTACTATGTGGAGTTTGTCTCGTGTCACCCTTTTCCTCAGGTGGGATTTTCAGTACGAAGATATTTTTGACCTGCGCCGCCTTTTCGAGTGGGACATGCCGGAACCCCAACTTCCCCGGCGGCACGAGCCTGTTAACGCGGAGGTGCAACCTATCCGACCCCGTGCTTTTCGACAGTGACTGTGGTTCGTATCCTTTACCCTCCCTTTTTTTTATATACGTTACAGATTTTAAAGGGAATTTTTTTTCAGGTCTATTTGCCGAGTCCTGTCGCTCTTGGTGATTTTCCTTTAGGTTTTTAGCCTTTCCGATTTAATATATTATTTTTTTTTTTTTTTTTTTGTTATTATTTTTTTCTTTTCCCAATTTTTTTTATATAGTTAAAACTGGTTTTCCTTTTTTTTTCGTGCCTGTTCCCTTCTTTCCTTTTCCTCCCTAATCTTTGTCACAAAGGTGGGGGGAATAGTTACCGTGCTTTCCTGTCGTGGAACTTACTCCTTTGCTCTGTTCGTGGGGACACCTTTACCCCTTTCTCTCACGTGTTTTGCTGTGTCCGGTAGCGGGGCTCCCTTCCTACATATCTCTACTTGTCTTGTTTGCCTATTGGTACGGGGGAAGGGGTTAAAATTTTCCTTTCGTTTGCTTCCTATTGGTTTGATTCGGTTTTGCTTCCTCAGAGGAAGCTTTGTTTTCGTGAAAAAATTTTTTTTCGAGATTTTAGTGTCAGAGTACTTAAAATAGTCCGAAACGTCGAGAAATGTGATTTTTAGCTGGCGTCCGGACGTATGTGTGTGTGTGTGTGTGTGTGTGTGTGTGTGTGTGTGTGTGTGTGTGTGTGTGTGTGTGTGTGTGTGTGTGTGTGTGTGTGTGTGTGTGTGTGTGTGTGTGTGTATGTGTGTGTGTGTGTGTGTGTGTGTGTGTGTGTGTGTGTGTGTGTGACAGACTTGCGTCGTTTAAAACGACTATAACTCGGAAACGGTTCGAGATAGCCAGTTGAAATTTGGTGAACTAGTAAAGTGGTCATGTCTCTTTCCTCGGTGCAATTTTCATGGAGATTGAGGCCCGTTTCGAGATTTTACGCGATTTTGAAATTTTTGAAAAAAGGTCGTGGTAGCTCTAACTTGCGTAAAATTAGGGCAATCGTCCTAAAACTGCCCACAAATGTACTATTTTGATCAAAGACCTTTGGTATTGAATTTGGTCAAAATTCATTAAAGGGGTAAGATTTTATGGGATTTTGAGTTTATCTGAGTTTTCTGAAAAATGACTAAAAACGGTCTAATTCGAGTAAATATGGAGGTATCGATCGAAAATTTGACATGGGAATGGACTAACACTGTACAATGTTTCGTATTAAATTTGGCGAAAATGGATCGAAACGTTAAAATTTTATGGGATTTTGAAATTTTTGAATTTTGTTGAAAAGTTGTATTTTTTGTCCGACACGAGTTTATGTATCAAGTGTCGCCCTAGGAGTAAAATAATTCGGAGACTCGTCATCGATGGGTGAAAAATACATTAGACGTGGCCACAAAACAGTGAATATTGGATAAGTGACTTAATAATTTGAAAAAAAAATTTTTCCAAAACCCTGTATTTTCGTTAATTGAAGTAGGTGCACGGATCTAACAAAGCAAAGACATCGGGGTATTTTTTCGCGCTGAACCTGAATCGGCCAGTCGTATGCATAAAAGGCAAACACGACGTTGACGTTAAAACAAGTTGAAAATTTTTTCATATCGCTTCCTCATAAAAGTTGCAAATTTAAATTTTCATATGGCCTTCTCATAATGTTCCTTTATTTGCGGAGCTTCCTCTATGAGGAAGCCAACAATACAGAAAATGCTTCCTCGTAGAAGAAGCTTCGCAAATAAAGGAACGTTATGAGAAGGCCATATGAAAATTTAAATTTGCAACTTATATGAGGAAGCCATATGAAAATTTCAATTTTCAACTTTTTTGGTTTACGTATGAGGGAGGGGTTGTGTCCCTTAAATACTCGGACCGGGTCATCGTGCTTCTCAGTTTAAATTTTTCCTTCAAAACAAAAACGATGTTCCTTGCGATGGAACAGCTCCGTGAGTGTACGAACGAGGTGATGGACTTCGGGGGTGCCACGGTCGCGTGGGAGTTATCCCGTGGGTTCCGGGGCCTTATCCCGCCTTGGATCGCCCAGATGAGGCGGTATATCCAGGGAGCCAGGGAGGATCGGCGTTTCGACAGACAGGAAGTGTAAGTATTCTTTTTCCTTCTCTCCCTTTTTATTATTATTTTCATATCGATATGTTTTCGTCTCTTTTTTTTCATTCAGCTGGAATACCTCAGAGGCCGATGCCATGGGTCTTCGGGCCTTGTTCGAGATGGAGCCGTTCCCCGCAGATCCCGTGGAAGATTGGGATGCGGAGGAGGATACGGCAGAGGAGGAAACAGCAGAGGAAGAGACAGCAGAGGAGGGGAATTTACCCCTGCCCGTTCGCAGGACCTGCGAGGGCTGTCAGGAGAAGGGTGATTTCCCCTTCTTGGAGGCGGCCTGCCGAGCCTTCTTGCGAAGGTAAAAGTTTCACCGTTTGTTTTGTTTCTGTTGCTTCCGAGCCGTTCGCTTCATTTACTCCCGGGCAGTGTCATTAACCAAAAAAAAAGAAATGGAATGGTAATTACGTTTTCTTTTCAATCAATTTTTTTCTCTTTTTTTTTTCCTTTTGTTACGTCCTGATCAGCTTTTTCCTGCATCTACGGTCAAGGAGATTTCTCTCCCTATTACACGTTTATCGCATGTGACGCTTTATCAGAACTGTGCCCTTTTGAATCTAACCTTTCGGAAATTTATTCAGGGATGGGCTGAGAATGCATGCCGAAAATATATAGCTCGAAGAATACCATATGGTGTTTACTATGGCTCGTATTGAATTCTACTCGATGCGTACTACGGTATTTACTACGTTGAACCGATACAGCACTCCGCGTGGCCCTGACATACCGTAGCAAGGCTATGTAATAAGATCCCTCACAGTCCGGCAATGATGGCCGCCACTGGGTGAAGGCTAGCGTTATCACCAAACGTCGAGTTCATTACTCTATACCCTGGTCCTCTTTAAGAGAGATCGAAAACCTCAGCTTTTAAATTCTCAATTATCGACATTTTAATTTGGCAAAACTCTGATCGATTATTAATTTGGTTTTGAATGATTTTAAAATAATTAATTATTGCTCGAAGGAATAAACAATCATAAAAGCGAAGAATCAAAATAAAACAATGTTCTGAAGATAAAAGGCGGAATAATTTGAATTTAGATGATTTGATGACTTACGGTGATTGTCAATGAATGACAGGCGAAAATGAGTCGAGACGATTAAAATGGATGAAAGATGTTGATTCCGAACTTGAAATTCCTCCTTCCTTCCTTCCTTCAGATAAAATTCGTGGAATCAACGATGGATGTTGAGAGCGATGGATAAATGTTGATGATGTTGTTTAATGAAGGTGATGAAATAATTTATCGTTGAACTCCGATTTATTTAGTTGATAATAATTTGGAATATTTATTTGATTGTTGTTTGGAAAAATTCAGACTCCGAAACTGTATTAAATTTTAACTGTGTTGATACAATATTTCGCGAGAAGTCGATGACTTTTAGACAATAGTTATTTTTTAACGAAGATGATAAAGAGGTGACGATCCGCGAAGTGATAGACTGTCGTTTCGCGAAGTGGTTTCGGTAAACGGTGTCGTTCGGAAGTGATACCGTCCGCCCTCGGAGGTGCCTCTTTTATTGTTTTGATCGGGGGGCACCCGCGCCACCAAGTTATCCGTTGCATCAGCTGCCCCCTTCTATGGTCAATATCGATCGGTTTTGGCGTCCTCTGCAGCTTATTTTAATAATTACAAAATTCTGGTTTTTACCGTCGATTCCCGAATAAACAAATTACTCTGACGAATTTCAATTTAAATAATAAGAATTTACAAATTTGAACGAAGTTTCTACGATTTTCCTATCAAAAGTTATAATCCTGATTTACGAAATTGTTACAAATATTATCTATAAATTCCTGATTTTTAACGGATAATTATTTAACTTCACTTAAATTAACAATGATGTCTCTAAATATTTTCCCCAGATGCTAATAACTAATTCCCTGCTATTAACTATTTTATTTTACTATTCTACGGATGATAAAAACATGATTTTAAAATATTAATTAATTTCCCTGATTATTACAATAATAGATATAATATATTCCTTAATTTTTATAACAATTTTATGTTAACGATTTGACCCAATTTATTTCTCATTCGTGATTCTATTTGATAATTACTTCATTTATTAATTTCCGACCAATTTCCCATGTTTATTTTATTTTATCGTTGTTCCTATTTTCAATAATTAAAGATATTTTGAATATTAATTTGAATAATTATGCCCCGAGAGGTGCTGCACTCGTAAGCGCCGACGGCGATTCTTTTAATCAGTCCCTTCGAGACAGTCACACGGATTCTCTGGCCGCACCGCTGTGTGCGTATGTGTATCCCTCCGCTCTATGTGTTGGAGAGATAAGGCTCCGACTCCCGATGCGTATAGCTAAAGATTCGGATTGCCGTTTCCGTTCTAAATGAGACAGTGGGTTCTTCGGGTAGCCTAAGGTATGCTCGCTACCGATGACACCTCTCCAGCAACCCGAATATTCCCTTTCGATATTTTTCCGTTACGTGACTTGTTGCTATGCCAATCACTGAATCGAATCATTCAGTGTTGGCTGACGCACAGTTAATTATTGGCAACATAATTATTTCTCGATAAATATTTGGTTTTTTTATGAATTCCCTAAGATTCTCCTGTGACTATTATTTATTAGAGTTTTACTGAATTTTCTTAGTTGCGTCAGTGAATTTGGTCGAAAATTCACAGGACGTAACACCTCCCCCCCAAGACGAGAGTTGCTTCGAAGAACAACGCTCGGTCTCGGTAGAGACAGTGCTCCAAATTAAATTTTGGGTCAACTCGTTATACATTTTTTTTTTGTTTAACAACAATTTCCTCATTTAAATTGATAATATAAATCAAATTTTACCTTGACATTTACATATGCATTTACCGTATGATTTTTTTTTTTTTTTTTTTTTTTTAAATACATTACTGTAATTTGTAATTTCCTATATGTATTAAGCAAATCTATTTTTTTCCTTTTCTATGTTAATTGAACTATTTTAATATATGAGATATAAGGAATAACTATCAGCAGCGATGATATGTCAATCGACATTTCCGTTCACAGAACCATCAGTTCCACACCATGTTCTGAGCATTTCTGTCTTATACGATACGAGATACGATACGAGATTATACTATACGACAAATTTCGATTAACATTTAAACTTCAATTTTGAAATATGATTGTTACAGCTTGATCCCTAAATTTCCTTATGTTGTGTTTTTTTTTTATTTTAAGTTTAGTTATTGCGGATTACTTCCTCTTTATTTATATCTATGTTTACCAACCAAGATGGCTGTTTGCAGTCGAACTCACTAAAATGTTGTCCCTACCCGAATACATTCAGAAGAGGGTCGATTCTCATTTCCACCATAACAATAAAAATCAAGTCTCCCTACGTATAACAATCATTGGATTCATTTAATGATAAGAAAATATTTAATTAAACCTGGTTGACTGATGAATAAAATTATGTACTAACAAATGATTGTGTACTAACAAGTGATTAATATGGTTATAACTACAGAGCTGACGTAAAAATATACTACTATTATTATTGATTTTTTTTTTTTTTTTTTTTTTATTATCTTTTGTTTAATAACTCAAATAACGCAATTTAACTCCTTTTTATGATTAAATTTGATCGCGTCCGTCAAATTTAATGAAACAAGATTTAGTGAAACACGAATGCGAACCGATCAAATTTTTAACAAAACAATGAAGGAATAGGTTTAACAATCGGAAAAGGACAGAACCATAAGATGGTCCACAAAAACAAAAACGAAACAAACAGATATGACAAATATGAATTTATGAAGTTAATTGACCAAGCAATGAATTAAAACAAAAAAAAAAATTTCAACATTTCAAACATATTGCTTCTCGGATTAAAAATGAATTTACTCTTTTTAGAACTGATTAAATAGATGAATTGATATTGTAGGATCTATAACGTTAATATCTTCCTTAAAATCACTCCATAAATCTTTAGATAATTAAATTATTCATCGAACCAAATTAAACATAAAACACGGGGCTTCACTGGATTTAAAGGATTAAAAAAAAAATTAAATTACATTTAACAGAGAGAAAATAGAAGTTACTTTACGTTTTCACTTATCGAATGATTATTAAACTGTTTCCGTAAATACTCAAATTCGACTTCATGAGTGATCAATAAATCCCACCAAGCTATTACTGTTGACCGACCTTGTATATTGAACACTGTTGTCGTGTTACATTCTGTAGATACTCAGGGTCCTTATTGACATTAAACTTGGATCACAAGTTTAGACAATTATCTATAAATATAAAATCAATTAGAATATCAGCTTATTTTAAACAATATTTTAGAAGAAAAATTATTCCTTTTTTTTTTTTTAATCTGAATAGACTCTTTTTTTTATCTAAAGTGATTTTCTTTCACGAAATACAGAAATTTACTTTTTCCTCTCCGCCTTCGTTTATCATTTAACAATTTCCGTCTTCTCACTCATTTATATACTCATCTTCAGTTCTTATTTCTTTTATTTCTCATACGTTTCATTAATCAAACATAAATAGTCAAACAGACTTCAATGGCAATCGGGAACTTCCATTTTCCATCGATTGTATAATAATAATCGTTACTCATCTTCAACATAATCAAATCCTCTCCAACTCTATTCATTGGTTAAGGATTCAACTTAATCTCACACGAGAAATTTTCAAAACACTCTTACTGAAAACTCAATACATGACTTTAAAACGAGAGAATCGTTTGCTGATAAATTCGGCGAACTTGGAAAAATCAAATTTGCAAAGGACACATTTTTTAAAATTTATTTATTTATTTATTTTGATTAATTAATTAATTAATTTAGAAATGAATGCGAGTAAATACGTAACTTGAAATGATTTTCATAATATTATTGCTATTTTTGTTGTTTATTTTATAATGATCACAATAATTGTCTTTGTCTAAGATATTGTTTGTGCAGCCTATAATTGAAATTTCACCTAATTCTGGTATTTTGTCAGCTTTCATTTTCGTTCTAGGTTGCGTGATTTTAATTTCATGAAACTGTTCCATCTTCTTGCTACTTGTTCTCTTTATAGTCCGATTTACGGGTTTTTCTCGACCTACTCCTTGCGATTCATATTTCATTTTACAAATCACCTTGCTTTCACGCACAATTTTACTGCAATTTTGATCTTTATTTTGACATTTAACTTGTCCGATTACTCTTTGGTATGTATTTACGAAAATTTCGGTTTCGATCTTTCCAAGTATTATTATTGATATGCAAAAATATAATACACTAATTATGTAATATAATATACTATAAACAATTGCCATATTTTTCGTTTTGAAAGCGTGATCCGGCGTTTTTGCCTCATTGATTACAGCCAAAGCCTTCTGTACTCGTGTGTTTTCTGATATATTTTTCGAGAAATGAGGTACCGGTGTATTCACTTTATCATATTCTTTTATTTTCTTTGGTTCTCGTCTCAATTGTTTTTCGATGTCAACATATTTTAAATATTCGACGTTTGCCCTCAACTTTTCTGCTGGTACAAGGAAAATATCTGCTTCATATTTAACAATTTCCCGTGCATCATTTGATTCTTTATCATTCAATCTCGTAAATTGTATGAATTTGGATTTTGTCAAATACTTCGCTTCGTTTTTCGTTCCAACATTGACATTCAAACATTTTATTTCTGCAATATATTGATTTAATGCAAGATGATCTAAAAGGTGACGCAATTGAACGCTTATTTTTCGCGTTTGTTTTCTACCTCGTTTATCAATTATAAGTGCTTTATTATTATCAAATTCCTCTTTGTTTACTGTATTTATCTCTGTATTTGAATATTCAATTTCCTTGTTTATCGTTGTCAAATCATTATCCACTTTTACGATTGAAGTTTGCGGTTCACATTTTAAGACTTTTTCATTCTCTCGTTCTTTATCTGAATTTATAATATTTTTCCCTACTTTTACTGAAGCAATCGCAATATTTACCAAGTCTTGATGGCTAAAATCTTGTTCAGCATGTTCAAAAACATGTACCACATGGTGAATTAGTTCCTCGTTTACTAAGGACTCACAATATTCTACTGGTTGATTGATTGTTACCTCAGTTGCAAATGCGAACGATATCTCTACTTCGTTGATTTCCAATGACTGTGATACCGATTTTATTTCAGGCATATTTAATTCTTTTACTTTATCAAAACTATTATTTTCCTCCATACCACCTTTAACCTTTGTTGAACCTAAGCCTTTTTCAAATTGAAGAATTTCACTTTTTGAAAAATCACCCTTATCAGATGACAATCTCTTTTCATCGTTGTTCTGTTTCTTATTTTCACATACTTTTCCAAAAATTAATGGTTCAATTGCAATTTCGTCTTTGTTTGATTTAATAAAAGTCATACTCGTTTCTGCAGGATTTTTATTAATCTTGTCAAATGTCGTCTTAACGTTTGTTGTTTCCTTTTCATCTAGTTCAGTCAACCTCAACAAATCATAAAATTGAGCTCCCACCAAGGGATCACAAACCTCGTACAATCGAAGATTCTCTATTATTTTTCTTTTTTTGTTAGGGTGACTTCGTTGCTTCTTTTTTTCTTTCAAATTTTCTATTTCTTTTCGCTTTGGCGCAAATTCATCGTACGTTATCTCTATCAAATTTTCTATATTCATTTCCTTGTCTTTATCCAAATTCTCTTCTTTGTTTATACTTTCTTTTGTAACCATTGTCTGACTTTTTATTGTATCTTCTGTTATCATTTCGCGTAATTCCTGTGATTTTTCTTTTGAGTCTACTTCTGAATTTTCTTCTTTTTCTTTATCCTTTTCTATAGCAAATTTCGGATTTACTCCTGAATTTTCTGGTATTTCTCTGACTGAACTTGAATTTCCGTTATTTGAATCTCTTTCCATTTTATTTTCTCTTTTGACTCTTTCCAAAGCTGATTGAAACGTTTCATACGGTATTTTTACCCATTCCTTGTCAATCTGTTCATTTTCTCCATTATTTTCCCTCGATTTTATTTCTTCATTTTTATTTTTATTTTCCAACCTCAGATTACTTCTGTCACCTCCAGAATTGATTTCAATGTTCTTTTTATAATTTCCCGTAGTCTGACCAATGACATACATTTCCTCATCCATTACACTTTCTTCTTTTACACTCGTTACTTCCTTAATTTCGGCAGGACTTCTTGCCAACTTCATAGTGGGAATTCTTATTTCGATTTGTTCGTCTCGATTATTAGTGATACTGATAAAGCATTTTCCATTAACGTTCTGTACCAGACCTTGCTCGACAATTATTCCTTCTCCAATGTCAATAGGAGCCAAATATCCCTCACGAACCGTATCATCGCTTATCCTTACATAAAAAACCTTTTTAGTTTTTGGTGGAAAAATCATACTTTCTCTCGTGAAAAATTCTATTTCCTTGTCACGAACCTTGAGCATACTGCATTCATAGTCTATTTTAGCCAAATTTTCTCGAAAATATTCATTAGACAAAATTCCATCCTGCTGAATAGGGAAATTATTATCCACAATATGAAACTCTGCCTTTCGTCCCAAAGTTTCGATTATTACGTATCCCGATGTATAAACAAATTCATCCGTTATTCCACTAAGCCTCAGAATCTTATCTCTATATACTGGGATATTTTCATTCAAACATTCTTCCTTTAACACACTTTTACCGGCTCCCGTATCCAACAACATAATAACAGAATCTTGAAGATCATTACTCATTAACTGAATGGTGGGAGGAATAATTTCCTCCTCAGGTCATTCTAAAAATACGTCGATTATTCGACATCGTTGTCTTACTGTTGGCATATAGTCTGTATTGAAAACACTGGGTGCGAATTCACCCTCTTGATTATAATTCTGGTTATAGTTTGGATTGAAATTTCGATTTTGGTTAAAATATGGATTGAAGTTTCGACTTTGACCAAAATTTTGATTCACATTTTGATTTTGATAGTTCTGATTGCGATTATAATTGTGATTGAAATTTTGATTTGGATGAAAATTTTCGTTTGGATTAAAGTTTTCATTTGGACAAAAGTTTTCGTTTGGATTAAAGTTTTCGGTTGGATACAAATTTTCGTTTGGATAAAAATCTTCATCTGAATAAAAATTTTCGTTTGGATAAAAATCTTCATTTGAATAAAAATTTTCGTTTGAATAAAAATGTGGATTTTGGTTATAATCGGATCGTGCATTTGAATTGAAACCTTGATTACAATTATAGTTTTGATAATTATTGTCATAATTGTTTGAATAGAAATCTTCCGAATGTTGACCTTGTCGGTGGTTGCAAATTTCAGCCCAATGTCCTTTGCGACCGCAAATTGCACATCCCATCCTTCTACATTTATCTGCCAGATGCCCTCGTTTGTTACAACACTGACAAATATCGATTACGTCATTGTTAGGTCCTCTGGGACATCTATTTGCAGAATGTCCTTCACCCTTACAGAATTGACAAATTATCACGCCTTGTTTTCCAGTATATGGTGCCATAATTACTTCTTCTGTGGGTTCAACAAATTTTATGCCAACTTCCTGTACGCCTGTCTATTTTATTCATCATTTCCTTCGTTGTTTACGTTATCAATCTGTCTGTCTAAATCCTTTATAGGTATTTTATTTTCTAAAAACATTTTTATTCCTCTTTTTTTTATTTGAAATTCTTTAGTTATCTATTTTCGTGTTATCATAATTGAATTTACCGATTTTATATGTTTATTTATTTATTTAATTTCGACGTGCAAACTCTTAAGATCCCGGACGAGCCCCCAATTTTTATGTTACGTCCTGATCAGCTTTTTCCTGCATCTACGGTCAAGGAGATTTCTCTCCCTATTACACGTTTATCGCATGTGACGCTTTATCAGAACTGTGCCCTTTTGAATCTAACCTTTCGGAAATTTATTCAGGGATGGGCTGAGAATGCATGCCGAAAATATATAGCTCGAAGAATACCATATGGTGTTTACTATGGCTCGTATTGAATTCTACTCGATGCGTACTACGGTATTTACTACGTTGAACCGATACAGCACTCCGCGTGGCCCTGACATACCGTAGCAAGGCTATGTAATAAGATCCCTCACAGTCCGGCAATGATGGCCGCCACTGGGTGAAGGCTAGCGTTATCACCAAACGTCGAGTTCATTACTCTATACCCTGGTCCTCTTTAAGAGAGATCGAAAACCTCAGCTTTTAAATTCTCAATTATCGACATTTTAATTTGGCAAAACTCTGATCGATTATTAATTTGGTTTTGAATGATTTTAAAATAATTAATTATTGCTCGAAGGAATAAACAATCATAAAAGCGAAGAATCAAAATAAAACAATGTTCTGAAGATAAAAGGCGGAATAATTTGAATTTAGATGATTTGATGACTTACGGTGATTGTCAATGAATGACAGGCGAAAATGAGTCGAGACGATTAAAATGGATGAAAGATGTTGATTCCGAACTTGAAATTCCTCCTTCCTTCCTTCCTTCAGATAAAATTCGTGGAATCAACGATGGATGTTGAGAGCGATGGATAAATGTTGATGATGTTGTTTAATGAAGGTGATGAAATAATTTATCGTTGAACTCCGATTTATTTAGTTGATAATAATTTGGAATATTTATTTGATTGTTGTTTGGAAAAATTCAGACTCCGAAACTGTATTAAATTTTAACTGTGTTGATACAATATTTCGCGAGAAGTCGATGACTTTTAGACAATAGTTATTTTTTAACGAAGATGATAAAGAGGTGACGATCCGCGAAGTGATAGACTGTCGTTTCGCGAAGTGGTTTCGGTAAACGGTGTCGTTCGGAAGTGATACCGTCCGCCCTCGGAGGTGCCTCTTTTATTGTTTTGATCGGGGGGCACCCGCGCCACCAAGTTATCCGTTGCATCAGCTGCCCCCTTCTATGGTCAATATCGATCGGTTTTGGCGTCTTCTGCAGCTTATTTTAATAATTACAAAATTCTGGTTTTTACCGTCGATTCCCGAATAAACAAATTACTCTGACGAATTTCAATTTAAATAATAAGAATTTACAAATTTGAACGAAGTTTCTACGATTTTCCTATCAAAAGTTATAATCCTGATTTACGAAATTGTTACAAATATTATCTATAAATTCCTGATTTTTAACGGATAATTATTTAACTTCACTTAAATTAACAATGATGTCTCTAAATATTTTCCCCAGATGCTAATAACTAATTCCCTGCTATTAACTATTTTATTTTACTATTCTACGGATGATAAAAACATGATTTTAAAATATTAATTAATTTCCCTGATTATTACAATAATAGCTATAATATATTCCTTAATTTTTATAACAATTTTATGTTAACGATTTGACCCAATTTATTTCTCATTCGTGATTCTATTTGATAATTACTTCATTTATTAATTTCCGACCAATTTCCCATGTTTATTTTATTTTATCGTTGTTCCTATTTTCAATAATTAAAGATATTTTGAATATTAATTTGAATAATTATGCCCCGAGAGGTGCTGCACTCGTAAGCGCCGACGGCGATTCTTTTAATCAGTCCCTTCGAGACAGTCACACGGATTCTCTGGCCGCACCGCTGTGTGCGTATGTGTATCCCTCCGCTCTATGTGTTGGAGAGATAAGGCTCCGACTCCCGATGCGTATAGCTAAAGATTCGGATTGCCGTTTCCGTTCTAAATGAGACAATGGGTTCTTCGGGTAGCCTAAGGTATGCTCGCTACCGATGACACCTCTCCAGCAACCCGAATATTCCCTTTCGATATTTTTCCGTTACGTGACTTGTTGCTATGCCAATCACTGAATCGAATCATTCAGTGTTGGCTGACGCACAGTTAATTATTGGCAACATAATTAATTCTTGATAAATATTTGGTTTTTTTTATGAATTCCCTAAGATTCTCCTGTGACTATTATTTATTAGAGTTTTACTGAATTTTCTTAGTTGCGTCAGTGAATTTGGTCGAAAATTCACAGGACGTAACACTTTCCTGTGTTTTACAAATTTTTAATTTATGTATTTATTTTATTTTTTTCTTTCTAGGCAACCGTTGGAAAACGCGGCGGCGGGTTTGGCAGCGCTCTTGGCTGATCTGGGGGTGCGAGGTGGTCGGGCCTTCGTGGCTCCCCCCGTGGTGCCGGTTCCCGATGTGTTCGGCGAACATGGGGAAGAGTCCTGGGAGGATCCCCAGGAAGAATTAAAGTTCGCGGCGCTGGTCCTCCGGAGGATGGAGGAGGCGGCAAAGCGCGGGAAAAGAAAAAGGCCCGCGACAACACAACGGTACCGGTTGCGAACCCGGGAAAATGTTCCGGAAGAGTAAGTGTGCCCTCCTTCCTTACTTTTATTAATGTTTGTCGAATCCATAAAAACTTAATTTTGTATTTCCTCCCCTTTTGTTTTCAGCGAGGACACCGAGGATGAATCGGAGCGCGACCGGCTGAAGCGACGGGAGGTGAAACCCGAGGTGTCCGACACGTCAGACACGGAGGCTCCGACTCGCCCGCGTACGTCGCCGTCCTGCAATAGTGAGTAGTTCCTTCTTTCTTTTCGTTGTTTCTTTTTTTTTCCAATTACTAATTCCTTTGTGTTTTTTTTTTTTTGTTACAGAAACAATGGCCTGGAGACGTCGGCGCTAGTTTTACGATTATGTATTTTTATCTTTTTTTTTTGTAATTAGAGGGTTTTTTTCTCTTTTTTTTTATTAGTATTTGAGGTTTTCTTTTTTGTATGTATTTGTGTTCAATATAAGTCTCTGAGAGACATTATAAACAAAAAAAAACCTGCGTGTGTTAGCGTTGACCCTTTAATTCCCTCCCATTTCCCCTAGTTTTTAACGCGAGCTCCCCGGAGGGGACAAAACACACCAAAATTACGTCTACCGGCTTTCTGCGACCAGGGTTCTGCCCCTATGGGATATCTGCGTCGAGGGTTCTGATCCCCAATCTGCATCTCTTTCGGTGCGGCCAGGGTTCTGTCCTTATGATTTCGGACGCCTCGTTCGTGGAGGGTTCTGCCTCTCCTCGTCGCTGGGACTACATTGTCGTCGCAAGGTTCTGTCCTTGTCTGTGCGGAAGGTTTAAACCCCAAAAAGGAAATTGTTGCGGTCACCAGGGTTCTGTCCCTCAATTGTACGGACTTCGCGGAGACTCGTTCATCGAGTCTTGCCACGGAGGGCATCAAACTCTGCGCTCAGGGTGAGATGAGGGGGAGGAAAGAAAAAAAATTATTTATGCTCTCTATTCGCCGAGCTTTTGACGAAACTGCCAAAGAAATCACCCGTTCATCGGGTTGGATTTCAAATCCCGTTTTCTTGTTCCTACTCCGTGTTCTCCTTTTCCCAATGTGTTTTCTATTCTTTTTTTTTTATTTGTTATTTTCAGGGTTTTTTTTTCTTTTTTTTCTTTAATAATAAGATAGTAGTATGAATTTATTTTCGTATTTATTGTGTAAAATTGAAACAAAATTTCAATATACATCCTTATGGGACTGTTGTACGCGAGGTCAACAAATATAATTTTTAAGGTATTTGGGATCGTTGCCAAATTAAGAGTAAAAACTCAAGTTTGTTTATACAAACTAAATAACAAGTTTATTCAAAGAAAGATAATTAATTTGATCGTTGCCAGTATTTCTTATTACAATCGTTGATTTCTTTTGAACATGAGCCTAACTCTGAGACCAACCTCTCTGTTCTCTAGTCGAGTTCAGACTGTCAATTTCCCGATCGCGATCCGCGAGGTGCAAATTGATACGTCTGCAATTTTGATTGACTTCCTTTATTTCGACATCGAGAATCGGCTATCGTCCGATTCTCGCTCAGCACGATTTCTCAACGCCGGGTGCATTAACCGGGCGTCATACGATACTTACTCGGCAAATTCCTACGCGAGTCGGCTTCGCGACGCGGTGGATTTGCCAGTAAGTATTTCTCAATATACTTTCCAAATTTATTTAATCTTCCTTTAAATTTTTATAGATGAAAATAATTCGGGGTACAACATCCCTCCCCCCTTAAAAAAAAGAAAAATCGAGTCTTCGAGATTTTTCGTTTGGCTCGACGCCGTGCGTCGGCGGCTGGTATCGTTGGTGTGCTCAAGTATCGGCTCATGTTTCACTCTCGTAACACTCAGCTGTGAGCTGCGCGGTTCATTCACTCTTCGCTCTACATTATTTGTGCATACGTTGGTTTACAATGGCAATGTTACCTTTATTTAATTATTTGTTTATTTAATTATTTATTTGTAGTTCCCGGTTATTAATGTTAACGAAAAATTATTATTATTATTATTAATGCTTTTTTTTTTTTTTTTTTTTTTGTACACGATTTATTTTTCTACATCGTGCTAGTACTTTGCTTATTCCGTTGAAACCCTACCCGGAGGTTACCGATTGTTGATTTTCGTTTTGGCGCTCGCGGTACAGCTGAGCGCGGACATGGCTTTAGCTCTACTTCCTCCGGTGGTGTTACGACTTCGATAGTCGTTCGTTGTCTTGGAATGTATTTGTATACAATGAAAATAATTAGCGCTACGAGTGCTATTGTCCCTATTGAATATCCACCTATGGTATAATAATATTGGTTTTCGTCTTTTGTAATTTTTTCTAAGTCCTTTTTTACTTGCTGAATTCGCATACCGATTTGGTTTAATTCCTGTGGGTTGTTTATAACCCTTTTTAAGTTTAGTTGTTCACTCGCACTTTCCACTTTCGGTATAAGTTCTTTTTCGCTGATGCCTAATGTTAGGTTAAACGATGGTAAATATGTATCGAACACTTTCTGGGTAATTCGTCGCACTGTTTCTATTTTATAATCTTTGGCAGTCACGGTACATTTCCCTATCAAAGCCAGTATACCTGAACCCTGAAGTTTTTCATACTTCTGGGGTTGATTATAACATTTAATTGCGACGGTCTCTGTCGTGGGAGTCACGTACAGCCATCTACCCGGTTGTTTCATAGTTATTATCATGGGTCTTTTTAGTGTTACAATTCGTTTCGCGCATTCGGTGTGTGCACTGTCTAGGTTAGAATAGGTTACTACCTCGCAGGGTGCGTCTTCGTTTACAGATAATGAAGGATGATGCGGCTTACATATGTATCTACTTTGTTTATGTTTACATTCGTTGAGCTCTGCCTCGGACATTTTTAAATACCGCTGATGTTCCCTGTCTACTATTACGGGTCCAGCGTTTGTTTCGATGTATTGGTAAGTCTGATTCGCGGCGCGTGTCGGTAACGGATACGCTTTGCTGACGCGGTACTCTTGCGTTCCGACCAGCGGTATCTCTACCACTACTACTACGCGTCGGCTGAAGGCCTTGAGTTCTGCTACCTGTAGCAGATTATGCGCCTCGCTCCGCGCTATCGGTGTGGGGAAGCTTGTACCCCTTGGTATGTGTGGGAGCGCGTCCGTAAGATACTCTATGAGCTTGTTTGGAGTTATTATATTCGGATTTATTATTCCATGCGATAGGTTGGACACAAAGCTTGTCAACTCGAGTACCTCCTCGAGTAATGATTCTATTATTGCTTCTAACGCGTTTATGTGTTCGTCTAGTGTCTGTCTGGCTATTATGGAGGATATTTTGTAATTAATGCATTGCTCCACTTTGATTACTATATTTTTTAGAGCTTTCTTGTTTTCCTCAATGTGGTTAACTGATTGATTAAATACGTCGAAAGTCGTCTCGATTATTTGAACTTGGTCCTGCATTACTTTTTCGATCGATTTTTGTTTATTTTGAATTGCTTCTATTTCCCTATCTATGCGTGCTGCGTCAGTCGCGTCCATATTTCCGGTAATGGATTTTACTATAGTCCCTAGTCCGTCTATTAGTCCTCTGCGGTCTCTTCGATTTTTATTTAATATTTCGTGCAGTACATCCATTGTTTCTATAATTCTGCCGTTCATTTCTGTGAGCGTGGTGTCGAGTATGGAGCATAAAAAGTCGAAGGACATTTGTTTTTTACACAGTTGCTCTAATTCTCTCAGATTTGTTAAAATTTCTTGCTCTCTTACGCGTAGCGATTTTAAATCCAGGTTTATTACGAGCCTCCATATATCTTGGGCGACGGTAAGGGTTCCAATTTCTTCGTAGAAGATTCCTGGCGAGTCAGTGAATTTTCGTATCTCGTACGCTGCTGGGTTGGTGGTCGTCGCTGCCTCGTGGTGGCTTGATATTGCCGTGAGCCTGGAAGTCGGATAATATTTCTGAGTTGCATGTACGTGGGAATTTTTTTTTTTTTTTTTTTTTTTTTTTTTTTTTTTTTTTTTTTTTTGTTTCTTAACCCTTATTTAGCAGTTTTTTGTTCGCGCGTTATTTCTCGTCTGACCCTGCCTCATTCGTTCTTCGACTCTCGTTGCGAGCAGCACAAAGTACTGTTTTTTTCTACTGTTGTCATGGACTCATACCGAGTAATTGTTTGTGGAGGAGCGGGTATGCCCGTCAATTTACGGAGGCAGGCGGTGAGTCTTCGTGTTTATTTATCCTTTGTTTCTTTCTCTTTTTTTTTTTGTATGTGAGAGAAGGACGTAAAAAAAATTCTTGGGTTTTTTTTTTTGTTTGTTTCTTCAGCTCGCGATGTTTCCGCCGAGGGTGCTTTCCCCGGAGGCGGTTTTTGTTCGCCGCGCCATGGAGACTCGGCGCGCCCGCCGTCGGTTGCGGACCGCCGTCGACGCCCTTTGGGGTGACGGAATGTTCCGTGGGGAGGCGGAGCCGTACCCCGACTTTATCGGGCTGGTGGCCCTATTCGAGGCAGACCGATGTATGTATTTTTTTTTACTACCGGCCCGGTATCTGTTCAAGCTAACTTTTTGTGTTATCATAATAAATTAAGGGGTGTTCCCCACGATGGTTTTATTAAACCTTACCCGACTGTGTTGACCTTATTTATTGCGTTTCCTTTTCCTTTGTTTTTATTCGGGGTTAGTGTATGTAGATATTTTGATTTGATTTTATTTTATTTTATTTTATTTTATTTTATTTCTGGTGTATGTTTATACTCCGCACCGTACGTGGGTCCAGGCTAGGACTCCACGAAATCCTGTAGTCGATTAGCGTGGATTCTCACGGATTTCTTCCCTTTTTTTATCGTATAATTTACCGCGGAGTGTTTAACGATTATTTCGTAGGGTCCGATTTTTTTCGGAGTTAATTTTGCCGATCTGCCTCGTCGTACTGTGGGGTCGTACACGAGGACCTTGTCTCCGACTTGGAATTCGGTTATTTTTGATTTCTTGTCGTAGTTTATTTTCGATTTCTCTTTCGCGGCGATTAGATGGGATCGGGCGAGCTTCCATGCTGCTCTTAATCGTTCTTTCAATTCTTGAACGTATCGTACATCGTAGGTGTAGGTGAGCCGCGGCTCTTGTTTCAGCGCCGTCGGTATCTCTGCCCGGTCACCGTACACCAGCTCGTGCGGCGTGAGGCCCGTGGCTGTGTGTGGCGTGGTGTTGTATGCGAACATCGCATACGGTAACCACTCATCCCAGTTTTCCTGGTCTTCGTCGGCGTAATTTTTTAGGTATTCGGCCAATGTTCGGTGAGATCGTTCCAGAGCTCCGTTCGATTCGGGATGGTACGCCGTCGTTTGAATTTTCGTTATTTTTAATAGCTTACACATTTCTTTGAATGTGTCGCTGAGAAAATTAGTCCCTTGGTCGGACAGAATCGTTCCCGGTGTGCCGTAACGGCAAATTATTTCGGTCACGAGGGCTTTCGCTACTTCCTTCGCTTCCTGATTTTTTAGAGGAATCGCGGCGCTGTATTTTGTGAGGGAATCCTGGAAGGTAAGTATGCATTTGTTTCCGGCAGAAGTTTCCGTCAGCGGTCCGACAATATCAACAGCGCATTTTTCGAATGCTCGGCTCGGTGTGTCGGTGATGACCATCGGTGCCCTTCCTCTCGGGAATATTTTATTTATTTGACATTTTTTACATTTGGAAATATAGTCTTCGACTTCTTTCCTCATGCCTGGCCAGCGATATTGGAGCTGTATACGCTGAAGCGTTCTCGCCGTGCCCTGGTGCCCACCCAGAGGGGCATCATGATATTCGCGTATTATTTTTTCGCGCTCTACCTCGTCGGGACAGGTTCCGCCTATGCTGCGGCTATCCTCGTCGGAAGCATCGGGTTGTGCGTCGCCGCTATACTCTAGCTGCTGGTGGCTTGCCTCCCCGTGCTCCGCGTCCCGCTCTTGGCTCGCCCGCTGTGTGCGGCTGTCCGTATCCGCTGCCTCGCAGTCGGCATGGGTATCGCTGTCTCTGTCGCGCGTTGCCGCTCTCGCTCGCGCGCTCGCCGTGGTATCTGCCTTCTCGTCGCTCGCTGTTGCGCTCTCTCTCTTCTCGGCTGTCCTCTTTGTGCGGTCGTTCGTACCCGTCGCGTCGCTGTCTCCGGCTTGTTTTCTCGCTTGCGCTCGCGTGGTAGTGTATATACGGCTAAGAGCGTCGGCGTTCGTGTTAATTTTTCCAGCTTTGTAATGTATCTCGATGTCGTGTTCGGATAGTTTAATTTTCCATCGCATAAGCCGGGATCCGGGATCTTTTACCCCAAACAACCACGTGAGGGGTTTATGGTCGGTAACCACTTTGAAACGGGTTCCATATATGTATGGCCGGAATTGTGTTGTGGCCCATACGATAGCGAGCAATTCTTTTTCCGTCGTCGTATAATTTTGCTCGGCTTTATTAAGCGTGCGGCTCGCGTAGCACACGGGTAGATCTTGACCTACCTCGCCTTGCGATAAGATAGCGCCTATCGCCTTGTCTGATGCGTCGGTTGTTACCACGAATTGCTTCTCGAAGTCTGGGTACTGCAGAATCGGTGCTGTGGTCAGCGTGGTTTTTAATTTTTCGAAGGCCTCGTCTTGCCTCGGAGTCCACTCGAATTTTATATCTTTTTTCGTTAATTCAGAGAGAGGTTTTGCCGTCTTCGCGAAATCTTTAATAAATTTCCGATAATATCCTGCTAGTCCTAAGAATGATTGTACGCCTTTCACGTTTTTTGGCGTAGCAAAATTTTTTACAGCAATGATTTTTTCAGGATCCGGTTTTACTCCTTTTTCAGATATGACGTGCCCGAGGTATTGGGTTTCCTTTTTCAGGAAATGGCATTTTCTCGGCTGGATCGACAGCTTGGCTTCTCTGAGTCGTTGGAAAATTTCTGTTAACCGTTTATTGTGTTCTGCGAGCGTCGTTCCGTAGATTACGATGTCGTCCAAATATACGTAGCATTTAACCCCTTGCAGCCCGGACAATACAGAATTCATTAGTCTTTGGAAAGTCGGCGGTGCGTTTTTTAAACCGAAGGGCATACGTGTATACTCGAAGTGCCCCTGTGGTGTCGAGAATGCCGTTTTTTCTTTGTCGCTCTCCGCCATCGGGATTTGATGGAATCCCGAGGCGAGATCGAGCGTGGTAAAATATTGTGCCTTTCCCAACTGGTCCAATATTTCGGTAATATTGGGCAGTGGGTAGGAGTCTCCAATCGTAGCTTCGTTTAGTTTTCGGAAGTCTACGACGACTCTCATGCGCGCTTTTCCCGTGGCATCGGGCTTTTTTGCTACGACCAATAGCGGTGCATTCCATTGGCTTCTACTTGGTCGAATTATTCCGTCGTCTAACATTTCCTGCGTTTGCTTCTGGACCTCTTTTTTATGGGCTTCAGGTAGTCGGTAGGGGTTGACCTTGATCGGTCGAGTCCCTTCCTGGAGGGGTATGGTGTGCTCGGCCTTGTCCGTACATTTGAGTTTGTCCCCCTCCAGGTGAAATATATCTTCATATTTCTCGCAGATTTCTACGAGCGATTTGCGCTCTTCCTCATTCAGGTGCGCAGTCCGTAATTCCTCGCGTATTTTTTCTAAACGGCTCGCTCCGCTCGCTGCTCCGATTGTACTTATCTGGAGCGCCTCGGTGTCACCTTCGCCTGATAGCTCGGTCGGCGTCAGCGGTTCGAGCGTGACGGTCGGTCGCTGCACCCGTGCTTCTTTTTCCGTCGTGTTTACGATGCTCACGACGCAGCTGTTTCCCTTCGGCGGTGTGACGCATGATCCCAGAATTATACCTTTGCCTATTTCAATTTTTTGGACGAATCCGACGAATTTGCTGCTTGTTTTTGCATGCAATAAATTTTCGCTTCGGGGCGGTAAATTTACGGTGGTAGCCCCGTCGATTAGTGGCATACAGTGCCCATACAATTTCAACATTTCTCCTCCTAATATGTCAGCCTTGTGTTTTTTAATGAAGTCCATTCCGAGCAGTCCGTCTACGTTGAGCGGCACGTCGTTGCCCACAACGTAAAACCAATGTTTTATCGCGACTGTCGGGGTGTCCAGTGTCACCTGCGCGCGGCATAGGGGTTTTATGACTTTACCTGCCACGCCTGCCAGGTTGACGGCGGCTTCCTCGATTGGGGTGTCGGATGTCAGCGCTGATTCCTTCAGGATGCTGCACTGAGCTCCTGTGTCGGCCTTGAGTGTCAGGATACCTATGGATGCCACCGGCGATTCGATGTGGAAGTCGCTTGCTGTCTCGCTCGGTGTTGGCAGGTCCACCGTATACAGGTGTACCGTTTCTCGCAATTTTGTGTCGCCTCCCCCTGCTGTGAGGGTGTTCAGGCGCAGCATTCCCAGGGTTTTCTTTTCCGTTTCGGGTACGGAGTTGTTCCCCTGACTGCTGGTCCCCTGTCCGTTTTGTCCTTGAATATTATTTTGGCCTTGCCAATTATTTTGGCCTTGCCAATTATTTTGGCCTTGATAATTGTTTCGGCCCTGGTAGTTCCCTCGTCCACGGTAGTTTCCTCGACCTCGATAATTTCCTCGTCCGCGAGAATTATTATTTCCGTTATTTCCCTGACTCTGATTACCTGCGGCTTCGTCGCGCAGGCGTCCTCGGCACTCGTTGTAGACGTGCCCCTTCTTTTTGCAATAGTTGCAAATTATTTCCACGGTATTTAGGGATCGTCTTGCCCCGGGAGCGGGTAAGCTGGACCGTCCCGTTGGCCCCCGGCACTCCCTGGCGAAGTGCCCTGGTTTCCCGCAGTTATGGCATTTCTGAGCGGTTTTATCCCCATGTGTTTGTTTATTTATGGAGTCGTTACCCTGTACCGTTTTTTCTTCCTCCATGGCCTCCTTCATGGCCGATTGGAGGTCCGCAAAACCGCGTGCTTTGACGATCAGCTGATACTCGCGCCTGAGCCCCCTCTCGAAATTATTGAGGCCCATTTGGCAGATGTATCCCTCGATCGTTTGTTTTTTGACATCCGTGTCCTCGTTTATAGTGCTTGCGTCTATTAGTTCCATCATAATTTTTTCTAATCTCTGTCCGAACGCTAATACTGTCTCGTTCGGTTTCTGTTTGCTCGTATTAAATTCTACCTGTAACGCGGCGACTGTCCGTTGCGTCCCGTACAGTGCGGTCATTTCCTCCCTGAATTTTTTGAAATTATTTATCTGTTTGTATTTTATGTCCTTCGCGGCTTTTCCCACGATTTTTGTTTTTAACACGGCTTTCAACAGGTCGGGTTTATCGGCCTCGGCTACCTGTTCGTCAGCGTATTCGTATGCGTTTATAATGTCGTCTACCTCCTCGGGTTTTGACCCGTCGAAACGAGGAATTAAGGTCCTCGCCTCCTTCAACGTCATAGATACGACCTCGTTCGGCATTTCGGACGGTTCTAATACGGTATTATCAAGCAAAGAAAAAACTATCAAATTTATTTCGTAATTTCTTTCGGTCTCTACGGTATCGTAAAACTCGTGTTCGGTTTCGCGCGAGGTGTCGAGTGACTCTTGCTCTAGCCCGGAGGATTTTATGCGCTTTTTCGGATGGATATTTTCTTCCGGCTCTACGGTTTCGAAATTTAGAAAATTATTTACGAATGAGTCTAGTGACCTTGACAGTACTCTTGTACCCGGTAATCTTAACGATCTCGCTCGATCGTCCGCGGACATATATTCCTAACTGGCTTTGATTTTTCGCAACTAAAATTGTGACTGCCACTTACAGTAGTAGAATTTTCCACATCGCGGGTTTTTTCTTCCTCTCGTTCGGGATTGTTCGTTGACGTGCTGCTGTCGTCCTTCCTGGATGCTGCTGATCCTTCCGGTAGTCCTCGGGACTCCTGGGTTGGTCTCTGCTTCCCTCGTGGCCTCGACGTCTGTGTGTCGGGCTCGGCTACTCGCAATTCAACGTCTGCGTGTTGAACTTGCGTCGGTGTCTCCTTTCAACGTCCGTGTTGTCGAGACTCGGTGTCACCGGTGTTGGTGAATAATATATTTTCCTGTGCGTGTCGATGCTGACGTTTGCACTGGTCTTTTCGGCACTTGCCGTCGTTATTTACTTGTTAAGTTTGGTTACAAGACTTTTGGCGGATCCCACCGCTGCCACCAATTTTGTTGTACGCGAGGTCAACAAATATAGTTTTTAAGGTATTTGGGATCGTTGCCAAATTAAGAGTAAAAACTCAAGTTTGTTTATACAAACTAAATAACAAGTTTATTCAAAGAAAGATAATTAATTTGATCGTTGCCAGTATTTCTTATTACAATCGTTGATTTCTTTTGAACATGAGCCTAACTCTGAGACCAACCTCTCTGTTCTCTAGTCGAGTTCAGACTGTCAATTTCCCGATCGCGATCCGCGAGGTGCAAATTGATACGTCTGCAATTTTGATTGACTTCCTTTATTTCGACATCGAGAATCGGCTATCGTCCGATTCTCGCTCAGCACGATTTCTCAACGCCGGGTGCATTAACCGGGCGTCATACGATACTTACTCGGCAAATTCCTACGCGAGTCGGCTTCGCGACGCGGTGGATTTGCCAGTAAGTATTTCTCAATATACTTTCCAAATTTATTTAATCTTCCTTTAAATTTTTATAGATGAAAATAATTCGGGGTACAACAGGACAATTACAATTAAACAATGCGTTCTCTTTTTTTTATGATTAAGGTTTCCCTACCTTTAGATGTTATTATATATATATGTATATATATATATATATATATATATATATATATATATATATATTGTAACCGTATTTTCCCAACACCCGAATTTACCCCAATCGAGACGGCTACAAAACCCGTCTCACTCGGCCTTAAGGGCGCCAGCCGCGAGAGCGAGAGCTCTCGCGACGAAATTTTAATTTTAAGAGCCGAACGAGAGACGGGAGCGACCCGGCGTCGCTCAGCCTTGGGAAATTGGTAGAGGGGGTGGTTCGGTCACCTCCGCGAGGAGGAAACAGAGATCGAGACGAAATACGGGAACTCAAAAGATATTTTATTATAACGTATATCGGGAGCGTGGTCGAGAAGCTACTAGCGTGCACGCTCGTTCCCTCAAGAGCTCAAAACCTTCACTACAACAATACTCCGTAAGTGGATTCGACAAAATAAATGTGGTAATGGATAATCGGCAACAGACAATGCTTCGGAATCTCGGTACTCGCACACAATAACTAGCGTGGATCGCAGCCACGGTACCTTTCGCAACAGATATTACATAAATTAGCCCGATCGCAGCGGGAATACGCGGAATTCTTAAATCACTACTCTAGCCCGGTCGCAGCGGGAGTACTCGGAATCTCATAAAAAATCAGTAAACTAAAATATCGGAAAAGTTGAACTATGAATGAATTGTTAGAAATTTGACAAAACGGAAATTAGATAGTGGACTCGCACGTGGCGCAAACTATTGAATGAGATTAATGAATAAAGGAGAACCTTCCAGGCAACTAATGTAACGGAAACTAGGTGGAATGAAAAATATGAACTTTACTGGATTTTTCCCCGAGAACAAATTCCGCGTTCCGCGCGCGAAGACGTACCGTCCCCACGATAACGAGTCGAGTTTGCTCTATTCTGTCTCTAGCCTCAAACCGAACACGTACGACGATCTCACCGGATTATGTTGCAGTTGCGGGAGCTTCTCGAGTTGCCCTCGGCCAGAAGTCCCACTTCGCGTATGACAAGATGTCGGTATTCTCGCGGAACGTTAAGCACGGATCGGCAGCGGTCACGACGTCCTTCCTTCTCGGGAGCCTACGATTGAGTCCCCGAGGGAAGTAACGCTCTCGCGATCGCGGGTCCTTTTTCCCCCCACCCTATGCCTATCGTCGTTTCGCCCTCTGCTCTATTTGTCCGAGTTCCCCGAATTACGGAGATCTCGCGCGGTTCTTTGAATTTCCTCGCGTTCGTGATATCGTGAACGCGAGGTGTTGAGTACGCTCGTGGTGGGAGGTGAATCCACGGGCGTCGTTGCGCGTAGACACGGGAACTTCGGTAAGACGAGCGAGGTGATGGCTCAGCGACGAGCCGGACGCTGTAGATCTCGGTAGCTGGTGGCTCGTCGCGTCCAGGCGGTTTCGGAGGGTGGAGAGCCCGTTGTCGGTAACGTCGCGCGCTACCTCAGTAGCGGCGCGGCTGAACGGCTGGCGACGTGTCGAGGTGCTGGCCGTGTGACGGTGGCGATGTCGGTAGCTAGGCTCCAGCCTGCTGACGGTGGCCGGCTGCGGCGAGATCGGTAGCAAGGCTCCAGCCTGCTGTATGTTGCTGGGAGGCGTCGAGATGTCCTTGCGGCGGTTATGACCGCCGTACGCTCGAGAGAATGATCGGGAAAATAAAGATAAGGTCGAAATTAGTCGTGGGAACGGTTCGCTTGCGATTGACCCTGTCTGTTTGCCTGGAAGGGACTCTTCCCGGGAGGAAGAATGCCGTGTGCCGTGCCGATACGAGGGAGAGCCTGAGATTGGGCTCTCTTTGTGGCGGGCGCAGAAAAGCCCCGTCACAATATATATATATATATATATATATATTTTTTTTTTTATTACTATCTTCTCTTGTTTTTATTAATTATTTAAAATTTATCTATCTTTTATTATTTTATCGTCTATTTATTATTTATTTATATATATTTATATACGTATCTCTGTAGGAATGCCTATATATATATATATGTGCGCGTTTATCGTTTTCCCCTCTTTTTTTTTAAATGTAAATTTATCTAATTTTCGTCTTATTCTGTTATCTTGCTTTTTTCCTAACTATTATTTGCCATTTATCTCGGTCATTTCTGCCATAGAGATTATCATGGCATATGCTTTCAGAAGGACGAATTTTAAAGCAGTCATTTCAGTAGCCAGTTCGCTGGTACCGAATTGAATGACTATATGGGGGTCCTCTAATGGCCAAATTACGGTCATTATTACAGCATGGACCGTTCCCTCGTGATGTTTCACGACGCTAAATTTTGCGTCCACCTCAGACAGAGTCTGCCGTATTGTTTTTATGTATGCTTCTGCGTCGCCCTGTGTGACCTGTTGTTCATTTCCGTCAATTTTGTCTAGAGTTAATTTTACGATTGTATTGACTAAACGTATCGCCTTATTTTGCCACCGGGTAGCGAGAGTTCTCCACACCGAGTGTTCGGTCGGCCTACTGTTTGTTTTCGTTACTACCTTTTCTCTACAGGTTCCCTTATTATCTCCTGTTCCATTAACGCCTGAACATGAGAGACGGGTCTCGCTTCGTTGTTTTTGCGTTCCGATGATTTCTTGACCTTTTATTGGTTTCTTGATTTCGTACGTTTCCTGCCTGCATGGGCCGAATATTGCCTCGAGTATCTTTTTCTCGTCCTGGTTCGCCATTGTTACTGTGATGGTTGTTGTTGTTGTTCTGTAATTGTCAGGATCCTTGTTAAACAACTGGTTTCCAAACCCTTGCAATAAAATGTCCCCAGGCGTGCTCTACTTCTACTGGTTCCTTTTGTTAAATTACTTTACAATTCGTTAGTTATTTAAATCGAAATTTTCGTGCTTGTTTGAATTCCCTTAGCAACTCCCCATTTCGCTGCACGCGGTGATTGGTCGTTCCCCTTGATCTTCCGTCTCCTCCCGACTCTCTTAACCAAAGGAACCCTCGGTCTCTGTCTGCCTGTGTTCCCTATGGTTGCTTGGGGGAACATTAGCGATCCTATTGGTTAACCGGGGTGCGTCTTCGGTTGTGCGTGACGAGGCGTTTATCCCTATGCGGGTTATGTTACCCGTAACTTACCCTTTTCGGTTATTTTCACTTTATAGAGTCTCTCTTTTGCTTTCCACTTCTTTGTCAAACAATTTTAAAGCTTCAATGGGTTTTATTTATTATTATATATGTATATCTGTTTTATTATTTATTTATTTTTTTATTTTTTTATTTTTTTATTTTTTTTTTTTTTTTATAATTTTTTTATTATTATTATTATTATTATTATTATTTTTATTTTTTTTAATATATTTTTCCTCCGTTTTCTTTTTGATAGGGGTTTCCATTCACCCATGTGATTATTTATAAATTCCCATTACCAGTCTATAACCGACTATAATCCGCAAAAGAAATAATGATCTTGACAAAACTTTAAGTATTATTATATCTATCAACTATAATTATTCGGATACGTTTATATATTTTTTTTTCTGTTATTATTATTTATTAACGTTATTTTTATTTTTCAGCATTCTTTTTTTTTTTTTTTTTTTTTAGAGGAGCGTTTTTCTCCCTTTTTTTTCTTTTATTTTCTTGCGAGTGCTTGCAGGGTTCGAATCGTGGCTCGAGTGAGGTCATTGGCCTCTTGAATCATCATTGGAGTGACGAGATGTTCGTACTCGTGGTAGGGACGGTCGGGAATTATTATGATATTTTTCACGAATAATATCTCTTCGTTGCAGATATCGCATTTGTTTGCGGCTATGGCGCATTGATAGCAGGCCACCGTGTGTGTGCAGGGGACATATATTCCTCCCACTCGGCGCATACCACAATAACGGCATAGATTTTCGAAAACAACGTCGTCGAGTCGAGTTCCCGGCGCTACAAAGCCTGTGGGGATGCACTCCATGAGCGCAGCCTTTTCGTACTCAGGGAGTGGAATTCTTTCGAACCGAATGGGTTTGATGCCCTTCTGGCAGTACGATCTGTAACAAGCCATGGTCTCGGCAAGGGAGGCATCCACCGGTGGCTTGAGGGTTACCTTTTGGATATACTCGGCGCCTTTCCTGGCGAGTACGTATTTGCATTTCTTGTACCAGTATGCGTGTTGTTCCCACGGATCGTCCTTGGTGGTCCATTTGTGCAAGTGGCCCTTGCAACTAAAGCATTTCACCTTATCCCCAATGCCGAGATAATAAAGTCCTGCGTCGGCTAAACTTGCGGGTCTCTGTACCATTGATTGCGGCCAGTCTTCGAAAGTCTTAATTCGAGCGTCGTAGCTTGAGAAATCCATCATGCCGTCGTGTTCTGGTGCCGGAAAATACATTACCCGACATCCTTGGGACGTGGGTAGAGTACTCGTATGGACATTAGTTGGTCCGTTTTTCCCTTCGGTTTCTCCGCGAGGCTCGGCCCGTTTAATTCCGGTATCGTCGGAAGATGGTGGCGGGCCCGGAGGGGGAGTCTTGATCACGGTCCGCTTGGCAGGTAGAGTGGTCATGTTGTTGCCGCCCGTGGTGTCAGAGTTGCCGCCGTTCGAATGCTTACGGGTTCCAGCCACCATCGCTTTTTCTTTTTCTAGAGGCGTGCTGCTTATACAATTGTTCCTGGCGCCCACTCTTTTTACGGTCCCGAGAATCTTTTCCGTGCCTGGCCTTTTTGTGGAAAGGGGTTCGGATGGAATGAGTAATGAGAGGCTATTTGGGGTGCGTCTCATGACGGTTTTCTTTGGCAAGGGAGCGGAAGTTTGACTTGCCCGTGATTTACCCAATGTTTCCTTGGCATGATCAAATGCTTTGTTTAAACTTATTCCGCGAGTTTCGGAATTGGTACTTGATGGCCCAGCTTGGACTGCTTTGGTTCGTTGTCTCTTTAATTCGGCATGGGAGGATTTGGAGGAATCCGTGCGTATGAACTTTCCTAAAGTCTCTTCCTGTCTTTTTGAGTTTATTGGCACGTTTCCACAGGGTAATCCGTTAATAAAACGACAATCGTCGGCATCCAATGTATGTTCGGTGAGCGGGTCTTCGCCTATTTTCCAATCATTTATTTCGACTCCACATTCGAAACAGGTGACGTCGTCTCCTAAACCCAGGTAGAAAAATCCCGCGGCGGCGAGTTTTTCGGGTTTTATGTACGGTCTCGGCCATCCGATAAAACTAATCAGACGTTCCGATTCCTCGCAGTATCGTGGATATTCTGGCTTAGCCATCTCCTCCTCGTCGATCTGGTTGTCTCCGGGTTCTGTATTCTTGGCGAATTTCTTTACCATTATGTTATCGGGATGAGAGATTTCTTTACTTGTTCCGGATGGACGACACAGGTTTTTCCCTTCAGCTGGATGCGTAAATTTCCCTTTTCTAGAAGCTCCAAAACTTCGAATGGTCCGGTGTATTGATCTCCTAATTTTCCGGGTTTCGGCCCTTTAAGCAAAAATATGGGTTCACCAACTTTGAACGTGACGGGATTCATGCGTCTATCTCGATATTCTTTAGCCTTTTCCTTTGACGCGATTAAGTTTATTCGACCCAGGTGTTGAATTTCGTGGATCTGGGTCACCAGGAGAGTTAAATAATCATCGTATGTAGCGAGTTTGTCCAACTCGTTTAACGGGAAATTTGAGGGAGTTCTAGCTATTTTCCCAAAGACCATCTCGTAGGGAGTATGCTTAGTACCTTCATGCACGTTAGTGTTGTAATTGTAAATAGCTAGTTCGACCCAGTCGTCCCAGTTGCTTTCCTTCGAGGTATATTGTTTGAGGTATTCGCCGAGGGCGTGATGCGATCTTTCCAATGACCCGTTAGATTGCGGATGAAACGCGGTCGTTCTTATTTTCCGTATTTTGAATAGTTTCGAGATTTGTTTCATAAAATTACTGAGAAAATTAGCATCTTGGTCGGTCAATACTGCTCTCGGGGAACCGAAATTGCAGATAAATCTCTTCACAAAAGTCTCGGCGATCGTTACAGCTTTAGCGTTCGGTAACGGTGCTGCCATTGAGAACTTTGTTAACTGATCTTGCATAGTGAGGATGTACTCATTCCCTTTGTCCGTTTTTGGCAGTGGACCGACAATATCCATGGCAATTTTGTCGAATGCCGTGGCTGGGGTGTCTGTAATTACCATCGGTTGTTTCGTTTTTATGCGTACTAATTTTTTTAATTGACACTGCAAACATCTTTGTATATACTGTTGAATATCTTGTTTTAAATTTTTCCAATAAAAATCGTGTCGGATGCGATTGTAGGTCTTACTAACGCCCCGATGCCCTCCGACGGCCGAGCAATGTTTTTCTTCAATTATCTTTTCCTGATCTTCTATTGTTGGTTCCTTAACAATTCCCATACAAACAATAACTTTAGCGTCGCTGTTGTTAAATAATAATCGAATCTGGGTGATTATATTTTCCCATGGAACATTACAAATTGCGAGAGATCTTGCTAAACTGACTGTTGTTAAGTTTAATTTTTCAATCAAGTCTCGACAACTCTTTAATGTCTCTACTATATTCTCCAGCATCTTTGTGGGTCCTTCTCCTATTTCTTCGCGTATAGGGAGAGCGATGTAGTATTTATTATTTCTTTTAGAAAATGGTTTTGCCTCAAACAATTTTAGTTTCTTTAAAATCGGTAATTCTCCGCGTTCTTCTAATATCATGCCTCCTTTGTCTAACGGTTTGCCTTGGGTGTCGACAAAAAATATCATGCTGTCTTTTCGGGTGTAAAACAGGTCCCTCGATGGTTTAACATTTTTTGCTATTATGCGTCTCTCTCTACCCGTTCCTTGGGAGACGAGGGGCTCGCTGCGTTCACTTCGGTCGCTTGGCTCCTCGTTGCCTGCTTCCTCGGTGTCGCTCACGTCCAAGGGTCGGCATCCGCGTTTTTTTCGTACACGGGTTATTTCGTCTCCCTCATCAGCCTCGCTAGTCAGGTCTGGTGCATTGTTTTCGAGGCTTGCCTCGGAAAATAATTCTTTGTCTTCTACTTGTGCTTCCCCGTTGTTTCCGGTCGTCTTTGGAAAATCTTCTTCGCTAGTTTGGTCAGGTAACTTATCTGTGGAGGTGCGTGGTGTACGTGTAGGTGGCCCAAGATGCTCATCTCCCCTGCCTTTACGAATAGGTACATCTTGATAAACCTCGAAATCGCGAATGGCCTGTTCCGTGTCAAACGTTGGAGGAACTTCGTTTATCGGCGTGACATCGTGTCCCGATTGTAGATCGCCCATCGATGCTATGCCAAGCCCTACCGTGTTGTCTGCTACCGGGTCGTCTGGTACCGAGTCCCATGGACATTCCTCAGGGTCGTCTAGAGTCAAGATCTCATCTGGGTCTGTAGTCTCGTCTATTTCATCCTCGTCGCTGTCCCAGTCTAGATATTCGGCAATTTCTTCGTCCGTCAAACAGCGTGCGGGTTTCTTCCGAGTACGGGTCGCAGGGTTCATTCGGATCATAAATATTCCATCTGTGTATGTCGGATCTTCCACCGGGTTTCTTGACAGCGCGTCGGCGTTAACATTCGTTTTTCCGGCCTTGTACACCACGTCGTACTCATATTCGGCTAGTTTTAAACGCCAGCGGAGGATCTTAGAATTTCCGTCGGTTGCGCGGCGGAACCACAGTAGCGGTTTATGATCGGTTACTACCGTGAACCGCCGCCCATACAGATATGGTCGGTAGTGGAGGATGCAATATACTATCGCAAGGGCTTCCTTTTCGTAGGTATCGTACCGTTCTTCCGTTTTATTTAAGGCTCGTGAGGCGTATGCGCATGGATGGTCGTTGTTAATTTCTCCTTGCGACAAAATTCCTCCTATGGCTACGCCGGAAGCATCCGTGGTTAGAATAAAAGGTTTGTTGAAATCGGGGTATCTTAATACCGGTGCTGTGCACAAGCTGGTTTTTAAAATTTCGAATGAGTCTTGCTCCTCTGGGCCCCATTCAAAATCGGTCTCCTTACGGAGGAGCAAAGTGAGAGGTTTAGAAATTTTTGCATAGCCTTCGATGAAACGTCTATAGTAACCTGTTAGACCCAGGAACTGCCGTATATTCTTAATGTTTCTTGGTCGGGGGAATTCACGTACAGCCTCGAGTTTTTTCGGATCTGGTTTTACTCCGTCCTTACCAATTATATGCCCCAAATAGGCCACCTCCTTTTTCAAGAATTCGCATTTGTCAGGTTGCAATTTTAAGTTTGCGGTTTCCAATCTTTTTATTAGTTCTCTATAAATTTTTTCGTGTTCCTCTAATCCTCGAGAATAAATTACTATATCGTCTAAATAGACGAAAATGCCTTTACCGAGGATCCCGCTTAGTGTAAGATCCATAGTTCTTTGGAAAGTGGGCGGAGCGTTCCGAAGCCCAAACGGCATCCGGACGAATTCGAAATGGCCTCGGGGAGTCGTGAATGCGGTTTTATGCCTATCCTCCGGGCTAACTTCTATCTGATGGAAACCTGATGCCAAATCAAAAACTGAAAAATATTTTGCACCGCCAAGTTGGTCCAAAATTTCCGTGATATTAGGAATAGGATATGCATCTGCAATCGTCTTTTCGTTCAGAGCGCGGTAATCAAAAACTACTCTCCATTTCTTATTACCTTTGGAATCGTTCTTTTTCGGTACTACCCATACAGGACAATTATACGGCGAGGTAGACGGAATTATTACCCCGTTTTTGAGCATGTCCTCCACTTGTTTTTCTATCTCGTCTTTTGTACATTCTGGCCATCGGTAACCCCTCGTATTAATTGGTAAATCGTCAGTCGTGGGTATACGATGCTGCAATATGGTAGTGTGCGTGAGCGCTTCTCCCGATAGGTGGTACAAATGGGTACTTTCCTGTAACAGCGTTTCGATGCTGGTTTTTTCCTCCGGTTTTAACTCGTTGAGTCTCAATAATCCTTTTATCTGATCGAGCCGCTCTTCGGCTACCGAACCCGAGAAAGTGAGACAAAGGCTTTCTCTCTCGAAAGGCTGTATTCCGGATGACGCGTTCCATGCGCCGAGTTTTTCGAAAAGGTGTGAATTTATGACGAGATAACTTTTATTATTCCCCGTAGAGTCCTTGTTTTCCCTGTCTCTTTTTGACCCTTTTCTATGATCGTAGTCGCTCTTACATGTCAAAAATTCTCTATAGAGTATTCCCATACTATCGGATGAGTCGTAGCGTTCTGTTGAATGGAATTCTGTTACTGTCTCCGTGTTGAACGTGTTCAATTGTGTCTTTGCATGACTAATTTTATCTTTCACAATGTTAATTCCCAGTCTGTTATGTATACTATCTTGACAACTTGACTCTTGGACAACTTGTTCATACAAGTCCCCTGTTTGTACTTCCTCGACCTCACATGGGTCATTAATGGTTATTTCATTGGAACCTTTATTCTCTACAACTTCCGTGCAGTTTTCTAGTTCCCTACTAAGATTCGTAGAGTCTATAAATGTTTTTATTCCTGTTTCACCTGAACAAAAGTCCGTGTTTAATTCTTTGGTCGCACACGGTGCTCTGATCGTTTTTTCCCTTTTTATAGTCATTATCTTTTCTGTTTCTAGACCTGTCTCGATTTTATCCATTTTTATTAATTTACTGTCGTTAGAGCGACTACTATCCTTCATAGAACAAGGTTCAGTCCCTTTTCTTGGGCTACCTGCCTGTGTTGGTATTATATTCCCTGAGCAAAACTCGTGATTTTCCATAGTTTCTGTTTCTTTTATGGCCATACTGCCCTGATTTCCCTTAGATTTTTCGTCTGAGCATCCCGCGGGCTCCGATTCTTCCGCGAGTTCCCTCCCTTGTATTGAATTTATCTGTTCGCGTTGTATACAGACGCCGATTCTTTTTCCGTTTTCTTGCCTTTCGTTTGCCGTAGGGTTTTTAATTTCCTCTATTTCCTTAATCAATAATTCCATGACTGGTACCTGTACTTGTATCGTGTGTAAATTATTGTTCGTCATTTGAACGTATGCCTTTCCGTTATTATTTTTTAACAGCCCGGTTTCTACCGTAACTCCCGGTCCTGCGTTTAATGGTGGGAAATATCCCTCCTTCGCTTCTAAATTTTTTACTCGAATAAAGCAAAGTTTAGTCTTCCGGGCAGGAATAATTATCGCCTCCGGAGTGGAAAACGGAATTTTCTGGTCCTGCATTTTCAAACGTCGTTTTTCATAGTCAATGATTACTCGATTTCCGTCTAGATATTCCGATCCCAAAATTCCCCCTTCCGAGATGGGAAAGTCATTTTTTACAACGTGGAAAGTAGCCCGACGTCCAAAAGCCTGAATTGTTACTTGACCTATCGTGTATATTGAAACCGCGGTAATTCCATTTAATTGCAAAATTTGATTACGATTGATGGGAGTGTGCAGAGGCACATGTTTTTCTTTAATTATATTTGGACCGGCTCCCGTATCGACCATTAGAACGGTCGGTGTTATTAAATTAACACTGTCTAGTTCTACTGTTGGAACGCTACTTTCCTTATGTAGTTTTATGACACAAATTTTTACGACTCCGAAAGGTTCGCCACTGCCGCTGAGACCGTGTGTACCGGGTGCGTTTGCTGAGCGGTTGCTCCCGATGCACCCGTGGTCGAGAGATCGTTGGCGTTTCCCGAGGGATTTCTGTACCGCGTGCCGTTTGCGTTTTTGGCTGGACATTCCCTAATGAAATGTCCTGGTTGTTGACAATAATGACAATTGCCGATTTGTTTCGGCCCGTTGTTGGCTACTTCAGCATACGTGGGTTGTTTAGAGTTTGAACATTGTGCCTGATTGTGGCGGTACGGGCATATATATGCACCGTGTCCGTCTCGTTTGCAAATTTGACATTTAATGTCAGCTGTTTGTTGAAATTGTAGTCCCTGGGGTACATTATTTTTTTGAGATTGGGGTGTCGCATTGTTAACTCGGATGGGGCAGCTGTCTGCTCCATGGCCGGGATTTTTGCATAGCTGGCAAAAAATCGCGACGCTGGCGGTATTAGGCTTTGACAGGGGGAATAATCGGTAACATTTGTCAGCAGTGTGTCCCCGCTTGTTACACACCTGACACACGGTAATCGCCGAGGTTTGGTTAAGAGGTTTATTATTGACAGGTGGGAAGAGTTTAAAACACCTATCCGCAGAGTGACCCTTCTTGCTGCACACTTGGCAGGTAAGGATAATCTTCGGTGGGTCTGAAGGGGTCAATGCGCTAGCTACCTGTGCGCTCGCTGGTTTCTTTTCGGGGCAAACTCCGGCCTCGTGACCCGATTTATCACACAGCTGACATTTTACCTCTTCGCCACTTATTGTCTTTATGCTACGTTTTGCTCCTACAGTTGGTTGTTGAGGATCCGCGGAGTCTCGAACGCCCTCCCGGAGCGCCGTGCGTGCGATTAATTGTTTCTCGATTTTTACCGCGCGTTTTACTATATCGTCGATCGAGCCTTCCATGGTCATTCGTTGCTCGATTTCGGGTTTTAGCCCCTGAACAAAACAGAGTGGCAAGCTATTGGTCGTGTTCCTTACGAAGGCCTCGTCTGCTGGTTTATTATTTTCTGATTCATATGCGTCTAATATTTGATAGCCGAGATCGCGAATGCGGTTTGAAAAAGCGACTACCGTTTCGTCAGGACGTTGGTAAATTGACCCGAGCTCTCCTTGTAACTGATAAATATTCCGCGCGGGCGCATAGATACATTTCAAAAAATTGTGGAGTGCTTTCATAGTTCCGAACGTCTGCTGCATGATGGACCGGCGGGGTTCGCCGATAATTTTTATTCTTACCGCTTTTACCAAGTGCGCCTCGCTACCTGGGTCTAGCATCTCGAGCGCTTCCTCGCATCCCTGAATAAACATGCTCAGGGATGTCGTGACTCCATCGTACGTGGGCACGACTGCTAATGCGTCTTTAAGAGACACTCTCAACGAGGAATTTGCCATCTCGGTTTTTCCGGGTTGTACAGGTGTTAGATTAAGGGCGTCTCGAAGGGTTTTCTGTCGAATGACCTGTTTTGTTTTTTGTTCCTTTACCTTTTCTAGTTCTTTTATTCTTTCCTCCTTTTTTATTCTTTCCTGTTCCTCTGTTATTGTGGCGTCTAATTCGTTGTCCCTATCGTCCTGATTCTCGGGGGAAAATGCTTTATGCCCGAATCCGTGTTTTGGTGTGCCTTCGATATTACCACCGCTTGCCCCTGAACCACCAGGATTATCACCGGTTTCTTTTGAAACTGTCCCGTTTATAGTGAAAAGGGTACGTTTGACTGCTTCAAAGCCTGACAAAGGTTTCTGGTTGTCTGCGGGAAGGTTTTCAGGTGTAAAATATTGTTCGCCTGATTGATCGAAAGGGGTTGTGTTCGTATTAAATGAGATAAATTTAGTGATATCGTCTTCGGAGAAGTTTTCTACTACCGTACATGTACTTTCGTTGTCAGAGTCGGGCGTGTCTTCGTATACGTGTGTGGTAGGCGTGTCCGGTCTTTGTAACGTCTGTTGCGCCGTGGTGTCTACGGGCGCGGGGGTCCTAGCGGCTACCTGGTTTTCTATTGTTTTCTCGATCTTGAGTTCTACTCCCCTGAGAGTTTCTTCCAAAATGGCTATCTCTTTCAGTAAAGTTTCTTCGTCACTTTCCTCTATCGTCTCCTCGTCAGGAGAGTTTATTGCCTCCGCCTGCCCCGGCTCCTCGGTGGAGCTTTCCGGTAGGGTTACGAGATCTTCGTCTGTTTCCACGATCGCGTCGGGGATTTGCTTTACTATCTGTATGTTTGTTTTTCCCTGCTTCCTTTCACTCGGGTAATTATGCACGATGTCGTCCTGGACAGCGGTATTAGATCGTGTTGATCGTGTCGGCCGGGGTTCGAGTTCGCCCTTCCCGGCTTTATCGGTTGAACTCATTTATGTCCTTCTTTTACCCCTTTTTCCCTATTCGCCCTACTTTGATGATTTTTTTTTTCAATATTTTTTTTTTTTATAATTGCACTACTTTGACCGTATAATGCGTCCGTTTCCAATGTGTCTTTGGGTTCCAAAATATCTGAACCGGGGTGCTGGTTTACTTTTCTCCGTACGACTTGCAATGAATTGGTAAATTATGTGTCCTATGATGTTAAATAGTCGTGGCACTCGTGAAATCCACATAAGTAAAGGGTTCTCTACTAATTTTGTTTCTACCTGTCCTGATTTTTTTTTTTTAAACTCAATTTGGGAATGGGCAGTTCCTTAGGGATGGTGAATTTTGTAACGACTATGTAGAATTCGCCCCTGAACTCGAATACTCTATTATTTCCGGTAATGTCACTCGGTAGCACGGGTTTCCTTTTTAATTCATAAAATAGTCCTGTTTCGTTTGTAACGATAGAGAGTTCAGTCTGTATTGACTCGTTTGAATGTAGAGTATAATTTTCACCGTTCGGAAATTGTTCTTTAATTCCTTGAGCGAGAAGGTTTTTCACTGTTTTTTTCCATCCGCCTCGGCCCATCGAATCAATTTGAAAAAGGGTATATTGTGTTTTTTTTTTTTTTTTTTTTTTTTTTAATATGTGTACCTTCCCTTTTTATTATCAATATCGCGTGCGGTGAACCGCCCCACGTTATAATAATATGAAGGTTAACTTTTCAAATTGCCGCCCTTCTGGCCTCAGATCAATTTGAAAAAAAAGTAGATTGTGTTTTTTCCCTAATATGTGTACATTCCCTTTTTATTATCAATATCGCGTGCGGTGAACCGCCCCACGTTATAATAATATGAAGGTTAACTTTATCAAATTGGTTGCCCCACTGGCCTCAGACCAAGTTGATGAAAGAAGTTATGTTTGCGTGTGCGTTCCTGGAGTTTGTGCAAATAGAACGGCCGTCGCGGATCGTTATCGGGAATATACTTCGGGTGTAAAAATTTTATTTTGTAACTAATAGGGACAAGCAAATGTTCGTTTTCGGTCTTCGCGTTGATTCTACAGGTTCGTGAGTTTTCCTTGACACAGCTACTATTATCCTTGTCACTATCCTTTTTTAACTATTTAGTGGTTTGAGTTGTCGTTTTTCCACTGTGTGTTTACCCATTAAAGATTTTAATTAATAAAGCAAATAAGTTCTTAGTGTTTCGAATATTAATACATGGTTGTTTCTTTGGCAAACATTCCTTTGATCCCGGACGAGCCCCCAAAAATTCTGTTACGTCAAAACTGTCGGTGTTTTTATTCCCGATTATCTTCACGCAACTGTCACACCGCTTCTCATAACGCGCGCTGGTCAGAACGACGAGATATCGATCTATACCACTCCCGGTGTTATTCACGATAGCGACTGCCCATTTTTAAGCCTAACCTTGCGGAAAATTGCTTGGGATAGGGCCCTAGGAATGCCTGTCGTTTCAAGTCTTAGGGTAATTATTAAATTCTAATCCCTCGACAAATGTCGTTGACTGCCCGGAATGTTAATGAGAATACGAAGGTTATGCACACGGGTCTCGTGTTGACACCAACTCTAACTAGTGTTCTATTCCGGTAGCCGAATAATTAGGGGATTAGACTAGGATAAATATTCGTGCACTAAGAGAACAAACAAAAAAAATTATAAACGGAGAGGTGATTATTAAAATAGAATTGCTTACGTTTGTCAGTGATCGTCGGTCGCCGTTGGTGTTGAAATAATTTAGAACAAAACTCCGGAAATTTAGTGTGATGGACAGATATTTATTTTAACCGGAAATTTAAGACCTTTTTGTTGAAACAAACGGAGATACAGAATAAAACAATTAAAACTCAACTAAATCCGAACAAAATATTCAGTTAAATCGATGGTCGCAAACAATTCCGAAAATCGTAGAGTAAAACAACTCGGTGCGAGAATTTTTCCAGAGAATATTTCTCAAATAATAACGGTGACTGGTAGAATAACTGGCTAACTGGTTAACTGGTTTTCGAGTGACAATAACTTCGTCGATCGAATGATGGTAACTGAACCTGACCCTATGATCGAGTGACAATAACTTCGTCGATTGAATGATGGTAACTGACTCTGACTGTGTGCCTCACTGGCTCTGACTGGGTCTCGAGTACACATTTTTCGGGGCATTTATACTATTCTCCTAGATAAAAAGTAGGAGAAATAATGGGTCACGTATGTGATTTTTCCCTCTATTTTCGATGGGTGACCAATGAGAAAAATGATTCAATTGTTTTTTCGTCTACTTCTTCTGGTAACAGAAAGGTGGGAGCAATCAATTTGGTCACGTATGTAGTTTTCTTCTTTGTTTCTCCAAAGGGAAGAATCGGGAGTAATCATCCTTGAAGAGTATGTTCTTCCTCTGTACTTCTCCCACCGAATTGTTTCCATAGAAAAGAACAGGTGAGACTGGGGGTAGCGTGATTTGAGTCGAAACGCCCGATTGGTCAATGGGTTATTAAAATCGAGGAGTTTAGAAAGAGAGGTACCTTCGTCGGTCGCATCGCGGTATGCTGAGGTAAAGGAGAGTGTGAAGAAGCGTAATGCCTTTTACTGTATTCTCGCACCTAGCTTTGATTTTGTTTCGGGTACCGCTTCCGGCGCGGGCCCGGCAACTGCCGCGCGTACGTGACCAAATCGTTCGACGTTCGTTTCGTCTTTCTGATTATGAAAACGCAGAACTCGACTGTGTACTCGTTACATGCTATGTTTCGGTGGAAGTTTTATCATTTCCTTTTCTGGTGACAGTATTCGAGAATAACAAATCGTCCATCTAAATGGGCCTTATTATACGCGGTCGAAAATCGTCGTCTCAATACTTAAAAATATATATCTGCCGCAACTTATTTGTCATATATAACACTCAACTTAATATTAGTAATTAAACTATGTTTCCTTGTATATTTATATAGGTATCGATTTTACCTCGTACCTGAGTTCAATTATGTTACGGATAGTCTTTTGGTCCCAAATTTACTTGTCATTTTTATTTATTAACTTCCTTTTCCTAGGTTTAAATAATGAAGAGGGAAGGTTATTTTGTCGCCTTCCGTCTTTTCTTGTTATAGTCTTTGGGACGAAAATCTTTCCGATCTTCTACGTGAGAAAGAATTATTAATTCTTTTTCCTTAGGTGTTAGATGTAACTGAGGGGAAAGGATTGCTACTCATTACATGTTTTGTCACTTGGTTCGTTCAGGTGTGTATTGGTTATGGGGAACACGTACAGGGGTGAGGCCCCGTTGCTGTGGCGCGCCGGTGTAGCCGCCGTTCGGCTCCTCAGGTAGTCATCCCGGTTGGTCATAAAATTCTGCCGCGTTTGAACTTATTGTTAACGCAATGTTTTTCTTTTGACATTGACATCGTGATGAGAGTCTATCAGATGACTCGATTTCGATTAATATTGGGCTAAAAGATAGTCGGAAATTATAAAGTCGATTGTTATATCGAATGTTATTTGTGTCTAATGAAATGTAATTCTTTGTTTAGTTTTATAGGTATTGAATTCGCAGAATTCGCGTGTTTGACTCTCTGTACTATTTTCTTTCATCTTTGTTTTTCGTCTGGAAATCCTTCTAAGAGATTCTTGTCTGCAAGTGAATAGTCCTTTAACAAAAAATATGTCCTCCTCGGATTTTGAATAGAGGGGCGGAATACCTCGTTTCTACCATTGCATCACCCTCTAATCTCATTGTCTACTAACGCCGTTTCCTCCTAATTCGGAGTGTCAAAACCCGGAACCTTAAGGCTCTACGTGGGTTTCTGAGACCTGTAGGCAACGTGTCGAGACGACACGTCGTGCCGAGAGTTAGGGCCCCGGCGGTTGATGACCGCGGGCCTTTTCATTCATAAGTTTTCCGTGCGATGGTACGGAAGAACTTACGACCTTTGGGATCTACGAAATTTAGTCGATACTCATACCTTGGCAGGTAGCGAGCTGCCTCGAGTAGGTTGCCTTTTTTAACGCCTTGTAATGGCGTAGCGCTGTGTGTCATAGGCCACCCTTTTTCGATTTGTCTTTCTTGTCCCGTCTAGATCGATTATACCCTGGCGTTAGATCTCTTTAAGTTTGAAACTGATTTTCTGACCGACTGAGTTGATAAGTTAGCTCTTGGCAGAAACGGGTCTTTTATCTAGGTTGTTGATATTTTGGGCTATCTGACCACATTCTTTCTCTTTCTTAGAAGTTATATTTCCTTGACTCCAGTTTTAGTGAGAGAAATAGTGAAGAAATTTTATGCGTTACGCTGGACGTAACAATATTTCTGAGTTGCATGTACGTGGGAATTTTTTTTTTTTTTTTTTTTTTTTAACCCTTATTTAGCAGTTTTTTGTTCTCGCGTTATTTCTCGTCTGACCCTGCCTCATTCGTTCTTCGACTCTCGTTGCGAGCAGCACAAAGTACTGTTTTTATCATGGACTCATACCGAGTAATTGTTTGTGGAGGAGCGGGTATGCCCGTCAATTTACGGAGGCAGGCGGTGAGTCTTCGTGTTTATTTATCCTTCGTTTCTTCTTCTTTTTTTTTTTTTTTTTTTTTTATTCTTATTTTTTGTGTGTGAGAGAAGGACGTAAAAAAAATTCTTGGGTTTTTTGTTTGTTTCTTCAGCTCGCGATGTTTCCGCCGAGGGTGCTCTCCCCGGAGGCGGTTTTTGTTCGCCGTGCCATGGAGACTCGGCGCGCCCGCCGTCGGTTGCGGACCGCCATCGACGCTCTTTGGGGTGATGGAGTGTTCCGTGGGGAGGCGGAGCCCTATCCAGATTTTATCGGGCTTGTGGCCCTGTTTGATGAGGATCGTTGGTGGTGTATTTTTTGTTATTATCGGCCGGGCATTTGTTCGGGTTAACTGTATGGTTATTTTAATAAATGAAGGGGGTTTCCCCTTCGATGTTAAACCTTACTTCGCTGCGTTGGTTTTATTTATTGCGTTTGCTGTTATTGCGTTACTTCGGAGTTAGTATGTAGATATTTTGATTTTATTTTATTTTATTTCGTTTTATTTTTTTATTTTTATTTTTTATGTTTATACCCCGCACCGTACGTGGGTCCAGGCTAGGACTCCACGAAATGCTGTAGTCGATTAGCGTGGATTTTCACGGATTTCTTCCCTTTTTTTATCGTATAATTTACCGCGGAGTGTTTAACGATTATTTCGTAGGGTCCGATTTTTTTCGGAGTTAATTTTGCCGATCTGCCTCGTCGTACTGTGGGGTCGTACACGAGGACCTTGTCTCCGACTTGGAATTCGGTTATTTTTGATTTCTTGTCGTAGTTTATTTTCGATTTCTCTTTCGCGGCGATTAGATGGGATCGGGCGAGCTTCCAAGCTGCTCGTAATCTTTCCTTTAATTCTTGCGCGTAGTCGTCGTATGTGTAGGTGAGCCGCGGCTCTTGTTTCAATGCCGTCGGTATCTCCGCCCGGTCACCGTACACCAGCTCGTGTGGCGTGAGACCCGTAGCTGTGTGTGGCGTGGTATTATACGTAAACATTGCGTATGGTAACCACTTGTCCCAGTTTTCCTGGTCTTCGTCGGCGTAATTTTTTAGGTATTCGGCCAATGTTCGGTGAGATCGTTCCAGAGCTCCGTTCGATTCGGGATGGTACGCCGTCGTTTGAATTTTCGTTATTTTTAATAGCTTACACATTTCTTTGAATGTGTCGCTGAGAAAATTAGCCCCTTGGTCGGACAGAATCGTTCCCGGTGTGCCGTAACGGCAAATTATTTCGGTCACGAGGGCTTTCGCTACTTCCTTCGCTTCCTGATTTTTTAGAGGAATCGCGGCGCTGTATTTTGTGAGGGAATCCTGGAAGGTAAGTATGCATTTGTTTCCGGCAGAAGTTTCCGTCAGCGGTCCGACAATATCAACAGCGCATTTTTCGAATGCTCGGCTCGGTGTGTCGGTGATGACCATCGGTGCCCTTCCTCTCGGGAATATTTTATTTATTTGACATTTTTTACATTTGGAAATATAGTCTTCGACTTCTTTCCTCATGCCTGGCCAGCGATATTGGAGCTGCATACGCTGAAGCGTTCTCGCCGTGCCCTGGTGCCCACCCAGAGGGGCATCATGATATTCGCGTATTATTTTTTCGCGCTCTACCTCGTCGGGACAGGTTCCGCCTATGCTGCGGCTATCCTCGTCGGAAGCATCGGGTTGCGCGTCGCCGCTATACTCTAGCTGCTGGTGGCTTGCCTCCCCGTGCTCCGCGTCCCGCTCTTGGCTCGCCCGCTTTGTGCGGCTGTCCGTATCGGCTGCCTCGCAGTCGGCATGGGTATCGCTGTCTCTGTCGCGCGTTGCCGCTCTCGCTCGCGCGCTCGCCGTGGTATCTGCCTCCTCGTCGCTCGCTGTTGCGCTCTCTCTCTTCTCGGCTGTCCTCTTTATGCGGTCGTTCGTACCCGTCGCGTCGCTGTCTCCGGCTTGTTTTCTCGCTTGCGCTCGCGTGGTAGTGTATATACGGCTAAGAGCGTCGGCGTTCGTGTTAATTTTTCTAGCTTTGTAATGTATCTCGATGTCGTGTTCGGATAGTTTAATTTTCCATCGCATAAGCCGGGATCCGGGATCTTTTACCCCAAACAACCACGTGAGGGGTTTATGGTCGGTAACCACCTTGAAACGGGTTCCATATATGTATGGCCGGAATTGTGTTGTGGCCCATACGATGGCGAGCAATTCTTTTTCCGTCGTCGTATAATTTTGCTCGGCTTTATTAAGCGTGCGGCTCGCGTAGCACACGGGTAGATCCTGACCTACCTCGCCTTGCGATAAGATAGCGCCTATCGCTTTGTCTGATGCGTCGGTTGTTACCACGAATTGCTTCTCGAAGTCCGGGTACTGTAGGATCGGTGCCGTTGTCAGCGTTGTTTTTAATTTCTCGAAGGCCTCGTCTTGTCTCGGAGTCCATTCGAATTTTACCTCTTTTTTGGTTAGCTCGGAGAGAGGTTTGGCTGTCTTCGCGAAATCTTTAATAAATTTCCGATAATATCCTGCTAGCCCTAGGAATGATTGTACGCCCTTAACGTTTTTTGGCGTAGGAAAATTTTTTACAGCAATGATTTTTTCAGGATCCGGTTTTACTCCTTTTTCAGATATGACGTGCCCGAGGTACTGCGTTTCCTTTTTCAGGAAATGGCATTTTCTCGGTTGAATCGACAGCTTGGCTTCTCTGAGTCGTTGGAAAATTTCCGTTAGTCGTTTGTTATGTTCTATGAGCGTCGTTCCATAGATTACGATGTCATCCAAATATACGTAACATTTTACCCCTTGTAGTCCAGACAATACGGAATTCATTAATCTCTGGAAAGTTGGAGGTGCGTTTTTTAGACCGAAGGGCATGCGCGTATACTCGAAGTGCCCCTGTGGTGTCGAGAATGCCGTTTTTTCTTTGTCGCTCTCCGCCATCGGGATTTGATGGAATCCCGAGGCGAGATCGAGCGTGGTGAAATATTGTGCCTTTCCCAACTGGTCCAATATTTCGGTAATATTGGGCAGTGGGTAGGAGTCTCCAATCGTAGCTTCGTTTAATTTTCGGAAGTCTACGACGACTCTCATGCGCGCTTTTCCCGTGGCATCGGGCTTTTTTGCTACGACCAATAGCGGTGCATTCCATTGGCTTCTACTTGGTCGAATTATTCCGTCGTCTAACATTTCCTGCGTTTGCTTCTGGACCTCTTTTTTATGGGCTTCAGGTAGTCGATAGGGGTTGACCTTGATCGGTCGAGTCCCTTCCTGGAGGGGTATGGTGTGCTCGGCCTTGTCCGTACATTTGAGTTTGTCCCCCTCCAGGTGAAATATATCTTCATATTTTTCGCATATTTCTATGAGCGATTTGCGCTCTTCCTTGTTCAGATGAGCAGTCCGTAATTCCTCGCGTATTTTTTCTAAACGGCTCGCTCCGCTCGCTGCTCCGATTGTACTTATCTGGAGCGCCTCGGTGTCACCTTCGCCTGATAGCTCGGTCGGCGTCAGCGGTTCGAGCGTGACGGTCGGTCGCTGCACCCGTGCTTCTTTTTCCGTCGTGTTTACGATGCTCACGACGCAGCTGTTTCCCTTCGGCGGTGTGACGCATGATCCCAGAATTATTCCTTCACCTATTTCGATTTTTTGGACGAGTCCTATAAATTTGCTGCGTGTTTTCGCATGCAATAAATTTTCGCTTCGAGGGGGTAAATTTACGGTCGTTGCCCCGTCGATTAGCGGCATGCAGTGTCCGTATAATTTTAATATTTTCCCCCCTAATATGTCGGCCTTGTGTTTTTTTATGAATTCCATCCCGAGCAGTCCGTCGACGTTAAGCGGTACGTCGTTGCCTATGACGTAGAACCAGTGTTTGATAGCGACCGTCGGGGTATCCAGTGTCACCTGAGCGCGGCATAGGGGTTTTATTACTTTGCCCGCTACACCTGCTAGGTCGACGGCGGCTTCCTCGATCGGAGTGTCGGACGTCAGCACGGATTCCTTCAGGATGCTGCACTGAGCTCCTGTGTCGGCCTTGAGCGTGAGGATGCCAACGTTTGCTACCGGCGATTCGATGTGGAAATCGCTCGCCGTCTCGCTCGGTGTTGGCAGGTCTACCTTGTATAAACGTATCGTCTCGCGAGTTTTTTCCTCGCTTCCCCACGCGGTAAGGGTGTTCAGGCGCAGCATCCCCAGGGTTTTCTTCTCCGTCTCGGGTGCGGAGTTGTTCCCTTGATTGCTGGTCCCCTGCCCGTTTTGTCCTTGACTGTTATTTTGGCCTTGCCAATTGTTTTGGCCTTGCCAATTATTTTGGCCTTGATAATTACCTCGGCCCTGGTAGTTTCCTCGTCCACGGTAATTTCCTCGACCTCGATAATTTCCTCGTCCGCGAGAATTATTATTTCCGTTATTTCCCTGACTCTGATTACCGGCGGCTTCGTCGCGCAAGCGTCCTCGGCACTCGTTATAGACGTGCCCTTTCTTTTTACAATAATTGCAAATTATTTCCACGTCATTTAGGGACCGGCGTCCCCCAGGTGCGGGTAGACTGGACCGTCCAGTCGGGCCCCTGCACTCCCGGGCGAAGTGCCCGGGCTTCCCGCAATTATGGCATTTTTGCGCGGACTTGTCGCCATGCGTCTGCTTGTTGATGGAGTCATTGCCCTGCGCCGATTTTTCTTCTTCCATGGCCCCTTTCATGGCGGCCGCGAGGTTGGGGAACCCTCGCGCTTTCACAATTATTTGGTACTCTCGCCGGAGTCCCCTTTCGAAATTGTGCAGTCCCGTCTGCCGGATATACCCTTCGATACCCTGTCTAATCGCGGCATTTTCCTCCGTGGCTGTGCTCGCGTCTATCAAGTCCATCATAATTTTCTCTAATCTCTGTCCGAAGGCGAGTACCGTCTCGTTCGGTTTCTGTTTGCTCGTATTAAATTCTACTTGTAACGCGGCGACTGTCCGTTGCGTTCCGTATAGTGCGGTCATTTCCTCTTTAAATTTTTTGAAGCTATCTATCTGTTTGTATCTGATGTCTTTCGCGGCTTTTCCTACTATTTTTGTTTCTAATACGGCTTCCAGTAAGTCGGTTTTGTCGGCTGCGGCTACCTTCCTGTCGGCATAACCGTACGCGTTTATAACGTCGTCTACCTCCTCGGGCTTTGACCCGTCGAAATGAGGAATTAAAGACCTCGCCTCCTTCAAGGTCATGGGTACAACCTCGTTAGACATTTCGGACGGTTCTAATATGGTATTATCAAGCAAAGAAAAGTCTATCAAATTTATTTCGTAATTTCTTTCGGTCTCTACGGTATCGTAAAACTCGTGTTCGGTTTCGCGCGAGGTGTCGGGTGACTCTTGCTCTAACCCGGAGGATTTTACGCGTTTTTTCGGATGAATATTTTCTTCCGGCTCTACGGTTTCGAAATTTAAGAAATTATTTACGAATGAGTCTAGTGACCTTGACAGTACTCTTGTACCCGGTAATCTTAACGATCTCGCTCGATCGTCCGCGGACATATATTCCTAACTGGCTTTGATTTTTCGCAACTAAAATTGTGACTGCCACTTACAGTAGTAGAATTTTCCACATCGCGGGTTTTTCTTCCTCTCGTTCGGGATTGTTCGTTGACGTGCTGCTGTCGTCCTTCCTGGATGCTGCTGATCCTTCCGGTAGTCCTCGGGACTCCTGGGTTGGTCTCCTCTCGTCGATCCTCGGGATGACGGTTGTCTCTGCTTCCTTCGTGGCCTCGACGTCTGTGTGTCGGGCTCGGTTATTCGCAATTCAACGTCCGCGTGTTGAACTTGCGTCGGCGTCTCCTTGCAACGTCTGTGTTGTCGAGACTTGGTTTCACCGGAGTTGGTGAATTTATTTTTGTGTTTGTGCGTGTCGATGCTGACGTGCGCACTGGTTCTTTCGGCACTTGCCGTCGTTACCCTCTTGTTACGTTTGTACAAGACTTTTGGCGGATCCCACCGCTGCCACCAATTTTGTTGTACGCGAGGTCAACAAATATAATTTTTAAGGTATTTGGGATCGTTGCCAAATTAAGAGCAAAAACTCAAGTTTGTTTATACAAACTAAATAACAAGTTTATTCAAAGAAAGATAATTAATTTGATCGTTGCCAGTATTTCTTATTACAATCGTTGATTTCTTTTGAACATGAGCCTAACTCTGAGACCAACCTCTCTGTTCTCTAGTCGAGTTCAGACTGTCAATTTCCCGATCGCGATCCGCGAGGTGCAAATTGATACGTCTGCAATTTTGATTTACTTCCTTTATTTCGACATCGAGAATCGACTATCGTCCGATTCTCGCTCAGCACGATTTCTCAACGCCGGGTGCATCAACCGGGCGTCATACGATACTTACTCGGCAAATTCCTACGCGAGTCGGCTTCGCGACGCGGTGGATTTGCCAGTAAGTATTTCCCAATGTATTTTCCAAATTTATTTAATCTTCTTTTAATTTTTTAATAGATAAAATAATTCGGGGTACAACAGTTCTTTGAACTTTATCGCCTTTTCTATAGAGAGTTCCTGAACGTTTTTGAGGTTTCTCATTAGGTTTGTCATGTAATCGTCGTAGGTTATTGTTTTCTCGGGTGGCGGGAACTCTGAGGGAGTTCGAGCCTTCCTACCGAAAACTAGTTCGTATGGGGTGTTCGTAAACCCTGTGCTTTCGTGTATACTGGTGTTATATGAGAATGTTGCGAACGTTAGCAGTTCATCCCAGTCTCGATTACTGTCGATAAAATGTTTTAGATATTCCACAAGAACATGGTGACTGCGTTCGATCGCACCGTTCGATTGTGGATGATATGCGGTTGTTCTATGCTGTTTAATTTGAAACAGCTGCGCAAAATCTCTGAACATTTCCGACATGAAGTTTGTACCTTGGTCGTTTAATATTGAGCGAGGTGCGCCGAAAGTCGAGATTAGCGTCTTACAAAGCGCTCCCGCTACGTCTATTGACGTTTGATATTTTAGTGGTACTGCTATACTGAATTTACTGAATAGATCGAGCATAGTTAGTATGTACGTATGTCCGTTTTTTGTTTCGCGTAGTGGACCTACGATATCGATGGCTACTTTGTCGAAGGGTTGCGCTGGTGTGTCCGTGATGACCATAGGAGCTTTATTTTTTACTCGGACCAGTTTGTTTTTCTGGCAGTCGAAGCAGTATCGAATGAACGTTTCTACGTCCTTTTTTAATCCTCGCCAGTAGTACTGCGAGAGAATGCGCTGGTATGTTTTCGTTACGCCTTTGTGGCCTCCGACTGCGGATCCGTGTAATTCTCTAATGATGTTTTGCCTATTTTCCTGATCTGGAACGGTTATAAGACCTTCGCATAGCCTAAAGGTGATGTTTGAGTTAATCGCGAGTACTCGTAGGTATCCTTTGATGTTAGACCACAAAAATGTATCGATAATTTTTGGGGCTTTGGATAGAGTACAGGATGTGATTTTGTTTTTTACTAAGGTCTGTACAAGAGTTTCTAGACACTTCTGAATCGTGAGTGTACTAGTCGCGTCTGTTGATTTATTTTTGCAAATCATTGTGAAGTAGCGTCTTGTTTTGTCGCGTGTTATGAAAATGTGTCCGATTCCTGGATTGGACTGCGAAAATACCGATTGGGTGAGTTTACCCTTTTCTGCGAGTATTTTCGAAACCATGGACACCATTGTGTCCATGACACCGTCGGCTGACAGGAAGTGTGCGATGTTATCTTCCTGTGCCAGGATGTTTTCCTGCGTTACTACAATATTATTTTTTAGTTGCACGTCTTGTGTTATCGTTGTTCCCCTTGTTGTTGGTGGAGTTTGCAGTGTTAGACGTTTTCGTTGATATTGCGATGGTTGGTACGCTGAATCGTGGGAATCACTTTCTGACGATGGCGACATATTGTGGTATTGATTTGTTAATGCTCGAGAGGGGGGTTCTCGAGGCGTAGTTGGTCGCGATTCATCCGATTTCGAATAGTCCGTTGTTTCGTGTGGAATCCAGGGTGGTGATCTGAACATTGGTTCGATATCCATTGCTGGTGTGGCGTCGTCGATTTGCCATGAGCACCCTGGCGTGGCGACTGGTTGTTCTTGTGTGTAGTCGTCGATTTGCCATGAGCACCCTGGTATGGCGACTGGTTGTTCGATCTGTTTAGAAGTCCTCGGCACTGCGATTGGCTGCTCGATTCGTGGGGTAGCTGGTTGTTCTATTGATGGTGTTTTATCTGGAATGTCCATGACTTTTGAGTCCCAATAGACTTGTGTCATTTCGGGTGACATTGACACAGGTGATTTTGTTTTTTGTTGTGCTTCTTCGGGATCTGGATGAGTTGGAGTGTCGTTGGTGTAAGTGACTCTAGAATCCCAATATTCCGTTGTTAATTCTGGTGATGGTTTTGGTTCTGGATCTGAGGATGTTGAGTCGAGAGGCTGGAATGGAGTTTTTGTTTTTGATTGTGGAGTTTTTGTTTTAGGGTATGTGATTTTAGAATCCCAATATTGGTCCGTCATTTCGGGTGACAGGTTTCCAAGATCGTTTGTTTCTTTTGTAGTGGGTTGATTTTTAGGTGGAATGTTTGGGACTTCCGGATTTTTTTTATTAGCTAACCTTTCGCTACGCCTTTTGGCGTTTTTCGAGTTCGCTTCTTCGCTGGTATGAGCAATCGTTTCTCTGATCGCTGACGTGTTGTTGTTTTGTGAGAATCTGGTGAACGAAAGTTCGGTGGTACTTTCCGTTTTACGCTAGTTCCGTCGTTTTTCGAGTTCTTTGTTTTTCGTTTTATACCTGTGGATGGTGATCTAAAAGTTGGTTGGACGGGTGGTTTACCACTATTTTCGTCGCTGGACGATTCTCCGATGTTCGTCGGCAACGGTTTGAATCCTTGCTTGTTGGAATTTTCATTCTCGGATTCTGTCTCATGTTCCGTCTCGTTTTCACTATTTCGTGCCTTAGGGTTGTCGTTTTTGTTCTGGGTTCCATTGTTTTTTCGCTTTTTGTCGCCGTATAAATAGCCGGTTGCCCCGTCAGGGCTGACTTTTTCATGAAACTCGTTGGGCTTTCTGCTTTTTGTTGCCTCGTTGGGCTTTTGTTTTTTGTGGCCTCGTTGGGCTCTTGTTTTCCTGCTCTTCTTCCGTTGTACTATCGTCTATGTCTGTATACTTATATTTCGTTTCAGTATCATCTCGTTTCCTATGTTGTCTGCGTGGTTGTCGTTTATCCTGCTCGTCATCCGTTGTGTCGGTTGGACGTTTTTTGGAGAGTCGCCATTGTGGCTCCATATTTTTCTTTGAGTTCAGCTCCTCAACCATTTTTTTTATTGGTTGCATAAATTCTCCTTCGTTTTCCGATAAGTCGGTGATTGATGTTTCGGTATCTATTATTAAATCTTTTGTTTTGGGTACACTCTCCGTTTTTTGTTTTGATTTTGTCTTTTTGGGTGGTTGATTTGTTTCTTGTTGGGTTTGTTTCTTCTGTTCCGTTAATTGTTCCATTGGTTCGTTAGAGTCTGATTGGTATGTTCTCTGATATGCGGCTTGGCTGTCCTCCGATTCGTTGGTCGACATTCCCATGTGTTTTGTTTTTTTCTAGGTGCTGGGTTTCCAGAACCCGTGTCGGTTGTTGATCGTCCGCGAGTTTGATGCTGTGGTTCAGGAGACAGTTTTTGTTTTTTTTTCTCTTGGTTTTTTGCGTTTTCTGATGAACTATCCTCACGTTGCCTGATTGGCATGATTTCCGCGGGATTTCTCGATAGAGCGTCGGCAACGACGTTTAGTTTTCCGGGTTTGTGTATGATGTCGTAATCGTACCCGTTCAGTATTATTTGCCATCGTTGTAGCTGTTGAGGGATGTCGGGTTTGTTTTTTATATATGTTAGTGCTCTATTGTCTGTGACAAGCGTGAACCGTTTTCCGTATAGATACGTTTTAAAGTATTCTACCGCGTTCACTATGGCTAAGAGCTGTTTTTTCATCGCGTCATACGCGATCTCGGTTTTCTTTAATGCTCTCGAATAGAAAGCTATTGGATGATCGAAGTCACCGTGCTTTTGACTAAGTACGCCTATGGCGTAGTCTGATGCGTCCGTGGTAAGCGTACACGGTTTGTCAAAGTCCGGATACTTTAGGACTGGGCGTTCGATGATTTTTGCCTTTAGGTATTCAAACGCTGATTGACATTTGTCCGTCCATTCGAATTTCTCTGATTTTTTTAGGTGTTGGGTTAAAGGAATCGCAATTTTTGCGAAGTCGCGGATGAAGCGTCGATAGTAGCCTGCAAGTGCTACGAATTGTTTAATTCCTTTTTTGTCTTTTGGTGTTGGGAAGTTATTAACGGCGAAGATGTTGCTGGCGTTCGGTCTGACGCCCTCGGCTGAAATTATGTGCCCTAGGTATGTCACTTCTCGGTTTAGGAAGTGGCATTTTTCGGTTTGTAGCGTTAATCCCGCCGAAGTCAGTCTTTTCGCTAAACTCTTAAATTTGTCTTCGTGTTCGGTGATGTCTCTTGCGTATATTATGATATCGTCTAGATAGACGAATAGGTCTGTGTCTTGAAGATCGGATAGTACGACGTCCATCAACCTTTGAAAGGTTGCTGGCGCGTTTTTAAGTCCGAATGGCATTCGGTGATACTCCTAATGTCCATTCGGGGTCGAAAAAGCTGTTTTATGTCTATCCGCTGGGTGCATTTCTATTTGGAAAAAATCGGACGCTAGGTCGAATGTTGAGAAATACCGGGCGTTTCCCAGTTGATCTAATATGTCCCTGATGTTTGGGAGTGGGTACGCGTCTAACGTAGTTTTTTCGTTAAGTTTCCGAAAGTCTATCACGATTCTCCATTTTTTGTTGCCTTTCGCGTCTGGCTTTTTGGGAACAACCCAAACTGGAGAGTTGTAAGGGGAGAGAGATGGTTTTATTATCCCCTTGTTTAACATGTCATTAACCTGGTTTTGTATTTCTCTCTTGTGTACTTGTGGAAATCTGTATTGTTTAGTGTTAATTGGTCTGTCGTCTGTTGTAGGAATTTCGTGTTTTGCCAGTGTTGTGTGACCCAATCGATCTCCGGGTAGGCAGACCAGGTGTTGGTATTTTGAGACCAATTGGAGAACGTGATCTCGCTCTGTTTCGCTGAGGTGATCTAGTTGCAGAAGAGCTTGAAGAGCTTCAAGCCTACTCTGTTTGTCGAGTTGTACCGAGCGTACTTCTGCACGGTCTATTTTTGAGAAACCGTGAAGGTCGCTCGGTGTGAAGTTGTCGATTGGTTTTTCGCTGATAATCTCGACTGGTATTAATTCTACCGTCGGGACTATCAGGTTTATCTCGCTATTTTGCGCGTTAATTGCGCAAAGGTACGCAATTCCGTTGTTGTTTTTTACTAAAGCGTTACCCATGTAGAGACGTGGAACTCCGTCGATTCTCGGGATGTATCCCTCCTCGAGATCGGTCGGTTTCAGCCTGATGGGTACGATGAGTTTCGATCTGCCTGGTATCGTCACTCGCACGAACGTTTCGAACGGGACTGTATGACCAGCAAATTTGATGCACGCTTCGGTGTAGAGTATATCGGCTGGCGTCCCTCTAAAAAAGACGTCACCGAGTATAGCGTCTTGCATAATCGGGAATAAATCGTCGATGACGTGGAATTCGATGTTAAATTCATTGATTCGGATGTAACATCTACCAATTGTTTTTGCTGTCCCGTCGGTGATACCGCTAAGCTCGTATATGAGCGTCGGGTCTATCTCCGTACTTCGGGCGACAAAGGAATCTTTTATGAGATTTATCTCTGCTCCAGTGTCAGCAAGAAATACAGCTTGATTCGAATGTAGGTCTTATGACTTCAGGGTTACGCTTGGTGGCTTATGTCTATTAGTTAATCCGAATTTTATTCTAGCTTTTCTAATTGTTACACTCCCGTCTATTTTTTTACGTATGCTGATCCTACGTGTTTTAGGAGTTCGGGCTTGGTGTGCGCAACTTTTGCGTCTTCTCTTAGTTCGGGTTAGACGAGCGCTCCGGTGTCCTGCCTCTCGTTGCGCTGTCGCGAGAGGCGGGTCGCTCGTTTTTTTGGAGTACGCGCTCGAAAATTTGTTCGATCTGTGTTGCGTCAAGGCTCGATTGGTAATCGGATTTTCGTGAGTTTCGGGTGTTACTACCGCTTTGTCTTTCGCGTGAAGTATCTCGACTGTTTTGATCGTTTCGATAATTGCGATCTCGTGAATCGTCTCATCGCGAGTTGTTTTGATTGTCGTGTGGATTATAACTGTCGCGCGAGTTATTTTGGTAATTTGTCGCGATCGTTGTTGCGATAGTTGTCTCGAGAGTTGTCGCGAGAGTTGTTGCGGTAGTTGTCGCGAGAGTTGTCGCGGTAGTTGTTTCGACGATTGTCGTTCGAGTTATTTCGATAATTACCGCGTGAGTTGTTTCGATAATTACCACGCGAGTTGTTTTGATAATTACCACGCGAGTTGTTTTGGTAATTATCGCCCGAGTTGTCGCGATAATTATTGCGATAATTACCGCGTGAGTTGTTTTGGTAATTACGACTGTTGGCGCGTGTATTTGTGTTTTCGCGTAGACGCTGTACGGAATAGCACTCGGACGTCGAGTGTGTGGGATTTTCGAGATGAGCTTCGCAAAATTTAAGTCCACTGTTGTTGGCAGTCTGAGTAAATCGAACCTTTGCTTTTTTTGGACTTTTATCTCGGGTTTCCGATTTGTCGAGTCTTGATGTTTGGTGCATTGCTTGTCTGCGAATGAGTTCATTTTCTATACTTAATGCCTCGTCAATGGCATCTTCGAGGGTTGCAAAATTTTTTGACATAATCATATTTCCTATTTCGTTGGCTAATCCGCGAATAAAAGTTCTTATAACTGTTTGTCTTGCCTCGTTTATTCGTCCGTTTAAATAGGCCTGTTGGGCTTCAGCGCGGTAGACTTCTTTTAGCCTATTGTCGATTCGACTCGCGATTTTTCGCGTACGCGTTGCGTAGATGAGAACAGATTCGCTGTAATTTTGTGTGTTCGATTTTAATTCGGTTTCGAGGTCCGATAGCTCAACTGGTTTGTCGATAGCGCTCTTGAGATCCCTCAAGAGTGAATCTAATGTGTCGTATGTTTTTGATTCGGTGATATCGGCTGCAACTCCCGACAGTTTAAGTTGTACTATCGTCAGGAATTGGGATCGATCGTTTTCCGCAACGAGTTTTGCAGCATTATTGCATGCTCATATGTAATTGTTAAGTGGCATATTTCTGCCATCGAAGTTTGGTACGAGATTTTGAACGTCGCGGAGCTTCATTGTGTTGGGTACGGGGTGATTATTGTCTACATTGACCATTCTTACCTTTGATCCCTCAGACAATGCTGAGCGAAAAAAACTATTCGCACTACTTGTTCGTGTGCGCCGAGGCCGTTTCGGCGGACTTATTTTAATCAAGTAGAAGTGAGGAAACAAGAAATGTCCTTCCTTTGTTTTTTCCTTATTATTATTATTTATATATATATTTAAAAATGACTGAATTATTATTAATAGTTTTTGTTTCTCTTTTTTCCTTTTTTTAAATTAATAACAGCTAAATGTTATCAATGTTTTTTTTGTTGAAAAATCGCGAGAAAAACATGAAATGATATTCTCTATACTGGATTTTGTTGCTCTTTATTTTGTATACGTATTTTATTTTGTTTGAATTAATAGAAAAGAATGGACTGAAGAAGTTAATTGTTTATTTATTTCTAGTTTTTTTTTGTTCGTTCGAGTTGTATTATTATTATATATTTTTTTTTTACAAAAAAAATGAATTTAATTAATTTATTATTATTTGCATGTAAAAATTTTGTTATATAACTGTAAAGGAGAGAAAACAAAGAAAATTTGAAAGTAAAAAAAAGAAAAAATTATTTATTTTATTTATATAAAAAGGAGTTATTAATTTTTGCATATGTATATTCGCTGCGGTCTGGTATGAGGCGCGTTATTGTTTTTTATTTATTTATTATATTAATATATGTGTTTTTTTAATAATTATTAAGGAGGGAATAGGAAAATTGTTATTATTTTTTTTTTATATGTGTATATCACATGCTCTCGACGGTCGTACGCCACTGACACGCGTCGCGTCAGCTGTCGGCGCTCGGTTCCCGCGGGATACTAATTCTCTTTTTGAGAAGAAGTATTATATATTTTTTTTTGAGAAAAATTTTGCTACGCTTTTTTTTGAAAACAGAATAAAATATATATATATATGTTGGTACTTACATTACCACGATGATTGCAAATAATAGTTGCATGGGTTTTCCTTTCCTTTTTTATTATTATTCCTTGGATTTTTTCGTCCTTCCTTCCTTCTATTTATATATGGCGGAGGTGGATGGTGAATGACGGTGGGCATCGAGATGTCGGCGTTTGATCGACGGTGAGTGCTGAATCGATGTAGGGTGTGTCACAGCGGCGGCTGGTCGGTCGATGACGTACCGTCGGTACGACGAGTCACGGCGACGGCGGATCTATGTCGCGCGGTCGATGACGGCTCGCCGGTGGTAACGCCGGAAACTTTTTTTTTTTTTTAGCTCGGTGCACTTCGTACACGCTCACTCCGTACACTCTCACTATAATTGTTTGTTTTGCGTCCGTTTCGCGTCTTTGATGTTAATACTTAATTTTAAAGGTTAATATATGTGTTATATGTGTTAATAATATTTAGTTACTTTTATTGTTTAGTAAATGTCTGTTCACTGTACTGCTATTTATTTTATTTTACACTATTTTTATTCAATTATTATTTGTTACGTGCTTATTATTCACTTAATGTCTAGTTGATTATTTAATAAGTGTCTTTTCACTGTTGGGTTTTTTTTTATTCACTGTGTTGTTTCTTTTCCGTTTTTCACTGTTGATCACTGTGTTTCGTTCGCTGTTAGTTTTTTTTTCCACTGTCGTTTTTTTTTTCACTGTTGTTCACTTTTCGTTTTGTTGTGCGAGCATGGCTCGAGCACAAGTGTCAAAGAAGATTTTTTTTTTATAAAATGTTAGAAATTTTTTTTTAAATGCAGGCGTGTTTGGATGGTTCGTCACTTCTGACACCAAATGTGACGGATGGTCGCTTGGTCAGGCACGCGTAATAAATGACGTTGAAAATTAGTGTAATAGAATGATGGTCTTTATTAGTCGTAGCAATTAATCGGAGAGAGTGTACCGCACTGATCGTCGGTCGGAGCTGAACTGCCGTGAAGCGGGCGTGTAGCTGAGGGCTTCGCGCTCGCTTGACAATGGAATAAAGAGTCACGGAGTGTTTAGTCTCGTAGATAAGTTGACGCTCACGGCTGTCCGGATACGCGATAGCCTTAAGGGCTTCTTTGAAGAGCGTATCGAACGGAAACTCCGTATCGATACCCTCGAATAAATATTACAGTCGAAAGGTTAAATAGTTAGGCTGCGGCCGTTACAGTGCTCACATTTTAGATTTTTCCCTCTTCAAAAAATTCATGGCTAAAATCACTCGCATTTTCGATATATATATTGTTGCGGTTAAGAAATGCTCCCTGATTGGCTGCTGTAAGAGTCTGAAGCTGGAGTCGTTCGACGAGTAACTTCGGTCGTGTTGTGCCGTTTGACAGATAATTTTGGCATATCATGAGTTTGAGTAGCGCGTGAGACGGTATATTGGTATTTATCGTAGTTCAGTAAGAAAACAGTATATTAAAGAAAGAATCACACGATAATAAGATGCCGAGAGAGAGCTTCGACGTCCGGGCTCAAATTAAGGTGGTAAGGTAAGGTAAGGTACTTGCGGTACAGTTCCGCCAAACTTGAGTTTCAGAGAAAATTTCGAACACTTCTCGATGGTATAAAAATCGGAAAAAAATCAAGTGTATCGGAGGTGCAGCAAAGATTGTTTTTGTGAAATTCTAATTCTAATTTGGCATTAACAAATTGAAGATAAAAATTATTAATCAACAAATTACCCTGCAACTTAACTATTTTCCTTCTTATTCCGTATAGTATTAATTCCGTATTTCGAAATTAGTTTCCTTAACTAATTCCGAAGGACCCAAACCCCATGTATCACACGGGAGTGAAATACGAAAATCATAAATCACTGCGATACGCAATATTCTTGAGATTTCGGCTCTCATAGCATATAGCAGAGGACTTCGAAAATCCTAAACCTCATAGAGCATATAGAAGTAGATTTCGAAAATCTTAAATCACTCCCATACGCTATATTCTCGAGTTTTTGGCTTTCATAGCATATAGAAGTAGATTTCAAAAGTCATAAAACCCATATAGCATATCGGAGTGTATTTCGGAAATCCTAAATCACTTCCATACGCTGTATTGTCAAGATTTCGGCTTTTATAGCGTATGGAAGTGGATTTCGAAAATCCGAAATCACTCCCATATGCTATATTTTCGAAATTTCGGGAGTCATAGCATATAGGAGTGAATGTAAAAAAAAGAGATAATATCAAAAAGATTGGAGCTTCGCCCGCGAAGCGCGCGGTCATGGCTAGTACACTTAAAGTTTTCATAGTTAAATATATTTGTACATTTAAGAGAAAATGTTTGTCCACGGTAAAATTAAAATTGAAATAGATATATCCGCTAAAAAAGTATTAACGAATGAATGGAACTTTCGGCCGTATGAGACAAAGGGGAATGCATACAGCGGCAGACGAAGATTTCACATAGTTCTCTCTGAATCTCTTCGAACTATTTGCTTGATGCAACTTTTCAATTCGCAACAATTAGGCTACTTTTTTAAACTCACGATTGGAGCTACTGTGAATGAGAGAGTTTGCAAACTTTCTTACCTGAAAGGATCTTAGAAGCTTCAGAGATAAATTGCCAACAATCGAAGGCAGTGGCAGTCTGTGACTGTAATTTCTATTCATTCGAATCGAAACGAAGAGAAATTTGCGTTTTCTGATTGAAATAAATAGAAACGAGTTACCGACTACCACTTCCTTCGACGGTTGGCAATATATCTTCCAAATATCTAAGATCCTTCAGCGTTGAACTCCAATCAGGAGTCCAACAAAATTGTCTTCGTTTCGTTTAGTACGGCTAATGCAATTGAAACATTGCAACAAGTGAATGATCTTAAAGAGATTCTGAAACCACCGCGTAAAATATTCGCACATTCCCCGTTGCCTCAATCAGTGACGTAAAGTTGTTACGTCACGGGTAACGTGACCGGTAAATAAAAGTCGCGTGATTGTCGCAGGACCGTTCGTAAAATGACTGCAATAACCAAATCGGTAACAAACATGGCGACTGACCAAATTACGTCGCTCTCTCAATTATTAAACACTCCAAAAATTACCGAAAAATAAATTACTGTCATTTCACAACTAAACAGATTCCTACCGCAATTTTTGTAGTGAGTAGATATTTGTCATGTTATGTATCCCAATAATTAATTACTTAAGAGCATGTGAAACACGCTGGAGCGACGCGAAGCGGACCGGCTCTCGTGGTAAGGCAGGTTACCGAGAAGGTAACTCTACCGTGTACCGCGAGATGTGGCCCGACGTATCTGCACGTTACAGATTTCTAGATAAGTTGAGAGACACTTCACCGAGAACTTGAAATTCTCGATAGAATGTCCCTCGATTTTCGCTCGCGACGTATCGCGGAAATAGATCCACGAATCGTCAGTTGACTGCTTAATTAGCGGGATCGTCGCACTAAAGCATATATGCTCGGAATTTTTTTTTTTTTTTAGATCCTCGCATCGATTGATGGCCGTCCACTTAGCGGGGTCGTTATCGCGCTAGAGCGTACATGCTCGGCGATTTAAAAAAATCAAATAACGATCTATCGACAATTCGAAATTCTCGATAGAACTTCTGAATCCTTCATTAGAATCCCACGATGTTTTTCCACCAGCCTGTCACTTCCACGGATTTTTTTGGTATTTCAGAGATCTGCGGGTAATATCTGTAATTTTTTTTTCGTGAAATCGTGAAATATGAAGGAAACGCGGTTAACGTTCATATTTTTCCATCTGTTTGGAAAATTTCGTTAAATTTCGTTCAGTATAGTCGGAGAAAAGTAGTTTCAAACTTTTCATGTGCCGCTTGCGTGGTGCACATGCTCTTAAAAAATTACCAAAAAATAAATAACCGTTATTATTAAATGTACACCGCCATTTCCCTACTGAGTAAATGCTTGTTGTTTTCTTGTCATGTTACATGATCTCAGACCAAAATGACCGTCATTTTACATAAAAAAAAATTTCTGAATGGGTAACCCCCCTTTTCTCCACAACTCTATGCTCTACAATCCCAATTCTCTACATCAGTCTCTATGCACGATCCTACACACTCTCTTTACTATACACAGCAATTCTGCACACTCCTTTTACTACACTATCCTTTACTCCACAAAACGATTGTTCACATTCGATTATCTATACGCCCGGTACTATACATGCCTTTTTATCCACAATTTACGCTTCTCCACTTTTTTTCCTCCACAACTCGATTCTACACATTATCGCCATCGGTATCGACTCATGAGTCTATATAAGCGATGTAACCAGTAGATGGCAATTCAGGGAAACACATCGAACAAGCTTTATTGAAAGAACGTCTGTTTCAAAACACGTTTCTCAACGATGTGCGTCAACATCTACCGACTACGGACAAACTCCATTTATTTACTTAAATAATACTACAGTTTATAAGAATCTATGTGAAATAAATGTTTTATTTGTTTATTTTTTTGATACGCAAGAATTCCCGCGTAGAAAAAAGTCGAATGGGAAAGTGTACTAAATTGAGTATGGGTGGAATATGGCGAATAGTACGGGAAAGACAGCGGATGGAGCATAATCTGAATATGGGTTTTGTTCATTTCCCATATTTATCCCATACACTTTTCCAGACTCTTTCCCAGTCATCGCGTACAGCCTCGAAAATGTTCGGTCAATCTATCCCATACTCTTTCCCAGATTCTTTCCCACCAATCGCGTTATTAGAAAAATTTTCAAGGTCGTCCACCATGGCTGAGACAGAGTCTGGAAAAGTGTATGGGGTTGATTGCACGAAAATGTTCGAGGTCGTACGCGATGGGTGGTAAAGAGTCTGGAAAAGTGTATGGGATAAATATGGGAACTGAACAAAACCCATATTCAGATTATACTCCCAATATTCTTTCCCGTACTATTTCCCATATTCCACCCATACTCAATTTAATACACCTTCCCATACTACGTTTTTCTACGCGGGACTTCATACGCAACAATTTTCATATAATGCAAAATACCTTGGAAAATTGGGACCGGTATCGAAGGTGTTTTTAATAGAAACAAATTATTTAAATTTTTCTTTACGAAAAATTAACTTCCCCGTATCGGGAAAATTATGGCTCCAACATCATTTGAAAGGTGATGAAAAATTAAAAAGACATGAAAAGAAAAATCATTAATGAATAAAAATAATTAACTAAAAATCATTACAGTTGATTACTGTGTTCCAAAACGCCGAATGTCTTCCTGCTGGCTGTGCATATTGATTGAGCTATATAATGGTTACGCAGTAAATAAAAAAAACTTTTGGTTCACATAATAGTTATTTGTATGGCAAGGTCGTAGAAAGGGAGTTCTTGACGAATGCGACATTCACACGATTCAGAACTCCCTTTTCTACTCCCATGTCATTCACATAATTTTTCCTAACAAATTCACGAAAATCGGGGCAGAGGTTCTCACGCGAGTCTATCAGTATGCGGCTAGAGCGAAATTAAAACCGAGTAGTCCATACCGATAGACTCGCGTGAGAACCTCTGCCTCCAATCTGAACCGATCCGAGCTCTACCTTACCTACGCGAGATATTCGTATCAGTCGATACCGACAGCGGTAATGTGTAGTAACGAAATGTGTTGGCAAACTTTGTGGTGAATGGAACGTGACGGATCGAAATGCGCTGTAACGCCGTTGTGCGTTATCGAGTAGTGTTGTAAAGAGTGTGTGTAGTAACGGGTCGGTGTAGAGAAGAATATGTGCAATTAATTTGCGTTGAAATAAAAAGCGCGGTAAAATTCGAGCCTTCTAACGGTTCAGTGCGCCATGCCATGTGTATAATGGAAATGTGTGCAATCGAAACGTCTTGGATAACGCTTGTGAATATTAAAAATCTGGAGGAATTGGAGTGTGTTCGATCAGGTTTGTGGAGAAGTAAATGTGTTGGCTCGAAACCGTCAAACGGTATGCGTAGAAAGCAATGTGTATAATCGAAGTGTGTTTAATCGACATGTCGTGAAAAACACATGTGAACATTAAAAATGTAAAGGAAAAGTCGTGTGTGCTATAAAGTTTGTGGAGAAACGAATGTGATGGATCGGTGCTGTGGTGAAAAGAATTGTGCGGAAAAAAATGGCTGCCCAGCTTTCCGGAACGATAATGAGCCGTAAAACATGAAAATAACGAGCAAAAAACGGATCATTCGTTGAAAAAACAGAACGAATATGTATCATTTTGAAAGTTGGGAGAAACCAGTTAATGTTTTTGCAAATTCATTGCAATTAATGTTTTTCTAGGTTCAGATCAGATGCGGTGATACAAATTACCATTGAATATTGCAAGTTTGTATAAACGACTTAAAAACGTAGTACTCATTCGACCAATATGAAGCGCCTCATCCTCCATAAATGAAAGATTGTACGATTCTAAAAAGCCGACGTAGTGATTGCAGTTTTTTTTGTTGGGATGGAAGACAGAGCGGACCGTAAGAAATCTCACGAGATGTGCACACATAGTATTTATTGATAAATTTCTCTCCAAAAATATACTCGTATAACGCTCGCAAAAACCTGCCGTGTATTTCGCTGGTAATTATCGCGTAATATCCGTATGCATTGATCGACCGTTGATATTACCGGTAACGAGTAGTTTTTTGGATTCACTTTCGCATAATCAAGAGACGCGGTAGCGTCTCGACGCCAAGTACTTATAAAAAAGTTTTTTAAGCGAGTTGACGAGACGCTACCAAGTAACCTACTTCAAAATGCCGGAAGTGGATTCTTGCAGCTCGATTTTCTCGAAAACGAAGCATCGGATCGGAATTCCAAAAACACTTTTACCATATCGCGTGTCTAAAGGTCATTGGGCTTAATCGCCAAAAAGTCGACTATACTGCCAAAAAGGCGCATATGTATATGGCCCTATGTAAAATGAAGTCAAGTAGGCTAAAGGCAAAGAGTAGTATGTCTAGAACATACGCCGTTATGACTTTAATCTAATTAATTTCAAATTAGACGTGGTCAGATACATATACGCCCTTTTGGAATTAATATAAAATACAAATGTTAAAAGCTGTATGTACGCCGTTTTGCCTTTGGTACATAAATGAAAAAAGTTAAAAGTGGCGCTTACGCCTTTTTTCCTTTAACTCTTTAAAGGGTAGTGTAACACCAGTTTTGCACATTCGACATTGTGATTTTTGTAATTTTGAGTTTGGATTCGTAATCTGCAACCTCTAAAATCCCTTAGCACAATGATGCTCCCACCGCTCTGCTCGCTGGCAGAGGACATGGCCAGTGCGGCGCGTTACTTATCTCCACCCCGGTACTTCAACCAATTTTGTCTAAAATTTGTAGTAAAAATTTGTCCAGAATTAGTAGTAATCATTTGTAGTCAAACCCGTTGGAAAAATTCAAACCCGTTGGAAAGTTGGAAAAATTTAAAAGAAAGTATTTTAAATTTAAATTGACTTTTAAATTTTTAACAAAATTTGAATTGAATTATAAATTTTTAACAAAATTTAAATTTAATTTCAAATATTTTACAATATTGACTTCAAAGTTTGGTTGAAATTATTTGGATAAAGTTTGCAGCAGGCAAGGGGCGGAGTCTGTGCCAGCCCATAAACATCGAGTATAAAATTTCAAGTAAATCGTAGGTACGAAAAAAATGTATGCGTCAAAAGGTTCATTGCAAAATAAAAAAACTTTTCCATTCGAAACTCGCGGCAATGAAGATTATGTTGGTACGTTGGCACTGGAGCATGGAACCGTGACTGGCGTCGATAAGTCAGTACCGACGGGGTACCTAACCTCTTGAAGTTGGTATCAGGTTTTTTTTTACGCCCGAAGTTGGCTCGTCCCCTGGCGGAGACCTGTGTCACTCTCTTCAGGCTTCAGGTATTGCCAATCTAAACAGTGGTTCTAGCAGGTTATATACTCCGTGGATTGTATTTTGTGGCACTAGACACTGTTCAAACTCCAGTAGTTCACTCCCCTTACAATGGGTTCAAGTGAAAACTGTGACTACGATGATTTCGAAAGCACTAAAGATTACGACAGTCCGTGCTGGGTGGTTTCACCGCTCATATTGGAAGGGTTAGAGCAACTGCCAGCTTTTACCTCGAATCTCAGTATACTCGAAGAAAATGCCCAGGAATCGCAGGCTTCGGAAATTTCTATTCAAAGATCGATCGAGATCGATCGAGAATTAGTGGATCCTCTAGAAGCAAATTCCCATATTTCTTCGAGTTCTGAAATAAATCTGGAGACGCCGAAACGAAAACGGCGAAGGATTGCAGAGCCTTCCGAATGGCGGAAAAATAAAGAACGTATAGCACGGAATCACGGGGAAGAATACAAGACTGTGCAAGGTATTAGGAAACCGAAAAAAAAGATACTTTTTCCATGCGCTTGTCCAAGAAAATGTTATGAGAAAATTCCGCAATCAAAACGCAAAAAAATTTTCTCAAAGTTTTGGTTACTGGGTGATCCAAACAGACAGCGTGAATTAATTGCTAAACTCGTAACAAAAACGGAAGTTCAGAGACGTCGCGTCAAAGGCAGAGTATCAAGACGCAAGTAAGTTTTAATTACTCACGTACCTTTCTAAATCGTAAATAATCTAACCAATCACCTACTCAATCAGCAGAAACGTTAATCAATTTTCTTACAAATGTAGGGTAATTAATAATATTCTAATTATTCAAATAATATTATGACGTATTTTTTGCTTGTTTTTACAGGAACTCGTTGCAATACCATTTCAAAGTCGGACAAGAGTATGTGCAAGTTTGTAAGATTTTTTTTCTGAATACACTGAGTATTTCCGAGAAGAAAGTCCGAGTTTGCCTGGAAAAAGCGAGTCGAAGTGAGACAGGAGCTCTTTCGCCTGACCAACGAGGTTGCCATATACCAGGAAATAAGTTACCGGAAGAAGTTGTTAACTGTGTGAGAGATCACATCAATTCACTTCCGAGAGTTCCAGCTCATTGGTGCCGGCGTGACTCGAGTAAAACCTTTATCGAAGGTACCTTAAACGTAGCAACTGCATACGAGCTCTACACGTCGTATGCTCGTGAAAAAAATCTCCACGTAGTTTCATCGACTATCTATTCTCGTGAACTCGAAGCCATGAACATTGCTTTCCATCAGCCAAAAAAAGATAGATGTTGGTGCGCTGATTTTCTGCAACTCCCACCCGAAGAAAAAGAAGAGAGGCAAGACGAATACGATCTACACATCAGGAGAAAAAAAGCGGCAAAAGAAGAAAAGCAGGAGGCTACGAAAGCTGCTCAAGAAAAAAAAAATATTATGACAGCATCTTTTGATTTGGAGGCCATTCTCTACTCTCCTCTTTTTTTTGCGAAACCCTTGTTTTATAAAAGAAAACTAGCGTCTCACAATTTGACGATATACGAGTCAAAGCAGAAACAAGGTGCATTACAATTTATAATAGAATAATAGAAAAAAATAGAATTTGTCATACTTTCATCATCATCAGTCAATCCTCCTCGTGGAAGATATATTTAATCTCGTAAAATAGTAAATGCTTTAGTGAAATAGATTCTACTACTATACAAAAAATGTATGTTTTTTTATTCTTTTTGAATGATGCTTTCAATATTTAACCTTTTCAGGGTATTGCTACATGTGGCACGAGTACAACGGCAAGAAAGGTTCACAAGAAATCGCTACTTGTATCGCCAAATTTATAAGGGAGGAAGTTCCAGATGGTGTGGAAGAATTAAACTTTTTCTCCGACAATTGTGCAGGTAGGTCTTGTAAAGTCGAGCGAAATAATATGCATTAATATTTTCATTAATAATGTTTTACATCCATGATAAACTTTATAAAATCTTTATAATTTGTAGGACAGAATAAGAATTCCATTATAGCGGTAACTCTGGGCCATGCATTGACGGCGCATCCGACTTTGCAAAAGATTACGTTAAACTTTTTGGAGTCTGGTCATACCTATATGGAGTGTGACACTATACACTCCGTGATTGAACGTGCTTCGCGAAAAGAAAAAATCTACGTTCCGGACGATTGGCTGAGGGTAACCCGACAAGCAAAAAAGACTGCTAAGAAATACATCGTCTACGAAATGCATCTGAACAGTTTCCAGGCATTCAAAGAAATACGGAATCAGGTAATGTGGTCTCACTAGATTATGTGTCGTATGTTACTTTATAATCAGTCGCGGAATCGTTTATATTTCAGAGATTGTTTGTAATTTCTCATTTTTTACAGATATTTCCGGCGAAGGCTTTTTTCACCGACAAGAGCCAAGTGAAATGGCAATCTGTAAAATGCATTCAAGTCCTAAAGGAAAATAAAAGGTATTTTGCGTGTCATGGTATTAGGATAAAATACCTTTACGCTGATATACATTGAATTCTCAAAACACGTCTGTATTTTACTACGATGTATAAAATGTTGGGTTTATCGTAGGGCTTTGTTTACAAAGAACGAATATTGGGAGCCGTTCAAGGAATTGCGACTTCAGAGGACTTTCAGCAACAGGTTACCACAGCAACTTTACGAAAAGTCAAATCCTATATCCGATGCCAAGTACAAGGACTTAATGGAGCTTTGTCGAACTCGAATTATACCCAGCAGGTTTCATACTTTCTACCGCAATTTGCCGTTCACAAGTGGTAAGATTTTTCTACTACTATTATCTAATTATTCATCATTCAACTAAATCCTTAGGAATTTTATTTCGTAGATGATAATAATAATAATGAACGTGGGGAAGGAAGAGCCGTAGTGCCAGGAACATCCAGACGATAAGGCCGATGGTGTCATTGAGGAACCGATTTCCTATGGCTGACAATTGAACTATAAACCAATGTAGTCGGAATTGTAATCCATAGTCGTGTACACTGAGAAGAGCCTAATTATTAATAAGACGCAATTAATTTCGTGAATATGAATACCGATGTAACATCGTATCTAATGTGTGTTTATTAATCTTCAATATCTGAGAAAATAAAAGTTCATTACTGTCTTCATATTCTGTGTTGGGTTGGGTCGCCTGACACAACATTTCTTACCTAATATTGTCGAAACCTACTCCCGAAAGAAAAAAAAACACATACGATGAAAATAATAAGAATCCGTATTAACTCCAATATTCAGCGTGCACATGTACTAATCGATTAAGCGTAGTAAGGAAGTACGAATTTTTTCATGAATTATTCTTTACAAATGTCTTCTCAACGTATTTTTGTAAAGGAGAATCAATCATTAAGATTAGCACTCTCAACCAAGACGAAACTGCACTGTTTGATTTTATCAATAAGAAAACAACCTTAATTATAAAAAGGCGTATGTCCATGAAATCGCCCGACCATGCAGATAAATGTTAATAGCCATAGGGCGTATGTTCTGGATATACGCCTTTATGACTTTAATCTTATTGAATTAATTTTACATGGTGTTATATACATATACGCCCGTATAGCTTTCAAATTCCCAAAAAGCGTAACTTGGCGCATAAGCCCTATGGCCTTTAGTCACGCGATATATATAGGACACAAGCTTTCGAACGCGCCCTGTTACGATTATAACTGTTCGGTAGATGCTGAGATATGGGCATCGTGTCCCTCTCGAGGTCCGAAAATATTATAAAATGTGATGTGATGTGATCGCGTCTACTGCGCATGCGTCCGCCGGGCCAGCTGGCTTGCCTTTCAATTCCTGGGCTGCGTTTCAGAAATCATACCCGAGTATATCAATCGGCAAAATATATTTTTTTTCACATGATGAACATTTGTGCTGAAAATTAGGGAAACAAACTTGTGATTATGTGATATGTGATATGTGATTTAAAGAAATCAAAATATTTTTGCGTTAAAAAAATGTGAGAGTGTCGTGAAAAATTGTGCATAATAAGTGTCAATAAAAAAATAACTTTCGTGTAAAAAAAATTGAAAACCGTCGATAAAAACCCCCATAAATACATCTAATCTGATAATATTAATAAATATAGTATGTATTATATATGTTAAAAATATTAAATTAAATTTTTGAATTATGTGTCGGACGTGTAAAGTTAATTTTTCCTCGATCTTTTTATGACTAACCTAATTTTGACGTTTCGTTTTGTTTTTGCTTTTGAAATATAAAATACTTGACCAGAAGACGGTTCAGTTTTTTAAAAGTGGAATCTATGCTCCGTCAGCAAAACATGAACTTATTCACCTACCCAAACCAAGGAATAAATCTTTTCCTGACGGAGCTGGCATTCTATTTGAGACATTTCCCCCTGGCGATGGGAATGATATAAAGAAAATATATAATTAAAGGCTCGCAGTGAACATTTATAATTTATGTATTGTGACGGGGTTTTTCTGCTCCCGTCACAAAAAGAGCCAAAGTTCCGGCTCTCCCACGTATCGGCACGGCACACGGCATTCTCCCTACCGGGAAGAGTCCCTTCCAGGCAACCAGACAGGGTCAATCGCGAGCGAACCGTTCCCATGATTAATTTCGAGTATTATTTCCATTTTCCGGTTAACTCTCTCGAGCGTACGGCGGTCATAACCGCCGCAAGGACATCTCGACGCCCAGCAACATACAGCAGGCTGGAGCCTTGCTACCGATCTCGCCGCCGCCAACCATAGTCAGCAGGCTGGAGCCTAGCAACCGACCTCGCCACCGTCACACACGGCCAGCACCTCGACACGTCGCCAGCCGTCCAGCCACGCCGCTACCGAGATAGCGCGCGATATTACCGGCAACGGGCTCTCCACCCTCCGAAACCGTCTGGACGCGACGAGCCACCAGCTACCGAGATCTACAGCGTCCGGCTCGTCGCTGAGCCATCACCTCGCTCGTCTTACCGACGTTCCCGGGTCTACGCGCAACGACGCCCGTGGATTCACCTCCCACCACGAGCGTACTCGACATCTCGCGTTCACGATACCGAACGCGAGGAAATTCAAAGAACCGCGCGAGATCTCCGTAATTCGGGGAATTCGGACAAATAGAGTAGAGGGCGAAATGAAGGCAGACATAGGGTGGGGGGAAAAAGGACCCTCGATCGCGAGAGCGTTACTTCCCTCGGGGACTCAATCGTAGGCTCCCGAGAAGGAAGGACGTCGTGACCGCTGCCGATCCGTGCTCAACGTCTCGCGAGAATACCGACATCTTGCCATACGCGAAGTGAGACTTCTGGCCGAGGACAACTCGAGAAGCTCCCGCAACTGCAACGAAACCGGTGAGATCGTCGTACGTGTTCGGTTTGAGGCTAGAGAAAGAATAGAGCAAACTCGACTCGTTATCGTGGGGACGGTACGTCTTCGCGCGCGGAACGCGGAATTTGTTCTCGGGGAAAATCCAGTAAAGTTCATATTTTCATTCCCACTAGTTTCCGTTACATTATTTGCCTGGAAGGTTCTCCTTTATTCATTACTTTCATTCAATAGTTTGCGCCTCGTGCGAGTCCATAATTTAGTTTCCGCTTACGTAAATTTTCTTACAATTATTTCCTAATTCAACTTCTCGATTTCTTACCATATTTTCTGTTTGCCGATTTTTGTGAGATTCCGCGTACTCCCGCTGCGATCGGGCTGGTTTAAGAAGTAACGGTTGTGAAAGGTTCCGTGGCTGCGATCCACGTTAGATATTGTATGTGAGCGCCGAGATACCGAAACACTGTCTGCCGCCGATTTTCTGTTACCGATTTTACGTACCGAATATTGTCGGGAATTATTGCTGTCGTTTTGTTATTAAGATTTGTTGGTTACCAAGGGAACGAGCGTGCACGTTAGCCGCTTCTCGGCCACGCTCCCGATATACGTTATAATAAAATATCTTTTGAGTTCCCGTATTTCGTCTCGATCTCTGTTTCCTCCTCGCGGAGGTGACCGAACCACCCCCTCTACCAATTCCCAAGGCTGAGCGACGCCGGGTCGCTCTCGTCTCTCGTTCGGCTCTTAAAATTAAAATTTCGTCGCGAGAGCTCTCGCTCTCGCGGCTGGCGCCCTTAAGGCCGAGTGAGACGGGTTTTGTAGCCGTCTCGATTGGGTACATTCGGGTATTGGGAAAATACGGTTACAAATTTGGCGCCCAACGTGGGGCCCGAGGCGTTAAATTCATTTCATTAAAAATCCGCGAAAAATTGGCCCCAGGGAAACAGAGAAAATAGCAAGAGCGAAATAAGAAAATAACGGTAACAGGCGAACGACTTTGTTCGGATCGAAGCTCTCGCTATTCGTGTGACAGAATCAGAGTATTTGTGTGATTGGGATATTTGTTTGCATGAGTTTGTCAGTGTCCGTTTCTAGCTTTTGTTTTGACCGCTGTCGCCGAGACCGGCGAGGGGAGCAGCGTTCCCGAGCGTAGCCGAAGCCGCACGAGCGCGACTCGGGTCGTCGTTAGACGCTCAGTACGCTGCTGTGTGGTCGTGAGTGGACACGTGCTACGATACACCGTCTCGTGCTACGCTCCCGTGTGAAGGACGCTAGGAGGATTTTGGATTATCCAGATACCAGGTAACGATTCCTCCTCTCTTATAACACCCTACTATCCCTGTATATCGAGGAAGATTTCTCGTGAGCGGATAACGCTGCGAATATTCACCAAACGATTCTCAATTTTCGTGACGAACGTCTACGCGCCGTACGCCCGGGTACCGTCGAGCCGCTAGCGCTGTCTCTCTCCAAACAAGAGGCCGGCCGTCCCGACTCGACGCTCCCGTGTTTACCTTTTCGACTCGGTAACAGTGGCCTTGTCGACGTTAAGACTCGTTTCACGTTGCCTTGCCTACGAGAAATATTTTTCGGGAAGTAATATTTCAGGGAGCCCGAATTATTCGGGATTGTCGTCGTTATATTTTTCTGTCGAGGGCCGCTGACTTGCGATAGTTCTCGGGACACCGTGAGCACGTGCTCCCGGGACAGCGAGCAGCCGTCGTGTTCCTACCTTACCGACTCCCATCGGGTCGGTAACTTAAAATCTAAACTAAAATCCGATTGATTTATTCTCTTTTCTCTCGTTTTTTTTCTCCCCTTTCCTATTTTTTTTTCTTTCTCCTCCGATTGCTTGCCGATTTAGTTCATTCTTTTTTATTCTTTTTTTTTGTCATATTAATTAATTACTTTCCTCTCATTCTGATTCATCTTTGTTATCCTTTCATATCTTTAAAAATTTTTTTTTGTTTTTTTTCTTTTTTTTCTTTCCGAGTTATTACATTTTTTTTTTTTTTGTTTTTTTTTGTCGTTACTTAAATGGCATCGCTTACTCTCAGTACCATTAATTAATAACTTTCGGGAGTATTTATTAGTTCGTTCGATTATCTTACTCTTATTTTTTTTAGTTTTTTTTTGTATTTACTCAAAATCCTTTTTCCTCACGTCAGTCAATTTCGTTTAATTATCTTATCTCTCATCTAAGATTTTTAATTTTTTTTTTTTTCCTTTTTCCCCCCTCCTCCCTTCCACTATTCACGTCGGGATATTTAGTCATTCGGGATCACTCTTTCGCGGGCCTTCCGATGGCGACCGGCTCGAATAACACGGGAACGATGGAAACCGTTCAGGAGCTCGACCTCTCAGCGGATCGCCTCCGTCCCGAACTACAACAGCGAGGGCTCTCGATCGTTGGGGAACCGAACGAGTTGCGGGATCGACTCTTATCGAGCCTGTTGATCTCTCTCGATCCCGCGGGAGCGGCCGCGAACCCCGGTAATAACACCCGCGCTCCTTCGAATAATAACGAACAGCGGGCAACCCCGTTCGACCTACCTCTAGGGCCACTTACCCACGGGAACAACCGGGCTCCTTCGTCGTTGACCGCGCGGCCATACGGAAGCCTACCCCCGGCCATACGACCGGCGGGGGGTACCGGAGCGAATCCAGACGCTCCCGCGCGACGATATCGTGAGGCCGATGAATCCCCTCGCGATCGCTACCGCGACCGGGGTTTCCCTCCACCTCAAGACCATTCGTCCCCCGTGCGGACGCGCGAATATACGCCAAACTTTATGGGACTTAACAATTCGCGTTCGGTCGCGGATATGTTGCGGAAGTGGGACCTCCGGTTCTCGGGACAACGGGGGGAGGACGCGATGGGCTTTCTCACGCGTATCGAAGAGGCGTGCGAGGTCGCGCCAATTCCCGACACCGACCTACTCCCCTGTATACCACTCGTTTTGACAGGGATCGCACTCACGTGGTATCGGGGGGAGCGAGCGCGCATACGCAGCTATCGGGAATTCGAAGATGCCTTTCTGGCTCGGTTCGGCGATCCCGATCTACAATTTTCGCTTCGCGAGGAATTACTGCGCCGTACGCAGGGAGAGGGGGAAGATACGGTCGACTTTCTAACCTGCCTCCGAGCGTTACTCGACCGGGTAATTCCGCCGTTCCCGTTACGCGAACAACTCGATTACGCGCATCGGAACATGTTGCCGCGGTTACAGATCGCGATTCGGCGCAACGATTTTCATTCGTTCACCGACCTCGAACGCATCGCGGTACGGGTGGAACGCAGTTACCAGGCTGACCGGTACTATCAGCCGCCTCCACCGCCGGAACGATCGGCCTTCCCCGATCTCGCGTATCGGCCGTCGCGATCCTACCAACGCCGAAGCGACGCAAATTACGCGGTTTTCGGGGAAGCGCGCGCCCCCAGCTCCGAGCGTTCACGGCGTCCCGATCCTCGCGACCAACGTAGGGGGGAACGATCGCCCTCCGCCGACCGCCCGGGTTACCGCGGCCGAACTCCGGAGCGGACAACCGCTCGCGGAAACGATCACGCGCGTACACCGGAAAGACGGGACGACAAAAGGGATGAGCGCTCCCGATACCGGTCCCCAGACACCCAAGCCCCGCAATACAACGGCCGGCAGGCATACTCGCGCTCCGACTCAGCGACGCGCCGCGTGCATTATACCGACGAAAGGGATCGGGCCAGATCTCCCGCAACGCGATCGAAAACACCGCCGGGAGTGTATCGCTCGACCGCTCACCGTTCACCCACGCCGGGACGAACCGGGACACGCGACGCCGGCGCGAATAAAGAATTGACATGCTGGAATTGCGGGAAAGAGGGACATCGATCGATCGGATGTCTTGCTCCAAAAACCGTCTTTTGTTATCGATGCGGGAAGAAAGACGCGCGAACCACCGACGACCATGAGTGTCCGGGAAACGCGTCCCGGAGCCACCCGTGAGCGCGACGGTGGCTCCCGAAAACCCGAAACCGATTTCGCCGAACGCGTTCCCGACTTTAAACGATTTCCCGGATTTCCCAAAGTTATTGACCGAATACTTTTGTAGTCCTCTTCATAGTTCGCGTAGCAAAATGGTATTACTCGTCGTCGTGAAATTAGGGGAACGCCTCGTGCCAGCTATCGTGGACAGCGGGTCTACTAGCACGTACATCGGCAGTGAGGGACTCGCGATCGCTACCGAGCTGGGGTGTCTTCCCCAGAGCGTACCCCCAGCCTCTGCGACAATCGCCGACGGAGGCCAAATTACATGCGACGAAGAGATAGAGTTGCCTATCACCCTCGAGGGACGCGAACGGCCAATCATAGCGCGCGTATTTCCTTCCCTACCGGTACCACTGTTACTCGGCTTAGACGCGCTTAGCATTTTCGAAATAGTCGTCGACCACGCCCGACGCGTATGGAGTTTTAGTGGAGATGGCTCTCGCGAATTTAAATTTATGGGACGCGACTCGGCCGCGCACGCGAATATTCTTCTCGGTATCTCCGACCTCGAGCGAAGCGAGAGCGAACGGCTCTCTGCCTTCCTAAATCGCGAGTTACCGAAACTTCGCGCTGCACCGGGACGAACCGATTTAATTACGCATCATATCGACGTCGGGGATAGCGCGCCGATCAAACAAAGATATTATCCCGTAACCCCGATAATTCGCGACGCGATGAACGCCGAAGTCGACCGGATGCTCGAGGCCGGGGTTATCGAACCCTCGAGTAGCAACTGGTCTACACCGATCGTTATGGTGAAGAAACCGAATCTCACCTACCGGTTTTGCCTCGATTTTCGAAAAGTGAACGGGGTCACGAAAAAGGACGCCTATCCACTCCCGTATATGAATCAAATTCTCGATCGGTTGCGCTCGGCGAAATACATTTCGACGCTCGATTTAAGTCAGGCTTACCATCAGATCCCGTTAAGTCCGGAGTCGCGAGAGATCACAGCGTTTACCGTACCCCAGCGCGGACTTTTCCAATTCACGCGTATGCCATACGGTTTAACGAACGCTCCCGCGACCTTTCAGCGACTTTTAGACCGCTTAATCGGGCCCGATATGGAGCCACACGCGTTCGCGTATCTCGACGATATTATTATCGTAACCGAGACCTTCGAGGAACATCTCGCGTGGCTCAAACGCGTTTTCGATACGATCACGGGAGCGGGTCTACTAATTAACCCCGACAAATGCGAGTTTTGCTGCCCGGAAGTAAGATACCTCGGGTTTCGCGTAAATCGCCACGGTCTACAAGTCGACCCTGAAAAGACCGAGCCGATACGAAGTTTTCCGGCACCCACGAGTATAAAGCCATTGAGACGATTTCTCGGTATGGCCTCGTGGTATCGCCGGTTCGTTCCCCATTTCGCCGAGATCGCGGCACCGCTCACGAAGCTCACGAAGAAGAGCCAGCGGTGGATGTGGGGACCCGAACAGCAAAGGGCGTTCGAAAAATTGCGCGAAGCTCTCGTGAATCCTCCAACCCTCTCGTGCCCCGATTTTAACGCGAAGTTCACGCTCCAGACGGACGCGAGTATGAGCGGTTTAGGCGCCGTACTGACCCAGTCTATCGAGGGCGTCGAACACCCGATCGCGTACGCGAGCCGAGCCCTTTCCGCCGCCGAACGAAATTATTCTACTACCGAACAAGAGTGCTTGGCCATCCTCTGGTCGATCCGAAAATTCCGTGCTTATCTCGAGGGATACCGCTTCACGGTGATAACCGATCATCACAGCCTTCGGTGGCTACAAACGCTCAAAGATCCCGCCGGGAGATTGGCTCGTTGGGCCTTACAGCTCGCCCAATACGACTTCGAGGTGGTGCATAGAAAGGGTGCGCTAAATCACGTACCCGATGCCCTTTCTCGGATGTTTGAAGGACAGCCACCCTCGGCCGAGAACGTTCCCGACACCGTCGATCTCGCGGCACTCGCTCTCGTATCCGGCATTACGGGGGGAGAATTAGTAGAGCGCGAACCGATCGACGCACTCGCCGATCGCTGGTACGCGAGGAAAATCCACGCTGTCGCGACCGCGCCGAACCGATTTCCGAACTGGAAGATAATCGAGAATCGGCTCTACGTTCATCGTCGTACGAAACGCCGAGTGTTACCGAAAGGTGACTATTCCGAGTGGAAACTCGTCGTCCCTCAAGCCTCCCGTTCGGAAGTCCTCCGGGAAAATCACGACGCTCCGCAGGCCGGACACCTCGGCGTCGATAAAACGTACGCCCGGATCTTTAATTCGTATTTTTGGCCCGGGATGATTCGCGACGTAATCCGCCACGTACGCCACTGCGGCGTATGTCAACGCACGAAGGCGGAACAGCTACCGCCCATCGGACTAATGGGTCGTCGAATCGTCGACGAACCCTGGACCGTCGTCGCGGCCGACATAATGGGACCGCTCCCGAAAAGTCACTCGGGATGCGCGTACGTTCTCGTGATCCAAGATCTATTCACGAAATGGGTCGAGTGCTGTCCGCTACGCAAAGCTAACGGAAAGAAAATCGGCGAAGCTCTCGAGGAGCTAATATTCTCTCGGTGGGGAACCCCTCAAGTTTTGTTAACGGACAACGGTACCGAGTTCGCGAATAACCATCTGAACGCGTTAGTTACCGACCGGGGAATTCACATCTCGCGAACGCCACCGTATCACCCTCAAGCGAATCCGGTCGAACGAGTGAATCGCGTCTTAAAAACCATGATTGTGTCGTTCATCGAGAACGATCACCGCGCGTGGGACGAACACCTGTCCGAGTTTCGATTCGCATTCAATACCGCCTTCCACTCGTCGATCAATAACACGCCCGCGTATCTGAATTTCGGTCGTGAACCAAAACCGCACAACTTCTATCGCCGTCGCGAAGAAGGCGACGTCGAAATCCTCCCGTTACCGCCAGAGGAGTGGTCCGACCGGATGCGGGATCTCGAAAACGTCCGCGTTAAAGTCTCACACGACCTTGAGGAGGCCTACCAGCGCCAGGCCGCGCAGTACAACAAACACCATCGCGAGCAAACATTCGAGGTGGGGGATCTCGTGCTACGGCGCCAACGAATTTTGTCCTCGGCTGCCCAAAATCAAGCCGCAAAATTATTCAAACGATTCGAAGGACCCCTTCGGGTCCGAACCGTTCTCTCACCGTGGGTCTACGAACTCGAAGACCCTCAGACGAGAAAGAAATATATCGTGGCGAGCAAAGACTTACGTTCGTATTTTCCCCCACTCCAGGACGAAGCTACCGAGGAAGTCGACGACGATGAGTCACACCGGACGAGGAGCCTGGCGAGGACGCCGCTACATCGGCCTCAGAACCCTGCCGACGGCTGCCGAAACCCCGACAACCCCGACGCCGCCCGACGAGTCACCCGCTCCCGTCGCCAGGCGCCCGAGCGACCTCTGGGACGTGTGGGCGAAGATTGAGGGGTACGGCCGCCCCGAGACAGCTCCCGTGAAGAGCCAGGAGTCAGCCCCCACGCCAGCGGACCTGCCAAAAGGCCCGGAAGCCGCTGAAATCGGCCCGAGGATGCGTCGGGTCACCATCTACCCGGGGGGAGGAGCCCCTCCGCAGGTCACCTACGCGCCGACCCCGGATCCGGAGACGACGGGAGCCGTGGCAAAAGCCAGGAAGGCCCCTCCATCACGCCAGTGGACACCGGCCCCAACGGCCAAGCCTCCTCCACCGGTTTTGCCACGTCCTCGTCCCGCTCGCCCCAGCCGTAACTGCTGGAACTGTGGAGAGGAAGGCCACGAACGAGGCCAGTGCGGACTGCCGAAACGCCCGGACGTCGACGTGTGCTACGTTTGCGGTACCGTCGGCGTCCGCGTGAACAAGTGCCCTCGGTGCGCGGAGCACTGGAGGAGCCTGGGCTGCCTCGCCGTCCAAGAACAACGGGCTGCCGAAGGCCTCCGCCGGGTCCTTCAGGACCGCCAGCGCAACCCCACCGACGTCAGCCGCGACCCAAGAGCGCCGACAGCCGCTCCCGCCAGAAACTAAATTTCTTTCATTTTCTTTTCCTTTTTTTTTTTGCTGTTTGTCCACCTCACTTATTTTTTTTTATTATTAATGGAAAGCGGCCCGAAGGCCATGTATCGCCCCTTCCGACCGACCTTACCGTGACCAAATAAAAATTAAGTCCAAAGAACTCTCAAAGTTACCGACTAACTCACTGCCCCTTCCCCCTTTCCACTCCCGGAATCGACCGTCAAAGAGGGTTAAGGGAGAGGTTGGAAAGGAGCAGGTAATTGTCATTGTTCTCGTATAATGTCCATGCATGCTACGTGGGGAAACGCTCGCGGATCCCCGATCGCTGACTAACGCATGCTATCTTGTTTTTTTGTTCACGCCGACTTGACCATGTCTGATCGCCCGTACGAGGGTTTGCCGTCTCCCGAAAACCATTTAATTGTTGCCTCCCGAGCTATACCACGGTCTCATACGGCCGGGGACGGCCTTACCGTAGGGGGGGAGGAGTTGTGACGGGGTTTTTCTGCTCCCGTCACAAAAAGAGCCAAAGTTCCGGCTCTCCCACGTATCGGCACGGCACACGGCATTCTCCCTACCGGGAAGAGTCCCTTCCAGGCAACCAGACAGGGTCAATCGCGAGCGAACCGTTCCCATGATTAATTTCGAGTATTATTTCCATTTTCCGGTTAACTCTCTCGAGCGTACGGCGGTCATAACCGCCGCAAGGACATCTCGACGCCCAGCAACATACAGCAGGCTGGAGCCTTGCTACCGATCTCGCCGCCGCCAACCATAGTCAGCAGGCTGGAGCCTAGCAACCGACCTCGCCACCGTCACACACGGCCAGCACCTCGACACGTCGCCAGCCGTCCAGCCACGCCGCTACCGAGATAGCGCGCGATATTACCGGCAACGGGCTCTCCACCCTCCGAAACCGTCTGGACGCGACGAGCCACCAGCTACCGAGATCTACAGCGTCCGGCTCGTCGCTGAGCCATCACCTCGCTCGTCTTACCGACGTTCCCGGGTCTACGCGCAACGACGCCCGTGGATTCACCTCCCACCACGAGCGTACTCGACACCTCGCGTTCACGATACCGAACGCGAGGAAATTCAAAGAACCGCGCGAGATCTCCGTAATTCGGGGAATTCGGACAAATAGAGTAGAGGGCGAAATGAAGGCAGACATAGGGTGGGGGGAAAAAGGACCCTCGATCGCGAGAGCGTTACTTCCCTCGGGGACTCAATCGTAGGCTCCCGAGAAGGAAGGACGTCGTGACCGCTGCCGATCCGTGCTCAACGTCTCGCGAGAATACCGACATCTTGCCATACGCGAAGTGGGACTTCTGGCCGAGGACAACTCGAGAAGCTCCCGCAACTGCAACGAAACCGGTGAGATCGTCGTACGTGTTCGGTTTGAGGCTAGAGAAAGAATAGAGCAAACTCGACTCGTTATCGTGGGGACGGTACGTCTTCGCGCGCGGAACGCGGAATTTGTTCTCGGGGAAAATCCAGTAAAGTTCATATTTTCATTCCCACTAGTTTCCGTTACATTATTTGCCTGGAAGGTTCTCCTTTATTCATTACTTTCATTCAATAGTTTGCGCCTCGTGCGAGTCCATAATTTAGTTTCCGCTTACGTAAATTTTCTTACAATTATTTCCTAATTCAACTTCTCGATTTCTTACCATATTTTCTGTTTGCCGATTTTTGTGAGATTCCGCGTACTCCCGCTGCGATCGGGCTGGTTTAAGAAGTAACGGTTGTGAAAGGTTCCGTGGCTGCGATCCACGTTAGATATTGTATGTGAGCGCCGAGATACCGAAACACTGTCTGCCGCCGATTTTCTGTTACCGATTTTACGTACCGAATATTGTCGGGAATTATTGCTGTCGTTTTGTTATTAAGATTTGTTGGTTACCAAGGGAACGAGCGTGCACGTTAGCCGCTTCTCGGCCACGCTCCCGATATACGTTATAATAAAATATCTTTTGAGTTCCCGTATTTCGTCTCGATCTCTGTTTCCTCCTCGCGGAGGTGACCGAACCACCCCCTCTACCAATTCCCAAGGCTGAGCGACGCCGGGTCGCTCTCGTCTCTCGTTCGGCTCTTAAAATTAAAATTTCGTCGCGAGAGCTCTCGCTCTCGCGGCTGGCGCCCTTAAGGCCGAGTGAGACGGGTTTTGTAGCCGTCTCGATTGGGTACATTCGGGTATTGGGAAAATACGGTTACAGTATGTATACACCTATTCCATATAGTGCCGAAAAGCCTCTCCAGCTCCACACAGATGTCCTCGATGCTCTGGAATTTCAGAGGGACTGCGTCAGGATCAGAGGGACTGCGTCAGGATGTCTTTACCCATCGTGCGAGAGAGTTAAGTTTTTTTTAGCTATGCATGATGAAATCTATCTTCTGATCCTGACGCAGCTGTTTTCGAAGGCCCAGATCAGGAGCAGCTACTCAAGGTGTCGAACATGCCTTTTGTCACCATAAAATGTTACACGAATATATTTTACAGGAAGATGATTCGGTTTATTCTCTGTATGTTTGTAATAATAAATCAAACATGACTGGATGTCAAAAATAGGTGAAATCAAAGCAAAAAATACTTTTTTAAAAAAAAGTAAAAGGGTACGCCAAGTACTTAAAAATTGTATTCTCGTTCTGAAAATATGTTTATAAAAAAAAAAAAAAAAAAAAATTTGCAATTTTTAAAAAAATTTTAAAAAATCAAAAAAATATGTATCTAAATCTCAAAAAAAAAAAAAATCGAAAAGAAATCCAATCAAACCAGCCAAGTAGTAGTACATACAAAAAAACTCTTCAAAAAATATGTTTAGCAAAACAATCTAAAAAAAAAAAATACAAGATGCAAAAAATCTTGACAAAAAAAAATTTGGCGTGCCAGTTTTTTTTTTTTGACAACACCTGTTGTACATCTGTAATAACTGCAGTAACTGTAATTGTAAAAAAAACTGGCACGCCAAGTTTTTTTTTGTCAAGATTTTTTGCATCTTGTATTTTTTTTTTTTTAGATTGTTTTGCTAAACATATTTTTTGAAGAGTTTTTTTGTATGTACTACTACTTGGCTGGTTTGATTGGATTTCTTTTCGATTTTTTTTTTTTGAGATTTAGATACATATTTTTTTGATTTTTTAAAAATTGCTTTGATAAACGTCTTATCGGAAGAATTTTTTTGTTAAGAGACTGTTTTTATAAACATCTGTTTGAGCAAATTTTTTTTTTTTTTTTTTTTTATAAATATATTTTCAGAACGAGAATACAATTTTTAAGTACTTGGCGTACCCTTTTACTTTTTTTTTTTTTAAATATTTTTTGCTTTTATCTTTACCCGTATTTCGTATGTGGTGATGAATTCGCTAATTGTCTTGATCGGCCGGCGCACATTCCAGCGTTATCGTATTTGCTGGATCTTGACGCGTTTTGAATCTAACATATATTTGTCTGCAGTACATTATACGGCATAGGCCGAACTCCCAACGGTAATGATGTTTGTCGTTATCCCGAATGGGATAATTACGTTTTATAAAATACGTTTCGGAGATATATACGACGTATTCTATAGAAGTATAACAGATTGATTTCTCAAAATTTGCCGACGTTTTATCAGATAGCTGGCAAAGAATCTGAAGGAGTATATGGTATTGATTGAACCAACATTTCCGAGGTGATACACGATGGTTCCGAAATAGTCTGGAAAAATGTATGGGATTGATTATGCCAAAATTGCCGAGGTCGTACGCGATGGATGGGAAAGAGTCCGGAAAAGTGTATGGGGTTGATTGCGCTAAAATTTTCGAGAACTTATGCGATGGCTGGGAAAGAGGCTGGAAAAGTGAATGGGATTTATTGCATAAAAATTTCCGAGGTCGTACGCGTTGGCTGGGAAAGAGACCGGAAAAGTGTATGGGATTGATTATGCCAGAATTTCCGAGGTCGTACGCGATGGCTGGGAAAGGGTATGGGACAAAAATTTAGGGTTCCCAAACCTCACATTCGGCCCATCGTCCAACCGACGTTCCCCATGCTCTTACCCATACTCTAATCAATGCTCTTTCTCATACTACTTTTTTCAGCAGGAATCTTATCGAGCGTCCCGCCCGGATTGTCGTGAGGTTTATGAAAAAAGTACGGACCGCGGCAACATGCGGGACTTCATAAAGACTCCATCTGGATTCTCGGAAAAATGCTCGCTGGATTCTTTAAAAGATTTTGACCGAGAATCTCGCCGGTACGTTCAATTTTCTACGCGGGTCAAATGTTCGATTTCGCTATAAAGCGACTTTGCATTCGTTTGGGGCTCGTTTGGCTGCTCGAAACGCATGAACCTTGCGTATTTGCATAAAATGAATTGTTTTTTATCTCATAATACGAGCTGGAACGCCTACAGCGAGCACAAAACTCAAATGATCGATTTCGGTATAAAGGAATTTTGCATTCGTTTGGGGCTCGTTTGGCTGCTCGAAACGCATGAATCTTGTGTATTTGCATAAAAAATAAAGTGTTTTTGATCTCATAATACGAGCTGGAACACCTACAGCGAGCGCAAAACTCAAATGTTTGATTTCGCTATAAAGCGACTTTGCACTCGTTTGGGGCGCGTTTGGCTGCTCAAAACGCATGAAACTTGCGTATTTGCATAAAATGAAGTGTTTTTGATCTCATAATACGAGCTGGAACGCCTACAGCGAGCGCAAAACTCAAATGTTCGATTTCGCTATAAAGCGAATTTGCATTCGTTTGAGGCGGGTTTGGCTGCTCGAAACGCATGAATCTTTCGTATTTGCATAATATAAAGGGTTTTTGATTTCATAACACGACCTGGAACGCCTACAGCGAGCGCAAAGTTTAAATGTTCGATTTCGCTATAAAGCGATTTTTCATTCGTTTAAGGCTCGTTTGACTGCTCGAAACGCATGATTCTCGCGTATTTGCATAAAATGAATTGTTTTTTATCTCATAATACGAGCCCGAACGCCTACAGCGAGCGCAGAACTCAAATGGTCGAATTCGCTATAAAGCGACTTTGCATTCGTTTGGGGCTCGTTTAGCTGCTCAAAACGCATGAATCTTGCGTATTTGCATAAAATGAACGGTTTTTGTCATCATAAAACGAGCCGGAACGCCTACAGCGAGCGCAAAACCCAAATGTTTGATTTCGCTAAAAAGCGACTTTGCACTCGTTTGGGGTGCGTTCGGCATGAATATTGCGTATTTGCATAAAATAAAGTGTTTTTGATCTCATAATACGAGCTGGAACGCCTACAGCGAACGCAAAACTCAAATGTTCGATTTCGCTATAAAGCGACTTTACATTCGTTTGGGGCGCGCGTGGCTGCTCGAAACGCATTAATCTTGCGTATTTGCATGAAATGAAGTGTTTTTGATTTCATAATACGAGCTGGAACGCCTACAGCGAGCGCAAAACTCAAATGTTCGATTTCGCTATCTTTATAGCGAAATCGAACATTTGCGTGACTTTGCATTCGTTTCTGGCTCATTTGGCTGCTCGAAACGCATGATTCTAGCATATTTGCATAAAAGAAAATGTTTTTGATGAAATAATAAGAGCTGGAACGCCTACAGCGAACGCAAAACTCAAATATTCGATTTCGCTATACCGCGACTTTGCATTCGTTTCGGGCGCGATTGGCTGCTCAAAACGCATGATCCTTGCGTATTTGCATAAAATGAAGTGTTTTTGATCTTAAAATACGAGCTGGAACGCCTACAGCGAGCACAAAACGCAAATGATCGATTTCGGTATAAAGCGATTTTGCATTCGTTTGGCTGCTCGAAACGCATGAATCTTGTGTATTTGCATAAAATAAAGTGTTTTTGATCTTATAATACGAGCTGGAACACCTACAGCGAGCTCAAAACTCAAATGTTCGATTTCGCTATAAAGCGACTTTGCATTCGTTTGGGGCGCGTTTGTCTCCTCGAAACGCATGAATCTTTCGTATTGGCATAAAATGAAAGGTTTTTAATTTCGTAATACGAGCTGGAACGCCTACAGTGAGCGCCAAACTTCCATGTTCGATTTCGCTGTAAACCGACTTTGCATGCGTTTGGGGCTCGGTTAGCTAATCGAAACGCATGAGTCTTGCGTATTTGCATAAAATAAATTGTTTTTGATGATATAATAAGAGCTGGAACGCCGACAGCGAGCGCAAAACTCAAATGTTCGATTTCGCTATAAAGCGACTTTGCATTCGTTTGGGGCTCGTTTGGCTGCTCGAAACGCATGAACCTTGCGGATTTGCATAAAATGAATTGTTTTTTATCTCATAATATGAGCTGGGACGCCTACAGCGAGAGCAAAACTCAAATGTTCGAATTCGCTAAAAGCGACTTTGCATTGGTTTGGGCCGCGTTTGGCTGCTCGAAACGCATGAATCTTGCGTATTTCCATAAAATAAACGGTTTTTGATTCCATAATACGAGCCTGAACACCTACAGCGAGCGCAAAACTCGAATGTTTGATTTCGCTATAAAGCGACTTTGCACTCGTTTGGGGCGCGTTTGGCTGATGAAAACGCATGTATTCAAATGAGTTCTCATTTGAATCTAATGTTACGTCCTGATCAGCTTTTTCCTGCATCTACGGTCAAGGAGATTTCTCTCCCTATTACACGTTTATCGCATGTGACGCTTTATCAGAACAGTCCCCCTTTTGAATCTAACCTTTCGGAAATTTATTCAGGGATGGGCTGAGAATGCATGCCGAAAGTATATAGCTCGAAGAATACCATATGGTGTTTACTATGGCTCGGTATTGAATTCTACTCGATGCGTACTACGGTATTTACTACGTTGAACCGATACAGCACTCCGCGTGGCCCTGACATACCGTAGCAAGGCTATGTAATAAGATCCCTCACAGTCCGGCAATGATGGCCGCCACTGGGTGAAGGCTAGCGTTATCACCAAACGTCGAGTTCGTTACTCCATACCCTGGTCCTCTTTAAGAAAGATCGCAAACCTCGGCTTCCAAATTCTAAATTACCGACATTTTAATTTAGCAAAACTCCGATCGATTATTAATTTGTTTTTGAATGATTTTTAAAATAGTTAATTATTGCTCGAAGGAATAAACAATCATAAAAGCGAAGAATCAAAATAAAATAATGTTTTGAAGATAAAGGGCGAAATAATTTGAATTTAGATGATTCGATGACTTACGCTGATTGTCAATGAATGACAGGCAAAAATGAGTCGAGACGATTAAAATGGATGAAAGATGTTGATTCCGAACTTGAAATTCCTCCTTCCTTCCTTCCTTCAGATAAAATTCGTGGAATCAACAATGGATGTTGAGAACGATGGATAAATATTGATGATGTTGTATAATGAAGGTTATGAAATAATTTATCGTTGAACTCCGATTTATTTACTTGATAATAGGTTGGAATATTTATTTGTTTGTTATTTGGAAAATTTAGACTCCGAAATTGTATACATTTTTAACTGCGTTGATACAATATTTCGCGAGAGGTACTTCCAGACAAAAAATTATTTTTCAACGAAGATGATAAAGTGGTACTGAACCGCGAACTCGTGTGGTGTGGTCTGGCGAAGTGGTCTGGTCTGTCCGCCCTCGGAGGTGCCTCTTTTATTGTTTTGATCGGGGGGCACCCGCGCCACAAAGTTATCCGTTGCATCAGCTGCCCCCTTCTATGGTCAATATCGATCGGTTTTGGCGTCTTCCGCTACTTATTTTAATAATTACAAAATTCTGGTTTTTACCGTCGATTCCCGAATAAACAAATTACTCCGATGAATTTCAATTTAAATGATAAGAATTTACAAATTTGAACGAACGAAATTGAAATATGAACGAAGTTTCCACGATTCTCCTATCAAAAGTTATAATCCTGATTTACGAAATTGTTACAAATATCATCTATAAATTCCTGATTTTAAACGGATAATTATTTAACTTTACTTTAACTAATAATGATGCCTCTAAATATTTTCCCCAGATGCCAATAACTAATTCCCTGCTATTGACTATTTTATTTTACTATTCTACGGATAATAAAAACATGATTTAAAAATATTAATTAATTTCCCTGATGATTACAATAATAGATAATATATATATTCCTTAATTTTTATAACAATTTTATGTTAACGATTTGATCCAATTTATATTTCACTCGTGATTTTATTGGTTAATTACTTCATTTATTAACTTCCGACCAATTTCCCATGTTTATTTCATTTTAACGTTGTTTCTATTAGCAATGATTGAAGTTGTTTTTAATACTAATTTGAATAATTATGCCCCGAGAGGTGCTGCACTCGTAAGCGCCGACGGCGATTCTTTTAATCAGTCGCCTCGAGACAGTCACACGGATTCTCTGGCTGCACCGCTGTGTGCGTATATGTATCCCTCCGCTCTACAGGGTGACAATTATAAAGTGGCCACCTATTTTTTAAGGCACTTGCGGGCTGATTAGAATGGATTTAGGGTGCGATTCTTGAACGATTTTTCAAGCCCTCTTCGATGGCGTAAAAATGTTGAGCAGAAATGCATAGTTTTTAAGGGGGTAAAAAAATTTATTCGAAATTGTTGGGTAATTAAATTCTCAGCTCGTATTAATAAAGTTGATAAAAAGCTGAATACAAAACACTCGGGGGCCGTTTGATTTAAGTGAATTTTCAGAGAGATAATTAATTTCAAAGTCGGTGCTTTAAGCGAAAGATCCACGGCTAACACAAGGAACGACGGAGACGAACCAACGTTCCCACCGCGCATGCGCCTCGAGCCTCGTGAGCCAGCTGAACTCGCGGCTGTCACTGAGAGAGACCACGACGGTCAGATAATATTGTATTGAAATACAACGGCATCAATATTAGTTGGGGTAAAAGTAGTGAATATGACCCACTCTTATTAATCGGGTCATATCCACTGCTTTTACCCTAAAAAAATTTTTTATCGTGCGAAAATACGGAGTAACGACATGATGCAATTTTATTAAGGTCATTGTCCTGATAAACGGTCTCGAGGTTAGAGCGATTGCTTGGAGATTCGAAGGATCGGGGTTCGATTCCTTAATGAGCAATATTTTTTTTTTTTTTAATCTTTCGGCGCTTATTTGCACTTTTTCGGCGGACTTCTCGGGAGAGCCGAGGCTCTCCAATGATCCTGCAGGTAGACATCGCGAAAGATGTCGACAAAACCGGGATCATTAAACAATTAATATTTTCCTTATAAAGATAACTCTTATCGGCTGGGTGCGGGGCTTGATCAGAACTCGTCGTTTTGCTCGTCAGGAAGTCCCCATCCACTCATTCTTTTGGCTTGAAAATCTCGTTTGTCGACCAACCACGGGATCGTCCCGGGATCGTTCCGGGATCGTTCCGGGATCGTTCCGGGATCGTTCCGGGATCGTTCCGGGATCGTCCCGGGATCGTTCCGGGATCGTTCCGGGATCGTTCCGGGATCGTTCCGGGATCGTTCCGGGATCGTTCCGGGATCGTTCCGGGATCGTTCCGGGATCGTTCCGGGATCGTTCCGGGATCGTTCCGGGATCGTTCCGGGATCGTTCCGGGATCGTTCCGGGATCGTTCCGGGATCGTTCCGGGATCGTTCCGGGATCGTTCCGGGATCGTTCCGGGATCGTTCCGGGATCGTTCCGGGATCGTTCCGGGATCGTCCCGGGATCGTCCAGGGATGGCGGGAGATTCGGCGAATGTATCTCGATAAGCGAGCGCTATCGAGGTGGCTTGATGTTCATTTGTCGGAGTAACAAATGAGAATCAGGTTACGAGAGGCAATTGTTATCGTGATACGAGATTCATCACAAATATGGAGGCTACACGGTTGCGCATGCACGCAGCTCTCGCAATCGTGAATTATAATTATACGGCTGCTGTGCGACTTTATCGGCAAACTCATGGTGACCCGACGCCCTCACGGCATAGTTTTCGGCGGCTACATAATACAATTCGTCGATATGGTGCATTGAAAGCCCCGCGACGGCAGCGAGCTAGGACTGTCAGTGACCCCCTGAGAAGACCAGTCTTGCGAGCGATAGAGCGAACCCCAATTCAGAGCGCACGAGGTCTTGCGAGGAACTTAGGTAAGCAAATTAAGCGATGCAAACTGTCGATACTGAATTTATTATCGTTCGCCTAATGCGTCACCAATGGCATTACGAAATGGTTCAAAACTTTAGGGTTTCACGGGAATGTCCTGTTAATCGCACGAACTTTATCCTGTAATAGGCGCAAATCGTGAAACGGTACGGAAGATCGTGAGGTCAGTCAACTATCCGTACAAGCTCAATACTCGACAACAATTGCGTCCCACCGATTATGGAAACCGAGAGAATTTGTGTGTCTGGGCCCTGGGGAAAATTGAAGACGACAGGAATTTTTTCCAGACTGTCCTTTTCACAGACGAAAGCTCCTTTACCAATGTCGGTCTCCCGAATCATCACAACTTGCGTCTCTGGTCGCGAAATAACCCGCAGTGGAATCGTGAGGTGCCGATCCAGTATCGTTGGAAAGTAAACGTTTGGGCAGGCATCGTCGGAGATCGAATCGTCGGTCCATACTTTTTCGATGAAATCCTCGACAGTCGCCTGTATGCTGCATTTCTTGAGGACGAACTTCCCCTCTTATTCCAGCGCATTCCCAGAAACATCCGTGACCGAATGTGGTGGCAGCAAGACGGAGCTCCTGCTCACACTGCTCGAAGAGTGCGGGACATCTTGAATCGTCGATTCCCACAACGTTGGATCGGTATAGGGGGTCCGATCACGTGGCCGCCGAGGTCTCCCGATATGACGCCCTGCGACTTTTACTTGTGGGGCGCGTTACATGATATAATCTATAAAACAGAGCCAACTACCGAAGAAGACATGAGGGAGCGAATCGTCGCAGCATGCCGATCGCTAACTCCACAAACGCTACGAAAAGTCCGCTACAATCTGCATCGTAGATTCGAATGCTGTATCGATAATGGCGGGGGTCACGTCGAACCGGAAGTTAGGGCGTACGAACGACGTTGAAACGTTATAATGTTAATATAAATCTGGGTGATGCAACGTCAAAGCTCAGGGGAGTTATGAATAAGATACAATACAAAGTGGATAAGACACTTCATATTGTGTCTTATTCAGCCCCCTTCGGTATGCCAGAAGGCATCTAGATATTTTCTAAAACCGTCCGATTGCCTGCATACGACAGTAATTGTTATTGTTGTTAACATTAATTATTTTATTATTATAGTTGTTGAAATACATTTTAATGACAACAATTGAATCGTTGTTTCAATAAGCGTTCACGAGGTCAGAAGTGATTTCTTATATTATCTTTATAAATCGTAGAAAGATTTCTCGCAATCATCTCCGGGGACCGACGCTGAACAAGAAGACGATACATTAAGTATCATTCGCGAACATGGGCTTTCGGTTGTGCCGAGCGTCAATCGCGAATTAAATATTTCAATGCAATTCATTTAAAATCATTGCCGAATCCATTGCCGAATTGCTTATAAAGCAGAAAAAATCCCTTCGATACATCGGGGTGAATTTGAATTATTTAAGCATCAACGTTGCTCATGAGAAAATTGACAGAAAAAAACAACAATTTCCGATTGTGAATGGGGCCGAGATGGGAGGGATAGTAAAATCCTGGCTGCCCCCGTGAGATATGATTATTACATATCCTCGCTCGTAGGCCCTTTTGTAGTGCGTTCTTGGCGCTGCTTCGCATGTCGCAGCCACGATTTGATCTTGTCATCAATATCGACGGTTCTCATTTTTTTCCCAGCACTATCCGATTTCACAGCTCCTAGAGAATTACATTATATAATATTCATAGGTCCGGTAAATTGAAGAGCAATTGGTGGGACAAAATCTTACGTTTTACCACTTTCGCTAGAGCAAGGTTCGAAAACGACTCCTTTGAATACTTGCCGGTATAATTGTAAGTGGTTGCGAGATTGTCGGTGAAAAGGATCGAAAGGATTCGAGGGATATACGTTTTGCCCTTGACAGTAACATGCTTCGACAGCTGCTCAATCTATTTTTTACGTTATAAGCATTTAAGTAGAATTTTTAATTGTCGAATTGATTATTTCCACGTATTTTTGTAATTATAGTTTTCGACTGTTTTGGAACATTCTGAACACGTTGACAACAAAATCTTGAATGCTTAAAACGAGTGCAGAGCCTCTTTTACCAGGAAGAAAGTTCATCGATGGTCACCAATATTTTAGTTATTTTTAATTATTTACCAACGATTTCCTGTAAGATTTGTCGGTGTTGAGGCGTACTTCCATGCCAGCAACGTCGGCAACCGAATTCAACGGGAATCCGTCGAGTGTCGAAATAGAGCTGTCACTGTCAGAGTCGCTGCTACTGTCACTGTCACTGTCACTATCACTATCACTATCACTATCACTATCACTATCACTGTCACTGTCGTTGTCATTGTTACGGTTATCGACGGTGTGAGCTGTACTAGCGTCTGTCGCGGTTGGATTTTTTTGTTGAGTGCGAATGGCCTCTCGACAGTTCCGCACTTCTTCTTGCAGACCCTCAATCTTCTCACTCAAACCTGCCAGTGCAGCGAGAATAGCATCGTCGTGATGTTGCGGACGTTCTAATGCACATTAATGAATGTTAATAAATATGTCGATAAATTAATTTATATTAATAAGTGACTCGTAATAGTTCTGCACAAATTACTGTCGTTCTTCGATGATGTAGATGGTAATGAAGAGGTGCCGCGCAAAATCTCATCAAATTTCGCTCTACATTCTTCATATGAATCTTTAAGAGACAAACCAGAAAAATCTAATAAAAAATCTGTGTGCTTTTGATAGGTAATTCAGTCATTTAGAAATTGTGGCTCGAATAGAAGGTGTGAAGGGATGAGACTGAATCTGGGGTCTAAATCGTCAAAACAAGTTCGGTCGCTCCCATAGAGACTTTAGACCCCTTAAAAAACCCTTCAAGGGTCTGCTGTCGAAAAACCTCTTTAGTAATACATAATACATACCTTAAGGAGTATCTATGAATTATTTCGGAATTTTTTCGGATTGCTAACGATAGCAGGTTGTCTCTATAGTTATTTATACCTACGGACCCCTTCAAGCATAGCCAAAGGGTCTGCCTTGCCTTATTGTATAGTAAGCATATTAAATAAGATGTGCGATTTTTTCAGAATTTTATATCAAGGGGTTTTATGCGAACCGATTTTTTCATGTAACTATTGGAGTACCGCGCGCGCGGTGGCCCGCTAGCGGTACGCTGGCCGCAGGCTCGGCCGCCAGCTTCAGCCTCATTGTGAAGGGTTAGACCCAGGTCAAAATGATATGGAATACCTCATAAACAACGTATCAGAATGTTGTTACCGAATGAATGCAGGATCGGAGTCACTAGACAAACAGTCCAGCCCTCTTCAAAGGAGATGGAATTCTTTACCGCACTGCTTAATTTTCGCCGATTGCATATTCGTGGCCAGTGGCTTTTTTTCCGGTTCTTCAACAGCCACCCGTCTGGCACAATTTCAAACGTACCGTCTCCGAATTTAACGACGTAGAACTTTCCCATAATTCTTAAACGTTTACGTTTAATGTTTAATTCTAAGCACAAATAAGATCGGCAAGAGCCCTTACCGATATTTTTACCCGTCGCACGCCAGTAAAGAATTTGACAGTTAAAATAAACATCAGCATGTAGCAACGTTCTTTTTTTATAACAGAATATTTTTAATAACGAAACGGTACATGGGATATCATTACATATCCTTTCCTGTCGAAAAACGACATTTTCAAGCCGAAAGGACGAACTCCCGACGTCCTTTCCGGTACAGTTGAAATTACGAGTGGATGGGGACTTTCTGACGAGCAAAACGACGAGTTCTGATCAAGCCCCGCACCCAGCCGATAAGAGTTATCTTTATAAGGAAAATATTAATTGTTTAAACAATTTGTAGCAAAATTTGAGGATATTCGCCATGTCAATTCCCGGGGACGATCCGGATTTCACGGGAGCGCGAATGATCCCGGTTTTGTCGACATCTTTCGCGATGTCTACCTGCAGGATCATTGGAGAGCCGGGAGAAGTCCGCCGAAAAAGTGCAAATAAGCGCCGAAAGATTTAAAAAAAAAAAAAAAATATTGCTCATTAAGGAATCGAACCCCGATCCTTCGAATCTCCAAGCAATCGCTCTAACCTCGAGACCGTTTATCAGGACAATGACCTAAATAAAATTGCATCATGTCGTAACTCCGTATTTTTGCACGATAAAAAATTTTTTTAGGGTAAAAGCAGTGGATATGACCCGATTAATAAGAGTGGGTCATATTCACTACTCTTACCCCAACTAATATTGATGCCGTTGTATTTCAATACAATATTAGCTGACCGTCGTGGTCTCTCTCAGTGACAGCCGCGAGTTCAGCTGGCTCACGAGGCTCGAGGCGCATGCGCGGTGGGAACGTTGGTTCGTCTCCGTCGTTCCTTGTGTTAGCCGTGGATCTTTCGCTTAAAGCACCGACTTTGAAATTAATTATCTCTATGAAAATTCACTTAAATCAAACGGCCCCCGAGTGTTTTGTATTCAGCTTTTTATCATCTTTATTAATACGAGCTGAGAATTTAATTACCCAACAATTTCAAATACATTTTTTTACCCCCTTAAAAACTATGCATTTCTGCGGCAAAATTTTTACGCCATCGAAGAGGGCTTGAAAAATCGTTCAAGAATCGCACCCTAAATCCATTCTAATCACCCCGCAAGTGCCTTAAAAAATAGGTGGCCACTTTATAATCGTCACCCTGTATGTGTTGGAGCGATAAGGCTCCGTCTCCTGTACATTTCTCCTTTACATTTCCTTTTCTCCCTTTACACATGTTTCCTCTCGCCGCTCACGATTTACAAGTTTTCCGATTCCACTCTCATACTTTCCGCTGCCGTTTTCTCACATTCTCCCCTTACATTTCTTTTTACCTTTACCTTTACTTTTGCTTATTTCTTTATTTCTACCTTCTTACATTTGTACACTTTCTTATTTCTACCTTACTCTATTTACTGTGACGTGATTTTTCGATCACCGTCACAAAAACCCAAATAAATTAAAGTTTTACGGATACGGCTATCGATTTAGCTCGGTTAGCCCGTTACAGTTCCCGATTTACTGCTCCTCGGCCGTCCAGTTACCGTCCAGCTCTCGTTTAAGTAAAGTTCGTTAAGGTCACGACCCAGTGTAGACTTTACTGACGAGCTTGGGTGTGGGATAAGCTTGGAGAAAGGTTCAGAAGGTTCAGTTCAGGTCGGAATCCTCGAATCTATTCGGTGGAGGGAATCTCGAAGTAACGAGAAACCCGAATAGAGGAGAGCCCGACGAGATCTCGTCGCGAATACGTCAAAGTCCGGTGCAAACCCGGCACTCCGTTTGGGTGATAATGCAGGACGTTGGAGAACAGGCGGAGGTTTAAGTACGGTCCGGGCAAGGTCGGAACACCTTGTGCTGTGTTTTAGTAAAGAGAGAGAGAGCCTTGTTTTCACGTCCTGAATTGGGAGTAACGATCGCGACGAATCACAAAAATTACCGCGTTACAGTTTCGGTTCCCGCTTAAGTGACGCTCTGGAAATAGTTTAAGAGGGCAGTAGCTATCGGCTAAGGATTTCGCGATAATCATAACGCTTCCTTAGAGTATCGTCGTAGGCTAATCAGTCTACCGAGAGTCGTCCTCGAGGCTGCTCGGACCTCTCGCGCTATCGGTGTTTACGTTCGGGCTATTGTCTCGCGCGCTGAGTCGTGCGCTCTCGCTCGCGCTGCCGTAGACTCCGGCTATCGCTCTCGCTCCGGTTCGCGTATCTCGCTCGCGCTACCTGTCACTTCGTATGTTCGGTAGTGGACTCGTGTGTGCCGTGTTTCGTGCGGATTCGGTTCCGAATTAATTGCCGGTTTTCCTGTGCTCGAGATGCGTTCTGAGGGATGCTCTTGAGGTGCAGTGATTGTGTCAAGTTCTCGAGGCATCAGGTGATGCAGTTCCCGCCACTTTATTGGATTAAAAGTACGCTGATCCGGTGAGTTTATCGTTCCGATAATTATTCGATCGCGTATCGATCCGTTCCCGTTACGCTCGCTCCGACCCCCCGGTCAGCTGAGCGTTCCCAATGCCCTAGTGTACGATCCCGTGGCTTAACAAGCCAATAGATTATTGTTCACGTTAATTAAGAATTTCGGGTTCCGATATTTGAGATTTCGCATTTTTGATTTCGCGTTACTTTATTGGCGAAGGATCGCGACCCTTCTACCATAACCCGCATCCTGAGCAACCGTGCATTTCCGCAACCGTTCGCTTTCGCGAATGCACCGGCGTTAATTCTCGTACCGTTCAGTTCTCGTTTGTGTGATCTCGTCCGTTTTTGTTCTGTTTTCGCGTATTTCCGTGCGGAGGTCGACCGTTCCATCGACCTCCAGATTAGTCCGGCTTGGCGATTCCGGCGAAACAAAAATCGACCCTGCGGAGGTCGACCGTTCCATCGACCTCCAGATTAGTCCGGCTTGGCGATTCCGGCGAAACAAAAATCGACCCTGCGGGGGTCGGCCGTTCCACCGACCTCCAGTTTAGTCCGGTTAATACCGGCGAAACAAAAATTAACTGGCGCCCACCGGGACGTCGATGCATCCGGGGAAGCGGGCGGCCGAAGGTGACGTTTTCCGAGTTCTCGATTTCGCGCTCCGCTCCCGTTCGGTTTGAGCTTCGATTTTCGCGTTTTCGGTTTCGTTTTTTGTGTTTTCATTTTCCGCGTTGAGATCCAGGAAAATACGTCACATTACACATCGCCGGCCGCTCACGCGCGCTTCGCTCGCCGCTCTCTCCTGCCCCGCTTGCCTCGCCCGTATGCTCCGCTCGCCGCACTCGCACACCTCGCTGGCCCTTTTATTTGTTTCCTTAGCTCTTTACTCTTATCTCCTCCCTCCCTCCCTCCCGCCCTCCCTCCCTCCCTCCCTCCCTCCTCCATATCGGCCGTCATCAGGTTGAACAGAATTGGGCTCATCGGGCAACCCTGCCTGACCCCTCTTCCGGTCCAAAAGCTCTCTCCTGCCTCCCCTGCGACTTTCACTCTGCTCTTCGTCTCTCTGTAGACTTCCTCCACTCTCTCTCTGAGTCCTTTCCTTACGCCTCTTCCCTCCAGCGCCTCCATCATTTTCTTTCTGTCCACCGAGTCGAACGCCGCCTTCAGGTCTATAAACAGCGCTACGACCTTACCCTTCTCTTCCGTCAACTGTCTGTTTATTATGTAGTTCAGGACATAGATATTGTCTATCGTCCCTACTCCTCTCCTGAATCCTGTTTGATTTGGTGGTACAGTAGAACCTCGATTATCCGAACACCCATTATCCGAACCCTCTGTTATCCGAACCTCCGCTGGTTCGGATAAAGTTTCAATTAACCGAACTATTGCTCGAAATTCTCGTATCCTTATGTTGTTTCGCGCCAGTATATTGTTCCGCGCTACACACAAGCCAATTCAAGAAAACTCGAGCTCGCATATACTTACACAGTACTACCGTAAATGCACGTCATTCGTATTTATTAGTTTCTCCGCCGAACTATTATTTACGTATTCAAAATTTATTTTTCTTAATCCACTGGTCTCGTAGTTTAGTGCGTTATGGATTCAACGTCCAGTCCTTCGATTTCTAAGCGTAAGCATAATGTGCTTTCGGTGGAAAAAAAAATTAGAAACCCTTTCGAACCTCGATAAGGGAGAGACCAGCACATTGTTAGGGCGCTCATGTGATGTTTGCAAGTCAACGAACTCTAACATTAAAAAAAATTTGTCTGCGAAAAACGTACAACTCTATGGCGGCAAATGAAAATTGTGGATTTCGTGATGAAGGCTTAAACTTACAGTTGAATATCATAAAAATACATGTGACACGTTAGTCCTCAAATATATATCATAATTATTAAAAATATATATGGGCACTGTAATTTTTTCGATATGTATCGCGCTATATCGTTTAACACAGCTTCACTGTTCCGTTATCCGAATTTTCGTTAGTCCAAACGAGCTCCGGTCCCAATCGGTTCGGATAATCGAGGTTCTACTGTATCATCCTTCTTTCCTCCGCTTCCTCCTCCAATCTTCTCGCCAATACCGTTGTGTATATTTTGTATAACGACGGCATTAGCGTAACTCCTCTGTATTCATCTACTTTCTTTCCGCTTCCTTTCTTGACTATTGGGGCTATTATCCCCTCCATCCAATTTTCCGGCCATCCGTCACCTCTCCATACCCTCGTACATATTTCCCATGCTACCTCTATCGCCTTTTCTCCCCCACACTTCCACGCCTCGTTCGGTATTTCATCAATTCCCATCGCTTTCTCTTCTTTCAGCTTTTTCACCGTCTTCTGGATTTCTTCTCTTCTTATATCTTCTTCTTCTCCCTCTCTTCTTGCCTCTTCCGTTCCCATCCTTACTCGCCTCTCCACTCCTCCTATCGGGCTCATGAAATACCTTTTCCATTCCTCTTTTTGTATTCCTTCTTCTATTTTCTTTCTTTCCTTCCTTCCTCTGTTTATAATCTCCCATACCTTATTTTCCGTTTTCGCCTCCGCTATTTCCATTACCATTCTCTCCTGCTCCTCTTTTTTCTTTCGAGCACTCAGCCTCTGGTATTCTCTCTTTCTTTCCCTGTATGCTTCCTTCGTGCCTTCGTTTTTCCTCCATCTCCTCAGCTCCTTTCTTGCCTCCGCTTTTTTCTCTCTACACTCTTCGTCCCACCATCCTCTTCTCTTTTGCCTTCTTTCTCTCCCTCCTTTTTCTTCACTTCTTCCGATCTCTTCCTTTATCTTTACCTCCATTTCTCTTACCGCTTCCTGTCCTCCTCCTCTCTCCACCTTCATTTCTTGCATGCGCTTGGCATATTCTTCTTTCATTTTTTCTGACCATTTACCTCCTCTGGCTCTTCCATCCCTTCCTCTTTCCTCCTTCTTCCTCTCTCTTCCTTTTTTCACCGTGACCACCAGCGGGTGATGATCCGACTCCACTCTGTCTGCTACTTCCAGCTTTTCTATCCCCTTCCTTGCATTTTCATCTCCCATCACATAATCTATAACCGTCTCTCCTCTTCCGCCGGTGTACGAGAACTCTCCTTCCTCATCTCCCTCCATGTTTCCATTCCAAATCTCCCAGCCTACATCTTCCAGCAGCTTCGTTAATTTCTTTCCTTCAGCGTTGACCTTTTTATCCTTCGATTTTCTTCCTCCCTCTTCTTTTTCCTCCGGGCCTCTTACCCTTCCTCCCTCCATTCCCGTTCTCGCGTTGAAGTCTCCTCCTTTTATCGTTCTTTCTTCTTCGCTCTGCCTTTCCATCCATCCTCTCAGCTTCTCCATTTTCTTGTCCGGATCTCTATTTACATACGTTGCCACCACGTTCCATACCTCATTTCCTGCTTTCACTCTCTCATGCATGATACCATCCTCCTCCTCTCGTGTTTCCTCTTTCTCCAATGCCATCTCCTCTCTCACTCCCATCGCCATTCCTCCCATCGCTCTTCCTTTCTTATTTTTCTTCCTCGCTCCTTGGCCATTTGTATCCCTTCGGCATCCGGCTGCTCACCTCGCTCCAGTTTTTCTTCTCTGTCCACGTCTCCATCAGCACTATTACGTCCCATTCTTCTATTCCTTTCCAAAAATCCTTATTCTTGTTAGCCAGCCCCGCTACGTTCCAAAATGCTATCTTCCAGTTCTCCTCCTCCTTTCCCCTGGTCTCTCTCCTCTCTTTTCTGCTTCTCTTGCTTAATCGTTTTTTGCTTCTTCCTCTTTTCCTCCTACTGCTTCTTCCATTCCTTTGCCCTGCTTCTCCTCAGGCTTTCTTCCCGCTCTCCGCTCTTCCGCTTTCATCTTTTTTCTCATCGTCTTTCCTCTCTCTTCTTCCTTCGTCTGCTCTCTCTCTCCCTCTTCCGTCTTTCAGCACCTCGTCCTTTTCGTCCCAGAACCATGCCTTTCCGTTCACGAACAGCTTACCATACCCGATCCTCACCATCTTTCCTTTCCTCCTCTCCGCTTCCGCTATTTCCTTTATCAGCCATTGCATCCTTTTCTCTTTCCACGTCAGATCTTCCTCTATTCTCTCTTTCTTCCCACTCAGGTTTCCTTTCTTCCTCATTACCTCTGCCTTTCCTTCCACGCTCTCCATTTTCACCTCTATACTGCCTTCTCTTCCACCGCTTCTCCTCTTTCCAATTTCCTTCGCCCCCTCCATTCTTGCTTGCACTCCAATGCTCTGCAGAATCCTTCTCGCCGACTCCGTCACCGTGCCTTGTATATCCACTCTCTTCATGATTACCTTCTTTCTTCTTTCCTCTTTTTCTCTTCTCTCTATCTTCCTTTCCATCTCCCTCATCCTTTCCTCTAGCTCTGTGCTTTCCGTCTCACTCTCTTTTTTCCTCGCTCCTTGCGGTTCCTCTTTTCACTTTTCCGCCTCCAACTTTTTGATTCTCTCCTCTACCTCCTCACCCCTCTGTTCTCTTCTCTCTACTTCCTCCACTCTTTTTTCCAGTCCTGTCATTCTTTTTGCCAACTCTTCCTCTCTCCTCTCCCCTTCTCATTTCCTCTCCCATCCTTCCTATCTCCTCTCTCACCTCTTTTCCTTGTCCTTTCACATCTTGTCTCATCTCCCGCAGTTCTTTTTTGAATTCTTCTCTCATTTCCTTTACCAGCCTTTCCACACTCGATTCCTCCTGCACCTTCCTCTGTGGGGACCTCTGCACTTTTTTGCTCTTCTGGAAGATCTCAGCTTCCTCTTCTTCTTTTCCTTGCTTTTTTTCCTCCATTTGCTCTCTTTTTCTTTTCCACAGCTCATTCAGCTCCACTATCGTGCCCACGCTCGCACTTCTCTCTCTCTTCAATGTTTCCGCATTCGACGGTCTTCCTCTACCCTTCACTTCCTCGTCTTCTCTGTCTCCTGTTTCGACCATGTCTTCTCCTTTCATTGATTTGCTTCTATTCCGCTCGTCTCTTTCACTTGCTTGTTCTGTTCGCGCGTCACTCTAGCTCGCCACTCCCTACTCTTTCTCTCTCTGCTTCTAACTCACCGTCTCCCACTCACTCGCCGCTTTTCCTCTGCTCCTACTGCTGTCGCTACCTGGCTACCTGTCGCTCTATCCTCTGTCTCCCTCTTACCTTATTCTCTTTTTCTTTCTTTCCTAACCTCTACTTTTGCCTCTACTTTCTTTACTGTTTTTCACTCTATCTGCCTTTTCCCCTCTTCACTCTATTATTTCCCCTGTTTCCCTATCCTGCTCGCTACTCTTTCCTTCCTCTCACACTCTCTCCGTTCACTCTTATTACTCCTACCTTTACTTTTCCACGCACGCTTCTGACACACGTCGCTCTCCTTTCACACCGGAAACGGAACTGTCCGTTTCCGGTGTGAAAGGAGAGCGACGTGTGTCAGAACATTTAAAATAAATAAAATAAATAAAATAAATAAAATAAATAAAATAAATAAAATAAATAAAATAAATAAAATAAATAAAATAAATAAAATAAATAAAATAAATAAAATAAATAAAATAAATAAAATAAATAAAATAAATAAAATAAATAAAATAAATAAAATAAATAAAATAAATAAAATAAATAAAATAAATAAACTAAATAAAATAAATAAAATAAATAAAATAAATAAAGGAAGTTATTAGTGGATGGAAGAGAAAGACGAAACGACGAGAGGAGAGAAAGCTCGATAAAAAAGTGGAGGATCTCGAGAAGAGCGGGGAGAGAGGAGAACCAAAGAAGAATAGGAGCGAAGAGAAAGGGAAAAGTGAAGTGAAACAGCGGAGAGAGAGCGAGAGAGATTGATCGAAAACATACAATACAATAAAAATAAAATAAATAAATTGAGCCTAAAAGCGATAAACATACTTATTGTGTACTAAACGAAAGATAAATTTATCGATCGTATGAGCGGTAGGACTGTAACCAAACAATTTTGGGTATTGCCACTCTTCATGCGATCGATGAATATATTTTTTTTTCGTTTTGCTCAAGTTTAATCAAACCAATGCCCCCGCTAAGACACAACGTAGATTGGCTGTTTTCTCATCGGATAACTCTAATTTCAACATTGGTTTGGTTGAAAGTTACAATCGAAGAAAAACAATTCATAGCGATCGAAGAATCGTAGGTGTTTGGTAAATTCCGGTCGAGTTAGGTAAATTTCGTTTACTCACTAAAGCTTACGTAAACCAGCCCCATCGGCACAATCGAATGTAAGCTAGCTCCGTCAGTTAACGGGAAAATTTTGACTCAATATTCGATTGACCAAAACAAGTTTCTCGACGGATTTTTTTTTCTGCTGGGCTACAAGACGAATATCTTCGCCGAATAATAATTCGGCGAGTGCTACCAACATTCTCGCTGAAATGGAGCACAAACGAGTCATTGATACACCGATTGAATAAGGACTCCATGCTGGTTTCGCTATGAGGTCCTTGGACATTGAATAATTGGTAAATTTTGCAATGGTATTTCCGGTCGAGTTTGGTAAATTTCGTTTACTCACTAAAGCTTACGTAAACCAGCCCTATCGGCACAATCGAATGTAAGCTAGCTCCGTCTGTTAACGGGAAAATTTTGACTCAATATTGGATTGACAAAAACAAGTTTCTCGATGGATTTTTTTTCTGCTGGGCTACAAGACGAATATTTTCATATTTTGAATTTTTATTTTTTATTATTCGGCGAGTGCCACCAACATTCTCGCTGAAATGGAGCATAAACGAGTCATTGATACACCGATTGAATAAGGACTCCATGCTGGTTTCGCTATGAGGTCCTTGGACATTGAATAATTGGTAAATTCTGCAATGGTATCCCGCGTAGAAATGATTAGTATTGCCGAGATTCTCTGCGAGAGTCTCGCAACAATCTCGCCGAGAATCTCACCGGGAATCTCACTGAGAGTCAAGCATGAGCGCCGAACCAAGATTCTTTGTCAGACTCTATCCAAGATTCTTTCCCAGATTCTTTTTAAAAAAGTCCCGGGGATCCGTACGGAATCTGGCGGAGATTCTTTCCGAGATTCTCGAAAAAAAAGTCCCGGGGATCCGTACGAAATCTGGCGGAGATTCTTTCCGAGATTCTCGAAAAAAAAGTCCCGGGGATCCGTACGAAATCTGGCGGAGATTCTTTCCGAGATTCTCGAAAAAAAGTCCCGGGGATCCGTACGAAATCTGGCGGAGATTCTTTCCGAGATTCTTTTTAAAAAAGTCCCGGGGATCCGTACGAAATCTGGCGGAGATTCTTTCCGAGATTCTCGAAAAATAAGTCTCGGAGATCCGTACGGAATCTATCCGCGATTCTTTCCGAGATTCTTTTTGAAAAAGTCCCGAGGATCCGTACGGAATCTGGCGGAGATTCTTTCCGAGATTCTTTCATAAAAAGTCCCGGGGATCCGTACGAAATCTGGCGGAGATTCTTTCCGAGATTCTCGAAAAAAAGTCCCGGGGATCCGTACGAAATCTGGCGGAGATTCTTTCCGAGATTCTCGAAAAATAAGTCTCGGAGATCCGTACGGAATCTATCCGCGATTCTTTCCGAGATTCTTTTTGAAAAAGTCCCGAGGATCCGTACGGAATCTGGCGGAGATTCTTTCCGAGATTCTTTCATAAAAAGTCCCGGGGATCCGTACGGAATCTGGCGGAGATTCTTTCCGAGATTCTTTTTAAAAAAGTCCCGGGGATCCGTACGAAATCTGGCGGAGATTCTTTCCAAGATTCTCGAAAAAAAGTCCCGGGGATCTGTACGGAATCTATCCGAGATTCTTTCCGAAATTCTTTTTAAAAAAGTCCCGGGGATCCGTACGAAATCTGGCAGAGATTCTTTCCGAGATTCTTTTTAAAAAAGTCCCGTGGATCCGTACGAAATCTTGCGGAGATTCTTTCCGAGACTCTCGAAAAAAAAGTCCCGGGGATCCGTACGGAATCTGGCGGAGATTCTTTCCGAGATTCTTTTTAAAAAAGTCCCGGGGTTCCGTACGAAATCTGGCGGAGATTCTTTCCGAGATTCTCGAAAAAAAAGTCCCGGTGATCCGTACGGAATCTATCCGAGATTCTTTCCAAGATTCTTTTTAAAAAAGTCCCGGGGATCCGTACGGAATCTGGCGGAGATTCTTTCCGATCTGCTTTTTAAAAAAGTCCCGGGGATCCGTACGGAATCTGGCAGAGATTCTTTCCGAGATTCTTTTTAAAAAAGTCCCGGGGATCCGTACGGAATCTGGCAAAGATTCTTTCCGAGATTCTCGAAAAAAGTCCCGGGGATCCGTACGGAATCTATTCGAGATTCTTTTTAAAAGAAAGTCCCTTAAGTTGAGTCTCGAAAACAGCCTTTCAGAGCCATCCCGGAAAATCTCACAATCTCGTAGAGTCCATTGCAGAGTCTTTAAGAAACTATTTTCTAGCCATGGGGAAAACACCAGCCTTATCAAATACAATATTCCCAATATTATATTTGATATCGCTAGATTATTACGACAATCTATGCGCTCATTACAAAACTACCGCCACTTACCTGAAACCTCGGTTCTCAACGTATCACCTAAGAGTAATAGATGTTTGCTGGTGGGTTTGGGATAACGATATCATAAACTACGACGTAAACGAAGAGTTCAAGAACGCGAAAACGTCATCGTAATAATCCATGGTGAATCGTCAATTGTACAAAAAGTTCATATCTAATCGCAATCAAAAGGCACAGAGTCCAGCTTAATTTTTTTGTTTAATCCAACGTCATTAAAAGGATAACCCTTGGATTTATATTTTTGTCCATTTTGCAAATACCTATCATTATCACACGTTGCGCGATACAAAGCGCCATATTTATCTCTAAAACGTTCGATAAAAATATCAACATTTTAGTTTTCTCATCACAATAAATATTACAATCATTTGCATCCGGTTCCGTATTCCACGTTAAATATAAGTCTGTCTAAACACGGTCGTGACGACAACACCCGAGATTATCGAACACGCGATCGCGTATTATTATTTCTTCTTCCTTTTGCTTCCTCATAGACAAAGCTTTGTTTTGGTAAAAAAAAAAAATTCGAGATTTTAATGAAAACATGTTCAGAATGTTTCAAAACGTCGAAAAATCACATTTAGAAAAAATGTCCGGATGTGTGTGTGCGTGCGTGCGTGCGTGCGTGCGTGCGTGCGTGCGTGCGTGCGTGCGTGCGTGCGTGCGTGCGTGCGTGCGTGCGTGCGTGCGTGCGTGCGTGCGTGCGTGCGTGCGTGCGTGCGTGCGTGCGTGCGTGCGTGCGTGCGTGCGTGCGTGCGTGCGTGCGTGCGTGCGTGCGTGCGTGCGTGCGTGCGTGCGTGCGTGCGTGCGTGCGTGCGTGCGTGCGTGCGTGCGTGCGTGCGTGCGTGCGTGCGTGCGTGCGTGCGTGCGTGCGTGCGTGCGTGCGTGCGTGCGTGCGTGCGTGCGTGCGTGCGTGCGTGCGTGCGTGCGTGCGTGCGTGCGTGCGTGCGTGCGTGCGTGCGTGCGTGCGTGCGTGCGTGCGTGCGTGCGTGCGTGCGTGCGTGCGTGCGTGCGTGCGTGCGTGCGTGCGTGCGTGCGTGCGTGCGTGCGTGCGTGCGTGCGTGCGTGCGTGCGTGCGTGCGTGCGTGCGTGCGTGCGTGCGTGCGTGCGTGCGTGCGTGCGTGCGTGCGTGCGTGCGTGCGTGCGTGCGTGCGTGCGTGCGTGCGTGCGTGCGTGCGTGCGTGCGTGCGTGCGTGCGTGCGTGCGTGCGTGCGTGCGTGCGTGCGTGCGTGCGTGCGTGCGTGCGTGCGTGCGTGCGTGCGTGCGTGCGTGCGTGCGTGCGTGCGTGCGTGCGTGCGTGCGTGCGTGCGTGCGTGCGTGCGTGCGTGCGTGCGTGCGTGCGTGCGTGCGTGCGTGCGTGCGTGCGTGCGTGCGTGCGTGCGTGCGTGCGTGCGTGCGTGCGTGCGTGCGTGCGTGCGTGCGTGCGTGCGTGCGTGCGTGCGTGCGTGCGTGCGTGCGTGCGTGCGTGCGTGCGTGCGTGCGTGCGTGCGTGCGTGCGTGCGTGCGTGCGTGCGTGCGTGCGTGCGTGCGTGCGTGCGTGCGTGCGTGCGTGCGTGCGTGCGTGCGTGCGTGCGTGCGTGCGTGCGTGCGTGCGTGCGTGCGTGCGTGCGTGCGTGCGTGCGTGCGTGCGTGCGTGCGTGCGTGCGTGCGTGCGTGCGTGCGTGCGTGCGTGCGTGCGTGCGTGCGTGCGTGCGTGCGTGCGTGCGTGCGTGCGTGCGTGCGTGCGTGCGTGCGTGCGTGCGTGCGTGCGTGCGTGCGTGCGTGCGTGCGTGCGTGCGTGCGTGCGTGCGTGCGTGCGTGCGTGCGTGCGTGCGTGCGTGCGTGCGTGCGTGCGTGCGTGCGTGCGTGCGTGCGTGCGTGCGTGCGTGCGTGCGTGCGTGCGTGCGTGCGTGCGTGCGTGCGTGCGTGCGTGCGTGCGTGCGTGCGTGCGTGCGTGCGTGCGTGCGTGCGTGCGTGCGTGCGTGCGTGCGTGCGTGCGTGCGTGCGTGCGTGCGTGCGTGCGTGCGTGCGTGCGTGCGTGCGTGCGTGCGTGCGTGCGTGCGTGCGTGCGTGCGTGCGTGCGTGCGTGCGTGCGTGCGTGCGTGCGTGCGTGCGTGCGTGCGTGCGTGCGTGCGTGCGTGCGTGCGTGCGTGCGTGCGTGCGTGCGTGCGTGCGTGCGTGCGTGCGTGCGTGCGTGCGTGCGTGCGTGCGTGCGTGCGTGCGTGCGTGCGTGCGTGCGTGCGTGCGTGCGTGCGTGCGTGCGTGCGTGCGTGCGTGCGTGCGTGCGTGCGTGCGTGCGTGCGTGCGTGCGTGCGTGCGTGCGTGCGTGCGTGCGTGCGTGCGTGCGTGCGTGCGTGCGTGCGTGCGTGCGTGCGTGCGTGCGTGCGTGCGTGCGTGCGTGCGTGCGTGCGTGCGTGCGTGCGTGCGTGCGTGCGTGCGTGCGTGCGTGCGTGCGTGCGTGCGTGCGTGCGTGCGTGCGTGCGTGCGTGCGTGCGTGCGTGCGTGCGTGCGTGCGTGCGTGCGTGCGTGCGTGCGTGCGTGCGTGCGTGCGTGCGTGCGTGCGTGCGTGCGTGCGTGCGTGCGTGCGTGCGTGCGTGCGTGCGTGCGTGCGTGCGTGCGTGCGTGCGTGCGTGCGTGCGTGCGTGCGTGCGTGCGTGCGTGCGTGCGTGCGTGCGTGCGTGCGTGCGTGCGTGCGTGCGTGCGTGCGTGCGTGCGTGCGTGCGTGCGTGCGTGCGTGCGTGCGTGCGTGCGTGCGTGCGTGCGTGCGTGCGTGCGTGCGTGCGTGCGTGCGTGCGTGCGTGCGTGCGTGCGTGCGTGCGTGCGTGCGTGCGTGCGTGCGTGCGTGCGTGCGTGCGTGCGTGCGTGCGTGCGTGCGTGCGTGCGTGCGTGCGTGCGTGCGTGCGTGCGTGCGTGCGTGCGTGCGTGCGTGCGTGCGTGCGTGCGTGCGTGCGTGCGTGCGTGCGTGCGTGCGTGCGTGCGTGCGTGCGTGCGTGCGTGCGTGCGTGCGTGCGTGCGTGCGTGCGTGCGTGCGTGCGTGCGTGCGTCCGTGCGTGCGTGCGTGCGTGCGTGCGTGCGTGCGTGCGTGCGTGCGTGCGTGCGTGCGTGCGTGCGTGCGTGCGTGCGTGCGTGCGTGCGTCCGTGCGTGCGTGCGTGCGTGCGTGCGTGCGTGCGTGCGTGCGTCCGTGCGTGCGTGCGTGCGTGCGTGCGTGCGTGCGTGCGTGCGTGCGTCCGTGCGTGCGTGCGTGCGTGCGTGCGTGCGTGCGTGCGTGCGTCCGTGCGTGCGTGCGTGCGTGCGTGCGTGCGTGCGTGCGTGCGTGCGTGCGTGCGTCCGTGCGTGCGTGCGTGCGTGCGTGCGTGCGTGCGTGCGTGCGTGCGTGCGTCCGTGCGTGCGTGCGTGCGTGCGTGCGTCCGTGCGTGCGTGCGTGCGTGCGTGCGTGCGTGCGTGCGTGCGTGCGTGCGTGCGTGCGTGCGTGCGTGCGTCCGTGCGTGCGTCCGTGCGTGCGTGCGTGCGTGCGTGCGTGCGTCCGTGCGTGCGTGCGTGCGTGCGTCCGTGCGTGCGTGCGTGCGTGCGTGCGTGCGTGCGTGCGTGCGTGCGTGCGTCCGTGCGTGCGTGCGTGCGTGCGTGCGTGCGTGCGTGCGTCCGTGCGTGCGTGCGTGCGTGCGTGCGTGCGTGCGTGCGTGCGTGCGTCCGTGCGTGCGTGCGTGCGTGCGTGCGTGCGTGCGTGCGTGCGTGCGTGCGTGCGTGCGTGCGTGCGTGCGTGCGTGCGTGCGTGCGTGCGTGCGTGCGTGCGTGCGTGCGTGCGTCCGTGCGTGCGTGCGTGCGTGCGTGCGTGCGTGCGTGCGTGCGTGCGTGCGTCCGTGCGTCCGTGCGTCCGTGCGTGCGTGCGTGCGTGCGTGCGTGCGTCCGTGCGTGCGTGCGTGCGTGCGTGCGTGCGTGCGTGCGTGCGTGCGTGCGTCCGTGCGTCCGTGCGTCCGTGCGTGCGTGCGTGCGTGCGTGCGTGCGTGCGTGCGTGCGTGCGTGCGTGCGTGCGTGCGTGCGTGCGTGCGTGCGTGCGTGCGTGCGTGCGTGCGTGCGTGCGTGCGTGCGTGCGTGCGTGCGTGCGTGCGTGCGTGCGTGCGTGCGTGCGTGCGTGCGTGCGTGCGTGCGTGCGTGCGTGCGTGCGTGCGTGCGTGCGTGCGTGCGTGCGTCCGTGCGTGCGTGCGTGCGTGCGTGCGTGCGTGCGTGCGTCCGTCCGTGCGTGCGTGCGTGCGTGCGTGCGTGCGTGCGTGCGTCCGTGCGTGCGTGCGTGCGTGCGTGCGTGCGTGCGTGCGTCCGTCCGTGCGTGCGTGCGTGCGTGCGTGCGTGCGTGCGTCCGTCCGTGCGTGCGTGCGTGCGTGCGTGCGTGCGTGCGTGCGTGCGTGCGTGCGTGCGTGCGTGCGTGCGTGCGTGCGTGCGTGCGTGCGTGCGTGCGTGCGTGCGTGCGTGCGTGCGTGCGTGCGTGCGTGCGTGCGTGCGTGCGTGCGTGCGTGCGTGCGTGCGTGCGTGCGTGCGTGCGTGCGTGCGTGCGTGCGTGCGTGCGTGCGTGCGTGCGTGCGTGCGTGCGTGCGTGCGTGCGTGCGTGCGTGTGTGCGTGCGTGCGTGCGTGCGTGCGTGCGTGCGTGCGAAATGGACGTGCAAAATTCAAACCGCTATAACTCGAGAACGCCTTGACCGATCAAGCTGAAATTTGGCACACATCATGTATGATCAGTCAGTAGTCAATGGTTGGTCAAAATCTTATCCAAAAATAAGTTCAGTTGTTTTTTTTGTACGTCATTTTTAATTTCTTCAAAAATGTCTGTTCGCGCTCTAGCGCTCGCAATTTTTTAGCTATCGGGCTAAAAACGCGTACATAGATGGAATATGATCACCCGACGATCCCATTAAAATTTCAAGAGAATCGGTCGAATCGTTTAAATTTTATGTTATTTTGAATTTTTTGAATTTCATGATTTTTTTTTTGTTGAGAGGCATTTTTCCGTATTAAATATTCATCTACGAATGAAATAAGTGTCAGATTCGTAATCAGCGTGAAAAAATACATGGAATTACAGTCCCGGAGTGACAGCTAACGAAAAAGTTTCCCAGGCATTTTTATAGCCAAAATTGCAAAAATGAGTGATTTTACGTATTTGTAAACAACGATTTCTTTGCTTTCCGATGGCATCGCGGAAAAACTCAGGTGCCTATCGTGATCTACAGCAAGACATACACGAGACGATGGATATGACGGGATTAAAAAGCTAGATAGAGAGGTATCACTAGGAATTCTGGAATAAAAATCGAAAGAGCAAAAAAAAATTCTGGAGCGCATACTTCCATGTATTTTTTCGCGCCTAACGCAGATTCGACAAAGTGAAACGTGACGATGGAATATTTTTGTACGCGCTGAACCTGAATCGGTCAACCGTTTTGCATAAAACTCTAAGACGTTGACGTTGAAAAAAGTTGAAAATTGAAATTTTCATATCGCTTCCTCATAAAGTTGAAAATTGAAATTTTTATATCGCTTTCTCATCAAAGTTAGAAGTTGAAATTTTCTTATCGCTTTCTCATAAGGTTCCTATATTCGCGAAGCTTCCTCTATGAGGAAGCCAAAAATACAGACAATGCTTCCACATAAAAGAGGCTTCGCGAATAACGGAACCTTATGAGAAAGCGATATGAAAATTTCAACTTCTAACTTTGATGAGAAAGCGATATAAAAATTTCAATTTTCAACTTTATGAGGAAGCGATATGAAAATTTCAATTTTCAACTTTTTTTCTGTTACTGCCCGAAAGCAAATAACTCATCGGATAGTCAAAGGATCCGTGTTTACCAATTATACAAGAAAACTACGTGGACGAATAAATGCTAGTGGAATAGTACTGTGAACGAGCAAAACGTTTTCTCAAAAATCCGAGGGATGCCTGACGTGGTGGAGTGTTCCTCGAGCACGAAACGCTCGAACGTACATTAGAGATTAAGATTATCACACTTTTCACGTGTAACATATTTTTTTACTCTTACACTTTGCTAATTATTTACAAGATTGATAATCGAATTATCTGCGAAACTCTGGACCACGACGTATATGTTGTTTCGTTGTAAAGCAATAAAGTCGAATATGATTGTTCAATGATCTCTTGTGTCGCAGTTTTGACAGTGCCGATCGTTGATAGGTTGTGGAGAAAAATCGCTCCGGTTTTTTTTTGGCTTACACTCTGCGAGGTCTCGATGAAAGATAAAAAAAACATTGTTCTATCTCCGCTCAACGCTGTACGTGGATGCTGTCAAATTCGATTTTTTTCCCTGCGATAAAATGAATAAATGTAAATGGAAAACGGAGACCGTGCCTCGATCGCACATGGGTTTCGACTTAAAGCGTGTATTCGCCTGAGGAATGGCAGTATATTCGTAAATTGATATTATCGATCAAGATTAATCGTGAGGCAGTTTTAGACCCACGACAGAGATTAACTTTAATAAATATTATTGTCACTCGTGGCAATACATTCCTGTAACTCTTTAAGACTTTGTAAGAAACCGTTATAATTTTTTTTTTTTTATTTTTGTTTTCGCAAATACGTTCTTCTGTTATTATCGGTTATTAAATAGGCTGATTTGCAGACGTTTCGTTCGTAGATCAATAAGAGTAAAAAAAATTGAAATTTTCATATCGCTTCCTCATAAAAGCTGAAAATTGAAATTTTCATATCGCTTTTTCATCAAAGTTAGAAGTTGAAATTTTCATATCAGTTTCTCATAAGGTTCCTTTATTCGCGAAGCTTCTTCTATGAGAAAGCATTGTCTGTATTTTTGGCTTCCTCATAGAGGAAGCTTCGGGAATAAAGGAACCTTATGAGAAACTGATATGAAAATTTCAACTTCTAACTTTGATGAAAAAGCGATATGAAAATTTCAATTTTCAGCTTTTATGAGGAAGCGATATGAAAATTTCAATTTTCAACTTTATGAGGAAGCGATATGAAAATTTCAATTTTCAACTTTATGAGGAAGCGATATGAAAATTTCAATTTTCAACTTTATGAGGAAGCGATATGAAAATTTCAATTTTCAACTTTTTTCAACGTCACAACGTCTTAGAGTTTTTGCAAAACGGTTGACCGATTCAGGTTCAGCGCGTAAAAAAATATTCCATCGTTACGTTTCACTTTGTCGAATCTGCGTTTGGCGCGAAAAAATACATGGAAGTATGCGCTCCAGAATTTTTTTTTTGCCCTTTCCATTTTTATTCCAGAATTCCTAGTGATACCTCTTTATCTAGCTTTTTAATCCCATCATATCCATCGTCTTGTGTATGTCTTGCTGTAGGTCACGACAGGCACCTGGGTTTTTCAGCGATGCCATCGGAAAGCAAAGAAATCGTTGTTTACAAATACCTAAAATCACTCATTTTTGCAATTTTCGCTATAAAAATGCCTGGGAAACTTTTTCGTTAGTTGTCGCTCCGGGACTGTTATTCCATGTATTTTTTCACGCTGATCACGAATCTGACACTTATTTCATTCGTAGATAAATATTTTATACGGAAAAATGCATCTAAAAAAAAAAAAAAAACATTAAATTCGAAAAATTCAAAATGACATAAAATTTAAACGATTTGACCGATTCTCTTGAAATTTTAATCAGATCGTCGGATGATCATATTCCATCTATGTACGCGTTTTTAGCCCGATAGCTAAAAAATTGCGAGCGCTAGAGCGCGAACAGACATTTTTGAAGAAATTAAAAATGGCGTACAAAAAAAACAACTGAACATTTTTTGATGAAATTTTGACCAAACATTAACTACTGATCATACATGATGTGTGCCAAATTTCAGCTTGATCGGTCAAGGCGTTCTCGAGTTATAGCGGTTTGAATTTTGCACGTCCATTTCACACGCACACACACACACACACACACACACACACACACACACACACACACACACACACACACACACACACACACACACACACACACATCCGGACATTTTTTCTAAATATGATTTTTCGACGTTTTGGAACATTCTGAACATGTTTTCATTAAAATCTCGATTTTTTTTTTTTTGAACAAAACAAAGCTTCCTCTATGAGGAAGCAAAAAATTAATAAAAAATGCTCCGCGTCGATTGTTACTTATCCTGCAATTATTTCATAACAAAATTATGTTTGAAAAAGGGTCTTTTGGTGTCTCTGTCACGTTAATTGTTAATATACGATGAATAACAATATGAATAATACACGATGAATTATCTTTTATTTATTTTATTTCTTGCCGCACGCCATTCGACAAGATTCGCGAGGCAGATTATCGTTTTCTCAATGGGCATTTGTAAAAATAAAAACAATCGAGATATTCTCGATTTGTGTGTCGGCTGATATATAATCGATGGTTTCGTCAATGTACTTGACGATTCGTTGAAGTGGAAAAAGGACTTGAAACGACGGGCTGAGGAATGTAAGTATACATTTTTTTTAGATTTAAAATCGTCGAATCTTTTATTTATCATTTGTGCATAAATTGACGAACGTTGTATCTCGATTTTTATTTTGTGCTTGTGTTCCCGCGGACTTTCGCGCATGTTTACTCGACTATTCCTGTGCAAACTCTCAGTGGTGCTTGACAAAGGGTTAAAAAAAAGAAGAAATAAAACCGCGCCTCGTGTATAATGTTAAAATCCGTTTTGCCTTATTGCAACATCATCGTGATGCTAATCCGTAATATCAATTTTATTATTTGCCCATACATACGAATTTCCACTCCGTTCGTCGTTATTTCATCTCCGTACTATTTCGATACTCGTTGACTAACAGAGTTTCGGAGATTCTCTCATTACTCTGAAAAGAACTTTGCCTCCTCCCCCAGTGTCTCAGTCTATTTAATCAAAATTGCACTGCCCACGGTGCGGCTTCTGTCTCCGTTGTCTTTTTTTTAAAACAAAAGAAAAATAATTATCGAAGCATTGGGATAGGATCACTGGTTCGATTTCTCGCTTTGGTTTCGCTTTTCTTCTTGGCAACGCGACGAGAGCCTCGCTCTCGAGCCCGCTCGATTCACATGCTCACAGCTCGGTTACGGAACAGAGATTACGATCACTGAACTGTTCTTGACTCACCGTCGGCACAGCGGCGAAATTCTCCTATCTCAGCTGTGTTTTGCTGTAAGTACCGTATACATGTTCGGCACAGCGCTCTTCGGCGCCGCACCGTTGAACTGTCCCCGAGTAAAGTTTCGATCAAGCGTCCTCATTTGATCTTGCATCTGATCCTGAATCCTTATGTTCGGCGCCTTATTCCCCACCAATAAACGAAAATGGTTCGTGTTCGTCTGCGCGCGCGACTCAAACTCCCACGTTCGCTGGCTCGACGGATTCAGCGGTAGCGGCCGATTCTGATTCCAAACTGGCATAGTTAGTCCGCGCTCCAGGCTCACCAAATTCTTCGAATCGAGTGTCTGCGTCTTGAGTGAGTTTTGGAAAGTTGCGTGATGCGCGGGTCCGTGCGAATTGTGACGCAGGGTGCCGGTGAACGAGGCGACGTTCGGTGTCCATGGCGGTTCCCTACTTGAATTGTCCACTCGCTGACTACTGATTATACTGAGCAGATCAGTTTTCCCCGACGTCTCCACTGTAAACGACAATGCCAAGAGAACAAAGTTGCAGCATTCTCTTTTTTCCATCACGATGATATTGAAGCGTATGTGACGGGGAAATTTTTTTGAAAATCGAGCCCCGAGCGATCGCCAGGGGATCGATGTTCTTCGGGGATGATTTTATTGAATTCCACGACTGTATCTCACCAATCGCGCCTTGCTAAGGTAAATGACGAGTATCGCCAGGGGATCAATGTTCCTCGGGGATGATTTTATTGAATTCCACGACTGTATCTCACCAATCGCGCCTTGCTAAGGTAAATGACGAGTTACATCGAAAGCGACAACATTTTATACCAGTCACGCGTCGACAACAAAAAAATTCGTTTTCACGTAAAAAAAATATATATATTAGCAATTTTCTTTATCCGCAGAAAAATCTAGTGGCTGCAAATCTAGGATACCGTCTCTAATTTTCGCGAAAAAAAAAAAAAAAACTAAGACCGAACAAATATCGGCAGCAATTACCTACCGCAACAAATATCGGTAGCAATTACCTATCGCAACGACAATCTATTTATTACACGAAGCTGACGCGTTTCAACGCACGCAAAGGGAAAAAAAGACAACCAGATGCTCAATTTAAAGGTCTTAATTGAGCACCCTTGGCGACGAAGAGTCCTAGCTGCGATAGCTTGTGAAGCCGCCAACGGTGGCAAGTAAGGATCCTGCTCGTCAAACTGGTGGTAATCTCTTCTGGAAAGAAGTTACGGACATCGTAGATAAACTATTCCATCGAGACTGAAACATCATCCGGTATCGAACAAACAGTTCGCGATAATTACCGTTTTTTAAAATGTAAATCCACGTGTGTGAATCGATCCATACCAGTACAGTGAAGAACCACAAACCAGCCGCCAGACTCGTCAGAAGCATGAACGTGAGTCCGTACCTGAAAGAAAACAAAATTACATTGCCAGAAGAGATAAGAAATATTTTAAAAAATTGATTTTCATTCATATATTATTTTCCACTCACAGTCCCAGCCGGCATAGGCGCTTAGCAGCGTGAATGTATTGCTTGTGCAGGGGTTTGCAATCGAGCAGAGTGGCGAAACCGGAGATGATTCGATCAACGGCATTGACGTCAGTGATGGGGTTACTAAATTTGGGCTGCAATTGTTGATCCTTGAAGAGTTCAGTCGTAAGACGCTCAACGTTGTTCAAGCTGAGCCTCATGTTTGCAGCGGCTCATTGACCCTCGCGCAGCAGTTAGGATTGCTACGAGAAAAAAAATGGTTTTACTCACGTAATGAGAGTGCATCAGGAGTGTCGCGCGACTCTGACCAGTAGAACCACACAGTGTACAAGAAGAACGCTGCGAACTGCCATTGTCACGGGCCACTTGAGTTGCTTGATCTTTTTGCCCATACCGATCGCACCAGCCAAACTAATGCCGCTCGACGGTTTTCTTATTCTGAAGCTACGGTTGACTGCGATAATCGTGTTCTGCTTTATATAGGCTAAAGCTTTGAGCAATTAATCGAGGGTCGTTTTGTTGCCGATCGGCGCATCGAAGGCATCGCCGAGGGACGTTAACTGTGGTTCCATCTTTTTCATTAAGGTGATCTCGATGGTGTCGGTCTGAATGAGGTAAAGAAGAACAAGGTTAATTTTTTTTTTACCTCGGTGTTCGTGTCAATCATCGCTCACCGTCGTCACGTACCTCATTTCTTACAGCGGTAACTGCACCGTCGACGCTTCTACCAGCAACGAGAAGCTACACAAGGCCGCTGTGGACGTCGTCGTTGCCGTACAGACCGACGGCGACAGAATAGGACCACTGCCAGGATAGCGAGGGAGCACTCCAGCAGGGTTATCAACCTCCGCAAACAAGACTTCCAGTCTCAGCATCTCGTAACGAGATACACCAGCAACACCAGAAGCATCAGGATGAGCCGAACAATGGGAATCGTACATAATATACCCAGGTTCTGAAATAAATAAGCGGACATTTTTTTTTTCATCACAGTCGAGAGATGGTTATTGGGAGGCTTTTTTTAATTACCAAATTTATATCATTTTAAAATGCCAGATTTATAAAAAAAAAAAACAAAACAAAAGGAAACATGAAACGCCGTCGTAATAAAAGGAACTACGTTATTCAGGCATGTAAAAATCCTAAGGGCATCAAGAAACGCGATATCATCACGATACTAAAGGCAAAAAAAAAAGTTGCAAATTAAACTTTTCATATCGTTTCCTCATAAAAGTTTAGAATTGGAATTTTCATATGGCTTTCTTGTAATGTTTCTTTATTCGCGAAACGTCTTTCAGCAGATGTACCTATCGCCAGGTCAGGCATACGTAAACAATAAAGAGTACTAAAAATTAAAATACCAAAGTTACCCATAGGTGAAGATAGGTAGATGAACTGCTAGTTCGGATATTTCGACGAGCTTTGAGCCCTGTCAAAGACCCGCCTGCCACGATGGTCCAAACTTTCGACCTGAATCACAGGAATGTTCACAGGCGAACTGTTGTGAGACCGCTCGAATTAATTCACCAATGAAACAATATTATAAAATAAATGAACATTTTTTTTCTCTTCAATGGGATTGGTACTTTGTTAATTTTTAAGTTGAAACCGTGGAGGTTTTTAGAGTTAATGTCGCTGTTGTCGCAGTGCGGTTATTTGCGGCCACGTGGAATTCATACGGAATCTATCCAAGATTCTTTCCGAGATTCTTTTTAAAAAAAATTCCCGGTGATCCGAACGGAATCTATCCGAGATTCTTTTTAAAAAAAAGTCCAGGAAATCCGTACGGAATCTATCCGAGATTCTTTCCGAGATTCTTTTTTTAAAAAGTCCCGGGGATCCGTACGGAATCTATCCGAGATTCTTTCCGAGATTCTCTTTTAAAAAGTCCCGGGGATCCGTACGGAATCTATCCGAGATTCTTTCCGAGATTCTTTTTAAAAAAGTCCCGGGGATCCGTACGGAATCTATCCGAGATTCTTTCCTAAATTCTTTTTTAAAAAGTCTCGGGAATCCATACGGACTCTGGCGGAGATTCTTTCCGAGATTCTCGAAAAAAAAATCCCGGAAATTCGCACGGAATCTATCCAAGATTCTTTTCGAGACCACCGTAACCGTGTACAGTTTCAGCGATCATTCCTTCACCAACAGGAGAAAACCGTCGGGATCGATTTTCAGATACTTGTACAGTACCATCTCGTATATCAGGGGATCGAGGGTGACCTCTCCCCGGGGAAGGTAAGACAATATCGAGCGCAGTTGATGGACGCAACCGAACTTATATACGTGGATGAAAAAAAAAATAGTAATTTATCAATCGAATAACGAGTTAAATAAATTAAGCTGGAAACATCGCGACCGACCTATTTCTCCCAGAGTTTCTTGTCACATCCCAACACCTTGAAGCACAATTTTACCGCCTCGTTGTATTTCCTGTTCATCAACAAATCGTCCAGAAAAACCCGTTCGACGTAGATCAGCGTGTGCCTCTTGCAATCTTTACCACCGTTCGATGTCACAGCCTCGAGAGCTTGCTTGAAATTACCGTGGCTCAGTAGCTACTCGATTATGTCGTCCGCGAAAGACATTGCTATCACAATGTCTTTCGGGCTCACGATGAAAAATCTGATAAAAAAAATTATCGTCGATGACTTTTGACCGCCTGATTAAGGATGCATTGCAGAAGGACAAACGGAAAATTCAAAAATGTAAGTAAATTCTGACAAAATTAATGTTCTTGGTACCTTTAATACAATCGATTTTTTTCATATTTTTATATAATTAGCAAGTGTTCACATTCTCACCGAATCTCACTTTCGGCTGGGAATGTAAGTGTGAAGCATCCTTAATGTGATTAAAAAAATGCTATCCCTATTATTGATACCTGTTCTCCTCTGTGAGATAATCTAAATGACAGTCGTTGCAGCTGTACTCTTTGTATCCTCGAAGTGTTACAAAAATTTGCGCACACGGGAACGAAGTCCTGATACTTCGGTTCAACGACGTGCAGGGTCAGCCGTTGACACTTATCGTCGAGTTCTTGAGGCAGCCCAGTAACACCGATTGATTCTCCAGCGGCGTAATACCCGATATATAATAATCCACTTGGAACGTCGATACTGTTGAATGCGTTGAATAAACATACGAAATATAATAACGTAATGAAATAACGTAATGAAATAACGTAATGAAATAACGTAATGAAATAACGTAATGAAATAACGTAATGAAATAACGTAATGAAATAACGTAATGAAATAACGTAATGAAATAACGTAATGAAATAACGTAATGAAATAACGTAATGAAATAACGTAATGAAATAACGTAATGAAATAACGTAATGAAATAACGTAATGAAATAACGTAATGAAATAACGTAATGAAATAACGTAATGAAATAACGTAATGAAATAACGTAATGAAATAACGTAATGAAATAACGTAATGAAATAACGTAATGAAATACATGACGATAGATTGGTGTACGAATGTGACTCACCCCGATCATCGATGTACACCGGCACATTGCGATTTATCATTTCCTGCGTCAAACGTTTTCGTATCTGGCAAATTCTAACAACGTCCACCCAGCCTATCAGAAACGTTCAGTTTTTGGGCCATCGCAAATTGCATCTGCAGTGCTCGGACGGCGCGCTGACAAAAATAATTTGCTGATTAAATTATAGGATTGTCGATAAACGGAAGGAGAAGGCAAAAATGCACTCGACGGATCGAGACTACTTGAGCAGGCCAAGTGAACATCGCGCGTTCAAATCGTAAAGGCGCACGTGAGTGTCAGAAGCCCAGGCGACAAACTGACCGGCCCAAGCAACGAAATGAACGCCGCCCTCCACCTCGCAACAGTGCAGTTACTTTCAGTCGAGAGAGGAAAGTCTTTTCGTAGAGAACAAGTTAGTCATCACCCGAAGACAAAAAAAACCGCTTCAAATTTATATTCGTACATTGTTTCCACGTTATTTTCAACGATTCAGGGCATTTTGTCTACGAGCAAATTCATGGAAATGAAATGAGTCACAGAACAGATAATTTATTAAAATTGTAGTGACCACAAACATCTTTCAACAAATCTTGCATCTCATAAAAAGAATCTTTGGAGTAGTTTTTAAATCTAAAAAAAAAAATACGAGATGTAAAAAATCTTGAACAAAAAAAACTTGGCGTGCCAGTTTTTTTTTATATAATTTTTGAATGAACTACGTACGAAAGTGATTGGAAAAAAAACTGGCACGCCAATTTTTTTTTGTTCAAGATTTTTTACATCTCGTATTTTTTTTTTAGATTTTTGTAATACTACTTGGCTGGTTTGATTTGATTTTTTTCGATTTTTTTTTTTTTTACATTTTGATACACATATATATTTTTTTTTATTGTTCGGATAAACATCTGTTTTGGTAGATTTTTTAATTTTTAAGAGGTTTTTCCATAAACATATTTTCTGAACGTTTTAAGTACTTGGCGTACCATTTTTACTTTTTTGAAAAAAAGTATTTTGTGGTTGATTTCACCTATTTTTTCCTGCAAATGCGATTTTCTTCTTAGTCTTAATCTCGAGGAGAAAAGCATTTTTTTTACCGAAAAATTTTTCCATTGCTGCAATAACAATATTGACCAAACTTAGTGTCAATCAGTTTATATTTGATATAAAAATACTCCCCAGATCCATCGTGAAGATTTCCAAAGAATCCGAAGAATTTTTGCGTATAGCACGTATCACCTCACACCCGTATTTCAGGTTCACTTCATCATATCTCGGGAACCGCTGGACGATTATGATCGTAATTAGGCCCATTGGAAAGCTTGGGTCCGAATTATATCATAAAAGTGTCCTTGAAAATTCGATCCGATGCTTCGTTGCCGAGATCGAGCCGTCCGAAAATCATCGCGTAAACTCACGTACAATCGATCTCCTCACACCCGTATTTCATGTTCACTTCATCATATCTCGGGAACCGCTGGACGATTATGATCGTAATTAGGCCCATTGGAAAGCTTGGGTCCGAATTATATGATAAAAGTGTCCTTAAAAATTCGATCCGATGCTTCGTTGCCGATGTACTTTATCTCCTCACACCCGTATTCAGGTTCACGCACAATCGAAACATTTTGGATCGATTCCTGATCGCGATCATCGTACACAAGAATCCACCGAACGAATGTGTTCGGAATTAAGCAAACTGGAAAGCTTGGATAGACATTCTATAGTAAAATTTTTATATCATTTCGATCCGATGATTTATTTGTGAGGTAACGTAGTGCAAACAAATACTTCCGGCATTTTGGAGTATAACTACTTGGTAGCGTCCTTCGCACACTTAAAAAATTTCTTTTAAGTACTTGGCGTCGAGACGCTACCGCGTGTCTTGATTAAAGTTGTATCAAACAACCCACATTACTCGACTTGTGTGCAAATTTTCAAGCATGATTTCTGAAGATTTAAAAATTTTTGATGCATATAGCGATTTGATATTTGCAAAGCCAGCACACGCACAATTTTTTTTCTAAATATCAAGTTTCTCAATATCAACAGAAAATTGACAGTGGAAGTATTCTGGTAAGAAAATACAAACAACGAATATACAGTTAATCGAAAAGAAAAATGCCTCCATGCAGAATCAACACTAATGAATTCGAACGGTGCATAGAATAAGAATAATGTGTCAATCGAAAAGTACAAGCTCCCGGTATTCGCGCAATAAAAGACGTGTAGGCGTGAGAATTTATCTCACACTCTTCGACGACGATAACGCGAACGCAAATGAGCCATGTGTGCATGCGCGACATACTGCCATACTGGAGTATCCATGGCAACCACAAGTGGCAGCATCCGGGCAGGACTTGCATATAAATTTTCGAACCTGTCAGCCACCACGAGTAATAAAACTTTTTATCAATGTAACGAACTAGATTTATGCTCGTTCTGATAAAGAGCGAGCATAAATTTGCAATTGTTTCAAGAACCCTAAAGGTTATCAACGGAATACTTACGAACGATTTTTCGGTGATAAACTTTGATCCCAGGTGTAAATATTTGTCTGAATATATCGGAAAAATTATCTGCAAGTCTAGGAAAATTTATTTAAATTTCCCAAAGTTTTCGCATTTTTCAAACGTCAAAGATTTTTCTGAATTTAAATATTCCTGATTGTTCTGAAAATCTCTGATTTTCCCTGCCAACGTCTTTGAAAAACTATGAACTTTGTTGACATTGTAAGCGTGTTTCTTATCTATATGCAGACATCATTTGGTGAAAAACTTGAATTTTCACTGCATTTCTCATATAAAGTATCTTAACACCTCTATGATTTTTTTCTGTTGACTTCTCTTAATAACTATGAACTTGGTAATTTTTCTATTCAGATAATAAGTCGTATTTTCTCTGAAAATGTTCATTGCACGTTCGAGTAACGGAGTGAGTAGGTTTGAGAGAACTCGTGATTTCTCGGAAATTCTCTAAGCCCATATTATCCTATAAAATTACAGGTTGTCAAAAAAAAAATTGAAATTTTCATATCGCTTCCTCATAAAAGTTGGAAATCGAAATTGTCATATCACTTTGTCATAATGTTCCTTTATTCGCGAAGCTTCTTCTATGAGAAAGCACTTTCTGTATTTTTGGCTTCCTCACAGAGGAAGCTTCGCGAATTCGCGAAAGGAATATTATGAGAAAGTGATATAACAATTTTAATTTCCAACTTTTATGAGGAAGCGATATGAAAATTTCAATTTTTAACTTTTTTCATCGTCAACGTCTTGTTAGACTTTTATGCAAAACGGCTGGCCGATTCAGGTTCAGCGCGCAAAAATACTCCATCGTCACGCTTCACTTTGTCGGATCTGCGCCTGGCGCGAAAATACATGAAATTATGCGCTCTTGAATTTTTTTTTTTTTTGCACTTTCGACTTTTACTCAAGAAATCCAAGTGATACCTCTTTATCTAGCTTTTTCAACCCCGTCATATACATCGTCTTGTGTATGTCCTGGTGTAGATTTAATGTATTTTTTCACACTGATCACGAATCTGGAACTTTTTTATTCGTAGATCAATATTTCATACGTAAAAATACGTCACGAAAAAAAAATTTCATTAACTTCAAAAAATTCAAAGTGATATAAAAGGAAAACGGATCGACCGATTTTCGTGAAATTTTAATAGAATTATCGGGTGATCGTATTCCATATGTGTACGCGTTTTTAGCCCCATAGCTAAAAAATTGTGAGCGCTAGAGTGCGTACAGACAGTTTCGAGGAAATTAAAAATCGCGTACAAAAAAACCAACTGTGAGAAAACAGCCACGTATCTTCGACCAAGAATCAAAAGGCCATTACCCTCATGTTAAAGAATATAAGTTACACCCTGTTGTATAAGCCGGTGATATTAAACGCACGTTTGCCTCCTTCGGGGCAAGTAAAATTATCTTTCGACATTGAAATCGAGGAATCGTAATTAATGCGAATTTCCAATGGTAGGAAAACTGCTTTACTTCTAGAGGAATCTTACGTTACCTGGACGCGAAGATAAAGAAGTATCTGTCTCCTCACATCACTATGTATTACGTTTATACGAGCACATGGACTAAACGGTATATATCGACTCTTGAAAAACAAAAGGGAATAACCCATACGTTTTGACGCCGGGGATACGCCTTTTTGTCTTTTAACAGTCGATATATCACCAGATCCTCAATCCTTTCCTACAGCTTCTACTCAAATAACCGTTTTTATCATACTCAGTCTTATTAACGGTTGGCCGGGTAAGTGTATACGTACTGTGAGACACTGAGAAAGCGCAAGATTTTCCCATTTTTTTCTTTGATTTGTCATCAGCGGAGAAAAATACCCTGATGACAACAGGTCGCAGCCCTGAGGGGAGATGTGATCGGCGTTATCCTTGGAGTTGTCATCGGGTCGTTATGGGGAGATGTCATCGGAGTAGTAAGCGAGTGGGTCTTGCTTCTAATCGGGGAGTTTGACCAGTATTTATCTGGCCCAGATGCAGGACCTGCGTCGTCGTCGCGAGGTTCTCCTTCCTGTGTGGCGTTCGTCTCTTTATGAAGCAACTCTGCCTCGATTGTCTTGGCAACATCTTCTACCATCTTCGGTTTCTTCGTCTTCTTATTACGCTTTTTTGGAGCCCCCCGCTTTTTCATTATTAGCTGACCTTCATTGTTCACGTCAAGGGATGCGAGCCATGGATAATTATCTATAAGAATATATTTATAATATGGTATATGGTATAAAAATCTGACAAAATTCATACGTATTCAGAAAAATGAACGAATCATTTTCGTAATAAAAAAAATTAGGTTTCCGGATAATTTGTTAAACAATTAATATTTTGATTAATTTGTTAATAACATTTTGGAATTATTATTATGCAAAATCGTAGAAAATCTTTAAAGAAAGATAATGAGCCGTAATGCATTCGATAACTGTTTTCGTTTACGATGGAATCGGTTCAGAAAAAAAAATACTTACTACCCATATAGCAGGCAATGTTTTGAAATCGTTTTGAAAATATTTTCAATCTTTCAAATCTTGCGAATTATTTCTGAAATATCCTTAATCTTCCAACACATCTGAACTGTTTCCGAAACATAGTGATAAAAATTGTGAAATATTTCTTATTTCATGATTCACCGAAATAATTCTACGATTATTTCCGTGTTTATGCGGGTGGTATACCATGCAAATTGGTCTCGTGATGAAATCTTTGACGTTTCGCTGAAGTGTTTCAAAAACATTTCGGAAACATCTCAACGTAAGATTTATGAGCGGATAAAAAAATATTTTCAAAATGTTTTAAAAACGTTTCACAAATATTTTTGTATATGGATAAAATATTTTCAGTATTTAAAAAAATATATATTTTTTGAACGTTTCAAAAATATTTCTATGCTATGTAGATATGCACGAATATATATATATATATATATATATTGTGACGTATTTTCCGGGATCTCAACGCGAATAAAAAAAAAAACCACAAAAAACTAAACCGAAAACACGAAAATCGAAGCTCAAACCGAACGGGAGCGGAGCGCGAACTCGAGAACTCGGAAAACGTCACCTTCGGCCGCCCGCTTCCACGGATGCATCGGCGTCCCGGTGGGCGCCAGTTAATTTTTATTTCGCCGGTATTAACAACCGGGCTAAACTGGAGGTCGGTGGAACGGCCGACCTCCGCAGGGTCGATTTTTGTCTCGCCGGAATCGCCAAGCCGGACTAATCTGGAGGCCGATGGAACGGTCGACCTCCGCAGGGTCGATTTTTGTTTCGCCGGAATCGCCAAGCCGGACTAATCTGGAGGTCGATGGAACGGTCGACCTCCGCAACGAAAATACGCGAAAACAGAACAAAAGGAACGAGATCACACAACGAGAACGGAACGGTACGAGAACTAACGTCGGTGCATTCGCGAAAGCGAACGGTTGCGGAAATGCACGGTTGCTCAGGATGCGGGTTGTGGTAGAAGGGTCGCGATCCTTCGCCAACAAAGTAACGCGAAATCTAAAACGCGAAATCTCAAATATCGGAACCCGAAATTCTTAATTAACGTGAACAATAATTTATTGGCTTGTTAAGCCACGGGATCGTACACGAGAGCATCGGAAGCGCTCAGCTGACCGGGGGGTCGGAGCGAGCGCGACGGGAACGGATCGATACGCGATCGAATAATTTTTCTTAGCGATAGACTCACCGAATCAGCGTACGTTTAATCCAATAAAGTGGCGGGAACTGCATCACCTGATGCCTCGAGAACTCGTACACAATCACTGCACCTCAAGGCGTTCCTCAGAACGCATCTCGAGCACAGAAAAATCGGTAGAAAAATCGGAACCGAATCCGCACGAAACACAGCACACGCGAGTCCACTACCGAACACACGAAGTGACAGGTAGCGCGAGCGAGATGCGCGAACCGGAGCGAGAGCGACAGTCGGAGTCTACGGTAGCGCGAGCGAGAACGAATGACTCAGCGCGAGACAATAGGCCGAACGTAAACACCGATAGCGCGAGAGGTCCGAGCAGCCTCGAGGACGACTCTCGGTAGACTGATTAGCCTACGACGATACTCTCAGGAAGCGTTATGATTATCGCGAAATCCTTAGCCGATAGCTACTGCCATCTTAAACTATTTCCAGAGCGTCACTTAAGCGGGAACCGAAACCGTAACGCGGTAATTTTTGAGATTCGTCGCGATCGTTACTCCAAATTCAGGACGTGAAAACAAGGCTCTCTCTCTTAACTAAAACACAGCACAAGGTGTTCCGACCTTGCCCGGACCGTACTAAAACCTCCGCCTGTTCTCCAACGTCCTGCATTATCACCTGAACGGAGTGCCGGGTTTGCACCGGACTTTGACGTATTCGCGACGAAATCTCGTCGGGCTCTTCTCTATTCGTGTTTCTCTCTTCTTCGAGATTCTCTCCACCGAATAGATCCGAGGCTTCCGACCTGAACTGAATCTTTTAACTTGTCTCAAAGCTTATCCCACACCCAAGCTCATCAGTAAGGTCTAAACTGGATCGTAGCCGTAACGCACCTTACTTAAACGAGAGCTGGACGGTACCTGGACAGCCGAGGAGCAGTAAATCGAGAACGATAACGGGCTAACCGAGCTAAATCGATAGCCGTATCCGTAAAACTTTAATTTATTTGGGTTTTTGTGACGGTGATCGAAAAATCACGTCACAACTCCTCACCCCTTAGGGGTGGTTTCGACCTATGGGTCGAAACGGTAGCCAGTCCGAAGACTGCGGGAACTCCGGGATTTTCTCCCTTGGGTTTCAACCTAAAAGGTTGCGGGAACTATTCGAGATCTAATCCTGCATAGGACGTATCGGTAGCCATTGGTTCCTTCCGCGGCCTGGCACGAGGACTCACGAGTACCATCGCGTATAGGCCGCGCGGGGCGCGCGAGGGCTGGCCTCTCAGCGCGAGAACCTTTAATATAATCGCTGCCCACAATTTGGTCGCAGCGATCCCTCAACCCTGTTACTAATCGGGAGCCATTAAATTTTTGGGCGAGGCGAGATCGGCACGAGAGACAATGTCTCAATCGTGGTTCGAGAAAGTAATATTACAAGAAAAGGGACAACACTTTTGAGGACGACCACACGTAAGCAATTAAATGTCTACGTTACCCCCTTCCTGCAGCGTTGTCTCCATCGGTGGGAATCCTTGTCCTCACCGTTTGATTTCCGAGAGCGTCGGCCATCCGGCCAGGTGCGGGAGCGTGGACCCTTGGTCCAGTACTCGAGATCCGCGGTCTGGGGGCGACCTCCATCGTCGGGAACTACGGCCGGAGCCGGATGCGGGAGCTTACTCTTTTCTCGGGATCGAGTGCCGAGACCTCAGGGGTCTACGAGGCGCGAGTTACGGCCGAAGCCGTGTGCGGGATCTTGTCCTTCTGACCCATCATCGAGCGCTGAGACCGAAAGGTCTACCAAGCGCGAGTTACGGTTGAAGCCAGGTGCGAGATCTTGCTCTCCCAGCCCGTTGCCGAGCGCCGAGACCGAGAGGTCTACCAGGCGAGAGCCACGGCCGAAGCTGTGTACGGGATCTTGACGGGACTCCCTTTACTGCCGGGAGCGCTCGTCGTCGGCCCTCCGGCCACCGCCAACCGTTGGTCGGTCCGGGAGGGGTCCGGGATCTGAGGACGCCGTCGGTTCCCTGGGAAGGGCGGTCTCTGGGGGGTCCGACCGTCGCGACCTGCGCCCCGCAGGTCGGACTGCCCTCAGCACGTCCCAGGGGACGTTGCGGCCCGCTCGCGAGACATACGGCCCCTCCCGCCGCCATTGCTCGCTGCAGGCGGGGCACGTTCGCAAGGTCTTACGACCTTGCCGCCGGCAGAAAGTCTGGCTCGGGGGGCCGCCCGGGCACTCCGGGTCGGAGTAGCGGTGGCCTTCGCCCCCGCAGCTCCAACAAACCCGCGTCATGGTGCGCGGCAGGGGTCGGATGGCTCCTCCTGTCCGCCGGTGGACCCTCGGTGGAGCGGCTCGGGTGGCCGGCCCTCCGCCTCGGGGTTCCGGGGTCCGCACCGCTGGCGGAATCGTCGGCGATGTCTTCATCGCCGGTCGGGATCGCGGCGACGTCTGTGTCGCCGGTCGGGACCGCGGCGGCCGGGCTACCGGTGGTGATAGGGCCGCCGGTGGCGTCGCCGCTTGCGGGGCTATCGGCGATGATAGCGCCGCTGGGCGGGAACGCCGTGGGCGCGACCGCCGAGGCCGCGTCGTCGGCGGGGCCATCCGGGGTGGTGGCGTCGCCGGTCGGGACCTCGTGACGGGTGGAGGCGTCGCCGTCGAGGACGACGTCCCTTCCGTGACCGTCCTCTGACGCCGCCGACGGTTTCGGGATCGGCGTGGGCCCCTCTTGCGGCGAGGGTCCTTCGAGAGTCCACCTCCAGCCGCCTGGGTTTCCACCGGGATCTGCCGGGGTACGCTCCACGCGGAGCACCCGGGCAGCTGCTCGTCCATGGGGACCGGGCTCGGCGATCGGGGCGAGAGGCCAGCCGGACGGCTGACTGCCTCCCCGAACGTCCTTGCCAGCGGGTCCACCACGGGCGGCGCAGCTGGCGGCGCCTGCACGGGAGTCGGTACCCCTCGGTACCCCTCGAGCAGGCCCGGATCGGTGGTGACCGGGCTCGGCGACCGGGATCTCGGCTGGCCTCGATCGGCGGCCATCTCCCCGATCGTCCGCACCAGGGCCTCCGCGGACTCCGTGTCCGTTGTATCCGGGTCGGCGAGCGTGGCGGCACAGGCCTGAATTAAGTCCGCCGCCGGAGGCCGTATGTAAAAGTCCTTCCGCTCCTCCGTCGATAGGGTCCGCCTCAACATATCGTCGAACCAGTCGACCTCCGACCCCTCGGACACGATCATCACATCGTCGTCGCCGGGAAGGTTGTTTTCGGTATCTATAGTGACCTGTAATGCTCAAAAGGTTATTAATCCGGTACATCTGGCGGTCGGTACGGTTTTAAATCTTTGATGGAAATTTTCCCCATCGATCGCCCATCGAGATCGGATAATTCGTATACTACGCGGGATATTTTCTTCGAGATCATGAACGGCCCGTCGAATGGGGCGTTCAGTGCAGCGGACACGTGTCGGGCTGCGTTCGAGAGCGTGTGGGATCTCCGCCATACGAGGTCACCGACCTCGAAGGTCCGATCCCGGTGATGACGGTTATACTGCTCGGCCTGCCTCTGGAAGGCCTCGTCGAGCGCGTGCGCGAAGGCCGTCCTGAGGGTGTCCAAGCGAGCCATCCGCCTCACCCACTCCTCTGGAGGACGCGGGACGATATCGGGATCTCCCTCCAGCTCCCGTCGCAAGGAGGTGGCTGAGGGTGGTTCGCGACCGAAGTTCGCAAAAGCTGGGGTGGCTTGCAACGAACTGTGGTACGCGGTATTATACGCGAACCGGAACTCGTGTAAGTGGTGGTCCCACTCACGATGATTTCCTGCGAGAAACGCGCGGATCATGGTTTTCACCACTCGATTCACGCGCTCGGTAGGGTTGGCTTGTGGGTGATACGGGGGGGTCGTCTGATGCCGTATCCCCACCCGCTCGGTAAGCTGACGAATGTCCCGGTTAACAAACTCGGTCCCATTGTCCGTGAGCAGTACTCGGGGTGCGCCCCAGCGAGTAACGATCAAGTCGTCGATAGCTTTCGAAATGGCTTTCCCGTTCGCCTTTCGGAGAGGGCAAACCTCGATCCATTTCGTGTAGAGGTCCTGGATCACGAGGATGTATGCGTGACCCGAGGACGACGGCGTGAACGGCCCCATGATGTCGGTAGCGACCGTTGTCCACGGCCCGTCCACCACGCGGTGACCCATGAGGCCTGCGGGAGCTTGCTGCTCCACCTTGCAGCGTTGACAAGTGTCACACTGCCGGACGTGAGCGGCTACGTCCTTGAACATGCCAGGCCAATAGTAGGTTGTGGCCAGGCGCCGGTACGTTTTCTCGACGCCCAGGTGGCCGGCCTGCGGGAGCGCGTGGCACTCCTGGAGAGCGGCGCGTCGCAGCTCCCGAGGCAACACCAACTTCCACGCGTCGAGATCCTCGAATTCGAGATCTGCGAGATCGGATGGTCGATGGAAGTATAGCCGGTCATCGACTATCTTCCAATCCGGGAACTTGTCGGGTACCCGCGAGACGTCGCGGAACCGCCGTCGATACCATTCATCCTGAGTATTCCGGGCGCACATGGCAACCTCGGTTTGGCCCTCAGGGATTCTCGAGAGCGCGTCGGGAACATGGTGCAAGGCGCCCTTGCGATGTACAATGTTGAAGTCGTACTCCAACAGTTCCAACGCCCATCGGGCTGGCCGACCTGTGGGGTTCTTCAAATTGTGTAGCCAGCGAAGGCTACTGTGGTCCGTTATCACGGTGAAAGAATACCCCTCGAGATAGCAACGGAACTTCCGTATTGCCCAGAGTACTGCCAGGCACTCCTGTTCCGTCACCGAGTACTTCTTCTCGGGGGCGGTCAGGGCGCGGCTCGCGTAGGCGATGACCCTTTCGTGACCCTCGATCACCTGCGTCAGGACGGCACCCAGGCCGACCCCGCTGGCGTCGGTCTGTAACGTGAACGGTAGCGAGAACTCCGGGCAGGCGAGCGTAGGGGAGCTCGTTAGCCTCAGCTTTAGTTCGTCGAGAGCTTGTTGCTGTTCGGGACCCCATTCCCATGCGTGATCCTTTTTCGTGAGCCGCGTCAAGGGTTCTGCAATCGTGGCGAACTCCACTATGAAGCGTCGGTACCACGACGCCATGCCGAGAAAGCGGCGTAGCTGTCGGATATTCTGCGGGATCGGAAAATCGAGAACCGGAGCTACCTTGGCGGGGTCGATCTTGAGACCCTCGCTGTTCACTAGGAACCCAAGGTACTGCACCTCCGAGCGGCAAAACTCGCTCTTCTCGCGGTTTATTGCCAGCCCAGCGGTCGAGATCTTCTCGAGGACTTTTCGGAGCCACGTTAAGTGCTCCTCGAAGGTTCGAGTGACGATAATGATATCGTCTAAATAGACGAAGACGTGCGGATACAGTTCCGCACCGAGAAGCCGATCCAGCATGCGCTGGAACGTCGCGGGAGCGTTCGTGAGGCCATACGGCATCCGCTTGAAGTGGAACAGGCCTCGGCCTGATACCACGAAAGCGGTTATCTCACGCGAAGCGGGATCCATCGGGACTTGCCAATAGGCTTGGCTTAAGTCCAGGGTCGAGATGTAGTTGGCTTGTCGCAACTCGTCGAGAATGCCAGTCATGTTCGGGATGGGGTATGCATCCTTCTTCGTAACGGCGTTCACTTTTCTGTAATCAATACAGAAGCGGTACTTGCCGTTCGGTTTCTTAACCATGACTACGGGACTGGCCCAGTCGCTACTGGAGGGCTCGATAATATCGGTAGCCAACATCCGGTCGACCTCCGCCCACATAATGTCGCGGATGACCGGAGTAACGGGATACGGTTTCTGCTTCACTGGGGCACTGTCACCTACGTCGATGTGGTGTGCCACAAGGGAGGTGACGGCCGAGTCGGCAGGAATATCCGGTACGTGAGCGTCGAGGAACTCGCGCAAGCGCGTCGCCTCGTCGGTATCGGGGGTACGGAGGCCGCAGCACATAGCGATGCGCGGGCCTTTCCCCTCGGGAACGAAGCTGTACCGTTCCTCCGGTGCGTCACGGAAAACCCATGACTCATCGAAGAAATCGACTACCATCCTCGCGGAACGTAAGTAATCTAGTCCGAGGATTAGATCTTCCGAGAGCGAGGGTAAGTGTAGGGCGAGAGCTTGTGTCCGGCGGCCACGTAGGATGGTCGGTACCTCCGACGCTATCCTTATCGTTTCCACCTGGCTGTTCGCGACCAGCACGGTCCGAGGCGGAATCCGTTTCGTCGGCACTCCGAGGCCGGCGAGGAATTCTATTATCCTCAAGCCGACAAACGTCCTGGTCGCACCAGAATCTACGAGAGCTTTTACGGTTCGACCGTAAAGTTCCACCTCGACATGAAATGCCACAACGCCCCTTCGTCCAGCAGCGTTGATGACAATGTCGTCGAGCTGGGCTTCCCCCTCCAGCTCCGACGCACCGAGATCGGGGTCGAGGTTCGGTAGCGGCCTCTGTCCTTTCTTACGAACGGTAGCATGGCGACAGGGCTTCGGTATACGGGAGCGTGTCGAGAAAGTCTCCTCCAGGGCGAGGCTTTGGCGGCGTTGAGGCGCGGGCGGATGGCTCACGCGCCTCACTGCGCGTTTCCCCGGTTGCACGAGGTGCAACGGGCGGACGTCACCCCTGAGAGTCCACACCGATAGCAGAACAGCCGCCTCGACGCCTTACACTCTCGGTGAAGGTGGCCAGACTGGTCGCAGTTCCAGCAGTGTTTCTCCCCCGGTGTGGCGGGAGCGGTCAGGGCCTGGGGTGCCACTGGCCCCTGCAGCGGGGGTGCCCCTCCAGGAGCGGCTCCCCTCGGGATTCCCGCCCGCGGTGGGTCTGAGCGGGGTGCACCCCTGTCAGCGTTTCGGGATGCGGGGGCGCCGGTTGGCTTCCCCCCGGTATTCGGCGGGCGTCGCGGCATCAGCGCGTTCATGAGGTCTGGTAGACCGTCCAACCCGCCGGGCGAGAGCTCATCCTCTTGGACCAGATCCTGTTCCTGCAACGCATTTGCGTGAGGGCGTCGGGAGTGTTGGGGCGTGCCCCGACGCGGATCCTGGTATGCGAAACCTGGGCAGAGGGAAACCTCCGGCTTCGGCGGGGGTTGGCGGGTGCTTAGGCCCCGTACCACCTGTTCCCGGCGGCCAGCTTCCCGTTCCAGGTCCCTCATCGTGAGCCGATCATGATACGAAATCATAATCTTGAAGGGCGGTAGCATATTGCGGTACGCGTACCGGACCCGCTCCTCCTCTGTCCATGGTGGATTCAGACGGGCGAATAGGCCGTTCATGCACCCCAAATATACGAGAACCGACTCGGCATCTCCCTGAGTCCTAAGCGAGATCTCTTCCCGTAACGCGATCTGGTAATCAGGGTCTCGGTACCACACTCGGGCTGCCCCCGTCAGGCAGAACGTGAGCGTCTTCAGGAGGTCGGCGTCCCGAATCGGGACGAGGTCGCGACCTTCCTCGATGAGGGAGAGGAAGTCCTCAACATCCTCCCCTTTACTCCCCGAGAACGTGGCTTCCCACCGCCGAACCTCTTGGAGGGCGCGATGGGGCGACAGGAAACGGGAGCGTCGTTGCGAGAGGTGGCTCTCATCAGAGCCACCGAGATCCTCTGGTCGCACCGTCAAGCGGCGTCGGGGAATTCCCGTTGCGCGCGGTGCCCCTCCGGTAACATTCGCGGTAGCCCCGGGTGGCGCCGCGGTTGGGGCCTCCGCCGTGCCTCTTGGCGCGGGGCTCTGGCCTCCGGGTGGGGGTGGGAATTCCCACGCCTGGGCGCGACGCCGTCGCGACTCCTTTTCGGAGCTCGCTTTGGGGTTGTCCCGGGGTCTCGAGAGCCGTCGCCGGCCCCGAGGGTCCGAGCGTGTCGTCCGCTCCCCGTCGCTGTCGTCGGGGGGGTCCGACGAGCTTTCTTCCTCCTTCCTGACCGGTACCCTCTCTCCCCCTTCCGCCATCTTGTGGCGCTGTCGAGTGCCGGGCTGAGCGATGACTCAGCTCCAAGCCGTGGGGAGACGGGAGCTGTCCTCGAAATCGAGTCTGAATTCGAGATCGATACTTCACGGGGGCGAGAACTATTCCGAGATTCCGAACCTTAATTCGAACTCGGAGTCCAACAAGGGCGAGAACCGTTCGAGTCGGAAGTTAACCGAAACGGAAACTTCGAGAACGTTGGCAGCGGTCGGACACTCACGCGTCCGTCACGCTTCACGTCGGGATCCGGTCTGACTGCGGCCAGCAAAAATGCTTCGCTGTCGACCCGTATTCAATCGGGGCGGATCGGCGGGGATCCACTCCCTCAGGCGAGCAGGGAATCCGGCGTATCCCTGCAAGATCGCCTAACCGCCGAAACCTCCGATTGAGGCACTCCCGTATTCGGGGTTCGTCCGGAACCGATCCCTTTCGGCGAGCCGGGAATCCGTCGTATCCCTGCACGATCGCCGGACTGTGGATCGGGGTGGACCGAGATCAACCTTGGGTTTCTGTAGCGAGCCGGGAATCCGTCGTATCCCGGCAAGATCGCTCAACCCAGCCTCTTCAAGAGTGTCAGGAGAGACTGAACTCGAGGGCCTACGGTGGTCGGAGCGAAGGGCTTCACTCGACGACCGATCCGGGAACGGTAGCCGAATCGGAGTGACAATAAGTCCACTCGACAATTCTTTCGGGAGCAAAATCGAGTCGAGCGACGGTAGGTACGCTCAAGACTCGTCTGTTCGTACAGTCGGGAACCGCTTCGAGCGCCGAAAATCGATTCGTGCTCAGAAGCGAAAACGAGAGTTCAGTCGAACCTCGAAATGCAATTCGGGTTCGAAAACGAGAGCGAAAGGTAACTCGAGCGTCGAAAATTGATTCGAGCTCGAAAGCGGGATCAAAATTTAGTTCGACTTTCGGAAGTTAAGTCGAGTCCGAAAGCGAAATTAATTCGAACCTCGAAACCTAATTCGGGTTCGAAAGCGAGAACAGGATTCGATCCGAGCGCCGAAGGCTGCCCCGGGCTCGGAAGCGAGAACAAAATTTTAATTCACCCCGGAAGTTTACTTCGGGTCCGGGAGCGAGAACGGGAATTAATTCGAACTTCGAAAATTAATTCGAGTTCGACGGCGAGAGCACAGTTTAGTCCGAACCTCGAAAATTAATTCGGGTTCGGAGAGCGGAAACGAGACTAACTCGAACTCCGAAAGTTAATTCGAGTTCGAAAACGAGATCGATAATTGATCCGAGCGTCGAAAATTAATTCGCGCTCAAGACGAGAGCAACCTAAACGTCCGAAATCAACCCGCGCTTGAAGATCGGAGGCAAATTCCGAACGTCGAAAATTAGTTCGGGTTTGGAAGTCGGAAATAAATTCCGAATGTCGAAACGTGATTCGAGTTCGGAAAACGGAAATAAATTCCGAACGCCGAAGCTTAATTCGAGTTCGGAATGCGAGAACGGGTCGGACGTCGAAAATTGACTCGCGTCCGAAAACCGGAAGTAAATTCCGAACGTCGAAAATTAATTCGACTTCGGAAGACGGAAATAAATTCCGAACGCCGAAAATTAATCCGAGTTCGGAATGCGGGAGCAATTCGGACGTCGGCAATTAATTCGCGTCCGAAAACCGAGAGTAAATCCCGAACGTCGAAAATTAATTCGAGTTCGGAGGACGGGAGTGAATTCCGAACGTCGAAAATTAATTCGGGTTCGGAATGCGAGAGCGATTCGGACGGAGAAAGTTAATTCGCGTCCGAAAACCGAAAGTAAATCCCGGACGTCGAAAATTAATTCGAGTTCGGAGATCGGAAATAAATTCCGAACGTCAAAAATTAATTCGAGTTCGGAATGCGAGAGCGATTCGGACGTCGAAAATTAATTCGCGTCCGAGAATCGAAGGTAAATTCCGAACGTCGAGAATTAATTCGAGTTCGGAAGACGGGAATAAATTCCGAACGTCGAAAATTAATTCGAGTTCGGAATGCGAGAGCAAATCGGACGTCGAAAATTAATTCGCGTCCGAAAATCGAAAGTAAATTCCGAACGTCGAAAATTAATTCGAGTTCGGAAGACGGGAATAAATTCCGAACGTCGAAAATTAATTCGAGTTCGGAATGCGAGAGCAAATCGGACGTCGAAAATTAATTCGCGTCCGAAAATCAAAAGTAAATTCCGAACGTCGAAAATTAATTCGAGTTCGGAAGACGGGGATAAATTCCGAACGTCGAAAAGTAATTCGAGTTCGGAATGCGAGAGCAATTCGGACGTCGAAAATTAATTCGCGTCCGAAAATCGAAAGTAAATTCCGAACGTCGAAAATTAATTCGAGTTCGGAAGACGGGAATAAATTCCGAACGTCGAAAAGTAATTCGAGTTCGGAATGCGAGAGCAATTCGGACGTCGAAAATTAATTCGCGTCCGAAAATCGAAAGTAAATTCCGAACGTCGAAAATTAATTCGAGTTCGGAAGACGAGAACAATTCACGAGAACGATGGGCGATCGGAGAAATTTTCACACGAAAGATGTCCAAAGTACTCACGATATCGGCCGGAATACTCCAAGTCCAAAATCAGCAAGTAATCCTTCGGGAATAGTGTCGAGAGCACGATGTCTGTTCACGGCAATTATTCACGATGATATGATCGTGAAATGGCCGAGTTCGGCAAGCGAGAGCGAAAGGGGCGATGGAAGGGATTCCTCGAAATTCGGGCAAAAAATTATTTGTCCGAATTCTAGAACCTTCGCGATAAGAGCCAAAGCGCGGCTAGCGGTACCTACCCCCACTCCAGCGCGCGTGACGCGCGAGCGTCCAGGTGAGAAAATCCGTCAATTTCGAAAAATTCGAAATTAACGACTCCCTCCGGGAACCTGCCGTCGAGGCATCCGAGAGCATTATGTTTTACCCCCAAAAGATGTTCCCACCTTTCAGGGGTTCGAGAGCGACGAGCGACAAATTCAAGAAGGAAAAAAAAAATTTAAAAAAATTAAAAAAAATTAAAAAAAAAAAAAAAAAAAAAAAAAAAAAATAATAATAAGCGCCACAATTGTTTTTCCAATTCGCGGTCGTCATCGGGAGCGCGTGGGTTCGCACGAACATCCACCGCGGGAGCGCGTTACCCGGTAACGCGAGAAATTTCGAGAAAAGGAAAAAAAGAATTAATTATATTCCTCGAGCGGGAACGAAATCCAAAAATAATTAAAAATAAACAAGTCGGGAGCTGTTACTTTATTGGCGTGGCCCCACGTTGGGCGCCATTTGTGACGTATTTTCCCGGATCTCAACGCGAATAAAAAAAAAACCACAAAAAACTAAACCGAAAACACGAAAATCGAAGCTCAAACCGAACGGGAGCGGAGCGCGAACTCGAGAACTCGGAAAACGTCACCTTCGGCCGCCCGCTTCCACGGATGCATCGGCGTCCCGGTGGGCGCCAGTTAATTTTTATTTCGCCGGTATTAACAACCGGGCTAAACTGGAGGTCGGTGGAACGGCCGACCTCCGCAGGGTCGATTTTTGTCTCGCCGGAATCGCCAAGCCGGACTAATCTGGAGGCCGATGGAACGGTCGACCTCCGCAGGGTCGATTTTTGTTTCGCCGGAATCGCCAAGCCGGACTAATCTGGAGGTCGATGGAACGGTCGACCTCCGCAACGAAAATACGCGAAAACAGAACAAAAGGAACGAGATCACACAACGAGAACGGAACGGTACGAGAACTAACGTCGGTGCATTCGCGAAAGCGAACGGTTGCGGAAATGCACGGTTGCTCAGGATGCGGGTTGTGGTAGAAGGGTCGCGATCCTTCGCCAACAAAGTAACGCGAAATCTAAAACGCGAAATCTCAAATATCGGAACCCGAAATTCTTAATTAACGTGAACAATAATTTATTGGCTTGTTAAGCCACGGGATCGTACACGAGAGCATCGGAAGCGCTCAGCTGACCGGGGGGTCGGAGCGAGCGCGACGGGAACGGATCGATACGCGATCGAATAATTTTTCTTAGCGATAGACTCACCGAATCAGCGTACGTTTAATCCAATAAAGTGGCGGGAACTGCATCACCTGATGCCTCGAGAACTCGTACACAATCACTGCACCTCAAGGCGTTCCTCAGAACGCATCTCGAGCACAGAAAAATCGGTAGAAAAATCGGAACCGAATCCGCACGAAACACAGCACACGCGAGTCCACTACCGAACACACGAGGTGACAGGTAGCGCGAGCGAGATGCGCGAACCGGAGCGAGAGCGACAGTCGGAGTCTACGGTAGCGCGAGCGAGAACGAATGACTCAGCGCGAGACAATAGGCCGAACGTAAACACCGATAGCGCGAGAGGTCCGAGCAGCCTCGAGGACGACTCTCGGTAGACTGATTAGCCTACGACGATACTCTCAGGAAGCGTTATGATTATCGCGAAATCCTTAGCCGATAGCTACTGCCCTCTTAAACTATTTCCAGAGCGTCACTTAAGCGGGAACCGAAACCGTAACGCGGTAATTTTTGAGATTCGTCGCGATCGTTACTCCAAATTCAGGACGTGAAAACAAGGCTCTCTCTCTTAACTAAAACACAGCACAAGGTGTTCCGACCTTGCCCGGACCGTACTAAAACCTCCGCCTGTTCTCCAACGTCCTGCATTATCACCTGAACGGAGTGCCGGGTTTGCACCGGACTTTGACGTATTCGCGACGAAATCTCGTCGGGCTCTTCTCTATTCGTGTTTCTCTCTTCTTCGAGATTCTCTCCACCGAATAGATCCGAGGCTTCCGACCTGAACTGAATCTTTTAACTTGTCTCAAAGCTTATCCCACACCCAAGCTCATCAGTAAGGTCTAAACTGGATCGTAGCCGTAACGCACCTTACTTAAACGAGAGCTGGACGGTACCTGGACAGCCGAGGAGCAGTAAATCGAGAACGATAACGGGCTAACCGAGCTAAATCGATAGCCGTATCCGTAAAACTTTAATTTATTTGGGTTTTTGTGACGGTGATCGAAAAATCACGTCACAATATATATATATATATCTCACCGAAACTGAGATACACATGATTTTTTAGAGCGGCCGCTAGAAATATAAATTTTTGAAACAAGCTCAAAATTTCGGGGAAATAAAAAAATTGAAGGACATTCCAGAACTTTTTCAAGGACAGGCAAATTCAAGAACAGTTCCAGGACTGCAAAGACTTCGAGAACCGCAGGACACCATGATTATTTTGTCAAAAAACTTACTGTTAAATTTTATTATCTTGGCTTGATATTTCTCGTTGCCGTAGGGCAATTCCAACTCGTCGGTTTTCTTGGTGGAATCCGGGATCGAATGGTCATCAAGAATGCTTGTCTGCCCGCACTTCGTCCAGAAGACCAACGCGTATCGCATTTTTACGGAGATTTTTACGCCGAACTGTCACTGTAACCTATTTGAACTTTCGCATCACAGGGGTCGGCGTGTGACAGGTGAGCGCGCTGGCGTTGCTTTTTTTTTATATGGGAAAAATGTGTAGAAAGATACAAAATTCAAAGTGAATTTTAAAATCTCAAAAAATTCATACGTATTCCGAAAAATAACCGAATTATTGTCATAAAAAAAAACTTAGGTTAATAATCGAATACCGGATAATTTTTTTAACGAAGAATTTTAAATACGTAGCCTTCTCCTATTTTTTTTTTTGGCAAACCCAATTGACGAATCGCTCGCGATTCGATATACCCTTCACAGGGAATCCCGTCCGAACGTCAAACGAACTTTTTTTTTGGCAAAACTACTAACCGGAAAATATTTGCTTAAATGTTTACTCGGAAATTTGAGCGTCCTTAAAATGGAATTGCAGCCCGAATTTAAGTTCGAACGCAATTTGGTGCTTCGATCTTGAGTGCGAACTCAAGTTTGAACTGCTCGTACATATAGTCTACGAAAAAAAAAGTTCAAATCCGCACTTGACTTCAAGCTAAGATCGAACGTTCTACTGAAAATTCGTCCCGCAGACTCATCAATATTCTCAAGACACTCGGAGGATTCATCGATAATGTGAATTTAAAAATAACTCGACACTGATCTCAATAATGCAAAGTCTCGACCTCCATAGACAACCCAATCGGAATATTCGTTTTTTTTTAAGTGACAAAAAAGAAGTACGCTTTTCCAGCATCCTACAGATACTCGTCTCGGGACGGGAGAATCACAATATAAAAATACAAATACAAAGTATTATCCCCTCACTCTCTTTCCTCTGTTTTTACTCGTTCTTTTTGTTTTGTCCCCCGGAGTTGCTTTTCAGTTCGCCCTAACATTTCAAACGCGGCAAAACCCGTCGGCATTTAAGCATTAAAAAACAGTTACTGGCCAAGTTCCTTTTCGACTTCTCCCTTCGTCAGCGTGTCGTAGTTTTTTTTTTTAAGTGTTAGCTTATCTCGGATATATTTGGTTTGTTTATGAATTTCTGTTTTTGTGAGTGGGCGCGCGTGTGAGGGTGAAAGAAGGTTAAATATAACCGCTGGGAATGTTAATCAATCGATTTCGTGAGTGTTCTAGTTAGTCACCTAACCGCGCATGTAAAGGTACGCGCAGAGCGCAATAACATCTCCACCGAGAATCGCGATACCTATCCCTACTGTAATGGGCATGAATACTGACCTCTCGAGCTCCTGCCACTCTTCGGACTGCTTCTGTCGTCGCTTCATCTCGCGAACCTATGCAGCGAGACGCTCATCCATTTCCTTCTTCCTACAATTCACAAAACACCTTCGACAATTCTAGTTCGCAGTGTGAAATTTCAAATATTCTACCGTCTACCGGAACGACCGAGATGCAGAATCACGTGTACGTGGGTCTCGCCTGCCATCGTTGTCAAACGCTCAAAAGCGTGGCAATGAAGAAAATGTTCGCAATAATAATAATAATAATAATAATAATAATAATAATAATAATAATAATAATAATAATAATAATAATAATAATAATAATAATAATAATAATAATAATAATAATAATAATAATAATAATAATAATAATAATAATAATAATAATAATAATAATAATAATAATAATAATAATAATAATAACAATAATAAGAAGAATAATAATAATAATAATAATAATAATAATAAGAACAGACGGATGTTATGCCGCAGAATCCCGGTTAGCTAATCCGGTTTCGCGTGTAAATGTTTTTAAGGATTTTCCAGTAGAGGGTTGGAACCCACGTGAATTAATAACACAATTTTATTAAACAATATTTATTCTTAGTAATGTATTAACAAAGTCGGATGATGATTTATTTAACTAGGTTAAATAGCGATTAATTAACAAAGTTTATTTAACTAAAGGTTCAGTTAAACAACGGTTCACGATGAATTGTTTAACTATTTAATTATTTAATTATTTGTTTCTATTTGGAATTTTACCGATCTTAGTACACTGTGCACCCTTGTCGTTCCCTTCACAAGCCCTTTGGGAACGATCTTACGTATTCAACCGTACAGGTCAGAATTGATTTCAGACTGTCGAGTATCTGCTCTCGATCCTCTTTATATTCCTCGAGAGCAGGTATGTCAGCTTAATATCTAGCGCGAGTTGAATATTTAACATAATCCTGTAAACAATATCTTTCCAAATCCTCGCTTTTTCGTGAGCGGGATTTGGAGCATGTTTTCCCTTTCACAATTCTTGCCTCGGTATTCTCGAGTCAATGCTCCAGTTACCGAGGCGCTCGCAGTTACCTAACTGCTGCGTCAGCAGTATCGACGCTCGATGCTCGGCGTTCGACGCTCGATGTACGCCTCGTGCGTAACGCAACCGAATACCTCGCAACCGAAATAATCGGGGTCGAGAAATAATGCGAATAATAATGTCACCATACCCGGGGCACAACATCCCTCCCCCCTAAAAAGAAAAGAAATCTGATTTCTTTTCGCTCGCCTCCGGCGAGCTTTATTTTTATGATCTTTGCGTGCCCCGTACACTTAGTACCCAATACTAATAAAATCGTAATACGGGAAAAAACGAAAGAAAGAAAATTTCTCCGTAAAATAACGAGTGCACGTATAAAACAGGCGCGCTTCCGAGTTATTGCGGAATACGGCGGCGGAAGGCCCCGTTATTGCCTCATGCTGACGGTCGAACGCTCAGTAGGTCGACGCGTTCGCACTTTTGGGCTATATTAACCGTCGTTTCGCCGGTGTGTTTACCTATTCGTTCAACGACCGTTAATTATTACATTTCCGGGCACCGACCGTAAGATGAGCTCCAGGAGAAGCCCGAGCCCGCCCGCCAAGGTACGTACACCTTACATAACGTTTCTTTCGAATATTACATTTTCCTCTTTTTCCTTTTTACTATTATTAATTTAATATTCTTAATTTAGTATTCTTTTTTACTATTATTATTTACTAAATTTAATATAGTCTCCGCGATGTATTCTACCGGACTAATCCTTTATTTCCTTTTGCAGAAAGTACGCGTCATCCTCCCCGGCGACGTGGTCTACACCCTACTGGTGCGCCCGAGCCTCTCGGGTCGGTCCAGCCCCGACGTCGAGGTCATTGGGCCTGAGACGAGCGAGGCCATGGCCGGGCCCCCTCGCTCCACCATCGTGGCGCCGGAGCCCAGGCGGAGGCATCCCGTCTCCCGCAGAGTCCACACCACCCGGCCCCTGGGGACGTCGGCAGCCGCCATGGAGTTCAGCGGCGCCTATGGTCGGATGCCCAGGCCCGGGGAAGCCCTGTTCCCCAGGAGTCGCCTCGCCCCCCCCCCCCCCCCCCCGGGGGGGCTCCTTGGATCATGCCGCGTCCAGCTGGGGCCTCGGACACGGAGTCACCGAGCGATGAAGAGGAAGAAGAGGAAGAAGATCCGGCCTCTCGCCGCCGCCGTGCCGCCGCGGGGAATATGGATTGGCGCCACGCGGAGTGGAACTGATTTCTCCCCTCTCCGTGGTTCACTTAGTTTTTCCTTCAATTTTGCTCGGGGTCTCTTGTAACATAATTATTTGTATTTGTCTTGTTTAAATATATAAGTACTTGAAAAGAAATGGCCGGCTTGTTTTCCCCCATTGAAAAATCTGTGTTCCATTTTTCCCTTTCCCTTATGCTGACAAAAATAAATTGGAAAGATTTTTTTGAAAAAGATATTTTTGTGTTACTACTTGTTTTTGCTTTTTTTTTTCCCCGTATTATATGCCCACCCGGGTTGCCACCCGGGGAATAATACAGGCCTCCTGTACGGGCGTCTTTCCCGGCCTTCCGCGCAGGGCGCGGTAAGTTATGTACCCAACGAGGGCCAATAAGGCAAGCGTGCCCACACCGTAGGAGCCGATCGTATGATACAGCTGCGTAGGGGTCGACGAGCGGGGATGCCCCGTCGAATTTAGTTCCGCTCTCATCTTGCGTATCCGTACGCCCGCTCCAACTTGATGTTCATTACTTCCGCCATCACTCGGGGTATTTCTTCTTCCTCAGCCGGCAACAGGGTAAGGTTGTAGACAGGCACATAGCCTGCGCCGGCGATCTGCTGACTCCAGCGATTAACCGTCTCGAGTTTGAAGTCGGCCGCGGTGACGACACACCGTCCATGGACGGTCAACAGCCCCGTGCCGTCGAGCTGCTCCTGTCTCGCCGGCTTACCGTGACAGCCGATGCTCACCGTCTCCCCACGTGGTGACACAAACAGCCACTGTCCGTGTTGACGCATGCCCAGCATGAGTGTGTGGGTGAGCCGGACGATTTTCTTCGGACATTGCTGATCCTGACCTACCACTCCCTCGGTGTAGAGTCGCACACCACAGGGAGCATCCGTATTAACGGTCGGGTATTGGGGTGGACAGAAATACTCGTCCCTGTCCCTTTTGCAAGCGTTCAGATCCGATGTCGTCACCCGGAGGTAATGCCTGCTTTCCCGGTCTACCACTACCAGATCCTCGGCGGTATCGATGTAGTAATACGTATCATTTTCTCCCTTCCTTGGGAGCGGGTACACGTAGTTCACACTGTAGACCGAAGGTCCGACCAGCGGAATTTCCAACAGAAGGGTTATTATTCCTCCCTTTTGATACGCACATGGCGTTGCCAGACGTAAGATGGCCGCAGCATTTTCTCGCGTGACGGGACGCGGAAACCCATACTCTGTAGGTATGTGTGGTAGGGCTTCCGTAAGGTAACCCGTTAATGCGGCCGGCGTGACCATTGCAGCACTTACGGTGCCGGAAGCCACACTGGCAAAGAGTTCAACCATTTTTTCTACCTCTCGCAGATAGGTCTCCACGGAGGCCTCGATAAGGGCGAGACTTTCGTCGAAATGCTGACGCTCGCTCAGCACCTGGGTACGGTTCCGGAAGTACCCGTTCACCGTGCGTATCATGGTGTACAATTTCTGTAGATTCCTCTGCGAGGCTCGTGACGTCGCATTGAACATTTCGAGTGTTGACTCCACGACCTGCAGTTGCTCCTTCATGGCCCTTTTCAGGGTCCCTTGGGTGTCCTGGATTGCGGCGATCTCCGCATCTATCCTTTCCCCATCTGCAGCGTCCAGGTTGCCGGTAATAGCCTTCACCACGGTACCTAGACCGTCGATTAACCCCCGTCGCTTCCGATTCGGCCCTGTGCCGACGAGATCCTGTACAACCCCTACGTTCTCCTCAATTTTTTCCGACAGGCGCACAAGATGCTCCAGCATCTCCGCACAATGGCCGTCCGGGCTGCCATGCAACTCGCACTTCCTCCGGACCTCCCCCAATTGGAAGTTAATCTGACTTTCCATATATGCCAGATTCGATAGATCCATCCGAATTGCCATGGTCCAGACGTTGGTGTGGAGATGTAGCAATCCGATCTTCTCGAAATATAATCCGGGTGCGTCCCTGAAGGGTTGTATTCCGTTCAGGCCATCAAGAGCGACGGCTACGGCCGGTAGACCCGCCTGTAGACCCATCAGCAACAATCTGCAATTGTTATTTTACACCTTGTAATCTCTTTTCACCATGCCGTGTCCACAGAATGAAGCCTTGTCGAAGCCGGTGACATCTTGTGGGTCTAACTCGGGTTAGACCCGGGGTTAGACCCGCCCTTTTCACATTGTTTAATCCCCCTACTCCTCCACGTAATTTCGGAGGCGGTCTACATCCACCTTAACCACCCTCCGCCCTTGGCGAAGGGTGTAGTTGCATGGAGGGTGCTCCTCCACGATGGGGTAGGGACCTACCTACTTCGGGGTCAGTTTCGCCGACCGTCCTCGGCGCACGGTCTCGTCACGCAGTAAGATCCGGTCTCCGACCTTGAACTTCCTGTCCCTAACTTTCCGGTCATAGTAGACCTTAGCCCGGTCCTTGGATACCTTCAGGTTATTATGTGCTGTAGACCAGGCCGCACGTAAACGCTCCCTTAACTCCTGCGCGTAATCGTCGTACGCGTACGTGAGCCTGGGTTCTCTTCGAAGGGCCGTTGGTAGCTCGGCGTTCTCCCCGTAGACCAGATGATGCGGGGTGAATCCCGTCGCCGTGTGGGGGGTTGTATTATACGTGAACATGGCGTATGGTAGCCATTCATCGCAGCTCCCCTGATCCTCATCTATGTAACCCTTAAGGTACTCCGCAAGGGTCCGGTGCGAGCGTTCCAACGCCCCGTTCGACTCGGGGTGATATGCCGTCGTCTGAATTTTTTCTATGTGCAGTATCTGACACACGCCCTTAAATACGGCACTGAGGAAATTTGTACCCTGATCGGTAAGGACGGTCTCCAGCGCTCCGTACCGACATACAATTTCCTTAGAAAATGCCTTTGCCACTTCGTTGGCCTGTTGCGTCTCCAGCGGTATGGCTACGCTGTACTTTGTGAGTAAATCCTGGAAGGTTAGGATGTACTTATTTCTCCGCTCGGTCTCGGGTAATGGCCCTACGATGTCCATCGCACACTTTTGGAAGGCCCTAGTGGGGGTGTCTGTTATCACCAATGGTGCCTTCACCATCGGCCGTAATTTATTCCTCTGGCACTTGTCACACCGTGCCACATATGCTTCCATTTCCTTCCGCATGCTGGGCCAGGCGTACCTTAATTTGATACGAGCGAGCATCCGAGCCACCCCTTGGTGACCCCCCAAGGGTGCGTCGTGGTGCTCGTGGAAGATTTTTAACTTTTCTTCCGCACCTAAACAGTCCCCGTCTGAGCGTACCGCGTCGTACTCCTTCCCGCGGTGCGCGTCGGGCTGACTATCCGCGGGACTGTACCCCTGGCTGGCCGCTGTCCCCGTTGTCGCGCGGGTTGCGGCTCCTTGGCGCTCCCGTGAGCGAAGTCGACCGCTGCCTTCCTTACCGCTGCGGCTGCCCGCCTTGCTCGATTCCTTCCTTGCCTGCGAGCGGGTAGCCACACACACGCGACTCAGCGCGTCGGCGTTGGTATTTTGCTTCCCAGCTTTGTACTGTACGTCGAACTCATGCTCCGATAATTTAATTTTCCAACGCATGAGTCTCGACCCGGGATCCTTCACGTTGAACAGCCATATTAAGGGCTTATGATCCGTTACCACTGTGAACCGAGTGCCGTAAACGTAAGGGCGAAATTGAGATATTCCCCATACAATTGCCAGCAGTTCTTTTTCTGTCGTGGTGTAGTTTTGCTCCGCCTTGTTTAGGGTCCGACTGGCGTAGCAAATCGGCAGGTCCTCCCCGATCGGCCCTTGGGATAATATGGCCCCTATGGCCCTATCCGACGCGTCCGTGGTGACGACAAAGGGCTTCTCGAAATCCGGGTATTGTAAATCCGGCGCGGTTGTCAAAGCCCTTTTTAGGTCCTCCATGGCCTGCTCGTGCCTTGCTGTCCACTCGAATTTATGATCCTTCTTTGTGAGCTCCGTTAAGGGCTTTGCGACCTTGGAAAAATCCTGGATAAATTTGCGGTAGTACCCCGCGAGACCCAGAAAGGACTGCACTCCCTTTACGGCCTTCGGGGTGGGAAATTCCCGGACGGACGTCACAAGCGTTGGATCGGGTCGCACCCCCTTGCTGGAGACCACGTGCCCGAGGTATCGCGTTTCCAAATGCGGAAATCGACATTTCCCTGGCTGAAGGGCCAACTTCGCCTCTCGCAGGCGCTGGAATACCTCTCGGAGACGACCGTTATGCTCCGCCAAGGTTGCTCCGAAGATTACGATATCGTCCAGGCACACGTAACATTTTAGCCCTTCAAGCCCTGCCAGTACTGTGCTCATCAGCCGTTGAAACGTCGGCCGTGCATTTTTTAATCCGAAGGGCATTCGGGTGTACTCGAAGTGTCCCTGCGGCGTGGAGAATGCTGTCTTCTCCCTGTCCCTTTCCGCCATCGGTATCTGGTGAAAACCGGATGCAAGATCTAGTGTCGTAAAATAATGGGCTCGCCCCAGCTGATCCAAAATTTCCGCTATATGCGGCAGCGGGTACGAGTCCCCGATGGTGACCTCATTTAGCTTGCGAAAATCCACCACCACACGCATTTTTATCTTTCCTGTTGCGTCAGGTTTTTTCGCCACGACGAGTAACGGAGCGTTCCATTGACTCCGACTCGGTTGTATAATGCCATCTTTAAGCATGCCCTTTGTCTGCTCCTGTACCTCCCTCTTATGTGCTTCCGGTAGGCGATAAGGGTGTACCTTAATGGGCTGTATACCCTCCAGGATCAGGATGCTGTGTTCCACCATGCTGGTGCAGGGCAGCCGATCCCCTTCAAGGTGGAATATATCCGCATATTCCTCGCAGACTTCCAATAACGCACCTTTTTCCTCCTTGTTGAGGTGAGTGACCTCGATTGCTTGTCGCAATTTCTCCAGTCGCGTGCCACCCGTTTCTATTGCCGTATTTACTTCGTGCGTCGCGACGGCGAGCTCGCTGTGCAGCTCGTCTGCTGACGCAAGCGGCTCGAGTTTCACCACCGGGCGTTCAACGTAAACATACTCCGGTGTGGTGTTTACTAAACTCACCGCGCAGCTGTTACCTTGAGGCGAGGTCACGCATGCCCCCAATATCACCCCCTCGGTGATGTCACATTTCTCGACGATTCCTTCCTTGGAGTTTAGCGTCGAGACATACGCGATATTTTCGCTGCGTGGTCGTAAGGCGATCCGAAGGCTTCCATCCACGAGCGGCATGATGTGTCCCTTTATGCTGATGATTCTTCCCCCGAGGATGTCCACCCCCTTTTCCTTAATGAAATCCATCCCAAGGATTCCGTGAGTCTGTACATGGGGATTCTGTGGAATCACGTGAAACCAGTGCTTCACTGACCCGGAAGGGGTGACTAACTCCACAAGGGCGGCATAAAGGGCGTTCAAAGTTCCCCCTCCCAGTCCCCTCAACGACACCCCCGACCTAGCCGCCGGGGTGTCGAGGGACAGCACATTTTCGTGTATCAGGCTTACCGTTGCCCCAGTGTCCGCCTTAAGGGTCAATATTCCCTGCTGACTGGATGGAGATTTTATGTGGAAGTCACTCGCCGATGCATGGGGTCCTGGAGACCCTACCACATACACCTCGGCTTCCTTAAGGGGGTTCACCTGCCCCAATCGGCTCTTTCCACGGAGTGAAGCCACCGTTAGACGTCGTTTCGTCCGTTACAGCCGTGTAGACGTTGGCCTCCCTTGAGGCCTCTCCGATGCGGTGACCATGTTAACCCGAAACGTCCCCACAGTTCCGCGTTGTGGTCGCTCATTTTTTATTTATTTTTTTTTTTGCTTCGATATTTTCCTCGACAATTTTTATTGCTTAGTAGCGTTCTACTGGCTTCGACAATGCTTGGTTTTTCTCTCAAAAATTTTAACAAGTAACGTGGAGTCACTTACAGTTCAGTCCGTGACGTATAACCCTTTTGGGGTGCCAGGCTCCCTTTGACCTCTTTTACGTCCCACTCGTTGGCGACGCCCTTCGGGTACCCTGCAGCGATCCTCGAAGGTCCCGGTTGATACCTTCCGTTACCTCTCCTGAGTAACGGGATGTCCACGTCGATCCTTTGATCGCCCTATGGTCCGCCGAGCACTAGTCGACCCTTGGCTCGCGGAATACACTCACGTTCCCGCACTGTGCGGTGTTTTGGATACGGTAATTTTTCAGCGGTTTAAAGCTGTTTAAGCGGTTTAAGCCGCCTGATGGCAAACACGACTGGACCAAGACCGGGGAAACGGCGACTATTAATGTCGACGGCCCACTCGATCCTCCTATATGGCGCCGAGATCTGGGCGGATGCCCTGAAGACGAAGAAATACTGCCACGCAATGACGACAGTACAAAGACAGAGCGCGCTGCGGATCGCTTGCTCCTACCGGACTGTCTCTGCACAGGCCGTTCTGGTGGTGGCGGGCGTGATCCCCATAGACCTTCTTGCTTTCGAGCGCAAGAGGATTTATGAAAGGACCGCAGACACGAGCCGACAGGACGCGGCAACGACAGAAAGAGACAGTACGATACAGACCTGGCAACAACGCTGGACAGAAGGATCTACAGGCAACTGGACGAGACGACTGATAAAGGACCTGAGACCGTGGATTGAAAGGGAGTTCGGGGATGTAAACTTTTACGTCACCCAGCTTCTGACAGGACACGGTTACTTTAGACGGTACCTCTACAGGATGAACAGAGTACAGACGCCGGACTGCAAATACTGCGGACATGACCGGGACGACGCGGAACACACGTTCTTCGAATGTGACCGCTGGACAACGCTCAGACGGAGACTTGAGACGATCGTGGGTAACATCAACCCAGACAATATTGTCGAGGTGATGCTCCACGCAACAGAGTGGTGGCAACTAATTGCCACCTACACAGAGACGATACTCAGACGAAAAAACGCAGACGGCTGCCTCGAATGACAGAGCAGACAAACTGACGTGAGACGAAACGAATAGACAGAACGAACAGACGTACACAGACAGCTCCCCCAACCAGAAGTAATATTAACATAGTTCCTGGTTGAGGGAGGACCGAAAGGAGAAGGCTGTTTAGTGGGTAGGCTACGGGAGTCCCACATATCCACCAGCTGGGCTGGTGGAATCCGTAACTTGGATGCCGCAAATTCCGTTTTTCTTTACGGAACCCTTAGAGATTCCGTAAAGGAAAATAATAATAATAATAATAATAATAATAATAATAATAATAATAATAATAATAATAATAATAATAATAATAATAATAATAATAATAATAATAATAATAATAATAATAATAATAATAATAATAATAATAATAATAATAATAATAATAATAATAATAATAATAATAATCCCGTGTCGGGTTGCTGGTCCCGCATCGGGCGCCTCCCCGGGTGGCGGATAGGGGGACGCCTTCCAGAAATGGACGGTACCGAGACTTTTCGGGGTGGACCAAAACCAAGCTACACACACATACACAAACACCTACACAAACACGCTCGAGTAACATACCGGTGATGCGAATGTTCAGTTGGCCGTATAAACGGGCCATCCTGAGAAAGCGAATGCTCGGGGGATCCCTATAAACGGGGCCCACCGAGAAGCGTATGGCCGGGATCCCTATAAACGGGCTCTCCCGACGACGGATGAATGTACCGGTAGTTCGCCGACAGGCACGAGCACTCACACTCATGCACACTAAACAAAGGGGGACACTACACATAGGGACGGGGATCTCAGGGGCCGTGCTGCGTTCCGGCACGGTACGGGGAGTCGCGCCCCCGAGAGACCCTTAGCAGACAGGAACATAAAACATGACATGCACAAGAAAAACGAGACTATACCTCAGGTGGTAACCCCAGCACAGGGGGAATCCACACCGGGCTCCGATCGGATGAAAGCTCCGGTGGCCCAGGGCAGCGGCACGGATTCTGAGGGCCGCAGAATGTGCAAGGACTCGAAGACGAGAACAGCGACGACGAAAACGGACACGAGAAACAGAACGGACAAGACGATATTCAACCTGCTCGCCAGGGGAAGGACGGACAGCGTGTCGAGCGCAGGCAGCGAAGCGAGCTTTACCTCGGCTACCTCCGCTATCGACAGCGAGACACAATCCCAGACGGAACTGGCGAACGAAACGATACGGAACGACCCGGACATCGCGGACCTACTGACGCGGATAAAGACGACGGCGACAAAAATGGCCGAGGCAGCCGCTGTGCAAAAGAACATGCACATGACGGTCAAGAACGGTATCAAGACGATCCTTGAGGCAGCCGACGTGGCGCTGCATAAGCTCACGAGGGCAACCCCAAGAAGACACGTCTCTGACTACGAACAGACAGACACGGAAACGGAGACGAAAGAACGGGAGACGCAACGGACGAAACGAAAACGTTCGGCGACCGCGACGCCACCGGAACCTTCTCAGAAGCGACCTCCGACAGAGAAAGCGGCCGAAGCCTGGAAGACAGTCACGAGGAAAAAGACCAAGACAACGGCACGAAAAAACAAACCAATCGCGACGAACGCGACGAACGCGACGAACGCGACGAACGCGACGAACGCGACGAACGCGACGAACGCGACGAACGCGACGAACGCGACGAACGCGACGAACGCGACGAACGCGACGAACGCGACGAACGCGACGAACGCGACGAACGCGACGAACGCGACGAACGCGACGAACGCGACGAACGCGACGAACGCGACGAACGCGACGAACGCGAACCCCCAGGCCAGAAAGCGCAAGCCGGCACCCAAACAACGGGGGACGGCTGTACTTGTCAAGCCGGGGAAAGACAGCACGTACTCTGACATAGTACGGAAAATACGGACGGAAGTAGACCCGAAGAAAAGTCACGTGCAGGTGATGGATCTGAGGAAGACCGAGAAAGGGTTGTGTCTTTTGAAGATACAGTCCAACCCGAAAGGGCGAGAGGACTTCCGACGCGCACTCCAGGAGGCGATCGGGGAAGAGGGCAGCGTCAGGACCAGGACCTCCAAGATTCAATTGGAGATCATGGACCTGGACTGCGTCACGACCGAGGACGATGTACGACTGGCACTGCAACGAGAGACAGGACGAGACGCGGACTTTAGCGTCCATATCTTCGGTCCGAACCGGGCGGAGCAGTTCATGGCGGTGTGCGAACTCGAATCGCACGAAGCCAGGACGCTGCTCGGCCGGGGGCGGATCGGGATAGGATGGGTGCGATGCCGCGTCCGAGAACGAATAACGGTGACGAAGTGTTACAGGTGCCTGGGCTACGGGCACAAAAAAGCGGACTGCGCGAACAAGGACCGGACAAAAAGCTGCAGAAAATGCGGTGAAACGGGACACTACGCTACGGACTGTGCGAACCCACCGGCTTGCCCTCTGTGCACCGACGCGGGACACGCGGACGTGGGGCACTTCGCGGGATCCGGGAAGTGCGCTCTGTTCCGGGTTGCGCTGGAGGAGTGCAGGAAGCGGGCTGGAAGACGGACAGAATAATTCAGGGAAACCTGAACCGAAGCAGGACAGCAGACATGCTACTGCCACAGATAGCCGACGAACACGACGCGGACATCCTGATACTGTGCGAACCTTACAGAGTAAGGACAGCGCAGACATGGATAACAAACGAGACCGAGACAACAGCTATCTGGGTGAGGGGCGCTGCCCGATCTCGGATAACGAACCGCGGGGTGGGCGACGATTACGTCTGGGCTAAGGTCGGCGCTGTCACTTACGTCAGCGTCTACCTGACTCCCAACTGCACCGTGGCGGAGTTCGAGACAAAGGTGGAGCTCCTCGAGGACGGAATCAGGGATTTGCCCGGAGACGTCGTGGTTGCGGGGGACCTCAACGCGAGGGCGATCGAGTGGGGAATGACAGTAACGAACAAACGGGGACGGTTGCTTCTGGAGATGGCTGCAAGGCTAGATCTAGTCGTAGCAAACACAGGAAACGTACCGACATACAGACGGCCAGGTTTTGGAGACTCCATTCCTGATGTAACGATGACATCGGACAGAATTCTGTCACAAGTAAGGCGATGGCAAGTGATCGAGGACTATACGGCCAGCGACCACCAGTACATAGCCTTCGAAGTGGCAGGATCGGCAACAACGATACGGACAAGGATCCAGCACCCCCCGCGTTGGAACGTAAATAAACTGGACGCACGGAAGTTCTCGGAGGAACTGGTGGCAGCACCAGCCCCGATTACAAAAGTCCCCCCGGAGCTGGTTGGCCGGCAAAGGGCGGAAAGACTGGCGGACGAGACGGCAAAACTCACGGAACGGCTGTGCAACAGCGCAATGCCGGAACGACGAAACGGACGAAACAAACAACCGCAGTACTGGTGGACGGACGAGATTGCCGAACTGCGAAGGATCTGCTTGGCAAATAGACGACGAGTCACAAGGGCTAGCGGAAGACCCGAAAGGGAAAACCTCCAAGCCGCTTACAAGACAGCTCGGAAGACGCTGACGAAAGCCATCAGAGACAGCAAGACGCGATGCTGGAAGAAGCTCTGCGAGGAGGTGGATCGCGACCCCTGGGGAACCGGCTACAAGATTGTGACCGGCAAACTAGGGGGACGAATCCCGCCGGAACTCAAAGACGCCGAAACCGCACGACGGATCGTCGACGGACTTTTTCCGACACACCCGACACGCACGGACGAGACAGACGACACGGAGGCTCCGGCAGCCCCTATCTTCACCGCGGAAGAGCTCACTAGAGCATCCAACGCGATGAAGACTAGAAAGGCACCGGGACCAGACGGAGTACCGGGAGAGATTATCCGGCTAATGGCTAACATGAGGCCTGAGATACTCCTCGACATGTACAACGCGTGTCTAACAACAGGAACCTTCAGCGACCGTTGGAAGATGGCAAGGCTGGTACTCATCCCCAAAGGAAAGGGCGACCCCGGCACGCCATCAGCCTACCGGCCGCTGAGCCTACTCGACACGACAGGGAAACTCTACGAACGTCTACTGAGACCCAGACTTACAGACGCAATACAAGCTGGAGGCGGTCTCTCGGACCAGCAATTCGGCTTCAGAAGGGGTCGATCAACGATTGGAGCGATCCAAAAAGTAGTCGACATCTTCAGGGATACGGACAGACATTGTCACGCAGCGCGGCCAATCGTGCTCATGGCGACACTAGACGTCAGGAACGCCTTCAACTCGGCTAGGTGGGCGGACATCCTGGAGGCGTTAAGAGGCGGCTTCGGGTCTCCATCGTACCTGGTTCGGGTTGTGGAGGACTACCTGAGAAACAGACGAATTACATACGAAACGACAGGCGGACAGGTAACGCGACAAATCACCGCGGGGGTTGCGCAGGGATCCATCCTAGGACCGGACTTCTGGAACGGAGTATACGACAGCCTGCTCAGACTGGAGCTTCCGCTCGGCGTACTCCTCGTCGCTTACGCTGACGACGTGGCGGGGGTGATCGTAGAGCGGACCCCAGAGCTGGCGCAGTATAAACTTAACCAGACAATGAGACGCGTCGGACGTTGGATGACTGACCACGGACTGCAACTCGCAACAGAAAAGACAGAATTGATGTTTCTTACGAGGAAACGTATACAGACAACGCTACCCATGAGGGTCGGGACGGACGAAATCGAGGCCAGAGGAGAAGTCAAGTATCTGGGGGTGATCCTAGACACAAAGCTAACCTTCTGGCCTCACATACAAAGGACAGCCCGGAAGGCGGCCGAGAGGATAGCATCCTTAAGCCGCCTGATGACAAACACGGTTGGACCGAGACCGGGAAAACGACGACTGCTGATGTCGACGGCCCACTCGATCCTCTTATACGGCGCGGAGATCTGGGCAGATGCCCTGAAGACCAAGAAATACTGCCACGCAATGACGACAGTACAGAGACAGGGTGCGCTGAGGATCGCCTGCTCCTACCGGACTGTCTCTGCACAAGCTGTCCTGGTGGTGGCGGGCGTGATTCCCGTGGACCTTCTGGCGTTCGAGCGCAAGAGGATACACGAGAGGAGCGCGGACACGAGACGACAGGATGCGGCAACCACCGAAAGAAACAGGACGATACAGACATGGCAACAACGCTGGACAGAAGGCCCCACAGGCAACTGGACGAGACGACTGATAAAGGACCTGAGACCGTGGCTTGAAAGGGTGTTCGGGGATGTAAACTTTTACGTCACCCAGCTCCTGACAGGACACGGTTACTTTAGACGGTACCTCTACAGGATGAACAGAGTACTGACGCCGGACTGCAAATACTGCGGACACGAACAGGACGACGCGGAACACACGTTCTTCGAATGCGATCGCTGGACAACACTCAGACGGAGACTGGAGACGACCGTTGGACCCATCACCCCAGACAATATTGTCGAGGTGATGCTCCACTCAACAAAGAGGTGGCAACTTGTTGCCACTTACACAGAGACGATACTCAGACGAAAAAACGCAGACGGCTGCCTCGAATGACAGAGCAGACGAACTGACGTGAGACGAAACGAATAAACAGAACGAACAGACGTACACAGACAGATCCCCCAACCAGAAGTAATATTAACATAGTTCCTGGTTGGGGGAGGACCGAAAGGAGAGGGCAGTTTAGTGGGTAGGCTACGGGAGTCCCACATACCCACCAGCTGGGCTGGTGGAATCCGTAACTTGGATTCCGCAACTTCTGTTTTCCTTTACGGAACCCGTATGGATTCCGTAAAGGAAAAAAAAAAAAAATAATAATAATAATAATAATAATAATAGTAGTAGCGGTAGCGGTAGCGGTAGCGGTAGCGGTAGCGGTAGCGGTAGCGGTAGCGGTAGCGGTAGCGGTAGCGGTAGCGGTAGCGGTAGCGGTAGCGGTAGCGGTAGCGGTAGCGGTAGCGGTAGCGGTAGCGGTAGCGGTAGCGGTAGCGGTAGCGGTAGCGGTAGCGGTAGCGGTAGCGGTAGCGGTAGCGGTAGCGGTAGCGGTAGCGGTAGCGGTAGCGGTAGCGGTAGCGGTAGCGGTAGCGGTAGCGGTAGCGGTAGCGGTAGCGGTAGCGGTAGCGGTAGCGGTAGCGGTAGCGGTAGTGGTAGTAGTTTTTTTTTTTTTTTTTTTGTTCAGAGGTTGAAAAATCTTCGGCAAGACACCAACAAAGTTGCTCTGTTGTTGGTAGTGTCAGATTTTTACTGACTAAAAACAATCCTCTGCCTCCCTTCACGGTGGTGAAGGTGGTTAGACCGGAAACCGCTTTCGCATTACTTCAGTCCAACCCCTGGTGCGCCCCTAGGCGCCCGCCTCGTTTGGTTGCTGCTCGAGCCTCTTGGCCTTCAGCACCACCTCCGCGAATTTCATAATGGCCTCCCATTTCGGCTTGGAGCCGATCATGTGGGGGGCCAGGTTCTCGGGGGCTCGGGGTGCAGTGCTCTTCGTTCTTCCGTCCATCTGTCGCAGTGGAAGAAGGTGTGTTGAGCGTCGTCGAGTTCGGTTGGGCAGTAGATGCACCGTGGGCTGTCGATGAGGCCCATTCGGTGTAGGTACGCGTTAAAGGCGCCATGGCCCGTGAGAAGCTGCGTTAAGTAGAAGTTGGTTTCTACATGTTCGCATCTGATCCAGGTCCTTATGTTGGGTATAAGTTTAGCCGTCCACCTTCCGGTGTCGCTATTCTGCCACCTGTGCTCCCATTCTCCAATGGTCCTCTCCCGTTCGAGTTCCCTGGCACCGTCGGCCAGGGGATTTGCTGTCCGCGACTGGTGGAGCCTCCTCCGCTCCTTGGCCAGGAGGTCGATGGGGGGAGTCTTGGCGACGACCAGAATCGCTGATTCCGAGACCGTGCGATAAGCACAAGCGACTCGGAGGGCGGCGCGTCTTTGTACTGCAGCCAGTTTGCGCCGATGGCTTTCATGCGTGAGTTGATCCGCCCAGATTTCCGCGCCGTACAAGATGATGGAGTTTACGGTGTTCATCAGTAGCCTCCGTTTCGCATAGCGGGGGCCGCCGACGTTCTTCATGATCCTTGAGAGCTTGGCAGCGGCGCCGTTAGCTTTGTCAGCTGTTCGTTGGATGTGTTCTCCGAAGGTTAGCTTCTCGTCGAGTTGGAGGCCGAGATACCGGACCGATCTCCTGGCCTCGACGAGCGCTTCGCCAATATTTATCGCGAAGGGTTTATCAAACCAGCGTTGCCTCGTGAGGACAACCATCTCCGTCTTGCTGGCTGCTAGCTTGAGCCCATGGCTATCTAGCCAGGCGCTTATTCATCTGACTAGATGACCAATTTTCCGCCGTGCGTCCTCGGTGCTGTCCGCGATGACTATACCGGCAATGTCATCGGCGTATCCGACTAAATGTGTTTCGCGCATAAAGTTCGTGGCCAGCAGGTCGGCGTATCGTATATTCCAGAACTCAGGGCCCAGGACTGCACCCTGCGGAACACCGGCAGTGACCTCCACCGTTCGGGCTCCCTCCGTCGTGTCGTACTCGAGAAGGCGATCTCGGAAGTAATCGTCCACTATGTCGAGGACATATTGATCGATACTGAAGTCGGTCTTCAGCGCGTCCAGTATGTCCTCCCAGCCCACGGAGTTGAACGCGTTCTGCACGTCGAAGGTGGGCAGGATGCACGCCTTCCGAGCTTGGTAGCTGCCAGACCAGGCCCTCTTCACAATGGTGATGGCCTCATCAATCGCGGTGATTGTCGACTTCTTCTTGCGGAAGCCGTGCTGATTGCTCGATAGGCCTCCGGCATTGTCTATTGCCGAAGTTAGGCGTCCCTTGATCATCTTTTCTAGTAGCTTGCCTGCGACGTCCAGCAGGCATAGTGGCCTGTACGATGATGACGTCACTGGTGGGCCCTTCCCTTTGTCCAGAAGAACCAGTCGTTGACGCTTCCATCGGCGACTGAATGTGCCTGTTACGAGGCAGGCATTGTACATAGTGAGGAGTACCTCGGGGTACTCCCTGGATATACACTTGATGGCGTTGACAGGGATGCCGTCCGGGCCAGGGGCTCTGCCAGGTTTCAAGGACTTGGCAGCGGCCTGGAGTTCCGCCGTTGTGAAGGGTGGTCCGCGTGCCGTCGTCGAGTTTCCTCTAGGAACCCTCCGTGGATGCTGGGGGAAGAGATCGCCGATGATCCTTTCTATGGTAGCCGGCTCCATAGGAGGTATGCGGCTTTGCTTGCCCAGACCCTTGACAGCGATCTGGTAAGCCCTTCCCCAAGGGTCCTCGTCTAGCTCGTCGCATAGGTTGTTCCAGCACTGGTTTTTGCACTGGCGCAGTATAAACTTAACCAGACAATGAGACGCGTCGGACGTTGGATGACTGACCACGGACTGCAACTCGCAACAGAAAAGACAGAATTGATGTTTCTTACGAGGAAACGTATACAGACAACGCTACCCATGAGGGTCGGGACGGACGAAATCGAGGCCAGAGGAGAAGTCAAGTATCTGGGGGTGATCCTAGACACAAAGCTAACCTTCTGGCCTCACATACAAAGGACAGCCCGGAAGGCGGCCGAGAGGATAGCATCCTTAAGCCGCCTGATGACAAACACGGTTGGACCGAGACCGGGAAAACGACGACTGCTGATGTCGACGGCCCACTCGATCCTCTTATACGGCGCGGAGATCTGGGCAGATGCCCTGAAGACCAAGAAATACTGCCACGCAATGACGACAGTACAGAGACAGGGTGCGCTGAGGATCGCCTGCTCCTACCGGACTGTCTCTGCACAAGCTGTCCTGGTGGTGGCGGGCGTGATTCCCGTGGACCTTCTGGCGTTCGAGCGCAAGAGGATACACGAGAGGAGCGCGGACACGAGACGACAGGATGCGGCAACCACCGAAAGAAACAGGACGATACAGACATGGCAACAACGCTGGACAGAAGGCCCCACAGGCAACTGGACGAGACGACTGATAAAGGACCTGAGACCGTGGCTTGAAAGGGTGTTCGGGGATGTAAACTTTTACGTCACCCAGCTCCTGACAGGACAGGTTACTTTAGACGGTACCTCTACAGGATGAACAGAGTACTGACGCCGGACTGCAAATACTGCGGACACGAACAGGACGACGCGGAACACACGTTCTTCGAATGCGATCGCTGGACAACACTCAGACGGAGACTGGAGACGACCGTTGGACCCATCACCCCAGACAATATTGTCGAGGTGATGCTCCACTCAACAAAGAGGTGGCAACTTGTTGCCACTTACACAGAGACGATACTCAGACGAAAAAACGCAGACGGCTGCCTCGAATGACAGAGCAGACGAACTGACGTGAGACGAAACGAATAAACAGAACGAACAGACGTACACAGACAGATCCCCCAACCAGAAGTAATATTAACATAGTTCCTGGTTGGGGGAGGACCGAAAGGAGAGGGCAGTTTAGTGGGTAGGCTACGGGAGTCCCACATACCCACCAGCTGGGCTGGTGGAATCCGTAACTTGGATTCCGCAACTTCTGTTTTCCTTTACGGAACCCGTATGGATTCCGTAAAGGAAAAAAAAAAATAATAATAATAATAATAATAATAATAATAGTAGTAGCGGTAGCGGTAGCGGTAGCGGTAGCGGTAGCGGTAGCGGTAGCGGTAGCGGTAGCGGTAGCGGTAGCGGTAGCGGTAGCGGTAGCGGTAGCGGTAGCGGTAGCGGTAGCGGTAGCGGTAGCGGTAGCGGTAGCGGTAGCGGTAGCGGTAGCGGTAGCGGTAGCGGTAGCGGTAGCGGTAGCGGTAGCGGTAGCGGTAGCGGTAGCGGTAGCGGTAGCGGTAGCGGTAGCGGTAGCGGTAGCGGTAGCGGTAGCGGTAGCGGTAGCGGTAGCGGTAGCGGTAGCGGTAGCGGTAGCGGTAGCGGTAGTGGTAGTAGTTTTTTTTTTTTTTTTTTTGTTCAGAGGTTGAAAAATCTTCGGCAAGACACCAACAAAGTTGCTCTGTTGTTGGTAGTGTCAGATTTTTACTGACTAAAAACAATCCTCTGCCTCCCTTCACGGTGGTGAAGGTGGTTAGACCGGAAACCGCTTTCGCATTACTTCAGTCCAACCCCTGGTGCGCCCCTAGGCGCCCGCCTCGTTTGGTTGCTGCTCGAGCCTCTTGGCCTTCAGCACCACCTCCGCGAATTTCATAATGGCCTCCCATTTCGGCTTGGAGCCGATCATGTGGGGGGCCAGGTTCTCGGGGGCTCGGGGTGCAGTGCTCTTCGTTCTTCCGTCCATCTGTCGCAGTGGAAGAAGGTGTGTTGAGCGTCGTCGAGTTCGGTTGGGCAGTAGATGCACCGTGGGCTGTCGATGAGGCCCATTCGGTGTAGGTACGCGTTAAAGGCGCCATGGCCCGTGAGAAGCTGCGTTAAGTAGAAGTTGGTTTCTACATGTTCGCATCTGATCCAGGTCCTTATGTTGGGTATAAGTTTAGCCGTCCACCTTCCGGTGTCGCTATTCTGCCACCTGTGCTCCCATTCTCCAATGGTCCTCTCCCGTTCGAGTTCCCTGGCACCGTCGGCCAGGGGATTTGCTGTCCGCGACTGGTGGAGCCTCCTCCGCTCCTTGGCCAGGAGGTCGATGGGGGGAGTCTTGGCGACGACCAGAATCGCTGATTCCGAGACCGTGCGATAAGCACAAGCGACTCGGAGGGCGGCGCGTCTTTGTACTGCAGCCAGTTTGCGCCGATGGCTTTCATGCGTGAGTTGATCCGCCCAGATTTCCGCGCCGTACAAGATGATGGAGTTTACGGTGTTCATCAGTAGCCTCCGTTTCGCATAGCGGGGGCCGCCGACGTTCTTCATGATCCTTGAGAGCTTGGCAGCGGCGCCGTTAGCTTTGTCAGCTGTTCGTTGGATGTGTTCTCCGAAGGTTAGCTTCTCGTCGAGTTGGAGGCCGAGATACCGGACCGATCTCCTGGCCTCGACGAGCGCTTCGCCAATATTTATCGCGAAGGGTTTATCAAACCAGCGTTGCCTCGTGAGGACAACCATCTCCGTCTTGCTGGCTGCTAGCTTGAGCCCATGGCTATCTAGCCAGGCGCTTATTCATCTGACTAGATGACCAATTTTCCGCCGTGCGTCCTCGGTGCTGTCCGCGATGACTATACCGGCAATGTCATCGGCGTATCCGACTAAATGTGTTTCGCGCATAAAGTTCGTGGCCAGCAGGTCGGCGTATCGTATATTCCAGAACTCAGGGCCCAGGACTGCACCCTGCGGAACACCGGCAGTGACCTCCACCGTTCGGGCTCCCTCCGTCGTGTCGTACTCGAGAAGGCGATCTCGGAAGTAATCGTCCACTATGTCGAGGACATATTGATCGATACTGAAGTCGGTCTTCAGCGCGTCCAGTATGTCCTCCCAGCCCACGGAGTTGAACGCGTTCTGCACGTCGAAGGTGGGCAGGATGCACGCCTTCCGAGCTTGGTAGCTGCCAGACCAGGCCCTCTTCACAATGGTGATGGCCTCATCAATCGCGGTGATTGTCGACTTCTTCTTGCGGAAGCCGTGCTGATTGCTCGATAGGCCTCCGGCATTGTCTATTGCCGAAGTTAGGCGTCCCTTGATCATCTTTTCTAGTAGCTTGCCTGCGACGTCCAGCAGGCATAGTGGCCTGTACGATGATGACGTCACTGGTGGGCCCTTCCCTTTGTCCAGAAGAACCAGTCGTTGACGCTTCCATCGGCGACTGAATGTGCCTGTTACGAGGCAGGCATTGTACATAGTGAGGAGTACCTCGGGGTACTCCCTGGATATACACTTGATGGCGTTGACAGGGATGCCGTCCGGGCCAGGGGCTCTGCCAGGTTTCAAGGACTTGGCAGCGGCCTGGAGTTCCGCCGTTGTGAAGGGTGGTCCGCGTGCCGTCGTCGAGTTTCCTCTAGGAACCCTCCGTGGATGCTGGGGGAAGAGATCGCCGATGATCCTTTCTATGGTAGCCGGCTCCATAGGAGGTATGCGGCTTTGCTTGCCCAGACCCTTGACAGCGATCTGGTAAGCCCTTCCCCAAGGGTCCTCGTCTAGCTCGTCGCATAGGTTGTTCCAGCACTGGTTTTTGCTTAAGGATGCTATCCTCTCAGCCGCTTTTCGGGCCGTCCTTTGTATGTGGGGCCAGAAGGTCATCTTCGTGTCTAGAGTCACCCCCAAATACTTGACTTCTCTTCTGGCCTCGATTTCTTCTGTTCCAACCCGCATGGGTAGTGTTGTCTGTATCCGTTTCCTTGTGAGAAAGATCAGTTCCGTCTTTTCTGTCGCTAGTTGTAGTCCGTGGTCGGTCATCCAATGTCCGAAGCGTCTCATGGTCTGGTTCAGTTTGAACTGCGCCAGCTCTGGGGTCCGCTCCACGATCACCGCCGCCACGTCGTCGGCGTAAGCGACGAGGAGTACGCCGAGCGGGAGCTCCAGTCTGAGCAGACTGTCGTAGACTCCGTTCCAAAAGTCCGGTCCGAGTATGGATCCCTGCGCGACCCCCGCAGTGATTTGTCTCGTCACCTGTCCTTCTGTGGTCTCGTAAGTGATTCGTCTGTTTCGGAGATAATCCTCTACAACTCGGGCCAAGTACAGTGGAATCCCGAAGCCGCCTCTTAGCGCCTCCAAGATATCCACCCACCTGGCCGAGTTGAAGGCATTCCTGATATCCAGGGTCGCCATCAGAACGATTGGCCGCGCTGCGTGACAGTGTCTGTCCGTGTCTCTGAAGGTGTCGACCACTTTTTGGATTGCTCCAATCGTTGATCGTCCCCTTCTAAAGCCGAACTGCTGATCCGAAAGACCCCCCCCCCCCCCCCCCCCCCCCGGCCTGTATCGCGTCTGTGAGTCTTGGTCTCAGTAGTTGTTCGTAGAGTTTCCCTGTCGTATCAAGTAAGCTCAGGGGCCGGTAGGCCGAGGGCGTGCCGGGGTCGCCCTTACCCTTGGGGATAAGTACAAGCTTCGCCGCCTTCCACCTGGCGCTGAACGTTCCTGTTGTTAAACACGTGTTGTACAGGTCGAGGAATATCTCGGGCCTCAGGTTAACCATCAGCCGGATAATCTCTCCCGGTACTCCGTCTGGTCCCGGCGCCTTTCCGGTCCTCATCGCGTTGGATGCTCTGGTGAGTTCTTCCGCGGTGAAGACGGGAGCCACCGGTGCCTCCGTGTCGTCTGTTTCGTCCGTACGTGTCGGGTGTGTCGGAAAAAGTCCGTCGACGATCCGTCGTGCGGTTTCGGCATCTTTGAGTTCCGGCGGTACTCGTGCCCCTAGCTTACCGGTCACGATCTTGTAACCGGTTCCCCAAGGGTCCCGGTCCACCTCCTCGCAGAGCTTCTTCCAGCATCGCGTCTTGCTATCTCTAATGGCTTTCGTTAATGTTTTCCGCGCTGTCTTGTACGCAGCCTGGAGGTTTTCCCTTTCGGGTCTCCCGCCAGCCCTCGTAACTCGTCGTCGGTTTGCCAGGCAGATCCTTCGCAGTTCGGCTATCTCGTCCGTCCACCAGTATTGTGGTTGTCTATTTCGTCCGTTTCGTCGCTTCGGCATTGTGCTGTTGCACAGCCGCTCCGTAAATATGGCTGTCTCGTCTGCCAGTCTTTCCGCCCTTCGCCGGCCAATCAGCTCCGGGGGGACGTTCGTCATCGGGGCTGGTGCTGCCACCAGTTCCTCCGTGAACTTCCGTACGTCCAGTTTGTTTGTGTTCCACCGCGGGGGGTGCTGGATCCTTGTCCGTGTCGTCGTTGTCTGTCCTGTCACCTCGAAGGCTATGTACTGATGATCGCTGGCCGTATAGTCTTCGATCACCCGCCAAAGCCTCACTTGTGTCAGTATTCTGTCCGATGCCATTGTAACGTCGGGGATGGAATCTCCAAACCCCGGTCGTCTGTACGTCGGTATGTTTCCTGTATTTGCCACTACCAGGTCTAGCCTTGCAGCCATCTCCAGTAGCAGCCGTCCCCGCTTGTTCGTTTCTGTCATTCCCCACTCGATCGCCCTCGCGTTTAGGTCCCCCGCGACCACGACGTTTCCGGGCAGATCCCTGATTCCGTCCTCAAGGAGCGCCACCCTTCTCTCAAACTCCGCCGCGGTGCAGTTGGGGGTCAGGTAGACGCTGACGTAAGTGACCGCGCCGACCTTAGCCCAGACGTAATCGTCCCCTACTCCGCGGTTAGTAATCCGAGATCGGGCAGCGCCCCTCACCCAGATAGCTGTTGTCTCGGTCTCGTTCGTTATCCATGTCTGTGTCATCCTTTTCCTGTACGGTTCGCACAGTATTAGGATGTCCGCGTCATGTTCGTCAGCTATCTGTGGTAGTAGCATGTCTGCTGTCCTACTTCGGTTCAGGTTTCCCTGAACTATCCTGTCGGTCGTCCTGCCTGCCTCCTGCACTCCTCCAGCGCAGCCCGAAACACCGCGCACCTCCCGGTTCCCGCGATATGCGCCGCGTCCTCGTGCCCCACCTCGGTGCACAGGGGGCAAGCTGGTTTGTTCTTACAGTCCGTTGCGTAATGTCCCGTTTCGCCGCATTTTCTGCAGCTTTTAGTCCGGTCCTTGCTCGTGCAGTTCGCTTTGGTGTGTCCGTAGCCCAGACACCTGTAGCACTTCGTCACCGTCAGTCGTTCTCGAATGCGGCAACGCACCCATCCAATCCCGATCCGGCCCCGCTGGAGCAGCACCCGGGCTTCCTGCGGTTCGAGTTCGCAGACCGCCATGTACTGCTCGGCGCGGTTCGGACCAAAGATGTGGACGTTGAAATCTGCGTCTCGTCCCGTTTCCCGTCTCAGGGCCTGTCTAACGTCTTCCGCTGTCGTGACGCAGTCCAGATCCATGATCTCCAGCTGAGCCTTGGAGGCCATGGTCTTGACACTGCCCTCGTCTCCAACCGCGTTCTGTAGCGCGCGTTGGAACTCGTCTCGTCCGTTCGTGTTCGTCCGTATCTTTAAAAGACACAGTCCTTCCTTGGTCTTCTTCAGAGTTGTCACCTGCACGTGACTCTTCTTCGGGTCGACCGTCGTCCTTATTTTTCGTACTATGTCAGCGAACGTCTTGTCTTTCTCGGGTTTGACTAGGACAGCCGTCCCCCGATGTTTGGGTGCCGGCCTGCGCCTATCAGCCCGAGTGTCCGTTTTCGTCTCATTCGTTTTTGTCTCGTTCGTTTTGTCTTTCCGTTCCTTTGCTTTTTTCCTCTTGTTCGTTACTGTTTGCCAGGGTATGACCGCTTCCCCTCTCGGAGTCCTCTTCTGCAGGGCCTCCGGAGTGGTCCCAGTCGCCTCCCGTTTGCGTTTCGTCCGTGGCGTTTCCGGTTCGATCGTCTCCGTTTCTGTCTCTGTCGAGTCGTTCACCGTTCGTCGTCCTCTCGGGGTTGTCCTGGAGCACTTACTCAGTGCAACATCGGCAGCCTCGAGGATTGTCTTTATTCCGTTCTTGACTGTCATATTCATATTTTTTTGTACGGCTGCTGCCTCGGCCATCCTCGTTGCTGTCACCCGAATAAGCTTCAGTAGCTTCGCCAGATCTGGCTCGTCTCGTTTCGGTGTTGTGTTGCTCGGTTTTGTACCTTTCGTCTGTCCCGTCTGTGAGTCTGTGTTTCTGTAGTCGCTGTCGAGAGCCGAGGAGTAGCTTGCTGCGCTTCCTGTGCTCGACGCGCTGTCCGTCCTGTTACGTCTCAGTAGGTGCAGTATTTTCCTGTCCTTGTTTCCGTTCTTCGTGTCTGTCCTCTTCGTCGCCGTCTTCGTCTCCAGAACATCTTTGCACATTCTGCGGCCCTCAGAATCCATGCCGCTGCCTGGTGCCACCGGGGCTTCAACCCGATCGGAGCCCAGGGTGGATTGCCCCTGTTTTGGGGATACCACCTGAGGTATTTCTCTGTTTTGTTTGTGCATTTCATGTTTGTTTGTTCCTTTCTGCTAAGGGTCTCTCGGGGGCGCGACTCCCCGTACCGTGCCGGAACGTGTCCCGGTCCCTGAGATCGCCTTGGGGGTCATCCGCCAGACACGAGCCGGCTTCAGCCCCCCTCAACTTACTCGGTATCCCCGGGGTCGTCACATCCCGGGCGAGAGGGGTTTTACGTCCTCCCGCCTCCTGGGGTCGTCTCAGGGGCCGTCTGTCGGACCCGTGCCGACTTCAGTCCCCCTCGACTTACTCGGTGTACGCGGGTTCGTCACGTCCCGAACGAGAGGGGGTTCCCGCCCTCCCGCCACCTGCGGGGATTATTATTATTATTATTATTATTATTATTATTATTATTATTATTATTATTATTATTATTATTATTATTATTATTATTATTATTATTATTATTATTATTATTATTATTATTATTATTATTATTATTATTATTATTATTATTATTGTTATTATTATTATTATTATTATTATTATTATTATTATTATTATTATTATTATTATTATTATTATTATTATTATTATTATTATTATTATTATTATTATTATTATTATTATTATTATTATTATTATTATTATTATTCTGGTTCACAGCCCCAATTTTATGTACCAGGATAAAAAAATTGATTTTTTTTATTATGATTTTTTTTGCGCCCGGAAAAAACTCGCGATTTTTTTCTGGAGACTTTTTAGGGATACCGTTGCTCCATCCACCGACGCGTCGATCACTTCCCACCGTTCGCAAATGCGTACCACCTCTGCTTTCGCGAGCTGGTAAACCCACGTAGTTTTTCCACTGTACACCAAGTTTTCAAAAGTTTCCCAGTCTATAGGGCCTTCACCCAGTTGCATACTTTGCGCACCTTCACTCTACCGTTTAATTTGTTCGGTGGGCTGAGGATCCCATCCTCGTCGCCACTGTGAAATCTGCAGTATAACACACGAGTTTTATTAGTGCTGTAGTAGGACCTTTATTATGGTTACACCCGAGCGACGGCTCGGCGACAACTGACCCGCTCATCGCTTTGCCGCTTTGGACACACTCACACACACACACTGGCTGAGGCTACACTCGTACATCCTTAAGCGTGTTTACCTACATACGCTGGGATATCACAGAACATTTCTCTAATAAACTGTAATAAACATTGTTCTAATAAACTATTTGGAACATTTCTCTAATAAACTGTAATAAACATTGTTCTAATAAACTATTTGGAATATTTCTCTAATAAACTGTGATAAATAATAAATCGTGCGACTATAATTCTCTTGGGTTCTAACCCTTAACTGGATAAAGCCCGAATCATAGAAGCTAACGGCTCTGCCGCAGAACCCAGAGTAGCTAACTGAGTTTCTGCGGATATAACAGCATCATGAGTCCAAACCATCCTCAACATCACATCCCGAGCGTTCGTACGACAGCTGATGTTCAACTCCTCGTCCTCGTCCTCGTCCTTCAGAGCGTCACCATGCGAACAGCTAGATGTTCTTGCGACAATCTTTGCATACTTCGTAGTTGTCAGTTTGTCCGAAATCTATCTCCGTGCAGGGATTTGAGGTAAATCCAACGCAAGTGCGTCCTGCTCATCTCCCACACATCCACATCCACAGTCCGCGAACACTCGGTCAGTTCCTGAAAGTGAAAAAAGATTAGGTTACCGACAAAAAGATTTAAAGAAATTGAAATTGCTTCGATGAAACAAATCGAGGTTAGAGACAAGAATTGATAAATAAAAAAAAAATATGAAACAAAATTTAGGTTGGGAACAAGAATTGTCCCTATCTGTCAAAGGTTAGGATCAAGAGACGCGTCTCTTGATCGATAAGGGTAAAATAAATACATATTAATAAAATTCTTACGTACCAGTTTCATCTTGAGAAAAACAGCGCCGACGATCTCCGGCTGTTGGGTATCGAGGAAAGACGATGTTGCAAACGTCCATAACTAAGCGTTCACCCATCCGAGTACTGACCGTGACCGGTCGATGTTAAGATATCTCAGCATCCGCCGAACAATTATGATCGAAACCGGGCGGGTTGGAAAGCTTGGGCCCGAATTATATTATAAAAGTATCGTTGAAATTTTGATCTGATCCTTCGTTTCCAAGATATATCGAGATCGAGATGCGGAAAAGTTCGTGTTAACTCACCTCACACCCGTATTTCAGGTTCGCCTCATCATATCCCCGACAAGGTCGCGATGTCTCTTCTTCTCTGTATTGAGACGGTACCCAAAGTCCGCTCGCCTCCAAAACCTTTCGGAGCGCCGCAAAGAATCGGAGCAGCAACGAGGATCGCGAGAAGCCCGAGCATGTCGGTAAAAAGGAGCGCCCAAGCGAGAGACTGATACCCGGGGAGTCGGCAGCCGGGAGCCGCCAGTCTTACCCCGAGACTCAACGCGCATTTCGGAGTACGCGCCTAGCACGCAGTTGTTGCGTCAGCCGCGCATGATCGCGGGAAACGAGGGAAGAGGAAGGCTGCTGACGTCACATTGACGTCATACGAGACGGAAGGGGACTCGAATTCGTGCCGTGTGCACGCCCGTCGCTCCAGTATAAAAGGCCGTCTGAAAGCCAGGAACGACACTCTTGGTCGAATAGCGACTCCGATTACCAGCCAGATTCCTTCCCATCAAGCATCGGCAACTTTCTCTGGGAACAGAGATAACTGCCGCTGTCTTGATTAACCCTTTACCTAAAATACAGCGCCGGCGACTTCTCTCGGGGACGGGAGTAACTGCCGCCGTCTGTTAACCCTTTTCCTCTCAAAATACAGCGTCGGCGACTTCTCTCGGGGACGGGAAAGACTGCTGCCGTCTGTTTCCCTGGCCAATCTTGTTCTTTGTAATTTTTTTTTGGGATATAGAATTTATATCCCAAAAATTAATCAAATCAAATTAATCAGATCAAATTAATTTATATCAGCGCGGATTTAATTATAATAAGATTTTTACCAACGATTTTGATTGTATTCGAATAAAACAAAACCATTTCAATTGACATTTAGAATCAATCTCTGTCTTGAATTTTTATTTTACAGCGCCTGCCCTCACAAAAATTAAAAAGTGAGCAAAGAACTCACATAGCGACGCTTTTGGAGCAGAGACGTGTAAGACTCCAAAAAGCGATACGTTACAGTATCGTCTCTGATTCTCTATGTCTGTTCGAAATTTAATTTTTTCCTCGACGAATTGTAGCTTCAGACTTGCAATCCGAATTATCGTCCTCGTCGTTTTTTTCGTCAGAGAAGAGTCGTTTATGCAGAGAATAGACGATCGTCGAAAAAAAAAATACGAGACGATCGGTAGCCAAAAGTTTGTGTCAACAGTTGTCTTAGATAAGCTTCACGATGATTTTATTCAGCTTCTACCAAGTTGACCGGTTCTATAACAAATGTTTCCGCTGTGTCCTGTATTCTGCAGTAATAGCAAACCGACTTCAATTTATCTATGTTAACAGCTACTTGATAGCATTCCAAGTCCAAAACACTGTAGACGGTAGACAGAACGGTACTGTCTATGGACGTTGAAAATCGGTTTTCCAAGACGCACGGATTCAGTATTGCGTAATTTTGAGCTTCGCAATCACACAATCCGGGACAGGCACAAGCGGCGATCTTGACGAAGCATCTTATTTTCCCGATCCGATCCGGTTCACCGCGAATGGCGTAGAGGGCGTACGTTGAATTAGTTCGCGTCGAACGCCAATATTCTGTGGACGCAAACATCGTTTTTTTCTTCAAAAGTCTCTTGTACCCGAAGCATCTGCGGCAGGACGTGGTCCACAGAGGACCGAATGGTCGAACGTTTTCGGCTAAGTGCAATAATTGATGCAGGTTGTTACTCATGTTCCTCCGGTAGTACAAATTCTCGAACATTGAAACAAATTCATCCAACGAACACGAGGCAATGTCCAATTCATCGGGTGTAATCGAGGATTTGCACAGCAGCGAGATCCCAAGCACAAACAGTAAATAATGATCGAAGTATATTTCGGTCATGATATCTTGTAAGCATGGTATCGAGTGGTAGAAAAACCACGATTTGAATTCATGCGCTTTCCAATAACTGAGATGTTTCTTTATGGATCGCGGCAGTCTTTGCACAGATGAAGGTGGAGTTAAGAACGTGAGCGTCCGATCTATAAGATCGATGTGTTGAATCATAGAAGCTGGGTGATCCGAGTAATTACTAGTAAACCAGATGTTTAACAGTGATTTGACGACACCTTCGAACACACAGTGCATTACGTCAACTGCTATTGCCCTCATATTCTGATGCACCATTTTGTCTAAAATTGTTGGTCCCTTTACACCGCATACTGCAATGTTATTTTCATGTGCTTCCTGGGCATGCATTCTCGTTTCTTCGTCGCGTCTTAGAGCGACTCGTTCGTACGGATAAACCCGAACTCTATCGTCTAATAGATATTCTCCTTCCTGCTTGCACTTTTGGCAGCCAAACTTCCCGTTGAATTGTTTCATGTTCAGAAACAGCGCTTTAGCTGGCAGATCGCACGTTCCGCAAATGACAATTCCCTTCACATAAACCGGGATAGCGGAGTTTGGTACTTGCCGGTCGATGCCTTCGCGCAACTCTTGCGAACTTGAACGGAGTGGCTTCAAGAATAAATTGGGAAGTGGTTTCTTTTCTCCAAACCATAATCCAGCGAATACGATGTTTTCTTTCTTGGTTCGTTCAGAAAATGGCCATCTCCTCGGAGAACTTCGTCGCCATCTCATCGAAGAACTCCGTCGCCATCTCCTCGGAGAACTCCGTTGCCATCTCCCCAGAGACCTCCGACCACATGTCGCCGGAGAATTCCGTCGACATCTCCCCGGAGAACTCCAAAGAGAATTCGTCCCGGTTAATACGCGTTTTTTAATCCTAACCGAATAGAACTAAATACATTTCTTCAACTTTGGAGCTGGCCAAAGTACCAAAAAATACTTCAAGTACAAAATGCAACGTATCGCAGTTACTTGAAGTGTCAAGTACTTTTTGTACTTTAAATATTTGTCAAGTTCTCACTTTTCTCAATTAGTTTCGTAGCGTTAAGCTTTATGTAGGCTTAAAAAGAAAATCACAAAGCTTCCTCATAAAAGTTGAAAATTGAGATTTTCATATCGATTTCTCATAAAAGTTGGAAATTGAAAGTGCATATCGCATTTTTATAATGTTCCGTTATTCGCGAAGTTTCTTCTATGAGAAAGCATTTTCTGTATTTTTGGCTTTATATTTTTGCTATTATATTTGTTTCAGTGTTATAACACTGAAACAAATATAATAGTAATTAATAGTACATATTCGTAAAATACCGTTTAATATAGCTGCACGGAAAAATGTTGAGCCGACCAATTCAGCTACTTCCGACCAAGGATCTCGAATCCCACGATCTGCATCGCCGAGAAACGATAATTTGTCTATCGCAGGCCTTTCGAGACCTTCGGACAATTGTCGTCAAGATTCTAAGGTACTTTACTTAGGTATTTTACTTCCAGGGCAACATTTGATGCTTAAACTCTCAGCGAACATAAAAAAACATTTTCAACAAATACAAAAATTTCATATTCCTATAGAATTTACATTGTTAGATCAATTTTCGCTAAATTTAATATCAAACATTGTACACTGTTTCTGCATTCCCGTTCCAAATTTGAGCTTGATGCTTCCATGTTTATTAGAATTAGACAATTTTTAGCATTAAAAAAAAAAAATCAAAATCCTATAAAATCTGACCGCTTGGATAAATATCCGCTAAATTCAATATCAAAGGTCTTTGATAAAAATATTGTATTCGTGTGCATTTTAAGGGCGATACCTAAAAATTTACGCAAGTCAAAAATATCAGACATTTTTCAAAAAAATTCAAAATCCCGTGAATTCTCCGATTCGGCCCCAATCTTCATAAAAATTGCACTGAATAAAAAATCGTAATATATTACCGCTGTAGATAGAGATTCAGCCGAGATCGGGAGTACGTGTCGATACGACGGAGCTGAAACTGAATATCCTCCGGTTTAAAAATTCGCCTAAAGAGATGATTCGGCGGCTGTTGGTATACCTGGTAGGAGTCGAGAACCTAAAAGATATGACGGCTCGAGGAAAAAAAACGAATCCCGGGAAAAACCGCGCGGGCGAGGCAACAGGAAGACGGGCAGTCCCAGAAACGATTATTAAAGCGATAAAATGTAAGAATTATTGAAACCTTCAAAGAACAAAGGTGCAAAGTAATTTGCACATGGTTTCCTCATTTATTTTTTGTGCATAGTTTTTCTATGAAAAAGTCGTTAATCGATTTTGACTTCTTCATAGAGAAAGCTATGTGCAAAGTGGCAATAAGTGAGGAAGCCATGTGCTAAATTATTATCATTAATGTACATTATACACTAATGTATCGAATGTATATTTTCTTTGTTAGATTTTGTCGACCAGCGATCGATGGCATTAGATGAGCCGGCCTTCAACCGCGTCGTGAATCTTAAATGTAATAACTTACGCAACCCGAAAAAGGATCGCAAAAACGACGAAGTCACTCTGCAAAATCGAGAAAGTCAACGAGAAGTTGGAGAAGACACGGAGGCTTCGTCCCGCGATTGAAGTTGGCAATCGAGCCTTTGTTTTTTATTAGAACGGTTTTTCTTTTTTTTTGTTTTTTTCGATCACGTTAAAAAAATGTTGGACTCGTGTGTGGACATCGGCCTCACGGTGCAAGATTTCAGAGACATAACTTTCTGGTAGTGAATTGCTAATTTTATCGGGAGTTGTACGCATTTCTTTGCGTCCGTTATAATAGCTCGAAATTTCTTTTTATACAGTTAAGTTCGAGCTCAATGTTGATCCTAAGTGCAAAATCGCGTTCAAAGTGGTCCTACAATTATTTCTATTTTTGTTTTTGTACGTGATCTGACCATCGTAAAGAACAATCAATTGTGGTCGATTTCCAATCAAACTTTTTATTATCGAGGAAAGAAATAAAACACGTTTTTCTGCATAAAGTGGATGGATACACCCTGTTTTAAAATACATACGGTACAATACATTAAAATACATTATCGTATTAGACATTAAAAAAAATTCTCCTTAAAATTATACTTATTGAAAAGTTAGACAAATAATCAAATATTAATAGAAACCGGATGTCATGGTACTCATCGAGTGTCCGTAATGTCTACTAAAAATCGGCTACTAAAAAAAAATTTCGCACTTGATACTTGAAATTGTAAAAAAGTACTTCAAGTACGTACTTGAAATACCAAACAAGTACCCGGTACTTCAAGTACAGCCCAGCTCTGGTTTATACATTCCTCTCGTCGATTTGCCCGCAGACAGATCTCTTGCTCGTCGTTTATAGTATTATATACAAACGTATCGCGGTTTCATTATTAATCGCCGAATTTGATTTCAGGGACCGATCGGCCTCTTATTTACAGTCGGTAAGACAGATCTCGATTTCTTAACGATCTGAAGTCTCATATTCGTGGTGAAAATATAATTTTCAAACGATACTATTTCGGTAAATTGTCCCTTGTCTCTCTTGTATATCGGCCACGTCAATTTCGCATCGAAACGACGAACTTCCGGTGGTTCATGCGACTTAACTTGAGCGAAGGTTGATTTTAATTTTTTTTTTTTTGTTTTCATTAAATCAGCAAACGCCGCTGAGGCCCGCTTGATAGTTCAAGTAGCGATTGATATATTCCTTAAGAGCATGTGAAATACCCCGGTCGGTAATAATCGCCGCTTGATAGTTCAAGTAGCGATTGATATATTCCTTAAGAGCATGTGAAATATCCCGGTCGGTAATAAAAACTGTAATTAACTTTTCTAAACTGAGCGGGTGTTCATCGTCAGAAGAAAAGTCTCACCGGCTATTTACAGTAATAGTAAATTAGGTCAAATTTAGCATTTAGCTGACAAAAAAAATGAAAGTTGTGACGAGCATTTGTTTTAAACGAATCTAGACACAGAAACGTCGTGAGCGGACTTAATAAAAGTAATCATGGTGGCCAGCGATCATGGAAATTAGGGACGTCAGGGAAGTATCATGAAACTCTGCGATTCTGGAAAAATCATGGAATTTTTCGGTCCATCGGGGAAATTTTTACAATGTTTGTTTTCAAGAAACCTTTCATCCAGCCTTTCGAAAAAAAGCGTGCAAAGTGATTTGCTCAATTACTTCCTCATATTTTTCGGTTTTGCTCATAACTTCCTCTATGATAATTCCGTTGTGCCATTTTGGCTTCCTCATAGAGGAAGCTATAATTAAAATACAATAAAAAAGTTTTAACGCATTTTTTAATCTAATCTTCAGCGCTGATTACGAAACTATAACTTATTTTACTCTTTGCGTGATGTTTGATTCAGAAAGTCCTGTCAAAAAAATTTGAAAAATTAAAAACTTTCAAAATTCCATCAAATTTAAATGGTTGAATTAATTTTTGACAAATTTAATGCAAAACATTGTACAGTGTTAGTCCATTCCTGTGCCAAATTTGAGCTCGATACCTCCATATTTACTCAAATTAGACAATTTTTAGTAATTTTTCAAAAAAATCAAAATTCGATAAAATCTGATCCCTCGGGTAGATTTCGGCCAAATTCAATACCAAAGGTCTTTGTTAATAGTATTATATTTATATGTATTTTTAGGACGATAGCTCAAAATTTGCGAAAGTTGGAGCTACCACAGACTTTTTTCAAAAATTTCAAATTCGCGTAAAATTTCGAAACGGGCCTCAATCTTCATGAAAATGATATCGAAGGAAGAGACGTGACCACTCTATTAGTGTACAAAATTTCAACCCGCTATCTCAAGCCGTTTCCGAGTTATAGTCATTCTAAGCGGTGCACGCTGTCACACACACACACACACACATACATCCGGACGCCAGCTAAAAATCACATTTCTCGACGTTTTTGACTATTTCTAGTACGTTGACGTTAAAATCTCGAAAAAAAAAATTTTTCACGAAAACATAGCTTCCTCTATGAGGAAGCAAAATCAATTTTTTTTCCTCATTTCATTATTAAGATTTTAAAAACAATTGAATGAGCAATATTGAAATTCACGGTATTTACTTTGAAATATGAAATATCAGCGTCGATCTAAAAATAACAATCTGTCATAAGTGTACAAGTCAAGTGAAAACAGTATTTAAAGAACTCTGCAATTTCATAGTTAAAAGTTGTGTTAATGTAATTAAAGATAATAAATACGTTTTATTTCATGCCAATTTTCGACTAATTTTGTCTCTTACATGCATCCTTGAATGATTTGGACTAGTCATGGAAAAATCATGGAAATATCATGAAAATTTTTTAGGGACTTTCGCTGTGCACCATGGTAATAAAAAAACATCAAACCAAAATATATTCATTGGACAACAAAAATGGACGATAGTGAAAATATTCCGAAGCAGGATGAAGAAGACCAAGTAGTCCCGTCCTCGCCGCCTATGGTAAAGAAAGCTTGATTATAAATTTTCTGCATATCGGTATCAGTTTTATCAAAATTTTCTGCATATGTAACCTGTAATCGTTTCGATGTTATACATTTTTTCAGAACCGAAAGAAGAAGGCCCAATCCGCGAACGGTCAACGCGAGCAGGTTTTAACCTTTTTGGCTGGATTGGAGGATGGCCTCGTGGCCATTATCTACAAGGTGGAAGAAAACCACGTGCATCTTGCGGATGTCATTGTCAAGGACATCACTGAAATAATCCTAAAAATTGGTGAATTCCAACAGTAGAGAGAGAGAAGGAGAGGAAGAAGACGAGGAATTTCTGGGGACATAAAAATGTAATTATTATATGCATGGTGTTATTTTATTTGTTCTTCTTCCAGTTCTATTTGATTATATGTTCTTGGAGATCTTTTCCTATTACAGATATAAATAGTAAAAAAATAATAGATTTATCTCGTCGGTAGGACAAGCGTCTATTTTAAGAGCTTTGATATAAAAATCTCGATTTTTTTTTTACGAAAACATGTTTCTCTATGAAGAATCAGAAAAAATTTCGAACAATAATTTACATCGAATAACAAAAATTTCGCAAAATTAGCCCCATTTTATGAGAGGCGCTCGAAAACGTTGAGTTTGATTTGAAATTTAAATGTTCTTGCTTGGGTTTACATGTGCAGATAATTATTTTGATTAATGAAAAAATATATGTCTATTAGTACATTACTCCACGAGGGCGAAAAACGTTTTTCTAACGAGTGTGAGTTTGCAGCACGAGCCGAAGGCGAGTGCTGTAATCACACGAGTTAGAAAAATTAATCACACGCTTACGGCGTGTGCTGTAATCACACGAGTTCAGAAAACGTTTTTCGCACGAGTATCGAATAAAATTTTATTTCACGAGGCGTGAAAATGGGGGTATTCGCACGCGAGACGTGCGCAAAACCGCCATTTTCGCACAGAGTGAAATAAAAACGATTGCGCGAGTGCGTGTTTAATTAAAACTTAATTTCCGTTACACCATTTTCGACCCATCCCGACTCCCCGAGTCCGTTTTCGCGCCCTAAATCACTAAAACAGTCCGGTTAGAAATTTTTTTCGACAAATTGTCAGAGAAAAATTTTCCCCAGGGTAGCTAATGAAGTTGTACTAATTGTCTCGAAGCCAGCGACTACTGCATCACATACATTTTTCTAGTCGTAGTGAAACATAAAACTGCTTTGGTCCTTCTACTTCTATTCAATTCAAAAAAGCAAAATTTCGGTTAAAAAAAAACAATTTCGGCATTAATGAATAAGCAAGAATTTAATATTTTAACTTTTCTTTTGCAATATCTCGGAGACTGTAACGCCATAATATAATTTCGTTTTTGTAAACGCCTATCATGCACATTTTTTGACCTGACTGCCGTTTTTGTGAAGGGACGTGCTTGAAAGTCAGCTGACATTCAAAGCTGCGTAATTTTTTTATCACACATTCCCGATCCTGACTCGATCGGATAATTGCAAGTATACGTCCGGGATTATTCCCAATTAGTTTTATGTGATTCGTAGAATCTGTACAGAATATGAAGAAAATAATAAAATATTCTGACGCCGGGGATCGGTCGTTTCGAAGCTTCTTATGAAAAACAAAAGCGTGGGTTGATGTGGTACCGTCGATTACGAATTGAGGGTACCACATCAACTCACCGATGAAAGAAAACCATTCCACACGTTCGTAGCCACAACATGTAACTATAATTTGTATTAGATAACACGAATGTTGCCATTGTTGCTACGGATCAGTTACGTGATTAATGAGACTTATATTTCGTATTACCTGCTGTTTTTGTGAAGTGACGAGCTTGGCAGTCAACTGACCTACAAAGCCGCGTAATTTTTTTTATTTATTTTTTTTATTTTGCGACACATTTATAATTCGATTTGGTTCGATTATTAGAAGTAATTGTCCTACAATATCCCGAACAAGTTTTCGGCGATTCAATCGTGCAGACGTTTGAACTTTTCAGACGAAAACAATGATGCGTTTGGAATTACGATTTTGTCAAAAACGCTTGTTTTCGCATCTTCTAGGTAAGATATTAAAAATTTATTGATTGCAATATCTCGGAGACTAGAACGCCACAATATAATTTCGTTTTTGTAAACGCCTATCATGCACATTTTTTGACCTGACTGCCGTTTTTGTGAAGGGACGTGCTTGAAAGTCAGCTGACATTCAAAGCTGCGTAATTTTTTTTATCACACATTTCCGATCCTGACTCGATCGGATAATTGCAAGTATACGTCCGCGATTATTCCCAACTAGTTTTATGTGATTCGTAGATTCTGTACAGGATATGAAGAAAATAATAAAGTATTCTGACACCGGGGATCGGTCGTTTCGAAGCTTCTTATGAAAATCAAAAGAGTGGGTTGATGTGGTACTGTCGATTGCGAATTGCTGGTACCACATCAACTCACCGTTGAAAGAAAAACATTCCACACGTTCGTAGCCACAAAATGAAACTATAATTTGTATTAGACAACACGAATGTTGCCATTGTTGCTCCGGATCAGTTACGTGATTAATGAGACTTATATTTTGTATTACCGGCTGTTTTTGTGAAGTGACGAGCTTGGCAGTCAATTGACCTGCAGAGCCGCGTATTTTTTTTATTAATTTTTTTTTATTTTGCGACACATTTATAATTCTATTCGGTTAGATTATTAGAAGTAATCGTCCTACAATATCCCGAACAAGTTTTCGGCGATTCAATCGTGCAGACGTTTGAACTTTTCAGACGAAAACAATGTTGCGTTTAGAATTAAAATTTTGTCAAATACGCTTGTTTTCGCATCTTCTAGGTAAGATATTAAAAATGTATTGATTGCAATATCTCGGAGACTAGAACGCCATAATATAATTTCGTTTTTGTAAACGCCTATCATGCACATTTTTTGACCTGACTGCCGTTTTTGTGAAGGGACGTGCTTAAAAGTCAGCTGACATTCAAAGCTATGTAATTTTTTTTATCACACATTCCCGATCCTGACTCGATCGGATAATTGCAAGTATACGTCCGCGATTATTCACAACTAGTTTTATGTGATTCGTAGATTCTGTACAGGATATGAAGAAAATAATAAAATATTCTGACGCAGGGGATCGGTCGTTTCGAAGCTTCTTATGAAAAACAAAAGCGTGGGTTGATGTGGTACCGTCGATTGCGAATTGCGGGTACAACATCAACTCACCGATGAAAGAAAACCATTTCACACGTTCGTAGCCACACATGTAACTATAATTTGTATTCGATAACCCGAATGTTGCCATTGTTGCTACGGATCAGTTACGTGAGTAATGAGACTTATATTTTGAATTACCTGCTGTTTTTGTAAAGTGACGAGCTTGGCAGTCAACTGACCTGCAGAGCCGCGTATTTTTTTTATTTATTTTTTTTATTTTGCGACACATTTATAATTCGATTTGGTTCGATTATTAGAAGTAATCGTCCTACAATATCCCGAACAAGTTTTCGGCGATTCAATCGTGCAGACGTTTGAACTTTTCAGACGAAAACAATGATGCGTTTGGAATTAAGATTTTGTCAAAAACGCTTGTTTTCGCATCTTCTAGGTAAGATATTAAAAATTTATTGATTGCAATATCTCGGAGAATAGAACGCCACAATATAATTTCGTTTTTGTAAACGCCTATCATGCACATTTTTTGACCTGACTGCCGTTTTTGTGAAGGGACGTGCTTGAAAGTCAGCTGACATTCAAAGCTGCGTAATTTTTTTTATCACACATTTCCGATCCTCACTCGATCGGATAATTGCAAGTATACGTCCGCGATTATTCCCAACTAGTTTTATGTGATTCGTAGATTCTGTACAGGATATGAAGAAAATAATAAAATATTCTGACACCGGGGATCGGTCGTTTCGAAGCTTCTTATGAAAATCAAAAGAGTGGGTTGATGTGGTACTGTCGATTGCGAATTGCTGGTACCACATCAACTCACCGTTGAAAGAAAACATTCCACACGTTCGTAGCCACAAAATGAAACTATAATTTGTATTAGACAACACGAATGTTGCCATTGTTGCTCCGGATCAGTTACGTGATTAATGAGACTTATATTTTGTATTACCGGCTGTTTTTGTGAAGTGACGAGCTTGGCAGTCAATTAACCTGCAGAGCCGCGTATTTTTTTTATTAATTTTTTTTTATTTTGCGACACATTTATAATTCTATTCGGTTAGATTATTAGAAGTAATCGTCCTACAATATCCCGAACAAGTTTTCGGCGATTCAATCGTGCAGACGTTTGAACTTTTCAGACGAAAACAATGTTGCGTTTAGAATTAAAATTTTGTCAAATACGCTTGTTTTCGCATCTTCTAGGTAAGATATTAAAAATGTATTGATTGCAATATCTCGGAGACTAGAACGCCATAATATAATTTCGTTTTTGTAAACGCCTATCATGCACATTTTTTGACCTGACTGCCGTTTTTGTGAAGGGACGTGCTTAAAAGTCAGCTGACATTCAAAGCTATGTAATTTTTTTTATCACACATTCCCGATCCTGACTCGATCGGATAATTGCAAGTATACGTCCGCGATTATTCACAACTAGTTTTATGTGATTCGTAGATTCTGTACAGGATATGAAGAAAATAATAAAATATTCTGACGCCGGGGATCGGTCGTTTCGAAGCTTCTTATGAAAAACAAAAGCGTGGGTTGATGTGGTACCGTCGATTGCGAATTGCGGGTACAACATCAACTCACCGATGAAAGAAAACCATTTCACACGTTCGTAGCCACACATGTAACTATAATTTGTATTCGATAACACGAATGTTGCCATTGTTGCTACGGATCAGTTACGTGAGTAATGAGACTTATATTTTGAATTACCTGCTGTTTTTGTAAAGTGACGAGCTTGGCAGTCAACTGACCTGCAGAGCCGCGTATTTTTTTTATTTATTTTTTTTATTTTGCGACACATTTATAATTCGATTTGGTTCGATTATTAGAAGTAATCGTCCTACAATATCCCGAACAAGTTTTCGGCGATTCAATCGTGCAGACGTTTGAACTTTTCAGACGAAAACAATGATGCGTTTGGAATTAAGATTTTGTCAAAAACGCTTGTTTTCGCATCTTCTAGGTAAGATATTAAAAATTTATTGATTGCAATATCTCGGAGACTAGAACGCCACAATATAATTTCGTTTTTGTAAACGCCTATCATGCACATTTTTTGACCTGACTGCCGTTTTTGTGAAGGGACGTGCTTGAAAGTCAGCTGACATTCAAAGCTGCGTAATTTTTTTTATCACACATTTCCGATCCTCACTCGATCGGATAATTGCAAGTATACGTCCGCGATTATTCCCAACTAGTTTTGTGATTCGTAGATTCTGTACAGGATATGAAGAAAATAATAAAATATTCTGACACCGGGGATCGGTCGTTTCGAAGCTTCTTATGAAAATCAAAAGAGTGGGTTGATGTGGTACTGTCGATTGCGAATTGCTGGTACCACATCAACTCACCGTTGAAAGAAAAACATTCCACACGTTCGTAGCCACAAAATGAAACTATAATTTGTATTAGACAACACGAATGTTGCCATTGTTGCTCCGGATCAGTTACGTGATTAATGAGACTTATATTTTGTATTACCGGCTGTTTTTGTGAAGTGACGAGCTTGGCAGTCAATTGACCTGCAGAGCCGCGTATTTTTTTTATTAATTTTTTTTTATTTTGCGACACATTTATAATTCTATTCGGTTAGATTATTAGAAGTAATCGTCCTTCAATATCCCGAACAAGTTTTCGGCGATTCAATCGTGCAGACAACTTTTCCGACGAAAACAATGTTGCGTTTAGAATTAAAATTTTGTCAAATACGCTTGTTTTCGCATCTTCTAGGTAAGATATTAAAAATGTATTGATTGCAATATCTCGGAGACTAGAACGCCATAATATAATTTCGTTTTTGTAAACGCCTATCATGCACATTTTTTGACCTGACTGCCGTTTTTGTGAAGGGACGTGCTTAAAAGTCAGCTGACATTCAAAGCTATGTAATTTTTTTTATCACACATTCCCGATCCTGACTCGATCGGATAATTGCAAGTATACGTCCGCGATTATTCACAACTAGTTTTATGTGATTCGTAGATTCTGTACAGGATATGAAGAAAATAATAAAATATTCTGACACCGGGGATCGGTCGTTTCGAAGCTTCTTATGAAAATCAAAAGAGTGGGTTGATGTGGTACTGTCGATTGCGAATTGCTGGTACCACATCAACTCACCGTTGAAAGAAAAACATTCCACACGTTCGTAGCCACAAAATGAAACTATAATTTGTATTAGACAACACGAATGTTGCCATTGTTGCTCCGGATCAGTTACGTGATTAATGAGACTTATATTTTGTATTACCGGCTGTTTTTGTGAAGTGACGAGCTTGGCTGTCAACTGACTTGCAAAGCCGCGTAATTTTAATTTTTCATTTTTTTTTATTATGCGACACATTTATAATTCGATTCGGTTGGATTATTAGAAGTAATCGTCCTTCAATATCCCGAACAAGTTTTCGGCGATTCAATCGTGCAGACGTTTGAACTTTTCAGACGAAAACAATGTTGCGTTTAGAATTAAAATTTTGTCAAATACGCTTGTTTTCGCATCTTCTAGGTAAGATATTAAAAATGTATTGATTGCAATATCTCGGAGACTAGAACGCCATAATATAATTTCGTTTTTGTAAACGCCTATCATGCACATTTTTTGACCTGACTGCCGTTTTTGTGAAGGGACGTGCTTAAAAGTCAGCTGACATTCAAAGCTATGTAATTTTTTTTATCACACATTCCCGATCCTGACTCGATCGGATAATTGCAAGTATACGTCCGCGATTATTCACAACTAGTTTTATGTGATTCGTAGATTCTGTACAGGATATGAAGAAAATAATAAAATATTCTGACACCGGGGATCGGTCGTTTCGAAGCTTCTTATGAAAATCAAAAGAGTGGGTTGATGTGGTACTGTCGATTGCGAATTGCTGGTACCACATCAACTCACCGTTGAAAGAAAAACATTCCACACGTTCGTAGCCACAAAATGAAACTATAATTTGTATTAGACAACACGAATGTTGCCATTGTTGCTCCGGATCAGTTACGTGATTAATGAGACTTATATTTTGTATTACCGGCTGTTTTTGTGAAGTGACGAGCTTGGCTGTCAACTGACTTGCAAAGCCGCGTAATTTTAATTTTTCATTTTTTTTTATTATGCGACACATTTATAATTCGATTCGGTTGGATTATTAGAAGTAATCGTCCTTCAATATCCCGAACAAGTTTTCGGCGATTCAATCGTGCAGACGTTTGAACTTTTCAGACGAAAACAATGTTGCGTTTAGAATTAAAATTTTGTCAAATACGCTTGTTTTCGCATCTTCTAGGTAAGATATTAAAAATGTATTGATTGCAATATCTCGGAGACTAGAACGCCATAATATAATTTCGTTTTTGTAAACGCCTATCATGCACATTTTTTGACCTGACTGCCGTTTTTGTGAAGGGACGTGCTTAAAAGTCAGCTGACATTCAAAGCTATGTAATTTTTTTTATCACACATTCCCGATCCTGACTCGATCGGATAATTGCAAGTATACGTCCGCGATTATTCACAACTAGTTTTATGTGATTCGTAGATTCTGTACAGGATATGAAGAAAATAATAAAATATTCTGACACCGGAGATCGGTCGTTTCGAAGCTTCTTATGAAAAACAAAAGAGTGGGTTGATGTGGTACTGTCGAGTGCGAATTGAGGGTACCACATCAACTCACCGATGAAAGAAAACCATTCCACACGTTCGTAGCCACAACATGTAACTATAATTTGTATTCGATAACACGAATGTTGCCATTGTTGCTACGGATCAGTTACGTGATTAATGAGACTTATATTTTGTATTACCTGCTGTTTTTGTGAAGTGAAGAGCTTGGCAGTCAACTGACTTGCAAAGCCGCGTACTTTTTATTTTTTATTTTTTTTATTTTGCGACACATTTATAATTCGATTCGGTTGGATTATTAGAAGTAATCGTCCTTCAATATCCCGAACAAGTTTTCGGCGATTCAATCGTGCAGACGTTGTGACTGTTTGGCTATCGCCAACCACCTGAGGCCGAGCCAAACACGATATTATTGGCATAGAGTGAGATAGCGCGAGGTGTAAGTGGCGCCACCTTCCATGATCGAGCAGCGGCTCGATCGATATCGAACCAAGCGCAAGCGCAGACGAGAGATCGGAAGCACCGCGGCGCTGCCGAGCGGGCTTGCGGCGAAAGCACGCTCAAGGTCGAGAAATGATGACACTACCGTTGCACACGGCACCAACCGAGCACGCCATTAGCCCAGCGGATAAACCCGGAAGATCGTCACGACAGTACCAACCCGGGATTGGAGGGCGAGGGGAGCTCCCCTCGAGTAACCAATAAGAAAATTAATAATCGGCCGATCGCACGCAGACGCGAGTCCGCCAGAAATCTGCCGAGCGAACGAAGAGGGGGACCAAAATCGGCGCATAAAAGACGGCGATTTCGACAATCCATTATCAGTTCAACGATCTACCTTACCAGCGGACAACTCTCCAGGACTAAAAGTGAAACGTAAAAGTGCAAAGTGAGTAAAAGTGGAATAAAGTGAAATAGTGCCAAAAATAACGTATAAAATTTGTGCCGATTCGGACTTATAAAATTTGTGCCGTTTCGGACTTGTAAATTATGTGCCGATTTGGACTTGTAAAAATTGTGCCGTTTCGAACTTATGAAATTGAGCCGTTTCGAACTTATAAAATCTGTGCCAATCTTGGACTTATAAAAATTGTGCAAAGCTGAAAGTGTAGAAACTGTGTCGATTCGGACTTGTAAAATCCGTGCCGTTTCGAACTTATAGACTTGCGGAAATTGGACTTATAACGTTTCACACCGAGTGGACTTAGAATAAACGTGCCAATTCGGACTTAGAACAATTGTGCCGAACTCGGAGTTATGACATAACGAGTGAACGAAACCGCATGACATTCGCAAGTGACCGGAGCGGCTAAAAGTGACATTCAGAGGGAACTGGTAAAGTGACCAAAGTGACCGTCAGAAAAGCCGCGAGTATCACGGGATAATCAGATAACTCCAAGGACAGCGAAAGGCATACTCAGGGAAAGGTTTACATCCCCTGAAGACGATTCTACCATCAGATTAAGGTAAAAACGTCCATTGCGGAAATAAACACCAATTAAAATTCGCGAGGTGAACGGGCTGTCAACGTCGATCGCCGTGCCGTGACGTCACAACGAGACAGCAGAGCGCGACGACTGGCTGGATTCAGCGACGATCGAGAAGCTGCCCGCGCATGCGTCGTGCGGCTCATACGCGAATAAATTGTGTCACTTAATATTCTGACTTCAAGCAAGTAAATTATTCGAGATAAAAAGGAATAAAATCCGAGTATTAGAATAATCGATTTCCACACATTTCGTTATCGACGGAAATAAATTGCTTGAACGGTAATAAAGAAACGAGACAATTCAAGAAAGAGAAAAACTTGTAATTATAGGAGAGCTTGTCAATTGATAAATAAAAATTATTATCGTTTCACTTAAAAAACATCTCTGACACACCAACCCAGAATTCCTAGACGTTCGAGTCCACGAATCCCTCCGTTTGAGTGCACGTTCCTCTTAAGGAGGTGCGCAAATACGGAGAAATTATTATAAAAGGCATTTGCTCCTGTTACAACGTTTGAACTTTTCAGACGAAAACAATGATGTATTTGGAATTAAGATTTTGTCAAATACGCTTGTTTTCGCATCTTCTAGGTAAGATATTAAAAATTTATTGATTGCAATATTTCGGAGACTAGAACGCCATAATATAATTTCGTTTTTGTAAACGCCTATCATGCACATTTTTTGACCTGACTGCCGTTTTTGTGAAGGGACGTGCTTGAAAGTCAGCTGACATTCAAAGCTGCGTAATTTTTTTATCACACATTCCCGATCCTGACTCGATCGGATAATTGCAAGTATACGTCCGGGTGTTACGTCCGGACGAGCTCACATAGAGTTCGTGCTGAGTGAACGTAACGGCGGTCTCTCTTTCGAGTCAAGGCGTTGGCCCTTTACATCGGGGACGGAGACCTCGCCTTCTACTGCCTAAGATTTATGATGCGTTGACAGGGTGCCTGAGACTGAGAGTCTTGTAGCACGTGGTGGAGAGCATGCAGAGATATACGAAGAGTTTAGAACCGTTTTAAGTACTCACAATATATATCTTTATTAAACGTTGTTGAGCGTCGATACAGGTGTTTCGATACTTATGACTGGTTCATACTCCGCAGGAGCGTTGAAACTCAGCCGCGCAGGGCTGCTCCGGGAGAGCGTCGAGACTTAGCCGCGCAGGGCTATCGGAACTACCGTCGAACAGAGCTTTGCTCGCCCCATAGAGTGTAACGAAGTGTTGCAGCTTATGAGGCTGGTGGAATAACTGACTCTAGCCGAAAAAGGCTTAGCTTATATACTAATTCGCTCCCTATGCTTCTTATGGTTAGTCGTGTAGCATGGTGGGGTTAATGCAGTTTCTTAATAAAGTTTTAAGCGTGACAAGGCGGTGTATTTGTTCTGAAAGAATTAGTAGAAGATTCTTAGTAGCGGTGCCCTTTTGCCGCGGCGGGCCTAGAGTTTTGGTCTAGTACAGCGGCGACAAGTGTCACATATACTTTACTAGTTATGACCACCGAAATATTATTTGGAGGAAAAAATTGAGAGAGTGTGCATAGATGCGCTCGGGAGGCACGCGTTGGTCTAAAGAAATTAGGGTGCCGTTGACCTTCCAGTAACAGTGCGGCGGCGAGATCAAAGCGTTCCGCCTTATGCAGCGGCGGCAAGTGTCGCGTGCCACCGAGGGCCGCTGGTTGCTATACGCGTGGCTAGAGAAGACATACAGTATCCTAGTTTGGGGATACTGTATGCTTCTTGGTGGGAGTGGCTTCTGGCCGAGAGGGCCTACCAGATTCGTTTAACGCGTAGCGCTCGGATGCATAGGAGCGCGTATTACCCTCTCTTCAAGATGCAGCTCGGGAGAGCCTATGTGTGTGTTCGAAGACGCATTATTCGGGTGCGTCGGGATACTGCTCGGGAGAGCTTACTGCATGCTTTGAAACGGAGTGTAGTTACTGAGTTCGTAACACCTCCCTCCTTAAGACGAGTGTTAGGGAATGCGAGTGACATAACACGAGGATGAAGATTATTGCATTTTATTTGTTAATAAGGCACGTATATGGCGCTTTAAGCGTTAGGTTATATTTGTATGATTGGTTAACATATATATGCTTACTTATATCATTGTATTCTTATTCGTTAATAAGGCACGTATATGGCACTTTAAGCGTTATGTTATATTTGTATGATTGATTAATATATATATGTTGTGACCGCCAACTTTTCCCGAACTTCCCCAAAGATCAATTGTTGGCCACCAACGGCGTGCCTCTCGACCGCTTTATTTAATTTACGTGGGCGCCAGCCGATTACCTGCTTAATCGACGCGATCGGTACCGATGTTGATAAAAACACGCACTCTCACTGCTCCGGCAGCTGCAGTAAGGCTAGGGTAGAGGGGTGTGGGCGGTGAAAATTTGCTCAATTCCACACAAAACGATACACAGCAAGTAAGCGAAAAATATCCGGCCGAAGCCACCCGATTTATTACAATTTTACACCAACCAAAAATCCGCGTACAAAATTGTCCCTACTAAATTCGCCCCAGCTACTCAATTCACCGGTTTGAATTTCTACGCGTGATCGTCTCTGGCCCGGAGAAAAATAACAAAGGAAAAATGATAACGAATAATACAACGTCGCAGAGAAACGGAGAAATTAATAAAGAGAGAATAAATTATAAAAGAATACCAAGGAAAAGTCTAAGAAAAATATAACGGGCCGGGCCGAATTTTCCCTACTAACTCCCGATTCTCGGCGGGACTGTACCGCCGAACGCTCGTCGTCGTCGCACGAAGGACGATGTTCCGCTACACACACGCACACACACAATCCCGGCGTGCAGGCTGCGTTCGCGGACGATTTCGGAGCGGTATCGCACAAATGCCGGAAACAAATTCGCCACGTAAATCCACGATAAAACGACCAAACCAATGACAGCGGCGGCTTCGAGACTCGTGTCTCTCTTAATCGCGATGCTTTTTCGACGTCCTCAGCCGCGAAGGAAAGCCTACGTTAATCCCGCGCGAACTCGAAACCCGCACGCCGCGACACACACACACTCTTCCGCTCCACACAAATCTCGCGCAGGCGATCTCCCCGATGTTACGGTACCGGTGCGACGAGAGGCCGTCCAATTCCCGGCACTTAAGATCCCCGAAAGACACAGAAAGACAGAATAATTCCCCAAGAGATAAGAAAACGCAAGAAAATTATCGAACGAAACATAAGCTATGGTTTTGCCCGGGACGGAACTCCACGCCGCGATCGAGTCGCGGGCACACTCGATATAATGCGCGCAAACCGATGATAGACCGCGTGTCCGACAATTTACAATGGAGTCAAAAGTCTTACCGCAAAAGATGGCAAACAAAAGATCCGGATAACTCCTTGCCGGTACCGATTATTCCTCCGTCCTTCCGAGGTAACCGGGTCAAGAAAATTGTCCGTCGAACGGCTCCGAACGATTGATCCTCCTCGCTTCAATAATTCCCCACGAAAATGTCGATTCCGCCCGTTAGCACGGCGAGCACACACGTCTTATCTTCGTCGCTTCACAGAAGAGAGTCCCGATCTCATTTTCGGAGTCGTGCTCGCCGCCTCGCTCGCGTTCTCTCTCGCTCCCCACCTTTCCCGATTTTCGGCCAGTGTCCGGTACCTGGCGCCTCTCCCGACAATGCCTACCTCGCGTAACTAATATGACGCGCGCGACCTATATTCGAATTCGCTGCTTATCAGCTAGAGGTATCACGCGTCGAAGCTCGGCGTCTCCCGTCGGATCGGCGGTACCGGGGATCCCCGTTGACTGCATCCATCGGGCTGCGACTCACGGAAATCCAACGCCCAAGACAGTGCAGCAGGCGGACCGAAAGCCAAGGCGTGCAAGCGGGTGAAAGGGTTAAGCCATGCCGTGGTCAGTCGAAAGTCAGCTCAGCTCCAGATGGTCCCGAAAAATAATAAAAATAAATCCTGGGGAATTAATATCGTGCGTCTACAATGATTTTTGTCCCTGAGATCGCCTGAGACTCCCAGCGACGAGATAGGCCCCGTGTGCTCGCCCCAAAACTCGTAGTTTACGAGGATCTGGGACGCGACCAAAAATTACCGCGTCACAACGATTCCCCCCCTCCGGCAAGGCCGTCCTCGGCCGTAAAACCTCTGACTCGGGGTCGGACGAAAAAAACAAAGTTCGATGGGCGATGCCAGTTCAGTCCCAGGTGATCTCAAGGCGTCAATTAACAAGCACACAGCGAAAGAAAAGCAGGTTATCGTGAGGAGATAGCATGCGCAAGAAAAACGAAAAGCGGTGCGGTAGTAATGCGTATATTTACATTCGCCGGATGCTCGGTACCCACAAAAAAAATACAATGATAGAGAAATAAAAGGATTCGGCGGTTTCCCTCGTATCGAACCAGCGAGAAATCGAGGGTGCACAGGGAAAAGAAAAAAACGTAAAAAAAACGGTAAATTCTAAAAGAAAAATGGAACAGAAAACGGCCGATCGTCCTTGTCTCGAATTCGCGATAAATCAAGGAGAAGAACGCGGGAAGGAGGAAAAAAAATATAAAATAAGAATAAAAAAAACTCGAAAGGAAATCTCCTGGCAGCCAATCTTGGCGAGGCGGAATGGATGGTTTAGTCCTCGTCGCTTGAGTCGCTGGACTTCCTCCGAGCCTCGCTCGGCTCCGTACGGTTCTTGAGCTCGGCCCTCTCGGCCTCCCGACGTTGCTGCTCCAACAGCTTCGGATCCCGAGTCGCAGCGTTGAATGTTCCGCCCGCTGCGTGCCACCAGGGGCTACACCTCGGGCAATCGGACATGGTATAGCCGTCCCGCCCGCAATTGAAACAAAATACGTCCTCCCGAAGCGGGATCTCGCAGTCTCGGCGTCGATGCCCGATCTCGCCGCAATTGAAACATCGCGCCGAGGTGGTGCCGGAACGCGGTCGCGGAGGAATTGGCGCCGGTCGGGGCATTTCCTCCTGGTTGACCGGGCGCACTGTCCGTCGAACGGCCCCTCGGCCGACCCGACGGGCTCCCATCCGCTCCGGCGGAGGCGGCTGCTCCCTTCCCGGACCTCGTCCCACCGATCGCGCCCTTCCTCGTCCAGCCGGAGGCAACCGTGATCGTCCCCGCGGCTCGTCCGGTCCGTACGGGCCCCAAAGGCCCCCAAAAATTGGTAAAAGGGGCGGCAGGCTCGCCTCTGATGCCACGCTGGCCGCGCCGGAAACGGCCACCATCCCGCTCTCGGTACCGCCAATAGTCTCGCCGGCTTCATCCTCCAACCCGTCCCGCTCACTTGTCGTGTCCTCGGTCTCGCACAACTCGCTCGATGTCTCTTCCGCATCCGGTTCGGCGACCTCCTCCTCCCACCGTGCCAAAATTCCCCGGACGATCGGGCCGGCCTCACGAACCCCCCGGATTGGCTGGGAGAAATCCGCGGCGCCGTAGGCCTCGTCGAGGAGCCGGTGAACCTCGGCCGAAAGGGCCCGTTCGGGCGTCGTCCTCCTCGCCATCAAGGCCCGGTGGAGCATCGGACCCAACAGGGCGATCAGTTGCGCCGCCTCCTCCGGTGTCATCGCTGTGGAGCGGAGCATAATAAACCTTCAAGTCCTCGACGGACGCCTTACCCACGATTTTGCCCGTCTCGTCCGAAAGCTCAAAGACCACAGGTGATATTATCCTGGTTACGACAAACGGCCCGAAATATTTACTCGCGAGTTTCGCAGCGATGTGTTGAGTGGCCGAGGACAGTACACGCTGACGTCGCCACACTTTATCACCAAGCGTAAAATTCGGTACCGAGCGGTGTTTATTATATTGAGCGGATTGCTTCTGGTAAGCCTCCTCAAGGTCGAAACGTACCTTTTCGCGTAATGCCTCTAATTCGCGCATGTGCGCGGACCAATCATCCCGAGACAACGGGACCAAAACCCTTTCCCCCCCCCTCTCGACGATAAAAGCGATGCGGTAAGGGCATTCTTCCCAAATTTAAATAAGCCGGGCTATTATCGATGGAGGAGTGATGCGCGGTGTTAAAAGCAAACCGGAATTCAGATAGATGCGCGTCCCAGGTTCGGTGATCGTTCTTAATAAAGGCCACTATCATTGTTTTTAACACTCGATTGACCCGCTCGACGGGGTTGGCCTGCGGGTGATAGGGAGGGGTAGTAGCGTGACAAATGCCATACTCCTCGGCTAAAGCCCACAGACTCCGATTAACAAACTCAGTACCGTTATCAGTCAGAAGGACTTCCGGTGTTCCCCATCGCGAAAAAACAAGCTCCTCGAGCGCCTCTTTAATTTTTACCCCCGTGGCCTTCCTGAGGGGACAGCACTCCACCCACTTGCTAAATAAATCCTGGATCACTAATACGTACGCGTAGCCCGAGCGGCTAGGGGGAAAAGGTCCCATAATATCCGCGGCCACGACTGTCCACGGCCCCTCAACAACCCGTCGGCCCATCATTCCCAAAGGCGGACGCTGCACGGATTTCGTGCGCTGACACACCCCGCATCGCTGTACATATCGCGCAACCTCGGCGTATAATCGCGGCCAATAATAGGAATAAACGACTCGACGAAAAGTTTTATCGGTACCGAGATGGCCCGCCTGTGGCACATCGTGACTCTCGCAGCACTCGCTCTCGCGCCGCTTTAGGAACCACCAGCTTCCACTCCGAGTCTTCCATCCCCGCCGGAAGTTGACGCTCAATGCGACGGCGTACGTACATCCTCGTTCCGTCGATTCTCCAGTCCGGGAACCGTTCTGGACTTTCGGTGATTTCTCGATGTCGTCGGACGAACCAAGGATCCTCTAGTTGTTCCCGCGTGAATTCCGGTCCCGTCCCGTCCATCATTACCCAGTTTTCCTCGCAAATTCGCGGCTCCGCAATGGCCTCCGGCTCTTCGGTTGGCGTCGACTCGAACATCCGCGAGAGCGCATCTGGTACATGATTCAGAGCCCCCTTCCGGTGTATGACCTCAAAATCGTACCGCATCATGCTGAGCGCCCATCTCGAGAGTCGACCGGTGGGATCCTTCAGGTTCCGGAGCCACTGCAAACTGGCGTGATCCGTAATGACTCGAAATCGGTACCCATCCAAGTACATTCGGAATTTGTCCACTGCCCAGAGAATCGCCAAGCACTCCTGCTCGGTCACGGTATAATTCCTTTCGGCGCTCGACAGAGTCCGACTAGCAAAAGCGATGGGATGTTCCCCGCCGTCCGACTCCTGGGTCAGCACCGCCCCGAGTCCTATGCTGCTAGCGTCGGTCTGCAGCGTAAACTGCCTCGAAAAATCGGGTCTCGCAAGGGTCGGAGGAGAAGTCAACGCCTTCTTCAGAGCGTCGAAGCCCGTCTGCTGCTCCTCATTCCACACCCACGCCTGCCCCTTCCGGGTCAGACGCGTCAGCGGCTCCGCGACGGTGGCGAAATGCGGTATAAAGCGTCGGTACCACGATGTCATCCCCAAAAATCGTCTAATCTGCGGGACGTTCTTCGGCGCGGGGTATTCCTTTATTGCAACGGTCTTCTCGGCATCGACTCGCAATCCCTCGCGGTTCACCACGAAGCCCAGATACTTAACCTCGCGACAGCAAAAATCGCATTTCTCGGGGTTAATTAACAATCCCGCTGACAGGATACGATCGAAGACATCGGCTAAAATTTTTAGATGGTCAGCGAAGGTTTCCGAGATCACGATAACATCGTCCAGGTATGCAAACGCGTGCGGCTCCATGGCGGGACCGATGAGTCGGTCCAGCAAGCGCTGAAATGTCGCCGGCGCATTGGTGAGCCCGAACGGCATGCGTCTGAACTGGAACAGTCCCTTTCCGGGTACCGTAAACGCGGTGATTTCTCGAGAATCTTCGGCCAGCGGAATTTGATGGAAGGCCTTACTCAAGTCAATCGTCGAAATATATCGCGCCGTGCGTAGCCGATCGAGAATATAGTCCATTCGGGGCAACGGATACGCATCTTTCTTCGTTGCATCGTTTACCTTCCGGAGGTCTAAACAAAATCGGTATTTTTCTCCCTGTTTCACCATGAGAACGGGGCTGCTCCAATCGCTCTGAGAAGGCTCGATCACGCCAGCGGCCAGCATCCTATCCACCTCGTCGTACATGGCTCGCATAATAACCGGCGTGACCGGATAATAACGCTGTTTGATGGGAACATTATTCCCCACCTCCAATCGATGTTCGATAAGCGTGGTCACCCCTGGCGCTTTTCGAAGCCGTGGAATGTGTTCCTGAAGAAAGCTCTCGAGCCTCTTCGCCTCGTCCGCCGTCAAATCCGAGATCGGAGCGCAAAAATCGACGCGCTCGGGACCGTCTACCGTCGCGAAATGAAACTGATTTTTAGTCTTGCCGCTGAAATACCATACGCGGCGAACGTGATCCACAACAATTTGCAAGCGTGCGAGCGAATCTAAACCCAGGAGTAACGGTACCGGCAAAACCTCACTAACCCGAGCCACAAGGGTTTGCTCGCGCTCCTGAAGCTTAACCGGAAACTCGACCGATTCGTTGCAAATTATTTCTGTACCGTTCGCGATGATACACGGACGGTCCGGTGTTTTCTTCCGTAAAAATCCCTTTCGCGCGGTTAGCACGAGACCCTCGGGACCAATATACGTGCTCGTCGCGCCGCTATCCACGACGGCGGGTAGTACTTCCCCGAAAAAATCGAGTAAGACCACAAGCACCGTTCGTGGCGCGTCAGGGTCTTCTACCGCGTGACATAGCTCATTCCAGAGGCAGGGAGAAATTAACGGCACCGCTGCCATGGCCTTTTCCGACGTCGAAGGAATCGCCGCGGCCTCTATTGACGATTCCCGTTCGCGTTTCCCTTACAGTCGTGGGGAGTTCGTGTTGTCTCTCCTTCCTTGCCGCAGTTGAAGCAGCGAACCCGCCTCGGTGCCGTACATCCACGCGACAAATGTCCTTGCTGGCTGCAATTAAAGCAGATAATCGGTGGTCGCGCTGTCTGTGCATCCGACGGTCCATTCGCCGCCCCAGGTGCAGGTGTAAACGGCAGAGCCGTGGCCGCCGTCGTCGCATTCTTCCCAGGTGACCGGGCTGCCGAGTGAGCCGCCTCCTGAGCTCTCGTCGGAGTGCGGGCTCGGGCTGGGGTGGCCGGTCTCGTGGCCATTGCCGATCTCGGTGGAGTCGTCGGTACCGCGTTGACTCTGGTACCCGCGGCGGGCTGCACGTAAAAGCAGGGGTGCGAGCTCGGAACGCGGGAATAGTTGTCCCCGCGCGCAGGCTGCTCACACTCATGGCAAAGGCAGTTGCCGGGCCGCGACATCCCCGAATCCGCGTCGGCGATCGTAAAGCCCACAGCTCTCGGCCTGGGCTTCTGCACCGGTGGATGGTAGGCCAGGTCCGGGTACAAAGAGCTTTCCGGCGTGGGAGGAGCATGGTAGTATTGCCCAGCCCGATAGCTCCGTTCCGCCATGGTTGCCATCCTCTCCAACGACTCGAAGGTGGTCACATCCGCACGCATTATCGCGATCTGCAGCCGAGGCAACATATTGCGATGGGCATAGTCCAGTTGTTCCGACTCTCGCATAGGCGGTACCACACGTTCGAACATCGCCCTCAGGCACGTGAGAAAATCGGACACGGGCTCTTCGGCGCCCTGCGTGCGTCGAAGTATCTCCTCGCGTAGCGAAAACTGCAAGGTCGGGTCGCAGAACCTCGTGCGAAAGGCCGACTCACAATCCGACCAGGTGGGATATCGCATCCTTCCGCTCCGAAACCAAATCCGGGCGATGCCCGACAAAAAGAAGGGAATGCAACTCAATAAGTCGGCGTCGGAGACCGGTACCAGCCGACGCCCTTCCTCGATACGCGACAGGAATTCCTCAACGTCTTCGCCGCGCGACCCCGAAAATTTCAGATCCCATTTTCGCATGGTGTTGTAAGCGTTCATCCCGGTATTTAACGAATCCTGACCGACGCGGCCATAGCCCGCGGATCCCGATCGCGCATTAGCAGAAAAGCGGCCATAACCCGATGAAACCGGTCGGGATTCGTCGAACTCGCGACTGCCCACGGCCATGCCGTACCGAGAGTCTCGGATATCGCGGTCGTACTCCGAATAATCCCCCCTCGGCTCGTAGCGATCGTGTCTCCAGTCACTCGATGTCTCCCGCGGAATCGGCGAGGATCGAGGTGGCATCCTTGATTCAGCGGCAAAACTCACCGTCCGCCCTCCCGACGGTACACGATCCGGGCGAGCACCCCCGGGGAAACGCGGCGCGCCGCTGGTAAATTGCGGCGGCTGAAATGGTGGTACTTCCGGTCCCGGACTAGGCCATTGATAGCTCACGGGATACATTGGCTCGGGTGGGTTCGGATTATCGAATCGCGCCGCGGAACGCGCGAATACCGGTACCGTCCGATTGAAATGGGCGACATTAACAGGCGGTCGGCCGGTCGTATAACCCGGTACCGAACGATTAAAATTTTCGAAACGTCGCGGTGCCTCCATATCGTCGATTCGCGGACGTCCATTCATACCGTGACCCGAAGCACGATGATTCGGCGCATCTCCTCCGGGACGATATTCCGGGAAAGCTCCCCCCTCGCGGTCATCCGTCGGGTTCGCCGGTAACCGGCGGCCGCAGGACGCAGGTATTCCCCGCGAACGTTCGCTAGCTGAGCCCTCCTCCGGGCGCTCCCGAAAATTTCCTAATTCGAGGCTGTGAGCAACCTCGGGACGAGCAGGCCCCGTCTCACGAGGCGGCTCGCGCTCCGGAGAGATTGGGATCGCTACGCTCGCACTTCCGGTTCCGATCCCAGACGTCCCACGCGAGCGTCCATTGCCGAACATTGTTTGGTTGACATCCATGTGGGCGATGGGGAACATGGCCTCGTACACCCGCGCAACTAACACCTGTCGCGTTCCTTCCAGGGACAGTCCCCTGACCTCGAGCTCAAAGCGCAGCTGATCGTCCGAAAGTCGCTCCAATTCTCTTAGAAGCCGAGCTCCATGTCGATACGACTCCATGTCGTCGGGAATTTAAGCGTGGCGGAAGCGAAAGCAAGCGTGAGAGAGGGCCACGAAGCGTATGCGAAAAATAAAATAAAGCAAAAGAAACAAAAGGCAAGACACAGGCCGTGAATAAAATAAATAAAGGAAAAAAAGAAGCAAAAAAAACAGAGCGTTCAAGTATTAGTCACGACAGTATAATAGCGTATCAGCGCAGCATCGACGGAAAATCGGTTAAATGATACTGACGACAAATATGACGGAGAATAAATAAACGGCAAGGAAATGGTCAGAAAATAAAATATCACAAAAAGGAAAAAAATAAATAAAAATAAAAAAAAATATCAAAAAGGAGAAAAAAAAACGTCAAGGGATAAAAGATCGGTAAATCCGAAAGTCAAAAAGTAATCACTATAAATAAAAATAGCGATAATAATCAATAAATAAAACTGGTCAAAAGGCTCGGGAAAAATAGACAAACTAAACGTAAATAAAATATCTAAAACGGTCAATGAGGAAAAAAAAATCGTTAAATAAGAAAAATATCAGTCAGAATAATTATAACTAACAGGTCAAATAATTTAGACACCCCTAATTATGAGGTCGATCAGTAAAAGGACTAAAACTAGACCTGATCGCGGATAAGATACTGCGCTGACCGCAAAATCCCTACGCAAACACCGAGGTTACGGCTTAAGCTACCACCTACCGGTGAATGTCCGAGCGGGAAGTGTCAGCGCACCTGAAACAGAGGCGAAAACCCGCCGGAAATCCCGAAGTTTCCCCAGGCAGCGGATACGCGCCACAGGGAAAAAAACTCGAGTTCCGGACGAAACAAGCAAAATTCACAAAAATTTATAAACAGCAATAATCACAAACACACAAATAAATCACAAAAAAAAAATATATGTCTAAAATACAAAACCGCAATAAACAGATCTTAAAGACTAACGGAAGCCGCAGAGCCGCTCGGCTGGGGTGAACACGGCAGGAGCGAACCCCGCGGTACACCAAACTCCAAAATCGAAATGAATCGGACGAAATCGAATCGATTAGCCTACCGGGGCACGCATCGACTCGCGGACAGACACCGACCGAACAATAGGGAAGCAGAATGAAATTAAAGGAGAACCAGAAAATAATACGGGGAAGGGAAAAAAAGGTTAATCGAAAAAAAAACAAAAAATAGTCACAAGAATAAAGGGGAAAAATCGAAAAATAAAATAAACTAAGGTACACGTAAAGTCGAAGATAATTAAAGAGTGGAAATCAGAGGAAAAAAAACAAGAAAAAAAAATAAAAAAAAAAAAAAAAAAAAAATAATAATAATAATAATAACAAATTTAGATGAAAGGAAAAATCGGAAATAATAAAACTAAACTTAACCGGAAAATCAGGAAAAACCAACCGAAAAGTCGAAAATAACAATAAAATTGAACAAAAAATCAAAGAACCGAAAAAGGAAAAAAAAACAAAAAGAAGGAAAACCAAAAAAAAAAACAATAACCAATAAAAAAAAAACCCTATGGAGCAGTCACCGCGTCCGACCCGTCGCGCGCGAACCGCATAGGCCTCCGAGCGCCAAGTCCGCTGGCCCAACTTGCCCCGCGGCCTTGACCACCCGACGTATTCTCTAAAATATTCACGCTAATATTCTGCGACAATGCTAATTCGGTACTATGCTGGAACTCGACCAAAATCTCCAATTCGAGCCCCAGCCGAACAACCGATCAGCCCAAACGCACGAAAAAAAATGTAAACAGTCGCCCGGCGAGCGAAGACGCGAAGCGGTACAGTCCGTGCCAAAAGTTCCACGCACGGCCTAATACCTCACGGCAAACGGTACCGGGGCGCAAATTTCTCAAACTAATTAGCCGAAAATCAAAATACCAATAAATAAACTTAAAGCTAACCGCAAATAGTCAATCAAATTAAAAAAAAACAACACGGACAAATAAAATAAATAAATTGAATTTAAAAAAAAAAAAAAAAAAAAAGAAATCAAGAAAGTAAAATAAATAAGTTAAATAAAAAAAGTCAGGAAGCCAAAATAAATAAGTTAAATAAAAATAAAAAAAAATCAAGAAAATAAAATAAATCAAATTTCCAAGTCGCGAAATTAAAATAAACAAATCAGCACGCACGACAAAAAACCCACGAACGAATATAGACGATTAGTCGATCGACCGGAAAACAATTTAGACGAAAAAGGAAAAAAAACTAATGCAAAATTTTCACCTCGGGCCCCACGTTGGGCGCCACTTGTGACCGCCAACTTTTCCCGAACTTCCCCAAAGATCAATTGTTGGCCACCAACGGCGTGCCTCTCGACCGCTTTATTTAATTTACGTGGGCGCCAGCCGATTACCTGCTTAATCGACGCGATCGGTACCGATGTTGATAAAAACACGCACTCTCACTGCTCCGGCAGCTGCAGTAAGGCTAGGGTAGAGGGGTGTGGGCGGTGAAAATTTGCTCAATTCCACACAAAACGATACACAGCAAGTAAGCGAAAAATATCCGGCCGAAGCCACCCGATTTATTACAATTTTACACCAACCAAAAATCCGCGTACAAAATTGTCCCTACTAAATTCGCCCCAGCTACTCAATTCACCGGTTTGAATTTCTAAGCGTGATCGTCTCTGGCCCGGAGAAAAATAACAAAGGAAAAATGATAACGAATAATACAACGTCGCAGAGAAACGGAGAAATTAATAAAGAGAGAATAAATTATAAAAGAATACCAAGGAAAAGTCTAAGAAAAATATAACGGGCCGGGCCGAATTTTCCCTACTAACTCCCGATTCTCGGCGGGACTGTACCGCCGAACGCTCGTCGTCGTCGCACGAAGGACGATGTTCCGCTACACACACGCACACACACAATCCCGGCGTGCAGGCTGCGTTCGCGGACGATTTCGGAGCGGTATCGCACAAATGCCGGAAACAAATTCGCCACGTAAATCCACGATAAAACGACCAAACCAATGACAGCGGCGGCTTCGAGACTCGTGTCTCTCTTAATCGCGATGCTTTTTCGACGTCCTCAGCCGCGAAGGAAAGCCTACGTTAATCCCGCGCGAACTCGAAACCCGCACGCCGCGACACACACACACTCTTCCGCTCCACACAAATCTCGCGCAGGCGATCTCCCCGATGTTACGGTACCGGTGCGACGAGAGGCCGTCCAATTCCCGGCACTTAAGATCCCCGAAAGACACAGAAAGACAGAATAATTCCCCAAGAGATAAGAAAACGCAAGAAAATTATCGAAGGAAACATAAGCTATGGTTTTGCCCGGGACGGAACTCCACGCCGCGATCGAGTCGCGGGCACACTCGATATAATGCGCGCAAACCGATGATAGACCGCGTGTCCGACAATTTACAATGGAGTCAAAAGTCTTACCGCAAAAGATGGCAAACAAAAGATCCGGATAACTCCTTGCCGGTACCGATTATTCCTCCGTCCTTCCGAGGTAACCGGGTCAAGAAAATTGTCCGTCGAACGGCTCCGAACGATTGATCCTCCTCGCTTCAATAATTCCCCACGAAAATGTCGATTCCGCCCGTTAGCACGGCGAGCACACACGTCTTATCTTCGTCGCTTCACAGAAGAGAGTCCCGATCTCATTTTCGGAGTCGTGCTCGCCGCCTCGCTCGCGTTCTCTCTCGCTCCCCACCTTTCCCGATTTTCGGCCAGTGTCCGGTACCTGGCGCCTCTCCCGACAATGCCTACCTCGCGTAACTAATATGACGCGCGCGACCTATATTCGAATTCGCTGCTTATCAGCTAGAGGTATCACGCGTCGAAGCTCGGCGTCTCCCGTCGGATCGGCGGTACCGGGGATCCCCGTTGACTGCATCCATCGGGCTGCGACTCACGGAAATCCAACGCCCAAGACAGTGCAGCAGGCGGACCGAAAGCCAAGGCGTGCAAGCGGGTGAAAGGGTTAAGCCATGCCGTGGTCAGTCGAAAGTCAGCTCAGCTCCAGATGGTCCCGAAAAATAATAAAAATAAATCCTGGGGAATTAATATCGTGCGTCTACAATGATTTTTGTCCCTGAGATCGCCTGAGACTCCCAGCGACGAGATAGGCCCCGTGTGCTCGCCCCAAAACTCGTAGTTTACGAGGATCTGGGACGCGACCAAAAATTACCGCGTCACAATGTTTATGTGTATTATTGCGTCTTAACGTTTCTAATATTGTCCCTTTTTGTAAACTTTTTTTTTCTTCACACGGAGTCGATGAATGTTACTAGCGGGTCGATGTATTCCGCTAGGAACTCACTATCGTCAATCTGGTCCAGGACTGTGGAGAGCCAGGAGGTGGTGTTGGTGATGATGGCGGGCTGGTCCTCGTTGCCGTTGTTGAGTTCTCTGAAGAACTCGGTGACCATTTCTCCGGTTTCGGTGGCTGTCACGGCCCTGTCCGTGAGCGCGTTGTCCAGCAGCACCCAGTCCCGTGGGCAAGGAAAAATTTCTTGCCCGTCGCTGTTGGCCGGCTGTTGCATGCTGGCTGTATGGTCTTGCGGGATCCGCTGGTTTGGGTGGCCTTCGTTTATGGGGATGAAACCCCAAGGCACACAGCTCGGTGTGAGTGGTGGCGAGCGAGTTGAGTTATAGAAGTGGCGGTTGATATTGGCCACTTCCTCGTCGCATGAGGTGACCGATGACCTGTCCGACCCTTCGCTCGGGGTTATGAGACTCCCGACGAGGGCTTGGTATTCCAACTCGACGGTCACGCCGAGTCGCTGTCGCCAAATGTCGCCAATGTCCCCTCCGAAGAGTTCGTGCTCCAACTGGGTCATTCCCCGGCATCTTCTTACGGTGTTCAAAAAATCGACAACCTGGTCCAGGTTTTCCATGGCCCAATCGACGGTGAAGGGTGGAAACCCGATTTCCATGATTGCTTCTTGTATTGTGTTTTTTTTTTTTTTTTTTTTTTTTTTTTTTTTTTTTTTTTTTTTTTTACTGCGGCTGGCGGTGCAAATTGACGTGGATAATTGCTCCACCGATGAGGCGATCCTTAGCGTCCAAATAAACCTCCGTGCACTTTAGACACAGAAATGCTTTCCGGATCCTGAAGTGTGGTCTGTTGCAGTGTTGGCAGGGCAGCCTCAGGTGTCCTTGATGATAAAGTATGGTGTGGTGGTTCAAGGCTCGGTATTCCTGTGGCCTGTGGAGTGGTCCGTTGTAACAAGATTCGCAGATCAACTTGTTGTCGGCGTCGCTGATGTATGACACTCCGATGATGCAGTGTGAATCCTGCAGAGCGTCGTAGTACTCCGTTAGAGGAATTATTCCGTCGAGTTCCCTTTGTATTTCTGAGGGTGGCTTCATCTAAAACTGTTGGTTCGAGATGAGATGTTGGTGCGTTTAAAATTTTTCGGAAAATGAGATGCAGTTTAGGCTTCCTTAGGCCTTATATATTTTCCTCGATCCTAGATTTTACTTAGGTGGGGAGTAGTGTATAGTAGGACCATCAAAAGTGATCCTGGGAGCTGTTCCCAGTGTGGGATAAATAGTTGATGTAGTAGCGCTGGTTGCGGCTAACGGTGGGTCTTCATTTTTTTCTACATCGAGTTCTTTAGTCTTGTCGGCCTCCTCACGTTTGATCCTGTCTCCGTTTTGACCGAGGTGCATTAACAGATGTGTCACTGAGCTCCACAGAGCGCCGAAGATATGCACAGACCATCCATAAATTGAGTGTAGTGCATAGCCATGTATGATAGTGTCAGCGATGAGCTTGACTCCTCGAACTATGAGGATGATCCCCAATACACCAGCACTGGCAGTCCCGAATGTGAGAAAACTTTTCCACATTTTGTCCCATGTGTTTCGAGAAATTTTCTCGAGTGCATCTTCGTCCAATAAATTTATGAAAGATGCACCCTGGTTCTGTGTGGGGTGTCCTGTGAGGCTTCGTGCAAGGGTGTTTAGTATCGCCGTCCTTTCGGCGGGGAACATGATGTGGTCTCTCATGTTGTCGAGATCTGCTTGAGTGTAGATCCCGCTCGTAGCTAGCTCTGCGGGATTCGAGTACTTCCACGTGGGTTTCGTCAGTGGCTTTATCTGAGGCGGTGCCTCTGAGGTCATTGGTGTGGGTGTTAGTTTATACCATGACCCTTGTAGCTGGTACATTGACGGCACCATTGGGTTACAGGATATCTGTGTTCCCGCTTGGAACAGTATGCGTGTACGTGGCGACAGGAACAGACTTTCGTTGCCTCTTGAAACTGGTAGGTGATGGTAACAGTGTTCGGTGTGACGAACCTTGACTTCAACGGGGATGCATTTTATCACGTGCACAACTTCTCCCGCGACGACGGCCATGTATCCAGGCCCCTTCATAAGTTGAAAAGCAAATTCGTTGGGTGCTTGAGTGACCATCGTGAGAGTATTTTTTAGTACTTGGCGTTCGAGATTACAATTTTGTTGTAATACATCGTAGTACAGCCTGCTCATCTCGGTTCGTATATGTTTTTCGAGGTATACGAATTTTGCATTTACATATGTAAATAAATCCAAGTTTTCCGTTCTTATCTTTCTTTTTGCATTTTGTACCGCGTCTCTGTGCGTTTCGAAAATGAGGAGCTTCGGGTGTTCGGTGCGATAAACCGGTGATCCGCATACCATTATCTCCTGTTTTTTCGTTAATGCGAATGTTATATCGCCCTGTGTTACTGTGTATACAGTAAGAGGATGGACTCCTTGTGTGCTTGTTAGCTTCTTGGCGAATCCTTCGTACAGTACATCGTATTTACTATAGTTGCAGCTGTCTTCGGGGAGAGCACTCCAGAATGTATATTCCCCGTCTAAATCAATGCATTCGGCTTCGGATACGCTGCATGTTATCCCTGAGCGCAGGACTAATTGGTTGGTGTTGAGGTTTACGGTAGCGAAGTAGTCTTGCAGTGTTATATAGATTACTGATTGCACTACAACATCGTCCCAGGTACCGTAAGGGTCAGAAAACTGGGACCCTTCGCACGAGCCGTCTTGTTTTATATGTCCGGCTAGCGTTGCACTGCGTATGTTCGTTGTGTTCAGTTTGATCGCGACGAATAGTGTAGAAGGTGACAGTCTGAGTAACCCGGTCTGATGCATTTTTTTACATGCTTCATATTCGATGTCCATGACATATTCCATTGCTCCTTGTGCAACTATTGAGTTGTGTGAATGCATACCGCAGTGGTATATCGTGCGTTTTATTAAGACCTTACACTGCATGACTCGAGTTTTTGTAAATTCACTGATTTGTAGTAGTTGCACAAACGCGTCGCTGACGGTTGGTTCGATTTTCGGTATGTCACAAGCTTCAACATCCAGTAGAGACAAAGTGTTAATGTTCAGTCGGCTGGACCCACAATCATATCCGATTACAGCTTCCGCTTGCTTTACCATAGCGAGAGTCAACAATGCTATTATTGCTCCCGTAATTTTATTGTCCTTGGTTTTCCTCTTTTTCAATCGTTTAAAGATTCTGGTGTCATCGGAAGTCCCTGGCTCATCATTCGGTTCGTCGTCTTGTTTGTCTTCCTCGATTTCGGGCTCGCTTGAGGGTTGGACGTCTGTACCTTCGCTGTGAATGACTCCTTCCTCGTTCGCGTCTGGAGAGGATGGAGTCTCGTTTTCGACCTTCAAAAGGCTTAGGACATATTGCTTTACTCTCATAGCGTTGTTAAGAGCACAGTATCGCTTTTTGTTCATTATTAGCCCGTGACTAATGCAGTATTCCTTGCGTTCTGGCATTTCCCTGAGCGGCGGAGAGGTGTCTACCAAGTTAACTACTCTGCAGACCAGGAAATCTTGTAGGAACCTTGCTATGAGTTCCCCATGGACGTAAATCGTTCTCGTGTCCTTGGTGATGCGTTTCAGCCGCTCGAATAACCAGGAATATGGGACATCTCCGGTGTCCCAGTTTAGTCCGTGTCTTCGCTTAAGAAAGTCGTTCCCTTCTTGAGTCATTCTTCCCAGGCTGTGCCGATAAAACGGAGCGTCGGAGATCCAATGATCGGAGCTGTCGTCGAAAAGTGAGACCACAGCGATTTCTTTTGGGATGAGATTGCCTTCGTCGTTGCGAAATCCCTCCATATCGATAATTAGGACGTCCTTGCCACTGGGGTGGTCTTCCATGATTGAACTATAGGAAAGTTATTTACTTATAAGGTTTTTTTTTTCCTGCACATATTTTTTTTAAAATTATTTGTATGTGATATATATATATATTTTTTTTGTGATATTCGTATATCTAATAATTTTTCCTTTATATATCTTTTCTTTTATGCAGGGTTTTTGAGTATATATGTTTTTTTTATTTAATCTTCCTCGCTACTATTCTCCAGGTTAATGTGGGAGTAGCGTAGTCGATTGGGGTGCACGATTCGGGTTTCGCGACCGATTTTAATTTTTATATTTCCATCTCTCATAACGTCTATTATTTCGTGAGGACCCGTGTAATGGTCTCCGAATTTTCCCAGCTTCTTTCCTCGCTGCAAGTATACATGGTCGCCCAGATGGAAGTCATAAGCGTGCACCTTGCTGTCGTAGTATTTTTTTGACCGTTCCTTGGAGGCTACTAAGTGGTTCTTAGCTATCCCTTGTATATCGTGGAGCTTGGTTGCTAGTTCGACGAGATAGTCAGCATATGTTCTTCCCTCTTCTTCTCCGGCTGGTGCCTCGTAGGAGGGCTGGCGCGCTAATCTTCCAAACACGAGTTCAAAGGGCGTATGTTTCGTACCCTCGTGCACACTTGTGTTATAGGAAAAGGTGGCGAGTTCTAGCCACTCATCCCATTCCTCATCACTACTCACATATTGCTTCAAGTATTCTACCAGAGAGTGGTGAGATCTTTCCAGCGATCCATTAGACTGAGGGTGGAATGCTGTGGTACGGCATTGCTTGATTTTAAATTTCTTGGCAACGCCTTTCATTAGTGAGCTTAGGAAATTTGCTCCTTGGTCGGTGAGAATAATTTTTGGAGCACCGAAAGTACATATACAGTGTTTAATAAGAGCGTCTGCGATGTTGGCTGAAGTGGCTCTCGGGAGTGCTACTGCGAGTGAATACTTCGTGAGAAGATCCTGTATGGTGAGTATATATTCGTTGCCTTTTTCTGTGCGTGGCAGGGGTCCGACAATGTCCATAGAAATTTTGTCGAACGCTGAATCCGGTGTGTCCGTGATGATCATCGGCTGCCGAGTTTTTACTCGTACCAATTTTTTTAAATGGCAGGGAAGGCAGTGCTGAATGTACTCTTGAATATCGTCCTTCATATTCTCCCAGTAGTACCGTTGACGGATTCGGTTGTATGTTTTTGTTACTCCCTTGTGTCCTCCTAGTGCTGAGGCATGTGCCTCGCCCATAATTTCCTTCCGCTCTTCTGGCGCTGGGTACTTTATCAATCCCAAGCAGATTATTAATTTCGTCGATATACCCTCGAATGCTTTCTTTATAGTGGTTAATATGTGTTCCCATGGTATCCCATTAATCTCTTTTGTCTTTGCTACGCTAATCGAGCGCAAGTCAAGTCCCATGAGCGTCTTTTTTAATTTTTTATGCATTGAGTGAAAAGAGTTGTAGTCGACGAGCGTTCCATTTTTCCCTTTCACGACCATAGCGATATGGTGTTTTGAATTATGTTTGATGGTACTGATGCTACCGGGAACGAGACCGCAAAACTTTGGTACGGCGCGTCGTTCGGCTAGCATTCTGGAGCCTTCGTCACAGGGTTCTCCAGTTTCCGAAAGGAAATACAAATAATTATCCTTTCGCATAAACAACTGCTCGTTGTTTGTTATTTGGAGGCTGCTCGCGGTTTTCGCTGGCCTTTCTTCAACTTCGGGTTGCTGATAATTATTGATTGAATCCGTGTCTGATCGATCGAATATATATTCTTCCGATTCTCAGGATATGCTGAAAGTTTCATCTTCGTCGAGATTCGCGAAGATTGAGACTCGATCTCCTGCATCCCTTGGCATAAATGGTTCACCTCTTATTCCAGGTAGGATGGGTGATTCTTGTCGTTTCGCTTTTCGTCGAGTCGCTCTGGCGATAGGCTTCTCCTGAGTCGTACTCGAAATTTGTTTTCTCTCTCGACTTCGTAGTCGCGATGCGACGGGTGCATCGTCCGACATCTGTTCTTCGGGTTTCTCCCTGTTACGAGATCCCGATGCAACCTCTTGAGATCGCTTAACGGTTCGTTTGAAGGCTGGCTTAGCAGGCGGCATTGATGCCGTTCCTTCGGGTCTTTTCCGAAGTCGTCTAGCTATAGGCTCATCTTCGTCGTCCGATTCTTTCCCCTCTGTAGATGCCTTCGCACGTTTCGCTATCGGATAAGCGTGCTGCACCGGCGGCTCGAGTTCGTTCTCGCTCGAGGCATTCTCGCAAGGGTTGCGAGATAGTGCATCAGCGTTCACATTCATTTTCCCTGCTTTGTGGATGACTTCGTACTCGTATTCCTCGAGTCGTAGACGCCAACGTGTCAAACGCGATGTTGGATCCTTTGAAGTATGTATCCAAACCAAAGGCTTATGGTCAGTTACTAGCTTGAAGGGTCTACCGTAGAGATAGGGTCTGAATTGGGAGACCGAGTGTAATATCGCAACGGCCTCTTTTTCATAAGTACTATATTTTTGTTCTGTATCATTTAGTACTCTGGACGTATATGCGATGGGACGATCCTTTCCTAAGGTTCCCTGGCTTAATATGCCTCCGACTGCTGTCCCTGAAGCATCTGTTGTAACAATAAACGGTTTAGCGAAGTCAGGGTATTGCAGTACTGGCTCCTCGCATAATTTGTCTCGCAGCGTCTCGAAAGCGGCTTGCTGCGGCTGGGACCACTTGAAGGCGGCCTCCTTTTTTAACAGGACCGTCAAGGGTCTGGCTATTTGAGAAAAATTATCTATGAAGCGCCTGTAGTAGCCTGCTAGTCCGAGGAATTGCCGAATATTTTTCACATTTCTCGGTGTCGGAAAATTCTTTACGGCTGATAGTTTGGCTGGATCGGGTCTGACCCCGTCTCTTCCTATTATGTGGCCTAGATACGCGACTTCTCGTCGCAAGTACTCACATTTGTCAGGCTGTAGCTTCAAGTGTGCGTTTCTCAATCGCTTCATGAGTCTTTCGATTTTTAACTCATGTTCTTCTAGTGTAGAAGCATATATGACTATGTCATCTAGGTACACGAATGCGTCGGAGCCTTGAACTCCGGTAAGTACCTGATTCATGAGTCTTTGGAACGTCGCTGGGGCGTTCTTTAACCCGAACGGCATTCGAGCGAACTCGTAATGGCCGTATGGTGTGGAGAAGGCTGTTTTGTGCCTGTCTTCCGGGTGCATCTCGATCTGATGAAAACCAGATGCGAGGTCGAATGTGGAGAAATACACAGCTCCTCCTAGCTGGTCTAGTATTTCATTTATAAGTGGTAGCGGGTAAGCGTCGCTAATAGTTTTTTCATTTAGGGCGCGGTAGTCAAGTACCATTCGCCACCTTTTGTTTCCCTGGGAGTCGGCCTTCTTTGGGACGATCCATACAGGTGAATTATACGGAGAGTTGGATGGCTGTATTATGCCTCCATTTAGCAGATCGTTCATGTTGTACCCCGGCTGGCATGGTAAGATGCGAGATAATCAAGGTACGCAACGGCACGCGTCGAGCGTACATCGAGCGTCGAGCGCGTCACCGGACACCGCTGACGCAGCACTTAGGCCACCGCGAGTGACTCGGTAACTGGAGCATCGGCTCGGGTACCGAGGCAATCATTACAAAAAGATATTGCGAAATATAAAATATGCTCCAAATCTCGCCCGCAGAAAAGCGAGGATTTGGAAAGATATCTGTTTATAAGAATAAAGTAAACCATAAACTTGCGCTAGATATTAAGCTGACATACGTGCTCTCGATGAGTATATAGAGGATCGAGAGCAGGTACTCGGCAGTCTGATCAGAACTCAGGATACGGTACGGTTGATTACAACACACTATATTTCATAACCGAGATAAATGTGATTAGCGAGTGGCTCGCTACGGGGTGTACCGAGATTGGTAAATATTCAATAACCTAATAAAGACCTTTTTATTAAACGGTGCATTCATTCTCTTGGGTTCTAACCCTTTACTGGATATATCCCGAACATTCGAGCTCACGGCTCAGGCACAGAACCCGGAGTAGCTAACCGAGTTTCTGCGGCACAACATTGGTGGCAGCGGTGGGATATCCAGAGAGAATTAAGAAAAAAAGGAAGACAGTACTTACCAGATCATACGGCGACCTGTGTGCCTCCATTGAGGGAGAAGAGAGTGCCGCGAACCAGGGTCGACAAGTGTTCAGCGAGAGTAATCAACCGTAGCCTTCGCGGATCGCTGCAGGATCCTCGAAGGGCGTCCTCATTGAGGGGGACGGGAACCGTTGGGAAGCCCGGGACCAGGAGGGTCACGGAAGAGTTGTAGGGCACACTGGAGGTGGCCCCATCACTGAGTGTAAATCGAAAGCCCGCGCGGACGCGGAAGATCTTCGCCAAGACCGGTAGGACGCTACCGGTGGCCAACGCGAGAGTAACCCAGGGTTAAAAAGCTGAGCAAAGAGGGAACAAACCTGGAGACAGATAAGGGACGGAGAAGAGTTCAACAGTTTCAAAAGTTAAACGGGAAAAATAAAATAAAATGAGTGAGCGCGACTTGCCGCAGGGACCCCCGGGGTCAGGGCAGCGCAGGGGGACCCCGAGCACGGGGGAGGAAGCATTGGGGGTGGTTGAGGGCGTCCAAGGCGCCCTAGCCGACATCACGAACCGGGCACGGGAGGTGCTGGGGGAGCAATCGGTTGAAGGTAACGAGGAGGGGCGGGGAAATTCGCCAAACCCGCTGTACGGGGTAAACACCCAGAGGGGAACTGGCTGGGAGAACATCGACGTGCAGATGTTCGAGCGCCGACCGGATGAGGTCACGCCGGCCATGGTGTCCCAGGAAATCTCCCGAATGGCGCGCTCATTACGAGGCCAAGTCGGGCACAGGGCTATCGGCGGGAACGGCGAACACGGGGGAGGCAATGGTCTTCCGCTCAAACCTGCCCTGAGGGCTACCCGAAGAACCCTATTCGCCGAACAGGAGGACACGCACGAGGACAACAGGGAATCCCGGGGAGGAAATGAGAGTCAGTCCGGCCCCGAGGACGAGACGGTACATACCATTGCGCAGATGCAGGGGAGAATAAGTGAACTCGAGGGGCAGCTGGAGGAAGCTCGCAACCGGTCCCAGGCGGCACCACCGATGGATGCTGATTCCATGGTCGAACGTCTCCTGGCCTTGGAGGAAACCATGAGGGACCACATTCTGGAGTCCCGTGGGCCACAACGGGGAGGGGTAACCCCGCCGCGGCGGCAGTCACCATTTCGGCGACAAACCCGGGAATCGACCCAGATTAGGGCGGTACCGGTGTATTTGGATATACCCGCCGCCCTGCGAAATATTAAAACCTTCGACGGGAACGATCCCACGAAGCTCGACGGTTTTATTTTATCATGTGAAGCGGTATGGGGATTGGTTCTTCCCGAGCAGCGGTCCACTCTTCTTACGCTCATCCGGAGCAGCAAACTGGAGGATCGAGCAACGCGGGAAATGAGGCACAAAACTATTGTAACCCTGCGGGATTTACGGACAGAATTGGAGGCACTTTATGGGAAACGAGAGTCCCTCGCCTCTCTGCAATACCAGTTCAGCATCCTGAAACAGGAACCAACAGAGAACGTCTCAACCTACGCCACCCGGGTCGAAAACCTGACGGTGGAATTAATCGAGAAGTTGTGTGAAGGAGTCGATGCAGCGGGGGCTCGCTACATCGGAAATGCCTTCCGGAAAACCGCACAGATGAATTTCGAGGTCGGCCTGAATAAGGAATTACAGACCCTCGTGCGATCACGTAATTATTCGAGCCTGCACGACGCTATCGTCGAGGCCATAGAGGTCGAGAAAATGACGAAGGGGCACCCAGGCAGTCAGGACTCGGCAAGATCCAGTCTGGGGGGTGGAAACCCGCGGCGGTCACACGGCGCGGTCAAGGAGGAAGCACGCACCTGTTATACATGTGGACAGACCGGCGACGTGGCCAAGGACTGTCAACAGAGGGCCCGAGTTAGGCTCCCCCTACCGGCCTCGGGGAACGTTCATATGGCAAGCATTTCGTGCAATTACTGTAAAAAAACTGGGCATCTCTGGAGGGATTGCCGGGCACGTAAGCGGGACAACCAGGGGACCAAAGGTTATGACAATAATAGGAGACAGCAAAATGAGCATCGTGAAGAGGAAGCCGCCCTGCATCCGGGGCAGGAAGGGACTGTAGGGGAATTTCGAGCAAAGGCTTACACAGTCACCGCCTACGACAGGGCTTCGCCGGGAGAGGGAATTTTTCCCAATAAATAGGGCGAAAGAGCACCCTATTTATAACCAGCGCGAGTCCAGCCACGGGAAGATCTGCCGGCGAGAACAACCTGAAACGATTGAGGGAGCAGCTGGGAAGAAATCCGTCGCGGAGACTGTCAGGAAGAGGATCAGTGCAGACGAATAATAGTCGGAGTGAAAGTTAAAAAAAAAAAAAAAAAAAAAATTGGGGGTAAAACGGCCCGGCTAAAATTTTCTCCCGTTAAGGGGGAAAATAATAAAACTGTATCCCGGTATGGGGAGGAAAACCCCACGGGAGGAAGATATAAAAAAAAGGGGAAGAAAGGAATCAAAACGAGAATGAAATAAAAAAGAGAGGAAAAAAGGAATTAAAACGAAAATGGGAAAAATAATTCCTGTGGGAAGCAAAAGTGAGTAAGGGGAGAGAATAATGAAGAAAGGAATAATAAAATAAATAAACGGAGGTAGGAAAAAAAAAGAAAAGAAGAACCCGAAGGAAGAGCGATGCGGATATGTCGCCCGTCCGGGGTGCGGTAGGTCAGGGACAGCTACGATATGATGTGCGACGGCCAGGGCAATGGCTCGGTGCACCGCTCGCGGAAGTCGACGCAGCAGAAATCCGATCCCGCGGCGTTGGAGCCTCGCTGCGGGGTATCGCCTCGCCCAAATGAAAATAAAACATAAACATAGAAAATAATTCTGGTATGAAGGAAGAATTTGACGGATACGTTGCATCCAACGGTATTGACAACAAGTTTGAAGAAGTCACCAGTTGACTGCGGATGATAATTATTCCGCTGAAGATGTACTGAAAGCTTACACCACGGCAGAATCAATTTTTGGAGAATTAACGACTGCCGAAACTGAGACGCATAAACTCGAGAAAAATCATAATGGCAAATCTCGTAATCCCGGAAAAGAATTACATCAATTGGTCACCACTCCGGGCAAATATGACAACCAGCGCCAAGATCGAGAGGACGCCCATGGGGAAAAGAAGAGACAGGGGAAGCGGAAAAACCAAATTCACCAATAACAAACCGTAGCCAGGGCGGTGACTCATCGTCGCTGCACGACAGGTCTGTGAGCGGCGAGACGCCAGGAAGAGTCAATACAGCAGAAAGACAATCCCACACGAAGTTGGCGACCGGCAGTGCGTAGCACCATTGACCCTGAATTGAGGGATGGCGCAACGAAGGAATCAGCAAGCGACGGCACGGGCAACGTGCTCCTCAGCAGACAACCGTCGCCGGGCACGGCAATAACCTTGAGAAGACGACCGGGAACGGAAGCGAACGGGCGCCAACGTGAGACGTGGACATCGGGTAGGGAAACCCACCAGGGGCGGCGCCGGTGGCGTCGGACGACTTCGCATCCAGATCTCCGGACCAGGGGTCTGGTCGGGCACAACCTCCTTCACGTTCGGGCTGAATAGACCAGCCGAACCAGGACGAACCACCAACGGGGTAACCGGCTCATCCTCGGACAACGTCGTGTGCACCTTCCGATGGAAAAGGCGGAAAGGAATGATAAGTGGAAATAAGTTGCGAGAAAGTTTTGTTATTTTGGGGGAGATCTTAGTTTGGGAAGACCCACGTATGGGGGGTTTTCTAGTATGGTGGGGAAGCACTTATTGTGGGGAAAATACCTTGTGGAAGAATATTTTTTAGGATGGGAGCATTTTTAAGGGGGAAATTTTTTATATATATTTATATACAAGTGCACGTTGGTGTATGTGGACTTGAGACGGGGCTAATTGTGGAAAATAACCAATGGTCAAGGAGCGAATAATTAGAAAGTCAGATTATCTCGAAGGTACTTGTGGGAGTATAAATACGTTTAAGCAACCGGGAAAAAAGGGAAAAACCCGAAGATGTGAACAGTCGCGTGTAATACCAAGCACGGGGTACACGAAGAATTGTAAAAATAAAGCTCGCCGGAGACGAGCGAAAAGAAATCAAATTTCTTTTCTTTTTAGGGGGGAGGAATGTTGTACCCCGGCTGGCATGGTAAGATGTTATTTCGGGACACCGGTTGCGAGATAATCAAGGTACGCAACGGCACGCGTCGAGCGTACATCGAGCGTCGAGCGCGTCACCGGACACCGCTGACGCAGCACTTAGGCCACCGCGAGTGACTCGGTAACTGGAGCATCGGCTCGGGTACCGAGGCAATCATTACAAAAAGATATTGCGAAATATAAAATATGCTCCAAATCTCGCCCGCAGAAAAGCGAGGATTTGGAAAGATATCTGTTTATAAGAATAAAGTAAACCATAAACTTGCGCTAGATATTAAGCTGACATACGTGCTCTCGATGAGTATATAGAGGATCGAGAGCAGGTACTCGGCAGTCTGATCAGAACTCAGGATACGGTACGGTTGATTACAACACACTATATTTCATAACCGAGATAAATGTGATTAGCGAGTGGCTCGCTACGGGGTGTACCGAGATTGGTAAATATTCAATAACCTAATAAAGACCTTTTTATTAAACTGTGCATTCATTCTCTTGGGTTCTAACCCTTTACTGGATATATCCCGAACATTCGAGCTCACGGCTCAGGCACAGAACCCGGAGTAGCTAACCGAGTTTCTGCGGCACAACATTCACTTGACGATTTATTTCTTCTTTTAGAGTCGGCGGATATCTGTATTGCCGAAAATTAATTGGAATCTCATCTGTTGTAATTATGCGATGCTTTAGGACATTTGTGGACATTAATTTTTCTTCATGTAAATAGTACCTGTCGTGAAATTCTTCGAGATGCAATTGTATGCTCTCTAGTTCTTCCGGATTCAGGTGATCCAGGCGTAATAGGCTTTTAATTTTTGAGACTCGCTCGTCTTTTTGTACGGTGCTTGCCGTTTCTGTTTTGCCTTCGATTAATTCGTCCGCGTTGCGGGATTCGTTTAGTGCTTCATGTGAGCTTGCATTGTTTGCATTTTCGTTATCGTCTGAAATTGCATATAATTCCGACACTTTGTATGATTTATATGTAGGCACGTCGTGCTCTCCGCACGGTGCATTTATTTTGTCCTTTTGAGGCGTCTGTGTCCCGTTGCCTTCAGGCAATAGCTGGTTGGACCCGGCTGTTGCGTGAAGTAGGGCTGGCGTGGCCTCTGTTTCGTTTGTAGCATCTGTTTCTTCTTGAAGATTGTCATCGATGAGTTCCTCGTATGGTTCTATGCTTAGAACCGGCACGGCTACTTCAATTTCTTCTTCCGTGCTATTAATGAGATATAGATGGGCCTTGCCATCGTTATTTGCGACGAGTGCGTCGCCGAGATAGACTCCTTCTGAGACGAATTGGCGAGGTATATGTTTCGAGTTTCATGAACGGTATTGAGTTCACGCCCCATCTCAGGCATCGATCTGAGTACGATACATCGGCGTGGTATGTACGGAAGAAATCCGTACCGATCAATCCGTCGTCCTCTATTGGAAAATCGTCTCTTACCAGGTGGAAAGTGACTCTGGAGTCGAGTATGTGTATTTCCGTTCTTCCCAGTGTACTGACGTAATCCTTTGTTATACCACTGATCTGAACAATATCTGTAGCATCTACTTGCACGTGAGGTGCTATTTGTTTGCTTTTAATTAAATTCCAGGATGATCCAGTGTCAATCATTAACAATGTTGGTTGCAGAAAGTCCTCGGATATTACCTTGACGACCGGTACATTGCTCGTGCGATTTAGCAGAGCTGTAGCTACCCTTGTCGCTGGGTTATTCGCTTCTTCGGGACGTGTGTATCTCACAGGACGTTGCTGAGAATTTTCCTGTGGCTCATTCGTTCGATTATACGCTGATGGTTGAGAGGTGTTCTGTCGAGTTTTCTGATTATTCCAAAATTGCAATTTACGGCAGTTATCGATGGTGTGACCGGCAAATTTGCAAAAGCGGCAGGTTTGCCGTTGGTTTGAGTTTGAAGAGTATCCTGAACCTTGATTCCTTCTCGTATCTTGATAACGATTATTATTATTATATTGCTGCTGCCTTGGGTTGTAATTACGCTCTGTGCGTGGTTCACCGTTATTTGCTGTTTCCTGTGTTTGTGGATTTTTCGGACGGGATCGACATTCGTCGGTCGTGTGTCCTTGTCTATTGCAGTATGTGCAGTATTTATTCTCCTTGATGTGGTGAATTTTATCTTTACGTGTATAACGGTCCGTGGAAGGCTGGTTCCAGGTGTTGGTTTTGGAGGAACGTGAATTTCGTAAGACATTCTTTGCTTGTTCCTTCCTCTCGATCTCGATTGCTTCCTTCATGGTATTGCTGAATGATTGGCCCCTTGTTATCTTATTTTCAATTTCTGGTTTGAGTCCTCTGTTGAAGCATTCCACAAGATCGGTATCGAGGCCGCGTTTGAAGGCGTCGTCTAATACACCGTTGTGACTCTGCTTATATGCATCACTGATCCGATTTCCGATGTCTTTCACCCGGTTGGAATATGTGAGTACAGCTTCGTCGTCGTATTGGAATATTCTTCCCAATTCTCCTTGAAGTTGATATACTGATTTTGCGGGGAGATAAAGCGTTTTTAAAAATTCCATAAAAGTGGGAATTGTGTCAAGCGTTACTCCATGTACCGCTCGACGTGCTTCTCCTCTTAGTTTATTCCTCAGTATTAGTGCGAGGTTCGCCTGTGCCTCTGGAGGCAACATCTGTTGAGCCTCCTCGCATCCCTCGATAAAATGTGACAACGGGATGTTGTGTCCGTCGAAAATAGGAACTGCTTCGAGTGCGTATTTGACGGATACTGGTGGTACGGGTGCAGCCATATTTGCAGCTAAGTTGTCGATACCTACTTGTATTGCTTGAATTTCCTGTAGCGCTTGTTGGCCAAGATTTCCTTGATTGTTCAGATCGTTTGTTATTGAATTATCCAAATCCAATAATGGTTGATCGATTACCTGTTGTTGATTTGAGTTATTCCCTCCGTTACTTGTACTTGCTGTACCTCCTGGAGTATTTTCTAATGTTCGAGTCTCGTGAGCTGTGCTCATGCGTGGATTATTCGTATCTGGTGTCTCTTCTCCAGTGCCTTTTTGTGGCGTTCTATCAAGCGTCATTATTCATTATCATGGCAGTAAGGGCGTTCAAATCCCACTTCTGACACCAAATTTTTATTTGTGTTACGTCCGGACGAGCTCACATAGAGTTCGTGCTGAGTGAACGTAACGGCGGTCTCTCTTTCGAGTCAAGGCGTTGGCCCTTTACATCGGGAACGGAGACCTCGCCTTCTACTGCCTAAGATTTATGATGCGTTGACAGAGTGCCTGAGACTGAGAGTCTTGTAGCACGTGGTGGAGAGCATGCAGAGATATACGAAGAGTTTAGAACCGTTTTAAGTACTCACAATATATATCTTTATTAAACGTTGTTGAGCGTCGATACAGGTGTTTCGATACTTATGACTGGTTCGTACTCCGCAGGAGCGTTGAAACTCAGCCGCGCAGGGCTGCTCCGGGAGAGCGTCGAGACTTAGCCGCGCAGGGCTATCGGAACTACCGTCGAACAGAGCTTTGCTCGCCCCGTAGAGTGTAACGAAGTGTTGCAGCTTATGAGGCTGGTGGAATAACTGACTCTAGCCGAAAAAGGCTTAGCTTATATACTAATTCGCTCCCTATGCTTCTTATAGTTAGTCGTGTAGCATGGTGGGGTTAATGCAGTTTCTTAATAAAGTTTTAAGCGTGACAAGGCGGTGTATTTGTTCTGAAAGAATTAGTAGAAGATTCTTAGTAGCGGTGCCCTTTTGCCGCGGCGGGCCTAGAGTTTTGGTCTAGTACAGCGGCGACAAGTGTCACATATACTCTACTAGTTATGACCACCGAAATATTATTTGGAGGAAAAAATTGAGAGAGTGTGCATAGATGCGCTCGGGAGGCACGCGTTGGTCTAAAGAAATTAGGGTGCCGTTGACCTTCCAGTAACAGTGCGGCGGCGAGATCAAAGCGTTCCGCCTTATGCAGCGGCGGCAAGTGTCGCGTGCCACCGAGGGCCGCTGGTTGCTATACGCGTGGCTAGAGAAGACATACAGTATCCTAGTTTGGGGATACTGTATGCTTCTTGGTGGGAGTGGCTTCTGGCCGAGAGGGCCTACCAGATTCGTTTAACGCGTAGCGCTCGGATGCATAGGAGCGCGTATTACCCTCTCTTCAAGATGCAGCTCGGGAGAGCCTATGTGTGTATTCGAAGACGCATTATTCGGGTGCGTCGGGATACTGCTCGGGAGAGCTTACTGCATGCTTTGAAACGGAGTGTAGTTACTGAGTTCGTAACACGGGATTATTCCCAATTAGTTTTATGTGATTCGTAGAATCTGTACAGAATATGAAGAAAATAATAAAATATTCTGACGCCGGGGATCGGTCGTTTCGAAGCTTCTTATGAAAAACAAAAGCGTGGGTTGATGTGGTACCGTCGATTACGAATTGAGGGTACCACATCAACTCACCGATGAAAGAAAACCATTCCACACGTTCGTAGCCACAACATGTAACTATAATTTGTATTAGATAACACGAATGTTGCCATTGTTGCTACGGATCAGTTACGTGATTAATGAGACTTATATTTCGTATTACCTGCTGTTTTTGTGAAGTGACGAGCTTGGCAGTCAACAGACCTGCAAAGCCGCGTAATTTTTATTTTTTTTATTTTGCGACACATTTATAATTCGATTCGGTTGGATTATTAGAAGTAATCGTCCTTCAATATCCCGAACAAGTTTTCGGCGATTCAATCGTGCAGACGTTGTGACTGTTTGGCTATCGGCAACCACCTGAGGCCGAGCCAAACACGATATTATTGGCATAGAGTGAGATAGCGCGAGGTGTAAGTGGCGCCACCTTCCACGATCGAGCAGCGGCTCGATCGATATCGAACCAAGCGCAAGCGCAGACGAGAGATCGGAAGCACCGCGGCGCTGCCGAGCGGGCTTGCGGCGAAAGCACGCTCAAGGTCGAGAAATGATGACACTACCGTTGCACACGGCACCAACCGAGCACGCCATTAGCCCAGCGGATAAACCCGGAAGATCGTCACGACAGTACCAACCCGGGATTGGAGGGCGAGGGGAGCTCCCCTCGAGTAACCAATAAGAAAATTAATAATCGGCCGATCGCACGCAGACGCGAGTCCGCCAGAAATCTGCCGAGCGAACGAAGAGGGGGACCAAAATCGGCGCATAAAAGACGGCGATTTCGACAATCCATTATCAGTTCAACGATCTACCTTACCAGCGGACAACTCTCCAGGACTAAAAGTGAAACGTAAAAGTGCAAAGTGAGTAAAAGTGGAATAAAGTGAAATAGTGCCAAAAATAACGTATAAAATTTGTGCAGATTCGGACTTATAGACTTGCGGAAATTGGACTTATAACGTTTCACACCGAGTGGACTTAGAATAAACGTGCCAATTCGGACTTAGAACAATTGTGCCGAACTCGGAGTTATGACATAACGAGTGAACAAAACCGCATGACATTCACAAGTGACCGGAGCGGCTAAAAGTGACATTCAGAGGGAACTGGTAAAGTGACCAAAGTGACCGTCAGAAAAGCCTCGAGTATCACGGGACAATCAGATAACTCCAAGGACAGCGAAAGGCATACTCAGGGAAAGGTTCACATCCCCTGAAGACGATTCTACCAGGCAGCCATTCCTTACTGCACAATTCATTTCACCAGGGTGGCAACCCTACACAATCGGTTCCCGACAAACTCTATTCAACACACTATTTTACCTACACATTTTTAATATACACTCGCCTTGTCCACCACATTTGGATCCTACACGTTTCAATTGTACACATTCGTTTTCGTACGAATCGTTTGTACACACCGAGTTTACCGCGCGATCCAATACACGACAGCCACGAAGCAACACATTCGCTTCTCCGCAATCTCTATTTTTCGCACAATTTTTCCTTCACATTTTTTATACCCACGCGCCTTTTTCAACGCAACTCGATCCTATACAATTCAATTGTGCACATCGAACTCCGTACGAATCGTTTGAACACACCGAGTTTCCCGCGCGATTCAATATTCAACAGTGAAGAATCAACACATTCGTTTCTCCGCAAACCCTATTTTGCGCACAACTTTTCCTTCACATTTTTTATACACACTCGCCTTTTTCAACGTAATTCGATCCTACACAATTCAATTGTGCATATCGAACTCCGTACGAATCGTTTGAACACATCGAGTTTCCCGCGCGATTCAATATTCAACAGTGACGAACCAACACATTCGTTTCTCCGCGAACTCTATTTTGCACACTACTTTTCCTTTGCATTTCTGATGCACACACGCCGTTTTCACCACAATTCGATCTTATACATTTCTTTCGTACACATCGATCGTTACACAGACTTGATTATTCACGCTGAGTTTACTATACACCTCAATAGTACGCAATCGTTTTCATAGACGTTTCATTTCAACTCAAATCGATTGTGCACATTCGTTTCCCCACAATCCTGTAAATACGCACAGTTTTCGTTCCTCAACCCGATTGTCCACAGAGTCATTACTGCGCTCTTCAATCCTCCATGTTCGATCCCATAAAAAGTTTTCCACTACATTTCAGTTGTGCACAATTACCACAGTCGATAACTTTCATGAGAATATCTCATGTAGGTAAAGTAGAACTCTGAGCAGTTCGACGTGCCGCCAGAGGTTCTCATGCGGGAACAAGCCCGATAGATCTTCAGCGTTGAGATACAACGTCGGAGGCTCGATTAGGAGGTTCTTCCCTCTCCACGAGCTATAACCAGAGTTACTAGAGTTTTCGCTCATGCTACTACGCTTCGTCAGATCCTTTCGGTCGAGAGCATAATGTACTCCCATGGCATACACATTCCAGCGTAATGAAAATTGGGCAAAAAAATTAATTATATGGAAGATCCTGGCTATATCGTTTTGTTATTAACAAATTGTTGATAAAATAATCGAAGTTCATTTTTTAAATATCGAATTCATTTATGGGAGTTATGTCAATGCTCGGGAAGCATTTTTTATTAAGTGTCCTTGCGGTAATCAGGATATCTTGAAAACTACTCCATCAATCTTTCCGAAGCTGATCGTGGTTTTGTTAGATACTTGAATCTAATGTTTGATTAGAGGAATTCCTGGAGGATTAAAATCAAACAATATGGCGAAAATATCAATTAAAAGCCTTGATATTCACAAAAAAAAAATAACTAAATAAAAAAAAATAAACCAACACGTATCGTATTGGAACAGAAGTACATTGCGAAAAAAATTCTTTCCTCAAACACTAGAATTTCCTATATAAAAAAGTACGTAAAGTTTCAGCAAAATTGATGGAAATGTTTTTGAATTACCACGCTCAGCGTAAGAGCAGTCGTTCTTTCCAGACGTCGACTATAACTCTCCTAAAAAGGAATATTGCTATACGAAAATATTACTAAATGATCGTTGGATGGTACTTTTAAAAACGTAGAATTTTTTTTTTTCAATTTATGCTCACGCCTGTTCGGCAAAGAAGTCGGAAGAATTCGCTTGAAGTCGTTTGGATAAAACGAAAAAGAATAATCATGGCATGGTTGAACGACGAAAAATGCAATACGATTTTTGATAAATGAAAAAATAAGATTTTTTTATTTATTTTTCATTCCTAACAGATGATAGAAATATTTTAATTAATTTAACTATTAATATTAATGCACATAAACATAAGATTTTAAACGTTCATAAATTTTATATTCATATTAAATTCTTTTAATATTTTTGTGATACATGAACTCAATTGAGATCGGCTTAAAACTATTATTATTATTATGCCGTGACAAGCCTCGGTTAGCGAGAGGAATGTCGCTAAAAGCAAAAAAAAAAAGAAATAAATCACGATATCATTCGACTCTACGGGGCGATAGAGCCGACCGGTAACAATATAAATCGGAAGAGTCCTAGATCGTCGCAATCAAACTATGAGGATACAATACGCGAATGCGCCGGCATATGTGCAAAAAATAACAATATAATGTGCGAGCGCGCGACGATCGGTGCAACATATCCGTTCCAGCTTAATATAATGGAAATCGGCGTAATAAATGATATAAATATCGGGTGCGAGTGTGCACCGGATCGAAGCTATGAATAATATTGATAGATTAGACACGAGCGTCTGCGATCGGCGCGAGAAATTCGAGCCCAAGGTATCGATTAATCATCGTAAAGGACGACTGCACGATTTATCGACGATAATTATGAAAACCTGATATTGCGATGTGGCGGTACACTCCGACGCTCCGAACTTACAAAATATTTCCTACGCAAAATATGTTTTAACCCGTCGAGCAATATGTTGACGACACAACGGGCATGTCGTCGCGTGCCGTCTATGCAAGTCGTCACATCGCGAACATGCGATGAGATGACCACATTGCAGATAGATGACGTCCGGCCGACGATCGACACAAAAAATGCATGGCGCCATAATGTGACGTGGATCATCTTCCTCGTCAGCGCCATCGTTCGGAGCACGATGCGGTGGAGCGCCAACCGGTGCGGGCCCTTAGGCTGCTTGTTGCTCCGGGAGGGGTGCACGTTGCGCTTGGGGCACTACAGGAGCAACGGGCTCCGCGTCTCTTGGCATAATCGGCGGTGCGACCGGTTGCTCATCAATTATGACGATGGGTTCCAAAGCTGGAAAACACAAAAACGGATTAGCTTAAAATATCGCGCTTTAATGATACTTCGAAACATATTTTCATGATTGTAACGCCCCACTTTTGAAATAAAAAATGCGTACCTTCTATGCAGAAAATACTTTGAAAATAATAAATATAATATTGGCTCCATTTTTAGTCACGCAATCGATTCAAGAATGAAAAAAATGAAAATTGTCTTGCACAATACACAACAAACAGACCTGGATTAAATTCAACGTCATCGTCGTCGCTCGATAAGACCTCACGATCGGGAACGTCCGGCACATCGTCATCGGGAGCGTCCGGGACATCGTCATCGGGAACGTCCGGGGCATCGTCATCGATATCGATATTGGCATCGAATTCAACGATGCGAGGCGCCATCGGTGGCGTCGGAGGGCGTCCAAAGCCCGCAGGCACATTTACAATATGAGAAAGAGCGCGGAAAGATGTAAGCAAACCATCGTATAATTTTGGCGCCTTATGCTTTCTTTGTGGAGGGGTCCTCTTAAATTCACTACATTTACCGGCATCGACGTCTTCTTCCGCGACGATTACAACGCCCAAATTTCTCGGCTCGACTTCGGGTCCACCTTCGTTTGCCGGTTGTGGTTCACCCTCGTGAATCTCGGGGTCGGCTCGCAGAGGGAAGTTGGCGCGTTCTGGTAATTGACCAGGATCCGGATCGTTACCCGCGGCTGAAAGTATCGACACTTAATAAATCTTGTTGGGTATTGAGAGCCACGTATTTTGAGCGTGTTTGACGTACGACTGTGTCATTAAGAAGAAAAATCACATAGCCTTACGCGTATCCTTTTAAAACTCTCACCTTGATGCATAAAGTCTACGTCCTCCATCGCGCGCCTGTGTCGAGGTATAACGGCCACGTTCAAAAATTCTTCCACGGTGAGTCTACACGAGAAAAAATGAAAAATAGCAGTTGCAATATAATATTCACCGAGTGTGAATTTCTGCCTTCACTTCGCTCGTTCCGCTAAAAAGGCCCTATTTCATGCCTGTAACGGGGGTGGAAAGTGGCCGATTCTTGACGAGCGGCAGGAAAAGTAATTTACCTCCCGCCCGTCAAGACTCGACCAATTTTCATCCCCGTTGCAGGCATAGAAATATGGCCACTTTTTAGCACATTCGGGAAAAATGGTACATTACTCCACGAGGGCGAAAAAGTGTTTCGCACGAGGAATGTACGAAATTTTTCATCACAAGGTGCGAAAATGGCAGTTTTACGCACGCGAAGCGGGTGGAGAAGTGGCCATTTCCGCACCGAGTGATGAAAATAATATTATAAACCCAGAGTGAATATTCAAATATTCGTAGCTCTCTACTGACCGTCCCGCATCTAATTCCTCTTGCTGGTAGGCCAGCCGCGCATCGTCGTGGCGTTGCCGAACTCGACGCCCTCGTCGGATTCGCTCGCCGCGTTGCAGTCGCCGGAAGTCAATATTTTGACCCGCCGTTAGGGTATGAAGCTTGCCTGAACAGTAAAAAGTATTTCGTTTTTAATTCAACAATTACCAGACTCCGATATTTTTCTACCGATAATCATTGGTAGAAAAACATTCGCACTATTTTATTTTCATACATACGGAGGAAAATCCAAACATTCGGGTGGGTACCGCCGAGCCTCCCACAAATATATTTGTTATATGTTTCGCAAATATTATTTGTGCGAGCCGGCGCTCTTCCTACCGCCAAAACGTCACCCAGAGGTACCCACTGACGCCGGTAATAATGCAGCATCTGCAGAATCGCTGGAAAGTCCCCGGCTATGCGATCTGCGGTGGCTTCGAGGAGTGCGAGAGCTTCTGCTTGGCGCTCAATGGGTAGTAGAGGTATACCCATCATCCTCCACAGGATGTCCTTGGGTACATTGCGACCCAGAAGGCCCCGCCACTTCTTGAATACCGCCTACAATCAACAAGAACCCTTAATACACAATCACAAGGACGATAATTCCACCACGTACTATGTGTACTTTTAAAGCAATACACATGCACAGCGATGTATTCAAACATTTTACACAAATCTGTTGCAAGAATAATTATTCTGTATGAAAGTTCATCGAAGGCGGTATTTTTATATTTCACAATTTTCAGATTGCACCTCATTCTCTTTGTAACAAGATTCTGCATGGCCCGAGTGTAAAAGTATTCATTTCAACCTCTATCGCAGAAGTTCCCATGGCAAAACAATTTTTCACTGAATTTGTCCTGCAACTTCTGCGGAGAAGTCTCAAATCACACTTCTCACATTCGGAGCATGAAAAATATTGCTACGAAGAGAATGATATTCTACGCAGTCGATTGAATTGTTCGGTGCAATCTGGCAGCTACGAGGAGAGAAAGATTGACAAAATACCTTTGTCGATGAGCAAACTTTAGCCTGAGCACTATTATTTTTTCTCCAAACTAATTATTTGTCTATGTTTGATGTTCAAGTAGAATTGTTACAAAGAATTGAGTATTATTGTTACAAAAACTTTATTGCAACCTAATTTGCAACTCCGCTTGACTATTATCTTCACAAATTTATCAATTTTTAGACCACTGTAAAAGCAACGAAAAAATCTCACTCGACAATAATGGAACCAACAACCACTGGGTCTTGCGTTGGGGAAGACATTTCGAACGGCGTTGATTATCGCTCTCTCATAATCGCTGGTGACGGTTTGGAGACGATTTTCCAATCCAGGTGCCAAGTTCATCAGAAATCGAAAGACAGCTTCATAAACCGCGGTCGTTCGTCTTTCGCACAGAATAAATGCCACCGGGAAGCCCTGGAAATGAATGATTAATTTATAAAACAAATGTGATTTTTTTCTTTCTACTCGGTGTTGTACCCCGGGTATTTCAATACCTCGAATATTAAGGCAAGGTCATTGCACCGTAATCGAGGTATGCAGCAGCAGACGACGACCACGCGTCGTTGCGAAATAATAACGAAATCCACCGTACAGTCGAGTCAACATTTAGGCAAACGCGTGTAACTCGACACCTAACGCAGCATTTAGGCAATCGCGAGCGACTCGGCAAGTAACGCATCAGCTCAGGAATTGCTGAGCCAGGTATTGGGAAATTATCGACGATACCGTATTCTACCCGGAAGCGAGAATTGTTTAAACAATCAGCAATCTGACGAAATATCTGACATCGACTAAGATTAAGCTGACGTGCCTGCTCTTCTACCTATATATAGGGAACCGGGAGCAGGCACCCACCAGTCTCTTCGGAACTCCTGATTCTGTACGGTTGGTTACGTTCCGTTCGTTTACGTTACGTTTACGATTATTTGTGCAAGGGCACGCAATTCGGTAGTAAGTGATACTACTAGTTCGGACAAGTTTAAGTTCTTCTACGAGAAGACCAATGTACAAGGTGTACTCGATACGATTGGTAATAAACTCTAATAAACATTGTTGTAATAAACTATTTGGAACATTTCTTTAATAAACTCTAATAAACATTGTTGTAATAAACTATTTGGAACATTTCTCTAATAAACTGTAATAAACATTGTTCTAATAAACTATTTGGAACATTTCTCTAATAAACTGTGATAAATAATAAATCGTGCGACTATAATTCCCTTGGGTTCTAGCCCTTAACTGGATAAATCCCGAATCATAGGAGCTAACGGCTCTCCCGCAGAACCCAGAGTAGCTAACTGAGTTTCTGCGGATATAACATTGGTGGCAGCGGTGGGATATCCAGAGGGAATTAAAAAACATCGCTAAATTACCAAATCGTCAACATCCGCGAAATGCGGTAATTTGAGACTCTCAGAGAGAGCAATTGAAGAGCACCGCGAACCAGGGTCGAAGCTAGTCGACGTGGGTTTGGGCGGACCACGGAGGCGATCAGAGGATCAACGTGGGCATTCCCTTATTCGAGGGAATAACGACAGGTAACCAACCGTAGTCTTCGCGGATCACTGCAGGATCCCCGAAGAGCGTCGCCAAGGATTGGGACGTAACAGCAGAATTAGTAAAGGAGCCTGGAACCACAAGGGTTATACGTACGGGCATCCTGTAATGCGGAGGGTGAGCATACAGTAACCCCGCATTTCTGATATTTGTTAGGAGAGTAACAAATCGGGAACAAGTTGAGTAGTAAACTGGGAAGTACGTGGAAATATTGTCAAAGCCAGTACGACGCTACTGAAGGGTTAAATAACCAAGCAAAGAACTTAGAGGGAACCGAGAAGAGAATATCTCGAAGAAGCTATGAGTGTACACAACACTCCGGTACCGTCGCAGAGACAACCTGGGGCAACTCCTGGGACAGGAGACGACGCGCTGCGGGCAGCGGCAGACATCGAAAACGCGCTATCTGAGATCACGAACCGAACCCGTCAAGCGCTGGGCCAGGGTTCTGTTGAAGGAAACGAACACCAGCCGGAGGGCTCACCAAACCCACTGTTCGGGGTAAATATGCAGAGAGGTTCTGCATTCGCCAATCCTACTGGTTGGGAGGATGTCAACGTCCAAATGTTCGAACCCAGGCGCGGGGAGGTCACCCCTGGGATGGTGACCAACGAAATTTCTCGAATGCTGAACGAGCATCGCGGGCAAAAGTGTCCCGTTGACTGGAACCGTGAAAACAGCGTGCTGGGAGTAGTAGGGGAAACAGGCAACACGATACCCCTTCGACCAGCCCTGCGAGGAACTCGGAGGACTCTTTTCGCCGGACTTGGACCAGTGGGAGGGGCGGATGAGGAATCCGACAAGGAGTCTGAGGATCATCCCAACTTCGATGACGCAACAGCACGACGATTCACCCAAATAGAGCACCAGCTCCGGGGTATCGAGCAGCGATTAAGCCAAGGGCAGGCTCAAGCAACAACATCTTCGCCGGAAGGGGGCGCTAGGGAAGACTTAGTATTCGAGCGACTTCAGGCAATGGAGGAGACGTTGCGGAACTTCATCTTGGAGGGCACCAAGGAAGAACAGAGGGATGTAACCACCCAAAGGACACGCTCACCATATCGGCGACAAACAAGAATATCGGCACCGGAAGAGGTAGAGCGGGTGTACATGGACGTACCGTCAGCCCTACGGAACATCAAAACATTCGATGGGAATGACCCCACGAAGCTTGAAGGGTTTATGCTATCCTGCGAAGCGGTTTGGGGCATGGTACACCCTCGACAACGATCCGACCTCCTTGCACTCATACGGAGTAGCAAACTAGAGGATCGAGCGACGCGAGAGATGCGCCACAAAACCGTCGTCACTTTGGGCGATCTACGCGCGGAATTGGAAGCACTGTACGGGAAACGCGAGTCACTCGCCTCTTTACAATATCAGTTTTGTACCCTACGTCAAGATACAAAGGAGAATGTCTCCACATACGCTACTCGGGTCGAACCCCTGACGGTAGAGGTGATCGAGAAATTATGCGAGGGAATTGACTCGCGTGGGGCTCGCTACATTGGAGAAGCCACACGAAAAAGCGCTCAAATGAATTTTGAAAACGGGTTGAAAAAGGAGATTCAAACCATCGTAGAATCACGCAATTATCAGAGTCTGCACGACTCTATCGTAGGGGCCATCGAGGTCGAAAAGATGACTACAGGACATCAAGGTACGCTCAGTAACGGGGGAAACAATTCACGGCAGTCACAAGGCGCGACGGTCGTCGTCGACCGCACATGCTTTACGTGCGGTAATCCAGGGCATCTGGCAAAAGACTGCACAGCCCACCGTCAATCCGGACGACATAGCCTCCCGCTACCGGCACAACAAGACGTAAACATAGTCAACGTAGCATGCCACTACTGCAAAAAGATCGGGCATTTTATGAAGGACTGTCGTGCACGTAAACGGGCGGAGGAGAAGAAAAACAAAAATAACGAGCAGCAACCAGCGCAAACGCGGGAAACTTCCACGCAGCCGACACAGGAAGGCACTGTAGGGGCATTCCGTGTAAATACAATCACGGCAAAGAATGGGCCCATAAAGGAGGCCTACATCTACACTCCAGAGAGAAACGGAAGCTCCCTGCTCCAGCAAGCTTAACACGAAAACTGTGACGATCGCCGAAGAGGACAATGGCACCGAGGGTAACCCGCCCTGATACAAGTGCACCGTTGACAAAACCGCGTAGGGAAAAAAAAAAAAAAAGAAAAAAAAAATTGGAAAGGTCACTGGATTCGACAAGGCTTCACAACGAATAAAGAGTGGAAAAAAAATTATATATACTGTGACGTATTTTCCTGGATCTCAACGCGAGCAAAAAAAACACAAAAAAAACAAAACCGAAAACGCGAAAATCGAAGCTCAAACCGAACGGGAGCGGAGCGCGAAATCGAGAACTCAGAAAACGTCACCTTCGGCCGCCCGCTTCCACGGATGCATCGACGTCCCGGTGGGCGCCAGTTAATTTTTGTTTCGCCGGTATTAACAACCGGACTAAACTGGAGGTCGGTGGAACGGCCGACCTCCGCAGGGTCGATTTATGTTTTGCCGGAATCGCCAAGCCGGACTAATCTGGAGGTCGATGGAACGGTCGACCTCCGCAGGGTCGATTTTTGTTTCGCCGGAATCGCCAAGCCGGACTAATCTGGAGGTCGATGGAACGGTCGACCTCCGCAGGGTCGATTTTTGTTTCGCCGGAATCGCCAAGCCGGACTAATCTGGAGGTCGATGGAACGGTCGACCTCCGCAACGGAAATACACGAGAACAGAACAAAAAATAACGAGATCACACAAACGAGAACTGAACGGTACGAGAACTAACGCCGATGCATTCGCGAAAGCGAACGGTTGCGGAAATGCACGGTTGCTCAGGATGCGGGTTATGGTAGAAGGGTCGCGATCCCTCGCCACCAAAGTAACACGAAATCGAAACCGGAATCTCAACTTAAAAAAACGGGAACAATTATTTATTGGCTGCTAAGCCACGGGATCGCACACTCGTGCATCGGGAGCGCTCAGCTGACCGGGGGGTCGGAGCGAGCGTAACGAGAACGGATCGATACGCGATCAAATAATTACCGAAACGATAAACTCACCGAATCAGCGCATTCTAATCCAATAATGGGCGGGAACTGCATCTCACGATGCCTCGAGAACTCCAACACAATCACTGCACTTCAAAAGCATTCCTCAGAACGCATCTCGAGCACAGAAAAATCGGTAATAAAATCGGAACCGAATCCGCACGAAACACAGCACATACGAGTCAACTAGCGAACGCGCAAAGTGACAGGTAGCGTGAGCGAGATACGCGAACCGAAGCGAGAGCGATAGCCGGAATCTACGGCAGCGCGAGCGAGAGCGAACGACTCAGCGCGCGAGACAATAGCCCAAACGTAAACACCGGTCGCGCGAGAGGTCCGAGTTGCCTCGAGGACGACTCTCGGCAGACTGATTAGCCTACGACGATATTCTAAGAAAGCGTTATGATTATCGCGAGATCCTTAGCCGATAGCTACTGCCCTCTCAAACTATTTCCAGAGCGTCACTTAAGCGGGAACCGAAACTGTAACGCGGTAATTTTTGAGATTCGTCGCGATCGTTACTCCAAACTCAGGACGTGAAAACAAGGCTCTCTCTCTCTTAACTAAAACACAGCACAAGGTGTTCCGACCTTGCCCGGACCGTACTTAAACCTCCGCCTGTTCTCCAACGTCCTGCGCTATCACCTAAACAGAGTGCCGGGTTTGCACCGGACTTTGACGTATTCGCGACGAGATCTCGTCGGTCTCTCCTCTATTCGTGTTTCTCGTTGCTTCGAGATTCTCTCCACCGAATAGATTCGAGGACTCCGACCTGAACTGAATCTTTGGATCTTATCTCCAAGCTTATCCCACACCCAAGCTCATCAGTAAAGTCTAAACTGGATCGTGACATAACGAACTTGACTTAAACGAGAGCTGGACGGTACCTGGACAGCCGAGGAGCAGTAAATCGGGAACTGTAACGGGCTAACCGAACTAAATCGATAGCCGTATCCGTAAAACTTTAATTTATTTGGGTTTTTGTGACGGTGATCGAAAAATCACGTCACAATACGTATATACGAAAATTCGTATAATACACGAATAAGAGGTTACTTTCGAAAATTTCCGGGGGACGAATTTTGTAAAATTGTGTGTAAAATTTAATAGACCGGTAAACCGGCACACTCATAGATAATAGATAGACAATACACGGGGTACAAAAATCGTAAAAATAAAGCTCGCCGGAGACGAGCGAAAAGAAAGCAGATTTCTTTTCTTTTTAGGGGGGAGGAATGTTGTACCCCGGGTATTTCAATACCTCGAATATTAAGGCAAGGTCATTGCACCGTAATCGAGGTATGCAGCAGCAGGCGACGACCACGCGTCGTTGCCAAATAATAACGCAATCCACCGTACAGTCGAGTCAACATTTAGGCAAACGCGTGTAACTCGACACCTAACGCAGCATTTAGGCAATCGCGAGCGACTCGGCAAGTAACGCATCAGCTCAGGAATTGCTGAGCCAGGTATTGGGAAATTATCGACGATACCGTATTCTACCCGGAAGCGAGAATTGTTTAAACAATCAGCAATCTGACGAAATATCTGACATCGACTAAGATTAAGCTGACGTGCCTGCTCTTCTACCTATATATAGGGAACCGGGAGCAGGCACACACCAGTCTCTTCGGAACTCCTGATTCTGTACGGTTGGTTACGTTCCGTTCGTTTACGTTACGTTTACGATTATTTGTGCAAGGGCACGCAATTCGGTAGTAAGTGATACTACTAGTTCGGACAAGTTTAAGTTTTTCTACGAGAAGACCAATGTACAAGGTGTACTCGATACGATTGGTAATAAACTCTAATAAACATTGTTGTAATAAACTATTTGGAACATTTCTCTAATAAACTGTAATAAACATTGTTCTAATAAACTATTTGGAACATTTCTCTAATAAACTGTGATAAATAATAAATCGTGCGACTATAATTCCCTTGGGTTCTAGCCCTTAACTGGATAAATCCCGAATCATAGGAGCTAACGGCTCTCCCGCAGAACCCAGAGTAGCTAACTGAGTTTCTGCGGATATAACATCGGCATTGAAATGAACGTACCACACCCATGTACCTAACGTACACGACCAATAACTGGCATGCCGCCGGCCGACCAGGAACGATCTGCATTCAAATAAAACAAGGCACTAGAACGATAGCATTCTGCATTTCACAGCTAAAAAAAAGGTATCCGAGGCGGCTGACAGGCTCATCGATACCAGACATTCTACTTTTCTAAATCTCATGATCCGTTTTTTTTTTTTTTTTTTTTTTTTTTTGTGAAAAGGAATCTTGGCAGGAATTTCCAAAAGGTCAATTATTCGTAAGGAGATTGAAATCATGTACAGAAATCCCCAGCTTCCAATGTAAAAAAATCGTTGGATGAATTTCGGTTTTGTTGAATAGAAAGTAAATGCATTCATATCCATACATATCGACTGTTATAAAACAAAAGGCCGTATCCTGCTTGTAAAAGCATATGGGTTACGCCCCTTTGTTTCTTTGCAGTTGATATATGTTGATTGTAAAAAGTTATACTACTTCAGTTTTTATTATGTGTTTCTAAGCATTTTTTTACTCGGTCAGAAAATCGTCGCAAACAATCAGTTGTAAGGGATTAACGAAGCGATTTTGCGAAGCGTATACAAAAAAAAAAAAAATGTTTTCTTTTCATGTATTCGAAATCATGGACTTACTCGAAAGGTGCCATCGAGATATATTTCAGTTGCCTCGGTCAGTCGATCTATCATTTCTCGATTGGCAAATACGAGAGACGAATAACCATCCGCAGATCTCGCGCAGCCCCGATAAAGCCCCTGCACCGGTCCGTACTCACGAAGTACCCGAGAAAATTCGTCGAGCGTCGCGGGAACGGCCGGTCGCGCGGCCCGCCTCGCACGGAGCATACTGCTAGTCATGGAGACCTGCGTAATATTCGCAGCCGCTTCTTCATACCTACATACCAAAATGATCATTCAGAACATTATTTCTATAATCGAAAAACATTTCCTCAAAACTGCTTTATTTGTACTTACATTAATGACACCTCGAGAAATATGTCGTCATAAGTTTCCAGGGTCTCGCGACTCCGGCGCAGCACTTCGCGCTTGAACCGCAGCTCATCGAGCAACGTGAGGCTCGGTGGGTGCATATTATGTGCGGTTCGAACACGCGGCTGTCCACCCACGACCTGCACTGCACCTTTACAATTTGTGCAGTTTTTCGTAGAACATCGGTAGATGTTACGAGCTCCTCGCTTATCCTGATGATAAGTATAGCCGCCGTAATAAAAAACGAACGTACCGCGTTTTTGTCCCGGGAAACGATTCATTTTTGGACACGAAGATGTTACGCGTTGCAATCAATAACCGATACTTGATTGTCCTCTTCACGTATAGAACACTTTCATCGGTTATTTTCACTCGTACAAACAAACAAACTCGCCAAACAATAAAATTGAACGTTTGTGTTCTCGATCCGGTACGTTACAGTTTCGCGAAACACATCTCTCTACTAGGCTTTTGTTGTTCACGATAGTTTTACCGAAGTCACGTGGCGCCGCTCTCGTGAGATACTAAGGGCCCCGGCGCCTCTGTTTACGTTGTAATAAGGTGGTAGAGGTCGAACCGCGCTGGACTAAAACTGCGATACAATGTCAAGCGTCGTCCGCTGAAGCGTATACCTCTTGCCGGGGCCCTTAGTATCTCACGAGAGCGGCGCCACGTGACTTCGGTAAAACTATCATGAACAACAAAAGCCTAGTAGAGAGATGTGTTTCGCGAAACTGTAACGTACCGGATCGAGAACACAAACGTTCAATTTTATTGTTTGACGAGTTTGTTTGTTTGTACGAGTGAAAATAACCGATGAAAGTGTTCTATACGTGAAGAGGACAATCAAGTATCGGTTATTGATTGCAACGCGTAACATCTTCGTGTCCAAAAATGAATCGTTTCCCGGGACAAAAACGCGGTACGTTCGTTTTTTATTACGGCGGCTATACTTATCATCAGGATAAGCGAGGAGCTCGTAACATCTACCGATGTTCTACGAAAAACTGCACAAATTGTAAAGGTGCAGTGCAGGTCGTGGGTGGACAGCCGCGTGTTCGAACCGCACATAATATGCACCCACCGAGCCTCACGGTGCTCGATGAGCTGCGGTTCAAGCGCGAAGTGCTGCGCCGGTGTCGCGAGACCCTGGACACTTATGACGACATATTTCGCGAGGTGTTATTAATGTAAGTACAAATAAAGCAGTTTTGAGGAAATGTTTTTCGATTATAGAAATAATGTTCTGAATGATCATTTTGGTATGTAGGTATGAAGAAGCGGCTGCGAATATTACGCAGGTCTCCATGACTAGCAGTATGCTCCGCGCGAGGCGGGCCGCGCGACCGGCCGTCCCCGCGACGCTCGACGAATTTTCTCGGGTACTTCGTGAGTACGGACCGGTGCAGGGGCTTTATCGGGGCTGCGCGAGATCTGCGGATGGCTATTCGTCTCTCGTATTTGCCAATCGAGAAATGATAGATCGACTGACCGAGGCAACTGAAATATATCTCGATGGCACCTTTCGAGTAAGTCCATGATTTCGAATACATGAAAAGAAAACATTTTTTTTTGTGTATACGCTTCGCAAAATCGCTTCGTTAATCCCTTACAACTGATTGTTTGCGACGATTTTCTGACCGAGTAAAAAAATGCTTAGAAACACATAATAAAAACTGAAGTAGTATAACTTTTTACAATCAACATATATCAACTGCAAAGAAACAAAGGGGCGTAACCCATATGCTTTTACAAGCAGGATACGGCCTTTTGTTTTATAACAGTCGATATGTATGGATATGAATGCATTTACTTTCTATTCAACAAAACCGAAATTCATCCAACGATTTTTTTAAATTGGAAGCTGGGGATTTCTGTACATGATTTCAATCTCCTTACGAATAATTGACCTTTTGGGAATTCCTGCCAAGATTCCTTTTCACAAAAAAAAAAAAAAAAAAAAAAAACGGATCATGAGATTTAGAAAAGTAGAATATCTGGTATCGATGAGGCTGTCAGCCGCCTCGGATACCTTTTTTTTTTAGCTGTGAAATGCAGAATGCTATCGTTCTAGTGCCTTGTTTTATTTGAATGCAGATCGTTCCTGGTCGGCCGGCGGCATGCCAGTTATTGGTCGTGTACGTTAGGTACATGGGTGTGGTACGTTCATTTCAATGCCGAGTAGAAAGAAAAAAATCACATTTGTTTTATAAATTAATCATTCATTTCCAGGGCTTCCCGGTGGCATTTATTCTGTGCGAAAGACGAACGACCGCGGTTTATGAAGCTGTCTTTCGATTTCTGATGAACTTGGCACCTGGATTGGAAAATCGTCTCCAAACCGTCACCAGCGATTATGAGAGAGCGATAATCAACGCCGTTCGAAATGTCTTCCCCAACGCAAGACCCAGTGGTTGTTGGTTCCATTATTGTCGAGTGAGATTTTTTCGTTGCTTTTACAGTGGTCTAAAAATTGATAAATTTGTGAAGATAATAGTCAAGCGGAGTTGCAAATTAGGTTGCAATAAAGTTTTTGTAACAATAATACTCAATTCTTTGTAACAATTCTACTTGAACATCAAACATAGACAAATAATTAGTTTGGAGAAAAAATAATAGTGCCCAGGCTAAAGTTTGCTCATCGACAAAGGTATTTTGTCAATCTTTCTCTCCTCGTAGCTGCCAGATTGCACCGAACAATTCAATTGACTGCGTAGAATATCATTCTCTTCGTAGCAATATTTTTCATGCTCCGAATGTGAGAAGTGTGATTTGAGACTTCTCCGCAGAAGTTGCAGGACAAATTCAGTGAAAAATTGTTTTGCCATGGGAACTTCTGCGATACAGGTTGAAATGAATACTTTTACACTCGGGCCATGCAGAATCTTGTTACAAAGAGAATGAGGTGCAATCTGAAAATTGTGAAATATAAAAATACCGCCTTCGATGAACTTTCATACAGAATAATTATTCTTGCAACAGATTTGTGTAAAATGTTTGAATACATCGCTGTGCATGTGTATTGCTTTAAAAGTACACATAGTACGTGGTGGAATTATCGTCCTTGTGATTGTGTATTAAGGGTTCTTGTTGATTGTAGGCGGTATTCAAGAAGTGGCGGGGCCTTCTGGGTCGCAATGTACCCAAGGACATCCTGTGGAGGATGATGGGTATACCTCTACTACCCATTGAGCGCCAAGCAGAAGCTCTCGCACTCCTCGAAGCCACCGCAGATCGCATAGCCGGGGACTTTCCAGCGATTCTGCAGATGCTGCATTATTACCGGCGTCAGTGGGTACCTCTGGGTGACGTTTTGGCAGTAGGAAGAGCGCCGGCTCGCACAAATAATATTTGCGAAACATATAACAAATATATTTGTGGGAGGCTCGGCGGTACCCACCCGAATGTTTGGATTTTCCTCCGTATGTATGAAAATAAAATAGTGCGAATGTTTTTCTACCAATGATTATCGGTAGAAAAATATCGGAGTCTGGTAATTGTTGAATTAAAAACGAAATACTTTTTACTGTTCAGGCAAGCTTCATACCCTAACGGCGGGTCAAAATATTGACTTCCGGCGACTGCAACGCGGCGAGCGAATCCGACGAGGGCGTCGAGTTCGGCAACGCCACGACGATGCGCGGCTGGCCTACCAGCAAGAGGAATTAGATGCGGGACGGTCAGTAGAGAGCTACGAATATTTGAATATTCACTCTGGGTTTATAATATTATTTTCATCACTCGGTGCGGAAATGGCCACTTCTCCGCCCGCTTCGCGTGCGTAAAACTGCCATTTTCGCACCTTGTGATGAAAAATTTCGTACATCCCTCGTGCGAAACACTTTTTCGCCCTCGTGGAGTAATGTACCATTTTTCCCGAATGTGCTAAAAAGTGGCCATATTTCTATGCCTGCAACGGGGATGAAAATTGGTCGAGTCTTGACGGGCGGGAGGTAAATTACTTTTCCTGCCGCTCGTCAAGAATCGGCCACTTTCCACCCCCGTTACAGGCATGAAATAGGGCCTTTTTAGCGGAACGAGCGAAGTAAAGGCAGAAATTCACCCTCGGTGAATATTATATTGCAACTGCTATTTTTCATTTTTCTCGTGTAGACTCACCGTGGAAGAATTTTTGAACGTGGCCGTTATACCTCGACACAGGCGCGCGATGGAGGACGTAGACTTTATGCATCAAGGTGAGAGTTTTAAAAGGATACGCGTAAGGCTATGTGATTTTTCTTCTTAATGACACAGTCGTACGTCAAACACGCTCAAAATACGTGGCTCTCAATACCCAACAAGATTTATTAAGTGTCGATACTTTCAGCCGCGGGTAACGATCCGGATCCTGGTGAATTACCAGAACGCGCCAACTTCCCTCTGCGAGCCGACCCCGAGATTCACGAGGGTGAACCACAACCGGCAAACGAAGGTGGACCCGAAGTCGAGCCGAGAAATTTGGGCGTTGTAATCGTCGCGGAAGAAGACGTCGATGCCGGTAAATGTAGTGAATTTAAGAGGACCCCTCCACAAAGAAAGCATAAGGCGCCAAAATTATACGATGGTTTGCTTACATCTTTCCGCGCTCTTTCTCATATTGTAGATGTGCCTGCGGGCTTTGGACGCCCTCCGACGCCACCGATGGCGCCTCGCATCGTTGAATTCGATGCCAATATCGATATCGATGACGATACCCCGGACGTTCCCGATGACGATGTCCCGGACGCTCCCGATGACGATGTGCCGGACGTTCCCGATCGTGAGGTCTTATCGAGCGACGACGATGACGTTGAATTTAATCCAGGTCTGTTTGTTGTGTATTGTGCAAGACAATTTTCATTTTTTTCATTCTTGAATCGATTGCGTGACTAAAAATGGAGCCAATATTATATTTATTATTTTCAAAGTATTTTCTGCATAGAAGGTACGCGTTTTTTATTTCAAAAGTGGGGCGTTACAATCATGAAAATATGTTTCGAAGTATCATTAAAGCGCGATATTTTAAGCTAATCCGTTTTTGTGTTTTCCAGCTTTGGAACCCATCGTCATAATTGATGAGCAACCGGTCGCACCGCCGATTATGCCAAGAGACGCGGAGCCCGTTGCTCCTGTAGTGCCCCAAGCGCAACGTGCACCCCTCCCGGAGCAACAAGCAGCCCAAGGGCCCGCACCGGTTGGCGCTCCACCGCATCGTGCTCCGAACGATGGCGCTGACGAGGAAGATGATCCACGTCACATTATGGCGCCATGCATTTTTTGTGTCGATCGTCGGCCGGACGTCATCTATCTGCAATGTGGTCATCTCATCGCATGTTCGCGATGTGACGACTTGCATAGACGGCACGCGACGACATGCCCGTTGTGTCGTCAACATATTGCTCGACGGGTTAAAACATATTTTGCGTAGGAAATATTTTGTAAGTTCGGAGCGTCGGAGTGTACCGCCACATCGCAATATCAGGTTTTCATAATTATCGTCGATAAATCGTGCAGTCGTCCTTTACGATGATTAATCGATACCTTGGGCTCGAATTTCTCGCGCCGATCGCAGACGCTCGTGTCTAATCTATCAATATTATTCATAGCTTCGATCCGGTGCACACTCGCACCCGATATTTATATTATTTATTACGCCGATTTCCATTATATTAAGCTGGAACGGATATGTTGCACCGATCGTCGCGCGCTCGCACATTATATTGTTATTTTTTGCACATATGCCGGCGCATTCGCGTATTGTATCCTCATAGTTTGATTGCGACGATCTAGGACTCTTCCGATTTATATTGTTACCGGTCGGCTCTATCGCCCCGTAGAGTCGAATGATATCGTGATTTATTTCTTTTTTTTTTTGCTTTTAGCGACATTCCTCTCGCTAACCGAGGCTTGTCACGGCATAATAATAATAATAGTTTTAAGCCGATCTCAATTGAGTTCATGTATCACAAAAATATTAAAAGAATTTAATATGAATATAAAATTTATGAACGTTTAAAATCTTATGTTTATGTGCATTAATATTAATAGTTAAATTAATTAAAATATTTCTATCATCTGTTAGGAATGAAAAATAAATAAAAAAATCTTATTTTTTCATTTATCAAAAATCGTATTGCATTTTTCGTCGTTCAACCATGCCATGATTATTCTTTTTCGTTTTATCCAAACGACTTCAAGCGAATTCTTCCGACTTCTTTGCCGAACAGGCGTGAGCATAAATTGAAAAAAAAAAATTCTACGTTTTTAAAAGTACCATCCAACGATCATTTAGTAATATTTTCGTATAGCAATATTCCTTTTTAGGAGAGTTATAGTCGACGTCTGGAAAGAACGACTGCTCTTACGCTGAGCGCGGTAATTCAAAAACATTTCCATCAATTTTGCTGAAACTTTACGTACTTTTTTATATAGGAAATTCTAGTGTTTGAGGAAAGAAATTTTTTCGCAATGTACTTCTGTTCCAATACGATACGTGTTGGTTTATTTTTTTTATTTAGTTTTTTTTTTTTGTGAATATCAAGGCTTTTAATTGATATTTTCGCCATATTGTTTGATTTTAATCCTCCAGGAATTCCTCTAATCAAACATTAGATTCAAGTATCTAACAAAACCACGATCAACTTCGGAAAGATTGATGGAGTAGTTTTCAAGATATCCTGATTACCGCAAGGACACTTAATAAAAAATGCTTCCCGAGCATTGACATAACTCCCATAAATGAATTCGATATTTAAAAAATGAACTTCGATTATTTTATCAACAATTTGTTAATAACAAAACGATATAGCCAGGATCTTCCATATAATTAATTTTTTTGCCCAATTTTCATTACGCTGGAATGTGTATGCCATGGGAGTACATTATGCTCTCGACCGAAAGGATCTGACGAAGCGTAGTAGCATGAGCGAAAACTCTAGTAACTCTGGTTATAGCTCGTGGAGAGGGAAGAACCTCCTAATCGAGCCTCCGACGTTGTATCTCAACGCTGAAGATCTATCGGGCTTGTTCCCGCATGAGAACCTCTGGCGGCACGTCGAACTGCTCAGAGTTCTACTTTACCTACATGAGATATTCTCATGAAAGTTATCGACTGTGGTAATTGTGCACAACTGAAATGTAGTGGAATGATTTGTGCACAATCGAAATGTGTTGGAAAACTTTTTATGGGATCGAACATGGAGGATTGAAGAGCGCAGTAATGACTCTGTGGACAATCGGGTTGAGGAACGAAAACTGTGCGTATTTACAGGATTGTGGGGAAACGAATGTGCACAATCGATTTGAGTTGGAATGAAACGTCTATGAAAACGATTGCGTACTATTGAGGTGTATAGTAAACTCAGCGTGAATAATCAAGTCTGTGTAACGATCGATGTGTACGAAAGAAATGTATAGGATCGAATTGTGGTGAAAACGGCGTGTGTGCATCAGAAATGCAAAGGAAAAGTAGTGTGCAAAACAGAGTTCGCGGAGAAACGAACGTGTTGGTTCGTCACTGTTGAATATTGAATCGCGCGGGAAACTCGATGTGTTCAAACGATTCGTACGGAGTTCGATATGCACAATTGAATTGTGTAGGATCGAATTACGTTGAAAAAGGCGAGTGTGTATAAAAAATGTGAAGGAAAAGTTGTGCGCAAAATAGGGTTTGCGGAGAAACGAATGTGTTGATTCTTCACTGTTGAATATTGAATCGCGCGGGAAACTCGGTGTGTTCAAACGATTCGTACGGAGTTCGATGTGCACAATTGAATTGTATAGGATCGAGTTGCGTTGAAAAAGGCGCGTGGGTATAAAAAATGTGAAGGAAAAATTGTGCGAAAAATAGAGTTAACGGAGAAACGAATGTGTTGATTCGTCACTGTCGTGTATCGGATTGCGCGGTAAACTCGGTGTGTTCGAACGATTTGTACGAAAACTCATGTGCACAATTGAAATATGTCGGATCGAATTGTGATGGAAAAGGCACGTGTGAAGCAGAAATGTAAAGGAAACATAGTGTGCAAAATAGAGATTGCGGAGAAGCGAATGTGTTGCTTCGTGGCTGTCGTGTATTGGATCGCGCGGTAAACTCGGTGTGTATAAACGATTCGTACGAAAACGAATGTGTACAATTGAAACGTGTAGGATCCAAATGTGGTGGACAAGGCGAGTATATATTAAAAATGTGTAGGTAAAATAGTGTGTTGAATAGAGTTTGTCGGGAACCGATTGTGTAGGGTTGCCACCGTGGTGAAATGAATTGTGCAGTAAGGAATGGCTGCCGGCGCAAAAATGCAGATAAGGATATCGGCAGAGTGCTCCTCGCAGTTGTCGAACATAGGCCTGCTTGTACAGCGCGTGTCACGATGGGCACGATGCTAAGAGCGACCGTCGGGCATAATGAGTGTAGCACCTCCTGGACAGTGAATATCGATGAATGCTAGATCATCGTTATAGTCCAGGAGTATCATAGTTCAAATAATAAATGGAAAAATAAATAGAAAACAGGTTTAAGGGATGAATACACGGGATTGATATAGCATTTTTGGAAACAATAGATAATAGATTCAGGAAATAAAATAGAGTCAAGAAATAAAGGAAGAAAATTAAGTCATATTGTCATGACAACATTCAACATAAAAGTTAACTAAAATATTAAGAAAGAGGAATAAATATAAAAACGATAAATAACCAATAAATAATCGAATAGCAAATAACGAGGAAAAATATAGGAAATTATGAAAATAGGGAAGAAATGTAAAACCATAAATGCCAAAATTCAGGAAAATAGTTAGATAAATATTGAGATAACAATTTGTGTCAACAAATGTTAACTTCGCAATGAAAGGTCGTACAACTTTCATTCAAATTTGTGTGTTTATAAAATCCGCGATAAAATTTAAGTAATAACAAATTAAGATATCAAAATTGATGTGAACCTACGAAATAGGTAATATTTAATTAGAACAGCCAAAGAAAGGAATCGGGTGATGAGAGTGGGGAGACGAGGCGCAGGTGTGACAGCGGTGACGCGGGGGTGTCCGGCACCGAGGTTATTTATTCGCGCGCCCACCGCCCATTCGGCACTTCTTCGCGACCGGGGCAACGACCTCAATCTTGTATTGTACTTAGAGCCATTAACAAAGAACTTGTAAATCAGCTTGTAAAATTTTCGAGCCAGTATTCATTTTAACCAACTTCAATAAACAGTTCATATCTTTCCAATTCATTCTGTCGAAATTGAGTATATTCCTCCTGAAAATCATTTAATCATCGAAAGCATCAATCCACATCGTTGAAATCTGGGAAGGACGTTCATTTCTGGAGTCGATCATCATCATCACTCGATTCTGACTCGAGTACTCGGCATTTTGGAGGGACGTTATTTTCGGAAATCGATCGTCATCATTCGATTCTGATTCGAATATTCATCCAGTTTGGGAAGGACGTTCAATTTCGATATCGTTATTCTTCATTCATCAATCGAATCATTCGATCATTCATTCTGAGGTACAACCATTTAAATCACATCGTAAGTTTGGAAAAATTATCATCTACATCTCGAAACATACATTTCTTCTGGATATTTAATTGTCAATGTTTAATTATCAACGTTTGTTCATACTCCAGAAAGGTTAGAATATTTCTTTGGACAATATATATTCGTGTTGGTCAATTTTATTTCAGCTATATCAGTGCGCGTTAAAATGTTAGGATAGGTCGGGAGAAAACAGTGAGTGAGTGTGATAGCGCATCGTCGCGAGGCGTGCGTCGAGGGTGACGCGCGAGTGAGCGAGATAGCCGCGTATCGTGCTCTATTCTATAGAAAGAGTTAGCATCCAGAATTTTCTTGTCCAGTTTAAAATCGTCACTTAAAATCTAGTAAATTCCAAATTTTAACCGTGAAGAAAATTTCCTCAATTTCAAATATATACACTCTAGGTCCTATCCCGAATTATTTTCCGAAAGGTTAGGTTCAAAACAGGGCCAAAACCTCGATAAAGCGTCATCTCCGAATAACGTGTAAAGGGAGGGTGTAAATTCTCCTTGACCGAGATGGAGTGAAAATTGCTGATCGGGACGTAACAAAAATTGGGGGCTCGTCCGGGATCTCAAAAAGAGTGTATATATAAATTTATTAATATATAAATAAATAAATAAAATAATTTTTTTTTGTGAAATGAGTAGTAAAGGGAAAATAAAATCATAAATGACTTCAACTCGCTCAAAATGTACTGTTCCGGATCAGATCGTACATGCCTATCCAGAAGACAGGAAAAAATCGGGAACAAGAAAAGTGAGAAAATTAATAGAATCGGAAGAAAAATCAGCGCAAGTGACAGATATTCCAGAATTTGAAGAGGAAAGCAGATTAGTTACTTCAACTCCATATCCCAAAGATTCTTTAGCAAATACATCGAAAATATCGGAAAATTCGGGAAATAAAGTTGATTCGGACGCGACTAAGGCTCTTGGACAAGAGATAAAGTCGCTTGCGAAGACAATTGATGAGTATTTACAAGAATTTCCAGACCCAATTCATCCAAATTTCGCGAATCCAGTTGCAACCAATTCTAAATGTGAAACTCTTAATGCAAAGACAGTCGAAGTAGAAGCAGTAGAACCACAAATTAAAGACAAAACCGTAATTAATCAGCAAGACGATTCTGAAAGTTCTTGTACGTCAGCAACTGGACTAACCACACCCTGGTTGAGATTGAGTAGTAGTTCAGGTACACAGTTAAGATCGAGATCATGAGGCGATTCATGAGGCTAAAAGGGTTGAACGAGAATTAGGAGATATGAAGAGATTGAGAGAAAATGCTGAAGCAAAGAAAAAACCGGAAAAAGAACCTGAGAAAACTTCAAAGAAAGCAAGCGTGAAAATCATCGAGGAAGCTAAGGAAGAATCAACTGTAGCCGTGGTAAACACCAATACTCCAGCGGTGAATATTTGTCAGATCTGTGGGAAAAAGGGACATCTTGCTACAACTTGTTGGAGTGCTCCAGGCGCAACTCCACCTAATAAGTGTCAGAGTTGTGGGAAACTGGGTCATACAGCTGATAAATGCAGAGCATCGGGAAAAATCGAGCCACAGGCTGCATTAATTTGTCAATATTGTAAGAAATCAGGTCATTCTGCGGATAATTGTTTTAAAATGTCTGGTTCAGACGCACAAACAAATACGATCATGATTTGTCAGATTTGTGGAAAAAGGGGACACACGGCAGATAAGTGTTACAGTAATCCATGTAAAAAACGGTCGGAAAGGCCATTTGAGCGAATCCTGCCGTAGTATACAACCTATACAGAAGCAAGCAAATTATTTCAAGAAAATACCTCAAGGTCAGACATCTCAAATTCAATGTCAAATCTGTAATGGCTGGGGACATTCAGCTCTGGTATGCAACCAACAGAAACAGGGAAATATTGGAAATCCAAATGTCGCAGGAGCAATGAATTATTCGCAAGCATTGACACAACAAAATTCAATAAATCAACAACAAAATCAAGCTAATCAAGTAATTTGCAATTATTGTAAAAATGCAGGTCATTATTTAACAGATTGTCTGATCCGCATCAGCAACAACAACCGGAGGGCAGCGCAACAGGGAAACGCGGATGGCCAACCAGCACAGGGTGCCCAGGCACAGGCCAACGTGAATACTCAAGCGCACCCAACCCTTACGATCAAGGCTTGTACCGATTCGGATCGGAACCAGAAATAATCGACGTATATTTAGTAAATCCAGAAAAAGACGTAATAGCTCCTACCGTCTTGTTTCGAAGTAGTGAGCTCTCGGAAACAGTAATTATGATGTTGGACACAGGTGTTAGTAAAAATATTCTGAAAGAAAGATGTTTGCTAAACAATTTTGAACTTTATCAGGATAAAATCTTGATATTGAGCGGGATTACAGACGAATTTGTATATACTTTGGGGTATGTAATAATTAATGCTTTGGGACGAGAAACGGTTTTTCACGTAGTACCAAACAGTTTTCCGACCAAGCAGGGAGGACTACTGTCAACTGAGTATTTTCGCGATAATTTGGCAAAAATTGATTATGAAAACAGTACACTTGAGGTTCGAGACAAGAAAATAGAGTTCCATACTAGAGAAAGTATGATGTTCCCACCGAAAACGACGAAGCTATTCTATGTCCGCTTGAGAAACGATAACGTTCTTGAGGGATATTTACCAAGGCTCGAAGTCTACGAGGGAATAGAAATTGAGCAAGGATTGGTGAAAAACGTTGGTGGAAAAGCTTACATCTACGTAACCAATCATCGCAACGAAAGGGTCCATATACAGATCCTGTCCTGGAATTGACAGTGACTCCACAAGGAGAAAACAAAGAAAAATGTGAAAAGAATGCGATGACTAATTCAGTGTGTATTACAGGTGATCCAGTCTTCAGAAAGGAAATAAAACAGGAAAATTTGGAGCAGTTTGGAAAGTCGGAGAATTCGGAGCAGTTTGGAAAGTCGGAGAATTCGGAGCAGTTTGGAAAGTCGGAGAATTCGGAGCAGTTCGGAGGGTCGGAAAATTCGGAGCAGTTCGGCAAGTCGGAAAATTCGGAGCAGTTCGGCAAGTCGGAAAATTTGGAGCAATTCGGAGAGTCGTCGGAAAATCAGGGTAAATTCGGAAAGTTGGAAAGAAATCAGGGTAAAGTTGGTGAGTCGGAGAAAAATCAGGGTAAAAACGATTCTGTGAAAAACACGGATGGTTCTGTATTCGGAAGGAAAGAAAGAAAGGTAACGGATCTAGATAACATTTTCACTGAAGAAGGATGGAAAATCAAGATAAATAAGTCGGAAAGATCAATTCAGAGTAAAGTAGAAGAAGATAATGGAAAAACGGTGAATGATTTTACGGTGGCGGTAAACGCAAACACCGGAGTAAATTGTCAAACGTCTGTTGGAGATATACTGTTACACACGGCAGAGAGTTCGCAAAATATACAGGAAAATAAAATTGTCAGAGAAACAGCGGAAGAACTGGAAAAGTCAGTCAGAGAAAAAGATAAAAACATAGAATCAAAAGAAATAGAAGAACTAAAACCAAGATTTATGTCAAAACAGGAAAATAAAGTAAAAAGGAAAAATAATTCTTATCAGTTTGTCGATTGTTTGATCGGAGTAAAATTCATGACGGAAAAATGTTTTGCTATAAAAGAAAGAGAAAAAGATGAGGCACGGTTCTCTAAAGTTTTGGAATTGCTACGATTAAAGCATTTGGATGAAATAGAAAAAGAAGCTGTGCATAAAATCATCGAATATGGAGTAGATAGATTTCACATCAAAGGAGAAAAATTAGGCGCTACAGACGTGGTAATGCATAGGATCCCAACGACGGATGAATTTCCGGTAAATTCAAAGCAATATCGGTTTCCCGAGATTCACAAAGAGGAAATACGAAAACAGGTAGCTGAATTCTTAGAAGCAGGATTAATCAGGCAGTCGGAATCTCCGTATAACACACCAGTCTGGATAGTACCAAAGAAATTAGATTCTCAGGGAAATAAAAAATGGAGAGTAGTTCTTGATTTTAGACAACTAAACGAAAAAACGATAGGAGATGCTTATCCTTTGCCAAATATCGTAGATATATTAGATCAGTTGGGTGGTGCTCGATATTTTTCGGTGTTCGATCTGGCTTCAGGGTTCTATCAGATAAAGATGCATCCAGAAGATTGTCATAAAACAGCTTTCACAACTCCATATGGACATTACGAATACGTCAGAATGCCTATGGGATTGAAAAACGCTCCTCCCACGTTTCAGCGAGCAATGGATATGGTATTGATGGGACTACAAGGACAGGAATTATTCGTGTATCTCGACGACATCGTGATTTACGCAAAAACTCTGGAAGAACACGACGAGAAGTGCAAGAAACTAATCGATCGTTTGAGGACTGCTAATTTGAGTTTGCAACCGGACAAGTGTGAATTTTTGAAACGGGAAGTGGCATATTTAGGTCACGTGATCAGTGAAGAAGGACTAAAATTAGATCCGAAGAAAGTAGAAGCAGTTCGGGAATTTCCAAGACGAGTTAACGTCAAGGGTATTCGGCAATTTTTGGGACTAACGGGATATTATCGTCGATTCATAGAGGGTTATGCAAAATTGGCTAAACCACTGACAAATCTTCTCAAAAGCGAAACTCCTTTCATATGGGGAGAAAATCAAGAGGGAAGTTTTCAAGAATTAAAAGAAAAATTATGTACAGAACCAGTTTTGATTTTTCCGGATTTTTCAAAGCCGTTTGTTGTAACTACGGATGCGTCCGGCTGCGCAATCGGGGGTGTCCTTTCACAAGGACCCATTGGTGCAGATAGACCGGTGGCATACGCTTCACGAACATTAAATGACGCAGAATCACGATACGATACATACGAAAAAGAGGCGTTGGCGATTGTCTACAGTGTTTTACACTTCAGGCCGTATTTATATGGCAGAGTGTTTACACTCGTGACAGATCACAAGCCCTTAGTTTGGTTTAGAACTTGCAAAGACGGAAACGCACGAGTACTTCGATGGAGATTGAAATTGGCAGAATATGAGTATGATGTAGTATACAAAGCGGGAAAAACAAATGTAAATGCAGACGCATTATCCAGAAATCCAGTAGAATCAGACAAAAGTAGGAACGATATGGACCAAGAGATATTCGCAGTACGACAGAGAAACAATGATGGGTTGACAAATGAAGAAATAATGATGCTCTTCGAAAATGAAGGGGATGATTTTGAATTTGAGGAAGATGAGGAATACAACGATGAGGAGGATCTTGAGGAACAGTGGCGAGAGTCCCTGACAAAGGAACAACTGGCGGAAGTAATTGAAGTAACAACACGAAAGAAAAAACCGAAGGAAACTTTGTATAATTTGGATGCTGATAAGGAACCGATAGTAAATCAGGATGACGAAAAAATAGAAGAAGAGAAGGAAAAAGATGAAACAGGACAATAAACTAGGAAAAAGACCAAAAACAAGGATCCACCGGAACGTCATGCTATGACTACTAGACGCCAGGTGAAAAATCAAAATAAACAAGAAAAACATGAAGAAACAAATACAAAAGAGGAAGCTAAACCACCAAAGGAAACTCGAAAGCCGAGGAAGAAGAAAAAGAAAAAGAAAATTTCGAAAACGACAGACGGAAGCAGTACAGACGAGGAATCAGTAGTAAAAACTAGAAAAAGAAAGAAAATTCCCCAAGTATCAGAATCAGACGAAGAAAAATCCCGCAGTGAATCGGAAGAAGATGATAAGGAAGAAGATGACAATAACATGGACCACAATTCAGACAATGAGAAGCTAGAAGATGAAGAAAGACAATCAGAAGAGGAAATCGAGAAAATTCTACCGGGGAATATCATACAGAGTCGTGATCTTTTCTTTACTCGCAAGGATGCACTTAGTTATTTTTTGAACACAAAGGGAGAATCTCTTGATTCAGGATCGCGGAAGTTGGCAGATCGAAACGAATTACCGTATTTTCCGGGTCTACAGTTAGGAGAGGCTAGTGCAGTAAAGAAGGGACATAGGTATCATATAGCATTGCCGGTTAGCGATAACTCAGGAGAGGGACCTTCACTTATTTTAGGTCACATCAAAAGAGTAATGAGTAGCTTGAAAAAATTAACAGAGGAATTGGAAATTCAGAGTGTAAGCTTAGCAAAGACAGATTCGGTAGAAAATGTTCCGTGGGATAGAATTGCGACGGAATTACGCTTAGGATTCTTGGGAAGTCCAACCAAAGTAATAGTTTGTCATGGGATTGTCAGATATCCTAGTAAACAGGAGCGTGAAGGAATTATACAGGAAATGCATGGATCGGCTGTAGGAGGTCATAGAGGGGTTACGAAAACCTTTAATCGAATCAGACAACATTATTTTTGGGAAAAGATGAAAGTGGATATTCAAAATTACATACAGAGATGTTTACCATGTCAACTAAAGAAATGCGTGAGAAACAAAACGAAGCAACCAATGGTGTTAACCGATACACCAGGGTCAGCTTTCGACAAGGTAGCTATGGACATAGTCGGACCAATACCAAAGACGAAAGACGGTAACGAGTATATCTTGACAATACAGGACCAATTGACGAAATTCTGCCTTGCTATTCCTTTACCAAACGCAACATCAGCAACCATCGCGGACGCGATGGTCAAAAACTTTATCAGTATTTTCGGACCACCAAAGTCAGTATTAACCGATCAAGGTCGAAATTTTCTCAGTGGGTTAATCAGACGAGTAGCTAAAAGATTTAAAATAAAAAGAATTCGGACAACAGCTTTTCATCCGCAGTCGAACGGTTCATTGGAACGTTCGCATCATGCATTAGGAGAATATTTGAAACAATACGCTGATAAGGAATTTGACTGGGTCGAATGGGTGCAATTGGCAATTTTCAATTATAATACCAGTGTGCATGAAGGTACAAAGCATACTCCGTACGAATTGGTGTTTGGAAAATTGGCAAGGGTACCATCTAGTGAACCGTTGAGAGTAGAAGATGAACTTCCGACGTACAGTGGTTATTTGATTAAATTGGTAACACAATTACATGAAATTCGGAGAATGGCTAGAGAAAATCTAATAGAAGCAAAAATCAGATCCAAAGAACGACACGACAAAAGACTAAATGTAAAATCTTTCAAAATAGGTGATTATGTATTCTTGCAAAATGGACCGAAACCGAAAAAACTAGCAGATCAATATACCGGACCACACGAGGTGGTCGAAATGATGGGAAATCAAAATATAAAGATAAAAACCAAGAAAAATATTCAGATAGTACATGCAAACCGACTGAGACTTTCACATATTGTACCGGAATAACTATACCATGTTTAACGCAATCACGACAATTACAGACCACTCAGACTACAAACAATGTCAACCCAAGGAAATTCGGACGGACGCAGACCAACTGAAGGCAAAGTGACATTGAGACGGAACAGAGTCATGGGAAAAGAACGAACGTTGCAGTATGAGGAATTACCGAGATTGCCGCATCAGAAGGTGCCCTATCGAATTGAGGCAACTTTTGCGGGACTTCGCGCTGAAGGATGGGGGCGAACTAGACAAATTGCCAGGCAGATAGCTGCTAATGGGTTGTGTAATACAGTATTGAATCAGATGGAACAGAAAGTTCAAATTGAGCATTGGGAACAGAAAGTAGTGCGTTTGGTTAGTTTGGTGGTGAAATCTATTTTGGATAGAATCGATGGAGAGGAAGAGCATGTCACCTTCAGTGACGCGGCAGAATACCTTGAAACTGTGACAAGGGCTTTAAAAGAAATTAACGCGAAATATGAGATCTTGAAGTACCAAGGGGAAAAAGAACACGTAGTAGTAATGACTTTGATTTGGGAAATAGAGGAACCGGATGTAGTGGTTCAGTTCGGAGTGGACGAATTGACTATCGAAATGAAAGCGCTGAAGTTCATGTTGCGAAGAATATTGTGACGGATGGTCGATGGGTCAGGCACTGCGTAATGAGTGGTAGTCGATCGAGGTATAAAAATGATGGTTTATTAGTCGGAGATTCGGAATTGTAAACCTTGGAGAGAGTGTACCGTTCGCGGTGTCGGTCGGAGCTGAACTGTCGTGAAGCGGGCGTGAAGCTGAGGGCTTCGCGCTCGCTTCACAATGGAATAAAGAGTCACGGAGTGTTTAGTCTCGTAGATAAGTGGACGCTCACGGCCGTCCGGATGCACGATAGCCTTAAGGGCTTCTTTGAAGAGCGTATCGAACGGAAACTCCGTATCGATACGCTCGAATAAATATTCAAAGTGAAAAAATTGAAATTGTTAGGCTGCGGCCGTTACACTCCCCGTCTGGGAGGAAACGATGCCCCGCATCGGATATTACGGATTTTACATTTGACACGATTTGTTAAGTGTGACTCGATATAATCAAAAAGGTAATTTGGTTTTTTAAGATATTTCCATTTGTGTACGTTGTGTAATGTTTTCTAAATGTGTGTTTTGATTGTTATTTGATTGATGATTGTTGATTGATGATTGTCGATTGATGATTGTTGATTAAGTAAACTCCTAGTTGTTATCCATGTTGGTTTGGATGATTGAAATTCCTTGGTTTTTTATGTTTGTTACGGTACACTCCTGTTGTTTTTTTTAAATAGCTGGTGGTTGTTGATATCTGTAACTAGATAAAACTTTTAGTTGTTCGTGTTAGTGGGAATGGTTTGGTTAAATTGGATGGGTTTAAATTTGGTGTTAAAATTGGTGAAGAAAAATTAAAATGTTGTCCTGTTTCGTTCGGTTGGTGAAGTTCCATATTTGTTTTTCCAAAATTGTTATCCCGTTTCTGTAAATTTTTCCATATTTGATGGATTTCGGTTCCTCCCTGGTTATATTTCGTTTCTCTATTTCCTGGTATTTCCGTTATAAATTTCGAATTTTGATGGTATTGTGCCTGTAACATTCTAAGTTCTGATTAGTGGTGGTTAGTGGGTTAGGTATGTTATTTGGAAGTGGTTTGTTGGTGTAAGATGGAAGTTGTTTCTGGAAATGGGTAAAATGATTAACACGAATATTTATAGTAAAAAAAGAGTTGCATATGTATTGTCGTAGAGGAATTACAAAAATAATAAAAAAATTTGGAAAAATAAAGAAAAGACTAAAATGATAAAAGAAACAATAAACTGAAATTTGTTTTTATAAGAAAAAAAAATGAAATAAAATGTTATATGGGGTTCTTTTGTTTCCCGTTGTCCTCTACCGACGCTGCGCGACGCGTGTCGCGCTTATGCCTATGATTATTTCGATATATATATATGTGTGTATAATTATTGTATATTATGTTATATATGTATGGTGCAAATGAGGTATATTGTTGTGTATGTGGATTAAAGTACTGTAGTCTGTTGCCGTAAGGGTCTGATTCTATTTTTGTTTTGATGTTCTGGTGCATTGCTTGTCTGCGAATGAGTTCGTTTTCGATGTTTAATGCCTCGTCAATGGCATCTTCGAGGGTTGCAAAATTTTTTTACATAATCATATTTCCTATTTGGTCGGCTAATCCGCGAATAAAAGTTCTTATAACTGTTTGTCTTGCCTCGTTTATTCGTCCGTTTAAATAGGCCTGTTGGGCTTCAGCGCGGTAGACTTCTTTTAGCCTATTCTCGATTCGATTCGCGATTTTTCGCGTACGCGTTGCGTAGATGAGAACGGATTCGCTGTAATTTTGTGTGTTCGATTTTAATTCGGTTTCGAGGTCCGATAGCTCAACTGGTTTGTCGAAAGCGCTCTTGAGATCCCTCAAGAGTGAATCTAATGTGTCGTATGTTTTTGATTCGGTGATATCGGCTGCAACTCCCGACAGTTTAAGTTGTACTATCGTCAGGAATTGGGATCGATCGTTTTCCGCAACGAGTTTTGCAGCATTATTGCATGCGCATATGTAATTGTTAAGTGGCATATTTCTGCCATCGAAGTTCGGTACGAGATTTTGAACGTCGCGAAGCTTCATTGTGTTGGGTACGGGGTGATTATTGTCTTCATTGACCATTCTTACCTTTGATCTCTCGGATAATGCTGAGCGGAAAAAACTGTTAGCGCTACTTGTTCGTGTGCGCCGAGGCCGTTTCGGCGGACTTATTTTGATCGAGTAGAAGTGAGGAAAGAAGAAATGTCCTTCCTTTGTTTTTTCCTTATTATTATTATTTATATATATTTAAAAATGACTGAATTATTATTAATAGTTGTTGTTTCTCTTTTTCCCCTTTTTTTTTTTTTAATTAATAACAGCTAAATGTTATCAATGTTTTTTTTTTTTTGAAAAAAAATCGCGAGAAAAACATGAAATGATATTTTCTATACTGGATTTTGTTGCTCTTTTTTTGTATACGTATTTTATTTTGTTTGTATTAATAGAAAAGAATTGACTGAAGAAGTTAATTGTTTATTTGTTTCTAGTTTTTTTTTTTTGTTCGTTCGAGTTGTATTATTATTATATTTTTTTTTACAAAAAAGATGAATTTAATTAATTTATTATTATTTGCATGTAAACATTTTGTTATATAACTGTTAAGGAGAAAAACGAAGAAAATTTGAAAGTAAGAAAAAGAAAAAAAAAATTATTTATTTTATTTATATAAAAAGGAGTTATTTATTTTTGCATATGTATATTCGCTGCCGTCTGATATGAGGCGCGTTATTGTTTTTTATTTATTTATTATATTAATATATGTGTGTTTTTTTTTTAATTATAATTATTAAGGAGAGAATAGGAAAATTGTTATTATATTTTTTTTTATTTATGTGTGTATATCACATGCTCTCGACGGTCGTACGCCACTGACACGCGTCGCGTCAGCTGTCGGCGCTCGGTTCCCGCGGGATACTATTTCTCTTTCTTGAGAAGAAGTATTATATTTTCTTTTTTTTTTTTTTTTTTTTTGAGAGAAAAAAAAAATTTTGCTACACTTTTTTTTTTTTTAAACAGAACAAAATATGTATATATATATATAAGTTGGTACTCACATTACCACAATGATTGCAAATAATAGTTGCATGGATTTTCCTTTTTATTATTATTATTTCCTGTTTCGTCCTTCCTTCCTTCTATTTTTATATATGGCGGAGGTGGATGGTGAATGATGGTGGGCGTCGAGATGTCGGCGTTTGATCGACGGTGAGTGCTGAGTCGATGTGGGGTGTGTCACAGCGGCGGCTGTTCGGTCGATGACGTACCGTCGGTACGACGGGTCACGGCGACGGCTGATCTATGTCGCGCGGTCGATGACGGCTCGCTGGTGGTAACTGTTTAGTAAGTGTCTGTTCACTGTATTACTATTTATTTTATTTTACACTATTTTTATCCAATAATTATTTGTTACGTACTTATTATTCACTTAATGTTTAGCTGATTATTTAATAAGTGTATTTTCACCGTAACTATTTTTATTATTATTCGTTGTTTTTTTTTTTTCACTGTATTGTTTTGTTTTATATGGGCTGTCTTGTCATTATTATTTTTTCACTGTCTTTTATTTTGTCACTTTCACTTTCGGGTTTTTTTTTTAAACTGTTTATCTGGTTTTTTGTGTGATCGCTGTTTCACTGTTTTTTTTTTTCACTGTGTTTCCGGGTTTTTGAATGCGAGCACGGCTCGAGCACCAACGTTTCACCGATTTCTCTTTTTTTTTTGACAATTCAAAATTATTGTTATTTTTTGTAAAAAAAAAAGGTTGTGAGCGTGTTTACTATGGAACGCCCACTCTGACACCAATGTGACGGATGGTCGATGGGTCAGGCACTGCGTAATGAGTGGTAGTCGATCGAGGTATAAAAATGATGGTTTATTAGTCGGAGATTCGGAATTGTAATACTTGGAGAGAGTGTACCGTTCGCGGTGTCGGTCGGAGCTGAACTGTCGTGAAGCGGGCGTGAAGCTGAGGGCTTCGCGCTCGCTTCACAATGGAATAAAGAGTCACGGAGTGTTTAGTCTCCTAGATAAGTTGACGCTCACGGCGGTCCGGATGCACGATAGCCTTAAGGGCTTCTTTGAAGAGCGTATCGAACGGAAACTCCGTATCGATACGCTCGAATAAATATTCAAAGTGAAAAAATTGAAATTGTTAGGCTGCGGTCGTTACAATATTGTCTAAAGTAATGAACATGGAAGAAACACCTGAAGTGGAAATAGAGAGAGAGGAAGTAGATGGGGAAAGTCATTAACTAAAATTATGACAAAACAAGAGAATAGTAGTATTTACGTAAAATTTTGGGGAAACTTATTTTAGTTTAGGGGAAAAATCGGTAGCATAAAATTAAGGAAAAATGAATATATATATACATCGGTAATAAATTAACAAACATGTAACTTAACCAGCACAACAATACCATTGTATTATCACCAAAGTTTACTAATAAACAATCTATATGTATAACTTGTGACGTGGCACGTCACAAGTTCTTCCCGCTGCCTGGCTCGAAGGCCCACCACTCACCTAGGGAATAATACCAGAATTAGGACTACAATTTAAGCAACGACTGTTAATATTGTTAACCTTCTCCCTTGACTGACCCTCACCCTCTACCACCACGTCAGCCCTCATACTCACCCATCGAAGGCCCAGTCAGCCCTCCGACGCACCCACCGAAGACCCACCGAAGACCCATCGCAGCCACCGAAGACCCATCGCAGCCATCGAAGACCCATCATAGCCATCGAAGACCATCGAAGACCAACCTGGAGGGAAATTGACCCCCTGCGAAGCCTGATCGACCCCAACAACCTAGACCGCCCAAAAATTTAGACACCGGCAGACCTCTCTGACACTAACCTGCAAATCGACAACCGTTCCAAAATGCCAGTCCGACGACGCCAGCCCCGGGAAAAATTCCGACGAGTCGGAGCATCCTTCCCGACTCGTCCAACGACACTGAGAAACCCGGCGACACCCTCTCGGCTCGAATCGCCGACTATAAATCGACGAGGTGTGTCGCCTGGGTAAACACTAAAATCGGCACCCGAACTGTCAAGCCTGACGTTTCGCCTACGCGCCGCGGGGATCGCTACCTCCCGGCACCGAGAATTGCTCGGCGATCGATGAGCCAATCGATCCCGAAGGTGCGCGCGCCGAACGTCGCGACGAGTCTTCCGTCGCGACGAAATATTCGCACGGCCGCGCGGCCAATCCCGACTCCCACCGATAGCCAGTCCCGAAATCGACCAATGGGAATCCGACAACAGTACGCTCACTTGCAAGACCGACCCTAAGGTCGGAGAAGAAGCCGGAAGCAGCGAAGCTGACATCACTTCGAGCCCAGGCGTGTGAAAGACGAGTGTGTGTGTGATAAGAGCGTGAAATTAAGAAAGTATTAAGGACATTTTAAGACGACTCGGCTGTCCCCGTCGAGAGTCAGACTCCTTCCCGGAGAGTATCAACAATAAGCCATCGCCCAAGGACACGATTTGGCTTAAAAGGAATATTGACGACCCGGCAAATCGAGAAATATTAACGAGAGGAATATTACGAGGAATATCGGAGGAATTGTAACCGATATAGATTGAGAGTGACCAGGTTGCGTGAGTAGCGCATAAGTTTTCCCCAGCCTGCCCCTTTCTCGATTTTTCCCATCTTCCCGACCCCTGAACATTTACCCGTGCCCTCTTTTTCGTAATTGTAAGCGTTTTTCTTTGTGACTTTTTCGACCGTCGAGTACCGGCCGCCACGTGCGCTGACATTTCTGAGTTATGCAAACACGTGCGCGTGAGTGGTGGTATTCGCGGGATTTTTCCGCGTGCGTTCCTACAAGTTATTATTATTCTTCCCTGTTCCCCGAGACGCATTTTTGCGAGTATTTACCGATTTTCATTATTGTAATTTTTACAAGTTTTGTGTGCCGAGGTAATTTGTCAAGAAGCCCTGGAACAGTGTCCCCGACCTGAGAAGTCTCATCCCCCTTCCCTTCCCCCTTTTCCCTGCTAGCCGTGTGCCGCGCAAGTTAATAGTTTCTTTTTGTTTTCCCCCTTTTTTTGGAGTTACGGTGCTACACCGAGAAAGTAGCTGGCGCCCAAAAACAACCACTGACAATTTTTTGAGTTTCATTATTTTTCGAGTTTCGTCATTTTTCGAGTTTCACTATTTTTCTGAGTTTTCTTATTTTTTTTCCTGAGTCTCGATTTTAGCCCGATCGAGGTTTTTGTGTAGAGTCTTTCACCGGCCAGCCCCCCCCCCCCCCTTTTCCGTGCGACCGACTCAGACCCATGCCGTCCCGATAATTATGATAGACATCGTTTTTTTTGTTACCTACGATTACCGCTATTAAGCTCTTTTCTTTATTCTCTCCCCGATTATCATTAACGTATCTTTTTTGTAATAACACGATCCCTTCCACGTACCCGTAACGGCGTGGAAGCGGAAATTATCTTCGATCTCGTTTTTGGTTACCTGTTATTTTTCATACGACGAACTGTTAAAGAATATAATATTTTAATTTCCTACACAAAAATTCGGAGCGTTATTTCCCCCTTCCCTTCACCCCACATTCCCCAGATCGACCCAGTTTTTGGGAGACTAAGCTAAAAGGTATCATCACAAACTAAACAAAAGGGCTAAAATAATAAAATAAACATTTATTATAACTCCGTCATTTTCTTTCTTGTATAGATCAAAATGAGAGTGTCACGTTCCGCGCAGCGACGATTTTTATTTCTAAATTTTCCTGCGCAATTCGCGTCAGAACTCGCGAAATGGCACGTTCGGGCTCGTCAGCGCGGGATCGACTGTCAAGGTATCGGAATGCACAGGATGTATTCCGTTGCCTTTCCAGTATTTAATTTCTCGAGTTAATTCCTTCAGTGTCGCGCTAACCGCGGCGTTATTCTACGCGTCGCGGATCGCGTGATATTTTTCCGAGGGCTCGAGGAGACATACGAGTGCCTCCTCTCGCCTCTCGCTCGAACGAGGTGCAATTTCGCTGTCTTGCAGAAATCCTCCCCGGCTCGACATCCGACGGTCGAGAGATCGACGGATGCACGAGCCGGGGAAATCAGTCCCGTTTAGATACTGAGAGCGCGAGCTTGTTCTTCGGAGAAAACTCCTCGATTAGCACCCGCAAAGCAAAGTAAATCTCGAGGGAACACCGCGGTCTATTAGAACGCGGTAAAGTCGCGAGGGCCGAAAGGAGCCTAAAGAGTGTTGCGCCCGCGGTGGTGAGCCTGATCGTGCTAGATCATAAGTGTTTTTCTATCAACGCCACGAACAATACAGTCGTGTAGCTTTAAGTGAGTGTACGGAACGAAGGAGTGAGAGAGAGTGTGGAGAGAGAAGAGACCGTCAATACACGAACAGATAAGGATAGATATAGTAAGTAAGAGCGTGAGTCTGTGTGTGTGCGATTGTAAAGTGTGTGCTTGCCGGCCTAACCTTGTTGCGATTGTAGCGTATAATATTCTTTCAAATTATTAAACACAAGTTCATGAAAGATACCGCGTGATTTATTTGGCGACCCGCGCGAACAAACGGGAAACGTCCTGTATAGGACGAACCGGGAACGATCCCGAAAAATAAATATAAACTCGTCGCGCTTCACGCGACGGGGTTATTTTGACGTAGCTAACGCCCGTACGTCACAAGAGAAAATACCCTTGTTCGTGATAGGGGTTATTCTGCTATCGAGGCAATGTAAGGGGATGAACGGGTACGATTGTGGAACAGCTAAGTCCAACATCACAACTGTATCGCTTCTGGAGGTGGAGGAATGCGATATTCCGTCGCCAGCATTGAACGTTACGGCAGTGCGAATTCAACTGCTTCAGATAAACGATTATGCATCTGTACATGTGCGACAGTGCAAAGTTGAGATTAATAGAGATGTTCGAAAGTGTGGAATGTTCTCGCATACCAGTGACGTAACGAATGGAAAGGCATCGTACGTGTACGAAGTATCGCGAGACGCGTGTGATCGAATGTACGAGCACGGATCCTTTCAAGTAGAAAAGACTCTGATAATGGGAATAACGGGGAATCACAGCGTAACTCATCCTGTAACAATGGCAGGAAAAGTAGGGCAAGATGGTGCTTGTAAGGGAACGACGTATTCGGATCCTTTCGGTAATTGGGATGAGGTAGTAGTATTGGCTGAAGTAAAAATCACTTTGAGAGACTATCGTGCTACGATCGCTCTAAAAACCAATAAAATCTTCTTGAAATCGGGAATACGTTGTGAACTAAACGAAGGACAATGTGTAGATATGGAAGGAGGACATACTTTTTGGGAATCTGTTCCTGTCGGAAATTGCGGTAGTGGACAATATGGAGTGTTGTACGAAGGCATAGCTGAAAAAGGTGTAGACCAGGACTCAAAAGTGTTGTATACCGTTACTACATCGGACATAATCTTCGCGCTTGTAGTACGCGGATCAACAAATGTATGTGGACAAACGTTGGTGCGAACGGAATACCCTAAATTATTCATATATGAGATCGAAGATGGACAAACGTTTTTACAAGGACAATCAATGGAAGTGATAAATATGGACATGTACACTTACGTAAATTCAAAGTTCGTTTATATTGAGCGACATATTCAGACACAAACTCAACAGGTATATCATGATCTTCTGACTCATAAATGCGAACTGGAAAGAGAAATGCTGAAAAATCGTTTGGCAATAGCTACGCAGATACCGGATGAATTCGCATATCATTTAATGAAAGGACCGGGTTACATGGCCGTAATATCTGGGGAGGTGGTACACATAATAAAGTGTATCCCAAAGGAAGTTCGAGTACAACCGCGAGAAGAATGTTATACGCATTTGCCAGTAACCGAGGGAAACAACAGCTATTTCCTGACACCAAAGACTCATATTTTAATGAAAACTGGAATGCAAATCACATGCAACAAGATGGTTGCACCTACATATTATATTGACGAGGATTGGTATGCAATGATGCCTGGACCAATACTCATATATCCTCCTGAGAAGATGAAACCGAACACCAAGCCTACGTGGACCTACAAAAGTACCAAGTCATTGGCAACCAGCGGGATCTATACGACGTCGGAACTGGATCAGCTTCGAGAGCACATCATGTTTTCGGCTGAGAGACCTGCGGTGCTGAACACTGAGGCTAGGGCTTTCTTAGGCAAACCAACTGTGGCTCAAGGTGGTTCATTCGCAAAACTATTGGACGGACCGGAACTGCAGAAGCTAATGGAGAATGCGTGGAGAAGGATGTTGGAAGGTATAGTTGCATTCGGCAACATAAGTGCGGGTCTGATAGGAGTAATTATGGTCATAAAAGCAGTAAAGTTGATTATAGACACACTCATACATGGATATGCATTGCACACCGTGTATGGATGGTCATTATTTTTGATCGGAGCAGTATGGGATTCAGTTACAAATCTTTTGCTGCATTTGAATAAGGGAGTAAAAGGGAATGAGAAAAAGAAAGAGGATAAAACAGAGAGCATAGAAAAGGGTAAAGTAGAATCAGAGGGAGAATATGAATCGGAGGAAGAAGGAGAATATAAAAGACAGACAGGTGAAGATCAGAATAAGGGAGTTCAATCAGTAAACGGTAAGCAGGGGAATGTATACCCACGGCTTCCGTAAATAATATATATATATATATATATATATATATATATATATATATATATATATATATGCGTAGAGGATACTTTGAGACCATTGTCGTCAGAGGACTGGCCATTTCGAGGACAGTTGGTTCTTTTGAGGACTGTCCTCACAATTTTATCAACGTAGCGTATTGTTTGAAGACTGTCCTCAAAGTATCAACAGTCAGCCGAATGTACAGTTTGGAGACATGCAGAAAATAGTGTTACTTTGGGGACGGTCCGCGAAATGACAAATATACGATTCGGCTATTTCGAGGACTGTCCTTAAAGTACCAAATATATGTTGTGTATAGTTTGAGGACAGTCCTGAAATTTTCAGTATTTCGACTGTTAAGAGGCAGAAGGGTGTAAATTCCACAAAATGTATCCGCAGCGACAATACGCTAATGTCATACACCCGAAATAAAACAGTAGTAGTATGAGCTGTTAAGGATACATGACACATATACATTCCCAACCAAAAGTTGAATTCGGGATATGCCAAAAATCTGGATAACAGCCGTATTAATTAGGTCAAGACATTTTATTTTGCATAATAACAATGCCAATAATGTATTAACAAATTATTTAAAAAATAAATTGTTTTTACAAAAATCGGAATACCTTTCATTTTCTCATTTTAAAAGAATTCCTTGATTTTTTATAATTCATATGCATTTTTGCTTCCTCATAGAGGAAGCTTTGTTTTCGTAAAAAAAAAAAAAAATTGAGATTTTAATGTCAGAATACTTAAAATAGTCTAAAACGTCGAGAAATATGATTTTTAGCTGGCGTCCGGATGTATGTGTGTGTGTATGTGTGTGTGTGTGTGTGTGTGTATGTGTGTGTGTATGTGACAGAGTTGCATCGTTTAAAATGACTATAACTCGGAAATGGCTTGAGACAGCGAGTTGAAATTTGGTACACTAGTAGAGCGATCACGTCGCTTCGTTCAGTGCTATTTTCGTGAACATTGAGGCCCAAATAGAGATTTTATGCGATTTTCAATTTTTTGGAAATTCTCTGTGGTAGCTCTAACTTGCGTAAATTTTGAGCAATCGTCCTAAAACTACACATAAATATACTATTTTGATCAAAGACCTTTGGTATTGAATTTGGTCAAAATCCATCAAAGTGGTAAGATTATATGGGATTTTGCGTTTTTTGAGTTTTTTGAAAAATGACTAAAAATGGTTTAATTTGAGTAAACTTGGAGGTATCGATTTTAAATTTAAAACGGGAATGGACTAATACTGTACAATGTTTGGTATTAAATTTGGCGAAAATTGTTCTAATCGTTTAAGTTTTATGAGATTTTGAATTTTTTTGTTTTTTTTTGACAAAGTTGTATTTTTTGTCCAACACGAGTTTATGTATCAAGTGTCGCCCTAGGAGTAAAATAATTCGGAGAGTCGTCATCGGTGAGGGAAAAATACATTAGACGTGTGGCCACAAAACGGTGAATATTGGATAATTGACTTAATAATAAAAAAAATCTTTTTCCAAAATCCTGTATTTTCGTTAATTGAAGTAGGTGCACGGATCTAACAAAACGTCTATTTTTTCGCGCTGAACCTGAATCAGCCAGTCGTTTTGCATAAAAGACAAAAACGACGTTGACGTTAAAACAAGTTGGAAATAAAATTTTTCGTATCGCTTCCTCATAAAAGTTGAAAATGGAAATTTTCATATGGCTTCCTCATAAAAGCTGCAAATTGAAATTTTCATGTGGCTTTCTCATAAAAGCTGTAAATTGAAATTTTCATATGGCCTTCTCATAACGTTCCTTTATTTGCGAAGCTTCCTCTATGAGGAAGCCAACAATACAGAAAATGCTTCTTCATAGAAGAAGCTTCGCAAATAAATTAACGTTATGAGAAGGCCATATGAAAATTTCAATTTACAGCTTTTATGAGAAAGCCACATGAAAATTTCAATTTGCAGCTTTTATGAGGAAGCCATATGAAAATTTCAATTTTCAACTTTTTTTTCAGAATTTTCTTATATTTCAAAATTTTTTTTTTTGAATCTTTAAAAAATGCATGTTGAAGCACGAATTTCGAATATATTTCCGTATCAAGATTCCACAGCACACACAAAAAGTTTCGAGGCGATTGGGGCAACAGACCCGTAGTTATAGCGTAACAAAAGTTTGAACGAAAAATTCTAAAATGTAAGAAAATTCTCCAAAATTGTCGGCCATTTTTTCTGTTTTTAAACCTCCTTCTCAAAGTATACTAGACTTGAAAATCTGGGTCCTCATAATATACTTTACGTGAAAATCCAAGTCCTCATAGTACACGACGCGTTGAAATCTGAGTCCTCATAGTATACTATGCTTAGAAATTATCGTCCTCAAAAAGACCGAATCATCGAGTGTGATGTACATCACACGTTACATTATTCAATAAATGAGAGCAGCAAAGAGGTAAAATGATAACTGTTGCGTTGTTGCTTTCATTTATTGAATAACATAACGTTTAGCGTACACTAAACCCGACGTTTTGATCGCTTTAAGAACGAAAATTTGTAAGCATAGTGTCGTAATAGTAATTTACGATACCAGTGCAATAAAACTTGTTTTGACGAGTGCCGCTATCGCACGAGTTCAGAAAAAGTTTTTCGCACAAGTATCGTACCAAATTGTACTTCACGAGGTGTGAAAATGGGGGTTTTGTGCACGCGAAGCGTGCGGAAAACTGACAACGAGTGTAACTCGCTCCGAGTGTAATAAATGTAACGTTGTTTTTTCTGTTTATTTAGCGTATTTTGTTTTTTCATTAAACACTTTTGTTGATCTTACATGAAAATAATACCAGGTATGGTCATTTCTACTTATTATAAGTACGAAAATAAAAAATGAAGGCACATTGCAGTAATAGTTTCGAGTACACGTAACGATTAAATAAACTTAAAATTCTTTCTAAGAATTACAATCACTGTAAATACTGCAATTCTGTTATCGACTAATTCTTTGTTTCATAGGTTCTTTAGTCTTCACAAACTTATAATTAATAGTCTCTAATAGTAGTCTCTAGTCTACTATTGCATCTTTTTTATTTTGTACTATTGTGTTTTTTATTATTGTAGTGTCATATAGTAATCGAGTTTTCTTTTTTACTAACGTAAAAATGTAAAAAACAAAGGTACATCGTACAGATTTTTCATCAAATTATTATCATAATACCTTAAACAAGCTTAGGCTATCATTTGGTTTTCTTAGTGTATTCAGTCTTTGTGACTGCAATAAAATAATATCATGTAAGCTGTTGCAAAATAAAAAATAAAAATATTGTCATATCATTGATAAAAAAAAAATGTAAGAACTTTTTCTTGGATTTATCACCGTAACGATTTTAGTATCGTTCTTTTGGAAACTAATCTAAAAGGTACATCGTAGATATTTTTTTAACGAATTATTATCACAGTACCTTAAACGATCTTATGCTATTATTGGATTTTCTTACTATATTCAGTCTTTGTCATTGCCATACAATTATATCAAGTACGCTCTTGTAAATAAAAAAATGAAAATATTGGCACGGCATTAACGAATAAATATGATTTAAAAACAACTTTTTGTTGGTGTTATCACCGTAACGATTTTAGTATCGTTCAGCACGACGCAAGCAAGCAGACGGTATTTTTGCGAACCAATCTTTTTAAATGTTTAGAACTTTTTTTTTTGCGTATGTAGCCATGTTCTCGTTTGCGCGACTTCGCGCCCTTTGAGGCAATCATTTGTATTTATCAGCTGCTGAATTTCCTGCCCGGTCGGCATTTTTCCTGATTGCATTCTTTCTTTGAATGCACCCAGTAGGATATCGCGTTCTTTATCAGTCCAACGGCGGTGGCTGAATCCTGGTCGAGTGGTGGAAACAGATTTGTAGCTTGCGGAAGCGTTCGGTGCGGTATTCTTCGTAGAATAGTCACTTGAGCTGCTAGGACCTGGATTATCGTTACCTGAAAATGTTACTTGTATTATAATGATCAATTCATTAATATACTTTTATCTTGCAAAATATACTTGCCTTCAGTTTCGCAGGAAAGCGCATTTTCTTCTTCGACGGTCGACCTGCCGTTGTCTTCCTCGTCACTGCTGCTTTCTTCATCATTTACAGTTGAATCCTGTGTTCCTTGAGCTATTTCGAGCAGCTGAGAGATTTTCATGATGTCGTTTTGAATGAGGGGTTGGCGATAAATCTCTTTGTGGATTTTATCTGCATGTCCCATAAAATTGGCTAAATCCGAAACTTGATGCTCGGACAAATTCAGAGACATGCATTTCGTCGCTACATGTTTTCGAAGTTGGGTACCACGGAGTGTATCCGGGAATTCTGCACCGCATTGCTGTGAGAACTTCCTTAGCAAGTCGCATGCTCTCAGGAATTTGGAACGGTCTCGATCTTTTGACGGTAAGCCGAACAAGTACGCATTCGCCTGAGGTACTTCGGCGTCATTGCGATGGGCTTTGATCAGAAGCAAGGCGTCCAAAATATTGGAAGGAACCAGAACAGGTACTCCTTTCCCGAGTTTTCCACGGATCATGAATCGTACATATTTCTTCGCTATCGCTTGTCCCTCTTTGGATAATTCGGCGTACGTATCTTTGTTAGCGACTTTGTCAATGCCTTGATAAGACATAAAATCTTCCACGTATACACGCTCAATTTCGCCAGCCCGTCGACGATTAAATACCTGTAGCGAGATGAGACAAACTCCTGCAAGTTTTCGCCACGAAACCTCGGAGAACTCCGTTTTCAAACTTTCGAAGTGCACCTTAACCTCGTTTTTGAGAAAATTATGTAGTTTTGTGATATCTTCCAGCGATGGAAGTACCACCTTTTTTCGTCTATTATTTTATGCCCGCATTTCGAGTACAGCTCTGTTTATGGAAGTGCCGTAGCTCTCCTGATGCAGCTTTAAGAAGTCATCGACGCGCTGTCGGTCATATGTTAGCTCTTCCTTAATGCACTGAGTACGTAGAACTTCACCGACATGTGTCAGGTACGTCCCGAGATTGGTTGCTGGAGTTGGCCGATCGTACGTAAGTTTTGTATCATTGTAGCCCGCGACAATTCGTACCGCTTCAATGACATTATCATAGTGTTTAGGTTGATATACATCCCGGAAGGTTTTTATTTCATTATTGAGACCTTTTATGGTAATCAAAAAACGACCCAGTAATCGTAAACGCGCTCTGACCATCTGATAATTGTGCGGATGGAATCCATACTTCTCGCATTGCTTATTCGCATACAGAATCATCAAGTGGTCGTATCGGATTCCGCGGACTACTTCGTCTTCTCTCATGTATGGAAATATATGTGTTCTGACCAGTACGCTTGCTTTTTCGTGAACCCTCGCACACTTTTCGTCCTTTCACAAAAACAATCCTTTCTTTTGTAGCGGCTTTATTCGTGCATTTTCTGAAGTGCCTACGTATGGTTCCTCGGGCGTATTGGCCCTTACAGTTTCCACACGCCATAAAGTCTTCCGCCGTTTTCTCCATCCGTTCCTGTGGCCTTCGAACCACCAGCAAGTTGCCCCGATTAAATTGCTTATCTGTATTATACAGATGATTTCCATTGTTCCGGATTGTCGAAATTATCATCGCACGCTCCTTCGTTTTCGGTGGTAAGGCCGTGAATTTTTTGACATCCTCTTCGTCCTTGTGAGTAAGTTCTAAATGGCGTGCTAGCTTCGATTGGAATTTCTGGCAGTAGAGACAGAATTGTTTCTTTACGTTGTCTGCACTTTTCGAAGTCGCTACTGTTAGGGTTGCATCATCTGGTGCTGACATGCCGGGTCTATTAAGTCCCATGGAAATATTCAGCGATGCATTTTTTTCATTCCTTTTTTTGCGGTTGACAGATGTCTCCGGAATTTCAGCTTCAGTGTTGCTTGCGTCAGAATCTGACGCCTCCTCTGTTGATGGATGATACTCTTCGCCGTCTGATTCACCCGAACTCTCTGAATCTAAGCCGAAATATATATAAACACTTTATGAATAATCCGAGCAGACTCAAATTAGGACAATTATTTACCTTCGTGTAAGGTACCGAGTACAACCTGAGTATTCGGCTCAAAAATGTCTAAAACTGTAGAATTTCCAGCGGGCGGTGACAAAGCCAAACTTTCATCTAGCACGTCATTGGCAGGTTTTTCACGCGATCGAAATACATTGCCGGTCAGCATACAATCGAGTACGATGCCAGGTTTCAGTCTAAATAACAAACAAAATTTAAATAGTTGACCATCAGTATGCATACGAATAAATCTGTTATTAATACTAAATTTATGTATATATGTATCTAAATAGATATAACTAATTCTTTAGCATACCTGTGTTTATCCATTCCGCTCGATAGGTCTAGAAGGCCGTTCGCAGTGGTCAAATTTTCTGGAAAATTATTAATATATGTTGACCGGCCTGGAAGGAAATGAAATACAGTTTACGTTTCGATTTTTATTTTGATCTTATTGTACTTATTTTTATTAAATAATGTTTTTTCAGAAGCCGGAAAATGTATTTTGTTCTTGTCAATAGCCAAAAAAATGTCATCCATACCCAATGCCATCGAATCCGAAGTGGTCGTTACGTTGGCAGCGACTTCTTCACAAAATGCTTCCTCGTCCAATCTCTCCAGAGGATTCAGATCCAAAAAAGGTTCATAAACTATACCTCCATCACGTTCTGCGGACAAATATTCGGCGATATACTTGGACGAGTCGTTCTCGACGTAAATCATGTCAATATCTCTTTGGACTTCGTCTTCTTTGCCCAACGGGTTAATGATTACATCGGTTATATTTTCATTCAAATTGTTCAGTGCTGAAGTATTAAAGTTCTCATCGAAGTCCCCCGCTTGATCGACTCCCTTGGAGTACTTCTCATCGGGAATCGGCTGTTCACAGGATCGGTTTTCCGTATTCCCCTCTTCAAGAATCATATGTTTGGAAGCTCGGCTGTCTGTATTCTTCTCGTCAAGAATCGGGTGTTCGGATGTTCGGCTTTCCGTATTCTCCTCGTCGGGAAACGGTTTTTCGGTAGCTCGACCGTCCGTATTCTCCTCGTCGGGAAATGGCTTTGGGTTAGCTCGATCGTCCGTATTCTCTTCGGCCGAAATCGGGTCTTCAGAGGCTGGACTATCCGCATTTTGCTCGTCGGGAAACGGCTTTTCGATAGCTCGACCGTTCGTATTCTCTTCGTCCGAAATCGGGCTTTCGGAGGCTCGACCACCCGCATTTTCTTCGTCGGGAAATGGCTTTTCGGCAGCTCGACCGTCCGTATTTTCCTCGTCGGGAAATGGCATTGGGGTAGCTGGATCGTCCGTATTCTCTTCGACCGAAATCGGGTTTTCAGAGGCTGGACTATCCGTATTTTCTTCGTCGGGAAACGGCTTTTCGATAGCTCGACCGTCCGTATTCTTTTCGTCCGAAATCGGGCTTTCGGAGGCTCGACCATCCGCATTTTCTTCGTCGAGAAATGGCTTTTCGGTAGCTCGACCGTTCGTATTCTCTTTGTCCGAAATCTGGCTTTCGGGGATTCGGCCTTCCATATTCTTCTCGTCCGAAATCGGTCTTTCGGAAGTTCGGGCTTCCATATTCTCTTCGTCGGGAATCGGGTTTTCGGTAGCTCGACCGTCCGTATTCTCTTCGCCCGAAATCGGGCTTTCGGAGGCTCGACCACCCGCATTTTCTTCGTCGGGAAATGGCTTTTCGGTAGCTCGACCGTTCATATTCTCTTTGTGCGAAATCGGGCTTTCGGGGGTTCGGCCTTCCGTATTCTTCTCGTCCGAAATCGGTCTTTCGGAAGTTCGGGCTTCCATATTCTCTTCGTCGGGAATCGGGTTTTTGGACGCTCGACCATCCGTATTTTCCTCGTCCGGAATCGGGTTTTCGGCAGCTTGGCCGTCTGTGTGCTTTCCATCATGACTCATATGTTCAGAAGTTTTGTCCGTATTCTCTTCATCGAGAATCGGGTGGTCGGCGGTTCGATCATCTGCATTCTCTTCGTTTAGAATCTTTAGATCGTGTTTCTCAATATCCTCATCGAGGATTTGATTTTCGAAGTCCCGCTTCGTCGTATTATTCTCCTCGATAATTCGGGTTGTCGTGATGGGTTCAGTCGCATCGTCATTTATCCGGTTCCCGGAGACGTGTTCGATTTCATTCTCGTCGAGGATTGGATCGTTGGAGTCCTGTTCCGTCGGATTCTTCGCGAAGAAAATTTCGGTTTCAACGAAATGAGGCTGCATTTCTTTTTGAAAAATGTCTCCATTAATTATATATTGTATAAAATTATATTGCTTTGAAAAAAATGTTTTCTTACGAAAAAACTCTTTTGTTTCTTCTTGTCCTCGAAGAGATAATACGTAGGTCTTGGAATTTGTGCTCTCTGTCGGTAGTATGCACGGGTCCAAGTACAATTTACTAGCATCTACACATTAAAACAAACGGTTATAATGTAAATAATACATCGAATTTTCCTTCTGAAAGAGACTACATATTTTAAATAATAAACTGATATAACATTCAAGTAACATATACGGATATAACATTTGAGTTTGAGACTACCTTCACAATCTGTGTATTTTCTTAGTACATCCGCGTACGACATCTTATTTTTAGTCAGCTGTAAGTTTTGAAGTGAAACTTTTGAAGTGAAACTTCTTTAGGCACGGTAGTGCAAATTCAATGCTTGGAGATGGGGATGAAACGAAAAAGTGAAACGCCGCAGAGGGGCGACACTGGCAGATTGTCATCGTTCATTAGATTCAAATTCTTTTAGCCACGGTTGTACGAGTCCACTGCTAGGAAATAGGAATGAAACGAAAAAGAGAAACGCTATAGAGGGGCGACACGGGTATAGTAAAGACGTCACGTTTCACTATTTCGTTTCATTGCCGCGTCATCGGTCATTAGATTCAAATTCCTTTAGCCACGGTTGTACGAGTCCACTGTTAGGAAATAGGAATGAAACGAAAAAGTGAAACGCTATAGAGGGGCGACACGGGTATAGTAAAGACGTCACGTTTCACTATTTCGTTTCATTGCCGCGTCATCGGTCATTAGATTCAAATTCCTTTAGCCACGGTTGTACGAGTCCACTGCTAGGAAATAGGAATGAAACGAAAAAGAGAAACGCTATAGAGGGGCGACACGGGTATAGTAAAGACGTCACGTTTCACTATTTCGTTTCATTGCCGCGTCATCGGTTATTAGATTCAAATTCCTTTAGCCACGGTTGTACGAGTCCACTGCTAGGAAATAGGAATGAAACGAAAAAGAGAAACGCTATAGAGGGGCGACACGGGTATAGTAAAGACGTCACGTTTCACTATTTCGTTTCATTGCCGCGTCATCGGTCATTAGATTCAAATTCCTTTAGCCACGGTTGTACGAGTCCACTGCTAGGAAATAGGAATGAAACGAAAAAGAGAAACGCTATAGAGGGGCGACACGGGTATAGTAAAGACGTCACGTTTCACTATTTCGTTTCATTGCCGCGTCATCGGTCATTAGATTCAAATTCCTTTAGCCACGGTTGTACGAGTCCACTGCTAGGAAATAGGAATGAAACGAAAAAGAGAAACGCTATAGAGGGGCGACACGGGTATAGTAAAGACGTCACGTTTCACTATTTCGTTTCATTGCCGCGTCATCGGTCATTAGATTCAAATTCCTTTAGCCACGGTTGTACGAGTCCACTGCTAGGAAATAGGAATGAAACGAAAAAGTGAAACGCTATAGAGCGGCGACACGGGTATAGTAAAGACGTCACGTTTCACTATTTCGTTTCATTCATGAGGTTATTCATGAGGTTTTGCTTGCGTACACTGTGGAGGGGGCTGCTTTACTAGGCAAAAATCTCGACAAAATGCCTATGATTTTAAGTGGAGATTTTAATGTTAACTTTGCATCACCTACAGCTGAGCCTCTGATAACATTTTTAAATGAAAAATTCAAGTTGGAAATGAATAATAATCCAGCAGTTCCTAAAACAAAATCGGGAACTACTATCGATGCAGTGTTTGCTCGATACTTGGACAATTTAGAAACTACAGTATACATATCATATTTCGGCTATCACAAACCGCTTGTTTCTGTAGTAGATTATCAAAGAATGGACATTGACGAATAACATACGCATTTTCATTTGCAGCTTTGTACATTCAATTTGAATAAATCTTTGTGATTATTATAATTATAATTTTCTACCAATTAAATTATCTTGCCTTTGTCTTCCCTTTGCCTTTCCTACGCACTCACCGGAAGAAGTTTCACTTCTAATGCGCGTGGCGGCCACGCACAACTTTTTTTGAACCACAGGGAGTTCCCGTCCTCTTCCAAACTTCTCTGAATATCCTGCAATATTGCCTGATTCTCTGAAAATTAATGGGTAGAAAGTACTTTAGTTTCAATTTCAGACGTATGGCGAAATGTCCCCTTAGGGAAAAAGCAATATACAGCAATACAGTTTTTATTACCGACTGCGGAATCAAACTTTCTCTTTAAAAATTGACGAAAATAGCAGTTTTTATGGAGCTTTTAAATTTAGCACGAAAGGAGTACAATTTTTTCCGGACTACGCAAGAAGTTTTTTTTCAGTCATCAGGGTATAACAATCTGTTTTTTTAGTCACAAGTTTAACAATCTGGATACTCATCCAGATTATTATACCTGTGACTAAAAAAAAATGCCGGACTTTCTAATCACTGGACTGAACCAGACCCGACACTTAATCACAGGTTTAAGAATCTGAATAAGTATCGAGATCTTAAAAACAAAAAATTGTATTCCTTATGCGGAAATTTAAAAGTTCGATAGAAACCGTTATTTTCGTAATTTTTTTAAGGGGATCAGTGATACCACGGTCGGTAATAAAAACTGTATTGCATTTTTTCTTAGGAGGTTGAATCTTTGGTGTCCTTAGGAAACAGGATCCTTCTATGGAACTAATAATCGCATATGTATATCCTCAATACCGCCAGGCGTCTTCAAAGCAGACACTGCACAGGCGATTATGTCTTTAAAGAACACGATATATAGAAATATTACGTACTGTACTTTTTGAGGACATATTCACCGATATAACGTTTACAGTATGTCCCCAAAGAATATCATTCATAAAAATACTGCGTACTGTATTCTTTGAGGACATATTCACCGATATAACGTTTAGAATATGTCTCCAAAGGATCCCATACATAAAAGAATACTACGTACCGTACTCTTTGAGGACATGTTCTCCCGTATAACGTTTATTTCAAAGATTTATTTTGAGAACATATATCTACATCGAAACGCTCTTTTAAGGCAATATGTTTATTATGTCATATCCAGATATCTACAATACATGTTCACAATCGTGGTGAAAAACCACGCTTATTTTCGTGAAGTCAATTTGAGGTTATAAGATTTTACTTACCGTGCAGAGCTAATATACGCGCAGTGTATTTTTTCCCATCCGAGTATTTCACCGCCGGACATTTTTTACTGTACGCGGTCATAGCACTTAGTTCGCAGATGAAAAAAACCTTGTCCGTAAATAACACTAAAACTAACATTTTTGTGCAACAAGTGGCTTTCGACGAAGCCGCTTTGGTCCGCCACACTAAGGATTTAGAGAACCGGCAATGCACGAAGTACGAATAAGGATACACTAATCGCCACCAATGTGATTGGTGTAACACCAAAATACCGCGCGCATTTTGAATTATCGTACCTAATTTATTGTGTACGATACACTGCCGTATAATAAAAAAACTTCAAGACATGTAAAATCCTTTCGGTAACACCTACATACTTTAATAAATTGCTTTCATCCTAAACCATCGGCAATGTGTGTTACGAAGACACATGTATCAGTGTAACGACCACTTTCAGGTGTTTTGACTTTTTTTTTAATATTGGCTGCTATGAGGACATTTTGCGTGGGCACTATATATATATATATATATATATATATATATATATATATATATATATATATATATATATATATGTTAATTGAGCATTTTGATGACCACTTATTTTAACTATACGAAGGCGAAGAGATTTGTTTGCTGATGCTTCAGGACGAACAATTTAAAAAAATGTTCAACCCTCTTCATGTGGGAATAAAAAAACTATGAAGTGAATTGTTTGATGACCTCGAACATTTAACATATAGGTCACTTTGATAACACTATATATTAATTTTAGAGTCGCCGAAATATCCGCATAATATGTTGACAAATATATGTGGCATAATATATTGCTGAAAATAACAGCTGGTTCTATTGAAGACAATATATATTTAAATATACTGTCACCAATATATCCGACTTATATGTTACCGAGTCACCGGAATATCCACATGACAATTTTACTCCGTGTACATATTCAAAATTATGTGAAGCGGTCATATTAGTGACAGTATTTATTCAAATATACTGTCATCAAATCATCCGATCCGGAAATGAAATGTAATAATATGGTAGAAATAATCAATTACAGAATGTTTAATATTTATATCAACACTGTATAATCGGATTCTGACAGCATCATTTTTTTATCATTCAATATTCTCCAAATTCTATGAATCATAGTGGTTATGCGACAGTTAAATCTCTGATATGAGTATAGTCGTCAAAGTATATATAAATAGACATCCGGCTTCACCTGAGACGCGCACAGTCCAGCACAGTCAGTTACGCGCGGCAGTAAAAAGTGAATAATGCTTCTTTGCACACGCAAAGCATTATGAAAACAAGAAAACAAACTTTACAAGCACAAAAAAAGTATGCTTTGCTGTGTTTTTCTCGTAATAATTACGCGGTATATCCAGTACAGAAGCTCATCAACCACAAAAGAAACACGTGCGCAATAAAACGAAATGGAAGATTGGTGGTCGCTTTTGTTAAAATGCTTCACGGTATGTATCGAATTAATTTCTAAATAATTATAAATAGAGAATCTTTGTCCTATTCATACAAGTAATCTGTATAAGTATAATACGTCGTATTAGTATGCAAATTATTTACGGACTACCGGCTGGTAAGCCGGTCATTGTGGTGACGCACGACACCACAATGCCACAAACCTGCGTGCCGATTCAAAATGCTTAACCTGCAATCATGTGAAAAGATGGTTAGTGTATTGTCAACGCTGTGAAATGTGGCGTTACCCTGCAACTGAAAGTTTATAGTATTATTGATACTGCGACGAAATGTGAATTTTTAGTTTGTACAGTTTACGCTGTGAAATATGGAGTTACACTGTACAAACTGTAAAAATTTACATATCGTTGCAGTATCAACAATATAAAAAAAAGTTTATAGTACTATTATTGAGATACTGCCACGAAATGTCAATTTTTACAGTTTTAAAAGTTTGCCCTGAGAAATATGGAGTTACGCTGCAGTAAATGTTTAGTTACTTTACATAACTCACATTTCACAGCGTAAGCTTTACAAACTAAAAATTCACCTTTCATCGCAGTATCACTAATAGTATGAATTTTCACTGTCGCATAATGCCAGCGTTGACAGTACATAATGGTTAGTGTATTGTCAACGCTGTGAAATGTGGCGTTACCCTGCAACTGAAAGTTTATAGTATTATTGATACTGCGACGAAATGTGAATTTTTAGTTTGTACAGTTTACGCTGTGAAATATGGAGTTACGCTGCAGTGAATAAACTTTCACTACAGCGTAACTCCATATTTCACAGCGTAAGCTGTACAAACTGTAAAAATTTACATATCGTTGCAGTATCAACAATATAAAAAAAGTTTATAGTACTATTATTGAGATACTGCCACGAAATGTCAATTTTTACAGTTTTAAAAGTTTGCCCTGAGAAATATGGAGTTACGCTGCAGTAAATGTTTAGTTACTTTAACATAACTCACATTTCACAGCGTAAGCTTTAAGAACAAAAAATGCACCTTTCATCGCAGTATCACTAATAGTACGAATTTTCACTGTTGCGTAATGCCAGCGTTGACAATACATAATGGTTAGTGTATTGTCAATGCTGTGAAATGTGGCGTTACCCTGCAACTGAAAGTTTATAGTATTATTGATACTGCGACGAAATGTGAATTTTTAGTTTGTACAGTTTACGCTGTGAAATATGGAGTTACGCTGCAGTGAATAAACTTTCACAGCAGCGTAGCGCCATATTTCACAGGGTAAACTAAACAAAGTGGCAATATTTAGTTTTCGTTCCAGTATCAATAGTGGTTTGCATTAGTATCAATAAAGGTTTAAATATTCACTTTACTTAGTTTACGTTGTGAAATATTGCATTACGCTGCAGTCAAAGTTTATGCCACGATTGATACTGCAAATAAGTGTACATTTTTACAGTATTTAAAGTTTACGCTGTAAAATATAAAGTTACGCTACATAGTGAATAAAGTTTCACTGCAGTGTAACTCCATATTTCACAGCGTAAACTTTAAAAACTGTCTAAATTCATATTTGATCACATTATCAATAATAGTATACACTTTCACACAGCGTTACGCCATATTTCATCATCACCCACTTATTTTATTTTTGTAGCAAGTCGCACGTATCTAGAGGGATTAGCAAAAAGTATGGCTTCTCGTCGACTCTACGTGCGACTACATCCCGTGAAGATACGCGAAATGGAGGGTGTAAAGGATTTAATTACCGAGGTTTCATCCACATGCAACACTGAGCCGATGGAGATTGACAGTGACGAACTCGACGATGGTGGCATTGGAAAAAATAACTTTCGCCATCCCGCGCAAGGTAACATTAACAATATTAATGAGAACCAATATAATGTTAATAATCTTAAATCTTTTCACATTTAAAATTTTTTTATGACATTTTTAACTTATTAAAGGCCGTGAAAATATGATTATTTTAGATGCGATGAATGAAAATTTCGAAGATACGGAAAACAATAATCTCGCCGAACGCAGTGAAGAAAATGAAGTCGTATCATCAGTGTCACCCAATATCGGGATAACGGGATGTGAAAAGGAAAATAAGGTAATGCGATCTTCATTTTTCTTATTATTCAATTATTATGTACCCTGACGATAATGTTTTTTCCAGTTGTGGGAATACATTGCTAATGCCAAAGTACATGAGAGCTCGTTGTAATTCGAAATGACAAAATATATTCAGAACAGATGCTTGCGCAGCTATTTCTCACACTCTTTGTAACGAAGACAATATTGTATGTTTTTAGGAACTCGGCGTTTCGGACATATTGATGCAACAGGCTTGCGTTGGAAATAATGGAATTATTTCACCGGACGCAAATAACAATTCACGTGACAAAGATAATGGAATATTGATTGAAGCAAAAAACGCCGCAACGACGCCGGGCGAGGGAGCTCTCGGTAATATAGATGGCGACACTCAAGATGACACTTCCAATTCCACTTGTGAAGAAAAAATATATTTCCTTGACGACGGAAACATGATCGAATTCGTCTCAGCCTACATCGAAATATTAGAAAACGGCGCAACTGAAACTAAGGTACTGCTTCGAATTTTCGGTTTTTCATTACCCAAATATAAATATTTAAGGTTGATAATGAGCGCCATAATGGACGACATACTTGCTGCGTATATCACAATTGCTGAACTCGTATTACATAGATAAAAGTCAAATTTCAAGGGATTAGGGCAATTGGTTTCACTCACGAAAGAACTGTCTTTAAAATCTAAAGTCAAAGTTATATGTACATTTTTTTTAAGATTTGCAAAAAAATTGTCTACGAAGCACTATCATAATTTTTTGTTTACATGTTTAAGGATTTGGATGCTCCGCATACATCTGATCAGGAATCTGACATACTTGGGACTATCAGCTCGATTACCCAAAATGCAAACGACAATCAGCTGGACGAGGAAAATGACAAAATGAGGCAGCCCTCACCGACGCAAAATGTAATCAACGAGAAACGAATCATTACAACAGTGAATCCGGTCACCCGGTCGTCCAGCGACGGAGATGACTCCGATAATGACGACACATCCGTTCAAACATGTTCTCAAGAAATGCATCGTCCCGAGCACAGCGGCGAGACTGCATTACTATCATCTGACATTTATTCCTCAAATTGGTGTGGAAATGGAAGAAAGGTATATTACATGACAACATTTTCTTCTCGTACTGTTTAATTCTTACTGACCGCTGTTGATAAAGTACTTGTTCAAATTGTCCACTTTGCATTACTTAATTGTAAGTAATTAATGTTGATAATTTCCATCTAATGAATAAAATACTTGCTGGGTATATCACAATTGCCTAACTTGTAATACATGGATAAAAGCCAAATTTTAGGGATTGGTGCAATTGGTTTCACTCACAAAAGAACTGTTTTGGAAATCTAAAGTCGAAGTTATATTTTAATTTTTTTTTAAGATTTCAAAAAAATTGCCTACGAAGCACTTTGACAATTTCATTATATGTTTAAGGATTTGGATGCTTCACATACACCTGGTCAGGATTCTGAGATACTTGAGACTATCAACTCGATCACCCAAAATGCAAACGACAATCAGCGGGATGAGGAAAATGCAAGAATGAGGCAGTCATCACCGACGCAAAATATAATCGACGAAAAACGAATCGTTACAATGACGACTTCGGTCGCCAGGTCGTCCAGCGATAGAGATGACTCCCATAATGGCGACACTTCCAGTCCAACATGTACTCAAGAAATGCATCGTCCTGAGGCCGGCGGCGACACGGCATTGCAATCATCTGACAGTTATTCCTCAAATTGGCGTGAAAATGGAAAGAAGGTATGTTACATGACAACATTTTGTTCTAGCACTGTCCCATTATTACTAACCGCTGTTGATAAGGTACCTCTTCAAATTGTTCATTTTGTATCACCCGATTGTAAGTAATTAATGTTGATAATGTCCATCTAATGGTTAAAATACTTGCTACGTGTTAGAATTGCTTACCTTGTAATAGATGGATAAAAGCCAAGTTTTAGGACTTGGGGCAATTGGTATCCTTCACGAAAGAACTGTTTTTAAAGTCTAAAGTCAAAGTTACACATACAATTTTTGTAACGTTTTGATAAAAACCCTACGTAGCACTTTCACAATTATCTAAAAATGTTTTAAGGATTTGGTTGCTTCACATACACCTAATCCGGAATCTGATATTCTTGAGACTATCAGCCCGATCGCACAAAATGTAAAGGATAATCAGCGGAATGAGGAAAATACAAAAATGATGCAGGCATCACCAATGCAAAATGTGATTGACGAAAAAATCGTTCCGACGACGATTCTGGTTCCCCATTCTCTCGGCGACAGAGATGACTCCCACAAGAACGACACTTCTGAGCCAACGTGTAGTAAAAAACAGCATCGCCCTGAGTACGGCGACGAAACTGGATTACAATCATCTGACATTTATTCCCCAAATTGTCGTGAAAAGAAAGCGAAGGTATAAGTACAAGATGATTTTTTCTTCTACCCATAGCCATAGCGATGATAGAACATATTGGTTTGCAAATTGCAATTGCGTAACTCATCACTGATGGACCAAACCGAAATCTTATGGACTACGTCAATCATTTTCGCCGACAATGGAACAGTTTCTGCTAAAAATATCAAATATTTTTGATAAAAGATGCCAGCCAAGATCTCTATCTCTCATAAGTCCTGTGCTTTATAATGTATTTTACATGTTTCAAGGAACTCGCGGAACTGACAAAGGAATCTATCGATTGTGAGGTCAATAACACAACTGAACGAGATGAACACCATAATGTGCGTGGCGAAAATAATGGGATAATAAGCCCGTTATCGCCGAGCGGAAGTATTAGTGATGTACCAGAATCTGATTCACCGACTAAAAGAAAAATACTACAAAAGAGTGCTCTCAACCACACTGCCGACGGCCAAGAAGACGACGATTTTAATTTATCCGATCTAGCGGACGCAGAATTAGATCTCAGTGGAGTAGACGACCCGCGCTGTATCGAATTTACCAGAGTTGCCGATCTAAATGATATATTTCAGATCAGCGATTTGGAGCTTACAGACCGCCCTGCACCGGTGCTAAGTACGCTTTATGATACAACATTAACGGAAAAGTTTATATGGAACAGTGTTAAATAAACTATTGTTTATAATTACAGATACAACGAACGATAACTCTGATGAATGTCACAGCTCAAATGAGGATGAGGATGAGGATTACGAAGCTCGATCTTCCGATGAATCGTCAGATTTTGATGATGTAGCTGATGATTCTAGCAATAACGAGGTAGCGGAAGGTACAGACAAATCAGGAGATACGTCAGCAAATTTAGATATCTCTTCTGTCGCTGGAGCTATAGACGATGATAAACTGTTTGCCAATCCGAAAGGAAATGAAAAAAGTAAACGAAACTTTTGCTACTACTGTAAAACGCTACAGACAGTGATCAGTCGGCATTTGGAAACTGTACATAAGGATGAAAGTGACGTAAAAAAATTCGCCGTTCTCCCAAAAGGTATACTGATATTTTATTTATGAACAGTAATATGCACTGTGATTACTATAATAATGAGTATGTTTAAATAATTACTAGGCAACCATGAGCGGACAAAAATTATTGAGACTATAAGACTGAACGGAAATTTCTTATTTAATTCAAGTTCTGAGTACAACATAGACGGACAACTTATTGTGGCCCGCCGACCAAAAGAAAAAAGATCTGCTGTGTGTTACAAAGTCTGCCACAATTGCAAGGGAACGTTTTCGTCGAAGACCATCAGACGTCATCGACAACGTTGTACTGGAAAAATAAGCAAGCACAGTCGTTCAAATACGGTTTTGTCAAGACGAATCGCAGGCAGATTGCACGAAAAAGCCGGAAATCGATTGAAAGACGTTGTTTTTCCTGTCATGCGGGAAGACGAAATCGTCAGACTCATCAGATACGATGAACTGCTAATCGTTTTTGCGAACGACTTATGCTCAAAATATGTCAAACAACAACAGCATGACATGATTAGAACCCGCCTAAGATTGCTTGGACGAGTTCTTCGAACTGTCAAGTCTATGTGTGCGGAGATAACTGATTTTACCTCACTACTATCCCAACCGCAGTACTACGATATTTTATTAAAGGCAGTAAACATCGAGGGCCAATACAATGAGGAAACGGGAGAACACGATGCTCCTTCCGTGGTCACAACTCTCGGAACTTATCTGGCAAAGATTGCCGAAACGCTTGTTGTCGAGTGCATCAAAAAAGGAGACCGGGAAAAAAAAGAACGTGTTGAAGACTTTTTGAAAATTCACAAGGTAACCTACAGTGGCAAAATAAATAAAGCGGCGCAGGAAACTCAGTCCAAGAAAAGCAGGCAGAACAAAAAACCTTTGCCAACTACGGAAGATATTATGAAGTTGCATTCATATCTGTCTGCCAAGTGGAAAGTAGCATACAGTCGTCTGGATGCGCAGTACTCGTATGATGTATGGCTTGAGCTGGCAAAGACCACGTTGATCCTAGTGCTTTTATTCAATCGCAGACGTACTGGAGAAATTGAAAGAATCGGCATTAGCGATTTGAAAGGTATCGAAAAAATAGACGAAACGACCAACCCAACAGCATACAATGCTCTATCTGCGGAGGACAAAATTCTTGTTAAGAAGTACTCGAGATTCGTCATAATCGGCAAACTTGGGCGAATTGTGCCTGTGTTACTCTCTTCGGAAATGGAAGCGGGCATGAAATTGATTTTGAAACGTCGAGGTGCTGCTAAGATTCACCCACAAAATCCGTTTGTGTTTGGAATACCAGGTTACGACAAAGGAAGGTACAAACATCTTAGATCATGTGAATTGATGAGGCAGTACTCTAATGAATGCGGTGCGGCAAATCCGGAGAGCTTGCGTGGTACGGCCTTGCGCAAACACATGGCTACGACGTGTGCTGCCACGAATGTACATGAAAACCAGATCCATGATATAGCTAATTTCATGGGGCATGCTGACGATATTCATAAGCGTCACTATCGGCAATCGGTCGTTACCAGGGACGTTTGCGGCGTATCAAAAATTCTTGAAACTGCCATGGGAATCGATCGGAGTCACATTAACGACGAAGAGGATACGGATTACAGTCCGTCTGATGACGATAGTGTTAGATCGGGAACTTCGACTTCCACTACGCATAAGGTGAAAAAGACACAGCCGCTGAAAATTGCCAGTACTACGAAAAAACAAGCACCGTTGAGCAAGTCCCAAAACCGACGTACTCGGCACAACGTACTTCAACCCGGACCGTCAAGTCAATCTCAGTGTGGTGAAAACACTCACAGTGGTAGCGATTCCGAAGACTCGCATTCGTCTAGCGCAGTAAAGAAACAAGTATCGAAGACGAAAAAAGATAAACTGACGAAGAAAAAGGATAACGTAGTTAGCAGTAAGTATTACAATCTTTAAGTAATCAAAGTAGAATAGTATATTATGCTATAAGGGAGGAAAGTGCGTCTTTTTACTGAATGTAAAGTTTGATGCCCGAGCGAAGCGAGAGCAGAAATTTACACGAGGTGAGAATGCATTTTCTCCCGAGTGGCATACGCTATTTTTTCCCCGACTATGCTACAAAGGGGCCGTATTTCTATGCCTGCAACGGGGATGGAAATTGCCCGAGTATTGACGAGCGGGAGGAAAAGTGATTTAGTGGGAGGAAAAGTTCATTTTTCTTCCCGCTAAATTACTCTTCCTCCCGCTCGTCAAGAATCAACGACTTTCCACCCCCGTTGCAGGCATGAAAGAGGGTCGGCAAAAATAATGTTAAATTTCAAATGTATAGGTGTTACTACCGACAAGAAAAGAAAGATTCGGTGGACTCAAGAAGAAAAAGACCTTGCATGGATTGCCTTTGGAAATATTATCAAAGAAGGAAAGTTACCAAACACTCAGCAAATCCTGCAATTTCTAAAAAAGAACCCGTGTGTCCGACGAACTTGTCAACAAATGCGAACATGGGCTAGCAATCAAAAAAAAGCGATGAACACAGGTGAAGATTAGTAAAAGATATTGGAGAAAAAGTTTATTCAATTTGAATACTGAAGACTGATAGAAGTAGATGAATATGCTGTAAGGTCAAACCGTTACCGTCGTAAGCAATAGAGTACAAAAAAAACAAAGGACGAAGTATTACGAATTTAATATGCTGTGACTACAATAAACACATAGTCCATTAAAAAATACCAGATTATTTTACTATGAATAAAATATAAGTATTTTATGAGCTGCGGTTGCAATAAGCAAAAGCTACGGTACAAAATATTAGATTATTTTTCAACGACAAAAGTATTAAGTTCCTAATGTGCTGTGATGATAATGTCGCGCCTTTGAAAAAAACAGTTTTATTAATATTTAGTTATACTAAAGTTCAATACTTAGGAAGTTAGTTCATTAGTATGGACATTTTCTATACGATATAATGTTATCGTATGTTATAAACTATACGATAAAAATGTTATTTGTCATAAATAAAAAGAAACTCCATACATTATTATATTCAATTATTCATAACCTATCATCAGTTCGTACCATACAGGTACCAAAAAGTTGGAGTATCATTATAGTTTTACCGATTTTTGTAAAAATAATTTAAATCCAAGTACACACTGGGTTGTCTGTCACATGGTCATTCTGATGACACATGTTATCAAAATAAACGATTTAACACACATTCACGCTTCAAGTATATAATGGATTTGCGGAGATACGGTCACTTCGATGACTCATGTCATCAAAACACTCAACCTGCGAAACCTCCACGATCATGGCCCATTCCTTACTACGTAAAGTATAGCTGCGAACTGCTAATTATTAAAATGAGCGTTTAGTATTGTTGTTATCGTAGTTTTTAATCTGTGGGAAGTTTATTGCATGTACTTATGAACGGTCATGTAATGGATTCATAAAAACATTATTAGGACACTTGACGGTCCACAAATAAAGAGACGATCAATAAGATCTATTGCAGGTACTGGTGATAAAGGGATGTAGCATTATGATAGATTCCCGCATTATTATAAAAATAATTCCAATGAGAGTGCGTACTCCGTTGCCACATGGTAATTTTGATGACGCAAGAAATCAAGGCGACTGATTTGTTACACCCTGGGGATTCAATTGTATAATGGATTTGCCGAGATATGACCATTTTGATTACTTGTGTCATTAAATTACTCGGACTGCAAAACCGCAGTGATTGTGCCGTACAGTTTATTAGTATATGCCTTTACACCTTTAACAATCACTATTTACTATGTATACTTCTATAGACAGTAAATCGTGATTGTTAAAGGTGTAACTCAATCTCCTGAACAAAATTTTTATACAGTTGTGGGGGATTTAATGCGTACAGTTATGAACGATAATGTAAAGGACTCATTAAAAAATTATTACGATACGTCTCCATTGATGTTCATAAGCGCACGGAGATACAATAAATGAGGGCAAGGTATCTTGCAGGTAGACGTGATAAAGGGTTGAAGCATGTAAATACATTCACGCATTTTGATAAAAATAATTCGAATGCAAGTGCACACTCAGTTTTCTGCCATATGGTCATTTCAATGACGCAAGTCATCAAAGCGACCGATTTGTCACATCGGCAGGATCCAATCATATCATGGATTTGCAGAGATATGACTATTTTGATGACACGGCCCATCAAACTACTTACAACGTAAAATCGCAGCGATCATGCCCTACTTTTTACTAGTATATGCAAATTACAACGTGTGAATAGTAATTGTTACAGGTGTAAGTCAATTCACCTAACAAGTTAATTGAATAGCTGAGGGGGATTTGGTGCATACAGTTCTTAAGAGTGATGTGATGGATCGTTAAAGTAATGATCAGCGCTCCCCTTTGTTTATGTTTCTCATTTCACGGAGACCAAATAAATGAAGACAAAACATATAGCAAGTGTGCTTAGCAAAGACTTTGAGTACCACCATTATAGGCTCACTCATTTTTATCAAAATCGTTCAGATTGAAGTAGGCGCTCAGTTGTCTGCCACATGGTCACTTCGATGACGCAAGTTATCAAAGCGACCGATGTGTCATAGACCCGGGGTCCAAGTATTATAAATACTACTATTACTATTGCTACAACTACCCAATTACATAACAACAACAACTACAATTACAATTACGATTTACTCGTTATAACTTGCATATACTAATAACGCATATATAATTGGATTCCGAGTGTGTGAAAAAACGGGCGTTTTGATGATTTGCGTAATCAAAATGACCATGTAGCAGACAAACTGAATGTGCACTTAGATTACAATTTTTATCAAAATGCATGAATCTATTATCATGTTTCAACCCTTTGTAACGTATACCTGCAACATACCTCGCCCTCATTTATTTCATCTCTGAACGATTATAAACAAGAATGGAGAATGTCCTAATAATTTTTTTCTTAATCCATTATATTACCGTTCATAACTGCATGCAATAAAGTGCCTATCAATATAAAACTACGACGCCTGGATTATTGATCTCTACTTTTAACAAGTACAACTTCTCCGCTGATAATTTCCATAGCTTAAATAGGATTTGGCGATGATCGCTGAGGTTTAAGAATCCGAGCATTTTAATGACAAAAGTCTTCGAAATGACTACATCTCTGCAAATCCATTATATACCCAGATCTCGAGTGTGTGACAAATCAGTCGCTTTAAGTCGCCAAAGCGACCAAATTGTAGTACCTGCGAGATGCCATCATATCATGGATTTGCGGAGATATCACTATTTTTATGACTCGGACCATGAAATTACTTGCACTGCAAAATTGTAGCGACCATGCACTACTTCGTATTAGAATATGCAAATTATAACTAGTAAACAGTAATTATTACACTTATTGACTTACAATAGGTGTACGTCAATCCTCCGAACAAGATAATTGTATAGCTGAGGGCGATTTAGTGCATATAGTTATTAAGAGTGATGTGATGGATCCTTACAATAATTATCAGGGCTCCCCGCTGTTTAGCTTTATCTAATGGCAAAGTGACCGATTTGTCAGACACTCGGGATTTGGGTATATAATGGATTCGAAGAGATATGGTCATTTTAAAGACTTGTCATCAAAATGCTCGGATTCTAACACCTCAGCGATCATTGCCGATTTCTATTTAATCTATGGAAATTATCAGCAGGGAAGTAGTAATTGTTGAAGGTTTCCATAAATATTCCGGTCATCGTAGTTTTATATCCAAATAGGCAGTTTATTGCATGTAGTTATGAACGATAATGTAAAGGACTCATTAAAAAATTATTACGATACGTCTCCATTGATGTTTATAAACGCACGGAGATACAATAAATGAGGGCAAGGTATGTTGCAGGTAGACGTGATAAAGGGTTGAAGCATGTAAATAGATTCACGCATTTTGATAAAAATAATTCAAATGCAAGTGCACACTCAGTTTTCTGCCATATGGTCATTTCAATGACGCAAGTCATCAAAGCGACCGATTTGTCACATCGGCAGGATCCAATCATATCATGGATTTGCAGAGATATGACTATTTTGATGACACGGCCCATCAAACTACTTACAACGTAAAATCGCAGCGATCATGCCCTACTTTTTACTAGTATATGCAAATTACAACGTGTGAATAGTAATTGTTACAGGTGTAAGTCAATTCACCTAACAAGTTAATTGAATAGCTGAGGGGGATTTGGTGCATACAGTTCTTAAGAGTGATGTGATGGATCGTTAAAGTAATGATCCGCGCTCCCCTTTGTTTATGTTTCTCATTTCACGGAGACCAAATAAATGAAGACAAAACATAGCAAGTGTGCTTAGCAAAGACTTTGAGTACACCATTATAGGCTCACTCATTTTTATAAAAATCGTTCAGATTGAAGTAGGCGCTCAGTTGTCTGCCACGTGGTCACTTCGATGACGCAAGTTATCAAAGCGACCGATGTGTCATAGACCCGGGGTCCAAGTATTATAAATACTACTATTACTATTGCTACAACTACCCAATTACATAACAACAACAACTACAATTACAATTACGATTTACTCGTTATAACTTGCATATACTAATAACGCATATATAATTGGATTCCGAGTGTGTGAAAAAACGGGCGTTTTGATGATTTGCGTAATCAAAATGACCATGTAGCAGACAAACTGAATGTGCACTTAGATTACAATTTTTATCAAAATGCATGAATCTATTATCATGTTTCAACCCTTTGTAACGTATACCTGCAACATACCTCGCCCTCATTTATTTCATCTCTGAACGATTATAAACAAGAATGGAGAATGTCCTAATAATTTTTTTCTTAATCCATTATATTACCGTTCATAACTGCATGCAATAAAGTGCCTATCAATATAAAACTACGACGCCTGGATTATTGATCTCTACTTTTAACAAGTACAACTTCTCCGCTGATAATTTCCATAGCTTAAATAGGATTTGGCGATGATCGCTGAGGTTTAAGAATCCGAGCATTTTAATGACAAAAGTCTTCGAAATGACTACATCTCTGCAAATCCATTATATACCCAGATCTCGAGTGTGTGACAAATCAGTCGCTTTAAGTCGCCAAAGCGACCAAATTGTAGTACCTGCGAGATGCCATCATATCATGGATTTGCGGAGATATCACTATTTTTATGACTCGGACCATGAAATTACTTGCACTGCAAAATTGTAGCGACCATGCACTACTTCGTATTAGAATATGCAAATTATAACTAGTAAACAGTAATTATTACACTTATTGACTTACAATAGGTGTACGTCAATCCTCCGAACAAGATAATTGTATAGCTGAGGGCGATTTAGTGCATATAGTTATTAAGAGTGATGTGATGGATCCTTACAATAATTATCAGGGCTCCCCGCTGTTTAACTTTATCTAATGGCAAAGTGACCGATTTGTCAGACACTCGGGATTTGGGTATATAATGGATTCGAAGAGATATGGTCATTTTAAAGACTTGTCATCAAAATGCTCGGATTCTAACACCTCAGCGATCATTGCCGATTTCTATTTAATCTATGGAAATTATCAGCAGGGAAGTAGTAATTGTTGAAGGTTTCCATAAATATTCCGGTCATCGTAGTTTTATATCCAAATAGGCAGTTTATTGCATGTAGTTATGAACGATAATGTAAAGGACTCATTAAAAAATTATTACGATACGTCTCCATTGATGTTTATAAACGCACGGAGATACAATAAATGAGGGCAAGGTATGTTGCAGGTAGACGTGATAAAGGGTTGAAGCATGTAAATAGATTCACGCATTTTGATAAAAATAATTCAAATGCAAGTGCACACTCAGTTTTCTGCCATATGGTCATTTCAATGACGCAAGTCATCAAAGCGACCGATTTGTCACATCGGCAGGATCCAATCATATCATGGATTTGCAGAGATATGACTATTTTGATGACACGGCCCATCAAACTACTTACAACGTAAAATCGCAGCGATCATGCCCTACTTTTTACTAGTATATGCAAATTACAACGTGTGAATAGTAATTGTTACAGGTGTAAGTCAATTCACCTAACAAGTTAATTGAATAGCTGAGGGGGATTTGGTGCATACAGTTCTTAAGAGTGATGTGATGGATCGTTAAAGTAATGATCCGCGCTCCCCTTTGTTTATGTTTCTCATTTCACGGAGACCAAATAAATGAAGACAAAACATAGCAAGTGTGCTTAGCAAAGACTTTGAGTACACCATTATAGGCTCACTCATTTTTATAAAAATCGTTCAGATTGAAGTAGGCGCTCAGTTGTCTGCCACATGGTCACTTCGATGACGCAAGTTATCAAAGCGACCGATGTGTCATAGACCCGGGGTCCAAGTATTATAAATACTACTATTACTATTGCTACAACTACCCAATTACATAACAACAACAACTACAATTACAATTACGATTTACTCGTTATAACTTGCATATACTAATAACGCATATATAATTGGATTCCGAGTGTGTGAAAAAACGGGCGTTTTGATGATTTGCGTAATCAAAATGACCATGTAGCAGACAAACTGAATATGCACTTAGATTACAATTTTTATCAAAATGCATGAATCTATTATCATGTTTCAACCCTTTGTAACGTATACCTGCAACATACCTCGCCCTCATTTATTTCATCTCTGAACGATTATAAACAAGAATGGAGAATGTCCTAATAATTTTTTTCTTAATCCATTATATTACCGTTCATAACTGCATGCAATAAAGTGCCTATCAATATAAAACTACGACGCCTGGATTATTGATCTCTACTTTTAACAAGTACAACTTCTCCGCTGATAATTTCCATAGCTTAAATAGGATTTTGCGATGATCGCTGAGGTTTAAGAATCCGAACATTTTAATGACAAGAGTCTTCAAAATGACTATATCTCTGCAAACCCATTATATACCTAGATCCCGAGTGTTTGATAAATCAGTCGCTCTAAGTCATTAAAGCATGCGATTGACAAGTCATTTTATCCTCAAAATGACCATGTGAGAGACAACCTAGCGGGTACTTCAATCAGAATCATTTTTGCGGGAGATCGCAATCGTGCTCCAACTCTTTTCTACGCATACGTATTATATATCTGATACTAATTTATCTGGTCTCCTTGCAATAAGAACGATCAATAGAGAGAGAGGAGCCCCGATAATTTTGTTGTGGATCTATCACATGACTGTTTATAACTACATGCGTTAAATCCCCCTCTGCTTTATAACTAAGTTGTTTAGAGGATTGAGTTACACCTTTAACAATCATTATCTACTCACTATAATTTGCATATCCTAATAAAGAGTCGGGCACGATCGCTGCGGTAATGAATTTGCAGAGATACGACCATTTTGATGACTCGTGTCATCAAACTACTCGAACTGCGAATACGCTGCGATCGTGCCCTATTCTTCATTAGTATATGGAAATTATGGCTAGTAAATAGTAATTAATAAAGGTAAAGATCAATACTGTAGACCATCGTATGTTGATATCTTCCAGAAGTCCATTGCATGTCGTTATCAGCTGTAATGTGATGAATTAATTTAAAAAAGCGATCAGGGTGTCCCTTTCCCTAGATTTTCCTCATCGCAAGAAGATTAAAGAAGCGAGTGCAAGAAATGTTAATAAAGAAAGTATATGTGACAAAGAGTAGGACCATTATCGGGGATGCATGCTGTATGAAAAACATCATTCAGTTCGAAGCACACTGTGAGTTATTCACGATGTATGTATATTGAAATATACTATCATCAAAATATCCGATTTACAGATTATTGAGTCATTGAAGTTATAGTATATACGTGAAACCCTACAAAGTCACATGGGTGACCATACGTATTCAAATGTACTCTCATTAAAAGACCGAGTGTATCAATCATCCGTTGCATTTATTATAACACTATATAGACGGATTCTGCCAGCATCGTTCTTTTTTAAATTAATTATTTTACACGATTGAGAGAATATTAATATTTACACGGAAGTTAAATTAGTGGCATGATTAAAGTAGTCCAGTTATATATTACTAGGGACATTGGTTTCCGTGAAAGGTGAAAGTGTACGCTTCCGGGTGAACAGTTAGTGATAAATTGGGTACGGTGCGGAAATTGAAAGCGTACAGTGGATCATTGCATGTGCAAAAGACAGTAACACTATGAAAACGAGATCACAATCTTTACAAACTCAAGAAAAGTATGCTTTACTGAGTTTTTCGCGCAAAATTTACCAGGTTTATCCGGTAGCGAAGCTCATCAACCGCAAGAGAAACACGTGTACAGTCGATCGAAATGGAAGACTTGTGGTCGCTTCTGTTGAAATGCTTCATGGTAATTATCGAATTATTATATCATTGGCTAAATATGGTCATGCTTAACTCATACAAGTAATTGGTATAAAAATACTTAATTTTTATACGCGACTTATTTACTTGTTACTAGTTGGCTACTTTGGTAACACACGTCATCAAAATACTCAAGCTACATTTATGTGAAAAAAATCGTCATTATTTCGTCAACAGTCACTATTCACAGATGCTTTATTGTTCAAACACTTTTTTTTATATATATTTGGCTTGAATATTATATATAAAAAAATTATATAAAAACTATATACCAAAAAAAAGTTCTTAGCGACAGCTTTAGAAAATGTAAAATTTCAGTTTACGCTGTATGATAATACCGCGTAAACTGAAATTTTACATTTTCTAAAGCTGTCGCTGGACAGTTTGGGTACACGCAGTGATAACACATTTTTCCATGGGAATTTGGGAATTGTTCCAGATCAGCTTTACATAATGCCAAGTCTTAGCTTACCTTTTTATGTGTTACAGGGAAACTTGAAGCCACTATTGATAAATTATGGCTTCAACTTTCCCCGTATTATAGCACAATATTGTTCTGCGTCATCTATAAAAAAAAACTTTAATCTTTGACTTACATTGCATTGTTAATAGTGATGACATTTAATATTGCTACGTAACCACATATTGTTTAGCCTTAATTGTAAAACGTGTTAAATTTGGAATTATCCTGCAACGACACAGGTTGAGAAAACCTATTTTTCCGTATAACAGCAGATTGTCCAGCAATAGCTTTAAAATCATTAAATACGTAATAATTACAAAGAAATTTCAGATTGATCACCACTGTTAATAGTGGCCTATAAACTTTTACTGCAGCATAGCGCATATTGTTCATACTGCATGAGCTTTTAAAAATTTTATATTTTTTCTGTCACTGCACTGAAAATTGCAAATTTTCTGTGTTGTGCAGAAATCCGTTGTATAAATCATCCAGTGAGCGCTGAGACAAATTTGAATTTTTTTTACTAATAATGCATGTTCCAACTTTGCCAAAACTGTCTCTTCTTTCTTACTGAGATTTAAGGATTTTCAAAAAGCTGCCGTGGGATGATGTTTATAATAAAATATGGATTTTATAATACCATATTGCTGAAACCAGGACTTATGTCACAGATAACGCTCACAAAATCCTTTTCAATTGTTAGCTTTTGTGGATTATTCATAAAATGCCTGCCTGTTCACTCAAGAGTATTATTTGTTTAACCACAACTGTTTTATTTTTTAGTGAGTCGCAAGTATCTCGAGGATTTAGCAAAGAGTATGACTTCTCGTCAACTGCACGTGCGACTCTATCCCTTGACAAAACACGAGAAGCGTATCATCATTGCGCGTGTGCATGATGAAGGTAACAAAGTTTTACCCAGATTTAATACAGAGCCGATGGATATTGAAAGTGAAAAAGAATTCGAAGATGATGGCAATGGACGAAATAACATTTGTCACGGCGCGCATGGTAATAATAGTAATAATGAAACGAATAATTAACTTCTTCTATGTTCACGTATGTTTTTCGAAAATAAAATTTTGTTTCGAAAATTGAAGGTTGCGATAAAAGTGTCCGATATGCGACGTTAGAAAGATTGGACGAATCAGAAAACAATAATCACGTTGAACGTGTTGGAAAAAACGAAGTTTCGTTGTCCCGATTTGTCACTCAAACGTACTTAAAAGACATGCGACACACCGAACGCTGTAATACGGACGGATCACTGCTGACGCATGGTGAGATATTAAGTTGCCACGAAACGGATAATAAGGTGATTATACAAATCTCACTTCTTTATTAGCGAATTGTTAACTACAGATGTGGATATTGCTTGTTGCAAATATCTTAATAATATAAATAAAAATAATAATCAAATAATATTTAGGTGATATATTTTAAGGAACTCGGTGCTTCAGGGACACTAATAGAGGAGATTACACAACGGGATACTTTTGGTACACTGAATCCCGATCCGAACGATTTCAAGATCAATGGCACCACTTCACAAGATCCAAGCAATTCAAGCAACGACGCAGCAGCTGAAGATTCAAGGAAATCATTAGAATCGTCACATGGCGTTAAAGACTCATGTGTCACTGGAACTAGAGATGACGATGTCCTTTTTGCACGACTTCAAGGAAGTACCCGTTAGCAAAAAGTAAAGGTGAAACTTGCTTTTACTGTAAAAAGATGTAAAACGAATCAGATCCCATTTGGATTGTGTATTCAAGGATGAAGAAGAGGTGATAGAACTCGCCGTTTTTAAAAAAGGTATACTCGTATTATCAGTCATCTGCATCGCAACAATTATATAGATGCGAACTCTGAAATAATACCTACGCAATCTTCAGCATGTAATAATTATTGAGATCATATGAGCATATGACTGAAAAGAAACGATTCCGACATTGCAAGTCTTGAGTACAACAACAAATGACCGTGCGGTATGCCGACCAAAAGTTAAATTATAGGCACATTGTTAAAAGAAATTTGCTATAACTTCAACGAGTTTTTTTCTTCCAAGACCGTTAGGTATAAATGATAACATTGTACTAGATGAATAAGCAAGTGCCATCGCTGACATGAGATTTATTAATACGAAGGTAGATTTCTCACAGGCAGATCGCTCAAGAGTATCGAACAATAATTAACATATCGGACACGTCTTTTGTGATGCTAGAGAATTACTTTCGTGATACAGATACATTGAACCGAAGTTGTAATAACGATGATAATCGTTGAAATTCGATTCAATGGTGAAGCTTGAATAACTGAGGGCTCTTCCACTGCAATGATGCCCGCGATGTATTTGACTAAAGTTGGTGAGACGTTTATTACAGAGTGTATCGAAGAAGGAGACTAGAAAAAAGATAAGCTTGCCGAATTAAAAAAAATATATATATATATGCTATAAAGTCAGCAACCGAGGACGATGATCAAAAACATCGTTTTTAATGAAAATTAGTTTTTTTTTTGTATTCTTTAAAGGAAGGAAAGCGACATTTCTGCGCACATCGTCAGTATATTAGTAGAACAAATATATAATTTTATCATGTTGAACGTTCAACATGGTAACGCAGAATTGAAATATAATTGTCGAGTACTATCGTAGAAAAAGTAACGCCAGTTTTGTAGGCACAGAATATAATTGTTTTTAAAACCTCCTATTAAAAAAAAAAAAAAAGTATTCGTTATTTAAGTTTTCATGATTACAATAAGCTCACGTTACCATACAAAATATTAAACTTTTCGCAAAGAGAAAGTACTGTGAACAATGTGTTGTTTTCGAAATGAATATTATTATAATTTATAAAAATAATGTACTGTCTTCACAATAACGTGTGGCTAATCGTAAGTTTTTAAAAATATTTTATTGACAGTAATTATTGAATTATTATTGACTCAATTACTTAATCTCTATATTGTATGTTTAATACCGGATTTGAATTTATTAAATGTATTCCTTAGATTCGTAAGTTTAGAGGACGTAGACTGTATAGCAAATATCCTGTCATGAATCTAATAGTCCTTCACTGTCAGAGAAATACGTTTCTCTGACAGTGAAGGGGTTAACAGAAAAATGTATAAAAGTACATCAAAGTACCATTATAAGAAAATACCATTGTAAAAAAAGTAACTCGAAATCCGTTAGCTTTGCAAGCGTACAGTCCATGATAAAATAGAAGTTAGATTGTTTTTCAAATATAATTGTATTCGTTATCTAATAAGAATGCTATTGAATATTGTGCTGTCATTACAATAAGCCGATAGTAAATAAAAATATTGGATTATTTTGCAACAAATAAAGTATAGAGCTTCTAATGTGCTGTGGTAATCAGAATATCCCGTTACTGAAGGCAAGAGTTCCAATCATATTTAGCCTGTAGTAAATTTCAGTACTGAGAAAGTTACTTCCTAAGATATAGGTATTATTAGTGTGCGGCGGTTCATGGAAGTTGTGGTTCTGGTCGGCAAATCGCGAAGACTACGAAGTATAGACACAACCATATCACCGATAATTGCATTTCATAAGCGTGCATTACGTAAAATAATATAGTCACTAGGAACTGGGACGGTAAATGACATTTTACCGAGAATATATTGCGTAACAAGAGTATAAGCGTGTTGCGCGTCGTCATAAACTTTGGATTTTCAAAGGGATTATCGAAGTGAGCGATTTGCGTCACAATCGGGTTCCGAGTTATGGATGTCGAGCCATTCGGTCATTTTGATGACGTATGTTTTAAGGTGTGGCTAAAGATCAAAATAACCTCATTGATTAACGCAGTACACACCGCAATTTGTTTTTCATTTCATAGAATCGTTTCGGAGAGAAATGGATTCAAAATGTTTACTCTGTTTCGCGTTTAGCCTTCGGTTTACGTGTTTACCTTTTCCTTAAGAGAAGGGTAAATACGTAACATGAAAAACGAATTGCGGGGTGTACTGCATTAATCAAATATGCAGTGAGCCCTGCAATTCGTTTTTTATCATATAAAACCGTTTCAGAGAAAAATAAATTGTAAATATTTTGAGGTTATGTTGATCTTTCGCCCAACCTTAATAGCGCCTGACTTGTGGAATCTGAGCGATCATTCTCTATTTGTTGATATGCGAGGGTAATGAAAGCTGAGGGATGATATTAAAGACCGTGTTAATGTCATTGTGCTTGATGGCTATGGATCATTGTGCTTGATCGCTTGTCATTGTGCTTGATGACTATGGATGTTATAGAAATTGTATTCTGTATGATCATCAATGATAATATGATCAATAAATAATTCATTATACCCGTCAATATTTCAATATTGGCGGGTACAGAATGCTTGGAAAGAGAACCCAAACAGAATAATTTTTTCATCACATTGCGAGCATTTGCTCGTATAACCGAGTACACGATATTAAAAATACAGTAGAACCTCGCTCATTCGATCTTCGAACAATCGAGCTCCGCGTTATCCGAGACACCCAACTCCTTCGAGCCGTCCGCGTTAACCCTTTGAAGCAAAGTTTTTTTTTTCTTTTACAAGTATGCAGTTTCAAATATATCGTTTGGTTATTAATGTTTTTTCTGGATTCAAAGAGGTGTATCACCTCTGATACACTGTACTTCAAAAGGTTAACCGAGGTGTAGCCTCGGATAAATGTGTATTAACGAAAAACTCGGAAAACACGGATAAAGTAGCAATACCCGCGCATGGTATTCGTCCGGTTATCCGTTGTTATCCACGATTTCACTTATCCTATGCACGCTCTCTCCATATTACCTTGGATAAATGGGGTTCTACTGTATGATCTAACGATTATGCTTGTACACAGCCTATTTGGCATTATGATATATAGGCTTATATCATTATTCCATCCATATATTCATACTCATATTCAATAATAAGAATATTTCATATGAAGCTACATAATAATTTGTTTGTCATGTGGTCATTTTGGTGACTTATGTCATCGAAGTGCGTTGATTGTGAACATCGCCGATCATGATTCTTGCTTTGGTAGAATAGGCTGGTAAACATTACAAATAATAACTTTAGTAATCATGCGGAAATTAATACTCTTTTAGTCGGCTTTTTGGAGCAATGATTCAAACTGTGCTATTGAAAATAACCGAATTTTTGAAAACAAAACCAAAGAATAATTTATTTTTTAAAAACCGATTTATGCCAACTATTGCACTGAGATAAAAAAAATGAAATGTAAGAATTGAAGGTGCACTTGACACAGAGTTTCCTCCATTATTATAGATGGATGCTTTATAATAATTTTTTTTTAAATCAATTTTCTCTTACATAGTCCGCTGCTGGCAATGTGGTCATTTTTATCATGCAAGTTATCAAAGTGCTGAATATGTGATGTTCTCGCGCTGGACTTATTTAACGGATTTCATGCCATTCGATCACTTTGATGACTCATCACTTCAAAGTGTAAGAGTTGTTTCCCACTAGGAAGCTTTTAGATCATAGACATCGTAAGGAAACTAATGCATGAAATAACAAGCAGTCGCAATTACAATCGAAGAATATCATACGATAAATTATTATTTACTTACATATTTTTATTACGGATTACCACATGAATAGGTTATTAATTGAATATTATATGTATATCGTTTAAAATTATCTACTAATAATGATTTCTGTAACGTAATATAATAGTGACAATTATATGTAGACTTATATGTCATTAACAATAATTTTGTATGACAACTGAAAATATAATTGAAGGCTGAAATGAACATTCATTTTTTACTAAGGAGTTTATTTTTTTATATTTTTTATTCTATGTGTGGGAGAAGTATTTTCCACCATAGCGTTTTCGCAGAGATTATATATGGAATTTTTAAATAAATCGATTACATCCCTAAATTAGCCTTTGTATGTTCATTTATTCTCGACCATCGAGACTCAAATAACTGCGGCCCAGCCCATGGACACTATGTTACAAATTTTAAAGGGTTATTGAGGATTCAAGCCTAATGTATTGTTTTGCCAATTTGTATCGGTATATTTCCGGAGATGTAGCTCATTCGCGAAGCCTACCAACAATTTAATCAATAACGAAAGTCTTGCAGAAGAATTCTTGGGCAAGTCACGATAGTAACCGATTTAAGATGGAATGTTTGTTTCAGTGACTGTCATCACGATGGCCGTTGTGCATATACCAAGTCACTGAAATATCCGGTCGCTGATACGACGGTGATTTTGGTGATGTTACCAAATTGTCCGTCGCATCCGCGAATGGTTATTTCGTTGACATTTTAGATACTGATTCTTATAATAAATATTCTGGCGTTAACATGGTTATTGATGGCTGCGAACGCACTTATTGTGTAATCTGATGGTAATTCGAAGTATTACACATCCGATCTCCTTCGTTGGTGCGATTTTTTAAATAAAACAATTACGATCCCACTATTTTATCCGTAAGCATAATTTATTAACATATTTCAGCCTTCTTTCGGCGTAAAAGGCATTGGGGATGTCTCGTAAACATAATTAAAAAGTATTCAAATGGTTTAAGTACTGTATATGCAATATTTCCATCGAAAAACGAATCGTTTAACTTGATTAAGAGTAATTGAATAAATTGATGACGGTCATCAAAATAGTCGAATGTTGAATGGGATTAACGGTGACCGTCATCGAAAGAACCAAAAGTCATCGAAATGACCGACGTATGCTAAAAATAGTCATTAGAGTATCCACTTCACATACATATATATATATATATATATATATATATATTTACATATATATATATATATATATATATTGTGATGATACCTTTTCGTGTAGTCTCCCAAAACTGGGTCGATCTGTGGAGTAAGGGGGGTGAAGGGAAGGGGGAAATAACGTTCCGAAGTTTTGTGTAGGAAACTAAAATATTATATTCTTCAACAGTTCAACGTATCAAAAATAACAGGTAATAACAAAAGAAAAGAAAAAAGAAACGAGGTCGGGGTCTTACAACAAAAAAGGGGGTAGGGGGTACGTTAATGATAATCGGGGAGATAAATAAGAAAAGAGCTTAATAGCGGTAATCGAATGTAACAAACGAAGAAAATAAAGAAAAAAGGGGAAACGGAAAAATCAAATAATAATCGCAATAATCAAAGAACTGAACTTAAAAGAGCTTATACAACAAAAACGATGTTTATCATAAGTATCGGGACGGCAGGGGGTTGGGGTCGGTCGTACGGAAAAAGGGGGGCTGGCCGGTGAAAACTCTACACAAAAACCTCGATCGGGCTAAGATCGAAACTCAGGAGAAAAATAAGAAAACTCAAAAAAATAATGAAACTCGAAAAATGATTAAACTCAAAATAAATTGTCAATTGTTGTTGTAACAGAATGGCAATGCGGGTATAAATGATTAAAGTAACTCCGAGGTGGATTTCTATTGTTCGTTGGTTTATTAGAATCGCAGCAGTGAATTTAGAAGAGTGTACCGTTCGGCGATCGGAGCTGGACTGATGTGAAGCGGGCGTGAAGCCGAGGGCCTGACGCGCGCTTCACAAAGGGACAAAGTCGCGACAGAGTGTCGCGACGCCCGCGATAAGGCCCGTCTCACGGCTCTAAGCCGTGCGGCCGGATGCAGATAACCCGGGAGGGCTTCTGCGTATTAAACGCAGCGGAAAAGTAACACCGCTGCGTTGGTGAAAGGTAATAAGAGGCTGGAGCCGTTACACTCCCCCTCCAGAGAAAACGATGCCCCCGCATCGGATGTTAAACAGAATTTACATTTGTCAAGTGTGATTCTATATAAATTAAAAGTTTTTTGGGGGTTTTTGTTTTTTTTTTTATATTTTCATTTTTGTGTAGATGTGTTATGTTTTGTATTTTTGTTTCTTGGTTTTGTTTTGTTGGTCGTTGAATGGTTCTTATTTTTTTTTTGTTGTCGTCCGAATTTGGTTTTATTTTTCTTTTTTTTTTTTTTAATTTCCTTTGTTTGGTATCTGTCTCGGCACTTTCTCGCTGCTGAATATATTTGTATGGTAAATATCGGCATCTATGCTGATCTGTAACAATCTAAAAAAAATCTGTTATTTGTTCGTGTTAGTGGGAATGGTTTGGTTAAGTTGGATGGGTTTAAATTTGGTGTTAAAAAACAGTTAAGAAAAAATTAAAATGTCCTGTTTGATTCGGTTGGTGTAGGTTTGATTATTGTTTTCCAAATTGTTTGTATATATTCCTTTTTTCTTTCCACGTATTCATTCCTCCTTGTCGTTCTGATTTTTGTATTTTTCCTAGTAGTCCTTTGTATTCGTTTTGTCCTCTGTTTTACGATCCTTTTGTTATGTTAGTTTTTCCAATTTGGATACTTTATTACCTGTAACATTCTAAATGTCTAATTAGTGGTGGTTAGTGGGTTGGGCGTGTTATTTGGAGTGGTTCTGCAGGCAGAAGATGGGAGTTGTTTCTAGAATGGTTAAAATAATAAACACGAATATTGATATTATATAGTAAGGTAGCGTATATTGATTAAAAAAAAAACAAAGCAAGATATATAAAAGGAAATGAGGTACAAAATAATAGAAAAACAAAAACAAAATAGAACAAAGTAAAAATAATCGTAAAATGAAAACAAAATCAAAAATAAACTAAAAAAGATTTTTCCTTCTTTCCCTTTTTTTTTTTTTTTTTTTTTTAATGAAGAACCTCATTCTTTTTTCCCCTTTTTTTTCTCGCTTTGGGCCTTGGCCTGCGCGACGCGTGTCGCGTGTTTATGTGTATTATTAATGTGTTCATGATTATTTGTTAATGTAAGAGGAGGTGATTGTTGTGTGTAAGTGCGTTTTGTTTATCCGTCAGGTTTTATTGTGTGTCTGTGTTCAATCGTCGTTTTTTGTTTGTTGTTAATTCCGTTTTTAGTTCGGCGAGGAAAATGTTTGATGTTACCCTGTTTTTTATTTTTCGGAGGGTTTCTAGATTTTGGGTGTCAATCCATTTGAATCCGTTCTCTATTGTTAGTTTTGTCGGGTCGAAGTCTGTTTTGTTTTCGTCGTCCGTTTCGTCGCTGTTTGTTTGGGTTGTTGCGTCGTTGGTTTTTTTGTTTGTATTGTTTGTGTTCTGAGTATCTATGTTGTTTGTATCTTTGGTTTCTGCGTCTTCTTCTGTGTTTTCGTCTTCGGTGTCTTCTTCTGTGTCTTCGTCTTCGGTGTCTTCTTCTGTGTCTTCTTTTATCGGTGGTGGTGATCCCTCGGGTGTGTGCGGTGCGTAGTCCAGTGTTGGTGGTTGTTGTTGTTGTTGTTGTTGTTGTTGTTGTTGTTGTTGTTGTTGTTGTTGTTGTTGTTGTTGTTGTTGTTGTTGTTGTTGTTGTTGTTGTTGTTGTTGTTGTTGTTGTTGTTGTTGTTGTTGTTGTTGTTGTTGTTGTTGTTGTTGTTGTTGTTGTTGTTGTTGTTGTTGTTGTTGTTGTTGTTGTTGTTGTTGTTGTTGTTGTTGTTGTTGTTGTTGTTGTTGTTGTTGTTGTTGTTGTTGTTGTTGTTGTTGTTGTTGTTGTTGTTGTTGTTGTTGTTGTTGTTGTTGTTGTTGTTGTTGTTGTTGTTGTTGTTGTTGTTGTTGTTGTTGTTGTTGTTGTTGTTGTTGTTGTTGTTGTTGTTGTTGTTGTTGTTGTTGTTGTTGTTGTTGTTGTTGTTGTTGTTGTTGTTGTTGTTGTTGTTGTTGTTGTTGTTGTTGTTGTTGTTGTTGTTGTTGTTGTTGTTGTTGTTGTTGTTGTTGTTGTTGTTGTTGTTGTTGTTGTTGTTGTTGTTGTTGTTGTTGTTGTTGTTGTTGTTGTTGTTGTTGTTGTTGTTGTTGTTGTTGTTGTTGTTGTTGTTGTTGTTGTTGTTGTTGTTGTTGTTGTTGTTGTTGTTGTTGTTGTTGTTGTTGTTGTTGTTGTTGTTGTTGTTGTTGTTGTTGTTGTTGTTGTTGTTGTTGTTGTTGTTGTTGTTGTTGTTGTTGTTGTTGTTGTTGTTGTTGTTGTTGTTGTTGTTGTTGTTGTTGTTGTTGTTGTTGTTGTTGTTGTTGTTGTTGTTGTTGTTGTTGTTGTTGTTGTTGTTGTTGTTGTTGTTGTTGTTGTTGTTGTTGTTGTTGTTGTTGTTGTTGTTGTTGTTGTTGTTGTTGTTGTTGTTGTTGTTGTTGTTGTTGTTGTTGTTGTTGTTGTTGTTGTTGTTGTTGTTGTTGTTGTTGTTGTTGTTGTTGTTGTTGTTGTTGTTGTTGTTGTTGTTGTTGTTGTTGTTGTTGTTGTTGTTGTTGTTGTTGTTGTTGTTGTTGTTGTTGTTGTTGTTGTTGTTGTTGTTGTTGTTGTTGTTGTTGTTGTTGTTGTTGTTGTTGTTGTTGTTGTTGTTGTTGTTGTTGTTGTTGTTGTTGTTGTTGTTGTTGTTGTTGTTGTTGTTGTTGTTGTTGTTGTTGTTGTTGTTGTTGTTGTTGTTGTTGTTGTTGTTGTTGTTGTTGTTGTTGTTGTTGTTGTTGTTGTTGTTGTTGTTGTTGTTGTTGTTGTTGTTGTTGTTGTTGTTGTTGTTGTTGTTGTTGTTGTTGTTGTTGTTGTTGTTGATCATGCAGTTGTAGTTTTAGTAAATAGGCGACGCATTTATCAATATGCGCCGTCAGTCGGTTTGCTGGGAGCACGCAGCAACATATCGGGCATCCCGTATGTCGTGATCCCAAATTTGCCGTCCGCTTTTGTAATTCGGCGTAGCATCTGACCGTATGTTCGGCCAGCTTATTCGCCTTTATTTTTTTTGGGCAAAGGAGGCATTCGACTCTGGATGATGATGTTCGCTGCTGACCGTCCATTGTCGCTATTGTTTTTTGTTTTGTTTTATCTGTCGGGTATGTATGTATTTGTTTAAATGATATGAAAAGTAAATGAAGATAATAGTTTTAAGCCATGCATGGTGTGATTAAGTTTATTTGTGTGCTGTGGTAAGGAGAGTAGTGTGTAATAAATCCTTTCTTAGTAAAGGTATATGTAGGTGGATAAGGATATATTAGAATATTATTTATTATTATGATTATTATTTTTTTTTTGTTAATTTACCGGGTTTTTTTTTTTTTTTTTTTTTTTATGGTAACGCGTTGCGATCGTGGTATGTTAGCGCGTAGATCGGTCTACGGGCTAGTTGGGGTGGATGGTCGGTAATGATTGCGACCTCCCTACAGTCGGTAGCCGGTTGTGGCTGAGTCTGGACCAACTCTATCGGTTGTCTGTTATAGACAACGGTCGGTTCGGGAGCCTTATCGGCATGTTGTCGTGTTATCGTTTTCTGTTTTTTCGTTACGCAAGATACAATTTTGTATATGCTTGATATTTTTCCGAATAGGGAGAACTTCCACCCTACTGCTAGTAGCAGGATGATGGAACCCAAAGAAATTCCGCTGTATTTTAGTATGGTTTCGAGTGTAGAGAGTCTATGACTCATGTAATGGGTTTTCGAAATTTCTCTTGCCTTTGCTATGACGGCTTTTAATGCTACTTCGTTTTTTGTTAGATCGTCGTGTATCGAATTCGAATTTGATAGGCCTGTAAGAGTTTCTGTTTCTGTTATGATTTCCGTGTAATTTATGTTTTCCATGTTTTCCATTGATTTTTGTATCATTGCCGTAATATTCAGAATTGGTGTGTGTGCGAATTTTATTTCGATTGATGATTTTATTTCCATTGAAGGAGTTAGTGTTGTTGTGCGAGTTTTTACTCGACAGGTGGGTTCGATTTGTATTATCCCAGCGTTTTCTATTGTTTCGATAATTGATTCGTGGTTGTCGCAAAGAAGGTATAAGGTTTCAGGTTTTGGAGCTGCGAATAGCCATGCGTTTGTGTTTTGAATTTTTTTCCAATAAGTTTGTTTTAGTGTTTTTAACCTAATATCGCATGATTCCAGATCGCTGAATTGCGGGTTGACAAGAAGTTGCACCTCGCACTCAGTTTCGTCGTTGATCTGTGCTATCGGGTAGATTTGTTTGCAGATGTATCGATTAACTGCGAATTTACATTCGTCTTCGCTTTCGAGGTTAAAGTAGCTGCTAAAGTCTTCAGAGACTGCGGTATATTGGATTGCCGGTTTGATGTACGCGAATCTCGCGCCTTTGGCTGCCGAGAGTTGGCGTACCGGAACTGATAGGTGTTGGTATAGTTTGTATTGTGTTAAGTCCAAAAGAGGAATTTTGATGACGTAAATAAGTCGTTCTCCGTTATGGAACGCTGTGAGCTCGATTATTTTTGTTAATTCTGGTACGTATTCTGCGCTGAGTGGTATAGGAAATATTGTGTTTGGTGTTGATTTTCGGATCGCTTCTGCGCTAATCAGTATCTTTTTTGCTGAGAGTATTTCAGGGTGTATTTGTCCCATTTTTGCGAAAAGTACTGCGTTTGTCAATGTTTCTAAATCGATTTCGTACTGAATGAGTGTTTCCTCTACTAGGCTGGTGTATGTTATCAGTTGTTGGATTATGTGCAATTCGTATTGGAGTGTTGCTTGTTTTAGTTCGATGTCTTTTATTTCCGCGTGTATTGTATCCGCTAATTTGATGATTTGGCTTTGGGTGAAATTGAAACCTGATTTAATTATGTGTGTTTGATTTTGTATGATTTCTTCTAGTTCGGCAGTAGTGTTTGCTAGGGCGTTTATTTGTGAATCTATTCTGTCTGTGTCTTCGCTGTCCATTGTTCCGAAAAGTATTTTACTGATTTTCCCTACGAATTCTAGTGGTGCGCGTTTTTTACGCTTTTCTGCTGGGTTGAGCTCGATTGATGGTATTAATTCTTCTAATGTCGTTTCCGCGTTCGCGATGTTGTTCAGTCGGGCTTGTACGTTTTGTAGTTGACCTCTTGTTAGGCAATGTCCCCTTAAGGTGAAGCAAAATGCGTTGGCGGCGTCAAGGTTTTCTTGTATTTGGTGTCGTCTGGACGACAATCCATGTGTGTCTATATATGTTATTAGCGTCCATGTCGTATGGTATGAATGAAGTGTGCCCAAAGATTCTGAGTAGAGTCCAGGGTTTTTCGTCAGTGGTGTAATTTTGAAGGCGTCTAGTGCGGACGCCCTTACGTAATTGGCGTGGCATCTGCAACATATGCCAGTTTTATTTTATCTACGTGTAGAGTTTTTGTCGTATTGTCGTCTAATTGTATTTTAATGTTGCGCTTATTTGGAATTTCTACAATTTTGTATGGGCCTAGCCAGTTCTTATCGAATTTACTTGTTTTGCGTTCGTTTTTTGCGAGAACGAGTTGGCCTATTTGGTATTCCGGTTCGACGGTTCTTTTGTCGTAGTATCTTTTGGTTCGTTCTTTGAACTTGATCGCTTTTTCTAAAGCGAGTTCCTGAATGTTTCTAAGATTTTTCGTTAGGTCTGTCATATAGTCGTCGTAGGTTATGATTTTTTCGGGTGGTGGGAACTCTGAAGGTGTTCGAGCTCTCCTACCGAATACTAATTCGTATGGGGTGAACCCTGTACTTTCGTGTATACTGGTATTGTATGAAAGTGTCGCGAATGTAAGCAGTTCATCCCAGTCTCGATTACTGTCGATGAAGTGCTTTAGATATTCCACAAGAACGTGATGGCTGCGCTCGATTGCGCCGTTCGATTGTGGGTGATACGCAGTTGTTCTGTGCTGTTCTATCTGGAATAGTTGCGCGAAATCTCTGAACATTTCCGACATAAAGTTCGTACCTTGATCGGTTAATATCGCGCGAGGCGCACCGAAAGTTGATATCAAGGTTGTACAGAGTGCTCTCGCTACGTCTATTGACGTTTGGTGTCTCAATGGTACTGCTATACTGAATTTACTGAATAGGTCGAGCATAGTTAGTATGTACGTATGCCCGTTTTTTGTTTCGCGTAATGGACCTACAATGTCGATGGCTACTTTATCGAAGGGTTGCGCTGGTGTGTCCGTAATAATCATTGGAGCTTTATTTTTTACTCGGACCAGTTTGTTTTTCTGGCAGTCGAAGCAGTATCGAATGAACGTTTCTACGTCCTTTTTTAATCCTCGCCAGTAGTACTGCGAGAGAATGCGCTGGTAAGTTTTCGTCACGCCTTTGTGACCTCCGACTGCGGATCCGTGTAGTTCTCTGATGATGTTTTGCCTATTTTCCTGATCTGGAACGGTTATAAGACCTTCGCATAGCCTAAAGGTAATGTTTGAGTTGATCGCGAGTACTCGTAGGTATCCTTTGATATTAGACCACAAAAATGTATCGATGATTTTTGGGTCTTTGGATAGAGTACAGGATGTGATTTCGTTTTCTACTAAGGTCTGTACAAGATTTTCTAGACACTTCTGAATCGTGAGTGTACTAGTTGCGTCTGTCGATTTGTTTTTGCAAATTATCGTAAAGTATCGTAGCGTTTTGTCGTGTGTGACGAAAATATGTCCGATTCCAGGATCGGACTGCGAAAATACCGATTGGGTAAGTTTACCCTTTTCCGCAAGTATTTTTGAAACCATTGTGTCCATGACACCGTCGGCTGACAGGAAGTGAGCTATGTTATCTTCCTGCGCTAGGATGTTTTCCTGCGTTACCACGATATTATTTTTTAGTTGTACGTCTTCTGTTATCGTTGATCCCCTTGTTGCTGGTGGAGTTTGTAGTGTTAGACGTTTTCGTTGATATTGCGATGGTTGATACGCTGAATCGTTGTCAGAATCACTTTCTGATGATGGCGACATTTGATGGTATTGGTTTGTTAATGCTTGTTCTGGGTTTCGGTCTGATGTAATTGGTCGTGATTCGTCTGATTTCGAATCTGTTGTTTCGTGTGGAATCCACGTTGGTGATCTGAATGTTGGCTCGATGTCCATTGATGGTGTGCTGTCGTCGATTTGATGTGAGCACCCTGGTGTGGCGACTAATTGTTCTGGTGTGTAGTCGTCAATTTGATGTGAGCACCCTGGTGTGGCGACTAATTGTTCTGGTGTGTAGTCGTCAATTTGCCATGAGCACCCTGGTATGGCGATTGGCTGTTCTGGTGGAGTACTCGGCACTGTGTTTGGCTGTTTGATTTGTGGATCGATGGTTTGTTCCATCGGTGGTGTTTTATCGGGAGTGTTCGTGACTTTTGAGTCCCAATATTCTGTTGTTAATTGTGGTGATGGTTGTGGATCTAAGTCTGATGATGGTTGTAGATCTGAGTCTGAGGATGTTGAATGCGGAAGTTGGAATCGAGTTCTTGTTTCTCGTTGTGGATTTTTTGTTTTGCGGGTGCTGCGCGTGATTTTAGAATCCCAGTATTCGTCTGTTACTTCGGGTGACAGATTCTCAGGATCGTTTAAATTTTTCGGAGTTGGTAGGTTTTTAGGTTGAGTATCGGGTACTTTCGGTTGTTTATTTGCCAACCTTTCACTACGCCTAGTCGGTTCTTTTGGCGTCTTTTTCGTTCGCTTTTTGACTGGTTCGGGCAATCGTTTTTTCGGTTGCTTTGATTTAGTAGTTTCTCGAGATTCTAAAGTTGCGGGTGGTGAACGGAAGTTTGGTGGTATCGTCCGTTTTTCGCTATTTTCGTCTTTTTGTAGATCGTTAGATTTTTGTATCGGAACTGAAGGTGGTGACCTAAAGGTCGGCTGGACAGGTGGTTTGCCAGCGTTCTCGTTCTCGGATTCCGTTTCGTATTCCGTATCGTTTTCCTTATTCTTAGCTTTTTGGTTATCGTTTTTGTTTTCGGATCTATTGGTTTTTTCGCTTTTGTCACCGTATAAGTGGCCGGTTTTCCCATCAGGGCTGACTTTTTCGCGAAACTCGCTTTTGTTTTGCTGCGATAAGCTTTTTGTTTTTTGTGGCCTCGTTGGACTCTTTTCTTTTTGTTGCCTCGTTGGGCTTTTTTCATTTTGTTGCCTCGTTGGGCTTTTTGTATTTTGTTGCCTCATTGGGCTTTTTTCATCTTCTGTCGTGCTATCTTCTATATCTGTATATTTATATTGTTTTTCTGTATCATTTCGTTTCCTAATTTGTTTGCGCGGTCGTTGCCTATTTCCTTCGTCGTCCGTTGTATCTACTGGACGTTTGGAGAGTCGCCATTGTGGTTGCGTATTCTCCTTTGAGTACAGCTCTTCAACTATTTTCTTCATTGGTTGAATGAGTTCGCCTTCGTTGTCGGATAATTCCGAAATTGATGTTTCGTTGTTTGTATTTAAGTTGGTTTTTGTGGGTACACTCTCTGTTTGTTTTTTGGTTCTCGTCTTTTCCGTTTGTAGGTTTGTTTCTTGTTGGGTTTTTTTTGTTTTTTGTTCCCTTGGTTCGTCGGGTGTATCCTGACTGTCTTCCTGTATAATCCGCTTTTTTTTGGCGCTGGATTTCCGGAGCCCGTATCAGTTGTTGACCGATTGCGAGTCTCGGGTGATATTTTAGGAGTCAGTTTTTGCTTTTTTGACTCTTGGTTCGCGGTATTTTCCGACGAGTTTTCGTCGCGTTGCCTAATCGGCATAATTTCTGCAGGGTTTCTCGACAAAGCGTCGGCAACTACGTTTAGTTTACCAGGTTTGTGTACGATGTCGTAATCGTACCCGTTCAGAATTATTTGCCATCGTTGTAGCTGTTGCGGGATGTCGGGTTTGTTTTTTATATACGTTAACGCTCTGTTGTCCGTGACGAGCGTAAAGCGTTTCCCGTACAAGTACATTTTGAAGTACTCTACCGCATTTACTATTGCGAGTAATTCTTTTTTCATCGCGTCGTACGCGATTTCGGTTTTTTTCAATGCTCTCGAGTAGAACGCTATCGGGTGGTCAAAGTCACCGTGTTTCTGGCTAAGTACTGCGCCTATGGCGTAGTCTGATGCGTCTGTAGTGAGAGTGCAAGTTTTGTCGAAATCCGGATATTTTAGAACCGGTCGTTCGACGATTCTTGCTTTTAGGTATTCGAATACTGATTGGCATTCGTTTGTCCATACAAATTTTTCGGACTTTTTCAGTTGTACGGTTAGTGGAATAGCAATCTTCGCAAAATCGCGGATAAACCGTCGGTAGTATCCAGCGAGTGCGACAAACTGCTTAATTCCTTTTTTGTCTTTCGGTATCGGAAAGTTTTTTACTGCGTGGATGTTGTGAGTATTTGGTCTAACGCCATCTGAGGATATGATGTGTCCCAAATAGGTCACTTCTCTGTTTAGGAAGTGGCATTTCTCTGTTTGTAGCGTTAGCCCCGCTGAAGTTAAGCGTTTTGCTAAGGCTTTGAATTTGTTTTCGTGTTCTGTCATGTCTTGTGCGTATATTACTATGTCGTCTAAATAGACAAATAGGTCTGTGCCTTGTAGTCCGGATAGTACGACGTCCATCAACCTCTGAAAGGTTGCTGGCGCGTTTTTGAGTCCGAATGGCATTCGATGGTACTCGTAATGTCCATTCGGGGTTGAGAAAGCTGTTTTATGTTTATCAGCTGGGTGCATCTCGATTTGATAAAACCCGGACGCCAGATCGAATGTCGAGAAGTAACGGGCGTTACCCAACTGGTCCAATATATCTATGATATTTGGGAGTGGGTACGCGTCTGGCGTAGTTTTATCGTTGAGTTTTCGAAAATCTATTACGATTCTCCATTTTTTGTTACCTTTTGAGTCTGGTTTTTTGGGAACGACCCAAACTGGAGAGTTGTAAGGAGAAAGGGATGGTTGTATAATTCCCTTGTCTAGCATATCGCTGACCTGATTTTGTATCTCCTTTTTGTGTACCTGTGGAAACCTATATTGTTTTGTGTTGATCGGTCTGTCATTCGTTGTATGGATCTCGTGTTTTGTTAGTGTCGTATGACCTAGCCGATCTCCGGGTAACCAAAATAGATGTTGGTATTTTGAGACCAATTCAAGCACGTGGTCTCTCTCTGTTTCGTTAAGGTGATCCAGTTGTAGAAGTGCTCGAAGGGCTTCGAGCCTGGATTGATCGTCTAATTGTATCGAGCATACCTTCGCACAGTTCTCATTCTGAGAATCGCGGTAGTCGCTCAATGTGAGATTATTGATCGGTTTTTTCGAGATTGCCTCTACCGGGATTAGCTCAACTATTGGAATTTCTAGATTAATTTCGCAATTGTGCGAATTAATCGCGCAAAGATACGCGATTCCGTTGGTGTTTTTAACGAGCGCGTTACCCAAGTAAAGACGATAACCTACGTCCATTCTTGGGATATATCCCTCCTCGAGATCGGTTGGTTTTAGTCTGACAGGTACAATAAGCTTTGACCTGCCAGGTATTGTTACTCGTTCGAAGCTCTCGAACGGAATTCGATAGCCAGCGAATGTTATGCAGGCTTCGCTGTAAAGAATATCGGCTGGAGTCCCCCTGAAGAAGACGTCGCCGAGTATAGCGTCCTGCGCAATCGGGAAAAAGTCTTCCACTAAGTGGAACTCGACTTTAAATTCCTTAATTCTCAGGTAGCATCTACCGAGTGTTTTTGCTGTACCGTCTGTTATCCCGTTAAGCTCGTATATTAGCGTCGGATCCACTTCCGTTCGCAAGCCTAGGAATGATTGTTTTAACAGGTTTATTTCCGCTCCAGTGTCGGCGAGAAACAAAGCCTGTTTAGTGAATAGATTTGGGGACTCTAAGGTCACCGTTGGTGGTTTGTGCCGTCGCGACAATCCTAACTTAATTGTCGCTTTTCTAATGGTTATACTACCGTCTGTATTTTTTACATGATTAGTACCTATATATTTTACAGGTTTGATTTCGATTTGCGCCTTGTTTGCGTCTTTTATTAGTTTGTCGTTGACGAGCGCTCCGGTGTCCGACCTCTCGTCGCGCTGTCGCGAGAGGCGGATCTCTCGTTTTTTTGAAGCACGCGTTCGAAAATCTGCTCGATTCGCGTTGCATCGAGGCTCGATTGGTGATCTGATTTTCGCGAGTTTCGACCGCTGCTCGGGTTCTGTCTTTCTCGCGAGTTGTCTCGGCTATTTCGGTCACGCGAATTGTCCCGATTATCTCGGTCGCGTGAGTTATTACGATAATTACGCTCTTGCGAATTGTTTTGGTTATTTTGATCGCGCGGATTGTTTTGTTGCGGGAAATTTTGGTAATTGCGGTCCCACGAGTTGTTTTGTTGTCGGTTATTTTGATAATCGCCCGAGCCATCACGATAATTTTCGCGTGAATTGTCTTGATAGTTATTTCGCGGATTATTGTGGTAGTTTCCACGGGAATTGTTTTGATAATTGTTTTGGTAGTTTCCGCGTGAATTGTTACGGAAACCCCCGCGTGAATTATTTTGATAATTCCCGGGTGGTCCGTTTTGATAGTAGCTGGGCGAATTATTTTGATAATTACCGCGTGAATTGTTTTGGTAACCGCCACGAGTATAATTCTGGAAGTTTCCGCGAAAATTGTTTTGGAAATTACTCGGTGAGTTGTTACGGTATTGGCGGCTGTTGACGCGTGTATTCGTATTTTCGCGTAATTGTTGCACGGCGTAGCATTCTGATGTTGAATGCGTAGGGTTTTCGCGGTGGATCTCGCAAAATTTTTGTCCGTTATTGTCGGTTAGTTGTGTAAACCGAACTTTCGCTTTTTCCGGGCTTTTGTCCCTAGTTTCCGATTTATCGCGTTTTCGTCCCTGGTGTACGTTTTGTCTACGTACGAGTTCGTTTTCGATATTTAGCGCTTCGTCGACTGCGCTGTCGAGGGTTATGAAATCTTTGTGCATAATGATATTCGCAATTTGGTCGAAAAGACCGCGAATAAAAGCTTTTATAACGGTTCGTCGAACTTCGTCGGTGCGGTTATGCAGATACTGCTGCTGATTTTCCGCTCGGTAGACTTCTTTTAATCTGTTTTCAATTTTAATTGCGATTTTTCGCGTGCGCGTCGCGTAATCGAGTACCGATTCGTTATAATTTTGAGAATTTGATTTTAATTCTAGTTCGAGGTCCGATAATTCGACCGGTTTTTCGAGCGCATTTCTGAGATCTCTCAGGAGTGGCTCTAATGTATTATATGCTTTGGCATCGGCGATATCAGCGGCGACTCCCGACAATTTAAGTTGGATGATTTCGAGGAGTTGTGGCTGATCGTTTTCTGAAATGATTTTCGCAGCTTTTTTACAAGCGCGTGTAAAATCGTTCAGCGGTATATTTTTTCCGTTGAAACTGGGTATGAGGTTTTGAACATCGCGGAGCGTTATCGAGCTATTATTGTTCGCCATCGCGAAGTATGTTCGCGACGGGAGTCGCTCGGTAGACAACGCTCGGCGATGTAAATTATTTTCGCTATTTGCTCGCGCGGGGCGCTGAGGCGGCTTTGGTGGAGCAATTTTGGTGTAGTTATTGAACTACCCAAGTAATTTAAAAAAAACAATAATTTAAATAAATTTTTGTTGTGTTGCTGCCGTCTGACATGAGGCGCAAAAAAAAATTTTTTTTTTTTTGAATATATGTATGTGTATGTTAGTTATATAGTATATAGGTATTTTATTTTTCCTCCTTTTTTTTTTTCTAATATGCCTTTATTCTGCTGCTGTTCAGCTTGAGGGGTTGCAAAAAAAAAAATTTTTTTTTTTTTGAATATCGGTTATTATTAATGTTATATATGTATATATATATTTTGTTATTATTTTTATTTATTTATTTATTTATTTATTTGTCGTTGATAATTATTCATTTGTGTTGGTATCCTTCTTCTTTTGTTTCGCTGCCATCCGGTGTGGGGCGCGTTTAGGGAAAAGGAAGAAGAAAAAAAAAAATGAAACAAAAATAATCAATTAAATTCTTTTTTGTATTTCTCTCTTTTTTTTTTATGTATTATATATTTTTTGTATTTTTATTATTATTATTTTTTTTTTTGTTTTATCGAATTATTTATTTATTATTGGTATTATTGTTATTTGTTACTGTAGGTATACACATACATACATGCATCTATTGGATGCTGTTGCTGCCGCCGGTGTGCAGCGCGTCTGGCATTATAATTTTTTTTTTGTAAATACATGCATATATATGTATATTGGTTATTATTATTTTTATTTTTTTTTTAATTTTATTATTTCTATTTATTAGTATGTATTATATATTTTCCCTTCTTTTTATTTCGCTGCCGTCTGGGATGAGGCGCGCGAAGAGAAAAAAAAAGATTTTCTTCTCCTTTCTTTCCTTTTTCCTTTTTTTTTATTATTATTATTATTTATTTATTTATTTATTTTTTAAATTTATTATTATTATTTTTATTTATTTATCTATTTAAGGGAGGGTGTGGATGTGTTAGTTAGTGTGTTTTTTTTTTTGTTTTTTACGTACCCCTAGCGGTCGCACGCTTTTTACACGCGTCGCATGTCGGCGCTCGGTTCCCGTGGGGCCGTGAAAGGGAAAAATTTCCTCTTTCCTTTTTTTTTTTATTCTTGTTCTTTCTCTCTTTTTTTTTTTATATATAAAACAGGTAAAAAAAAACACTTAAAATAAGTAAAATGATGGGTACTTACGTTGCCACGAGGATTGCGAGCAACAGTCGCATATGTTATAAATTTTCTTCGGGTTTTTCCTTTTTTTTTTTGTTTCCTCCTTCCTTCCTAAACCCTTTTTTTTTTGAGCTTGGTGGTATGTCGGTTGGTAGGACGGGTCGCGTCGGTGCGGCGGATCGATGCCGCGGTCGATGACGGCTCGACGTTGGTAAAGGCGGCTGCTGCCGTTGATCGAGAAAAAAAAAAATTTTCCTCGACGGTCGGTCACTCCCGACGTTACGCGCCCGCTCACCTGTTCACTCGACACTTACGCGAATTCTATTGTCTTTTCTTTTCCTTTTTTTTTTTCACTTTATATCACTTTTTTTTTTTTATTACGTTTTCACTGTTTGTTTTTTTTTTTTTTTTCACTTTATATCACTTTTTTTTTTTTATTACGTTTTCACTGTTTGTTGTTTTTTTTTTTCACTGTATTTTTTTTTTTTTTAATGTGGACGTGTTTACGTGGTAGGACCGCTTCTGACACCATGTAACAGAATGGCAATGCGGGTATAAATGATTAAAGTAACTCCGAGGTGGATTTCTATTGTTCGTTGGTTTATTAGAATCGCAGCAGTGAATTTAGAAGAGTGTACCGTTCGGCGATCGGAGCTGGACTGATGTGAAGCGGGCGTGAAGCCGAGGGCCTGACGCGCGCTTCACAAAGGGACAAAGTCGCGACAGAGTGTCGCGACGCCCGCGATAAGGCCCGTCTCACGGCTCTAAGCCGTGCGGCCGGATGCAGATAACCCGGGAGGGCTTCTGCGTATTAAACGCAGCGGAAAAGTAACACCGCTGCGTTGGTGAAAGGTAATAAGAGGCTGGAGCCGTTACATTGTTTTTGGGCGCCAGCTACTTTCTCGGCGTAGCACCGTAACTCACAGAAAAAAAAGAAAGACAATCGGCAAATTTGCGCGGCACGCGGCTAGCAAGGAACGGGGGGGGGGGGAGGGGGATGAGACTTCTCAGGTCGGGGACACTGTTCCAGGGCTTCTTGACAAATTACCTCGGCACACAAACTGGTAAAAATTACAATAATGAAAATCGGTAAATACTCGCAAAAATGCGTCTCGGGGAACGGGGAAAAATAATAACTTATAGGAACGCACGCGGAAAAATCCCGCGAATACCACCACTCACGCGCACGTGTTTGAATAACTCAGAAATGTCGGCGCACGTGGCGGCCAGTACTCGACGGTCGAACAGTTTCACAATGAAAACGCTTACAATTTCCAAAAAAGAGGGCACGTGTAAATGTTCAGGGGTCGGGAAGATGGGAAAAATCGAGAAAGGGGCAGGCGGGGGAAAACTTATGCGCTACTCACGCAACCTGGTCACTCGTAAAATATCGGTTACAGAACCGTCCGATATTTCGCACAATATTCCTCTCAATATTCCTCGATTTGCCTGGTCGTTATAATTCTCCGTAATGGTCCAAAATCGTATCCTGGGGAATGGCTTATCGTTGATACTCTCCGGGAAGGAGTCTTACTCTCGACGGGGACAGCCGAGTCGTCTTAAAATGTCCTTTATACTTTCGCTCTGATCACACACACTCGTCTTTCACACGCCTGGGCTCGAAGTGATGTCAGCCTCGCTGCTTCCGGCTTCTTCTCCGACCTTAGGGTCGGTCTTGCAAGTGGGCGTACGGTTGGCGGATTCCGATTGGTGGATTTCGGGACTGGCTGCGGGTGGGCGTCGGGATTGGCCGCGCGGCCGTGCGAATATTTCGTCGCGACGGAAGACTCGTCGCGACGTTCGGCGCGCGCATCCTCGTCATCGATTTGCCCATCGATCGACGAGCAGTTCTTGGCGACGGGAGGTGGCGGTTCCATGCGGCGCGTCGGCGAAGTGTCGCATCTGACAGCTCGCGTGCTGAATTTAGTGTTTACCCGGACGACACACCTCGTCGGTTTACACTCGGCAATCCGAGCCGAGAGGGTGTCGCCGGGTTCTTCAGTGCCTGTGGACGAGTCGGGAAGGATGCTCCGACTCGTCGGAATTTTTCCCGGGGCTGTCGGTGTCGGACTGGCATTTTGGACGGTCTTCAGGTTTGAGGTTAGTGCTTGAAAGGTCTGCCGGTATATAATTTTGTGGGCTGTTTAGGTTGTTGGGGTCGATCAGGCTTCGCAGGGGGTCCATTTCCCTCCAGGGTGGTCTTCGATGGCTGCGATGGATCTTTGGTGTCTGCGATGGGTCTTCGGTGTCTGCGATGGGTCTTCGGTAGCTGCGCTGGGTCTTCGGTGGGTGCATCGGAGGGCTGACGGGGCCTTCGATGAGTGAGTATGAGGTCTGACGGGGTGGCAGGGGATGAAGGTCAGTCAGGGAAGGGGGTTAACAATGGTAAAATTCGTTGCTTAAATTATCGTCCTAATTCTAGTTTTTCCCTAGGTGAGTGGTGGGACTCCGAGCCAGGCAGCGGAAGGGACTTGTGACGTGCCACGTCACAACTCCCCCCCACTTGCCGAAAGTTCGTCTCTCGACAACTTGAGCAACATTCATACTGGGGGCGTACTGGGGTGGATCTCGGGAAAAGGGGAAGAGGTTGGGACTGGCGGGTTGGCAAATGTAAAGGGCAGTCTTGTAATCGTAATAATACCGTTCTTTTTCAGTCTTATTCTCTCCTTTGCACCGTGGTTACAACTAGACCCTCTTTGCAATTAGGAGACAAAATCTTTGTACTGTGGTCATCGTGGACCCGAATAATAAACGAAAGAAAACAAAATAACATGATTGGCCTCTTGGTGGCGAGTACTGGGGGTTGGGGGATTCATAAGAAATAGAACGGGACGGGGAGTGACATTATAATCAGGGGAATAGCGGATCAAAGGGTTAAAAACTAATATACTGCTTAAGGGGAAAAATAGGGGTTCGGGAAACTTCTGTTTAGCGGGGCGGTCTAGGGCGGTTTTTGATGCGGGTCTGGCATTTTTGGCAATCGGTGGCCGGGGTGGTGGGGGCTGACTGGGTTCTGGTTTTTTTCGGGGGTGGGTTTCTGGGAAGGGGGAGGGCAAATGATTTCTCCATGTATGGTCTCGAATTAAACTTTACTTAATACTGCTCGTATAATTCACAAGCTCTTTAATAAACTTCTCGGGTGTTACTGGGTAAGTAGCACGAGAATCAGAGAAACGAAATAAACAGAAACCTAGTGAAAGGGCTTAATCTCGCACTGACAGTGCCTTACATAATCGTATCCGGGGACGTGCAATGGTCAGGTGGGGGTACTTTGGGGAATTCTATATGTCATATCTTGACCTCTGGGAATGTTGGGAACTCTGGGAACTTCGGGAACTCTGGGAAGACCCTGTACTTAACGTACACTCCGAGGGTCCTATACTCAGTGTACTTTGGGAACTTTGAAGGCTTATGGGTCGAGCAGGGGAACGGGGGTAGGTTTGGGGATACTGAGGGTAGATTCCGGAGCAGCAGGGGACACGCAGGTCGAGAGTGGGCCACGTTCGGAATTTTGGGGGCGGTGAAACAAGGGAATTGAGATGGGGAAAGGGTACTCGAGGGGTTTTAGGTACTGGGTCAGGCGGTCGGGGACTTATGAATCTCGGGATCCTTGGGGTGAGTCTTCTGCCTCTTGGAGTGCGGTGTTCGACGCGATACGCGCAAATGTTGTTTGCCGGGAAACGTCGCGGGAAAAACCGCGGATCCAAGAACTTCCTTAATGCTGGGCCTTCTGGGCAGGGAGCAGGGCACGGTACGGGGTGTGCCATGAGAGGGGGTATGTGAGAGGTGGAGGAAAAGGAAGGGGACGTGAAACCAGATCTGGGGATTTCGTATTACTCCTATTTTTATAGGCGGACTTTCTTACGATTGGGGAAGCTTTGGGGTGATAACAGGGTTCGGTTTGGACAGACTTGTTTTCCGAAAGTCTGGGGGAAACGGGGTTAACAGGGCTTGACTCTACTTTACTATCTTTTACGAAGGGGCTTGGACTTAATTGAATCTCGTTGGGTGAGGTCTTCTCACCCACGACTGGACTGTAACTCGGACCTCGCTTTAGCGCAGCAGCCTTCAGCCGCTTTGCTCTCTGAAGACGGGAGATCGACGTTAACTTTACTAGAAATTTTTCTCCCGCTTCAATCCGATTTCCGGTTACTTTTGACATAAACTTTTCTAATTGGGTCTGGGGTTTCTCCTTTCGGACTGTACGGGGTGTTGGGGGTAAACTCAAGCAAAAGGAAGGGGACTCTGTTGTTGGGGCGGGGGTGACTGGGTTCGGGGGCAACTCTGGATTCACTGTCTCCTCGCCGAGGTCTATTAACAATCCTTCTGATTCGAAATTTGAGATAACGATAGGGGCTTCTACTATTGGGGCGGGGGTTGGGTCTACGGTATTTGGGGGAGGGTGGGGACTATCATTTTGACCGGGGCTTCTGTTATATTTTACGGAGGTCTGTTCTTTATCACGTTCGGCGAGTGCCACTCTTAGGGTGCACGGGGCTTCCGAACCACGTTCGTCTTTTAACGGATCCCATTCCGTGGGCACTTCCGGGAATCGTCGGCGGATGATGGAACGTAAATAACGGTCGATCATTTCGTCCCTCGTGCCGTATGCACTCAAACCAGCTTGGTCACATAATCTGAGTAAATCGGTTACATTGGGGAGGGCCTGTAGCGTGCGAAAAATTTGGTCAATCTGGGCTTGGGTTTCGGTAGTGGGGGCAGGGCGTATGGGAGCAGCAAGGGTTAACGGGGTTGCGGGTTTGGGTCGGGCGGGTTGTGTTTTGGACGTAGTGATGCAGGGCGACAGGGCTGGGGTGACTTGTACATGGGAGTTAAGGTGTTCCATGGCAAAATAGATGCAATAATCAGGGTGTGTATGGGCGAGGGGGGGTGTACTTACTTGCCAACAATAGAATTCGCGAGTGGTGGTAATTCGCGAAACAACGGCAAAAAAAAAGAAACAATTATTCAATATAGGGGGTACAAGGGGGGGGGATGTTCTGTGCCGAGGTGAGCACTCTTTATCAGCTTCAGAAAAAAAAATCCCCACTCGAGGAGCGAAAGGGTCGCTGCCCTCGAGGGTACTAAATTTAAAAAATTTAATTTTTCTGATATTACAGGGCCCCACGTTGGGCGCCACTTTGTGATGATACCTTTTCGTGTAGTCTCCCAAAACTGGGTCGATCTGTGGAGTAAGGGGGGTGAAGGGAAGGGGGAAATAACGTTCCGAAGTTTTGTGTAGGAAACTAAAATATTATATTCTTCAACAGTTCAACGTATCAAAAATAACAGGTAATAACAAAAGAAAAGAAAAAAGAAACGAGGTCGGGGTCTTACAACAAAAAAGGGGGTAGGGGGTACGTTAATGATAATCGGGGAGATAAATAAGAAAAGAGCTTAATAGCGGTAATCGAATGTAACAAACGAAGAAAATAAAGAAAAAAGGGGAAACGGAAAAATCAAATAATAATCGCAATAATCAAAGAACTGAACTTAAAAGAGCTTATACAACAAAAACGATGTTTATCATAAGTATTGGGACGGCAGGGGGTTGGGGTCGGTCGCACGGAAAAAGGGGGGCTGGCCGGTGAAAACTCTACACAAAAACCTCGATCGGGCTAAGATCGAAACTCAGGAGAAAAATAAGAAAACTCAAAAAAATAATGAAACTCGAAAAATGATTAAACTCAAAATAAATTGTCAATTGTTGTTTTTGGGCGCCAGCTACTTTCTCGGCGTAGCACCGTAACTCACAGAAAAAAAAGAAAGACAATCGGCAAATTTGCGCGGCACGCGGCTAGCAAGGAACGGGGGGGGGGGGGGAGGGGGATGAGACTTCTCAGGTCGGGGACACTGTTCCAGGGCTTCTTGACAAATTACCTCGGCACACAAACTGGTAAAAATTACAATAATGAAAATCGGTAAATACTCGCAAAAATGCGTCTCGGGGAACGGGGAAAAATAATAACTTATAGGAACGCACGCGGAAAAATCCCGCGAATACCACCACTCACGCGCACGTGTTTGAATAACTCAGAAATGTCGGCGCACGTGGCGGCCAGTACTCGACGGTCGAACAGTTTCACAATAAAAACGCTTACAATTTCCAAAAAAAAGGGCACGGGTAAATGTTCAGGGGTCGGGAAGATGGGAAAAATCGAGAAAGGGGCAGGCGGGGGAAAACTTATGCGCTACTCACGCAACCTGGTCACTCGTAAAATATCGGTTACAGAACCGTCCGATATTTCGCACAATATTCCTCTCAATATTCCTCGATTTGCTTGGTCGTTATAATTCTCCGTAATGGTCCAAAATCGTATCCTGGGGAATGGCTTATCGTTGATACTCTCCGGGAAGGAGTCTTACTCTCGACGGGGACAGCCGAGTCGTCTTAAAATGTCCTTTATACTTTCGCTCTGATCACACACACTCGTCTTTCACACGCCTGGGCTCGAAGTGATGTCAGCCTCGCTGCTTCCGGCTTCTTCTCCGACCTTAGGGTCGGTCTTGCAAGTGGGCGTACGGTTGGCGGATTCCGATTGGTGGATTTCGGGACTGGCTGCGGGTGGGCGTCGGGATTGGCCGCGCGGCCGTGCGAATATTTCGTCGCGACGGAAGACTCGTCGCGACGTTCGGCGCGCGCATCCTCGTCATCGATTTGCCCATCGATCGACGAGCAGTTCTTGGCGACGGGAGGTGGCAGTTCCATGCGGCGCGTCGGCGAAGTGTCGCATCTGACAGCTCGCGTGCTGAATTTAGTGTTTACCCGGACGACACACCTCGTCGGTTTACACTCGGCAATCCGAGCCGAGAGGGTGTCGCCGGGTTCTGCAGTGCCTGTGGACGAGTCGGGAAGGATGCTTCGACTCGTCGGAATTTTTCCCGGGGCTGTCGGTGTCGGACTGGCATTTTGGACGGTCTTCAGGTTTGAGGTTAGTGCTTGAAAGGTCTGCCGGTATATAATTTTGTGGGCTGTTTAGGTTGTTGGGGTCGATCAGGCTTCGCAGGGGGTCCATTTCCCTCCAGGGTGGTCTTCGATGGCTGCGATGGATCTTTGGTGTCTGCGATGGGTCTTCGGTGTCTGCGATGGGTCTTCGGTGGCTGCGCTGGGTCTTCGGTGGGTGCATCGGAGGGCTGACGGGGCCTTCGATGAGTGAGTATGAGGTCTGACGGGGTGGCAGGGGATGAAGGTCAGTCAGGGAAGGGGGTTAACAATGGTAGAATTCGTTGCTTAAATTATCGTCCTAATTCTAGTTTTTCCCTAGGTGAGTGGTGGGACTCCGAGCCAGGCAGCGGAAGGGACTTGTGACGTGCCACGTCACAATATTTATATATATATATATTGTAACCGTATTTTGCCCGTTTCCCTAAAATCCCAATCGAGACGGCTACAAAACCCGTCTCACTCGGCCTTAAGGGCGCAAGCCGCGAGAGCGAGAGCTCTCGCGACAAAATTTTAATTTTAAGAGCCGAACGAGAGACGAGAGCGACCCGGCGTCGCTCAGCCTTGGGAAATTGGTAGAGGGGGTGGTTCGGTCACCTCCGCGAGGAGGAAACACAGATTGAGACGAAATACGGGAACTCAAAAGATATTTTATTATAACGTATATCGGGAGCGTGGCCGAGAGGTGGCTAACGTGCACGCTCGTTCCCTTAGTAACGAAAAAATCTTAATAACAAAACGACAGCAATAATTCCAAACAATATTCGGTAACGTAAAATCGGTAACAGAGAATCGGCGACAGACAGGGTTTCGGTATCTCGGTGCTCGCATACAGTAACTAACGTGGATCGCAGCCACGGAACCTTTCACAACTGTTACTTCTTAAATTAGCCCGATCGCAGCGGGAGTACGCGGAATCTCACAAAAATCGGTAAACAGAAAAATATGATAAGAAATCGAGAAGTTGACTTATGAAATAATTGCAAGAAAATTTACTTAAGCGGAAACTAAATTATGGACTCGCACGAGGCGCAAACTATTGAATGAAATTAACAAATGAAGGAGAACATTCCAGGCAAATAATTTAACGGAAATTAGGTGAAATGTAAAAAAATGAACTTTACAGGATTTTTCCCCGAGAACAAATTCCGCGTTCCGCGCGCGAAGACGTACCGTCCCCACGATAACGAGTCGAGCTTGCTCTATTCTATCTCCAGCCTCAAACCGAACACGTACGACGATCTCACCGGTTTCGTTGCAGTTGCGGGAGCTTCTCGAGTTGTCCTCGGCTAGAAGTCCCACTTCGCGTATGGCAAGATGTCGGTATTCTCGCGAGACGTTAAGCACGGATCGGCAGCGGTCACGACGTCCTTCCTTCTCGGGAGCCTACGATTGAGTCCCCGAGAGAAGTAATGCTCTCGCGATCGCGGGTCCTTTTTCCCCCCACCCTATGCCTGTCGTCGTTTCGCCCTCTGCTCTATTTGTCCGAGTTCCCCGAATCACGGAGATCTCGCGCGGTTCTTTGAATTTCCTCGCGTTCGTGATATCGTGAACGCGAGGTGTCGAGTACGCTCGTGGTGGGAGGTGAATCCACGGGCGTCGTTGTGCGTAGACCCGGGAACTTCGGTAAGACGAGCGAGGTGATGGCCTAGCGACGAGCCGGACGCTGTAGATCTCGGTAGCTGGTGGCTCGTCGTGTCAAGGCGGCTTCGGAGGGTGGAGGGCCCGTTGTCGGTAACGTCGCGCGCTACCTCGGTAGCGGCGCGGCTGAACGGCTGGCGACGTGTCGAGGTGCTGGCCGTGTGTGACTGTGGCGAGGTCGGTTGCTAGGCTCCAGCCTGCTGACTGTGGCTAGGAGGCGTCGACGTGTCCTGGCAGTGGTTACGATCGCCGTACGCTCAAGAGGAGTATCGAAAAAGAAAGTAACAATAAAAATTTGTCGTGGGAACAGTTAGCTCGCGTTTGACCGTGTCTGATTGCCTGGAAGGGACTCTTCCCGGGACGAAGGACGCCGTGCTTCGTGCCGATACGTGCGAGAGCCGGACATCGGGCTCTCTTTGTAACGGGAGCAAAAAAAAACCCCGTTACAATATATATATATATATAATAAATAAATAAATAGAATTATTAAATAATAATAATAAATAGAAGTTATATATCTAAAGGAAATAATCTAAGGGAAATATGGTAGCCAATAGAATTTAATTTGGGAACAATAAATGGGGAAATGCCATTGGCCATCCACGAATGAGATGGTCCAATGAGCAAAGAGAAGCATTAGGGCAGCAGGATAAATCGAAAGGAAAAATTACCGGGCAGGATAGTAAGGTAGCCGTCTGGAGACGCAGCCACATGCGTACTCCCATATGCGGCTCATGAAAGAAGGAAAGAGAAAGGTATAGAGTGAGAGAGAGAAGGGTAGAGCACGGCGAATAGCCGCACAAAAGGGAGAAGCCGAGAGCGGCTGGCGACGTGACGTCACGCCGTACCCCGCTCACGGCTAGTCGCGGGCGTATATTAAAAAGGGTGACTGTACTAGGAGCGTACAGTCGCACCCGTATGTATATATATATATAATAAAAAAAAGAGAAAAATAAATGCATTAAAAGTAAATAAATTGAATAAAATAAAATAAAATAAAGAGGGAAGGAAAGAAAATGGTAGACGATATAAAAATTAACATATAAGTTTTATTAATAAATTTAAGAATAAAATGAGAAAGAAATATATAAAGTAATTAATTACTTAATAATAAAAAAAGAAAAAAAAAGTTATATATATATTCTTAAGGGATGAGGGTGGCTAGCAGAAACCCGACTGCTGTCAGGTTACAGGCCAGGCAGGGCCAGGCCTGATGGTCTTCGGGATTGCTGACCATTGCCTGAACAATCAAGACGGGCAGTTCGGCCTCAAGCCGGGGGCTGATCAGGCCACGGAGCAGCCCTCTGGCTGCTACGCCGGCAGGGGGGTGACGGGGTCGACGAAGCGGGGCCACGCGAAGCGTTCGGGGCAGGGTAAAGAGGGCGCGAATACCGAGGAAGTCCTCGGGATGATCCAAATCAAGGTCTTCGTCCCCGGTGTCACCCCATAAAATATCGATGACCCGACGTTGGCGGGTTCGAGATGCTCGAATGGTGATCATCCCCCTCACTGTATCCGACGGGCGGTGGCGAGAAGGGATGATGAAATCATTCTAAAAGAAAAAAAAAGAAAGAAAAAAAAATTATTAAATAATAATAATAATAATAATAATAATAATAATAATAATAACAATAACCGGGAGAACCAATGGAACAATAGAAATAAATAAATGAATAGATATACATATGTATGTATACATGTGTATGAATGTGTATGTATATATATATATGTATATATAATGATAATAATAACTGTGACGTATTTTCCTGGATCTCAACGCGAATAAAAAAAAAACACAAAAAAACAAAACCGAAAACGCGAAAATCGAAGCTCAAACCGAACGGGAGCGGAGCGCGAAATCGAGAACTCAGAAAACGTCACCTTCGGCCGTCCGCTTCCACGGATGCATCGACGTCCCGGTGGGCGCCAGTTAATTTTTGTTTCGCCGGTATTAACAACCGGACTAAACTGGAGGTCGGTGGAACGGCCGACCTCCGCAGGGTCGATTTTTGTTTCGCCGGAATCGCCAAGCCGGACTAATCTGGAGGTCGATGGAACGGTCGACCTCCGCAGGGTCGATTTTTGTTTCGCCGGAATCGCCAAGCCGGACTAATCTGGAGGTCGATGGAACGGTCGACCTCCGCAACGGAAATACACGAGAACAGAACAAAAAAATAACGAGATCACACAAACGAGAACTGAACGGTACGAGAACTAACGCCGATGCATTCGCGAAAGCGAACGGTTGCGGAAATGCACGGTTGCTCAGGATGCGGGTTATGGTAGAAGGGTCGCGATCCTTCGCCAACAAAGTAACACGAAATCGAAACCGGAATCTCAACTTTAAATAACGGGAACAATTATTTATTGGCTGCTAAGCCACGGGATCGCACACTCGTGCATCGGGAGCGCTCAGCTGACCGGGGGGTCGGAGCGAGCGTAACGAGAACGGATCGATACGCGATCAAATAATTACCGAAACGATAAACTCACCGAATCAGCGTATTCTAATCCGATAATGGGCGGGAACTGCATCTCACGATGCGTCGAGAACTCCAACACAGTCACTGCACCTCAAAAGCCTTCCTCGGAACGCATCTCGAGCACAGAAAAATCGGTAATAAAATCGGAACCGAATCCGCACGAAACACAGCACATACGAGTCAACTCCCGAACGCGCAAAGTGACAGGTAGCGTGAGCGAGATACGCGAACCGAAGCGAGAGCGATAGCCGGAGTCTACGGCAGCGCGAGCGAGAGCGAACGACTCAGCGCGCGAGACAATAGCCCAAACGTAAACACCGGTCGCGCGAGAGGTCCGAGTTGCCTCGAGGACGACTCTCGGCAGACTGATTAGCCTACGACGATACTCTAAGGAAGCGTTATGATTATCGCGAAATCCTTAGCCGATAGCTACTGCCCTCTTCGACTATTTCCAGAGCGTCACTTAAACGGGAACCGAAACTGTAACGCGGTAATTTTTGAGATTCGTCGCGATCGTTACTCCCAATTCAGGACGTGAAAACAAGGCTCTCTCTTTCTTACTAAAACACAGCACAAGGTGTTCCGACCTTGCCCGGACCGTACTTAAACCTCCGCCTGTTCTCCAACGTCCTGCATTATCCCCCAAACGGAGTGCCGGGTTTGCACCGGACTTTGACGTATTCGCGACGAAATCTCGTCGGGCTCTTCTCCATTCGTGTTTCTCACTTCTTCGAGATTCTCTCCACCGAATAGATCCGAGGCTTCCGACCTGAACTGAATCTTTTTTAACTTGTCTCAAAGCTTATCCCACACCCAAGCTCATCAGTAAAGTCTAAACTGGATCGTAGCCGTAACGCACCTTACTTAAACGAGAGCTGGACGGTACCTGGACAGCCGAGGAGCAGTAAATCGAGAACGATAACGGGCTAACCGAACTAAATCGATAGCTGCATCCGTAAAACTTTAATTTATTTGGGTTTTTGTGACGGTGATCGAAAAATCACGTCACAACTCCTCACCCCTTAGGGGTGGTTTCGACCTATGGGTCGAAACGGTAGCCAGTCCGAAGACTGCGGGAACTTCGGGATTTTCTCCCTTGAGTTTCAACCCAAAAGGTTGCGGGAACTATTCGAGACCTAATCCTGCATAGGACGTATCGGTAGCCATTGGTTCCTTCCGCGGCCTGGCACGAGGACTCACGAGTACCATCGCGTATAGGCCGCGCGGGGCGCGCGAGGGCTGGCCTCTCAGCGCGAGAACCTTTAATATAATCGCTGCCCACAATTTGGTCGCAGCGATCCCTCAACCCTGTTACTAATCGGGAGCCATTAAATTTTTGGGCGAGGCGAGATCGGCACGAGAGACAATGTCTCAATCGTGGTTCGAGAAAGTAATATTACAAGAAAAGGGACAACACTTTTGAGGACGACCACACGTAAGCAATTAAATGTCTACGTTACCCCCTTCCTGCAGCGTTGTCTCCATCGGTGGGAATCCTTGTCCTCTCCGTCTGATTTCCGAGAGCGTCGGCCATCCGGCCAGGTGCGAGAGCGTGGACCCTTGGTCCAGTAATCGAGATCCGAGGTCTGGGGGCGACCTCCATCGTCGGGAACTACGGCCGGAGCCGGATACGGGAGCTTACTCTTTTCTCGGGATCGAGTGCCGAGACCCCAGGGGTCTACGAGGCGCGAGTTACGGCCGAAGCCGTGTGCGGGATCTTGTCCTTCTGACCCATCCTCGAGCGCTGAGACCGAAAGGTCTACCAAGCGCGAGTTACGGTTGAAGCCAGGTGCGAGATCTTGCTCTCCCAGCCCGTTGCCGAGCGCCGAGACCGAGAGGTCTACCAGGCGAGAGCCACGGCCGAAGCCGTGTACGGGATCTTGACGGGACTCCCTTTACTGCCGGGAGCGCTCGTCGTCGGCCCTCCGGCCACCGCCAACCGTTGGTCGGTCCGGGAGGGGTCCGGGATCTGAGGACGCCGTCGGTTCCCTGGGAAGGGCGGTCTCTGGGTGGTCCGACCGTCGCGACCTGCGCCCCGCAGGTCGGAGTGCCCTCAGCACGTCCCAGGGGACGTTGCGGCCCGCTCGCGAGACATACGGCCCCTCCCGCCGCCATTGCTCGCTGCAGGCGGGGCACGTTCGCAAGGTCTTACCCTTGCGCCCGCACCGCCGGCAGAAAGTCTGGCTCGGGGGGCCGCCCGGGCACTCCGGGTCGGAGTAGCGGTGGCCTTCGCCCCCGCAGCTCCAACAAACCCGCGTCATGGTGCGCGGCAGGGGTCGGATGGCTCCTCCTGTCCGCCGGTGGTCCCTCGGCGGAACGGCTCGGGTGGCCGGCCCTTCGCCTCGGGGTTCCGGGGTCCGCACCGCTGGCGGAATCGTCGGCGATGTCTTCATCGCCGGTCGGGATCGCGGCGACGTCTGTGTCGCCGGTCGGGACCGCGGCGGCCGGCCCACCGGCAACGCCGCCGTCGGCGGGGCCATCGATGGTGATGGGGCCGCCGGTGGCGCCGCCGCTTGCGGGGCTATCGGCGATGACCGCGCCGCTGGGCGGGAGCGCCGTGGGCGTGATCGCCGCGGCTTCGTCGTCGGCGGGGCCATCCCGGGTGGTGGCGTCGCTGGTCGGGACCTCGCGACGGGCGGAGGCGTCGCCGTCGAGGACGACGTCCCCTCCTCGACCGTCCTCTGACGCCGATGACGGTTGCGGGATCGGCGTGGGCCCCTCTTGCGGCGAGGGTCCTTTGCGAGTCCACCTTCAGCCGCAGTGGTTTCCACCGGGATCCGCCGGGGCACACTCCACGTGGAGCACCCGGGCAGCTGCTCGTCCATGGGGACCGGGCTCGGCGATCGGGGCGAGAAGCCAGCCGGGCGGCTGACTGCCTCCCCGAACGTCCTTGCCGGCGGGTCCACCATGGGCGCCGCGGCTGGCGGCGCCTGCACGGGAGTCGGTACCCCGCGGTAACCATCGAGCAAGCCCGGGTCGGTGGTGACCGGGCTCGGCGACCGGGATCTCGGCTGGCCTGGGTCCGCACCCCGCAGGGGTGATAGAGGGGTGCACGGAGCTGTGGGATGATCCGTCAGTCATATGCTTGTCGCCGCTCGAACCACCGGGGAGTAGCGTCCCCGCGGTTACCGAGCTCGGGTCTTAAGGGGACCCGTTAGGGGGTCCGGGTTCTTTGCTTTGCAAATGTTCCTTGTCAACCAGTCACCGAAACACAGCATAACCACGAGTCGGTAAATGGCTCTTATGTGGTTCTCGTCGCAAAATCCACGACCAAATCGTGTGCATAATCAATGCGGGGATAGGAACCGCCTAAAGTCAAGACCGCACGTCCACTCTTGACGGGTTCGCGACCAAGGCACGCGTTTACGCTGCCTGGTTTCGTCCCGTTGTCACTCAGAGTGGAGAGACGGTCGACGGAAAGGCGATCCTTCGGAACTGCTTGTGCATGCTGCGAGGAGGTCGCTGGTCGGTGATACTCGGTCGCAGTTCAGGCTGACGCACCGAGACACGCCGTGTCTCTAGTAAACCCACGAGGTTATATCGTGTGGTGCAATCAATGCGGGGATAGGATCCGCCTAAAGTCAAGACCGCACGTCCTCTCTTGACGGGTTCGCGACCAGGCAGCGTCACGCTGCGTGGTTTCGTCCCGTTGTCACCCAGAGTGGACAGGCCGTCGACGAATAGGCGATCCTTCGTAACTGCTTGTGCGCGCAGCGATGTGGTCTCTGGTCGGTGACACTCGGTCGCAGCTTAGGCTGACGCACCGAGAGACGCCGGGTCTCTAGTAAATCCACGAGAATATCGTGTGTACAATCAATGCGGGGATAGGAACCGCCTAAAGTCAAGACCGCACGTCCTCTCTTGACGGGTTCGCGACCAGGCAGCGTCACGCTGCGTGGTTTCGTCCCGTTGTCACCCAGAGTGGACAGGCCGTCGACGAATAGGCGATCCTTCGTAACTGCTTGTGCGTGCAGCGATGGGATCTCTGGTCGGTGATACTCGGGCGCAGTTTAGGCTGACGCACCGAGAGACGCCGTAGTGCCCCGCAGTGGCTCGCAAGAGTTGCTGCGGCACTCGAGAGAGTCTACTGTGATCCGGCTCGCGATTTTTTATGCTACGTCGCGTAATTATCCCGATGCTTGGTCGTAAGGACGATAAGCAGACCCGGTCAAGAGACCTCTGGCAAGTTTCATCCTGGAGGATGCTCTGGGGGCCCATTCCCAGGTGCATTCAAGAATATGGTTCCCGATGACGACTTCGGTCGCCAGCGGGCTTGTCCATCGATGGTTAATACGGTGAAAGGAGACCGTATATGTGAAACGAACCAGGAGGTTGAGACCGACGAGAAGTGGAGGGCTCTCGCTTTGGTCGACCCCGTGTGGCTACCGAACCACACGTCAGAAATGGCGACACGATCGCTAGTCAGTTATTGGACCCTAGGGGAGGTGACAATCATAACGCGGCGGCTCGAAAGAACCGTCGCGTTTCGAACGGAGTGATTGTCAAAGACCTCTATAGAGGATATGGCTTCTAGGGGGGTACACCGTATCGCAAATGGGAAGTAGACAGGTTTTTGTTGGGTTTGCTCTTTATGGGCGCGAGACCTTCGGGTTGACCATAGAATGACGGCTTCGTGCTTGATTTCTTATACACTAACTGGCCTGGGTCCGCAGCCATCTCCCCGATCGTGCGCACCAGGGCCTCCGTGGACTCCGTGTCCGTCGTATCCGGGTCGGCGAGCGTGGCGGCACAGGCCTGAATCAGGTCCGCCGCTGGAGGTCGGACGTAGAAATCTTTCCGGTCCTCCGTCGCTAGGGTCCGCCTCAGCATGTCGTCGAACCAGTCGACCTCCGACCCCTCGGACACGATCATCACATCGTCGTCGCCGGGAAGATTGTTTTCGGGATCCATATCAACCTGTAATGCTCCAAGGGTTATTAGTCCGATACATCTGGCGGTCGGTACGGTTTTAAGTCCTTGATGGAAATTTTCCCCATCGATCGCCCTTCGAGATCGGATAGTTCGTAGACTACGCGGGATATCTTCTTCGAGATCATGAACGGCCCGTCGAAGGGGGCGTTCAGCGCAGCAGACACATGTCGGGCCGCGTTCGAGAGCGTATGGGATCTCCGCCACACGAGGTCACCGACCTCGAAGGTTCGATCCCGGTGATGGCGGTTATACTGCTCGGCCTGCCTCTGGAAGGCCTCGTCGAGCGCGTGCGCGAAGGCCGTCCTGAGGGTGTCCAGGCGAGCCATTCGCCTCACCCACTCCTCTGGAGGACGCGGGACGATATCGGGATCTCCCTCCAGCTCCCGTCGCAAGGAGGTGGCTGAGGGTGGTTCGCGACCGAAGTTCGCAAAAGCTGGGGTGGCTTGCAACGAACTGTGGTACGCGGTATTATACGCGAACCGGAATTCGTGTAAGTGGTGGTCCCACTCACGATGATTTCCTGCGAGAAACGCGCGGATCATGGTTTTCACCACTCGATTCACGCGCTCGGTAGGGTTGGCTTGTGGGTGATACGGGGGGGTCGTCTGATGCCGTATCCCCACCCGCTCGGTAAGCTGACGAATGTCCCGGTTAACAAACTCGGTCCCATTGTCCGTGAGCAGTACTCGGGGTGCGCCCCAGCGAGTAACGATCAAGTCGTCGATAGCTTTCGAAATGGTCTTCCCGTTCGCCTTTCGGAGAGGGCAAACCTCGATCCATTTCGTGTAGAGGTCCTGGATCACGAGGATGTACGCGTGACCCGAGGACGACGGCGTGAACGGCCCCATGATGTCGGTAGCCACCGTTGTCCACGGTCCGTCCACCACGCGGTGACCCATGAGGCCTGCGGGAGCTTGCTGCTCCACCTTGCAGCGTTGACAGGTGTCACACTGCCGGACGTGAGCGGCTACGTCCTTGAACATGCCAGGCCAATAGTAGGTTGTGGCCAGGCGCCGGTACGTTTTCTCGACGCCCAGGTGGCCGGCCTGCGGGAGCGCGTGGCATTCCTGGAGAGCGGCGCGTCGCAGCTCCCGAGGCAACACCAGCTTCCACGCGTCGAGATCCTCGAATTCGAGATCTGCGAGATCGGATGGTCGATGGAAGTATAGCCGGCCATCGACTATCTTCCAATCCGGGAACCTGTCGGGTACCCGCGAGACGTCGCGGAACCGCCGTCGATACCATTCATCCTGAGTATTCCGGGCGCACATGGCAACCTCGGTTTGGCCCTCAGGGATTCTCGAGAGCGCGTCGGGAACATGGTGCAAGGCGCCCTTGCGATGTACAATGTTGAAGTCGTACTCCAACAGTTCCAACGCCCATCGGGCTAGCCGACCTGTGGGGTTCTTCAAATTGTGTAGCCAGCGAAGGCTACTGTGGTCCGTTATCACGGTGAAAGAATACCCCTCGAGATAGCAACGGAACTTCCGTATTGCCCAGAGTACTGCCAGGCACTCCTGTTCCGTCACCGAGTACTTCTTCTCGGGGGCGGTCAGGGCGCGGCTCGCGTAGGCGATGACTCTTTCGTGACCCTCGATCACCTGCGTCAGGACGGCACCCAGGCCGACCCCGCTGGCGTCGGTCTGTAACGTGAACGGTAGCGAGAACTCCGGGCAGGCGAGCGTAGGGGAGCTCGTTAGCCTCAGTTTTAGTTCGTCGAGAGCTTGTTGCTGTTCGGGACCCCATTCCCATGCGTGATCCTTTTTCGTGAGCCGCGTCAAGGGTTCTGCAATTGTGGCGAATTCCACTATGAAGCGTCGGTACCACGACGCCATGCCGAGGAAGCGGCGTAGCTGTCGGATATTCTGCGGGATCGGAAAATCGAGAACCGGAGCTACCTTGGCGGGGTCGATCTTGAGACCCTCGCTGTTCACTAGGAACCCAAGGTACTGCACCTCCGAGCGGCAAAACTCGCTCTTCTCGCGGTTTATTGCCAGCCCAGCGGTCGAGATCTTCTCGAGGACCTTTCGGAGCCACGTTAAGTGCTCCTCGAAGGTTCGAGTGACGATAATGATGTCGTCTAAATAGACGAAGACGTGCGGATATAGTTCCGCACCGAGAAGCCGATCCAGCATGCGCTGGAACGTCGCGGGAGCGTTCGTGAGGCCATACGGCATCCGCTTGAAGTGGAACAGGCCTCGGCCTGGTACCACGAAAGCGGTTATCTCACGCGAAGCGGGATCCATCGGGACTTGCCAATAGGCTTGGCTTAAGTCCAGGGTCGAGATGTAGTTGGCTTGTCGCAACTCGTCGAGAATGCCAGTCATGTTCGGGATGGGGTATGCATCCTTCTTCGTGACGGCGTTCACTTTTCTGTAATCAATACAGAAGCGGTACTTGCCGTTCGGTTTCTTAACCATGACTACGGGACTGGCCCAGTCGCTACTGGAGGGCTCGATAATATCGGTAGCCAACATCCGGTCAACCTCCGCCCACATAATGTCGCGGATGACCGGAGTAACGGGATACGGTTTCTGCTTCACCGGGGCACTGTCACCTACGTCGATGTGGTGTGCCACAAGGGAGGTGACGGCCGAGTCGGCAGGAATATCCGGTACGTGAGCGTCGAGGAACTCGCGCAAGCGCGTCGCCTCGTCGGTATCGGGGGTACGGAGGCCGCAGCACATGGCGATGCGCGGGCCTTTCCCCTCGGGAACGAAGCTGTACCGTTCCTTCGGTGCGTCACGGAAAACCCATGACTCATCGAAGAAATCGACCACCATCCTCGCGGAACGTAAGTAATCTAGTCCGAGGATTAGATCTTCCGAGAGCGAGGGTAAGTGTAGGGCGAGAGCTTGTGTCCGGCGGCCACGTAGGATGGTCGGTACCTCCGACGCTATCCTTATCGTTTCCACCTGGCTGTTCGCGACCAGCACGGTCCGAGGCGGAATCCGTTTCGTCGGCACTCCGAGGCCGGCGAGGAATTCTATTATCCTCAAGCCGACAAACGTCCTGGTCGCACCAGAATCTACGAGAGCTTTTACGGTTCGACCATAAAGTTCCACCTCGACATGAAATGCCACAACGCCCCTTCGTCCAGCAGCGTTGATGACAATGTCGTCGAGCTGGGCTTCCCCTTCCAGCTCCGACGCACCGAGATCGGGGTCGAGGTTCGGTAGCGGCCTCTGTCCTTTCTTACGAACGGTAGCATGGCGACAGGGCTTCGGTATACGGGAGCGTGTCGAGAAAGTCTCCTCCAGGGCGAGGCTTTGGCGGCGTTGAGGCGCGGGCGGATGGCTCACGCGCCTCACTGCGCGTTTCCCCGGTTGCACGAAGTGCAACGGGCGGACGTCACCCCTGAGAGTCCACACCGATAGCAGAACAGCCGCCTCGACGCCTTACACTCTCGGTGGAGGTGGCCAGACTGGTCGCAGTTCCAGCAGTGTTTCTCCCCCGGTGTGGCGGGAGCGGTCAGGGCCTGGGATGCCACTGGCCCCTGCAGCGGGGGTGCCCCTCCAGGAGCGGCTCCCCTCGGGATTCCCGCCCGCGGTGGGTCTGAGCGGGGTGCACCCCTGTCAGCGTTTCGGGATGCGGGGGCGCCGGTTGGCTTCCCCCCGGTATTCGGCGGGTGTCGCGGCATCAGCGCGTTCATGAGGTCTGGTAGACCGTCCAACCCGCCGGGCGAGAGCTCATCCTCTTGGACCAGATCCTGCTCCTGTAACGCATTTGCGTGAGGGCGTCGGGAGTGCTGGGGCGTGCCCCGACGCGGATCCTGGTATGCGAAACCTGGGCAGAGAGAAACCTCCGGCTTCGGCGGGGGTTGGCGGGTGCTTAGGCCCCGTACCACCTGTTCCCGGCGGCCAGCTTCCCGTTCCAGGTCCCTCATCGTGAGCCGATCATGATACGAAATCATAATCTTAAAAGGCGGTAGCATATTGCGGTACGCGTACCGAACCCGTTCCTCTTCCGTCCATGATGGACTCAGGCGGGCGAACAGGCCGTTCATGCACCCCAAATATACGAGAACCGACTCGGCATCTCCCTGAGTCCTAAGCGAGATCTCTTCCCGTAGCGCGATCTGGTAATCAGGGTCTGAGAACCGTTCGCGGAACGAGGCCTTCACGGTCTCCCAGTTGGGCAACCGGAGACGGGCGTCCCGGTACCACACTCGGGCTGCCCCCGTCAGGCAGAACGTGAGCGTCTTCAGGAGGTCGGCGTCCCGAATCGGGACGAGGTCGCGACCTTCCTCGATGAGGGAGAGGAAGTCCTCAACATCCTCCCCTTTACTTCCCGAGAACGTGGCTTCCCACCGCCGAACCTCTTGGAGGGCGCGATGGGGCGACAGGAAACGGGAGCGTCGTTGCGAGAGGTGGCTCTCATCAGAGCCACCGAGATCCTCTGGTCGCACCGTCAAGCGGCGTCGGGGAATTCCCGTTGCGCGCGGTGCCCCTCCGGTAACATTCGCGGTAGCCCCGGGTGGCGCCGCGGTTGGAGCCTCCGCCGTGCCTCTTGGCGCGGGGTTCTGGCCTCCGGGTGGGGGTGGGAATTCCCACGCCTGGGCGCGACGCCGTCGCGACTCCTTTTCGGAGCTCGCTTTGGGGTTGTCCCGGTGTCTCGAGAGCCGTCGCCGGCCCCGAGGGTCCGAGCGTGTCGTCCGCTCCCCGTCGCTGTCGTCGGGGGGGTCCGACGAGCTTTCTTCCTCCTTCCTGATCGGTACCCTCTCTCCCCCTTCCGCCATCTTGTGGCGCTGTCGAGTGCCGGGCTGAGCGATGACTCAGCTCCAAGCCGTGGGGAGACGGGAGCTGTCCTCGAAATCGAGCCTGAATTCGAGATCGATACTTCACGGTGGCGAGAACTATTCCGAGATTCCGAACCTTAATTCGAACTCGGAGTCCAACAAGGGCGAGAACCGTTCGAGTCGGAAGTTAACCGAAACGGAAACTTCGAGAACGTTGGCAGCGGTCGGACACTCACGCGTCCGTCACGCTTCACGTCGGGATCCGGTCTGACTGCGGCCAGCAAAAATGCTTTGCTGTCGACCCGTATTCAATCGGGGCGGATCGGCGGGGATCCACTCCCTCAGGCGAGCAGGGAATCCGGCGTATCCCTGCAAGATCGCCTAACAGCCGAAACCTCCGATTGAGGCACTCCCGTATTCGGGGTTCGTCCGGAACCGATCCCTTTCGGCGAGCCGGGAATCCGTCGTATCCCTGCACGATCGCCGGACTGTGGATCGGGGTGGACCGAGATCAACCTTGGGTTTCTGTAGCGAGCCGGGAATCCGTCGTATCCCGGCAAGATCGCTCAACCCAGCCTCTTCAAGAGTGTCAGGAGAGACTGAACTCGAGGGCCTACGGTGGTCGGAGCGAAGGGCTTCACTCGACGACCGATCCGGGAACGGTAGCCGAATCGGAGTGACAATAAGTCCACTCGACAATTCTTTCGGGAGCAAAATCGAGTCGAGCGACGGTAGGTACGCTCAAGACTCGTCTGTTCGTACAGTCGGGAACCGCTTCGAGCGCCGAAAATCGATTCGTGCTCAGAAGCGAAAACGAGAGTTCAGTCGAACCTCGAAATGCAATTCGGGTTCGAAAACGAGAGCGAAAGGTAACTCGAGCGTCGAAAATTGATTCGAGCTCGAAAGCGGGATCAAAATTTAGTTCGACTTTCGGAAGTTAAGTCGAGTCCGAAAGCGAAATTAATTCGAACCTCGAAACCTAATTCGGGTTCGAAAGCGAGAACAGGATTCAATCCGAGCGCCGAAGGCTGCCCCGGGCTCGGAAGCGAGAACAAAATTTTAATTCACCCCGGAAGTTTACTTCGGGTCCGGGAGCGAGAACGGGAATTAATTCGAACTTCGAAAATTAATTCGAGTGCGACGGCGAGAGCACAGTTTAGTCCGAACCTCGAAAATTAATTCGGGTTCGGGGAGCGGAAACGAGACTAACTCGAACTCCGAAATTTAATTCGAGTTCGAAAACGAGATCGATAATTGATCCGAGCGTCGAAAATTAATTCGCGCTCAAGACGAGAGCAGCCTAAACGTCCGAAATCAACCCGCGCTTGAAGATCGGAGGCAAATTCCGAACGTCGAAAATTAGTTCGGGTTTGGAAGTCGGAAATAAATTCCGAATGTCGAAACGTAATTCGAGTTCGGAAAACGGAAATAAATTCCGAACGCCGAAGCTTAATTCGAGTTCGGAATGCGAGAACGGGTCGGACGTCGAAAATTGACTCGCGTCCGAAAACCGGAAGTAAATTCCGAACGTCGAAAATTAATTCGACTTCGGAAGACGGAAATAAATTCCGAACGCCGAAAATTAATCCGAGTTCGGAATGCCGGAGCAATTCGGACGTCGGCAATTAGTCCGCGTCCGAGACCCGAAAGTAAATTCCGAACGTCGAAAATTAATTCGAGTTCGGAGATCGGAAATAAATTCCGAACGTCAAAAATTAATTCGAGTTCGGAATGCGAGAGCAATTCGGACGTCGAAAATTAATTCGCGTCCGAAAACCGAGAGTAAATCCCGAACGTCGAAAATTAATTCGAGTTCGGAGGACGGGAGTGAATTCCGAACGTCGAAAATTAATTCGGGTTCGGAATGCGAGAGCGATTCGGACGGAGAAAATTAATTCGCGTCCGAAAACCGAAAGTAAATCCCGGACGTCGAAAATTAATTCGAGTTCGGAGATCGGAAATAAATTCCGAACGTCAAAAATTAATTCGAGTTCGGAATGCGAGAGCGATTCGGACGTCGAAAATTAATTCGCGTCCGAGAATCGAAGGTAAATTCCGAACGTCGAAAATTAATTCGAGTTCGGAAGACGGGAATAAATTCCGAACGTCGAAAATTAATTCGAGTTCGGAATGCGAGAGCAAATCGGACGTCGAAAATTAATTCGCGTTCGGGTTTGGAAGTCGGAAATAAATTCCGAATGTCGAAACGTAATTTGAGTTCGGAAAACGGAAATAAATTCCGAATGTCGAAACGTAATTTGAGTTCGGAAAACGGAAATAAATTCCGAACGCCGAAGCTTAATTCGAGTTCGGAATGCGAGAACGGGTCGGACGTCGAAAATTGACTCGCGTCCGAAAACCGGAAGTAAATTCCGAACGTCGAAAATTAATTCGACTTCGGAAGACGGAAATAAATTCCGAACGCCGAAAATTAATCCGAGTTCGGAATGCGGGAGCAATTCGGACGTCGGCAATTAGTCCGCGTCCGAGACCCGAAAGTAAATTCCGAACGTCGAAAATTAATTCGAGTTCGGAGATCGGAAATAAATTCCGAACGTCAAAAATTAATTCGAGTTCGGAATGCGAGAGCAATTCGGACGTCGAAAATTAATTCGCGTCCGAAAACCGAGAGTAAATCCCGAACGTCGAAAATTAATTCGAGTTCGGAGGACGGGAGTGAATTCCGAACGTCGAAAATTAATTCGCGTCCGAAAACCGAAAGTAAATCCCGGACGTCGAAAATTAATTCGAGTTCGGAGATCGGAAATAAATTCCGAACGTCAAAAATTAATTCGAGTTCGGAATGCGAGAGCGATTCGGACGTCGAAAATTAATTCGCGTCCGAGAATCGAAGGTAAATTCCGAACGTCGAAAATTAATTCGAGTTCGGAAGACGGGAATAAATTCCGAACGTCGAAAATTAATTCGAGTTCGGAATGCGAGAGCAAATCGGACGTCGAAAATTAATTCGCGTCCGAAAATCGAAAGTAAATTCCGAACGTCGAAAATTAATTCGAGTTCGGAAGACGGGAATAAATTCCGAACGTCGAAAATTAATTCGAGTTCGGAAGACGGGAATAAATTCCGAACGTCGAAAATTAATTCGAGTTCGGAAGACGGGAATAAATTCCGAACGTCGAAAATTAATTCGAGTTCGGAATGCGAGAGCAAATCGGACGTCGAAAATTAATTCGCGTCCGAAAATCGAAAGTAAATTCCGAACGTCGAAAATTAATTCGAGTTCGGAAGACGAGAACAATTCACGAGAACGATGGGCGATCGGAGAAATTTTCACACGAAAGATGTCCAAAGTACTCACGATATCGGCAGGAATACTCCAAGTCCAAAATCAGCAAGTAATCCTTCGGGAATAGTGTCGAGAGCACGATGTCTGTTCACGGCAATTATTCACGATGATATGATCGTGAAATGGCCGAGTTCGGCAAGCGAGAGCGAAAGGGGCGATGGAAGGGATTCCTCGAAATTCGGGCAAAAAAAATTATTTGTCCGAATTCTAGAACCTTCGCGATAAGAGCCGAAGCGCGGCTAGCGGTACCTACCCCCACTCCAGCGCGCGTGACGCGCGAGCGTCCAGGTGAGAAAATCCGTCAATTTCGAAAAATTCGAAATTAACGACTCCCTCCGGGAACCTGCCGTCGAGGCATCCGAGAGCATTATGTTTTACCCCCAAAAGATGTTCCCACCTTTCAGGGGTTCGAGAGCGACGAGCGACAAATTTAAGAAGGAAAAAAAAATTTAAAAAAAAATAAAAATTTTAAAAAATTAAAAAAATAATAAGCGCCACAATTTTTTTTTTCAATTCGCGGTCGTCATCGGGAGCGCGTGGGTTCGCACGAACATGCACCGCGGGAGCGCGTTACCCGGTAACGCGAGAAATTTCGAGAAAAGGAAAAAAAAGAATTAATTATATTCCTCGAGCGGGAACGAAATCCAAAAATAATTAAAAATAAACAAGTCGGGAGCTGTTACTTTATTGGCGTGGCCCCACGTTGGGCGCCATTTGTGACGTATTTTCCTGGATCTCAACGCGAATAAAAAAAAACACAAAAAAACAAAACCGAAAACGCGAAAATCGAAGCTCAAACCGAACGGGAGCGGAGCGCGAAATCGAGAACTCAGAAAACGTCACCTTCGGCCGCCCGCTTCCACGGATGCATCGACGTCCCGGTGGGCGCCAGTTAATTTTTGTTTCGCCGGTATTAACAACCGGACTAAACTGGAGGTCGGTGGAACGGCCGACCTCCGCAGGGTCGATTTTTGTTTCGCCGGAATCGCCAAGCCGGACTAATCTGGAGGTCGATGGAACGGTCGACCTCCGCAGGGTCGATTTTTGTTTCGCCGGAATCGCCAAGCCGGACTAATCTGGAGGTCGATGGAACGGTCGACCTCCGCAACGGAAATACACGAGAACAGAACAAAAAAATAACGAGATCACACAAACGAGAACTGAACGGTACGAGAACTAACGCCGATGCATTCGCGAAAGCGAACGGTTGCGGAAATGCACGGTTGCTCAGGATGCGGGTTATGGTAGAAGGGTCGCGATCCTTCGCCAACAAAGTAACACGAAATCGAAACCGGAATCTCAACTTTAAATAACGGGAACAATTATTTATTGGCTGCTAAGCCACGGGATCGCACACTCGTGCATCGGGAGCGCTCAGCTGACCGGGGGGTCGGAGCGAGCGTAACGAGAACGGATCGATACGCGATCAAATAATTACCGAAACGATAAACTCACCGAATCAGCGTATTCTAATCCGATAATGGGCGGGAACTGCATCTCACGATGCCTCGAGAACTCCAACACAATCACTGCACCTCAAAAGCCTTCCTCGGAACGCATCTCGAGCACAGAAAAATCGGTAATAAAATCGGAACCGAATCCGCACGAAACACCGCACATACGAGTCAACTCCCGAACGCGCAAAGTGACAGGTAGCGTGAGCGAGATACGCGAACCGAAGCGAGAGCGATAGCCGGAGTCTACGGCAGCGCGAGCGAGAGCGAACGACTCAGCGCGCGAGACAATAGCCCAAACGTAAACACCGGTCGCGCGAGAGGTCCGAGTTGCCTCGAGGACGACTCTCGGCAGACTGATTAGCCTACGACGATACTCTAAGGAAGCGTTATGATTATCGCGAAATCCTTAGCCGATAGCTACTGCCCTCTTCGACTATTTCCAGAGCGTCACTTAAACGGGAACCGAAACTGTAACGCGGTAATTTTTGAGATTCGTCGCGATCGTTACTCCCAATTCAGGACGTGAAAACAAGGCTCTCTCTTTCTTACTAAAACACAGCACAAGGTGTTCCGACCTTGCCCGGACCGTACTTAAACCTCCGCCTGTTCTCCAACGTCCTGCATTATCCCCCAAACGGAGTGCCGGGTTTGCACCGGACTTTGACGTATTCGCGACGAAATCTCGTCGGGCTCTTCTCCATTCGTGTTTCTCACTTCTTCGAGATTCTCTCCACCGAATAGATTCGAGGCTTCCGACCTGAACTGAATCTTTTTTAACTTGTCTCAAAGCTTATCCCACACCCAAGCTCATCAGTAAAGTCTAAACTGGATCGTAGCCGTAACGCACCTTACTTAAACGAGAGCTGGACGGTACCTGGACAGCCGAGGAGCAGTAAATCGAGAACGATAACGGGCTAACCGAACTAAATCGATAGCTGCATCCGTAAAACTTTAATTTATTTGGGTTTTTGTGACGGTGATCGAAAAATCACGTCACATAACAAATAAATTAAAAAAAAAAAAAAAAAAAAACCAACAAATTTTTTGAGAATCAACTGAGACGGTGGCCCAGAGCAGGATAAAATTCCATATGGACCATCGAACGTGATGAGGGCATCCATAATAATTCTGAAAAAGAGGACAAAATAAGCAAATAAGTAAAAATAAATGAAAAAGAAAAAAAAAGGAAAAAGGAAAAGAAGAAATAGGAGGAAAAGAAATATATGCGGTTTATAAAACAATTAATACTTACTTAATTTTTGTTTTTGAAACGCAGTTGGCGAAAATTACGATGTTCGTTGTTGGAACGTTGAACGAAGAATGAGGAGCAAGGGCTACAGGCGTGAGTCGCGCACCGAGAGTTTGGAGGATGTTTAGAGTAAGGTTCGGCGATAACACTTGAGTATCGGTCCATCGAGAGACAAAGCGAGACTTTTCGTTAGGAAGAGGAATGGTACAGTCCATACAAAAATGCATGGGAAGTATTAGGAAATTTGGAAAGAGGATGGTTAAACGGAGTAGGTTAAATAAATAAATAAATGAAATATTATAACAGAGACAAATAGTCAAATAGAAGGGAAACATAAAATAGTTGGTTTTATAAAAACCAGTAGGGGAAATCATAAATAAATAACGGGATAAGCAAATAATTAATCAACCAATAAATTTTAAAAGTCTTGACGAGTTGGCTTAATAATTATTTTTTTTATTTATTTTAATCAGCCTCTACCGAGGTCGAGCGATGTTCTTCGAAGCAACGCTCGTTTAAGGGGGGAGGTGTTACGTCCTGTGAATTTTCCCATAAAAATTTTAGAAATTTACATCAGGGAATTGGTTAATTAACCAAATATTTGAAACATATTAAATCGCTAAAAGTAAACATTGGAAAATTGCCATTGTTTAATTTGTTGAATTTAGAGTATTAATAAATAAATATAATACCAAACGGAGAAATCATCCATTTGGTAAAAATAATTAGCCTTCGGGTGCGACAGGTTGATGTACAGAGGAGACTGTACGAAGCAAGTCAGCCGTACGAGAGTCGGTAACCTGAGGCGCAAAAATGCGGATAAGGATATCGGCAGAGTGCTCCTCGCAGTTGTCGAACATAGGCCTGCTTGTACAGCGCGTGTCACGATGGGCACGATGCTAAGAGCGACCGTCGGGCATAATGAGTGCAGCACCTCCTGGACAGTGAATATCGATGAATGCTAGATCATCGTTATACTATCGTTGGACTATAGTCCAGGAGTATCATAGTTCAAATAATAAATGAAAAAATAAATAGAAAACAGGTTTAAGGGATGAATACACGGGATTGATATAGAATTTTTGGAAACAATAGATAATAGATTCAGGAAATAAAATAGAGTCAAGAAATAAAGGAAGAAAATTAAGTCATATCGTCATGACAACATTCAACATAAAAGTTAATTAAAATATTAAGAAAGAGGAATAAATATAAAAACGATAAATAACCAATACATAATCGAATAGCAAATAACGAGGAAAAATATAGGAAATTATGAAAATAGGGAAGAAATGTAAAACCATAAATGTCAAAATTCAGGAAAAGAGTTAGATAAATATTGAGATAACAATTTGTGTCAACAAATGTTAACTTCGCAATGAAAGGTCGTACAACTTTCATTCAAATTTGTGTGTTTATAAAATCCGCGATAAAATTTAAGTAATAACAAATTAAGATATCAAAATTGATGTGAACCTACGAAATAGGTAATATTTAATTAGAACAGCCAAAGAAAGGAATCGGGTGATGAGAGTGGGGAGACGAGGCGCAGGTGTGACTGCGGTGACGCGGGGGTGTCCGGCACCGAGGTTATTTATTCGCGCGCCCACCGCCCATTCGGCACTTCTTCGCGACCGGGGCAACGACCTCAATCTTGTATTGTACTTAGAGCCATTAACAAAGAACTTGTAAATCAGCTTGTAAAATTTTCGAGCCAGTATTCATTTTAACCAACTTCAATAAACAGTTCATATCTTTCCAATTCATTCTGTCGAAATTGAGTATATTCCTCCTGAAAATCATTTAATCATCGAAAGCATCAATCCACATCGTTGAAATCTGGGAAGGACGTTCATTTCTGGAGTCGATCATCATCATCACTCGATTCAGACTCGAGTACTCGGCATTTTGGAGGGACGTTATTTTCGGAAATCGATCGTCATCATTCGATTCTGATTCGAATATTCATCCAGTTTGGGAAGGACGTTCAATTTCGATATCGTTATTCTTCATTCATCAATCGAATCATTCGATCATTCATTCTGAGGTACAACCATTTAAATCACATCGTAAGTTTGGAAAAATTATCATCTACATCTCGAAACATACATTTCTTCTGGATATTTAATTGTCAATGTTTAATTATCAACGTTTGTTCATACTCCAGAAAGGTTAGAATATTTCTTTGGACAATATATATTCGTGTTGGTCAATTTTATTTCAGCTATATCAGTGCGCGTTAAAATGTTAGGATAGGTCGGGAGAAAACAGTGAGTGAGTGTGATAGCGCATCGTCGCGAGGCGTGCGTCGAGGGTGACGCGCGAGTGAGCGAGATAGCCGCGTATCGTGCTCTATTCTATAGAAAGAGTTAGCATCCAGAATTTTCTTGTCCAGTTTAAAATCGTCACTTAAAATCTAGTAAATTCCAAATTTTAACCGTGAATAAAATTTCCTCAATTTCAAATATATACACTCTAGGCCCTATCCCGATCTATTTTCCGAAAGGTTAGGTTCAAAACAGGGCCAAAACCTCGATAAAGCGTCATCTCCGAATAACGTGTAAAGGGAGGGTGTAAATTCTCCTTGACCGAGATGGAGTGAAAATTGCTGATCGGGACGTAACAGTACATTGAATTTAACGTCATAGTTTTTGCATGAAAACTCCCAGTCTGGTACATTAAATTTACAATTTGTTTTTGCAATGCATCGTCACAATACACTGTTAAAAAAAGTTGAAAATTAAAATTATTATGTCGCTTTCTCATAATGTTCCTTTCTTCGCGAAGCCTCTTCTATGAGGAAGCATTGTCTGTATTTTTCGCTTTCTCATAGAGGAAGCTTTTATCAAAACATTTCTCACCAGCAATTTTATTTTCATTCAAGCTACTGTTCCGATTCTTGACAAATGTTCACTCCCTCCCGGAAGTCTCCTCGAACGCGTCGGTGGACTCAACAACGAACGTTTAACGTAGAACATTTTTTTAACATGATCTTTGGAACGAAAAAAAAACCTTCCCAATACCAAACTGAAGCTAGATTGCAAACTTTTAATCGCTGGGAGAAGCTTCCGAGTCTCGGTCAGCTTCTCGGTGACTCACTTCGTTGTTTTTGCGGTGCTTCTTCGGGTTGCGTAAGTTTTCGCATTTAAGATTGACGACCCGGATGAAGGCTGGCCAGTCGAGTGCCATCGATTTACGGTCGACAAAATCTATCGAAGAAAATACGTATTCGATACATCAATATATTATATTATATTTATATATAGACAATTATATATTATATTTATATATAGACAATTGTATTATTCTGAAAAATCGGAATAAGTGAAGAACCCATGTGCTAAATTATTATTTAGTACATGGCCTCCTGACTTATTGCCATTTGGGACATAGCTTTCTGTATGAAGTAATCGAAAATGATTAGACTTTTTCATAGAAAAACTATGCACAAAGAAAAATTTGAAATCGTCATATGGCTTCCTCATGAAGGAAGCTTCGCGAATAAAGTAACAGTATGAGAAAGCCGTCTGAAACTTTTAATTTGCAACTTTTGTAAGAAAGTCATATGACGATTTCAATTTGCAAGTTTTATGAGGAAGCCGTATGAAAATTTCAATTTTCAACTTCTTTCAACGTCAACGTCGTGTTAGACTTTGCAAAACGACCAGCCGATTCAGGTTCTGCGCGAAGAAACACACCAACGCGCGTCACTTTATCAGATCTGTACATCTACCTCGTTTAATGAACAATACGGGGTTTTAGAAAAACATTTTTTTAATCATACAATATTCACCGTTTTGTGGCCATGCCTAATGTATTTTTCCCCACTGATTACGAATCTCGAACTCTTTTACTCCTGGAGCGATATTCGATGCAGAAACTCTCGTCGTACGTAAAATAAACATTTTCCGAAGTATTCAAAAATTTCAAAATCTTAAAAAATCTAAACGGTACTGTTGTACCCCGGCTGGCATAGTAAGATATTATTTCGGGACACCGGTTGCGAGATAATCAAGGTACGCAACGGCACGCGTCGAGCGTACATCGAGCGCCGAGCGCGTCACCGGACACCGCTGACACAGCACTTAGGCCACCGCGAGTGACTCGGTAACTGGAGCATCGGCTCGAGTACCGAGGCAATTATTGCGAAATGTAAAATATGCTCCAAATCTCGCCCTCAGAAAAGCGAGGATTTGGAAAGATATTTGTTTATAAGATTAAAGTAAACCATAAACTTGCGCTAGATATTAAGCTGACATACGTGCTCTCGATGAGTATATAGAGGATCGAGAGCAGGTACTCGGCAGTCTGATCAGAACTCAGGATACGGTACGGTTGATTACAATACATTATATTTCATAACCGAGATAAATGTGAATAGCGAGTGGCTCGCTACGGGGTGTACCGAGATTGGTAAATATTCAATAACCTAATAAAGACCTTTTATTAAATTGTGCAATCATTCTCGTGGGTTCTAACCCTTTACTGGATATATCCCGAACATTCGAGCTCACGGCTCGGGCACAGAACCCGGAGTAGCTAACCGAGTTTCTGCGGCACAACGGTACAATCCATTTTCGCCAAATTTAAATAACATTGTACAGTGTTAGTCCATTTCCGTTTTAAATTTCCGATCGATACCTCCATGTTTACCCGAACTACACCGTTTTTAGTAATTAAAAAAAAAAAATCAAATACTATAAAATCCGACCGCATCGATAGATTTTGACCAAATTTAATACCAAAGGTCTTTGATCAAAATATAATATTTGTGTACAGTTTTAGGCCGAGAGCTCCACATTTACGCAATTTAGAGCTACCACAAAGAATTTTCAAAAAATTAAAAATCGCCTAAGATCTCCAATTGGGCCTTAATCTTCAAGTAAATACCACCGAACGAAGCGTCGTGACCGCCCTACTGGTGTACCAAATTTCAACTCGCTGTCTCAAACCGTTTCCGAGTTATAGCATTTTAAAATCACATTTTTCGACGTTTTAGACTATTGTAAGTGCTCTGACATTAAAATCTCGATTTTTTTTTCAACGAAAACAAAGCTCCCTCTATGAGGAAGCAAAATGAATGAGGAAACCATGTGCAAATTACTTTGTACCTTTGTTCTTCTAAGGTTTAAATAATTCTTACATTTTATCGCTGTCAAAATATTTTCAGGGACTGCCTGTCTTCTTTCCGCGCCCTCGCAGTTTTTCCCCGGATTAATCTTTTTGCCTCGAGCCGTCATTGTTTTGAGATTCTCCACTCCTACCAAGCACACCAACAACCGCCGGATCATCTCTTTGGGAGCATATTTGAACCGGAGTATGTTGAGTTTCAGCTCCGTCGCATCGACTCGTACTCTCGATCCCGGCTGAATCTCTGCCTACAGCGGTAATATATTATATATATAATATATTAATATTCCGAATTGGAGATTTCACGAGATTTTGAATTTTTTGGAAAATGTCTGTTGTATCTCTAACTTGCGTAGATTTATAGCTATCGTCCTAAAACTGCATGAAAATATAATATTTTGATCAAAGAACTTTGCTATTGAATTTACCCGAAATCTATCCAATCGGCCAGATTTTATGATTTAGATTTTTTTTGAAAAATTACAAAAAATTGTCCAATTCCAATCGCATTCCAATTGTCCAATTCCAATCGCAGGCCCTTCGCCAATCGAAGGGCCTGCGATTGGCGAACCGTCATTTCTCGACGACGCAGGTCGTGGGATTGGGGTTCTTTGGGAGGAGACGGCTGGTTCCGTCCGCTCAACATTTTTTAGTGTATCTATATCAAACGGTATAGTATGAATGAGTACTATTAATTGCTATTATATTTTTTCTCAGTGTTATAACACGGATACAAATATAATAACAAATCGAATAACGATCCGAGAAATGGGGGTGAAAGTTATAATGACATGGGGGGAAAAAAGCATGGACGTTTCACAAAGCTGGGCAATACTTGAAGTTCCCGATACTCGTGTAGTACCTTAACTACGTGCTTCAAGTAGACAAGTACTTTTTAGTAATCCTGACAAGTACAAGTACAATTACTTTTTGAGTGCACGCTTGTATTACGGATACTCGATGAGTAGCATGACATCCTGTTTCTATAAATATATGATAATCCGTCTAAGCTTTTTCAAAAATATAATTGTAACGAGAATTTATTTTAGAAAATCATTTTTTTTTAATTCCATTACAAAGGAACGAAAAGGATCCTCATAGCGGAAGCTATTTTTTATTTAAAATATATATATCTTTATGAACAATTTTTTATGGATTATTTTTTTATCACAAAAATGAAATAATCGATTAAAAGTGCCATTAAAACGACGAATTACGAAAATTTCAGTTAATGATTTTTTATAATAAATTTGGCTGTCAATTTTGACCGTGTAAAATTTATTAAATCTGAATATTTTTTAATGTTACGAAAAAAAGGCGCAAAGTAATTTGCACATGGCTTCCGCAGTCATTATCATTTTGCGCACATTTTCCCTTATGAAAAAAACTAAAAAAAGTTGAAAATTGAAATTTTCATAGCGCTTCCTCATAAAGTTTGAAATTGAAATTTTCATATCGCTTTCTCATAATGTTCCTTCATTCGCGAAGCCTCTTCTATGAGGAAGCATTGTCTGTATTTTTGGCTTCCTCATAGAAGAAGCTTCGCGAATGAAGGAACATTATGAGAAAGCGATATGAAAATTTCAATTTTCAACTTTATGACGAAGCGCTATGAAAATTTCAATTTTCAACTTTTTTCACCGTCAACGTCTTGTTAGACTTTTATGCAAAACGGCTGACCGATTCATATTCAGCGAGAAAAAAATACTCCATCGTCACGCTTCACTTTGTCGGATCTGCGCTTGACGCGAAAAAATACATGGAAGTGAGCGCTCGTGAATTTTTTTTTGTGAATTTTTACTCAAGGAATCCAAGTGAAACCTCTTTATATAGCTTTTTCAACTCCGTCATATCTATCGTCTTGTGTATGTCTTGCTGTAGATCATGATAGGCACCTGGGTTTTTCCGCGATGCTATCGAAAAGCAAAGAAATCGTTGTTTAAAAATACCTAAAATCATTCATTTTTGCAATTTTGGCTATAAAAATGCCTGGTAAACTTTTTGGTTAGTTGTCGCTCCGGGACTGTAATTCTATGTATTTTTTCGCGCTGATCACGAATCTGACACTTATTTTATTCACAGATGAATATTTGATCTGAAAAAAATGCGTCTTAAAAAAAAAAAAAATTTGCATGAAATTCAAAGAATTCAAAATGACATAAAATTTAAACGGTTCGATCGATTTTCTTGAAATTTTAATGGGATCCTCGGGTGATCAGATTCTATCTGTGTACGCATTTTTAGCCCGACAGCAAAAAAATTGCGAGCGCTACAGTGCGTACAGACATTTTCGAAGAAATTAAAAATGGCGTACAAAAAAAACAACTGACAATTTTTGGACAAAATTTTACAGAAACATTGACTATTAACCACACAAGCTATGTGCAAAATTTCAGCCGGATTCGTGGAGTCGTTCTCGAGTTATAGCGGTTTCAATTTTCGCTTCCCATTCGCACGCACGCACGCACGCACGCACGCACGCACGCACGCACGCACGCACGCACGCACGCACGCACGCACGCACGCACGCACGCACGCACGCACGCACGCACGCACGCACGCACGCACGCACGCACGCACGCACGCACGCACGCACGCACGCACGCACGCACGCACGCACGCACGCACGCACGCACGCACGCACGCACGCACGCACGCACGCACGCACGCACGCACGCACGCACGCACGCACGCACGCACGCACGCACGCACGCACGCACGCACGCACGCACGCACGCACGCACGCACGCACGCACGCACGCACGCACGCACGCACGCACGCACGCACGCACGCACGCACGCACGCACGCACGCACGCACGCACGCACGCACGCACGCACGCACGCACGCACGCACGCACGCACGCACGCACGCACGCACGCACGCACGCACGCACGCACGCACGCACGCACGCACGCACGCACGCACGCACGCACGCACGCACGCACGCACGCACGCACGCACGCACGCACGCACGCACGCACGCACGCACGCACGCACGCACGCACGCACGCACGCACGCACGCACGCACGCACGCACGCACGCACGCACGCACGCACGCACGCACGCACGCACGCACGCACGCACGCACGCACGCACGCACGCACGCACGCACGCACGCACGCACGCACGCACGCACGCACGCACGCACGCACGCACGCACGCACGCACGCACGCACGCACGCACGCACGCACGCACGCACGCACGCACGCACGCACGCACGCACGCACGCACGCACGCACGCACGCACGCACGCACGCACGCACGCACGCACGCACGCACGCACGCACGCACGCACGCACGCACGCACGCACGCACGCACGCACGCACGCACGCACGCACGCACGCACGCACGCACGCACGCACGCACGCACGCACGCACGCACGCACGCACGCACGCACGCACGCACGCACGCACGCACGCACGCACGCACGCACGCACGCACGCACGCACGCACGCACGCACGCACGCACGCACGCACGCACGCACGCACGCACGCACGCAGATTTGCGGAAAATTCGTCTAAAACAGTTCGTCTAAAACAGTTCGTCTAAAACAATTCATCTAAATAACAATTCGTCTAAATAACAATTCGTCTAAAACAATTCGTCTAAAACAATTCGTCTAAAACAATTCGTCTAAAACAATTCGTCTAAAACAATTCGTCTAAAACAATTCGTCTAAAACAATTCGTCTAAAACAATTCGTCTAAAACAATTCGTCTAAAACAATTCGTCTAAAACAATTCGTCTAAAACAATTCGTCTAAAACAATTCGTCTAAAACAATTCGTCTAAAACAATTCGTCTAAAACAATTCGTCTAAAACAATTCGTCTAAAACAATTCGTCTAAAACAATTCGTCTAAAACAATTCGTCTAAAACAATTCGTCTAAAACAATTCGTCTAAAACAATTCGTCTAAAACAATTCGTCTAAAACAATTCGTCTAAAACAATTCGTCTAAAACAATTCGTCTAAAACAATTCGTCTAAAACAATTCGTCTAAAACAATTCGTCTAAAACAATTCGTCTAAAACAATTCGTCTAAAACAATTCGTCTAAAACAATTCGTCTAAAACAATTCGTCTAAAACAATTCGTCTAAAACAATTCGTCTAAAACAATTCGTCTAAAACAATTCGTCTAAAACAATTCGTCTAAAACAATTCGTCTAAAACAATTCGTCTAAAACAATTCGTCTAAAACAATTCGTCTAAAACAATTCGTCTAAAACAATTCGTCTAAAACAATTCGTCTAAAACAATTCGTCTAAAACAATTCGTCTAAAACAATTCGTCTAAAACAATTCGTCTAAAACAATTCGTCTAAAACAATTCGTCTAAAACAATTCGTCTAAAACAATTCGTCTAAAACAATTCGTCTAAAACAATTCGTCTAAAACAATTCGTCTAAAACAATTCGTCTAAAACAATTCGTCTAAAACAATTCGTCTAAAACAATTCGTCTAAAACAATTCGTCTAAAACAATTCGTCTAAAACAATTCGTCTAAAACAATTCGTCTAAAACAATTCGTCTAAAATAATTTGAAATTTGAAATTTGAAATTTGAAATTTGAAATTTGAAATTTGAAATTTGAAATTTGAAATTTGAAATTTGAAATTTGAAATTTGAAATTTGAAATTTGAAATTTGAAATTTGAAATTTGAAATTTGAAATTTGAAATTTGAAATTTGAAATTTGAAATTTGAAATTTGAAATTTGAAATTTGAAATTTGAAATTTGAAATTTGAAATTTGAAATTTGAAATTTGAAATTTGAAATTTGAAATTTGAAATTTGAAATTAATGTGTCACCGTCTGAAACGATTCATATCATAAGGATTGGTCTAACTGTAGCGAAAAATATTTATAATTTGTTCAAACTATAGCGGGAAACATTCATAATGTTTCACGCCTAGCGGAAAATATTCAGTTTTCAAACTGTAGCGAGAAATATCTATAGAGTTTTTTTAACTACAACGGGAAATATCTACAATTTTTTCAACTATAGCGGGAATTATTCATAGCGGGAAATATCTACAATTTTTTCAACTATAGCGGGAATTATTCATAGCGGGAAATATCTACAATTTTTTCAACTATAGCGGAGATTATTCATAGCGTTTTGATGTACAGCGGGAAATATCGATAGTTTTTTTTTTTTATATTGCGGGAAATATCTCTAGAGTTTCTGTTAACTATAGCGGGAAATGACCATACAGATTATCAACTACAGCGGGAAATCTTCATCATTTTTCAACAACGGTGGGATATATCATTCGAGTTTCTTTTAAAGAGAACGGGAAATATCCATAGCGTTTTTCTAGTACAGCGGGAAATATCTATAGAGTTTCTTTTAACGAGAGCGGTAAATATCCGTCGAGGTTTTAAAAACGGCTGGTTACTTCAGTGGGGAAGATCGGTAGTTTTCATTAACGGGAAGATAAGTTGTGAAGAATGGTCACAAAAATGACTACTTGGATCGAGCTCATACAAAAAAATGATTGGCTCGCGTTCCAAGATCTTATTGGCGATGCGAAGACTTGGCCAAGATTCATACGTCGAACATTTTGGGACCGCAATTTCAACGATCATAATCGGATGATCGTCGTTAATTTTGCTATTGTGAATGGGGTTGGTGAAGAATTCCTTCATGATATTTTATCGTTCACACTCCGACATCACTATACTCGTGATCGACGATTAAGAGTAGCTGCCCGTTACCAATATTATAACGACCCTGTGAGCGGAGAAGAACGACGAGGCCGAGCATATTCGTACGATTTGTATCATCGAAAACTCGTAACCTTAAACGGCGACTTCTTTCAGAGATCGAGTTCAACATTGTAAGCATCAACGTTTGGCAATTTGAAACTTTGTATCTCGCAGCAACGGCGATCGCGTAAGCTGTGTCTATTCCTCGCTCCCTCGTTTCTTTTGAGGAGTGACGGGTTATACATATTGCTCTCTTCGTATTAAACACAGGTACAAGTTTTTTTAGTTATTAGTATTTAATTCTAAGGACTGCTCTTAAGTTAGTTTCATTATTTTTCATTGTAACTCTTGAACGCCTGTACTTCGTTGTTAGTCATCGTACTCGAGTAATATCATTCTATGTGGTACTATCTGAGTAGAGTGTATACCTTGAGAATCACCAAACTCTTTTACTGCATGAAATAATATCTTGTAATTCGTCGGATTGAGTCTCATCGGTGTGTTCCACGTGAGCGTCATTGAGTGCGACGACGAGTCGGAGAATCGGAGATTCTGTAGGACTTTTTTTGGGTTTCTTTTGACATTGACCTTCTGATTGAGTCCACCAAGTCGAGTATTTCATAGCAACGGCGATCGCGTAAGACGTGTCCCTCTCGAGATTCTACCAGTCGGTTTAGCACTTTGTTTTGTTGGATATTGATTTTTAATAAACATCTCATCGCTATAGAGTCTGACCATAAGCGGCGATGACTCTTCAATTTGTTTCAAGTGAGAAGGGAAAGCAACAATTATTACGGAATGGCTTCCTATTTTATAATAACGGAGTCAATAAAGAGAATGGCAACACGTACTGGAAATGCATCTATCAAGATAAAAAAAAGGCCCATTGTTCGGCTCGAGTCATAACTTCGGCAAATAACGAGATACTCAAAGAAACTAGCCACAATCACGGTGGAGAAGCTGCAAAAGTTGACGCGATTAGGATTATAAATAATTTGAAAGAATCGGCTTTGAACACATCGGAAAGTCCGCACGTCTTAATAGCGTCCGCGTCGGCTGGCGTTCATGACAGCGTAGCTGCCCACCTCCCGTCTATCGGCTCGATGAAAAGGACCATACGAAACGTCCGAAGCGCAGCGCTGGGAGATCAATCTAATCCAACATCGAGGAAAGAAATACTACTTCCTCCTCAGTACTGCGTAACGGAAAAAAAACATAACTTCGTCATTTACGACAAAGGTGCAGTTGAGGATCGTATGATCGTTTTCGGAACCGTCGATAATCTAAGGCTGTTGGCGGGAGCCAAGCATTGGCTCGTCGATGGTACGTTTGGAGCATGTTCGTCGATGTTCGCACAATTATATACTATCCACGCTATTGTCGGCGAAAAAATTGTGCCTCTCGTATTTTCGTTGTTGCCGGGTAGAAGCTCAGCCGTTTATATAGAACTTTTCGAAAAGCTGAAAGACGCCGAACCGGAACTAAAACCAGAGACGGTAATGCTCGACATGGAGCAAGCGGTCGTAAAAGCTATTGTTACCGTATTTCCGGAGGTCAAGATTCGCTTTTGTAGCTTTCACTTCAATCAAGCGCTGTACCGAAAAGTCGTTGCTCACAACTTCAAAACACGGTACGATACAGATCTCGAATTCGCGGAGAAAATGAAACTCTTGGGAGCCCTTGCTTATGCAAAGCCGAACGAAGTGGTAGGCTTATTTAATCGGATCGCCGAGGAAGTTTTCGCTCAGGAGGAAAACATAGAAGATTTCTTATTCTCCTTCGCATCGGAGTTCGTAGCTCGGTACGACCGATTGCGCAAAGAAAAAGATCCGCAATTTCCAATACTATATTGGAACCACTACGACGCGTGTCGATCCGGCCTTCCTCGCACAAACAACAATGTTGAAGGTTGGCATAGGGGCTTCAACGAACTCGTCAGGCAAAAGCACCCAACGCTATGGAATCTAATCAGAACGCTAAAGGTTGAGCAATCGCGAACCGAATTAATCATTGCTGAAATTCGTAGCGGAGTTGCTCAACCTTCTAAATCCAAGAAATATCGTGATTTAAATCAAAGAATCTGCAGTATCGTCTTGAAATATGACGACCCCATGTACACGGACAGACTCGAATATTTAAAAGCGATTGCTAATAATCTATCGTTGTAAACGAAACATAAGGGAAAACACATTATAATAACTGAAGACATTGATATTGACAATATCGATTGATTGACATTGAACAAAGAAATATGAAAAAAACGCGTGATTAGAAAGACAGGTGACGTTGCAAGGATAAAAGAAGTAAATACCAAAAAATGTTTTTAAAAACTCGTGCGTGTAAAAAAAATATAAAAAAAAAAAAAAAATAAAACAAAAAAACAAAAAAAAATAAAAAACAAAAAAAAATATAAAAAAAATAAAAAAACAAAAAAAAATATAAAAAAACAAAAAAAATAAAAAAAATAAAAAAACAAAAAAAATAAAAAAACAAAAAAAATGGAGTCAGATATCCGCCACGTCCTCGTTCGTTGACTCCGGGTCCGGCCAAGAGCGGAGATTTACCGAAGTAAAAAATATTTATCATAAGTTCGATGAAAGATTATCAATTAATTACCGTGAATAGCATCGCTTAATTACTACGAATTGTTTTTAGAGGAATTGTTTTAGAGGAATTGTTTTAGAGGAATTGTTTTAGAGGAATTGTTTTAGAGGAATTGTTTTAGAGGAATTGTTTTAGAGGAATTGTTTTAGAGGAATTGTTTTAGAGGAATTGTTTTAGAGGAATTGTTTTAGAGGAATTGTTTTAGAGGAATTGTTTTAGAGGAATTGTTTTAGAGGAATTGTTTTAGAGGAATTGTTTTAGAGGAATTGTTTTAGAGGAATTGTTTTAGAGGAATTGTTTTAGAGGAATTGTTTTAGAGGAATTGTTTTAGAGGAATTGTTTTAGAGGAATTGTTTTAGAGGAATTGTTTTAGAGGAATTGTTTTAGAGGAATTGTTTTAGAGGAATTGTTTTAGAGGAATTGTTTTAGAGGAATTGTTTTAGAGGAATTGTTTTAGAGGAATTGTTTTAGAGGAATTGTTTTAGAGGAATTGTTTTAGAGGAATTGTTTTAGAGGAATTGTTTTAGAGGAATTGTTTTAGAGGAATTGTTTTAGAGGAATTGTTTTAGAGGAATTGTTTTAGAGGAATTGTTTTAGACGAATTGTTTTAGACGAATTGTTTTAGACGAATTGTTTTAGACGAATTGTTTTAGACGAATTGTTTCAGACGAATTGTTTTAGATGAATTGTTTTAGACGAATTGTTTTAGACGAATTGTTATTAGACGAATTGTTTTAGACGAATTGTTATTAGACGAATTGTTTTTAGACGAATTGTTATTTAGACGAATTGTTTTAGACGACCTGTTTTAGACGAACTGTTTTAGACGAATTTTCCGCAGACGCGCACGCACGCACGCACGCACGCACGCAGGCACGCACGCACGCACGCACGCACGCACGCACGCACGCACGCACGCACGCACGCACGCACGCACGCACGCACGCACGCACGCACGCACGCACGCACGCACGCACGCACGCACGCACGCACGCACGCACGCACGCACGCACGCACGCACGCACGCACGCACGCACGCACGCACGCACGCACGCACGCACGCACGCACGCACGCACGCACGCACGCACGCACGCACGCACGCACGCACGCACGCACGCACGCACGCACGCACGCACGCACGCACGCACGCACGCACGCACGCACGCACGCACGCACGCACGCACGCACGCACGCACGCACGCACGCACGCACGCACGCACGCACGCACGCACGCACGCACGCACGCACGCACGCACGCACGCACGCACGCACGCACGCACGCACGCACGCACGCACGCACGCACGCACGCACGCACGCACGCACGCACGCACGCACGCACGCACGCACGCACGCACGCACGCACGCACGCACGCACGCACGCACGCACGCACGCACGCACGCACGCACGCACGCACGCACGCACGCACGCACGCACGCACGCACGCACGCACGCACGCACGCACGCACGCACGCACGCACGCACGCACGCACGCACGCACGCACGCACGCACGCACGCACGCACGCACGCACGCACGCACGCACGCACGCACGCACGCACGCACGCACGCACGCACGCACGCACGCACGCACGCACGCACGCACGCACGCACGCACGCACGCACGCACGCACGCACGCACGCACGCACGCACGCACGCACGCACGCACGTGATTTGGCGGAAATTTGGAAATTTTTTTTTTTCACCATCACAAAGCTTCCTCTATGAGGAAGCAAAAAATATATATAAAAATTGTATGTATTGTAACCTTGAGGCGTTCTTGGCTTGCTTGCAATTGGAGAATTTGACCAGTACTTATCTGGCCTAGATGAGGGACCTGGGACGCTATTGCGACGTTCTCCTTTCTCTGTGTGCTGGACTTTTCGTCGGTGCTGGTCTTCCTCCCTGTTCTGGACTTTCTCTCGGCGCTGGACTTCCTCTCTGTCCTCGACTGCCAGTCTGTCTTCGACTCCTTTTTTATTTAAAATGTATATATTTAAGAACAATTTTTTATCGAACAATATTTATATTTTTTTCTTTTCAAAAATGAAAGAATGGATTAAAAATGCTATTAAAACGACGAACTACGAAAATTTCAGTTAATGATTCTTTTACAATAAATTTGGCTGTCAATTTTGACCGTGTAAAATTTATTAATTCTAAATATTTTTTAATGTTACGAAAAAAAGTCGCAAAGTAATTTGCACATGGCTTCCGCATTTATTATCATTTTGCGCACAATTTCCCTTATGAAAAAACTAAAAAAATATATATATAATAATTGTATGTATACTAACCTCGAGGTGTTCTTGTCTTGCTTGCAATTGGAGAATTTGACCGGTTCTTATCTGGCCTAGATGAGGGACCTGGGACGCTATTGCGACGTTCTCCTTTCTCTGTGTTCTGGACTTTTCGTCGGTGCTGGTCTTCCTCCCTGTCCTGGACTTTCTCTCGGCGCTGGACTTCCTCTCTGTCCTCGACTCCTTATTTATTCAAAATATATATATTTAAGAACAATTTTTTCTCAAACAATATTTACATTTTTTCATCACAAAAATGCAAGAATCAATTAAGCGTGCCATTAAAACGACGAATTACGAAAATTTCAGTTAATGATTTTTTTCCAATAAATTTTGCTGTAAATTTTGACCGTGGAAAATTTAATAAATCTAAATATTTTTTAATATTACGAAAAAAGGCGCCAACTAATTTACACGTGGCTTCCGCATTCATTATCATTTTGCGCACATTTTCCTCTATGAGAAAATTGAAAAATTGTATGTATATTAATTTTATGTATACAAAATTTTATGTATACTAACCTCCAGGCGTTCTTGTCTTGCTTCCAATTGGAGAAGTTGACCCGTACCTATCTGGCCTAGATGAGGGACCTGGGCTGGATTTTCTCTGGACTTTCTCTCGGCGCTGGACTTTCTCTCGGTCCCCGATTTCCGCTCTGTCCTCGACTTCCTCATTAGAGTCCTCTGCGCTTGCAAGCAACTCTGCTTCGAGTGCTCTAACAACATCTTCTACCATCCTCGATTTCTTTGCCGTTGTATGCTTCTGAGGACCCTCGCGTTTTTTGGATATCAGGTGACCTTCCGTGTCGACGTAGAGGGATTTGAGCTTGTCATAATTGCCTGTATGATAATACATGAGATATGCTTGGAAAAAAAACTTGGCGTGCCAGTTTTTTTCCAATAGCTGTCGTACATGGTTCATTCAAATAATCGAGGTAGAGGGAAAGTAACTGTAATAACTGCCGTAACTGTAATTGTAAAAACAAAAAAAACTGGCACGACAAGTTTTTTTTGACAAGATTTTTTGCATCTTGTATTTTTTTTTGAGATTGTTTTGATAAACATCTTTTTTGAAGCATTTTCATGTATGTACTACTCGGCGGGTTTGATTTGACTTTTATGGATTTTTTTTTTACATTATCATACCCATTTTTTTTTTATTGTTTTGACAAACATCTTTTTGGAAGAATTTTTTTGTTAAGAAACTACTTTGATAAACATATTTTCTGAACGAGAATACAAATTTTAAGTACTTGGCGTACTTAAAATACTTTTTTGAAAAAAAGTATTTTTTGCTTTGATAAAGGGCCTACTACAGCACTAATAAAACTCGTGTGTTATTCTGGAGATTTCACAGTGGCGACGAGGATGGGATCCTCAGCCCACCGAACAAATTAAACGGTAGAGTGAAGGTGCGCAAAGTATGCTACGGGGTGAAGGCCCTATAGACTGGGAAACTATTGAAAGCTTGGTGTACAGTGGAAAAGCCACGTGGGTTTACCAGCTCGCGAAAGCAGAGGTGGTACGCATTTGCGAACGGTGGGAAGTGATCGACGCGTCGGTGGATGGAACAACGGTATCCCTAAAAAGTCTCCGGAAAAAACTCGCGAGTTTTTTCCGGACGCAAAAAAAGACGCAAAAAAAATCATAATAAAAAAAATCAATTTTTTTATCCTGGTGCATAAAATTGGGGCTGTGAACCAGAATTATTATTGTTGTTATTGTTATTATTATTATTAAGTTTTTTTTTACTATAATAATTCGGTTATTTTTCGGAATACGTATGAATTTTTTGAGATTTTTAAATTCACGTTGAATTTTGTGTCTTTCTACACATTTTGCCCATATAAAAAAAGCAACGCCAGCGCGCTCACTCATTACACGCCGACCCCTGGGATGCGAAAGTTCAAATAGGTTACAGTGACAGTTCCGCGTAAAAATCTCCGTAAAAATGCGATACGCGTTGGTCTTCTGGACGAAGTGCGGGCAGACAAGCATTCTTGATGACCATTCGATCCCGGATTCCACCAAGGAAAATGACGAGTTGGAATTGCTCTACGGCAACCAGAAATATCAAGCCAAGATAATAAAATTTAGCAGTGAGTTTTTTGACAAAATAATCATGGTGTCCTGCGGTTCTTGAAGTCTTTGCAGTCCTGGAACTGTCCTTGATTTTGCCTGTCCTTGAAAAAGTCCTGGAATGTCCTTTAATTTTTTATTACCCCGAAACTTTGAGCTTGTTTCAAAAATTTATATTTCTAGCGGCCGCTCTAAAAAAAAAAATGTGTATCTCAGTTTCGGTTTCGGTTTCGGTTTCGGAATATATATATATTCGTGCATATCTACATAGCATGGAAATATTTTTGAAAGGTTCAAAATTTTTTTTTTTTGAAATACTGAAAATATTTTATCCATATACAAAAATATTTGTGAAACGTTTTTAAAACATTATGAAAATATTTTTTTATCCGCTCATAAATCTTACATTGAGATGTTTCCGAAACGTTTTTGAAACACTTCAGCGAAACGTCAAATATTTCATCACGAGACCAATTTGCATAGTATACCACCCGCATAAACACGGAAATAATCGTAGAATTATTTCGGTGAATCAGGAAATAAAAAATATTTCACAATTTGTGTCACTATGTTTCGGAAACAGTTCAGATGTGTTCGAAGATTGAGTATATATCAGAAATACTTCGCAAGATTTGAAAGATTGAAAATTTTTTCAAAACGATTTCAAAATATTGCCTGCTATATGGGTAGTAAGTAGTTTTTATTTTTCTGAACCGATTCCATCGTAAACGAAAACACTTATCGAATGCATTACGGCTCATTATCTTTCTTCAAAGATTCTCTACGATTTTGCATAATAATAATTCCAAAGTGTTATTAACAAATTAATAAAAATATTAATTGTTTAACAAATTATCCGGAAACGTAATTTTTTTATTACGAAAATTATTCGTTCATTTTTCTGAATACGTATGAATTTTGTTAGATTTTTATACCATATACCATATTATAAATATATTCTTATAGATAATTATCCATTATCCATGGCTCGCATCCCTTGACGTGAACAATGAAGGTCACCTGATAATGAAAAAGCGGGGGGTTCCAAAAAAGCGTAATAAAAAGACGAAGAAACCGAAGATAGTAGAAGATGTTGCCAAGACAATCGAGGCAGAGTTGCTTCATAAAGAGACGAACGCCACACAGGAAGGAGAACCTCGCGACGACGACGCAGGACCTGCATCTGGGCCAGATAAATACTGGTCAAACTCCCCGATTAGAAGCAAGTCCCACTCGCTTACTACTCCGATGACATCTCCCCATAAGGACCCGACGACAACTCCAAGGATAACGCCGATCACATCTCCCCTCAGGGCTGCGACGACATCCCCATCGATACCTCCGACGTCTCCCTTCAGGACTGGTAGGACGTCTCCTCCCCTCAGGACTCCTAGGACATCTCCCCTCAGGACTCCTATGCTGTCTTCCCTCAGGACTCCTAGGACGTCTCCCCGGAGAACTACAGAGAAAATTCCTCGAGTTTAGTTACTATTTTTAGTCCTATCCGATTAGTAATAATGCTAAAATTGAAATATTCATATCATTCCCTAGAAAAGTTGAAAATTGAGATTTTCATATCGATGTCCCATAAAAGTTGAAGATTAAATAATTCGCGAATGATATTCCTTTATTCGCGAAACTTCTTCTATGAGAAAGCCTTTTTTGTCTTTTTAGTTTTATATTTTTGCTATTATATTTGTTTCAGTGTTATACCACTGAAACAAATATAATAGCAATGAATAGTACATATTCGTACAATAACGTTTAATATAGCTGCCCTGAAAAATGTTGAGCCGACGAATCCAGCTACTTCCTCTCAAAGATCCCGAGTCCCACGATCTGCATCGCCGGGAAATGATCGTTTATCCATCGCGGGCCCTTCGAGACTTTCAAACGATTGTCCTGAAAATTCAAAGGTACTCGGATATTTCCGAAGTTGTGCAAAATTATAATAAATGAGGACGCCATGTGCAAATTACTTGGCACTTTTTTCGTATGAAAAAAAATTCTACAGCTCACAAAATTGAAACGGTTACAATTTTCCGCGAAATTTATTGTAGAAAATCGCTAACTGAAATTTGCGTAATTCGTCGTTTTGAAGCCATGTCATGTATTTTTCTCCGTTGATGACAAATCTCTAGATTATTTTACTCCCAGGGCAACATTTGATGCTTCAACTCGCACCGAACATAAAAAACAAAATTTTGAACAAATAAAAAAATTTCACATTTCCATAAGATTTACATGGTTAGATCAATTTTTACCAAATTTAATATCAAACATTGTACACAGTTTCTGCATTCCCGTATCAAATTTGAGCTTGATGCTTCCATGTTTATTTGAATTAGACCATTTTTAGCAATTAAAAAAGAAGATCAAAATTCCATAATATCTGACCGCTTGGATAGATATCGGCTAAATTCAATATCAAAGGTCTTTGATAAAAATATTGTATACGTATGCATTTTTAGGACGATAGCTAAAAATGTACGCAAGTTAGAAATACGGACATTTTTTAAACGGACATTTTTAAAAAAAATTCAAAATCCCGTGAATTCTCCAATTCGGCCTCAATCTTCATAAAAATTGTACTGAATGAAGAATCTCAATATACCGCTAATATATCTTATATTACCGCTGTAGGTAGAGATTCAGCCCTTATCAGGAGTTCGTGTCGATGCGACGGAGCTGAAACTAAATATACTCCGGTTCAAAAATTCTCCTAAAGAGATGATTGTTGGTCAACTTGGTAGGAGTGGAAAATCTGAAAGAAATGACGGCTCGAGGCAAAAAAACGAATTCCGGGAAAAACCGCAAGGACGCGAAAACGGGAAGACGGGCAGTCCCTGAAAATATTATGACAGCGATAAAATGTAAGAATTATTTAAACCTTAGAAGAACAAATGTGCAAAGTAATTTGCATATGAGTCCCTCATTTATTTTTTGTGCGTAGTTTTGCTATGAAAAACTCCTTAATCGATTTTGTCTGCTTCATAGAGAAAGCTATGTGCGAAATAAGTGAAGAAGCCATGTGCTAAATTACGATACAATAATGTATCGAATGTATATTTTCTTTGTTAGATTTTGTCGATCGTCGATCGATGGCATTAGACCAGCCGGCCTTCAACCGCGTTGTGAACCTGAAATGTAATAATTTACGCAACCCGAAGACGGAACACAAAAACGACGAAGTGACCCCAAAAAATTGAGAATGTCAACGAGAAGCTGACGAAGACTCGGAGGTTTCGTCCGATTGAAGTTGGCAATCTAGTTTTTTTTTGTTTTTTAAGGTTTTTCTTTTTTTTGTTTCTTTCTCTCGATAACTTATCGTGATCGAAATGTTGTACCCCGGCTGGCATGGTAAGATATTATTTCGGGACACCGGTTGCGAGATAATCAAGGTACGCAACGGCACGCGTCGAGCGTACATCGAGCGTCGAGCGCGTCACCGGACACCGCTGACGCAGCACTTAGGCCACCGCGAGTGACTCGGTAACTGGAGCATCGGCTCGGGTACCGAGGCAATCATTACAAAAAGATATTGCGAAATATAAAATATGCTCCAAATCTCGCCCGCAGAAAAGCGAGGATTTGGAAAGATATCTGTTTATAAGAATAAAGTAAACCATAAACTTGCGCTAGATATTAAGCTGACATACGTGCTCTCGATGAGTATATAGAGGATCGAGAGCAGGTACTCGGCAGTCTGATCAGAACTCAGGATACGGTACGGTTGATTACAATACACTATATTTCATAACCGAGATAAATGTGATTAGCGAGTGGCTCGCTACGGGGTGTACCGAGATTGATAAATATTCAATAACCTAATAAAGACCTTTTTATTAAACTGTGCATTCATTCTCTTGGGTTCTAACCCTTTACTGGATATATCCCGAACATTCGAGCTCACGGCTCAGGCACAGAACCCGGAGTAGCTAACCGAGTTTCTGCGGCACAACATTGGTGGCAGCGGTGGGATATCCAGAGAGAATTAAGAAAAAAAGGAAGACAGTATTTACCAGATCATACGGCGACCTGTGTGCCTCCATTGAGGGAGAAGAGAGTGCCGCGAACCAGGGTCGACAAGTGTTCAGCGAGAGTAATCAACCGTAGCCTTCGCGGATCGCTGCAGGATCCTCGAAGGGCGTCCTCATTGAGGGGGACGGGAACCGTTGGGAAGCCCGGGACCAGGAGGGTCACGGAAGAGTTGTAGGGCACACTGGAGGTGGCCCCATCACTGAGTGTAAATCGAAAGCCCGCGCGGACGCGGAAGATCTTTGCCAAGACCGGTAGGACGCTACCGGTGGCCAACGCGAGAGTAACCCAGGGTTAAAAAGCTGAGCAAAGAGGGAACAAACCTGGAGACAGATAAGGGACGGAGAAGAGTTCAACAGTTTCAAAAGTTAAACGGGAAAAATAAAATAAAATGAGTGAGCGCGACTTGCCGCAGGGACCCCCGGGGTCAGGGCAGCGCAGGGGAACCCCAAGCACGGGGGAGGAAGCATTGGGGGTGGTTGAGGGCGTCCAAGGCGCCCTAGCCGACATCACGAACCGGGCACGGGAGGTGCTGGGGGAGCAATCGGTTGAAGGTAACGAGGAAGGACGGGGAAATTCGCCAAACCCGCTGTACGGGGTAAACACCCAGAGGGGAACTGGCTGGGAGAACATCGACGTGCAGATGTTCGAGCGCCGACCGGATGAGGTCACGCCGGCCATGGTGTCCCAGGAAATCTCCCGAATGGCGCGCTCATTACGAGGTCAAGTCGGGCACAGGGCTATCGGCGGGAACGGCGAACACGGGAGAGGCAATGGGCTCCCGCTCAAACCTGCCCTGAGGGCTACCCGAAGGACCCTATTCGCCGAACAGGAGGACACGCACGAGGACAACAGGGAATCCCGGGGAGGAAATGAGAGTCAGTCCGGCCCCGAGGACGAGACGGTACATACCATTGCGCAGATGCAGGGGAGAATAAGTGAACTCGAGGGGCAGCTGGAGGAAGCTCGCAACCGGTCCCAGGCGGCACCACCGGTGGATGCTGATTCCATGGTCGAACGTCTCCTGGCCTTGGAGGAAACCATGAGGGACCACATTCTGGAGTCCCGTGGGCCACAATGGGGAGGGGTAACCCCGCCGCGGCGGCAGTCACCATTTCGGCGACAAACCCGGGAATCGACCCAGATTAGGGCGGTACCGGTGTATTTGGATATACCCGCCGCCCTGCGAAATATTAAAACCTTCGACGGGAACGATCCCACGAAGCTCGACGGTTTTATTTTATCATGCGAAGCGGTATGGGGATTGGTCCTTCCCGAGCAGCGGTCTACTCTCCTTACGCTCATCCGGAGCAGTAAACTGGAGGATCGAGCAACGCGGGAAATGAGGCACAAAACTATTGTAACCTTGCGGGATTTACGGACAGAATTGGAGGCACTTTATGGGAAACGAGAGTCCCTCGCCTCTCTGCAATACCAGTTCAGCATCCTGAAACAGGAACCAACAGAGAACGTCTCAACCTACGCCACCCGGGTCGAAAACCTGACGGTGGAATTAATCGAGAAGTTGTGTGAAGGAGTCGATGCAGCGGGGGCTCGCTACATCGGAAATGCCTTCCGGAAAACCGCACAGATGAATTTCGAGGTCGGCCTGAATAAGGAATTACAGACCCTCGTGCGATCACGTAATTATTCGAGCCTGCACGACGCTATCGTCGGGGCCATAGAGGTCGAGAAAATGACGAAGGGGCACCTAGGCAGTCAGGACTCGGCAAGTTCCAGTCTGGGGGGTGGAAACCCGCGGCGGTCACACGGCGCGGTCAAGGAGGAAGCACGCACCTGTTATACATGTGGACAGACCGGCCACGTGGCCAAGGACTGTCAACAGGGGGCCCGAGTTAGGCTCCCCCTACCGGCCTCGGGGAACGTTCATATGGCAAGCATTTCGTGCAATTACTGTAAAAAAACTGGGCATCTCTGGAGGGATTGCCGGGCACGTAAGCGGGACAACCAGCGGACCAAAGGTTATGACAATAATAGGAGACAGCAAAATGAGCATCGTGAAGAGGAAGCCGCCCTGCATCCGGGGCAGGAAGGGACTGTAGGGGAATTTCGAGCAAAGGCTTACACAGTCACCGCCTACGACAGGGCTTCGCCGGGAGAGGGAATTTTTCCCAATAAATAGGGCGAAAGAGCACCCTATTTATAACCAGCGCGAGTCCAGCCACGGGAAGATCTGCCGGCGAGAACAACCTGAAACGATTGAGGGAGCAGCTGGGAAGAAATCCGTCGCGGAGACTGTCAGGAAGAGGATCAGTGCAGACGAATAATAGTCGGAGTGAAAGTTTAAAAAAAAAAAAAATTTTGGGGGTAAAACGGCCCGGCTAAAATTTTCTCCCGTTAAGGGGGAAAATAATAAAACTGTATCCCGGTATGGGGAGGAAAACCCCACGGGAGGAAGATATAAAAAAAAGGGGAAGAAAGGAATCAAAACGAGAATGAAATAAAAAAGAGAGGAAAAAAGGAATTAAAACGAAAATGGGAAAAATAATTCCTGTGGGAAGCAAAAGTGAGTAAGGGGAGAGAATAATGAAGAAAGGAATAATAAAATAAATAAACGGAGGTAGGGGAAAAAAAAGAAAAGAAGAACCCGAAGGAAGAGCGATGCGGATACGTCGCCCGTCCGGGGTGCGGTAGGTCAGGGACAGCTACGATATGATGTGCGACGGCCAGGGCAATGGCTCGGTGCACCGCTCGCGGAAGTCGACGCAGCAGAAATCCGATCCCGCGGCGTTGGAGCCTCGCTGCGGGGTATCGCCTCGCCCAAATGAAAATAAAACATAAACATAGAAAATAACTCTGGTATGAAGGAAGAATTTGACGGATACGTTGCATCCAACGGTATTGACAACAAGTTTGAAGAAGTCACCAGTTGACTGCGGATGATAATTATTCCGCTGAAGATGTACTGAAAGCTTACACCACGGCAGAATCAATTTTTGGAGAATCAACGACTGCCGAAACTGAGACGCATAAACCCGAGAAAAATCATAATGGCAAATCTCGTAATCCCGGAAAAGAATTACATCAATTGGTCACCACTCCGGGCAAATATGACAACCAGCGCCGAGGTCGAGAGGACGCCCATGGGGAAAAGAAGAGACAGGGGAAGCGGAAAAACCAAATTCACCAATAACAAACCGTAGCCAGGGCGGTGACTCATCGTCGCTGCACGACAGGTCTGTGAGCGGCGAGACGCCAGGAAGAGTCAATACAGCAGAAAGACAATCCCACACGAAGTTGGCGACCGGCAGTGCGTAGCACCATTGACCCTGAATTGAGGGATGGCGCAGCGAAGGAATCAGCAAGCGACGGCACGGGCAACGTGCTCCTCAGCAGACAACCGTCGCCGGGCACGGCAATAACCTTGAGAAGACGACCGGGAACGGAAGCGAACGGGCGCCAACGTGAGACGTGGACATCGGGTAGGGAAACCCACCAGGGGCGGCGCCGGTGGCGTCGGACGACTTCGCATCCAGATCTCCGGACCAGGGGTCTGGTCGGGCACAACCTCCTTCACGTTCGGGCTGAATAGACCAGCCGAACCAGGACGAACCACCAACGGGGTAACCGGCTCATCCTCGGACAACGTCGTGTGCACCTTCCGATGGAAAAGGCGGAAAGGAATGATAAGTGGAAATAAGTCGCGAGAAAGTTTTGTTATTTTGGGGGAGATCTTAGTTTGGGAAGACCCACGTATGGGGGTTTTCTAGTATGGTGGGGAAGCACTTATTGTGGGGAAAATACCTTGTGCAAGAATATTTTTTAGGATGGGAGCATTTTTAAGGGGGAAATTTTTTATATATATTTATATACAAGTGCACGTTGGTGTATGTGGACTTGAGACGGGGCTAATTGTGGAAAATAACCAATGGTCAAGGAGCGAATAATTAGAAAGTCAGATTATTTCGAAGGTACTTGTGGGAGTATAAATACGTTTAAGCAACCGGGAAAAAAGGGAAAAACCCGAAGATGTGAACAGTCGCGTGTAATACCAAGCACGGGGTACACGAAGAATTGTAAAAATAAAGCTCGCCGGAGACGAGCGAAAAGAAATCAAATTTCTTTTCTTTTTAGGGGGGAGGAATGTTGTACCCCGGCTGGCATGGTAAGATATTATTTCGGGACACCGGTTGCGAGATAATCAAGGTACGCAACGGCACGCGTCGAGCGTACATCGAGCGTCGAGCGCGTCACCGGACACCGCTGACGCAGCACTTAGGCCACCGCGAGTGACTCGGTAACTGGCGCATCGGCTCGGGTACCGAGGCAATCATTACAAAAAGATATTGCGAAATATAAAATATGCTCCAAATCTCGCCCGCAGAAAAGCGAGGATTTGGAAAGATATCTGTTTATAAGAATAAAGTAAACCATAAACTTGCGCTAGATATTAAGCTGACATACGTGCTCTCGATGAGTATATAGAGGATCGAGAGCAGGTACTCGGCAGTCTGATCAGAACTCAGGATACGGTACGGTTGATTACAATACACTATATTTCATAACCGAGATAAATGTGATTAGCGAGTGGCTCGCTACGGGGTGTACCGAGATTGATAAATATTCAATAACCTAATAAAGACCTTTTTATTAAACTGTGCATTCATTCTCTTGGGTTCTAACCCTTTACTGGATATATCCCGAACATTCGAGCTCACGGCTCAGGCACAGAACCCGGAGTAGCTAACCGAGTTTCTGCGGCACAACAGAAAGATGTTCTTTGTTAAACGATCCAATTATGGAAAGATTTTGTTGCAAAAGTTCATGAAGGATGAGGTCTTGCACGTTTTCAGCTCTGGCAAGTATCAAGCTTCCGTAGTCCTCGCAAATGCTAAAACTGCAAACAGCGTTCTCACTCTGCCAGCACTGAAGGCAGACAGGCTCATCGCTTTCATTCCAGATTCATTTCTCTCCTGCGAGGGTCTCATCTGAGGTGTTCCGTCCAAGAATTGTTTCGTGTTCGAGCGACCATTATGACCAGCGAGACGCAAGAGTTTACGGTCAGCAACGTGGAGACCGAATATCTCGAAATCAATACAGAAGGTGCGTGGGCCATTCTCTGCCAGGTAAGACACAAAAAAATCATAATAAAAAAAAACAATTTTTTTATCCTGGTACATAAAATTGGGGCTGTGAAACAGAGTTATTATTATTATTATTATTATTATTATTATTATTATTATTATTATTATTATTATTATTATTATTATTATTATTATTATTATTATTATTATTATTATTATTATTATTATTATTATTATTATTATTATTATTATTATTATTATTATTATTATTATTATTATTATTATTATTATTATTATTATTATTATTATTATTATTATTATTATTATTATTATTATTATTATTATTATTATTATTATTATTATTATTATTATTATTATTATTATTATTATTATTATTATTATTATTATTATTATTATTATTATTATTATTATTATTATTATTATTATTATTATTATTATTATTATTATTATTATTATTATTATTATTATTATTATACCGGTGCGGTGGTCTAGTGGTTAGCGTGGTCGCCTCTAAGACCTAAGCATCGGGAGGTCGACGGTTCGATTCCCGGCTTCGTATGTTTCGACGAGAAGGGAAAAAAACATGGACGAAGACGAAGCTCCAGACATATACATCGGTCACTCGCACACGGTAATCCCAGGTGTGAGTGTCGGATGTATATAGCTGTACTCCATTGTTTTCATTCTCGGTGAGACGCGACGAAAGTCCGACGACGGGAATCGAACCTGAGACCGTATCGGCGTAGGGGACGTAGCGTACCCATCGCCCGGGACGCCGAGTTTGTGTGTATCAGACTCGACGCTCCGCAATAGCTATCCCTGGCCCGAGTGTAAGCTATCGTGCTCGGGCTTCATGGCACCGGGGTATGGTGCGTCATAACGATACTTCTAGGTATACCAGGCGAATAACCTAGAATACTTTGAGCCTTGCCTCCTCAACCTGGGGCTCTGAGGAGGCCGACCATGTTTCCCTAGCTTGACTACAGATAGGGATGCTGGGGGACGGGGGACTAGGTATTGATACCCTGGCTACCGGCAATCCCAAGAAGGGGGGCGCTGGGGGACGGGGGACTGACCAGGATACCCTGTGCAACCGGTAACCCCAAGAAGGGATGCTGGGGGACGGGGGACTGACCGTGATACCCTGTGTAACCAGCAATTCCTACGAAGAAAGGTGTCAAGTCGCAGAAGTAGGTTGCGATATAAAGTCAAGAAAGACCCGAACAACGCCTGTCGGTTGTGTTCCGCGTCTGAGGAACGCAACGTGGACAATTAAGGCATTGCGAGTGCCCCACAAGGCCCGAGTACAATGGTCCATGACTGAGTGCTCGTATCGCTCAAAAACAACAACAACAACAACATTATTATTATTATTATTGTTATTATTATTATTATTATTATTATTATTATTATTATTATTATTATTATTATTATTATTATTATTATTATTATTATTATTATTATTATTATTATTATTATTATTATTATTATTATTATTATTATTATTATTATTATTATTATTATTATTATTTATTTTTTATTTTTTTTTCCTTTACGGAATCCATACGGGTTCCGTAAAGGAAAACAGAAGTTGCGGAATCCAAGTTACGGATTCCACCAGCCCAGCTGGTGGGTATGTGGGACTCCCGTAGCCTACCCACTAAACCGCCCCATCCTTTCGATCCTCCCCCAACCAGGAACTATGTTAATATTACTTCTGATTGGGGGGTCTGTCTGTGTACGTCTGTTCGTTCTGTTTATTCGTTTCGTCTCACGTCAGTTCGTCTGCTCTGTCATTCGAGGCAGCCGTCTGCGTTTTTTCGTCTGAGTATCGTCTCTGTGTAAGTGGCAACAAGTTGCCACCTCTCTGTTGTGTGGAGCATCACCTCGACAATATTGTCTGGGGTGATGGGTCCAACGGTCGTCTCCAGTCTCCGTCTGAGTGTTGTCCAGCGATCGCATTCGAAGAGCGTGTGTTCCGCGTCGTCCTGTTCGTGTCCGCAGTATTTGCAGTCCGGCGTCAGTACTCTGTTCATCCTGTAGAGGTACCGTCTAAAGTAACCGTGTCCTGTCAGGAGCTGGGTGACGTAAAAGTTTACATCCCCGAACTCCCTTTCAAGCCACGGTCTCAGGTCCTTTATCAGTCGTCTCGTCCAGTTGCCTATGGAGCCTTCTGTCCAGCGTTGTTGCCATGTCTGTATCGTCCTGTTTCTTTCGGTGGTTGCCGCATCCTGTCGTCTCGTGTCTGCGCTCCTCTCGTGTATCCTCTTGCGCTCGAACGCCAGAAGGTCCACGGGAATCACGCCCGCCACCACCAGGACAGCTTGTGCAGAGACAGTCCGGTAGGAGCAGGCGATCCTCAGCGCACCCTGTCTCTGTACTGTCGTCATTGCGTGGCAGTATTTCTTGGTCTTCAGGGCATCTGCCCAGATCTCCGCGCCGTATAAGAGGATCGAGTGGGCCGTCGACATCAGCAGTCGTCGTTTCCCCGGTCTCGGTCCAACCGTGTTTGCCATCAGGCGGCTTAAGGATGCTATCCTCTCGGCCGCCTTCCGGGCTGTCCTTTGTATGTGAGGCCAGAAGGTCAGCTTCGTGTCTAGGATCACCCCCAGATACTTGACTTCTCCTCTGGCCTCGATTTCGTCCGTCCCGACCGTCATGGGTAGCGTTGTTTGTATACGTTTCCTCGTAAGAAACATCAATTCTGTCTTTTCTGTTGCGAGTTGCAGTCCGTGGTCAGTCATCCAACGTCCGACGCGTCTCATTGTCTGGTTAAGTTTATACTGCGCCAGCTCTGGGGTCCGCTCTACGATCACCGCCGCCACGTCGTCAGCGTAAGCGACGAGGAGTACGCCGAGCGGAAGCTCCAGTCTGAGCAGGCTGTCGTATACTCCGTTCCAGAAGTCCGGTCCTAGGATGGATCCCTGCGCGACCCCCGCGGTGATTTGTCGCGTTACCTGTCCGCCTGTCGTTTCGTATGTAATTCGTCTGTTTCTCAGGTAGTCCTCCACAACCCGAACCAGGTACGATGGAGACCCGAAGCCGCCTCTTAACGCCTCCAGGATGTCCGCCCACCTAGCCGAGTTGAAGGCGTTCCTGATGTCTAGTGTCGCCATGAGCACGATTGGCCGCGCTGCGTGACAATGTCTGTCCGTGTCCCTGAAGATGTGGACTACTTTTTGGATCGCTCCAATCGTTGATCGACCCCTTCTGAAGCCGAATTGCTGGTCCGAGAGACCGCCTCCAGCTTGTATTGCGTCTGTAAGTCTGGGTCTCAGTAGACGTTCGTAGAGTTTCCCTGTCGTGTCGAGTAGGCTCAGCGGCCGGTAGGCTGATGGCGTGCCGGGGTCGCCCTTTCCTTTGGGGATGAGTACCAGCCTTGCCACCTTCCAACGGTCGCTGAAGGTTCCTGTTGTTAGACACGCGTTGTACAGGTCGAGGAGTATCTCAGGCCTCATGTTAGCCATCAGCCGGATAATCTCTCCCGGTACTCCGTCTGGTCCCGGTGCCTTTCTAGTCTTCATCGCGTTGGATGCTCTAGTGAGCTCTTCCGCGGTGAAGATAGGGGCTGCCGGAGCCTCCGTGTCGTCTGTCTCGTCCGTGCGTGTCGGGTGTGTCGGAAAAAGTCCGTCGACGATCCGTCGTGCGGTTTCGGCGTCTTTGAGTTCCGGCGGGATTCGTCCCCCTAGTTTGCCGGTCACAATCTTGTAGCCGGTTCCCCAGGGGTCGCGATCCACCTCCTCGCAGAGCTTCTTCCAGCATCGCGTCTTGCTGTCTCTGATGGCTTTCGTCAGCGTCTTCCGAGCTGTCTTGTAAGCGGCTTGGAGGTTTTCCCTTTCGGGTCTTCCGCCAGCCCTTGTGACTCGTCGTCTATTTGCCAAGCAGATTCTTCGCAGTTCGGCAATCTCGTCCGTCCACCAGTACTGCGGTTATTTGTTTCGTCCGTTTCGTCGTTTCGGCATTGCGCTGTTGCACAGCCGTTCCGTGAGTTTTGCCGTCTCGTCCGCCAGTCTTTCCGCCCTTTGCCGGTCAACCAGCTCCGGGGGGACTTTTGTAATCGGGGCTGGTGCTGCCACCAGTTCCTCCGAGAACTTCCGTGCGTCCAGTTTATTTACGTTCCAACGCAGGGGGTGCTGGATCCTTGTCCGTATCGTTGTTGCCGATCCTGCCACTTCGAAGGCTATGTACTGGTGATCGCTGGCCGTATAGTCCTCGATCACCTGCCATCGCCTTACTTGTGACAGAATTCTGTCCGATGTCATCGTTACATCAGGAATGGAGTCTCCAAAACCTGGCCGTCTGTATGTCGGTACGTTTCCTGTGTTTGCTACGACTAGATCTAGCCTTGCAGCCATCTCCAGAAGCAACCGTCCCCGTTTGTTCGTTACTGTCATTCCCCACTCGATCGCCCTCGCGTTGAGGTCCCCTGCAACCACGACGTCTCCGGGCAAATCCCTGATTCCGTCCTCGAGGAGCTCCACCTTTCTCTCGAACTCCCCCACGGTGCAGTTGGGGGTCAGGTAGACGCTGACGTAAGTGACAGCGCCGACCTTAGCCCAGACGTAATCGTCGCCCACCCCGCGGTTCGTTATCCGAGATCGGGCAGCGCCCCTCACCCAGATAGCTGTTGTCTCGGTCTCGTTTGTTATCCATGTCTGCGCTGTCCTTACTCTGTAAGGTTCGCACAGTACTAGGATGTCCGCGTCGTGTTCGTCTGCTATCTGTGGTAGTAGCATGTCTGCTGTCCTACTTCGGTTCAGGTTTCCCTGAATTATTCTGTCCGTCTTCCGGCCCGCCTCCTGCACTCCTCCAGCGCAACCCGAAACACAGCGCACTTCCCGGATCCCGCGAAGTGCCCCACGTCCGTGTGTCCCGCGTCGGTGCACAGAGGGCAAAGCGGTGGGTTCGTACAGTCCGTAGCGTAATGTCCCGTTTCACCGCATTTCCTGCAGCTTTTTGTCCGGTCCTTGTTTGCGCAGTCCGCTTTTGTGTGCCCATAGCCCAGACACTTGTAGCACCTCGTCACTGTCAGTCGTTCTCGGACGCGGCATCGCACCCATCCTATCCCTATCCGCCCCCGGCCGAGCAGCACCTTGGCTTCGTGCGATTCGAGGTCGCACACCGCCATGTACTGCTCCGCCCGGTTCGGACCAAAGATATGGACACCAAAGTCCGCGTCTCGTCCTGTCTCCCGTTCCAGTGCCCGTTTCACGTCGTCCTCTGTCGTAACGCAGTCCAGATCCATGATCTCCAATTGAATCTTGGAGGTCCTGGTCCTGACGCTGCCCTCGTCCCCGATCGCTTCCTGGAGAGCGCGTCGGAAGTCCTCACGTCCTTTCCGGTTGGACTGTATCTTCAAAAGACACAGCCCTTTCTCGGTCTTCCTCAGATCCATCACCTGCACGTGACTTTTCTTCGGGTCAACCTCCGTCCGTATTTTCCGTACCATGTCCGAGTATGTTTTGCCCTTCTCAGGCTTGACCAGCACAGCCGTCCCCCGGTGTTTGGGAGCCGGTTTGCGCCTATCAGCCTGAGTTTTCGCGCTCGTCTCGTTCGTTTTGTTTGTCCGTGCCGTTTCGTTTGTTGTGTTTTTCCGTTCCGTTGCTCTGGTCTTCTTTTTTGTTACGGTTTGCCAGGGTGCGGCCGATTCCGTTCTCGGAGTTCTCTTTTGCAAGGCCTTCGGAGTGGTCCCAGTCGCCTCCCGTTTACGCTTCGTCCGTGGCGTCTCTTGTTCTCTCGTCTCCATTTCTGTCTCTGTCGTGTCGTACTCCGTCATGCGACCTCTCGGGACTGTCCTGGAGCACTTGCTCAGTGCGTCGTCAGCAGCCTCGAGGATCGTCTTGATGCCGGTCTTGACCGTCATGTTCATGTTTTTCTGTACTGCCGCTGCCTCGGCCATTTTCGTTGCTGTTCTGTGTATGTGCTGCAGTAGCTCTTTCAGGTCTCGTTCGTCTCGTTTCGGTGTCGTAGTGGTCCGTTTTCTGTTTTTGTCGCTGTCGTTCGCGGAGACGCCGCTTGCCATGCTTCCTGTGCTCGACACACTAGCCGTCCTGCCGCGCTCAGCAGACTCTGTGTTGTCCTGTCGTTTTTTCCGTTGGTCGCGTCCGTTCTCGTCGTCGCCGTGTTCGTCGCCAAATCAGTGCACATTCTGCGGCCCTCAGAATCCATGCCGCTGCCACGGGCCGCCGGGGCTTCAACCCGACCGTCGCCCGGGGTGGATTGCCCCTGTGTTGGGGGTACCACCTGAGGTATATCCTTGTTTTGTCCGTGCATTTCATTGTTGTTTGTTCCTTTCTGCTAAGGGTCTCTCGGGGGCGCGACTCCCCGTACCATGCCGGAACGTGGCTCGGTCCCTGAGATCGCCTTGGGGGTCATCCGTCGGGCATGAGCCGACTTCAGTCCCCCTCGACTTACTCGGTATCCCCGGGGTCGTCACATCCCGAGCGAGAGGGGTTTTACTTCCTCCCACCGCCTGGGGTCGTCTCGGGGGCCGTCCGTCGGACCCGAGCCGACATCAGTCCCCCTCAACTTACTCGGTGTACGCGGGGTCGTCACATCCCGAACGAGAGGGGGTTCCCGCCCTCCCGCCACCTGCGGTTTATTATTATTATTATTATTATTATTATTATTATTATTATTATTATTATTATTATTATTATTATTATTATTATTATTATTATTATTATTATTATTATTATTATTATTATTATTATTATTATTATTATTATTATTATTATTATTATTATTATTATTATTATTATTATTATTATTATTATTATTATTATTATTATTATTATTATTATTATTATTATTATTATTATTATTATTATTATTATTATTATTATTACGAGCAATCGGGCGCTCCGCGCCCGAAGGAAAAAAACAAAAAAAAACAGAGAGTAATCAAACGAAAATGTATGCTGTCTGGTTTCTGGTCCAACCTTTATCGATTGCGGAAACCTTTCTCTATTTCTATCATGTACGTTCCATTATTCACCGAGTACATTTACCGTATTATTAAAAATCAAGGGAGTGTTTCGTCGCGGTCTTACTGTATCAAAAATCAAGGAAAGGCACCCTACGAATAAGGAGAAAGAGTGATGTGAATTGTATTGCGATTATTCTCGGAGGTTATTATCACAAAATTAACATTTACATTATATAACAAGAGTATAATAATTAAAAGAACGTTGTCGCATCAACTTACGCAATTCGATGGTAGAGACGTACTCCCCTCAGTTCATCTATTCTGGTGTACTCTATAACGTACCCTTTATCCATTGTATATTTTTAAAAATCCAAATATATTGACTATGACGTTTAAGAAAGAACAAATGAAAAGGTTAGTCGTCTGCTACATTTCATCGTAACTTCATATTCAATATATCCTGGCCTTTCAGTAATGCGCTCAGCTGATTGTTCCCCAGACGGACGAAGCTTGGGAGTAGAAAAAAATGCCTGCATTTAACCCGTATTACACCCGGAAACATGAGATATAATATTTTACTGAAATTGTAAAGTAGACATAAAAGCCGTAATTATTTATTGCACGGAGCATACGAGAGAAAAAATACGTCCGATAGAGTGGTCGCGTATAGTCACGTACACGCGCGCGCACACATGTACACATTTCACCCGTACACTGAGAAAAAAAAATTGTTAGATGAACCAAGTTGCGTTCCCCCGCGTTCAAAAGCGTTATTTAGTTGGTACAATAAATTTTTTTGTATCGAAATATTCTGAATCGACTAAAGCGCATAATCGTTCAATAAAAGAATGGTTTAGTTGTACCAACCAAATAACAGCTGTGAACGTAGGTGACCGCGAATTTGGTTAATCCAACCATTTTTTTTCTCAGTGTAATACGACTTGAGAAGCCAGAATGTGAAATGTCCTCAGCACTTCGATCCAACTTCGAGAGCAAATATTTTTGAATCGAGACGTAACGAGGCGGTTCAATGCTCACATTTATTGTTCCTCAGACGGACCCAACTCAATAATACAAAAAATGACCACATTTGACCTGGATTACGCACGGAAACATGAAAAACAACATCTCACTGATATTCTAAAATACACAGAAAAGCCGTATTTTTTTTTTTTCAGAGCATATGAGGGAACAAAATACGTCCGATAGAATACACGCGTGTACTTGCATACACATACGTGTAGAAATGGATACATTTCGCGCGTAAAATGACTCGAGGGACAAAAAAATAAAATATCCTCAGCACTTCGATCCACCTTCGAGAGCTAATATTTTCGAATTTCGGCCCGTATTACACCCAGAAACACAAAAAACAGCGTGTCACAAAAGTTGTAAAATACACATAAATACCGATTTTTTATTTTTTTTCAACACATGAAGGGAACAAATACTTCCGATAGAGTGCTCACGTGTACTCGCATGCATACGCGTGCATACATGGGCATATTTCGCACGCGAATTATCGCTAGAGGCGAAAAAACAAAAAAAAAATTCAACTTTGAGACCAAATATTTTCGGATTGCCGTATGGAGCACCGGTCTGGCAATCATATTGATCGTTCCCCAGACGGACGCTACTCGAAAATACAATAAAAAGAGGGGGTCAGAAAATCACGAAGATTATTATATATAATAATAATAATAATAATAATTATTATTATTATTTATTATTATTATTATTATTGCAAACGTTTTCTTCATTGCCACGCTTTTGAGCGTTTGGCAACGATGGCAGGCGAGACCCACGTACACGTGATTCTGTATCTCGGTCGTTCCGGTAGACGGTAGAATATTTGAAATTTCACACTACGTACTAGAATTGACGAAGGTGTTTTGTGAATTGTAGGAAGAACGTGTTACGTCAACGCCATCAGAAAAAGAAGAAGCGTCTCGCTGCATAGGTTCGCGAGATGAAGCGACGACAGAAGCAGTCCGAAGAGTGGCAGAAGCTCGAGAGGTCAGTATTCATGCCCATTACAGTAGGGATAGGTACCGCGATTCTCGGTGGAGGTGTTATTGCGCTCTGCGCGTACCTTTACATGCGCGGTTAGGTGACGAACTAGAACACTTACGAAATCGATTGATTAACATTCCCCGCGGTTATATTTAACCTTCTTGCGCCCTCACACGCGCGCCCACTCACAAAAAAAGACATTCATAAACAAACCAAATATATCAGAGATAAGCTTACACTTAAAAAAAAACTACGCACGCTGATGAAATGGAACTAGGCGAGTAAGTGTTTTGTAATGCTTAAATGCCGACGGGTTTTGCGCGTTCGAAATGTTAGGCCGTGCTGAGAAGCAACTCCGCGGGACAAAACAAAACGAACGAGCGAAAACAGAGGAAAGAGAGTGAAGGAATAATACTGCGTACTTGTATTTTTATATTGTGATCCCCCGTTGGACGCTGGAAGAGTGTATGTCTTTTTTGTCACTTAAAAAAAGGGATATTCCGATTAGGTTTTCTATCGAGGACGAGACTTCGTCATCGCGTTATTCAGATGGGTGTCGAGTTATTTTTAAATTCACATTATCGATGAATTCTCTGAGTGTCTTGAGAATATAGATGAGTCTGAGAGACTAATTTTCAGTCGATAGTTCGATCTTAGCTTGAACTCAAGTGCGGATTTTAACTCTTTTGTGTCGTAAACTATATGTACGAGCGGTTCAGACTTGAGTTCGCACTCAAGATCGAAGCACCAAATCGCGTTCGAGTTGAAATTCGGACTGTAGTTCGATTTTAAGGACGGTCGAATTTCCGAGTGAACACTTAAGCAAATATTTTTCGGTTAGTAGTCGAAGAGAAAGTTCGTTTAATGTTCGGACGGGATTCCCTGTGAAGCGTATATCGAATCGCGAACGGTTCGTCAATTGCGTTTGCCAAAAAAAAAAGAAATCAGAGAAGGCTACGATTTTTTAAAACACTTCGTAAAAAAAAATCGTTCACAAAACAAACACATTCCCAGTATGCTGGGGTGCCATGTTCCGTGAAATCGGTTGAATTTGCATTCGAATATATTTTGTGCGTTAAATATAATAAAATCGTCTGTTTTCAATTTTCTGCACGAATTAAAGTATGAATTTCTGATTGGGACAGAGATGAAAGAAAAAAAGGGAAAATCTTGCGATGTCTCAGTGTCTCACAGTACGTACAGTAGACGACCGCGTTTCTCCGTTCCTCGGGAGCCAATCCAATTAGGCACGACCGCGTATTTCCGATACCCCACTACCTGCCCAAGTACCTGCCCACCGTCCCTTTCCAGGCGCAACTTTCCCTTTCCGAGCGACGTTACGCGTCGCGCGTGGCGATACGTATAGCCGCAAAAATGACCGTAATATAAGCGTGCAAAAACATACTCCAAGTATTTCGCAGCTCAGGCCATAGTTCGAAACTGAATTCTTAATTTGAATATGAAATGCATTCTGTGGTTTAAGGGAGACGCGCAAAAATCCCGTTCTATAAATTACGTATTTTATATTTATTTGATTACTTGCTTTGCTAAAGTAAACAAATGCTATTTTTTATGTGAGCACTTTATTTGCGTGAAACTCAATTGCCGCTTTCAGACAACAAAATAATATTTGGTTTTACTCTAATCAAAAATGTCAATTTTCAGTCTTGTGGTTTTTCTCATATTACGCCGCAATCATGAATCACCGAGTCAGGTGTTATCCTGGTATTAGGTATCCAAAGTAATATAAACGGTATCCTCGATTTTTTGCCTATGGCTCGATACCAATGTAAGTTGTAATAAAGTGATTGGCAATAAATCGGATACACCGGTGCTTGCGCGAGCTACGGAGCATGCTATATTTTATTGCCTAGTAGATGGATATCGGTTGCCTATTAAGTGTAGCATTGTTTACGATTATTTAGATCGTTTAAAACATTCAGCTTCTGAACTGAAAGAAATATCTAAATGTTGCCTCGATTATATTCAATGAATAATAAAATTTATATTTTTGTTTAATACAAAACCTTTGCCAGTATTTGAACCCATTGACCTGTAATCACTTAATTGCACCGAGCGTTGAAACCCGTCGTGGGTTTTCGTGGAAGCGATGAGAAAGATTACTTTTATTAACGAATACAATGTTTTTATATCTCGGTTCTGACAATGAAGATCATTACTTTTGACTACCAGAAGCAGAATGAAACCGTATAAAAACTATATTAAAAATATGGCCACAGCAATATTTGTTTCATGCAGCCTTGAGACGGCGAGTTTAAATTTGGTATACTAATAGAGTGATCACATTGCTTCGTTCGGTACTATTTTCGTGAAGATTGAGGCTCAATTGGAAATTTTACGCGACTTTGATTTTTTGAAAATTCCCAGTGGTAGCTCTAACTTGCATAAAGTTTGAGCTGTCATCCATAAACTGCACACAAATATACAATTTTGATCGAACGCTTTTGGTATTAAATTTGGTAAAAATCTATCGAAGTGGTCAGACTTTATGGGATTTTGAGTTTTTTGTTTTTTGAAAAGTTACTAAGAACGGTCTAATTCGAGTACACATGGAGATATTGTGCTGAAATTTGACACGGGAATGGACTAACACTGTACAATGTTTCATATTAAATTTGGCAAAAATGGATCGAAATGTTTATAAGATTTTTACATTTTTTAATTCTTCGGAAAATATTTGTTTTACGTCCGACGAGTTTCTGCATCGAATATCCTTCCAGCAGTAAAATAAGTTCGAAATTTGTAATCAGCGGAGAAAAACACATTAGACATGACCACAAAACGGCAATCATTAGATTCATGGAAAACATCTTTTTCTAAGACCCTGTATTCGAAGTAGATGCACAGATCTGACAAAGTGAAGCGCGTTGGTGTATTTTTTCGCACAGAACCTGAATCGGCCACTCGTTTTGCATAAAAGTCAAACACGACGTTGACGTTGAAAAAGTTGAAAATTGAAATTTTCATACGGCTTTCTCATAATATTCCTTTATTCGCAAAGCTTCCTCTACGAGAAAGCCTATAATACAGAAAGTGCTTTCTCATAAAAGAACCTTCACGAATAAAGAAACATTATTACAAAGACGTATGAATTTCAATTTGCAAGATTGAATTGTTAATGTCCTCTCCCATATACAAATTAATGGATCACTACACTTTTCTACACGCGCAATATTATATATAATTGCGCGAATATATATTTTTTTATAATAATGTTAAATTCCAATAATTATATGTCTATATAAAGGATTTCTTATTGTGGGAAAAAATATATTGACTTGTTTAAAAAAAATTATTTTGTTCATTATCGTGTATTAAATTTCAATTATTAATAAATTTTTATTTTACTTATCGTGTATTAAGAAAAAGGCTGCACATAAAAAAATCGCAACAGGTTTTTAATATTCCACGAGATGTTAATTTTTCGAAGAATTTTTACGGTTCACAATTTTAACTCGGTTAAATTCAATATGATATTTGAAAGAAGTACAAGCTAAATTTGCGCGTTGCTTGCATATTAATTTTTTCCCTAGTTAATCTATGAATAAAAAAGTTTCAGATTCGTGATCAGTGTGAAAAAATACATTAAATCTACACCAAGGCATACACAAGACGATGTATATGACGGGGTTGAAAAAGCTAGATAAAGAGGTATCACTTGGATTTCTTGAGTAAAAATTGAAAGTGCAAAAAAAAAAAAATTCAAGAGCGCATAATTTCGTGTATTTTTTCGCGCCAGGCGCAGATCCGACAAAGTGAAGTGTGACGATAGAGTATTTTTGCGCGCTGAACCTGAATCGGCCAGCCGTTTTGCATAAAAAAAGTCTAACAAGACGTTGACGATGAAAAAAGTTGGATATTGGAATTTGTATATCGCTTCCTCATAAAAGTTGGAAATTAAAATTGTCATATCACTTTCTCATAATATTCTTTTCACGAATTCGCGAAGCTTCCTCTATGAAGAAGTTAAAAATACAGAAAGTGCTTTCTGATAGAATAAGCTTCGCGAATAAAGGAACATTATGACAAAGTGATATGACAATTTCAATTTCCAACTTTTATGAGGAAGCGATATGAAAATATCAATTTTTTTTTTGACAACCTCTAATTTTATAGGATAATATTGGTTTAGAGAATTTCCGAGAAATAACGAGTTCTCTCAAACCTACTCACTCCGTTACTCGAACGTACAATGGACATTTTCAGAGAAAATACGACTTACTATCTGAATAGAAAAATTACCAAGTTCATAGTTATTAAGAGAAGTCAACAGAAAAAAATCATAGAGTTGTTCAGATACTTTATATGAGAAATGCAGTGAAAATTCAAGCTTTTCAACAAATGATGTCTGCATATAGAAAAGAAACAGGCTTACAATATCGACAAAGTTCATAGTTTTTCAAAGACGTTGGCAGGGAAAATCAGAGACTTTCAGAACAATCAGGAATATTTAAATTCAGAAAAATCTTTGACGTTCTTTGAAAAATGCGAAAACTTTGGGAAATTTAGATAAATTTTCCTAGACTTGCAGATAATTTTTCCGATATATTCAGACAAATATTTACACCTGGGATCAAAGTTTATCACCGAAAAATCGTTCGTAAGTATTCCGATGATAACCTTTAGGGTTCCTGAAACAATTGCAAATTTATGCTCGCTCTTTATCAGAGCGAGCACAAATCTAGTTCGTTACGTTGATAAAAGGTTTTATTACTCGTGGTGGCTGACAGGTCCGAAAATTTATATGCAAGTCCTGCCCGGATGCTGCCACTTGTGGTTGCCATGGATACTCCAGTATGGCAGTATGTCGCGCATGCACACATGGCTCATTTGCGTTCGCGTTATCGTCGTCGAAGAGTGTGAGATAAATTCTCACGCCTACACGTCTTTTATTGCGCGAATACCGGAAGCTTGTACTTTTCGATTGATACATTATTCTTATTCTATGCACCGTTCGAATTCATTAGTTTTGATTCTGCATGGAGGCATTTTTCTTTTCGATTAACTATATATTCGTTGTTTGCATTTTCTTACCAGAATACTTCCACTGTCAATTTTCTGTTCATATTGAGAAACTTTATGTTTAGAAAAAAAATTGTGCGTGTGCTGGCTTTGCAAATATCAAATCGCTATATGCATCAAAATTTTCAAAATCTTCAGAAATCATGCTTGAAAATTTGCACACAAGTGAGTAATGTGGGTTGTTTGATACAACTTTAATAAAAACTACTCCACAGATTCTTTTTATGCGATGCAAGATTTGTTAAAAGATGTTTGTGGTCACTACAATTTTAATAAATTATCTGTTCTATTCAGACTCATTTCATTTCCACGAATTTGCTCATAGAAGAAATGCCCTGAATCGTTGAAAATAACGTGGAAACGATGTACGAATATAAATTTGAAGCGGTTTTTTTTTGTCCTCGGGTGATGACTAGCTTGTTCTTGTAATGATCGAGCGGAGAGTTTGGGAACCTGTAGATATTAGTATTGCAGATGGACGGGCGAAGTATCGAAGAGAGAAAACATATGGTGATCACCGGGATTCGAACCCGGATTAATCGGTTACTGCGTAAGAGCGCTAACCACTGCGCTAATGTCCTCTTATATGCAATGCAAGGCCGTTACATTCTCTACGAAAAGACTTTTCTCCCTCGACTGAAAGTAACTGCACTGTTGCGAGGTGGAGGCCGGCGTTCGTTTCGTTGCTTGGGCTGGTCAGTTTGTCGCCTGGGCTTCTGACCCTCACGTGCGCGTTTACGATTTGAACGCGCGATGTACACTTGGCCTGCTCAAGTGGTATCGATGCGTCAAGTGCATTTTTGCCTTCTCCTTCCGTTTGTCGACAATCCTATAATTTAATCAGCAAATTATTTTTGTCAGCGCGCCGGCCGAGCACTGCAGATGCAATTTGCGATGGCCGGAAAACTGAACGTTTCTGATAGGCTGGGTGGACGTTGTTAGAATTTGCCAAATACGAAAACGTTTGACGCAGGAAATGATAAATCGCAATGTGCCGGCGGAGTACATCGATTATCTGGGTGAGTCACATTCGTACACCAATCTATCGTCATGTATTTCATTATGTTATTTCATTATGTTATTTCATTACGTTATTTCATTACGTTATTTCATTACGTTATTTCATTACGTTATTTCATTACGTTATTTCGTTACGTTATTTCATTACGTTATTTAATTACGTTATTTCATTACGTTATTTCGTTACGTTATTTCATTACGTTATTTCATTACGTTATTTCCTTACGTTATTTCATTACGTTATTATATTTCGTATGTTTATTTAACGCATTCAACAGTATCGACGTTCCAAGTGGATTATTATATATCAGGTATTGCGCCGCTGGAGAATCAATCGGTGTTACTGGGCTGCCTCAAGGAACTCGACGATAAGTGTATGAGTCAACGGCCGACCCTGCACGTCGTTGAACCGAAGTATCAGGGCTTCGTTCCCGTGTGCGCAAATTTTTGTAACACTTCGAGGATACAAAGCGTACAGCTGCAACGACTGTCATTTAGATTATCTGACAGAGGAGAACAGGTATCAATAATAGGGATAGCATTTTTTTAATCACATTAAGGATGCTTCACACTTACACTCCCAGCCGAAAGTGAGATTCGGTGAGAATGTGAACACTTGCTAATTATATAAAAATATGAAAAAAATAAATTGTATTAAAGGTACCAAGAACATTAATTTTGTCAGAATTTACTTACATTTTTGAATTTTCCGTTTGTCCTTCTGCAATGCATCCTTAATCAGGCGGTCAAAAGTCATCGACGACAATTTTTTTTATCAGATTTTTCATCGTGAGCCCGAAAGACATCGTGATAGCAAGTCTCTACGACGCGGACGACATAATCGAGTAGCTACTGAGCCACGGTAAATTCAAGCAAGCTCTCGAGGCTGTGACATCGAACGGTGGTAAAGATTGCAAGAGGCACACGCTGATCTACGTCGAACGGGTTTTTCTGGACGGTTTGTTGATGAGCAGGAAATATGACGAGGCGGTAAAATTATGCTTCAAGGTGTTGGGATGTGACAAGAAACTCTGGGAGGAATAGGTCTGTCGCGATGTTTCCAGCTTAATTTATTTAACTCGTTATTCGATTGATAAATTATTTTTTTTTTTTCATCCAGGTATATAAGTTCGCTTGCGTCCATCAACTGCGCTCGATATCGTCCTACCTTCCTCGGGGAGAGGTCACCCTCGATCCCCTGATATACGAGATGGTACTGTAAGAGTATCTGAAAATCGATCCCGACGGTTTTCTCCTGTTGGTGAAGGAATGATCGCCGAAACTGTACACGGTTACGGCGGTCTCGAAAAGAATCTTGGATAGATTCCGTGCGAATTTCCGGGATTTTTTTTTCGAGAATCTCGGAAAGAATCTCCGCCCGAGTCCGTACGGATTCCCGGGACTTTGTTAAAAAGAATCTCGGAAATAATCTCGGATAGATTCCGTACGGATTCCCGGGACTTTTTAAAGAAGAATTTACGAAAGAATCTCGGATAGATTCCGTACGGATTCCCAGGACTTTTTAAAAAAGAATCTCGGAAAGAATCTCGGATAGATTCCGTACGGATCCCCGGGACTTTTTTAAAAAGAATCTCGGATAGATTCCGTACGGATCCCCGGACTTTTTTTTCGAGAATCTCGGAAAGAATCTCCGCCAGATTTCGTACGGAACCCCGGGACTTTTTCAAAAAGAATCTTGGAAAGAATCTCCGCCAGATTCCGTACGGATCCCCGGGACTTTTTTTTCGAGAATCTCGGAAAAAATCTCCGCCAGATTTCGTACGGAACCCCGGGACTTTTTTAAAAAGAATCTCGGAAAGAATCTCGGATAGATTCCGTACGGATCCCCGGGACTTTTTTTTCGAGAATCTCGGAAAGAATCTCCGCAAGATTTCGTACGGATCCCCGGGGCTTTTTTAAAAAGAATCTCGGAAAGAATCTTTGCCAGATTTCGTACGGATCCCCGGGACTTTTTCAAAAAGAATCTCGGAAAGAATCTCGGATAGATTCCGTACGGATCCCCGGGACTTTTTTTTCGAGAATCTCGGAAAAAAATCTCCGCCAGATTTCGTACGGATCCCCAGGACTTTTTTAAAAAGAATCTCGGATAGATTCCGTACGGATCCCCGGGACTTTTTTTTCGAGAATCTCGGAAAGAATCTCCGCCAGATTTCGTACGGATCCCCGGGACTTTTTTAAAAATAATCTCGGAAAGAATCTCCGCCAGATTCCGTACGGATCCCCGGGACTTTTTTTCGAGAATCTCGAAAAGAATCCTCGCCAGATTTCGTACGGATCCCCGGGACTTTTTTAAAAAGAATCTCGGAAAGAATCTCGGATAGATTCCGTACGGATCCCCGGGACTTTTTTTTCGAGAATCTCGGAAAGAATCTCCGCCAGATTTCGTACGGATCCCCGGGACTTTTTTAAAAAGAATCTCGGAAAGAATCTCCGCCAGATTTCGTACGGATCCCCGGGACTTTTTTAAAAAGAATCTCGGAAAGAATCTCGGATAGATTCCGTACGGATCCCCGGGACTTTTTTTCGAGAATCTCGGAAAGAATCTCCGCCAGATTTCGTACGGATCCCCGGGACTTTTTCAAAAAGAATCTCGGAAAGAATCTCGGATAGATTCCGTACGGATCCCCGGGACTTTTTTTTCGAGAATCTCGGAAAGAATCTCCACCAGATTTCGTACGGAACCCCGGGACTTTTTTAAAAAGAATCTCGGAAAGAATCTCCGCCAGATTCCGTACGGATCCCCGGGACTTTTTTTCGAGAATCTCGGAAAGAATCTCCGCCAGATTCCGTACGGAACCCCGGGACTTTTTTAAAAAGAATCTCGGAAAGAATCTCGGATAGATTTCGTACGGATCCCCGGGAATTTTTTAAAAAGAATCTCGGAAAGAATCTCCGCCAGATTTCCTACGGATCCCCGGGACTTTTTTAAAAAGAATCTCGGAAAGAATCTCCGGCAGATTTCGTACGGATCCCCGGGACTTTTTAAAAAAGAATCTCGGAAAGAATCTCCGCCAGATTCCGTACGGATCCCCGGGACTTTTTTAAAAAGAATCTCGGAAAGAATCTCGGATAGATTCCGTACGGATCCCCGGGACTTTCTTTCGAGAATCTCGGAAAGAATCTCCGCCAGATTTCGTACGGATCCCCGGGACTTTTTCAAAAAGAATCTCGGAAAGAATCTCGGATAGATTCCGTACGGATCCCCGGGACTTTTTCAAAAAGAATCTCGGAAAGAATCTCGGATAGATTCCGTACGGATCCCCGGGACTTTTTTTTCGAGAATCTCGGAAAGAATCTCCGCCAGATTTCGTACGAAACCCCGGGACTTTTTTAAAAAGAATCTCGGAAAGAATCTCGGATAGATTCCGTACGGATCCCCGGGACTTTTTTTTCGAGAATCTCGGAAAGAATCTCCGCCAGATTTCGTACGAATCCCCGGGACTTTTTTAAAAAGAATCTCGGAAAGAATCTCGGATAGATTCCGTACGGATCCCCGGGACTTTTTTTTCGAGAATCTCGGAAAGAATCTCCGCCAGATTTCGTACGGATCCCCGGGACTTTTTTAAAAAGAATCTCGGAAAGAATCTCGGATAGATTCCGTACGGATCCCCGGGACTTTTTTTCGAGAATCTCGGAAAGAATCTCCGCCAGATTTCGTACGGATCCCCGGGACTTTTTCAAAAAGAATCTCGGAAAGAATCTCGGATAGATTCCGTACGGATCCCCGGGACTTTTTTTTCGAGAATCTCGGAAAGAATCTCCGCCAGATTTGGTACGGAACCCCGGGACTTTTTTAAAAAGAATCTCGGAAAGAATCTCGGATAGATTCCGTACGGATCCCCGGGACTTTTTTCGAGAATCTTGGAAAGAATCTCCGCCAGATTTCGTACGGATCCCCGGGACTTTTTCAAAAAGAATCTCGGAAAGAATCTCGGATAGATTCCGTACGGATCCCCGGGACTTTTTTTTCGAGAATCTCGGAAAGAATCTCCGCCAGATTTCGTACGAATCCCCGGGACTTTTTTAAAAAGAATCTCGGAAAGAATCTCGGATAGATTCCGTACGGATCCCCGGGACTTTTTTTTCGAGAATCTCGGAAAGAATCTCCGCCAGATTTCGTACGGATCCCCGGGACTTTTTTAAAAAGAATCTCGGAAAGAATCTCGGATAGATTCCGTACGGATCCCCGGGACTTTTTTTCGAGAATCTCGGAAAGAATCTCCGCCAGATTTCGTACGGATCCCCGGGACTTTTTCAAAAAGAATCTCGGAAAGAATCTCGGATAGATTCCGTACGGATCCCCGGGACTTTTTTTTCGAGAATCTCGGAAAGAATCTCCGCCAGATTTGGTACGGAACCCCGGGACTTTTTTAAAAAGAATCTCGGAAAGAATCTCGGATAGATTCCGTACGGATCCCCGGGACTTTTTTTTTCGAGAATCTCGGAAAGAATCTCGGATAGATTCCGTACGGATCCCCGGGACTTTTTTTTCGAGAATCTCGCAAAGAATCTCCGTCAGATTTCGTACGGATCCCCGGGACTTTTTTAAAAAGAATCTCGGAAAGAATCTCGGATAGATTCCGTACGGATCCCCGGGACTTTTTTCGAGAATCTTGGAAAGAATCTCCGCCAGATTTCGTACGGATCCCCGGGACTTTTTCAAAAAGAATCTCGGAAAGAATCTCGGATAGATTCCGTACGGATCCCCGGGACTTCTTTTTCGAGAATCTCGGAAAGAATCTCCACCAGATTTCGTACGGAACCCCGGGACTTTTTTAAAAAGAATCTCGGAAAGAATCTCCGCCAGATTCCGTACGGATCCCCGGGACTTTTTTTCGAGAATCTCGGAAAGAATCTCCGCCAGATTCCGTACGGAACCCCGGGACTTTTTTAAAAAGAATCTCGGAAAGAATCTCGGATAGATTTCGTACGGATCCCCGGGAATTTTTTAAAAAGAATCTCGGAAAGAATCTCCGCCAGATTTCCTACGGATCCCCGGGACTTTTTTAAAAAGAATCTCGGAAAGAATCTCCGCCAGATTTCGTACGGATCCCCGGGACTTTTTAAAAAAGAATCTCGGAAAGAATCTCCGCCAGATTCCGTACGGATCCCCGGGACTTTTTTAAAAAGAATCTCGGAAAGAATCTCGGATAGATTCCGTACGGATCCCCGGGACTTTTTTTCGAGAATCTCGGAAAGAATCTCCGCCAGATTTCGTACGGATCCCCGGGACTTTTTCAAAAAGAATCTCGGAAAGAATCTCGGATAGATTCCGTACGGATCCCCGGGACTTTTTCAAAAAGAATCTCGGAAAGAATCTCGGATAGATTCCGTACGGATCCCCGGGACTTTTTTTTCGAGAATCTCGGAAAGAATCTCCGCCAGATTTCGTACGAAACCCCGGGACTTTTTTAAAAAGAATCTCGGAAAGAATCTCGGATAGATTCCGTACGGATCCCCGGGACTTTTTTTTCGAGAATCTCGGAAAGAATCTCCGCCAGATTTCGTACGAATCCCCGGGACTTTTTTAAAAAGAATCTCGGAAAGAATCTCGGATAGATTCCGTACGGATCCCCGGGACTTTTTTTTCGAGAATCTCGGAAAGAATCTCCGCCAGATTTCGTACGGATCCCCGGGACTTTTTTAAAAAGAATCTCGGAAAGAATCTCGGATAGATTCCGTACGGATCCCCGGGACTTTTTTTCGAGAATCTCGGAAAGAATCTCCGCCAGATTTCGTACGGATCCCCGGGACTTTTTCAAAAAGAATCTCGGAAAGAATCTCGGATAGATTCCGTACGGATCCCCGGGACTTTTTTTTTCGAGAATCTCGGAAAGAATCTCCGCCAGATTTCGTACGGAACCCCGGGACTTTTTTGAAAAGAATCTCGGAAAGAATCTCCGCCAGATTTCGTACGGATCCCCGGGACTTTTTAAAAAAGAATCTCGGAAAGAATCTCCGCCAGATTCCGTACGGATCCCCGGGACTTTTTTAAAAAGAATCTCGGAAAGAATCTCCGCCAGATTCCGTACGGATCCCCGGGACTTTTTTAAAAAGAATCTCGGAAAGAATCTCCGCCAGATTTCCTACGGATCCCCGGGACTTTTTTAAAAAGAATCTCGGAAAGAATCTCCGCCAGATTTCGTACGGATCCCCGGGACTTTTTAAAAAAGAATCTCGGAAAGAATCTCCGCCAGATTCCGTACGGATCCCCGGGACTTTTTTAAAAAGAATCTCGGAAAGAATCTCGGATAGATTCCGTACGGATCCCCGGGACTTTTTTTCGAGAATCTCGGAAAGAATCTCCGCCAGATTTCGTACGGATCCCCGGGACTTTTTCAAAAAGAATCTCGGAAAGAATCTCGGATAGATTCCGTACGGATCCCCGGGACTTTTTCAAAAAGAATCTCGGAAAGAATCTCGGATAGATTCCGTACGGATCCCCGGGACTTTTTTTTCGAGAATCTCGGAAAGAATCTCCGCCAGATTTCGTACGAAACCCCGGGACTTTTTTAAAAAGAATCTCGGAAAGAATCTCGGATAGATTCCGTACGGATCCCCGGGACTTTTTTTTCGAGAATCTCGGAAAGAATCTCCGCCAGATTTCGTACGAATCCCCGGGACTTTTTTAAAAAGAATCTCGGAAAGAATCTCGGATAGATTCCGTACGGATCCCCGGGACTTTTTTTTCGAGAATCTCGGAAAGAATCTCCGCCAGATTTCGTACGGATCCCCGGGACTTTTTTAAAAAGAATCTCGGAAAGAATCTCGGATAGATTCCGTACGGATCCCCGGGACTTTTTTTCGAGAATCTCGGAAAGAATCTCCGCCAGATTTCGTACGGATCCCCGGGACTTTTTCAAAAAGAATCTCGGAAAGAATCTCGGATAGATTCCGTACGGATCCCCGGGACTTTTTTTTCGAGAATCTCGGAAAGAATCTCCGCCAGATTTCGTACGGAACCCCGGGACTTTTTTGAAAAGAATCTCGGAAAGAATCTCCGCCAGATTTCGTACGGATCCCCGGGACTTTTTAAAAAAGAATCTCGGAAAGAATCTCCGCCAGATTCCGTACGGATCCCCGGGACTTTTTTAAAAAGAATCTCGGAAAGAATCTCCGCCAGATTCCGTACGGATCCCCGGGACTTTTTTAAAAAGAATCTCGGAAAGAATCTCCGCCAGATTTCCTACGGATCCCCGGGACTTTTTTAAAAAGAATCTCGGAAAGAATCTCCGCCAGATTTCGTACGGATCCCCGGGACTTTTTAAAAAAGAATCTCGGAAAGAATCTCCGCCAGATTCCGTACGGATCCCCGGGACTTTTTTTTAAAAAGAATCTCGGAAAGAATCTAGGATAGAGTCTGACAAAGAATCTTGGTTCGGCGCTCATGCTTGACTCTCAGTGAGATTCTCGGTGAGATTCTCGGCGAGATTGTTGCGAGACTCTCACCGAGAATCTCGGCAATACTAATCATTTCTACGCGGGATTTCCGGTCGAGTTAGGTAAATTTCGTTTACTCACTAAAGCTTACGTAAACCAGCCCTATCGGCACAATTGAATGTAAGCTAGCTCCGTCTATTAACGGAAAATGTTCGACTCAATATTGGATTGACCAAAACAAGTTTCTCTGGATTGATCAAAACGAGTTGCGTAAGACGATAAGGTTTTACATAAACCGTGTCTCGAGGCCGCTTCGATTCGGTCAACAACCCAACCGAAAGAATAAAAATTTGCGATATTACTTTCAATCGGCACAGGATGAGGGCAGGAGATTTCCCACCAAGGCCCTTAAACGAATTGAAGCAAGGTTCTCACCCATCTTACGAGTTGCGTAAGACGATAATGTTTCCCGTGAACCATGTCTCGAGGCCGCTTCAATTCGGCAAACAGCATAAACCGGAAGAATGGAAGTTTATGATAGTTATTTTGAATCTGTACGAGTAAGGGTGGGAGATCTTTCACCAGGACCCTTAACCGAATTGAAGCAACGTTCTCACCCATCTTACGGGTTGCGTAAGAGGATAAGGTTTTACATGAACCATATCTCGAGGCCGCTTCAATTCGGCAAACAGTACAAACCGAAAGAATGAAAGTTTATGGTAGTTCTTTAGAATCTGTACGAGTAAGGGCGGGAGATCTTTCACCAGGACCCTTAACCGAATTGAAGCAACGTTCTCACCCATCTTACGAGTTGCGTAAGACAATAAGGTTTCACGTGAACCTCATCTCGAGGCCGCTTCAATTCGTCAAACAGCCGGTCAAAAGGAATTATAGTCTGTGGTATTTCTTTTCATTCGATACAAGAGAAAGGCGGTGAATTTATCACCAGGGCCTTTATATCGAGTTGAAGCGAATTCGCATCGGTCTTACGAGTTGCGGAAGACAATACGGTTTTACGTGACGCATGTCTCAAGGTGCCTTTAATTTAAACAAAAAAAAAATAGGCGTAATATTCAAAATAATAGTTCGCTTTATTAGGGGAGAGCGAGGCAAAATGGCACAGCGGGGCAAGACGGGATAATGAAACAAAAATGCAATTTTCAAATAACTTTTGGATGGTGGCGATGGTAGTCCGTGGGGCAAAACGGGTCTGAAAATCCGGATGTATCGTTAGGACAGAATGGGGCATCCGAAAATTATTGGAAAATGGAGTTTTGCCCTCACTATCCCGTTTTGCCCCGCTGTGCAATTTTGCCCCGGTCTCTCCGACACTAGGACCTCGATTTTTGCGCCCTCGTTTTCCTGAACAGTTCCCACCACGGAGTGGATATCGATCGACATAGAAAGCTATGGGCCATGCTCGACAGTCAGTATGAGTGGGGCATGCGCAACCTCGATTTTGTTAAGTGGGATGGGGAGCCGCTGTCGTGCCGCTGTGAACGAAATCGTGGTTCTAGTTTACTTTTGAATCGACAGGGGATACAGCCGCGAGACTTCCCATCGGTATTCTTATCCGGAATTGCAGCAACGTCCGCACCGTTTCACGTATTCAATGGCTCTAGGTCGCTACAATTAAACAATTATGGGAAAACCACAATTTTTTTTAATTCGGGATGTTTCCTGCACGAGGACGTCAAAAATAGAGAAAATGTTTTCTCATATAAGAAGTTTCGCGAATAAAGGAACATTATGAGAAGGCGATATGAAGATTTCAATTTTCAACTTTTTTTTTATCGGTTTACAATAACTATGTCGACGCTTTCATTTGCATTGAACCTGAAAGGAAATAAAAAATTCGAATCCATTCATTGCACAGACGGGTATTCTCAACAATAATAAGACTTACCAAGGCTCTCATCGATGAGGAAAATTCTATCCGGCTGTTTGATCCTTTGTCGAATACTTACCATTCGGGGCAAAAAGTCTCATAGCGAAACGAGCATGGAGTCCTTATTCAATCGGTGTATCAATAATTCGTTTGTGCTCCACTTCAGGGAGAATGTTGGTGGCACTTGCCGAATAATAAAAAATAAAAATTCAAAATATGAAGATATTCGTCTTGTATCCCAGCAGAAAAAAATCCATCGAGAAACTTGTTTTAGTCAATCCAATATTGAGTCGAAAATTTCCCGTTAATAGACGGAGCTAGCTTACATTCGATTGTGCCGATAGGGCTGGTTTACCTAAGCTTTAGTGAGTAAACGAAATTTACCAAACTCGACCGGAAATACCATTGCAAAATTTACCAATTATTCAATGTCCAAGGACCTCATAGCGAAACCAGCATGGAGTCCTTATTCAATTGGTGTATCAATGACTCGTTTGTGCTCCATTTCAGGAAGAATGTTGGTGGCACTCGCCGAATAATAACAAATAAAAATTCAAAATATGAAGATATTCGTCTTGTGTGACGTACGGGCGTTAATTACGTCAGGAATAACCTCGTCACGGGAAGCGCGACGAGTTATATTTAATTTTGTTTCGGGATCGTTCCGGCTTCCGTTCTATACAGAATGTCCCGCAATTTCGCTCAGGTGTTGCAATGATCAGACAACGGGTTAGGTTTAGTTGTTATTTATTAATAAATGATTACCCGGTAAAAGAAACAGAACAGAATGATTTCCTATTTGAGCCGGCAAGCTCTCACGCATATAAACACACACACTCACACATAGGACGTACCTTCAGTACTTAAACTTATTTGTTGTTCGTGGTGACGGCCCTTGCCCTTTACCTTCTCCACCCTCTCGCACTCTGCTCTCCTTGCTCTTTCTCTCTCTCTCTCTCTCTCTTACACCGTGAACATGCTCTTAAAATTACACGACAAGAATTGTTCGTGGCACGATTGTTACACTTATGATAGCACGCTCAGGCTTATCACCGCGACGTAACACACTGTCCGGCTCCTACGATTCTATCGGCTTACGCGATCTGTACCGAACCGCGGAACTCCTTCGAGATTTTAAGGTTACTCTGCGGGAGCTGTAACGAGGAGTTGATCCGAAGTTCAAGCTTCCGCTTTCGATGTCTCTTCGGGACTGATTTCCCCGGCTCGTGCATCCGTCGATCTCTCGAACGTCGGATGTCGAGCCGGGGAGGATTTCTGCAAGACAGCGAAATTGCACCCCGTTCGAGCGGAGGCGAGAGGAGGCATTTGCATGTCCCCTCGAGCCCCCGACTCCCGAGAAAAATATCGCGCAACCCGTGTCGCATAGAATAACGCCGCGGTTGGCGCGACATATAAAGAATTAACGCGCGAAACTAAATACTGAAAAGGCAACGGAATACATCCTGTGCACTCCGATACCTTGACAGTCAATCCCGCGCTGACGAGCCCGAACGTGCCATTTCGCGAGTTCTGTCGCGAATTGCGCAGGAAGATTTAGAAATAAAAATCGTCGCTGCGCAGAACGTGACACTTGTAGCCCAGCAGAAAAAAATCCATCGAGAAACTTGTTTTAGTCAATCCAATATTGAGTCGAAATTTTCCCGTTAATAGACGGAGCTAGTTTACATTCGATTGTGCCGATAGGGCTGGTTTACGTAGCTTTAGTGAGTAAAAGAAATTGACCTAATTCGACCGGAATTTACCAAACACCTACGATTCTTCGATCGCAATGAATTGTTTTTCTTCGATTGTAACTTTCAACCAAACCAATGTTGAAATTAGAGTTATCCGATGAGGAAACAGCCAATCGACGTTGTGTCTTAGCGGGGGCATTGGTTTGATTAAACTTGAGCAAAACGAAAAAAAAATGTATTCATCGCTCGCATGAACAGTGGCAATACCCAAAATTGTTTGGTTACAGTCCTACCGCTCATACGATCGATAAATTTATTTTTCGTTTAGTACACAATAAGTATGTTTACCGCTTTTAGGCTCAATTTATTTAGTTTATTTTTATTGTATTGTATGTTTTCAATCAATCTCTCTCGCTCTCTTCGCTGTTTCACTTCACTTTTCCCTTTCTCTTCGCTCCTATTCTTCTTTGGTTCTCCTCTCTCCCCGCTCTTCTCGAGATCCTCCACTTTTTTATCCAGCTTTCTCTCCTCTCGTCGCTTCGTCTTTCTCTTCCATCCACTATTAACTTCCTATTCATCACTTTATTTATTTTATTTATTTTATTTATTTTATTTATTTTATTTATTTTATTTATTTTATTTATTTTATTTATTTTATTTATTTTATTTATTTTATTTATTTTATTTATTTTATTTATTTTATTTATTTTATTTATTTTATTTATTTTATTTATTTTATTTATTTTATTTATTTTATTTATTTTATTTATTTTATTTATTTTATTTATTTTATTTATTTTATTTATTTTATTTATTTTATTTATTTTATTTATTTTATTTATTTTAAAGTTAAATGTCACTACTTCACTTTATCCATTTGGAAGTTTACTGTTCACTGTCATAGGTTACGTCAACCGAGATGACATTTCGTCGCGAGACTATTTTCACGCGCGTAGGAACACCGCGCGTTACCCCTCCAAAATCGACAGATGAATGCAAGCCCGACGCTCTGACACGCACATATTCAAACTGCGCACACCGATAGGGAAACTTTGAGCCTTAATAAATTGGCCAATTTTTATCGTAAAAAAATTTCAAAAAAAGGAAATTTGAAAATGCTCTACCAGCATGTTCAATACTCTATACAAGTTACGGGACATTTGGAAAACTGCGTCTTGCCGCTGTCATCGCTACTTTCTCGTAGTCGCTCATGACGAACGCGATGTTCTCGCGCAGCGTCGGCACGATTTCAAAGAGCTTGGTCCATATAGCTCTATAGAGACAAGCCGTTCGCTTTTCCGTCAAGACGAACTCCGTAGCAATACCCTGCGCAAAGATATTAAAACTATATTATTAATTGGTAGCCCATGGAGTAAGGAAGAAAATCAAATGAAATATTTACCACATCCATAACTCGTATGTGAATACTCTATAATTGTGTCATTTTTGGAACTTTAGACACGACCTGCGAACAAATGTTCTATTACTGTTATTTGTTTACTTTTTTACTCTTATTGTTACTGTTATTGGTTTATTTTTTTATTGTTATTTGTTTCTTGTTTTCACTGGTATTTGTTACCGTTATTCATATTTGAATTCTTGCAGTTATTTATAGTTGACACTGTGCGTTACGGGACATATATCTGACTAAGTTTTTTAGAGTCAAAGAAATTATATACAACTTAGTTCAAAAAAGTACAAAAAGTAGAAAACGATTTAGTGTGAAAAGCTTAGCTTGACTTATGTACTCACAGCAAATGTGCCATCAATGAAGAGAGCATCCGCCTTTCCAAGTTCTTGAAGTAAAACACTTGACGAGAACAGGAGGCCACACGAATCGTTTACCTTGGCGATTCCCTGATAAAAACCTTTCACCGGCTTGTAACTCTGCAGGAACTCATCAAGTTCTGCTAAGGAGTGAGGCAATCTAGGTCTCGAACACACACGAGCCCGCTGGAGGCGACTCCTCACCTCACGGTATGACACATGTTGTCCTACACTCGGATGGCTGAAAAAATAAGAGAAATTATACTTTAGAGATATTGCAATGCTCCATAAGAAAACAGAAACTATAGCCTACCTTCGACAAAATTCATCGAAGATTTGTTTTGGAGGAACCAGAGTCTCTTTTGCCTTGACGATCATCTTCTGTATCAACTTTTTTTTATTCCTCAATGTGACATCGGGTTGATGGTTATGATTTTTTTGTTGAAGAATGCCGTTTTGGTCGCGGGACAGAATTCCAGTACATCTTGTCGTACTTCTTGTCGAGCATCGAAAAATTTTCGTTGAATTATCCAAGGCATAGGAGTAACCTTGATAAATGTATACCCAACTTCATGGGTGTTTTCCAGGCACTTTCACAAGACGGTCCATTTTCGCGTATCGACTCTACAACCTCGTGAAAATACATATAAATAGAAGAAAAAAAACATCGCAAACAATCTACCGACACGGCCACTTAATATCATCTAAGATTCGTAATCGTAACTTATCGCAAAGCTTTTTCCTCACTTGTGAAAATGTCCGAGATGTCAAATATCTAAGAGGGCGTGAGTTCGAGCGTGCATGAATTGGCTTATCGTTTGTAGTGCGCAACAATGTACGGACAGGAAATAAGGTTTAGAAACTCTGCTCGGAACTTTGAAAGCAAATTAAAACCAAAAAGGTATAATATCGCCGGACCGGGATCTAGGTAACAAAAAGACACCAGTTTTATGATAAAGTTATCTAACATGGTGGCCGTTTTTTCCCCGAAAAAAAATTCCCTGACTTTTCCCTGACCAATTAAAAATGTTCCCTGACCAAACCTCTAACGACTTCTATTAAGAGAAATTATTGATGCAAATGAAAATGCCTAATTATTGTATTAATGTTTAATTCTATTTTTTTTCGAAATGTTCCATATTTTTTCGAAGGCTCCCTTTTATGTATTTCTTATTTATTTATACAAGGTTCGGCGACAATTTACTTCTTCCCTGACCAATTTTGAAATTCCAATTTTTCCCTGATTCCCTGACCAAGATTTTGTTTCCCTGACTTTTCCCGGTTTTCCCTGACCGCAGCCACCATGTCTAAATTACTAATATCCGCCTGAAAGTTACCCATAAGTAATTTTTTCTCTTTTTCGTAGGTAGTGTCTCTGATAGTTGTGTGAGAACACGAACACCGGTTGAGAGCATATGCAATACCGCAATCGGCAACAAAAACTGTAATCAACTTTCCTCACGGATTCTGGCATGCACGGTCAAAAGAAATGTCTCATTGGAGGCCGAGATGATATCCATTTCCGATGAGACTCTTCTTTTGACCGTACCTGCGAGAACCGGCAAGAAAAGTTTGTTAGTTTTTTTTTATTTCGTCTGAGCCCGGGATTAACGAGGAGGAAGGCATTTCACATTATGTCATCGATTAATTTAGCTTTTTCAATAGGATCAAGCTAACGCCTATCTCGAGGTGCAGAGACATCGAGATGAATAGAATATGTGAGGTTAAAATGAGATTAGAAGGATTTTATGTATTCACATTTTTCACAATAAAGCCTAGATTAGTTACCGACCGCGGTATTGCACATCCTCTTAATATGATTCCATGCAGCACAAATACATTGTTTCGGGGAAGTGGGAAATAGACACCCACTACACTCAGAAAAATCAAACATTCAATTTTTTTTACACAAAGCACGCGTTTGAAAAAAATCTCACCAGATCATACACTAATATCTGAAGTTGTTGAATTGTGGTTTTCCGTCAGGTCACTATGTTGGTCATTTCGAATCAGCTTGCATAAACACATCTACAATAAAAAAAAAGTTATTATTAGACAAACATACAAGGAAACTTTTTTCATGCTAGATTAGATATTTCGCCATACATTTTTTCGCTATATAATAAAATCCCTCGGCGTTAAAGAAAAAGTAAGAATATTGAGTTCTTACAGCGCTCAGCCAATGAGATTCACGTTCTTCAGATGTTGTCAGCGCCTTCCTCCTGCGACGCTGCTGGTTCGACCTTTTCATTGCTCTCAGAATGTGAAGAATTTGAACAATCTGATAGAACCAGCGTTCGAACTTTCGCGGAGATAGCTTTAACAGTTGAATGGCCTGTAGCACGTCTCGATCGATTCAAAGATTTTCCGCGGGCTCGCCCCCTTGTCTGAGAAGCTCCAGCGGGCGGTGAACCTGCGCGACTCGATGAAGTTCCTCATATTCTGGTACCTCTCGAAGCTCGAGGACGACCTCGTAGACGACCTCGACTGCGATTAACCTCGACCTCGACTGCGATTCCGCCACGCCGCCTCACAGTTCCAGAAATCTCCGGCTCAGATTTGATATTCGGGTCACTTGACGTTCGAGGTATGCTCCGAAATCTTGCGGGCCGGCGACGTTGTCGAGTTGACAGATCTCTCGCATTTATCGGTTGCTTCGGAACCGAAGCACCTCCTTCCACACTTTGGACACTGTCTTTGCTGTTTTTCCCTTTGACGTCGTCAGCGTCGTCAGCGTCGTCAGCGTCGTCAGCGTCGTCAGCGTCGTCAGCGTCGTCAGCGTCGTCAGCGTCGTCAGCGTCGTCAGCGTCGTCAGCGTCGTCAGCGTCGTCAGCGTCGTCAGCGTCGTCAGCGTCGTCAGCGTCGTCAGCGTCGTCAGCGTCGTCAGCGTCGTCAGCGTCGTCAGCGTCGTCAGCGTCGTCAGCGTCGTCAGCGTCGTCAGCGTCGTCAGCGTCGTCAGCGTCGTCAGCGTCGTCAGCGTCGTCAGCGTCGTCAGCGTCGTCAGCGTCGTCAGCGTCGTCAGCGTCGTCAGCGTCGTCAGCGTCGTCAGCGTCGTCAGCGTCGTCAGCGTCGTCAGCGTCGTCAGCGTCGTCAGCGTCGTCAGCGTCGTCAGCGTCGTCAGCGTCGTCAGCGTCGTCAGCGTCGTCAGCGTCGTCAGCGTCGTCAGCGTCGTCAGCGTCGTCAGCGTCGTCAGCGTCGTCAGCGTCGTCAGCGTCGTCAGCGTCGTCAGCGTCGTCAGCGTCGTCAGCGTCGTCAGCGTCGTCAGCGTCGTCAGCGTCGTCAGCGTCGTCAGCGTCGTCAGCGTCGTCAGCGTCGTCAGCGTCGTCAGCGTCGTCAGCGTCGTCAGCGTCGTCAGCGTCGTCAGCGTCGTCAGCGTCGTCAGCGTCGTCAGCGTCGTCAGCGTCGTCAGCGTCGTCAGCGTCGTCAGCGTCGTCAGCGTCGTCAGCGTCGTCAGCGTCGTCAGCGCGGCCAGCGTTGCGAGCGGCGTCAGTCTGACAGTTCTCCTCATCGAAAGAATCTATATCGTCGTCTTCCTCTGAACAATTTAAAACATTAATTTATTATATTATATAGTTATAAACGGATTTTATAGTTTGACATTGATTCATGAAACGGTGGCAACGGACCTGGTATACTTTCGAACAGAGAATCGACGACAGTGTCCGTGATGGCCCACGAAATCTCGTCGTGATACCCAGAAAACCAATCGGCTTCATGATACTTATTAAAGGACCGGAGGAAGTCATGAAGAGATATTCTTGAAAAGGAATAAAATAGTTAATTTGCATGATAAATAATATCTTTTTACGATACTCTTTAACTATAAACATCGAAAAGACACAGATAATGAGATTTGGTTGCTACAAAGATAGCATCCCAAACGAAGGAGCTTTGAATTTAGAAGTTGATTTGCAACAGAAAATAATTTTTTAATAAACAACTAAATGAACACCTTTTGATAGGAATATAGAGCATTAATAAGGATATTAAGAAGTTTCTTGGTGCAATAGAGGATCTCGAAAATTAGATATATATTTATATTTATTATAACTACACTAATTGTTAGTTTATCTTAGAATTTTAGAATAAGCATTGGGGCCGTGAACAAGCGCATAAGCGTTTAGGCGACCTGCTCATGCTTGGAAAGCAATACTAAACTATTAAAAAATGAAGTACCGTTAAGAATCTGAAGACTGTACCGTAAAATGTAAAATGTATAATTTTGCATGCGATGAGCTTCCAATAAATTATTATTCTTAAATGTATTATTAAATATTACCTTCCATGGGTTAAACCACGTTGTTTTTCCCTGATACAGTTGTCTCTGGCCTGAACGTTGCGCAATCTTCGATGGCTCACGGTCTGTTTTTCTTCGATCTTCTCGAGGACTGTGTCATTATCGGTGATCAGTTTTTTTAGTTTTCCTAGAGAGAAAAAATCGGAATAGCACTTTTTTGCTTTATTTGTTAAAAATTTACTCGATTTTTATATTTTGTATTCACTGTATATATACCGAAGAACGTCCAAGAGTTGCCATGCACGCCGCCCAGTGCGGTCCGGACAGTCTTATAAGTGGACTCGACTCCATCATTCGATTTAAAAATCCCTGGATGGTGACCAATTTTTCCTGCCAACGGTAACCATATTTTCCGGAGATACGCCATGAAGGTGTGGATATCATTTGCTGCAAACTCTGGTCCGACATCATTGGCCTTTTTTTGCATCAAAGACAGTCCTTCCCTGAATCTACTTGACGGTGCTAGTGGCAAACTCATTGCCATCAACAGCAGCTCTTTGTCACACGTCATCAAATTGAAGTGTTTCCATTTCATCAACAACGCCTGGAAAAATCAAAATGAAGTAATTTCCAATTAAATTGAACACCATGTCTATAAACCATATTAATTATTTGTTTACCTGTCGATAGTAGAACCAGCAGCTGCATCTGCGTGCGTCGGGGAAACGCGATTGAATAGCGCGCATAGTTTCTGCGCCGTAGTCACTCACAACTGAAGTTACTCTATCGCGTAATGAAGGGACTTCTTCAAGAATTCTCGACCATATTGCCTCGTCGAGTTCGCGGGTGTCCGTAACAGAAACAATGATAGCTCCGATAATATCCTGCGGGAAGCGGAACAAGATCAAATATAACATAAAACTTAAAAAATCTAAATAGAGCGCATAGTCGAGAACACTTTGCAAACAATCTGAAACAAACAGTATCATTTACTTAAGACCATGTGAAACCTCCCGTCCCGTCCATCCCGGTCTCAGTCGGTATCAAAAACAGTAATCAACTTTTCTCACGTGTTCTCGCATTTACGGTAAAAAAGTCTCATCGGAAGTGGATATCATCTCGGTTTCCCATGAGACTTTTTTTTACCATACGTGCCCGAATCCGTGAGAAAAGTTGTGTGACGCCGTTTTTCGGCACGTCCCAAAAGTTTATGAGGTCGCCGGGGCAGAGAGTCGGCGCGCGCCCTCGTGGAGCGCAGATCATATTTCTCGGGCAGATCCGAGGGGCTCAGTAGCGTTAATTCGATAGGCAATTACATAAGTTAAATGGTTTCCATGTACCATCCGCACTTGGCGAGCGTCGAGCGATCGAGAAAGGACGGCGTACCGGTAGTCGAGAGGGACAGCGTCACGGATGTCGGGAGGAGGTTGCCTCGACCGATTCTGGACTCGGCGGAGAGGATTGCCGTCGCCTGTTTCTGGCCATGCCGAACCGTGGGCCGGACGTTCCCCAGCGAGATCTCACCGATGCAGGGAGGATTGCCCGCATTGACCATCACCGCTGTCTGCCGCAGAGTCTTTCGCCGTGGTCAGCGTGGCCTTGCGTCTGGCTCCATTTGAATATTAGCGCGCGCGAGCGCTACGCGCGCGTCTAATTGCGAGGCTGCCCTGCGAGGCGCCGTTTAGCGGTAGGCCCACCCGTGGGAACTAGAGTAGGCCCGGGGGGGGGGGGGGGGGGGGGGGGGGTACGCGGATGAGCGGGGGACGCGGACAGTTGCGATCGGCGAGAGTAGAGGAGAGAAAGGGATTCTTCCGGTGACCGGCGACTACGACGGAGCGCTGCCGAAATTCCTCTCCGGCTACCTCAGCGGCGATAGACGTGAATTAGAAGGAGGGACGCGGGTCGATTGACGAGGAAGGCTTTTCTGCGTTAGCCGTTAGACGACGATACCGGTAAGCTTGTCGCAACTCGATCAGGGTTAATTTGTTATTCTCTGTCGGCGCACCGGCGTCGACGGCAAGTTACACGCGGGGTACTCTCGGCCGAGACGTCGACCGCCGTTCCGGCCGTGTTATTAAATAGTTCGCTCGTCGACGGGCTGAGGCCCAAGTCTTAATTTGGAGAGTGCAGAAGCTGTGAGATTCGCGTTGTAGCGTTGCGTTTTTCTTGGGTGTCGGAAGGTGACACGCGGGATACCGGTACTGAGCCCACGCGCGGATCTGGCCGGGAGCTTTGGAAGAATTTGTGTCGTCTTTTCTCGTTTGTCATTTTGCGTAGCGCGTTGCGCGTCGTGCGGGTCTCCGTGTCGTTTTCCGCGAGTTAAAATTTCGTAGCCTTTGTCGACGGCGTCAGCTGTTCGACGGGCCAACCGGCGAAAATAAAGCGAAAACGGCCCGTGTCCGTATCGCCCCGGCTTCTCCGGGCTGCGCCTTCTGTTTATGCGCGTTTGCTGGCGCCCTTTCAGCTAATTTACCGGTAAGCTACGAGGAGTCTGGTTCTTTCCCGGCACACGGAGATTCGCGCGTTGCCGAGTGTTTCACGGCGGGTCCTTCTGACCTTGTCGCCTGACCGCTGCCGCGATAGCCGAGCCGAGTCGCTCGTCGGCCTACCGGGAATATTTTACCGTGCGTACACTAAGCCGAACGACAGCAGGGATTCAGGGCTTTTGTGTGTTATTTGGAAAATATTTGAAGTCGAGAGTAATTGTCTTATTGTGAGTTTCGTGGTTAATTTCCGATTGGTAATTTCATTGGGGCAATAGGCCATTCCTTCCGACGGTGAACTGAGTAGCCGCCGGGAGTTTAGTAGGGAATCTATGTACCGGGTAGCTGTAAGTCTGGAGAACTGAGAGAGAGCGAGAGTTGTTGATTTGTTTCGAGCCCATGAATTCGAATTTGGGTTCAGTTTTGAGCCATAGCTAAATTATTCGAGCCTTGACTTGATTTCCCAATAAATTATCTTTATTCGTCTCTCGTAATTTTGTGTGGAGGGTTTTTCTTTTAGTGTTGTTCAACCCGAGCTGAGATTTTCCCGAACCGCCCCTCTGCCATTCCCCCAAGGCTGCAGCTAGTCGGAGCGCGACCTTGGCCTCCTACGCACCATCGATACCGATCGTGTCGCACGCTGAGTGCGGCTGGCGCCCGTATAAAAATATTAAGCGATCGAGGGTCCGGGGTTTTGTGTCCGAATACCGGTAGGGAGTTTTGAGTTCTCGCCTCCACCCGGAAATTCGCCTCACAAATTTGGCGCCCAACGTGGGGCCCACATTAACATCTTAGTGGGCTATAAATTCTTTCGGGTTGTTCCCCTTTGAGATTGGGAATTTGGATCTACTAAAGTATTAAATTGAAGATAAAGGAAAAGAACAGGGTGATCGTATCGGCCTTCGATTTTGTTGGTTGATTATTCTGTATGCTCTCGCTCAGTTTGTCCGGTTCGCTACCGGTACGAGATAATATTAATGCTCTTTTGATACTTTCGGCTTGAAGTGTAGCGCGTTTCGGATTTTCGAGCGAAGTTAGGACGGTTGGCGGAGAGTACCGTTAGCGTGTCGTGTGTCGTCCGGTGTGTTTACGTCCGCTCGGGAGAGCACGGTGTTGTTTTGTTTTGCTGTACCGCTGCTTCTCGACGGATAGCGTAGCCAGCGGTGCGAACTGATTTAGGCTCGCTACGGAGACGAAATAATATCGTTGAATACCCGCGAAAATTTTGACGAGGGAAATATTCGTCGAGTCGAGCGCGCTGAGCTGTCGGTGAGATAGCGGTTGTCGCAATTGGACACGACCGAACGAGTAGTTGCCCTTGCCTTTGGTCGATTTTTCCCTTCTTTTTCGTTTTAAATTGATGGACGTATGAGTTATTTATTTACTGATTTTATTTCTCGACCTTCGTATTAGCTTTAGATTGTTCTTCTTTATTAATTGACGTCTCGAATTTAGTTGTTTTGTTCTTTTACGGGATTAACTTTTTGACACTTTTTTCGGTATTGTAACTTACTTACGGTTTAGTTTATTGACGTTTTAACTTATTAGTAATTCGATTTAAGGATCCCTTATTAGTTTAGAGTGATCTTTTGCTTGTTGACTTTTCGTGTTTATTTTACTTGTTGATTTATTCTACTTTATTTTACTTGTTTTATTTTACTTGTTGACTTGTAGACATCCTAAGCTAGTCTAATTTGTTGACATTTCTATTTATGGATCCTCGCGTTTAGTGATAGTTTATCTTGTTGACTTTTTTGATCTCTTTTGACATTTTTCTTGGTTTACCGGTTGGTTTACCGACCTGCCGGATTAGCGATATTTTAATTCATTGACATTTGCTTAACAGTTTATTTCTCGATTTATTTAATTGATTATCTTCTCGACCGGGGTTTTTCCCCCGGCGATTTATTTCTAATCGTTTCGGTCGCGTTGCAGCGGCACGGCAATTACCTGTGTGTTTATTTTTTTTTTTTTAAGTTGGTGTTTTTGAAGTCTGTCCGATTGTCCGCTGTTTTTGTTTGTTTTATTTTGTATTCGGCGACCCTCGGGCCTTCCTTTCCATTCGGTTGCCGTTTTCGTCGCCCTGTTTTACCGGTATTTCGTGGCGCTTTAACCAGCTGCCTGAGCCGGAAATTTCGGATTATTTACCCCCTTGTTTTGCATTGTGCTATTATTCCGTGTATTAAAATATTTATCTTTCAGGAAATTTAAACTTGATTTGGGAATGGCGGAAGGGATGAGCGAGTCGGACGGACGTTTTGCGGCCGCCGTGGCGAACGGCGAGTTATCCGACGACTTCTTACGGGGCGAGCTCGCGAGTCGGGGATTATCGATTGTCGGGCCCAGGGCAGCGCTGATCGAGCGCGTGCTTTTTGCGATGCGGTCTCACTGGGATCGGATGGATATTAACCAGACGATGTTCGGGGATCCGCCGCCGCGTTCTCCGCCACAGATATCTTCCGGAATCGGTACCGGCGCGACGGATGACAGCGTGCGCATCGACATACCTCGGGAGTCGGAGGCTGCGCAGCCTCGCGGCTTGGGAAGCGTGGGCCGTCGCTCGCTGCCTACGCGCCTGGAATTAGGGGAGGCGCGTGCCGTCGGGTCGGCGGATACCGGTAAATCGATTCGGCCGACTGCAAATCGATCCGCTCCGGAAGCTGGGAGGTCGGGATCGGCTACCGGGGCTGTTCCGCGGTTCCCTGGAAATTCGACAACGAGCCGGGATCGGCGATGGGACGAGCCTTTCTCGGTGCCGCCGCCAGAACGGGCTGGTGGGGCGTCGCGACCGGTAGTAAATCCTAATGGGGAAGCTTTTCCATCGCGTTCGTGGCCGATAGATTTTCGCGATTTGAGTCGGAATGCGGGCTTCCCAGCCGCCCCGTGGCAATCGAGATCACCGGGATTGCGCCGGGATCGGTACGAGGAGTTTTCGCGATCGATGATAACGAACCCGGGTACTGCCATCTGTCCCTCGCGTACTTCGACTATTAACCCGGCCGCGTCGGGTCGCGGAGTACATTTTGCAAGTGAACCCGGGGTATCGTCGTCCCCAGAGAGGCGTTCCGGTCCATTCGTACCGGTATCGACCATGACGGCATACAACACCATGCGTAAATGGGGGTTGCGTTTTTCGGGGGCTCGCGGTGAGGATGTCGAAGACTTTTTGATTCGTATTGAGGAGGGTCGGTCGATGGTACCGATAGGCGATACGGATTTGCTGGGATTCGCCCCGTTCTTCTTGCACGGCATTGCGCGGATCTGGTATCGTAATGAGCACGGACGTTTTAGGAATTGGGCTGAGTGCGCGGATGCCTTGCGGCGACGGTTTTGTGATCCGGACCTGCAATTTTCATTGCGCGAGGAGATCCTACACCGTACCCAGGGTCCGGACGCGCCAATTTCCGATTATCTCTCGTGTATCCGGGCGTTGTGCGAGCGGGTAAAGCCGCGTATGCCGGAAAATGAACAGCTGGATTTTGCACACCGGAATATGTTACCGCGACTGCAAGTCGCCATCCTGCGAGCTGATGTGCACACTTTTGAGTCGCTTGAGCGCATCGCGACTCGCATCGAGAGGAGCTACGGGTCGGCCCGGTATTATCAGCCTCCGCCGCCGCCGGAGAAATCGCTTTTTCCGGAGTTAGCTTATCGCGCGCATCGGCAACGGGTTAGGCAGGTGACATTCGGGATTCTCGGAGAGCCGTGTGTAGAGTATCGGGACCGGTATGGAATAGGCGCGTCTAATGACTGTCGGGCGGATTATCTGCCACCTGAAAGCGATCCCTTCGAGTATCAGCGTAGCTCGGGGGGAGTCAACCATTTTTGCTGCTTCGGTACGCCGCAGTCAGAGCGATCGGCGCCACGCGCTGCCGGTTCGGGTAGTTCGGTACAGTTACCGCAGACGCCTCCGGCTAGGCCGGGCTACGATCAAGGCAGGACGCCTCCGCGTCCGTATACTCCGGTGCGACCGGCCACGCCGGCGCGTAGTTACACTCGAGAGCAAGCGTCAGCTTCAGCAGCGACTGCTCCCGCGACGCGTTCGAACGGAGGCGTCGGGAATGCAAATCCATTCTTACCGGTAGGTCAGGCTGCGTCGGGTGCGCACAAGCCACCGCTGAAAGATCAGGCTTGTCTAAATTGCGGTCAAAAAGGACATTTCGCACGCGTATGTTTGGCTCCGCGTAAGGTTCGATGCTACCGGTGTGGGAAGGAAGGCGAGACGACTCGTACTCAGCATGAGTGCAAGGGAAACGGCAGCGGGAACCGCCAATAAGAGCCGACGCGATTCCCTCGATTTCGGAACAGGCTCAAAGTGACTCGTTAAAAATATCGCGACGTTTTCTCGAAGATCTGTGCCACGCGGTGGGAGACTCGGTGAGGCCTCGCACGCACCTGGTCGTTCTTCTCGATTTTATGGGGAAGGTTGTTCCGGCGGTCGTGGATAGCGGAGCGACCAGCACATTTTTCGGGCCTGAGGGATTGTTGCTAGCAGCACGATTGGGATTTACGCGAAGGCGGACGCCGGACCGTCCCTGTACCGTGGCGAATGGTGCAACCATGATTTGTAAAGAGGAAGTGGAATTCCCGGTGAAGCTGGAGGGACGCGAGCATACCCTGGTGGCTCGTGTTTGTCCAGAGTTACCGGTACCGCTGTTGCTGGGACTCGACTCTCTTGGTCGACTGCAGATGGTTGTCGATCATGATCGGCGAGTATGGCATTTTAGCGGCGAGCCGACACGGGAATATTATTTCGAACCCGTCGAGGGTCCGGATCGCGTTGACGTGTGCGCCGCTATCTCGGATCTGACTACGGATGAGTCTCAGAGACTCGAGAGCTTCCTTGCCGAACAGATTCCGCGATTGAGAAAAGCTCCGGGGCTTACGGATTTGATACAAGACGCGATTAACGTCGGGACTAGTTTACCGGTAAAGCAGCGTTACTACCCGGTTACCCCGATAATTCAGCAAGAAATCTATAAGCAGGTCGACGCGTTGTTAAAAGCCGACATTATCGAGCCGTCAAGCAGCAATTGGAGTAGCCCGATCGTGATGATTAAAAAACCGAACGGGACGTACCGGATGTGTATCGATTTTAGGAAGGTTAACGATTTGACGAAGAAGGACGCCTACCCCTTGCCGTATATGGACCAAATCTTAGACCGGTTGAGGCGGGCGCATTATATCTCGACGCTCGATCTAAGCCAAGCGTTTCACCAGATCCCCATGGAAAGGGATTCTAGGGAAGTAACGGCTTTCACGGTACCAGGCAAGGGGCTTTATCAGTACAAGCGCATGCCGTTCGGGTTGACGTCGGCGCCGGCCACGTTCCAGGGGCTATTGGATAAGTTGATAGGCCCGGACATGGATCCGCACGCGTTCGCGTATCTGGACGACATCATCATCGTTACCGAAACTTTCGACGAGCATCTTAAATGGCTCAAACGCGTGTTCGATAAAGTTCTCTCGGCCGGTCTCCTTATCAATCCGGATAAGTGCGATTTTTGCTGTCGGGAGGTGAGGTATTTGGGATTCTTGGTGAACCGGGAGGGGTTGCAAGCGGATCCGGCAAAGACAGCGCCGATACACGAATATCCCGCGCCGCGTAACGTCACGCAGGTGCGCCGATTTCTGGGTATGACGTCGTGGTATCGCCGTTTTATTTCTGGATACGCGATGATAGCTGAGCCACTCACCAGGCTGACCAAGAAGGCCCAAGCCTGAGTATGGGGGGATGCGGAGGAGGCCGCGTTCGCGACTCTTAAGCGGGCTATGACCCAGCCGCCGACCCTCGTACGACCGGATTTTTCCAAGACGTTTGGTGGATGGGGTGGAAACGATGGGGTGGAGCATCCGATTCACTTCGCGAGTCGTACGTTGTCTGACGCGGAGCGAAATTATACTGTTTCCGAGCAAGAGTGCCTCGCGATACTCTGGGCTGTGGATAAATTTCGCCCGTATTTGGACGGTTACCGGTTCCGCGTAATAACCGATCATGCCAGTCTGCAATGGCTGCGGAATTTAAAAGATCCTACCGGTAGGCTTTCGAGGTGGGCTTTGCGTATGATGCAGTATGACTTCGAAATCGTGCATCGTAAGGGGGCGTTAAATCATGTCCCAGACGCGTTGTCCCGAATGTTTGAACCGGATGTGTCGGGAGAAACGAAATCCGACCATCATAAATCCGAGATTAAATCCGATGATAGGCAATCCGAAGATAACTCCAAAATTGGACTTGATACTGACTCGGCACCGGGCGCGTTACCGGAGGTCGTCGCGGCGACGGTGGACGATACCGGTACAGTCGCGGGGGCGGATGCGTGGTATGAGGCCAGGCGCCGTGAAGTACAGGCGAACCCGAAGCGTTTTCCCGATTGGCGGATCGAGCAGGGGAGATTATATCTGCGTAGGCAAATTGTTCGTAAAACGTCGATCGAATCGGACGATGATGAGTGGAAGCTTGTCGTGCCGCGCGGGGATCGGCTGCAGGTGCTGCGCGAGAGTCATGATACGCCGCAGGGAGGGCATCTGGGGGTCGAAAAGACTTTCCGTCGCGTCGCGTACTCTTATTACTGGCCGAAAATGTTTAACGAGATTTCGAGGTATGTGAAGCAGTGCGATATTTGCCAGCGGACTAAGGTCGGGCAGGCTCCGCCGAGCGGGTTGATGGGCCGGCGCGTTGTCGAGGGTCCGTGGACAGTAGTCGCGGCTGATATCATGGGGCCGTTTCCCCCGAGTAGGGCGGGGTACCGGTACGTGCTCGTGATGCAGGATTTATTCAGTAAATGGATCGAGTGCTGCGCGCTGAAGAAGGCTACCGGTATGAAAATCAAAGAGGCTCTCGAGGAGCGGGTTCTGTCGAGACGGGGCACTCCGGAGGTTCTGTTGACGGACAACGGGACGGAATTTATCAATCGGAGTTTGCGGGAGTGTGCTGAGCAGTATGGCATTTATCACGCCACTACTCCTCCGTACCATCCCCAGGCTAACCCAGTCGAACGGGTGAACCGAGTCCTCAAGACAATGATCATTTCGTTCCTGCAGGCCGACCATCGGGCTTGGGACAGCCATCTCGCGGAATTCCGATTTGCGTACAATACCGCGCACCACACCTCGATTGACTGTAGTCCGGCATATTTGAACTTGGGACGAACCCCTCGTCCTCATCAATTTTACCGCCGTGAAAGGGGAGATCGCGAGCTTGTTCCACTGTCGCGCGAGGAGTGGTCAGCGCATGTAAATCGGTTGCAATTCCTTCGCGAAAAAGTTCAGTACGACCTCGAAGAGGCGTATCGCAGGCTGGCGGTGCAGTACAACAAGCATCGGCGCGTGGTACAATTTCGGGTGGGTGACAAAGTGTTGAAGCGACAGAGAATCTTGTCGTCGGCGACGCAATTTGTTGCTGCGAAGCTGGCGACTCGATATCACGGTCCGTATACTGTCAGTACAGTCTTGTCCCCCGTTGTGTATGAACTTGAGGACGAGAATGGTAACCGAATGTCTAAAATATCGATAGAAGACCTTAAACCCTACCATCCTCCGTTTAACCCTTTCTCACAGGTGACATGGATCCGAACGAGGCCCGGAAGACGCTCGAGGTGCTCGGGCCATTGCTGTTGGAGACGCTGCACCGTCGTCAACCGGCGTCGGTACCGGTAACGCAGCAGTTCGCCCGGAAGGTGCTGGAGGCCTACACGAGGGCGGTGGATGCTGCCGATCTGACAGAACCGATGCGCGGGGTGGAAAACCCGGAGCGACTGGTGCGCTCGGTCCTCGGTCAGTGGAGAGAAGTAGTGCAGCGCGAGGTCAAGGATGGGTTGTCTGCCTCTATCCAGGACTACCGCTCCGACTCGTCCTCGGTGTCGGAGCTGACGGACGAGGAGGATGAGGGGGTCCGGAGGGAGCCGAGCAACTCCTCCGCGGCGTTGGTACCGGTGGCGTGGGATCCATCGACGTCGGGCATCGGGCATGGCCGTGGGCGAGGACGCGCGACGGTCTCTGCTCGGGAGTTGGTGCAGGTCGGCGACTGCTACGCCGGTATTCCGCCGCGGATCCTTCCGGAGGGGGCCGGGCGTGCTCGAGGACTTCTGGCGAAGATTCGGGGAGAAGTCCTGCGATTCGGGCAGCCGGTCGGGAATGTCTCCAGGCCTCGATCCGGCGACACTTGAGGCTGTTGTTGGAATTGCGGGGAGTACGGCCATCTTCGTGGAGAATGTACGCGGCCGAAGAACGAAAAGGATCGGTGCTACGGGTGCGGCCAGTTCGGGTACCGCCTGAGCAATTGCCCGAGATGCGCGGCGTGGTGGTGGAGCTCGGGGGGTTCCTTTGCCAGCAACACCCGGGATCCGAAACTGACCCGAGCGTACGGGCCCCTCGACAGGACGGTGGCCAAAGTTCCTCGAGACTGAGCGGGATCTTCGTGTCTCTCTCCCCAAAGACTTCCGACGACCTGCGTTCCTCTGATTTTATTCGTACCGGTAGAGGGTTTTTTTTTTTCGTTCATTCGTTATTTTCCGTTATGGTTTTTTTTTTTGGTTGTGGTCGTCGAGATTGTAGACGACTTCCGGTTTTGCCGTTGCTGGCAAATGTATTCGTCGGACGGAACTGAGTTTCCGATGTTTTTTTGTTGCATATCCTTTTCTTCTTTTTATTTTGTTTTGGCTGCCGGAGTCGCCGCAGCATTTCGGTTCTACCTTACCGGTAGATGTAATCGCCGAATTATCTCTCTCCAAAATATGTGCACCCGAAGGGGGGTTCGCCCCGAATAAAACGGTACTAGTTCCTGGCTAAGTGGCCCAACAATTTGGTGTATTGGTCTTTGTTTCCTGGTTTCCCGGTGCAGGCGTTTGTGTTTTGTGTCCCTGCGGAGGGATCGGGATCTCATGGCTCGGTCACCGCCAGGGCGGTAAGAATCTCGGCCCGTGTGGGCCCGGTACTTGTTTCTTTTTGGCTAATATTTTGCTATCGTTATTTCTGGCTTCGCTTATTAGTACTGAGCTTCTCTGAACCCCGGAAATGTGATTGACGTCCAGACCGTAGATGCCCCGCCCGCGGTTCTTTTTGGAGAGTTGCTTGACGGCCGGGGTCGGCCTTCCGGGAGGGGGGGGGGTAGTTTGTGACGCCGTTTTTCGGCACGTCCCAAAAGTTTATGAGGTCGCCGGGGCAGAGAGTCGGCGCGCGCCCTCGTGGAGCGCAGATCATATTTCTCGGGCAGATCCGAGGGGCTCAGTAGCGTTAATTCGATAGGCAATTACATAAGTTAAATGGTTTCCATGTACCATCCGCACTTGGCGAGCGTCGAGCGATCGAGAAAGGACGGCGTACCGGTAGTCGAGAGGGACAGCGTCACGGATGTCGGGAGGAGGTTGCCTCGACCGATTCTGGACTCGGCGGAGAGGATTGCCGTCGCCTGTTTCTGGCCATGCCGAACCGTGGGCCGGACGTTCCCCAGCGAGATCTCACCGATGCAGGGAGGATTGCCCGCATTGACCATCACCGCTGTCTGCCGCAGAGTCTTTCGCCGTGGTCAGCGTGGCCTTGCGTCTGGCTCCATTTGAATATTCGCGCGCGCGAGCGCTACGCGCGCGTCTAATTGCGAGGCTGCCCTGCGAGGCGCCGTTTAGCGGTAGGCCCACCCGTGGGAACTAGAGTAGGCCCGGGGGGGTACGCGGATGAGCGGGGGACGCGGACAGTTGCGATCGGCGAGAGTAGAGGAGAGAAAGGGATTCTTCCGGTGACCGGCGACTACGACGGAGCGCTGCCGAAATTCCTCTCCGGCTACCTCAGCGGCGATAGACGTGAATTAGAAGGAGGGACGCGGGTCGATTGACGAGGAAGGCTTTTCTGCGTTAGCCGTTAGACGACGATACCGGTAAGCTTGTCGCAACTCGATCAGGGTTAATTTGTTATTTTCTGTCGGCGCACCGGCGTCGACGGCAAGTTACACGCGGGGTACTCTCGGCCGAGGCGTCGACCGCCGTTCCGGCCGTGTTATTAAATAGTTCGCTCGTCGATGGGCTGAGGCCCAAGTCTTAATTTGGAGAGTGCAAAAGCTGTGAGATTCGCGTTGTAGCGTTGCGTTTTTCTTGGGTGTCGGAAGGTGACACGCGGGATACCAGTACTGAGCCCACGCGCGGATCTGGCCGGGAGCTTTGGAAGAATTTGTGTCGTCTTTTCTCGTTTGTCATTTTGCGTAGCGCGGTGCGCGTCGTGCGGGTCTCCGTGTCGTTTTCCGCGAGTTAAAATTTCGTAGCCTTTGTCGACGGCGTCAGCTGTTCGACGGGCCAACCGGCGAAAATAAAGCGAAAACGGCCCGTGTCCGTATCGCCCCGGCTTCTCCGGGCTGCGCCTTCTGTTTATGCGCGTTTGCTGGCGCCCTTTCAGCTAATTTACCGGTAAGCTACGGGGAGTCTGGTTCTTTCCCGGCACACGGAGATTCGCGCGTTGCCGAGTGTTTCACGGCGGGTCCTTCTGACCTTGTCGCCTGACCGCTGCCGCGATAGCCGAGCCGAGTCGCTCGTCGGCCTACTGGGAATATTTTACCTTGCGTACACTAAGCCGAACGACAGCAGGGATTCAGGGCTTTTGTGTGTTATTTGGAAAATATTTGAAGTCGAGAGTAATTGTCTTATTGTGAGTTTCGTGGTTAATTTCCGATTGGTAATTTCATTGGGGCAATCGGCCATTCCTTCCGACGGTGAACTGAGTAGCCGCCGGGAGTTTAGTAGGGAATCTATGTACCGGGTAGCTGTAAGTCTGGAGAACTGAGAGAGAGCGAGAGTTGTTGATTTGTTTCGAGCCCATGAATTCGAATTTGGGTTCAGTTTTGAGCCATAGCTAAATTGTTCGAGCCTTGACTTGATTTCCCAATAAATTATCTTTATTCGTCTCTCGTAATTTTGTGTGGAGGGTTTTTCTTTTAGTGTTGTTCAACCCGAGCTGAGATTTTCCCGAACCGCCCCTCTGCCATTCCCCCAAGGCTGCAGCTAGTCGGAGCGCGACCTTGGCCTCCTACGCACCAGCGATACCGATCGTGTCGCTCGCTGAGTGCGGCTGGCGCCCGTATAAAAATATTAAGCGATCGAGGGTCCGGGGTTTTGTGTCCGAATACCGGTAGGGAGTTTTGAGTTCTCGCCTCCACCCGCAAATTCGCCTCACAGTTGATTACAGTTTTTATTACCGACCGCGGTTGCAGATGCTCTTAGGAGGAGTCTAAACTCCTCCCTGTCGCTCTCACAGAATCCCTATGGTGCTGTCTCTCTCACACGCAAGCAACCGCCGGCTGGGTTTAGACTCCCTTTAAGGCGAGGCTAATCCCGTGCGGCGAGAGCCCGAGTGCAAGTGACACCCCACCTTAAGGCAAGGCTAAACACGTGCGGTGAGCGGCCGAGTGCGAGAGAGACAGCGCCAGAGGGTTCGTGTGAGAGCAAGCGAGAGTGGGTTTAACATCCTCTTAAGAGGAGGCTAAACCCACTCTCGCTTGCTCTCACATGAACCCTCTGGCGCTGTCTCTCTCGCACTCGGCCGCTCACCGCACGTGTTTAGCCTCGCCTTAAGGGGAGTCTAAAGTCTCCCCTTAAGGTGGGGGTAAAGATCAACATAATCTCGACATTTTTTAAATCCACTTTTCTCCGAAACGTTTTTTTAAAATTAAAAACAAATTGTGGGGCGCACTACATTAATCACATATGCAGTGCACCCCGCAAATAGTTTTTCATTTCATACAATCGTTTCGGAGAAAAATGGATTCGAAATTTTATTCTGTCTCTCGCATTCACACGTATTTAACCTTTCTTTAATTACTGTTGAAAAAAAACATGAAATAATTACCACTTTGTTGAAAAATAGTCGTCGCGATTTTTCTAGCATCTTAATCAACTTCGGGGTCGTAAAGAATAGGCTGGAACTGTTGACTGCTTTGATGAGACCTTGATAAACGCCATCAAACGGCTTATAGTTGTCAAAGACGTCAGCCATTTCTTCAATTGAGTGCGGCATTGTCGGCCTCATCTTCACTCTTTCCCTGTCGATTCGTTGTTTCATATTTCTGTATGACAATTGTTCGCCAACTGTTGGGTTTCTGTGATCACAAGTAAATAATACAAAATATGATCGCTTATAATTTTCAATTCAATTACTAGAAATATTACTAACGTGATGCTAATAATGTTTCACTTACCGAGAACCAACTTTATCGAAGATGACTCGTGGATCCATATCCGTGTCATGAAACCTCATTATCATTTCGTCTATCATAACACGCTTCTCGGCAAGATTGCGATCTGGTGGATGACTGTGGGTTGTCACAATTATTTTGTCATCGTCAATGTACGCTTTGCCCGAACAATGCGATGTATTACGGGTTGCACATCGGTATATATCAGATCCCCGCTTGTCAAAAGCATAAGAATACCCTTCGTACAAGTATACGAAAGTCCCGTCTTTCTTCCCCGGTAAGTGCAGCATCGCGGCCCTGTTATCTGTAACATCAAATTTAAGCGGAATTTTTTTTATTTATCCGTTCTTATCACAGTTATCAACATTTTATTTAGAAATATAACCCTGGAAAGAAATCATGTCAAGGCGACGTGCAACGTGCTAATAAAACCAGAACCGTTTTCCATTTTTCTCAAAGAGGATTGAGGATTGATCTTTTGAGAAAAAAATTAAGAAAAGCAAACTCCGGTATCGTCAGTCCAAGTTGGCTCTTCTCAATTTTTCCCAAAAGATCAGTCCTCTTTGAGAAAAATGAGAAATGGTTTTGGTTTTATTAGTATTTTGCACTTCACCTTAAATATCCTGAGCACATAACATTTTTTAGGTTAAGTCGCGTCCATTGGAAAAGTATCATAAATACATAAATATTTTTCCGATGAAGCGGTAGGAGCGAAACCGTAAGTATTAATTTAATAAGAATAACTCACCACGATCTAGAGTAGCTGTAAACCAGTTACGTCTCCCTTGTTCTCGCATTCTCCAGTTTTCTCTGCATAAACGTGGGCACCAGTGGTCGCACTCAAGCACAATTCCAGATTGACTTCAGTAATCAACCGAACAAAACTTTTTTTTTCGCCCTGTGTTGGCTTGTCCCAACACAAAGGATCTTTGTGGCAGCCTCGAGCCGCTGACGCCTCTAAGAACCGCCACGAGGAGAGCGAGTTGGCTTGTCCCAACACAAAGGATCTTTGTGGCAGCCTCGAGCCTCTGACGCCTTTGAGAAGCGACGCGAGGAGAACTAGGGAAAGACCCCCACATTCTTCCCGCTTCAGTTGTGGCGGCCATCTTGTGCTATTCATCGTCGAGTGTGCATCGATTTCACCGAGCGACTGGATCTAGATTTTGTCAGATCAACCTATTAATATGTAATAAAACAATATTTAGTCATATATCCTGCCCAACTCATTTACTGGACAATTACTTGAATATGTGGTACAATTAGAGATGTGCCATGACGATCGCGGTGAAGTTTGAAACGTTGCAAAGTTCCAACGGTTCTCCCAGCGCTAGCGCTTGGCTCTTATGTCATATGGCGAATAAAAATGAGGTTATAGGACCACGGAACAGTGTCCGACCTTTTTATGCGGTGTATAGGTTTGTTGAGATTTCTGAAAATCATTACTTTTCGAAGGAAAGAGCACCGTATACTCTGAAGAAAACAAATTAAGACAATCCAAGGTCCTGGCCGAGCTCCTTGTACTCGAAAATTCAGTCAGAGCTAGACGCTGCATTTTTCCGAATATCGTTGCAACAACCATGATGTCCAGCAAAAAAGGGTAGTTTAAATTTTTTTTATACTTCCCAATAGATCAAACAACAAGATTGACCTGGTTCCAAATTCCGGAATGACCTTGCTATAGCTGAAATTTGAATCCGCGCTAGGGACTGCATTTTTCCGAACTTCGATGCAACAACCATAATGTGGAATAAAAAAGGGTTGTTTTAATTTTTTTACTTATTAATACATCAAAGAACAACACTGACCTGGCCGCAAATTCTGGCACGGGCTCGCTATACCGAAATTTAAATCCGCACGAGACACTGCATGTCTTCAAACTTCGATGCAACAAGCATGATGTCGAACATAATAGGGTTGTTTGAATTTTTATGCATCTTAACACACCAAAGAACAATATTGACCAATGGTCATCATAAAAGTTTAAAAAATATTGTACCGAAATCTCAGGTGTCCGGATAAAAATGCTATATATGGGGGATTCCATCGGACTTCGACCATCCTCCGGCCGGACCCCTTCCAATTCGAGCGAAACTTTTCCTGTCTTTATATACGTTCAAAATAAAACATAATTTTTTTCAGATTTTTTGGAGCATCTGTGACAGAGCAATCGATAATTGAAAATTGGTAATAATTAAAACTAAAAAATGTTCGACCTGAGATATCTCGGCATTGGATGTTCGGTTCGGAAAATATTAGGTGTGCGATGGATACGTCTTAAATGATACTTTAACAAAAAAAATAGTCACTAATTTTTCGAAAACATTTCGCATGTTAAAAATCAGTTTGAAGTAGAAAGTATGATTTTTCAATCCGTTGGACATTTTTAATTTTTTTGGACGTTTTTTTGAAAAATCTTAGAAAAATGCCAGAATTTATGAGACCACAGCGATTATGGTATCTTTTATGGTTTAAAAGATATAATTTTTTGAAAATTGTATGACCTTTAATAATTTTACGACTATGAAGGTTCCTTTTATTCTTGGACGAAAAATACATTAAAAATGTATTGTAAAAAATATATAAAACTGTATTTCTTGCCGTAGAGCACGATAGGCACCTGGGTATTTTCGCGGTGCTATCGGGAAGCAAAGAAATCGCTGTTTAAAAAGACTTAAAATCCCTCATTTTTCAATTTCGGCTAAACAAATTCCGAATAAACTTTGTTCGTTAGTTGTCGCTATTTTTTACTGTTTTTGATGTATTTTTCGACACTGATCACGAATCTACCACTCATTTTATCCGTAGATGATTAATAAATACAGAACATTGCGTCTAAAAGAAAATACAAATTTTTCATGATATTCAAAAACTTTAAAATGATATAAAAATTAAACGTTTCGATCGCTTCTCTCGAAATTTCAATGGGATCATTGGGCGATCATACTTCATCTGTATACGCGTTTTTAGCCAGATAGCTAAAAAATTGTAAGAGCTGAAGTGCACACAGGCATTTTTGAAGAAATTAAAAATGGTTTATAAAAAAGAAATAAACCTTTTTTAATGTAATGTTGAAGAAACATTGACTATTAACCACACATGCTGTGTGTGAAATTTCAGCATGATCGGTCGAGGCATTCTCGAGTCATAGCGGTTTCAATCTTTCGCGTCTGATTCACACGCACGGACGCACGCACCGCACACACAGCATGCGTGGTTCATTTACGAATAAAATAAGTGGTAGATTCGTGATCAGTGTCGAAAAATATATTAAAAATAGTCCCGGAGCGACGACTAACAAAAAAAGTTTAACGGGAATTTGCATAGCCGAAAGTGAAAAATAAGTGATTTTGAGTATTTTTAAACAGCGATTTCTTTACTTCCCGATGGCATCCCGGGAATACCCACGTGCCTATCGTGTTCTACGGCAAGAAATACAGTTGTATATATTTTTTACAATACATTTTTAATGTATTTTTCGTCCAAGAATAAAAGGAACATTCATAGCCGTGAAATTATTGAAGGTCATACAATTTTCAAAAAATTATATCTTTTAAACCATAAGAGATACCATAATCGCTGTGGTCTCATAATTTCTGGCATTTTTCAAAGATTTTTCAACAAAATGTACAAGAAAATTAAAAATGTCCAACGGATCGAAAAATTATTCTTTCTACTTCAAATCGATTTTTCACATGCGATATGTTTTCGAAAAATTAGGGAATATTTTTTGTGTTAAAGTATCATTCAAGACGTATCCATCCCACACCTAATATTTTCCGAACCCCACATCCAATGCTGAGATATCTCAGGTCGAACATTTATTAGTTTTAATTATTACCAATTTTCAATTATCGATTGCTCTGTCATAGATGCTCCAAAAAATCTGAAAAAAAATTATGTTTCATTTTGAACGTATATAAAGACAGGAAAAAAGTTTCGTTCGAATTGGAAGGGGTCCGGCCGGAGGATGGTTGAAGTCGGATGGAATCCCCCATATATAGACACCATAAAACCATTACTTTTATTTTTTGTACTTTACGGTGTCTACTTTCGCAGGTAATATTTTTAGCAAGAACGTGACGACGAATGAATGTTTTTATTTACCAGTGAGAATTATAGAAATTATAACGAATACGAAACGATTGACATCAAACGAATGTGCTGTTTCCAATACGGTAAGTAACATACGCCCAACGAAATTAAATAAGTCAATTGGTACCGTCTTTATTAGATGTCATCCATTAACATTTCTCGTTTTAATTGATGATAAAACAACGACCGCCAAACGTACGTGTAACGTGCGAATTTGATACATGTTGATATAAATATTATTATCAGTGGGAAGTGGGAATATAAAAAAACGGCAGCAGTCAGATTATGGGTGTATTGTATAAGATATTGTGAAAGGGATTTTATGGTACGCCACTTTTCATGTGAATATATTTATCGCATTTCGTTATTATATGGAAGGACGATATTAATGTCACGTTCCGCGCAGCAACGTTTTTATTTCTTAATTTTCCTGCGCGGTTCGCGACAGAACTCGCGAAATGGCACGTTCGGGCTCGTCAGCGCGGGATCGACTGTCAGGGTATCGGAATGCACAGGATGTATTCCGTTGCTTTTACAGTATTTAATTTCCCGCATCAATTCTTTGCATATCGCGCCAACCGCGGCGTTATTCTATGCGACACGGATCGCGCGATATTTTTCCTGAGAGTGGGGGGCTCGAGGGGACATACGAATGTCTCCTCTCGCCTCCACTCAAACGAGGTGCAATTTCGCTGTCTTGCGGAAATCCTCCCCGGCTCGACATCCGACGGTCGAGAGATCGACGGATGCACGAGCCGGGGAAATCAGTCCCGAAGATACAGTGAAAGTGTGAGCTTGAACTTCGGTAGGCTCCTCGATCAGCACCCGCAGGAGTAAAGTAAATCTTGATGGAACACCCCGGTCCATTAGAACGCGCAGAAATCGCGAGGGCCGTAAGGAGCCTGAAAAGTGTTACTCGCCGCGGTGGTGAGCCTGTTCGTGTTAGTTAATAAGTGTAATAACCCACGCCACGAACAATATTGTCGTGTAGGTTAAGAGTGTGTTACGATACGAGGGAGAGTGAAGAGTGTAAAGGGGGAAGGAGTGTGGAGAGAGAACGAGCGGAGCAAGGGGATCGTGCCCTGCGAGAAGGAATATTATTGTAGGTACGAGTGTGTGTGTCTGTGAGCGAGTGCGTGAGAGCTTGCCGGCTCGGAACTATTATATTCGGTCCTTTTTCTCGGGTAATCCGTTATTAATAAATTACATGAAACTAACTCCGTTAGCAGATTATTTCGAACACCTGCGCGAAACATCGGGAAACGTCCTGTATAGGACGGACCGGAATCGATCCCGAACAAAAATATAAACTCGTCGCGCTTCCCGCGACGGGGTTATTTTGACGTAATTAACGCCCGTACGTCACAAATAACTGGTGTCAGAAGTAGAATACCGGTTGTATCCCGCGGTTTCGCTTTGTTTTTATTTTCAAGATTCTTTTTTTTTTGGGACATTATAAAAAAAAAAAAAAGAAAAATCGAGTTTTGGTTTTCGAAAATTTAAATAAATAACTTTAATCATGCCTGACAACGTGCCGGATCCAGCGATCACGCGTGCCCTCGACATGTCTGTCACCTCGGTGCAGAACATGACGACCATGATGCAGGGCATGACCCTGCAAAATCGTTTTAATAATCTGCCCCTGTACGACGGGAGGGGAATCTCCCTAAGAGATTTCCTGCAGGACGTTCAGAATCTGGCGGTGAGCGTCCCGGCCACGGAAGAAAGCGATTATGTCGCTCTCGTTATTAGCAAATTACGCGGCGCGGTACGTAATTGCCTGCACGGATTGCAGATCAACACGATCGCGGATTTGGTAAAAATTGTTGTACCCCGGCTGGCATAGTAAGATATTATTTCGGGACACCGGTTGCGAGATAATCAAGGTACGCAACGGCACGCGTCGAGCGTACATCGAGCGCCGAGCGCGTCACCGGACACCGCTGACATAGCACTTAGGCCACCGCGAGTGACTCGGTAACTGGAGCATCGTCTCGAGTACCGAGGCAATAATTGCGAAATGTAAAATATGCTCCAAATCTCGCCCGCAGAAAAGCGAGGATTTGGAAAGATATTTGTTTATAAGATTAAAGTAAACCATAAACTTGCGCTAGATATTAAGCTGACATACGTGCTCTCGATGAGTATATAGAGGATCGAGAGCAGGTACTCGGCAGTCTGATCAGAACTCAGGATACGGTACGGTTGATTACAATACATTATATTTCATAACCGAGATAAATGTGAATAGCGAGTAGTTCGCTACGGGGTGTACCGAGATTGGTAAATATTCAATAACCTAATAAAGACCTTTTATTAAATTGTGCATTAATTCTCGTGGGTTCTAACCCTTTACTGGATATATCCCGAACATTCGAGCTCACGGCTCGGGCACAGAACCCGGAGTAGCTAACCGAGTTTCTGCGGCACAACAAAATACTGAAGAAACGTCACGCTACCGGCAAGACCTACAATTATTATAACACTAAATTGTCATCGATGTGTATGTCAAAGGACGAATCGGTCGGCGATTTCTACGACAGGGTTCGGACCGTGATCGCCTGCGGAAGGAACGTGTATCGGACAGAATACGGTGCCGAACCGCCGGCAGAAGATAAGGACCCATTGTATGGGATAGGACGTGGCACCTTCATCAGGGGGTTGCCAGCACAAATGAGCGCAGGAGTGCTCGTCAAAAAACCTAAAACACTTGAAGAGGCTTATGGGCTCGCGGAGTACTTAGCCGCTAATCTTCTCTCGCAACAGCAGGAAGAGCGGAGCTAGGCCTTGGCATTTTATTCGCATGACGGAGAACGGCGAGAGTTCGTGCCGCGCGCGGGCCAGCCCGAATCCATGGACGCGAGATTGTGAAACGGGTGACTGCTCACTTCTCTTTGCAACAGGAAGGAGAAGTCAACGGAACTTTAGTGAAATAGACACACAATGGACAACGGGGGGTGCCCGTCGAAATTTTAAACATATTCAGGAAATTAGTATCCATCGACGCAATAGGCGACAAACCGAACGCTTGTTCTTCGTTGGGTACTCTATGTTCGTGCTGTGCGTGAGCTCGGAATTTAATCTCGGGTCTTTGTGCAGCGGGCAAGAAGTAACCGAAGCCCGAGGAAGTAAAACGTAAACGCAGAGTGAGTATCGAGTGTGGCCAAGGGACTCAATCGTCACCACGGGTGCAACAAAGTTATCGTTAGTAGTAGTGTACAGGGCTGGGGAGACAGGGACCATCTGTTGTTCCCCCTCCACCACCCCTGTCTGGCGCCATCCCCCCACCCCCGTCTGGACCGGGATGCTGTAGCGGGCCCAATCCGCGCATGTGGGTGAGTGGTGGGGGTATTTTTTCGCGAGAGAGGGGGCATATGTTGTTCCCCCTCCACCACCCCCACGGGATGCTGTAGTGGGATCGAATCCACGCGTGAAGGTGAGTGGTGGGGGTAGTGTCTCGCGAGAGACAGGGACCAACTGTTGCCCCCTCCACCACCCCCCTGTCTGGCGCTATCCTCCGCCACCGTCTGGACCGGGATGCTGCAGCGGGCCCAATGCGCGTATGAAGGTGGGTGGTGGGAGTAGTGTCTCGCGAGAGACAGGGGGCCATCTGTTGCCCGCTCAATCACCCCTGTCTGGCGCTATCCCTCCACCACCTTTGGGACAGAGATGCTGTAGCGGGCCCAATCCTCGCACGAGAATGTGTGTTTGGTGGGGGGAGATAGTTTCTCGCGAGAGGGGGACTAATTAAAAATGCCTTGGTCTATGATTAGTCCCCTTATTTTCCCTGGGCTCGGATTGGTCCAAGCAATTTCCCTGAGCTCCGACTGGCTGACCGATTTCAGAGCTCTTCAGTAACAATATTAATTGTTAAGAATATTATTATTTATATTTTTCAGAAGCCTGTAAAATCAGGTGGTTTTCCCTTGAATACTATAAAACGAGGATTTTCGGGATGATTGATTTTTGTTGGTATTTTATGGTGAATGAGAAACGCAATTATCGGTTATATCAGTTTATTAATTACTTATGCGTTATGTACCTTCCCAACCCCCCATAAATTAGGATTACAATACATCGTACAAAGAAGACAAAATATGGATACATATATATTTATAATGCCGAGAGACTGACGAAGAAATGCCGATTAGTATTACTGAATACGTTTACATCTAGCTATAATAATGGGCAAGGGCTCAATTGCTTAGAATACTAACGAATGGGCGAAAAATGTTTACGGAAATGTGAATACGATTAATCTTAAAGGTATACAAATGATAATAATAATACTGATATATAATTACACGCACAGGGCAACACCGCTATTAAAGCGCTCGTTTCTTTTTAGCAGCAAGTGCTTTTCGCAATTGGTTTGCGATGTACGCACCACACAGTACAGATAGTTCCAAGAAAACTATTTCGAATGTGAGTTCGACAAATGCTGGATCCAAGCGAAGTTGAACGGCTTCTTTCAAAGACTTGAAATTATTTTTCATCAATTCTTTGACACGTAGCTCATCGATTTTTTCGGGTTCCTCCTCGGCCGGGATATGTAGCAGTAATTCAGCGCACAGCACCTTCACACACTTCTCCACATGTGTGACATTGCGTTGTAGGCGTCTGAACCGCTCATCGACGCACACCAGTACGTTGAGTAGACCATCGAACGATGATTTCTGCATCACAACAGCCGGTGAATAATTTTTCCGTTTCTTCGTTGGTGGCTCAGGATCCTGCTGCGACACCTCGTCCTGGGCCATGGTGTTTTCTTCGACAGGGCGGTCAAACACGATAGATTTGGCACCGTAACTCGAGGTGTAGATTATCTCGCAATCGCCGATGCGTATGGGTGACGGTGTGCGCCAGCTCGAACCCCAGGCGATCTTCTGGCTACCCGCGAAATACTTCGAAATAGCTGGTAGTTTTGTTTGCAGTAAATGCCAACCCTCCGATTCAAAGACAATACCGCCAGCCGTGGTATTGTTCTGAAGTTTTACGATCGGCTGTATTTGACCGTCGGCACGAGGCTGTAGGCCGATGTTAACTTTTTTCGTCTCCGACGGGTTGAGTGTATACGTTGTACCGAGAACTAGCGGTGCTTCAAGGCGCTTCTTTTCGTCGTCCGACAGTATACGATACATGGTTTCTGGTCGTAGATCGCTGTCTCGCAGATCGTTAACACCGATAGTCTGACTCATCTTAAACAATGGTTTGACTTTACGATGCAATCAGGGGAAAAGAAACTCGAGAGCTTATACTCAAATCTATCTGTACTGGGTCCACGGGCCCGACTGCCGAATTTTCATAGTATCTTACGTTTATATGCGTTTCTGGGAGCCCGTGGCGCTAGTATCGTCACTAATATGACATGTGTAAGAGGGGAGAGCCGGTTTTAGTTGGTAAACAGGTGCACGCTGCTACGGCCATATCGACAGGCTGTCCATGGATCAACCGATCGAATGTTCACATGCTTAAACGACTAGTAACATCTGTTAATATTCACAGCGAAGAAAAGATACCGATCTTCTTTTGGGTCGTTGTACGAGTGGCACCATACGACGACTGGTGCATTGATTAAAGATAAAATTGCGACGGTCACCCTGTAGAAACTGTCAGTCGTAAAAATCAAAATAGATGGCTGTCGGAAAAAAGAACACGTGTTTACCTTGATGTGGCCAGTTTAAGGGTTACCGGTGACCTGCTGTCGTGGTCGCAAGATCGTTTTCGGAACAAACGTCTATAGAAATCGCCATAGATGCGCAGGTAATGGGGTGTCACTCGCTCGCGTATCTTGTGTTCCATCGGAAGTTTAACGGATGCTGCTTACAATACGTGCGTAACGTGTATACACCCTTTGGAAGAAGTCGGATATAAATCTGAGAGATATACATCTGTTTCACAAGCCTTCGGATTATGAAGGCTTGCACGAGGCGTTTTCAACTGTTTAGGTATATTCGTGAAAAGGTTCGACCACCCATTGCTAGCGTCATAAAAATAGCGCGAAAGTATCGAGGGTAGCTCGGACCGTCCAGCGTCGAGCTCACGCCAAAAGAGGTAGTATTGTTTTATATTTACAACGGGTGGGCGCGTCCATACTTTTTTCACAAGGGTTGCCTACGAGACAATAGAACCACCTACGTGACGGTCGTCTTGATATTTGCAGCCAATTCGTTACGGTGTCTTCAAGATGAAAAAACACCGAGAAAGTGAAAACAATGTCCAGCGAAATTCAGCGTTAATAGTTACCGAAGTTAGCGTCATCCCAAAGTTGACCTTAACCGCCACCAATGAGGAAAGCAAGAAAATGTAGTAGGGCGTAGACAAAATCTATAAAGTCTTTCGAAACTTGAATCTATTTCAATTCTCTGTCGAGAAGTCACCCGAAACACTTCGTGTAATCGGCTCTGTCGCGAAACAATTAAACGGTACTTGTGGACCAGTTGTTCTGTTTACCGATTTTTAAGTGTTTTGCGTATTGTACAAGTGTCAAGTTTACACTGTGCAAAGTTTACAGTTTTCACAGTTTTTGAATACTGTGTGTTTGTGTGTGTGTGCACCTGCGAGTTTCGACGTTTTGTGTTTTGTTGTGTTTATCAGCAAGAGAAAATGCAGTGTTATCGCGCACGTGTTCTTATTAAAGCTATCCGCAAGACGGTAGCTTTAACGCGAATTAGGAGCGCCGTGATTGCTCGTCGGTGTACGTTGCGTTGGGACTCGCGGTTGAGAACGATGAATCTCCAGGAGGCCCAACGCGAATTCCGCTCGATACTCCGCCAATTAGCTGTGCGGGTCATCGGACGTGCGTATGAGCATAGCGCGTTCGATGACTCGAACTATGCAATTTTAATTGCTGTCGAGGTTGTTCGGGAAAGAGGCGGCGCGCATCTTCATGTCGTGCGTGACCTCATGGCGCGGTACGTGAACGCCGAACGGGGTGTGGAGCTGGAAGGCTCGGCCACGGAGAGCGAGGACGACGACGACGACGACAACGATAACGCTGCTGCTGTGGACAATGGTGCCGATAACGACGACGACGACGACGACAACAACGACGACGATGAGGACTTGGAAAGTCCCGAGTCACCAGCTTCCGACAATGGTGACGAGTTGGAAAGCCCGGAATCGCCAGATCCGGTCAATGACGCCGAGCATTGGAGCGAGACGGATAGCGATTCCGGTCTCGAGACGGGCGGCGATGATGAGCATGGGGATGACAGGTATCATGTCATCCACATGGAGCCTCCAGCGTCGCCCGATCCGCAGCCGTCGGAAAGCAGCGACGACGAAGATATGGAGGTCGAAGGGCCCCGAGTGATCCGCGGGGAGTACCCGGCATCGCCCGATCCGCAGCCACCCAGGCACAACGATGACGCCGACAACGACAGCGACGACGACAACGACGACAATGGCCCGGATGGTGTCATCCACATGGGCCCTCCAGCATCACCGGACCCTGAGGGAGGGGACGACGATTTCGACGCTGAGACAGTATTTAACGAGGAAGTTGCTCGGGTACAACGTTTTCCGACACCTGAATTGGGTAAGTTTTTTACTTTTCTATATATTTTATCTCCGTATATATATATATATTGTGACGGGGCCTTTCGGCTCCCGCCACAAAGAGAGCCCAATCTCAGGCTCTCCCTCGTATCGGCACGGCACACGGCATTCTTCCTCCCGGGAAGAGTCCCTTCCAGGCAAACAGACAGGGTCAATCGCAAGCGAACCGTTCCCACGACTAATTTCGACCTTATTTTTATTTTCCCGATAATTCTCTCGAGCGTACGGCGGTCATAACCGCCGCAAGGACATCTCGACGCCTCCCAGCAACATACAGCAGGCTGGAGCCTTGCTACCGATCTCGCCGCAGCCAGCCACCGACAGCAGGCTGGAGCCTAGCTACCGACCTCGCCACCGTCACAGGGCCAGCACCTCGACACGTCGCCCGCCGTTCAGCCGCGCCGCTACCGAGGTAGCGCGCGACATTACCGACAACGGGCTCTCCACCCTCTGAAACCGCCTGGACGCGACGAGCCACCAGCTACCGAGATCTACAGCGTCCGGCTCGTCGCTGAGCCACCACCTCGCTCGTCTCACCGAAGTTCCCGGGTCTACGCGCACCGACGCCCGTGGATTTACCTCCCACCACGAGCGTACTCCACACCTCGCGTTCACGATATCACGAACGCGAGGAAATTCAAAGAACCGCGCGAGATCTTCGTAATTCGGGGAACTCGGACAAATAGAGCAGAGGGCGAAACGACAACAGGCATAGGGTGGGGGGAAAAAGGACCCGCGATCGCGAGAGCGTTACTTCCCTCGGGGACTCAATCGTAGGCTCCCGAGAAGGAAGGACGTCGTGACCGCTGCCGATCCGTGCTTAACGTCTCGCGAGAATACCGACATCTTGCCATACGCGAAGTGGGACTTCTGGCCGAGGACAACTCGAGAAGCTCCCGCAACTGCAACGAAACCGGTGAGATCGTCGTACGTGTTCGGTTTGAGGCTAGAGATAGAATAGAGCAAACTCGACTCGTTATCGTGGGGACGGTACGTCTTCGCGCGCGGAACGCGGAATTTGTTCTCGGGGAAAAATCCAGTAAAGTTCATATTTTTCATTCCACCTAGTTTCCGTTACATTATTTGCCTGGAAGGTTCTCCTTTATTCATTAATCTCATTCAATAGTTTGCGCCACGTGCGAGTCCACTATCCAATTTCCGTTTTATCAAATTTCTAACAATTCATTCATAGTTCAACTTTTCCGATATTTTAGTTTACTGTTTTTTCTATGAGATTCCGAGTACTCCCGCTGCGATCGGGCTAGAGTAGTGATTTAAGAATTCCGCGTATTCCCGCTGCGATCGGGCTGATTTAGGAAATATCTGTTGCGAAAGGTACCGTGGCTGCGATCCACGTTAGTTGTTGTATGCGAGTGCCTAGATTCCGAAGCATCGTCTGTCGCCGATTATCCGTTACCGATGTTCCGTTACCTAATATTGTCGTGAGTTGTTGCTATCGTTTTGTTGTTAAGCTTTTTGGGTAATTGAGGGAACGAGCGTGCACGCTAGTCGCTTCTCGACCACGCTCCCGATATACGTTATAATAAAATATCTTTTGAGTTCCCGTATTTCGTCTCGATCTCTGTTTCCTCCTCGCGGAGGTGACCGAACCACCCCCTCTACCTATTTCCCAAGGCTGAGCGACGCCGGGTCGCTCTCGTCTCTCGTTCGGCTCTTAAAATTAAAATTTCGTCGCGAGAGCTCTCGCTCTCGCGGCTGGCGCCCTTAAGGCCGAGTGAGACGGGTTTTGTAGCCGTCTCGATTGGGTAAATTCGGGTGTTGGGAAAATCCGGTTACAATATATATATATATATATATATATATATATATACTAGTGGAGCTGGTGGCTCGCGCGCTTCGCGCGCTCGCATATGAATATACATGCATCACAAACACTAATTCAATATTTGTAAACGCAACAATATAAAAATATAATTATCGTTTCTTTCCGAAACGTAAAATATAAATCTTAAATTCCCCCTTCATCCTCCACAATGTGTTAAGATAAAGGAGAAACTCATTTATATTATCGTTTTCACACCACTGTGCAGTAGATAAATCGGCGCGTTTTTTTTTTCGTTACCACTGCTCCGGTTGCTACGGTAACCACCTCTCCGGTTGCCATGGCAACCATCCCTCCGGTTGCTATGGCGACCATCCGCCCAGTTGCTATGGCAACCATTCCTCCGGTTGCTATGGCAACCATCCCTTCGGTTGCTATAGCAACCATCCCTCCGGTTGCTATGGCGACCATCCGCCCAGTTGCTATGGCAACCATTCCTCCGGTTGCTATGGCAACTATCCCTCCGGTTGCTATGGCAACCATTCCCCCGGTTGCTATGGCAACCATTCCCTCGGTTGCTATGGCAGCCATTCCCCCGGTTGCTATGGCAACCATTCCCCCGGTTGCTATGCCCCCCCCCCCTCGATTCTTGAACACGGCGGCGGCGGCGGCGGCGGCGAAATCTTTTTATATTATAGAGATATATATTTCGCTGTGTCGAACCGTCGTACCCTTTCGAGTGGTTTAACATTTTTGTTAAACCGCAGGTGCACGGCAGTGGGTGTATGACCAGGATGGCCGTCTTCTATACGTCCATGGTCAGGGGTATTTCAGTGGGGTAGTACCCCCGCTGAATTACTTCAACCGCTCTGCGCCTCTGGAGCAATATCGCGCTGCTGATCCAGCCATGGCGGGCGAAAATCTCCACGACGAGGCATCCTCTGACGATGATTTTGACGTGGGATCCGTTGATCTCGTACCACATCTGCCTCACTATTTGGTGCAGGCCGAGTGGTACGATTCACGCGGTGAAATAGGTCAAGGGTCCGACGATTACGATGAGGATGATGACCTGATCATCGAGCGCATTCGAGAGTCTCGAGCGGGCGATCCCGAAATATAGAGTACGTAATTACTAGCCGTGCCCTTATATATATATATATATATATATATATACAGTCAACATAGACTTTGACTTTATACTTCATTATTTCGTTTGTATAGATCTCCATCATCAGCAGCATCGTCATCATCGTCATCATCGTCATCATCGTCATCATCGTCATCATCGTCATCATCGTCATCATCGTCATCATCGTCATCATCGTCATCATCGTCATCATCGTCATCATCGTCATCATCGTCATCATCGTCATCATCGTCATCATCGTCATCATCGTCATCATCGTCATCATCGTCATCATCGTCATCATCGTCATCATCGTCATCATCGTCATCATCGTCATCATCGTCATCATCGTCATCATCGTCATCATCGTCATCATCGTCATCATCGTCATCATCGTCATCATCGTCATCACCGTCATCATCGTCATCATCGTCATCATCGTCATCATCGTCATCATCGTCATCATCGTCATCATCGTCATCATCGTCATCATCGTCATCATCGTCATCATCGTCATCATCGTCATCACCGTCATCATCGTCATCATCGTCATCATCGTCATCATCGTCATCATCGTCATCATCGTCATCATCGTCATCATCGTCATCATCGTCATCATCGTCATCATCGTCATCATCGTCATCATCGTCATCATCGTCATCATCGTCATCATCGTCATCATCGTCATCATCGTCATCATCGTCATCATCGTCATCATCGTCATCATCGTCATCATCGTCATCATCGTCATCATCGTCATCATCGTCATCATCGTCATCATCGTCATCATCGTCATCATCGTCATCATCGTCATCATCGTCATCATCGTCATCATCGTCATCATCGTCATCATCGTCATCATCGTCATCATCGTCATCATCGTCATCATCGTCATCATCGTCATCATCGTCATCATCGTCATCATCGTCATCATCGTCATCATCGTCATCATCGTCATCATCGTCATCATCGTCATCATCGTCATCATCGTCATCATCGTCATCATCGTCATCATCGTCATCATCGTCATCATCGTCATCATCGTCATCATCGTCATCATCGTCATCATCGTCATCATCGTCATCATCGTCATCATCGTCATCATCGTCATCATCGTCATCATCGTCATCATCGTCATCATCGTCATCATCGTCATCATCGTCATCATCGTCATCATCGTCATCATCGTCATCATCGTCATCATCGTCATCATCGTCATCATCGTCATCATCGTCATCATCGTCATCATCGTCATCATCGTCATCATCGTCATCATCGTCATCATCGTCATCATCGTCATCATCGTCATCATCGTCATCATCGTCATCATCGTCATCATCGTCATCATCGTCATCATCGTCATCATCGTCATCATCGTCATCATCGTCATCATCGTCATCATCGTCATCATCGTCATCATCGTCATCATCGTCATCATCGTCATCATCGTCATCATCGTCATCATCCCCGTGTGGGGGAGTTTGCCAGCCCTCCCCCCATCGGGCGCCTCCCCGGGTTGCGGATAGGGGAATGCCCCCCAGGCACGGGGGGCTCCGGGGAAATAAAATACCCCGGGGCGGACAGAAAACAAGACTGGCTAGGGGAAGGAACCCCGAAAAGAAACCAACAATGGAAAAGTGTGGGAAAAACAATTTACCCCAAGGGAGTACTAGTTCCGACTATAATCTCCCCGCCGACTCCGATTGGGTGAAAGCCCCGATGGTCGACGCCGGTCCCAGGGATTTTGGGGGGGACCAAACACACACGAAAACCAACTACAAGACACCCAGCGGATCCCCAGCGGAAAACCAGGCTGGGAACACTCAAGGAGCTACTGGAAACCACAGAGACCCGTTTCGTCGGCGCGACTCCCTACAAAGGACCCCGCCATCTAGATGCCGGTCAACATCGCTACCGGAAAAAGACATCGAAACACGCAGCTCGGCGCTGACGCCAAGCGAGAAAAGTCGGGATACCCAGCTAAACAAGCGTAAAAGGCTCGAGTCCCCACCGGAGTCGACGCTTGCTCTCGGCAACCCCAAAGGAGCACTCTTCAAGAAAATCGTCGACAAGATGTGCAAGGACATAAAGGCCCTAGAAAAAGCGGTTAAGGAATCGTATAATGCCAAGAGAGAAATAAAAGACATTAGCAGCAGGCTATCCTTCCACGCAGAACAACTGGAGGACGAGGAGCTCAGTCACTGGTTTCATGACGCTAGCAGCCTGGCCAGCAACGAAACAGACTCGAGTAAGCAGGAGCGAGAAATCAGAGAGCTCCAGAAGAAACTCCACGAAGCACTAGAGAGCAGCAACGAAGCCAGTCGTCATATACCCGCGGCAAGCTGCGAGGAGTGCCAGAAAGCGCAAGCTCGACTGCAAAGACGACAACAGGCGAAAGGGGACGGGACCCTCAACGCCTTTCTGCATATCGACAAGGAAACGTGGGAAAATAACCCCTTCGATGCCTGCGAGATACAAAACAGACAAGTCTGGGACTCCCCCGCAGACGCGGCTATAATGCTACCCTGCAGCCAGGAATTGAAATCGGACCACCCCTCTATCCAAAGAGCGATAGAGAATTTCGGCGGTCTGGAGGGCCTCCGACGGCAGAGAAGGCAACCAGGAGAAGTGGCGACGATGCTCCAGACACTGAGCTTCCCAGACGACGCGGGAGACCTCCAAGAGATGTCGAGAAAAATTTTCTATCCCATCATCGAGGAACAGACCAACAGGGGAACGCCAGACCCAGAAGCGATCTTCAAAGCGACAGAAGCGGTCAGAGCTAAAGTCCTGGAAGAAAAAAACAACAGGTTGTCGATCCCACACATCAAGGGGGAACTAGGGGTACTGATTAGCAGGATCCTTGCCTTCGTATTCGCCGATACGTACGTGCGTATCATGGTCTATCAAAGCAGACGCGACAGGGACCGAGAAAAGGTGGCGGCTCCAACCGAGAGAAGAGCGCCCACGAACGAAAAATCAGAGAAAGCGGACGCTGTTCTCATCAAGATGAACGGCGAGTCATATGCGGACACACTGAGGATGATGAAACAGTCAGTCGACCCCAGCACCTTGGGAGTCGAAGTCAAGGACATGAAAAAAACGAGAGCCGGCGACCTTATGGTCACTGTAAGTAACGGTGCAGACAAAGCCAAAGCCCTGAAGGAAGCGATTGCGGCGAAACTCCCCCGCGCGTCGACCTCGGTATACAACAGGAAAAAAGTGCTCCACATCAAGGACCTGGACGAGGTAACAACGGACGAGGAGATAACCGAAGCGATCGTACAAGCCACTCAGACAAGCCCAGGTGGGATCACGCTTAGCGCCCGTAGGCCAACGTACGGGGGCCGATACAACATCACGGTCATAGTGACGGAACACGTAGCCCGAAAGCTCACCGGGCTAGGAAAGATAAAAATCGGCTGGACAATCTGCCGGGTGATCGAGAGAGAAACCGAGTCAAAATGCTTCCGCTGCTGGAACCATGGACACACAAAGGCCCAGTGTACGGGACCTGACCGGGAAAACGACTGCCTCAAATGCGGCAAAGCAGGCCACAGAGCCGCGGAGTGCACGAACATCCCACACTGTGTGTTCTGCGACGAGAATGGGCACCAGTCTGGTAGCAGAAAATGCACTAAAGCAGCAACCGTAGGCCAGAAGCGAAGGACAAGGCCGAGCGAGAACAGAAATGGCGAAAATCCTCCAAATTAATACGAACAGAAGCAGGCCCGCAGTTGACCTGGCCCTCGCGACGGGTCAAAAACTAGGTGTCAGGCTACTGTTAATAAGCGAACCCAACCAGCGGACCATCCAAGGCCGCAACGACTGGATCCACGACGAACAAATGGACGTGGCGATAAAGGTACTTGACCCAAACACTACGATCGCAAACCAAGGACGTGGGAGCGGCTTTGCCTTCGTGACGACCAACACGACAACGGTCTACAGCTGCTACTCCTCAGGAAACCAGGACATTGAAGGCCTGGAGAGGTGCCTAGAGGAAATAGCCCAGCGTATTAGGCTAAATGGAGAAAGTGCAATAATCACAGGTGACTTCAACGCCAAATCACCGCAATGGGGGATGAGCTACACGGACAGGCGAGGCGAAATGATGGCGGACTGGATCGCGGCAAACGGACTCATCGTCGTGAACGAAGGGACGAAGCCCACGTTCCAGAGGCTAAACCAAGCATCCATACTGGACCTTACAATCGTCACGGAAGATATCCGAAGGAAAATACGTAACTGGGAGGTGCGCGAAGAGGAGTCGTTGAGCGACCATAGGTACATCTCATTCGACGTCAGCACGCCTACACGAGCACGGGACATCAGCGCACATCGCAGTGGATGGCAAGCAAGAAAACTGAACCGCGAGAGACTGGACGACGAAATCGCGAGAATCCCCGAGAGCGGAGGCACCACCTCGCTCAAGGGCTTCTCCGACGTTCTGGAAAAAATAAGCAACATAGTAATGCCGAGGAAACGCACCGTGCACAGAAACCCACCGGTGTACTGGTGGAACGAAAGCATAGCGGCAATCCGGCGGGAATGCATACGAAGCCGTCGAACCTACACGAGGAGCGGAAGACGAAGCGCAGCGGAACGGCAGCACGCCTGGGAGGGATTCCTGGCAAACAAAAAAAGGCTCCAGGCCAGCATCAGGGAAGCGAAGAGGACCTGTTGGAGAAAACTCTGCGACGACGTTGACAAAGATATATGGGGCAATGGCTACAAAATCGTCATGAAAGGCATGGCGGGGTTTCCACCGAGGCCGCAAATTACCATGGCCTTCACACAAGCCGTGGTAAGGCAGCTGTTCCCGGTACACGAACCTGTAATCTTCCAGCGATCACATCACGCCCCATTCACCCCATTCTCCGAGGAGGAAATGAAGAACGCGGCCGAAAAACTGAAAAGTAAGAAAGCGCCAGGCCCTAGCCTGATCCTACCAGAGATAGTCAAGGGAGTAGCCACACGGAAACCAGGATACGCGCTGACCGTGTACAACAAACTGGCAGAAGACGGCATATTCCCGAGGGCATGGAAGCGGGCCACGCTTGTCCTGCTCAGAAAGGGCGGAAAGCCAGCAGAAAACCCCTCATCGTACAGACCGATATGCCTGCTGGACGCGGAAGGAAAGCTGTACGAACAACTCCTCGTAAGGCGCCTAAAAGAGGAACTGGCGCGGACCGGCGGCCTATCAGATAACCAATATGGATTCCGCGAAGGAAGACAGACGATCGACGCCGTCAACAAGGTAATTGACGTGGCGGAGAGGGCATCAGCGTACTCGAGTAGAAACCGTAGACTCTGCGCAATGATAACGCTGGACGTAAGAAACGCGTTTAACAGTGCCTCCTGGCAAATCATATTGGACGAACTCAGAAGCCGAACGGTCGATGAGGGCCTGATAGGCATCATTGCGTCGTACCTATCAGAACGAAGCGTCATCCTTGAAGCAGAAGGACAGATGGACGAACAGACTGTGACCAGCGGCGTTCCGCTGGGATCAGTCCTTGGTCCCACTCTCTGGAACATCCTCTACGACGGGGTTCTAAGACTCGAAGAGCTGGAAGGCGTCACGCTAATCGGCTTCGCGGACGACCTTGGCCTCGTTATTACAGCAAAAGGCGAAGAATTGCTGATGAGTAGGGGAAATCGGGCGCTCGAGAGAGTGGCCCGGTGGATGGACTACCGCAAGCTTCAACTGGCACCCGAGAAGACAGAAGCAGTTTTCCTGTCAAAGAAACGAAAAATAGCCCCGGTACAATTCGAGGTAAGGGGAACAATAGTCTACCCCAGCAAAGCCGTGAAGTACCTAGGGGTATGGCTAGATGCTAAACTCACGTTCGGTGAACACATCCGCCAGATGCTGCGGAGGGCAGAGAAAACCACGACAGCCCTGTCGGGCCTAATGCCCAACATGAGAGGCCCAAGATCAACTAAAAGAGCCGTCCTGGCAAGTGTCGTCCACTCGCAGATCCTATACGCCGCTCCAATATGGAGCGACGCGGTCAAGCGCAAGACAGCGAGAAAAAAAATCACTAAGACGCAGAGGAGGGTACTGATCAGGATATGCAGCGCATACCGGACCATATCAGCGGACGCAGCAGCAGCTATAAGTGGAGTTCCACCAATCGACCTCATGGCGGCCGAAAGGAAAAAATTGTACGAGGGGAGAGACCGCAAGGAAGCACGGCAAGAACTGATGGAGGAATGGCAACAGCGATGGGAAAACAGCCCCCACGGACGATGGACACACGGCCTAATCCCGGTGATTGAAAGCTGGACAGAACGAAAGAGCGGAGAAATTGACTACTTTGTAACGCAGGCGCTCTCAGGGCACGGGTGCTTCAGAAAGTTCCTGTACGAACGACGCAGGGCCGATAGCGCGGACTGTCCATACTGCGGAGGTAACGATGACGTAAACCACACGCTTTTCCTTTGCGAGCGGTGGAATGACGAAAGGGCAAGGTTTACAGCGGACACGGGCAAGCTATTCAACCCGGCAAACATGATGGAAGGGCTTACCACAACAAAGGAACAGTGGAAAACAACATATATGACGATACGAAAAATAATCGAGGAAAAAGAGAAAGATATAAGGGGAAGTATTTCCCCAGCCAGCAACTACGTCGAAGTAATGCGAAAAGCGATTTCCGAGGTAGTCTGCGAAGGAGAAATGGGGGAGGGGTTGTTTTAGCCAGTAGGAGTCTGGCACTACCCACCGTCACCTGGGTGTCCAATGTAGGATTTTTTCCCCTCCACCATTAAAAAAAAAAAAAAAAAAAAATCATCGTCATCATCGTCATCATCGTCATCATCGTCATCATCGTCATCATCGTCATCATCGTCATCATCGTCATCATCGTCATCATCGTCATCATCGTCATCATCGTCATCATCGTCATCATCGTCATCATCTTCATCATCTTCATCATCGTCATCATCGTCATCATCGTCATCATCGTCATCATCGTCATCATCGTCATCATCGTCATCATCGGCATCATCGTCATCATCGTCATCATCGTCATCAGCGTCATCATCGTCATCGTCATCGTCATCATCGTCATCATCATCCGCGTCATCATCATTGTCATCATCATCATCACCAGCATCACTGCTACCGTCATCATGGGAGACTGAGGCGGCAGCGGTAGTAGCCGAGCTGGTGAGTGCTAGATTTAAGCAGCCGCAGACAGGCGGGGGTTCAACGGAACCAGGCGGTAGTAGTAATTTAGATTTAGGTATACAGGGACAAGATAGAACAAATAGTGGCGATAGCGATGACGACGCCTTCGACGGCAATATTCCCGGTAACGCGAGCGACGGTAGCGTAGATGCCGACGATTATGACCGTATTTTATCCGTGGGTCACCGGTTCAAGATTTTAGGCGCGGAGAAAGAACATTTTTCGCGGCGCTTTAAGATCAAGTCGCGCCAAACCGAAATCTCTCTGGTCGCGCCGCCACAGGGTATCAATCCAATCTCGTGGATCAGAAACGCCATACGGGACATCCACGCTCACTTTGTAACAGGTAATTCACCAAACGCTAGAATCGGGATCGCGTTTGAGGCTCAGGGTATGACGGATGGCGTAGCGGGGATATCCCTGAGGCCCGTATGGCGATTCAACCACGAGCAATTGTGGGATCTTCTGTGCAGCGTCAACCAGAGTGCACGAATACTTTCGGTTTACGACTCGCTTGTTTTCACGGTGACTTACGTCGACATGGTCAATGGTACGGGGGGCTTGGACAGCAAAATTGTCAGTAATCGGTCCGTCATTTTAATAGGGAACACCGATAATTTGTGTTTTCCTCGATCGCTCGTGGTAGCTCTAGCGCATTCACGAAATAAGGTTGACCGAAGCGCGGAGTCTAAAATTTTTTATGAGCGGATACGTCATAAAAAATCCAAGCTCCAGCGAGACGAGGCAAAGAAACTCGTGAAAGCGGCTCGGGTGGTAGTCCCGCCACAGGGTTGCGGCCCCGTTGAGTTCGAGGTCTTCCAACGACACTTTATGGCATCGAGGGTAGCTATACGCGTTTATGACTGGGCTTCTCTCGGTAGCGGAGCGGATCCCATCTTCAATGGGTAAACGCGGTTCGAAAACACGCCTGCACGTCTGACATTGAACATCGCGTATTTTAAGAAGGAGAATCATTATTCTCCTATCACGAATCTTCTCGCTGCAGGGGGCGCGCGAAATTACTGTACCCCTTGCAATGTATCTTACCGTTTTCTCCACCAGCATGATTGTAAAAGCAAGTGCCCGCGTTGCTACACGTCGCCGGCGTGTTCCGTTCCGTCGGTTGATAACGACGATGCTGAAAGCGCTGGCGATGGTTGGGAATGCGAGGACTGCGATAGATTTTTTCACAGTGCAGCGTGTTTCGATAACCATCTGAAACCTCGAGAAAGCCGTGTCAACACGCGTAATGTTGAACGGAAATCGGTTTGTGAGACAGTCCGGTTTTGTAAAAAATGCACAAAATTATTTGATACCACGCGGAAAGCTCACAAATGCGGTAAAACGTTCTGCCAGCTATGCCGAAGTGTACACGGGTATAACGACCAATGCTACATGCAACCGCTGGCACCTCGTAAGCTGTCGAAACCCGAAGAACACCCGAGAACATTGTTCATTTTTTACGACTTCGAGACTAGGCAAGACGAGCGCTACAGTGCTAGTCCTGACGACAACACTCGTGAGCATGTTGTTACGCTTTGCGTGGCGCAACAGTTGTGCGAAATATGTTTGAACAGTGTGGATAACATAATTCCTGGTAGCGTGTGCAGTTGGTGTGGCGTACGGCAACATGTTTTTCGAACTTCGCCGATCGCCGAATTGATCAATCTTGCGGTACGTCGCGCAACATCGTTCCGAAAAATAGTTTGCATCGCTCATAACGCAAAGGCTTTCGATGCCCAATTTATATTGCGTTACGTTGTCGAGCATTGTATCGATCTCGGTCTACCGAAACTAATTCTAACGGGAAATTCAATAATATCGATGCGTTTAGGCCGCACAGTGTTCATCGACAGTATGAATTACTTTCATATGCGACTCAGCGCTCTACCGGGAGCCTTCGGGTTTAACGATAAAATGGAAAAGGGGTACTTTCCACACCTGTTCAACACTCTGGGGAACCAGGAATACTGTGGTACACTCCCCGCCGTGGAATATTACTCACCTGACACAATGAGTCACGATGACCGCAATGCCTTTTACGATTGGTACACAGAGAGGTCAGCTTCCGGTGAACTTTTCAATTTTCAAACCGAAATCGAAAAGTATTGCGTGTTAGACGTCGACATATTGAGGCGGGCTTGTAAAGAGTTTCGGAAAATATTTCTCGAGAACGGCGATGTGTGTCCGTTTACGGAGGCCGCGACAATCGCATCGGCGTGCTCGAAGGTATTTAGACGTAACTTCTTGGTTCCGCGGACGATTGGTCTTATACCGAACGGGGGTTACAGACTCGCGGATCGGCATTCGAGGCAGGCCAAAGAGTGGCTTTTATGGGTCGAACACTGTATAGGGCATGAGATCATTCACGCCGGTCGAGCTCGAGAGTTCAGGCTACCTGAAGGGCCCCTCGTTGACGGCTTTATACAGCTGGAGGACGATCGCTTCGTCTTCCAATTTCACGGCTGTTATTGGCACGGTTGTCCACGGTGTTTCCCCGAGAACCGTACGGCACCGACGCGTGCCAACGAAGAGTCGTACGAGCATCGTTATGAGCGTACTCTAGCGACAGACTCAAAGATTCGCGCTCACGGCTATCAGCTTGAAGTCATGTGGGAGTGCGAGTTTGAAGAGCTCCGTCATATAAATCCCGCGATCAACGAGTACCTGTACAACCATCCGCGCCTAACGGCCGAGATCTTGAATCCTCGCGACGGATTTTACGGTGGCCGTACGGGTAACACTGTAACGGTGTACGATGTTTCAGAGGGCGAGAAGATTAATTACATCGACATTTGCTCACTCTATCCGTACATATCGAAAACGGGACGCTTTCCGAAGGGTCACCCGAAGATATATGTGGATACAGAGTGTGACGATCTGTTAAACGGATCGAACGAAGCTCTGGGCACAACGGTCAACGGTATGATATGTTGTATAGTTTTACCGCCGCGTGATCTTTTTCATCCCGTTTTACCCGTACGGATGCACCAAAAGCTCTTGTTCGCACTGTGCCGTACATGCACCGAGGAAAAAATTCAATCGGTCTGCCCGCATGAAGACGTAAACGATCGCTCGTTTACAGGTACCTGGGTGGTAGACGAGGTTCGGAAGGCCCTCGAAGTCGGCTACAAAGTCGTAGAAGTTTTTATTATTTGGGCCTACGAGATGACCCAATACGATCCGGTAACGCGCGACGGTGGTCTCTTCGTCGAATATATAAACACCTTTTTAAAGATAAAACAGGAAGCCAGCGGTTGGCCTGCCGAATGCACCGATGCAGACTCGCGAGCGCGATATATCGAAGATTACGAGCGCGCTGAGGGTATACGCCTAGATCCGGACAATATCTGCAAAAACCCGGGTCTACGATCCGTTGCAAAGCTATGCCTGAACTCGTTCTGGGGTAAATTCGGTCAACGGGATAATTTAACTCAAACGACAGTAATAAACAGTCGCGAACAATTGCTACTGCTTCTGGGGGATAACGATAAAGAGGTGCGACGGTTACTCCCCGTAAATGATTATGTTTTATACGCGAAATGGGTATCAATAGACGAAGCCATAATACCGTCTTCACAAACTAGTGTCGTAATCGCGGCGTACACAACAGCTCAGGCCCGGTTAAAATTATACACTTATCTCGAACGGTTAGGACGACGAGTGCTGTACTATGACACTGACTCGGTGATTTATGTCAGCACGGGTCGACCGGACGAGTGGACACCGCCGCTCGGTAACTTCCTTGGCGACATGACCAGTGAGCTGAAGGAGCCTACAGACTATATAAAGTCATTTGTCTCCGGAGGCCCCAAATTTTATGGCTACGAGGTCGTGAATAGCGCGAAGCCCGATGAGGTAATTAAAACAGAATGCAAGGTGAAGGGTTTGAGTTTAAATTACCTTAACGCTCAGAAAGTTAATTTTAACTCGATTCGACAAATGATCGAAGCCGATTTGCCCTATGAAAATGACGAATCGATACGATTAAATTTTGCATCCATCCAGAGAACGGCGCTGCATGCCGTTATAACCCGAGATATGTCGAAAACCTGTCGTGTTGTATGTCATAAACGTCGACATCTAACGCACACGCTGTCGCTTCCGTTCGGTTTTAAAAAATAACATCCGTATACCGATACAAATGTCACCATTGTCGTCATCGCTGTTGTTGTACCCCGAATTATTTTATCTATTAAAAAATTAAAAGAAGATTAAATAAATTTGGAAAATACATTGGGAAATACTTACTGGCAAATCCACCGCGTCGCGAAGCCGACTCGCGTAGGAATTTGCCGAGTAAGTATCGTATGACGCCCGGTTGATGCACCCGGCGTTGAGAAATCGTGCTGAGCGAGAATCGGACGATAGTCGATTCTCGATGTCGAAATAAAGGAAGTAAATCAAAATTGCAGACGTATCAATTTGCACCTCGCGGATCGCGATCGGGAAATTGACAGTCTGAACTCGACTAGAGAACAGAGAAGTTGGTCTCAGAGTTAGGCTCATGTTCAAAAGAAATCAACGATTGTTATAAGAAATATTGGCAACGATCAAATTAATTATCTTTCTTTGAATAAACTTGTTATTTAGTTTGTATGAACAAACTTGAGTTTTACTCTTAATTTGGCAACGATCCCAAATTACCTTTTAAATTAAATTTGTTGACCTCGCGTACAACACTGTCGTCTCGCTTAAATGTATATAAATGTATATAATATATCGAAATGTGCGCTATAATGTGTATTTATGTAAATATGTATTATAAATTGTGGCTGTGTACAATGTGTATTATAATTTGTAATTGTGTATTATGATTTTTTTCTATAAGAATAAGACATTCGTAAATTATTACCGTCCACATGTATTGTATACTTTAGGGTTGATTAATACTATTGTAAATAAAGACCGAAAATGTGTATGGGTTATGTATTAAAATCATATGAAATTGAGCGATAATTGCCAATAAAACAGCCAATATTTTTCTGCCAATATATGTGTATAACTTAGTCATTAGTAATAAACGATATTAAAAAATATTTCCTGTACGAGTTTAAAAATTATTTCCCTATAAGCTAGGCGGCACCACATGCGCCGTATAAGCTTATGGCGCGCATGTGACCGCGGCATAAGAGCTGATCGCCACGCTTGCTCGCTCATAAGCTGATGGTGCGAACGAACGGGCCTGTACTAGCTGAACCACCGCCGCGCACACGTCGTACAAGCTTATGGCGACGTGTGTCCTCCGCGCCGCCGCCGCCGCCGCCGCCGCCGCCGAGAAGCTTATATTCCGAGTTTAAGCGTATCGCAACCGAAGGAAACACGTGGAAAATGGACGTGCGTTGGAAACACCCGTGGACATCGTTAATTTGTGGTCCAACAGGCTGTGGAAAAACAGTTTTCGTGCGCAGATTTTTACGAAATCTAACGGCCATGAGTGACACGGTATTCGATCGCGTAATATTCTACCACGGAGACAATCTCGATTCCGATACGGCCGAACTATTGCGAAATTCTCATCGAGATCCAGCGAACCGAAATATTAAGATCGAGCTTCACGAGGGCCTGCCGCAACCGGAGGATTACTCACACGAGAATAATTTAAAAAAGTTAATTATTATCGACGATTTAATGAGAGAATCATCGAATAATACGATAGTAGATCTTTTCACGAAAGGTAGCCATCACAAAAATATCAGTGTTATTTTTATAACGCAAAATATTTTTCATCAAGGACACGGTCAACGAGATATCTGTCTGAACGCGAATTATATTGTAATATTCAAAAACCCTCGCGATCGAGCACAAATTCAGCATCTAGCCAGGCAAGTATACCCTGAGGCACCTCGGTTTTTGACAGAGGCGTATCACGATGCGACAGCTCGACCGCATGGTTATCTACTGTTGGATCTCAAACAATCCACATCGGATATTTTTCGGTGCCGTACAGATATATTCCCCGACGATCCTCACATGCACATCTACGTGCCGAAGAATAAACGGGCGTTACGTCAACTGAGTTGAATGAAGGTATTTAGGATAATGTAAGAACAATTCTAACATCAGTTGTGGAATCGTACGAGATGCGCAAACATCGTCGCATCATGGCTGGAAATAAGAAGAAAAATGGACCGTGTTCTGCACGACCGCCGATCGGTAAACGCTACGCTGCTCTACTCAATGCTCTCTGTCACTCAAGTAAAGAGCAGCAACGAGCCATACTACGCACAGCCGATGAGCCTCTGATCAAGTGTATAGGCGAATGTGCCTTAAACGTCTTACACGGCGTAGTACAGCTTAAAGTAGGAGCGAAAAACCATTTAAAAAGATATAAGAATGTTCTGCGTCAACTAGCGCCCTGCCGTGCAACCGTTAAAACGGGCCAGCGAGGCGGCGGAAAAGGCCGCGCTGGTGGCGCCGCCGAACGTAAGCGACGAAAGTACAATTGGAGAGCGAAGAAACGTCTTATGATGCAGAAAGGCTGTGGGGCATTTTTACCACTTTTATTAGCGCCGATTATCACAAGTTTGTTTAGTAGGCTGTTTGGAGGCAAAGGTGAAGGAGGTAATGGTGCTTAGTGAAAAACACCAATCGTAAAAGTCAGCAGTCCCCCCAGAGATCTTATGGAGCACGCGAAGAAAATGATTTTAGTACCGGCCGAAGAGGCAGGGAAGTGGAAAGAACCGATGACCGGCGGCGGCGGAACTTCCGCACCGACAGCTGACCAGACAACTGTACAGACACCAGGTGATCCAGTATCACGTCTCGACGCTGAGCTTAGCGATATTTTACACTCAAAAAAATATCCTGACGACGCTACCAGGTGGAAACAGTATCTACAGGTACTGCAACGATATTTATTTCTCGTTGATGCCCGAAACGGTACGACGGATTCGGCCATGCCTGGCGCACTACCAACGACAACAAGCGAACAACTACAGCCGGAAAATGAAGATTTTAGTCCGACCGTGATCGTAAACAGTGTACCTGACATGTATAGACGTCAAGCAAGAGCGCTCACGAACTATCTGCGTAACTCGCCGGTGGCATCGCAGCGCATCATGTGGGACAGAGAAGGGCGTGTGACGATATACGGCATGCTCATACCCAATTCGAATATTGTCGATCTCGTTAACGATGCAGTACGGGCTAGAAAAAACTTCAAAGCTAGTGGACGAGCACAGTTTATCAAGGGCCTTCGTGCTGTCACTGTACCCCGCACATTTATCGGGAACGACATGTTGTGGAATATGGGGAATACGCATATTGCGCGCAAACGCCGCGAAGACGACGACGACGGAAACGGCGACGATCGAGGGAACAACGAAAAGCAACGCCTTGTTCCAGCTGCTGCCAAAGAGTCTACTTATACCGACAGCGTAGATCATTTCGCCAAAAGACAAAAGAAAAAACTCGTCGAAGCATCGCGAGGATTTGTCCGTTGGCTTAAACTGTAAATTGAATTACCCCAGGGCGTGTGCGTGGGAGAGAAATATGTCGTTCGAAAAAGTGTATTACGATCCGTCGCATCCTGCAGGTTATGCCGGAGCAAGGCGCCTAATCAATAAAGAAAATAAATCGGATGAAGTTTACGACTGGTTGACCCAACAGGACGCTTACACTATTCATAAACCCATTCGTCGTCGCTTTCCTCGCCTGTTCTATAACGTTACTAATATAGACGATGTCTGGGAGGCCGACCGCGTAGATTTACGATCGTTGAGAAGCTACAATGACAATGTTTCGTACCTGCTTACGGTCATTGACGTATTGAGCAAGTACGCCTGGGTCGAGCCACTGCAGGATAAAACCGTACACGCCGTCAAAGAAGCATTTACACGAATTTTTGAACGCAGCGACGACCGCTTGCCCGTCTGTCTACAGACCGATAAAGGCAAGGAATTCGTCGGTAAAGAGCTAGAGACGTTTCTCAAGAAAAGTGATATCAATTTTAGGGTTACACGCAACCCTGACATAAAAGCAGCAATTGTCGAACGCTTCAATCGTACACTCAAAGAACGAATGTGGCGCTATTTCACACATCGAAATACACGACGCTACATCGATATACTTCAACAATTTGTTCACGCATACAATCATGCCAAACACTCGTCAATTAAGATGGAGCCGGCCGCTGTGACATTATACAATGCGGATAAAGCGCTGGAGAATATGACAAACGCCTCTATGAAGCAGCGTGGAAAAAGACGCTTCTCTATGGTTAAATACAAGTGCGGTGATTATGTCCGGATCAGTAGAACAAAAGGCACCTTCGAGAAGGGTTACGAACGAAACTGGAGCGAGGAAATTTTTCGCATCACCAAGGTTGTAAATCGTCAGGGAATACGGGTGTACGAGCTGCACGATCTCGAAGGCGAGTCAATTGACGGTTTCTTTTACACCGAAGAAATAACACCTGTGCACGAGAAACGTATGACACAGAATCAAGAGTTTAAAATCGATCGTGTTTTACGGACAAAAGGACGTGGCGCAAAGAAACAACTCTTTGTCAGCTGGGTCGGCTACCCATCGAAATTCAACTCCTGGATACCTGCTTCTAACGCCCACAACCTTGGCGCCTAACGTCGCAAGGACGACCATTATGCACAACGATGAAGACTTTTATCTCGTGTTGCCGCGTAACAGCAGGATGAAGTACTTTCCGGATAATACTACAACACACTTCACCACTCAACTTTCGCGTGAAATAGCTTTGAGTGGTCAATGGGCTGTGGGTTTATCAGAAATTCACATACCATGCACAATGATACACTTGCAACCAGACTAGACAGAAATTCGGTGGACACCGTGTGACAAAAAAGAGCAGATAATTGGACATATACCGCACGGTCTGTACCATAGTCATGCGGAACTGATGAATAATATAAATAATCTGCCGGGGATGCGCGAAGCCGGTATACAGCTTGTCAATGCTAAAAGTGCGCATGGCTATGCTGCAATTGAGGGCGAAAAGTGGGTAGAAAAGTGTGGGAAACAAATTGTGACTCCACAAAATATATTGTGTATGAATAAGAAGATCGCTCGTATACTCGGATTCAATGTAATACCGAATGAAGACTGGGAAACATCAGAGATTGTATACCTACGTTACATACGAGGGATTCAACGTGAAGGACAGATGCCCCCTTGTATCGCTCGTGCTCTCCCCGAACAACTTTTTGTCTATACGGACCTATGTGTACCGTATACGGTTGGCGACACGCAGACCTCTCTATTGCGCATCGTTAATCTAAATACCTCTCAGTATACATACGGAGCGACACAGGTGAAATATTTCTCACCGTCAATTTATATACCTTTGCTCAATAATTGCTTTCGCTCTATTGAGATAGATATAAGGGTCCATTTGGGGAAGTCCATCGCATTCGAGTACGGAACGTTAACCCTTCCGTTTAACGTTCCGTAAGTAACGTTTAAAGTGAAGCTTACGCTTCACTTTAAACGGGTTGCGTAGACAATATGGTGGCCCATTATACGGCTTATTACGAGAATCAAGTCGGCGGTGGTGCTGGACGTATAGGCAACGTTTTTGTGGGCGCACCTTATCAACGAGGCCACGGAATCGGCAGATTTCTCGGCGGTCTATTCAGAAGTGTACTACCGCTGCTGACAAAAGGTGCTAAAGCCGTGGGAAAAGAAGCCCTACGGGCGGGCTTACATGTTATCGAAGATGTGAGTGGTAATCATGTACCATTTAAGGAATCGATCCGTCGGCGTGCCAAGGAATCTGGGGAAAATTTGAAACACAAAGCCAATGAAAAAATAGCTCTAATTATGAAGGGCTCTGGTTATAACAGTGCGATCGCCACACGATCGATGCAGTCGTTGACCGGCCGTACACCCAAGCGTACCTGTGCGAGAAAAAGGTCCACCGGAACTAAAAGAAAGAGAAGTACCCGTGCAGCACCGACGAAGACGAAGACGAAGAAGAAGAAGAGGAGAAGGATAGCCACGGGTAAAGTCACGAAGAGACAAAAAAATACGAGGAGTAAGAAGAAAAGGACGATCACTGACATTTTCGGAAGTGCTTAAACATCATGTCTTTTTTACATTCGCACTCTTGTGAATGTATGAAATCGGAGCTCGACTTATTCACTATACCGCCAACGCAAACATCCATAGAAGCCTCTCAATGGGTTCATTACAAGCCTGTCTCTTCATTGTCGGACGATGGACCCATCGAGTTTGTTATACCTGGCCATGGCGACGAGTACTTGGATCTCGCCCACACTATGATCTGCGTAAACCTGAAAGTACTGGCCAACGCTGAATCGCCATACAAAGTAGCGCCTGTTAATAACTTTCTACACAGCCTCTTTAATCAGGTCGATGTATTTTTCAACCAAAAGCTCGTTGCGCCGCCCAATAACGCTTATGCGTATCGGGCATACATTGAAACATTACTCAATTACGGCCCAGCGGCAAAGCATTCGCATCTGACAGCGGGTTTATGGTTTATAGATAATCCAGGTAGCCTTGAGGCGATGCCCGGCACGAAAACAGAACCTATTAATTATGGGCAGGAGATTCGATCAGCGTATATCAGATGCGCCAGGACTGTAGATATGATTGGCCATTTACACTGTGATTTATTCAATCAGGATAAATTTTTGATAAACGGTGTAGAAGTGCGTCTACGGATCGTTCGTTCGAAAGACGATTTTTGCCTTATGGAGGCGCCGATAGAAGGCGTGATGCACAAAATAAAAATTAACGATGTGAGTCTATTGGTACGACGGGCAAAAATTAGCCCTGGAGTGCTTATAGCACATGCCAAGACTTTGGCAAAGACGACAGCAAAGTATCCCATAACATGTGTGGAAGTTAAATCCTTTACCATGCACAGTGGAATAATCGGGGATACATTGGACAATGTAATCCTTGGACAATTACCGAAACGTATTATACTCGGTTTCGTATTCAACAGGGCTTTCAACGGCGATAAAACGCTGAATCCCTTCAATTTCCAACATCAGTAGTATGCGGTGCACTATGGCGACCCCCACTCCTATCCCCACTCCCATCCCCCACTCCGCGGCAGTCCGAAATTTTTTTCGGGCAGCCGCGGTGTGCGGGGATAAGAGGTGTAGGGGGTGGGAGGGGGGATAGAGTGTTTGGAGTCGTCATAGCGCACCGCTGAGTGTATATAAAAAATGTGGCCAATAATTGGGGGTGGCCAAGGACTGGATGGCCAATGACTGTGCGGGTTGCCAATCACCGTGTGACAGGTGTGTGGCTGTAGGGCACAGTGATTGGCACACCGATTATTCGCCGAGGCGACGGTCAATTAAAAGTTATTAAATAAAATAAAATGTTTAATATTTGTTTAAAAACAATCTTTAATTTTACCTTTTAATTTATTCCAAGATACATGTCACGCAGCAGCGGCAGTTTTCTCGTATCACGCATTTTTATTACGCATCCCGCACTCCTGTTTTTTTCACGTATACCGCACTCCTGTTTTTTCACGTACCCCGCACTCCTGTTTTTCACGTATCCCGCACTCCTGTTTTTCACGTATCCCGCACTCCTGTTTTTCACGTATCCCGCACTCCTGTTTTTCACGTATCCCGCACTCCTGTTTTTCACGTACCCCGCACTCCTGTTTTTTCGAGTATCCTGCACTCCTGTTTTTCACGTATCCCACACTCCTGTTTTTCACGTATCCCGCACTCCTGTTTTTCACGTATCCCACACTCCTGTTTCACATATACCGTTCACACGCTATTCGTCCTCCACACTCAAGCCCGAAAGTGACGAATCGTCGTTGAAACCGTCGTCCGGATCGAGACGGTCGTACCCGATGCCCAGATTGAGACGCTCGATAATAAGCTCTCCCAGGTCCCGACGTTCCATGTCGAACAGACGGAGAACCGACTGAGCACAGCAGTGTCCTTCCTCGACGAGAACTCCCACGATGTCATCACTCGGAGTCACCAAATTTTCGAACAAAGAAACGACGCCGTCATCGTCGACACGTTCGAACCCGTATAGCGCGCACGGTATACACATTACCGGTAGAACTGCGCAAATGGGGTCCGGGTGAAAAATATGTCGCAGATGAACAAAATCGGAAAGCCCTTCATCGACGAAAAACACCTCTGTATAACCGTCGGCGTCGAAATCTATTATCTCCCCGCGCAAAACAGCGTTGTGACGGACAATTATACACGATAAGCCGGCCTCCAGTGTCTCGAAGTCCATTGGCACTGGTAAGCTGGGCTGCGTGTAGCCGCTCTGCAGGTCGCTCTGCAGCTGCTGATAGGCGACGGTTATTCTGTTCGGGCGCACATACACGTAATTTGCGGTCTCGATCCCAATCACGCGGCACAGAAACATCGTCTCTAATATGTCGGCACCGTAACGCGGATACATTTTTTAAAAAATATGCACACAGCGCGAGGTGCGAAGACGAACTGAATAATAAAGTCGTCCTCGCGAGGATGCTGGAGCTGCCGTCCGAGCGCGATTCCGCGAAATGCACTATCAGCAGAATAGCAGTGCAAATGCAGCATCAGCAGTACGCCGCCGATGAAGGTCGCGCGCTCGACGGCACATGTCGCCAAGCGCGAGCCGCTCGCCCCCTGCGAGCGCAGGAAGTCGCGAATGCGTCGTCTGCAATATTGCAGGCGCTCTTTCAGGTTCACGGTCGAGCGTGATGCGATGCATGTGTATAGGTAATGGATGAGTTTAGACAACCGGATGAAACGCTCATACGAGAACCGGATGAAGCATTTATATGATACCACGGAATCAAACCGTGGGTAAATCTTTTATACGGACCACCTGTCTATCTCCTGTGATACCCGTGTCATATATCTCGCTGAATATCGTGAGAAACTGTATTTGCACGCTCACGATCACGCGTTATTATAGGTATGAAAAAAAGTGCAAATCAATAAAATTTTGAACATAAGTCTTTATGCTACGGAGCCGTCACATATCACTCAGAAATATAGAATTTAGTCAATCGGTCAGTCAGTCATAAGGCAACCAACGAGAGTACTGCATTACAGATTGATAATGGCAGATTACGCAGTTCGCGCGAGTATTCGCGATTTTTTTTAATCAGTTACGTTGCACAGTATTCATCTCAGACGCCGCTGCAATGATCAGTGGTGCGAAAAAAAACGTCGAGAAATAAATAAAAAATTACTCAGAGAATTTCACAACTGAAGGAAATGACCATCGAACGATGAATACGATACAAAAACAATGAAGTTATGAATCCCTAAATATAAAAAAATTTCAGATGCAGATATCTGTATGAGTCATGACATAACTTGCTTGATAAACGTCCGAGAAGTTTTCTCAAAAAAGTAGCCGTTCATTATTAATTACCCTATTGATTCGTCTTTGGGTGATCGCTGTATTTCATCGGGTGGCCGAGTTGAATCAATGCGCGTCTATCGGTAACAATGAAGTGTATTGCACGTTCCGGCAGCCACTCTTTCCGCCACTCAACCATCGCCGGTATAAACGAGGATTTTTTAAGGCGATCAATAAATAAAAAATTACTTAAACAATTTCACAACTGAAGGAAATGACCATTGAACGATGAATACGATACAAAAACAATGAAGTTATGAATCCCTAAATATGAAAAATTTTCAGATGCAGATATCTGTATGAGTCATAACATAACTTGCTTGTCAAACGTCCGAGAAGTTTTCTCAAAAAAGTAGCCGTTCATTATTAATTACCCTATCGATTCGTCTTTGGGTGACCGATGTATTTCATCGGGTGGCCGAGTTGAATCAATGCGCCTCTATCGGTAACAATAAAGTGTATTGCACGTTCCGGCAGCCAATCCTCCCGCCACTCAACCATCTCCGGTATAAACGAGGATTTTTTAAGGCGATAAATAAATAAATAATTACTTAAACCATTTCACAACTGAAGGAAAATGACCATAGAACGATGAATACGATACAAAAACAATGAAGTTATGAATCCCTAAATATGAAAATTTTTCAGATGCAGATATCTGTATGAGTCATGACATAACTTGCTTGTCAAACGTCCGAGAAGTTTTCTCAAAAAAGTAGCCGTTCACTATTAATTACCCTATCGATTCGTCTTTGGGTGATCGATGTATTTCATCGGGTGGCCGAGTTGAATCAATGCGCGTTTATCGGTAACAATGAAGTGTATTGCACGTTCCGGCAGCCACTCCTTCCGCCGCTCAACCATCTCCGGTATAAACGAAGATTTTTTAAGGCGATAAATAAACCCTGGAGCCCTGGGGCTTCGTATACAAGCACAAGGCAGAACTTTTGGCTTTGAATTCTTTTTATCTCCCGGATATTCGTGGAGGCATTTATCGGAAACACGTCCCTGAGATCGAGTGTAAGGCATTTATATTCTGTTTTTTTTATTTACACGTTATGATTATTAAATTTACAAATTTTATTTGTTTATTTATTTTATTTTATTTTATTTGAAATTATTTTTGTTTATTTTATTTTATTTGGAATAATTTATTTATTTATTTAATTTCAACATGCAAACTCTTGATATCCCGGACGAGCCCCCAATTTTTATGTTACGTCCTGATCAGCTTTTTCCTGCATCTACGGTCAAGGAGATTTCTCTCCCTATTACACGTTTATCGCATGTGACGCTTTATCAGAACTGTGCCCTTTTGAATCTAACCTTTCGGAAATTTATTCAGGGATGGGCTGAGAATGCATGCCGAAAATATATAGCTCGAAGAATACCATATGGTGTTTACTATGGCTCGGTATTGAATTCTACTCGATGCGTACTACGGTATTTACTACATTGAACCGATACAACACTCCGCGTGGCCCTGACATACCGTAGCAAGGCTATGTAATAAGATCCCTCACAGTCCGGCAATGATGGCCGCCACTGGGTGAAGGCTAGCGTTATCACCAAACGTCGAGTTCATTACTCTATACCCTGGTCCTCTTTAAGAAAGATCGCAAACCTCGGCTTCCAAATTCTTAATTACCGACATTTTAATTTAGCAAAACTCCGATCGATTATTAATTTGTTTTTGAATGATTTTAAAATAATTAATTATTGCTCGAGGGAATAAACAATCATAAAAGCGAAGAATCAAAATAAAATAATGTTTTGAAGATAAAAGGCGGAATTATTTGAATTTAGATGATTTGATGACTTACGGTGATTGTCAATGAATGACAGTCGAAAATGAGTCGAGACGATTAAAATGGATGAAAGATGTTGATTCCGAACTTGAAATTCCTCCTTCCTTCCTTCCTTCAGATAAAATTCGTCGAATCAACAATGGATGTTGAGAACGATGGATGAATATTGATGATGTTGTATAATGAAGGTGATGAAATAATTTATCGTTGAACTCCGATTTATTTAGTTGATAATAATTTGGAATATTTATTTGATTGTTATTTGGAAAATTCAGACTCCGAAACTGTATTAATTTTTAACTGCGTTGATACAATATTTATCGAGAGGTCAATGACTTCCAGACAAAAAATTATTTTTCAACGAAGATGATAAAGTGGTAACGATCTGGCGAAGTGGTAGTGACAAGTGGTTCCGCGAAGTGGTCTGGCGAAATGGTCTGTGGTACCGTCCGCCCTCGGAGGTGCCTCTTTTATTGTTTTGATCGGGGGGCACCCGCGCCACCAAGTTATCCGTTGCATCAGCTGCCCCCTTCTATGGTCAATATCGATCGGTTTTGGCGTCTTCCGCAGCTTATTTTAATAATTACAAAATTCTGGTTTTTACCGTCGATTCCCAAATAAACAAATTACTCCGATGAATTTCAATTTAAATAATAAGAATTTACAAATTTGAACGAAGTTTCTACGATTCTCCTATCAAAAGTTATAATCCTGATTTATAAAATTGTTATAAATATTCTCTATAAATTCTGAATTTTTAACGGATAATTATTTAACTTCACTTAAATTAACAATGATGTCTCTAAATATTTTCCCCAGATGCTAATAACTAATTCCCTGCTATTGACTATTTTATTTTACTATTCTACGGATAGAAGAACATGATTAAAAAATGTTAATTAATTTCCCTGATAATTACAATAATAGATAATTTATATTCCTTAATTTTTATAACAATTTATGTTAACGATTTGACCCAATTTATATTTCACTCGTGATTCTATTGGTTAATTACTTTATTTATTAATTTCCGACCAATTTCCCATGTTTATTTCATTCTATCGTGCTTTCTATTTCCAATAATTGAAGATGTTTTGAATAATAATTTGAATAATTATGCCCCGAGAGGTGCTGCACTCGTAAGCGCCCACGGTGATTCTTTTAATCAGTCCCTTCGAGACAGTCACACGGATTCTCTGGCCGCACCGCTGTGTGCGTATGTGTATCCCTCTGCTCTATGTGTTGGAGAGATAAGGCTCCGTCTCTCGACGCGTATAGCTAAAGATTCGGATTGCCGTTTCCGTTCTAATTGAAACAATGGGTTCTTCGGGTAGCCTAAGGTATGCTCGCTACCGATGACACCTCTCCAGCAACCCGAATATTCCCTTTCGATATTTTTCCGTTACGTGACTTGTTGCTATGCCAATCACTGAATCGAATCATTCAGTGTTGGCTGACGCACAGTTAATTATTGGCAACATAATTAATTCTCGATAAATATTTGGTTTTTTTTATAATTCTCTAAGATTCTCCTGTGACTATTATTTATTAGAGTTTTACTGAATTTTCTTGGTTGCGTCAGTGAATTTGGTCGAAAATTCACAGGACGTAACAATGTGTATAATTAATATTGGAAATTTAGTATTGGATCACAATTGTAATTGAATTGGTCCATAAACAAAGGATGCAAATTACACTTGCATATCGCTTCGTTATTTTTAAAAATTGTCGTTTACAAAATTTCCTCCAAGAGAAAGCCAAAAATTCGTTAACTGACTTTTCACAAAGGGACTTCCTTTTTTATATTTCTGATATTTTCATATTTCTGCAGGTAACAAAAAATGTAATCTGTCGAGATATTCTATATGTACACGTGTATACTAGTATAATTACAAAACCAGTAATAAAGGCTGGCCTGCTTAAGGGGATGTTGGAGCTGTTTTTTTTTCTTTTAATCTGGTTTGCCTGTTTGCCGACGGAACTAGACAATTTTTCAGTTCTGACAGCATTGTTAATATGGTACACATATGCGTCAAGTTATGCAGGATTATGATATTAACATAAACGCTTCGGTGTGCAGTCGAATTTTGATTGAAAACTTACAAGGAATAACAAAACCGAATGTTATAGTTTGCGAAAGGGCATGAACGTAGTATCGCGATTGACGCACATCTGGCTCTGCATAGTGCCTTACACATTCATGCCGTTGTTATCGGCTCTCATTGCCCGTCGAAAGTCGATAGACTAAGTGAACGCAGTTTACACTATGCGTGATCATCTTTTGTGTGAGCAACTTTCCGGTTTTGGAATATTCGGAACTGCAAAGGCAGATTCACTTTTCACATAAGCGAGATCTAGAATTGGTTATATCCTACGGAATCGAATGCTTTTGACATTTCAGCGGCCATGGTGGTTGTCGAGACAATTTGTCATGTTCGATTTTCTTTATTTCTCGGAAGATTTCGACCGAAATTCGAGTGCACGCCGAATCGTTTATTTTATTAATACAGTCCTGTAAGATCTGAAGCACACCCGTCGCATAGTAACGACTAATAGTGAAAACTAAGAAAACACAAATTTCAGTCGATAAAACAGGAAGGTCCAGCATCGCCTTAAGCCGTTTAAATAGGGAAAAACGCAGATAAATAGTATTATCTTTCATTTCTAAATTCTACATGATATGAAAATAGTCAACTACTGTTTCCACAATTATACTAGCTCCATATTTTGATGAACGGCATCTTGTCGGCATTTACTCACCCGAACATTTCTTCATTCTTTCAATACGATGTTTTCACTGGATCCTGAAAATGCGTTTAAAAAAATCTAGAAAATGTCGCAATAAGCAGACAGATGTCACAATGCATTCGGACCTTGATTTTTGAAAGAACGGTTTGACCGATACCCATCGCTACTTTCTTAATCGAGCTTGCGCCCAAATGTTAATGTGAACTTCATGATGCTGTCACGACCGCGCTTCGTATGATGAAGCTACTGATGTAGTTACCAAAGCCAAGCAATAAGAAATTGCCATTCACGCGATTGTTTGCTAGTTAATTCTTCCCCCACCACGTGTTTTGTTGATTGGTGTGTCCAACATAGTGGAGACTGTTCGAATAATCGCGGTACGTAAAATCGAGGTCCGAGTGGATGCTGACAGTTCTCCGTAATACGCAGATAGAAAGTCGCATTACACGAACAGATGATCGCTATAGGCAGACCAGACATCGTAATATTTTCATTATTGATTGCAATTGGTAGACCGTATGTCGCAATATGTTATTGAATGGTCGCAATTGGCAGACCGGATGTCGCAATATGTTGTTTAATGGTCGCAATTGGCAGACCGGATATCGCAATATGTTCATTACTGGTCGCAATTGGCAGACAGGATGTGGCAATATGTTGTTTAATGGTCGCAATTGGCAGACCGGATATCGCAATATGTTCATTACTAGTCGCAATTGGCAGACCGAATATCGCAATATGTTCATTACTGGTCACAATTGGCAGACAGGATGTCGCAATATGTTCATAACGGGCCGCATTAGGCAGACCAGATGTCGCAAAATGTTGATTAATTGTCGCAATTGGCAGATCGGACATCGCAATATGTTCATTGTTGGCCGCATAGGCAGACCGAATGTCGCAATATGTTGATTAATTCTCGTAATAAACAAACCGATAATTCAAATCTAGAAGTTGCGTATACTTTTGTGCTAATGTGGGTATCATAATGAATATAGAACTCCGAAAGCATACAAATTCGGAGAGGGTTTTGTACTATAGTGGTTGAATAGCCCAACCTTCAAACCAATTATATAAACAAATCTCATGCGTTTCACCGACAACACTGGTTGTGTTAATATAACCCACGTTTTTATGATTATTGCCAAACGCTATTTTATTATAAAATTATATGATAAATCGGGAATAGAAAAACATCTTTTCTGTTTTTATTTTGACGACAATTTGTGGGCAAGGTTACTTTATCTGTCGCAAATGAAAATAAAAAATTAGGTAAAAAAAAGCGTATACCTATATTTCGAAAAAAGCGTATACCTATATTTCGTGTCTGAGTGAGCATGAAGATTTAACAAATATAGCGATATTTGTTAATCTAGCTAGATATAGCAACTTCTCTATTGAATTATGGTTGTGTATCCGAAACTATATCAACCAACTAATATTTTCGACAATTGAAGACATCTTGTTTCATATTCCTCGCTCAAGCTACTTCGACATTATTTATTAGTTATTTCAGTGGTGATACTTTCGAAACATCGCCACGATTCCCCTTCGGTCGCCCTACGTGGAATTCAGAACTCCCACACGCACTTCCGTACGAGTGTCAAACCCGATGCTGCGCTCCGTAGAAGCGTGCTGCCTCAAGTTGCAATTAACCTGAGACAGTGCTCGCGGATACTTCTTTAATATTCTCTACCTCAGAGCGCAATTGCCCAAAGATAAAAGAATAATTAAAGGGCCCTAATTAGCTGTTCTTCCTTCTCTTGTCACCCTCTATACTAACAGTACCGGCGTACTGGGCTCTAGCGCAAATAACGACTGGTGATCGGTCTTTGCGTAATGGTAAAAGTGCCCCGAGTCGCTCGCGCATCCCGCTTATAAAGCAGTTGAGACGTTCGAGGAGAAGGGTGGAAAAATTGGGTGGTAGGAATAATGTCACGCGATGTCACGCGATGTCACGTGGGGTCTTACATAAGGTGATCTCGAGGTGGGAAGAGAAAATTGTCGAGTAGGGATGAAATCACGCGATGTCACCTGTCACGTTATGTAACGGATCATCGGGTGGAGGAGAAAGACTCCAGAGTAGGGATGGAGTCACGCCATGTCCAGCGCATCGGGGATTGGTCGAATTTTAGCTTTTTCGTTGATTTTAGTTGTTGCATTATTTCAGCAACAATAGTTAGCTGAGAATGATCCCCTCGATGCATTTATGGTGTTTTAGCCTGTCCAGAATCAGATAGGCGTCGATTTATTTCCGAGTTAATTATTTTTGTTTTTAACAATCCATTTTTCCCACAGTCAACACCGTTGTGCGTGTCAGAATACCACGGACGGTATCTGATATTGCCGTTATCATTGTTTTACAGTCCTGAGGGAGGGATTCCTTAGATGAGTCCCAGGTTATCTTTTCAGCGATCTATTATCTTGTGAAGTTTTAAAAATAGAAATCGGGAGGGTCTCGATTTTACCGACGCCGGTAGTTACCCGTGCGTGCGGCCCGGTGTGCCGCGCTGGTAAGGTAGCGCTCAGTCCGTTCTGTGCTGCCCCGCGGAGAGAGACTGTGGCACCTCCCGTTTACGTTATAGATTTCCGCGCAGTGGATCTCTCCCGCAGTTACCCGTGAGCGGTGTTGTGCCGCAGAAACCCGGTTAGCTAATCCGGATTCTGCGCTTGAGCCGTGAGCTCGAATGTTCGGGATATATCCAGTAAAGGGTTAGAACCCGAGAGAATGAATGCACATTGTATTAAAAAGGTCTTTGTTACGTTGTTGTATATTTACCAATCTCGGTACACCCTGTAGCGAGCCACTCGCTAATCACGATTACCTCGGTTAGGTAATTTAATGTATCGTAATCAACCGTACCGTATCCTGAGTTCTGATCAGACTGCCGAGTACCTGCTCTCGATCCTCTATATACTCATCGAGAGCACGTATGTCAGCTTAATATCTAGCGCAAGTTTATGGTTTACCTTAATCTTATAAAGAAATATCTTTCCAAATCCTCGCTTTTCTGCGGGCGAGATTTGGAGCATATTTTACATTTCGCAATAATTGCCTCGGTACCCGAGCCGATGCCCCAGTTACCGAGCCACACGTAGTAGCCTAAGTGCTGCGTCAGCGGTGTCCGGTGACGCGCTCGACGCTCGATGTACGCTCGTCGCGTGCCGTTGCGTACCTTTACTATCTCGCAACCGGTGTCCCGAAATCATATCCTACTAAGCCAGCCGGGGTACAATAGCGGATATACGCCCTTGACGCGTGGGAGGAGCCTGGATGCGGCCGCCGTCGCGTTACAATATATATATTGTGATGATACCTTTTCGCGTAGTCTCCCAAAAACTGGGTCGATCTGTGGAGTAAGGGGGGTGAAGGGAAGGGGGAAATAACGTTCCGAAGTTTTGTGTAGGAAACTAAAATATTATATTCTTCAACAGTTCAACGTATCAAAAATAACAGGTAATAACAAAAGAAAAGAAAAAAGAAACGAGGTCGGGGTCTTACAACAAAAAAAGGGGGTACGTTAATGATAATCGGGGAGAGACATAAGAAAAGAGCTTAATAGCGGTAATCGAATGTAACAAACGAAGAAAACAAAAAAAAGGGAAACGGAAAAATCAAATAATAATCGCAATAATCAAAAGAACTGAACTTAAAAGAGCTTATACAAAAAAAACGATGTTTACCATAAGTATTGGGACGGCAGGGGGTTGGGGTCGGTCGCACGGAAAAGGGGGGCTGGCCGGTGAAACACTCTACACAAAAACCTCGATTGGGCTAAATCGGAAAGATAATGAACTCGAAAAATAATTAAATTCAAAATAAATTTGTCAGTTGTTGTTTTTGGGCGCCAGCTACTTTCTCGGCGTAGCACCGTAACTCACAGGAAATAAAAAAGAAAGACAATCGGCAAATTTGCGCGGCACGCGGCTAGCAAGGAACGGGGGGGGGGGGGAGGGGGATGAGACTTCTCAGGTCGGGGACACTGTTCCAGGGCTTCTTGACAAATTACCTCGGCACACACAAAAACTGGTCAAAATGACAATAATGACGATCGGTAAATACTCGCAAAAATGCGTCTTGGGGAACGGGGAAGAATAATAATAACTTTAAGGAATGCACGCGGAAAAATCCCGCGAATACCACCACTCACGCGCACGTGTTTGGATAACTCGAAAATGTCGGCGCACGTGGCGGCCGGTACTCGACGGTCGAAAAGTTTCACAATAATAAACGTGTACAATTACCAAAAAAGAGGGCACGGGTAAATGTTCAGGGGTCGGGAAGATGGGAAAAATCGAGAAAGGGGCAGGCGGGGGAAAACTTATGCGCTACTCACGCAACCTGGTCACTCGTAAAATATCGGTTACAAAACCGTCCGATATTTCGCACAATATTCCTCTCAATATTCTGTCTCGATTTGCCGGGTCGTCGATATTCCTTCCAATCCAAATCGTGTCCTTGGGCAATGGCTTATTGTTGATACTCTCCGGGAAGGAGTCTTACTCTCGACGGGGACAGCCGAGTCGTCTTAAAAATGTCCGTAATACTGTCGCTCTGATCACACACACTCTAATCGTTCACACGCCTGGGCTCGAAGTGATGTCAGCCTCGCTGCTTCCGGCTTCTTCTCCGACCTTAGGGTCGGTCTTGCAAGTGAGCGTACGGATGATGAATTCCAATTGGTGGATTTCGGGACGCGGCCGTGCGAATATTTCGTCGCGACGGAAGACTCGTCGCGACGTTCGGCGCGCGCATCCTCGTCATCGATTTGCCCATCGATCGACGAGCAGTTCTTGGCGTCGAGAGGTGGCGGTTCCAGGCGGCCTGTTGGCGAAGCGTCTCCCTTGACAGATCGCGTGCTGAATTTAGTGTTTACCCGGACGACACACCTCGTCGGTTTACACTCGGCAATCCGAGCCGAGAGGGTGTCGCCGGGTTCTTCAGTGCCTGTGGACGAGTCGGGAAGGATGCTCCGACTCGTCGGAATTTTTCCCGGGGCTGTCGGGGTCGGACTGGCATTTTGGACGGTCCTCTGGTTTGCAGGTTAGTGCTTGAAAGGTCTGCCGGTGTCTAAATTTTTGGGCTGTCTAGGTTGTTGGGGTCGATCAGGCTTCGCAGGGGGTCAATTTCCCTCCAGGTTGGTCTTCGATGGTCTTCGATGGCTATGATGGGTCTTCGGTGGCTGCGATGGGTCTTTGGTGGCTGCGATGGGTCTTCGGTGGGTGCGTCGGAGGGCTGACGGGGCCTTCGATGGGTGAGTTTGAGGGCTGACGGGGTGGTATAGGATAAGGGTCAGTCAGGGGAAGGGGTTAACAAAGTTACTAATCGTTGCTTAAATTGTAGTCCTAATTCCGGTTTATTCCCTAGGTGAGTGGTGGGCCTTCGAGCCAGGCAGCGGGAAGAACTTGTGACGTGCCACGTCACAATATATATATATATATTGTTATGTTGCGGTATTCTTTTATTTTCCGAAAATCGGGTCAATACGGGGAAGTAGACTGCAGTACCTATACGGATTTCAAGATGGCGGCGGTCGCCTGTGGTGGTGGGTTGAGACTGTCAGTACCTATACGGATTTTCAAGATGGCGGTGTGGCGGAGTGGGGAGTGCTGCCCGGCCGGGCCCGGCTGTTCGGCTCGAGGGTGGTTATCCCCCTCCCCCCTCCCCCGCATTCCGCTAGGGTGGTAGAGGGTGGTCAGGACGAGGCGCTGGTGGAGCTGGTGCGTCGTCGGTGGAGAGGGAGAGGGAGAGGGAGAGGGAGAGGGAGAGGGAGAGGGAGAGGGAGAGGGAGAGGGAGAGGGAGAGGGAGAGGGAGAGGGAGAGGGAGAGGGAGAGGGAGAGGGAGAGGGAGAGGGAGAGGGAGAGGGAGAGGGAGAGGGAGAGGGAGAGGGAGAGGGAGAGGGAGAGGGAGAGGGAGAGGGAGAGGGAGAGGGAGAGGGAGAGGGAGAGGGAGAGGGAGAGGGAGAGGGAGAGGGAGAGGGAGAGGGAGAGGGAGAGGGAGAGGGAGAGGGAGAGGGAGAGGGAGAGGGAGAGGGAGAGGGAGAGGGAGAGGGAGAGGGAGAGGGAGAGGGAGAGGGAGAGGGAGAGGGAGAGGGAGAGGGAGAGGGAGAGGGAGAGGGAGAGGGAGAGGGAGAGGGAGAGGGAGAGGGAGAGGGAGAGGGAGAGGGAGAGGGAGAGGGAGAGGGAGAGGGAGAGGGAGAGGGAGAGGGAGAGGGAGAGGGAGAGGGAGAGGGAGAGGGAGAGGGAGAGGGAGAGGGAGAGGGAGAGGGAGAGGGAGAGGGAGAGGGAGAGGGAGAGGGAGAGGGAGAGGGAGAGGGAGAGGGAGAGGGAGAGGGAGAGGGAGAGGGAGAGGGAGAGGGAGAGGGAGAGGGAGAGGGAGAGGGAGAGGGAGAGGGAGCTGGCTGGAGCGTGCGGGACAGCTGGTGACGGTGTATCGCCGAGTCGCGCCATCTTGGATTTTCCGTGCGCTGACGGCTGGCTAGCGTCGGGCCCCAGCGGGCCCTCCCTCTCTTATGCGTACAGCGTGTTGAGTAGCGCAGCGCCCTGACGTTGTAGCGGTCGAGGGATGAAGTATCAGGAGCCCTGTGGACAGTTGGTGACGGCGTAGCAGTGACTCGCGCCATCTTGGATTTTCCAAGAGTGGGCTGGGTACGGCCACATCGCTCTGTACCTTGCGCGCAGGGTGTTTCTCGAGGGTGGCTCGATGCTTTACGTGCGCTAGCTTGGACGAGCGGTCTAAGGCCCTGAACGCAAGTAGCGTTATCCTTGAGAGCGCGAGTTCGATTCTCGCGTAGAAAAATGTAAAAATTTTTTTTCAGCTTATTTAGAAAATATATGACAGGGATGAGTGGAGGTAAGTAAATAATAGTTTCGTTTAAAATGTTTACAAGAAAGTTTGCATTTTTATTCTTAAATCTAGTTGTACAGGTTTTTTTTTATGTATAAAAATATTTTTATCCTTATATCTACGTGTACATTTTTCTTTGTGCGTATATTTTTATGTATATAAATCTTGCTAATTCATGTGAATCTTCGGTAATTCATCTCTAAGGCAGTTCATTTATACGAGCCACCACTGTACGAAAAATGTATTCATGATGAATGCTTAATAATTCTTTGGCGATCAACTGCCGTTTATCGTTCGTCTCCTCATCTTCTCCGTAGATACCTCGTCGGTTTTTCAGGACTAGAGTTATGCGTTCATCCATCATATATTTGAACGCGATCGACGAGACTTTTTCTCTTGTAGCACTATTCCAGTCCTGTATCGGACGCTCAAAACTAATTTCCTCAACAATAATATCTCTGATCTCTCTCACGAGCTCAAGTTCGTTTTTAAGTAAATGAATTCTATGATATATGCATTTACTCAGCATAACGAGTCCCTTGTACGTTGTTTTTTGGAAGAGAATACCGACGGGGTACGTATTCTTGGGTCTTTTGTTCCGCTGATTCTGTGTTTCTTCGGCACCAAAGTTTTTTTTCGCTTAGTCTTTTATTTCCAATAAAATAGCTTTTTCGTTGTAAGCCGTCGTAAAACTTATTTTCTGGCGGTCAAGCGGATTCATATTTGGAGTTCGATTGCTGGCAGAGCCTTTTTCTGCATTGAACCACGGGGTGATAATTGTCATCCGCTCGCAGAGTTGATGCCACTCGACGGTGTTGAGGGAAATCCCTGCCGCGTGACGGCCGGAGAATTTTATTGCCACCTCGAAGTCGTGTCCGTTTACTAGCTCAAGTCCCACCGTGACCATCTTACTACCCGAGGTATTCAGGCTGTATGTTGTGGATAATAACATTGCCTTGCTCAAAGGCTGCCAGCCAATTACAGGGTCAAGCGTATTGTCTTCCCCGCGAACTCGCTTCGACTCGGACTTCGCCGTAGTATTTACAACGGAAGACGGAGAAAGTATTCGTGACGCCAATAATTTTTTCTGGGCTTCCTTCACAACGTTAGTAAAATTTTCCATTTTTTCACTCTATGTTTTTGGAGGATATTTGAGAGAACGAGGCTACACTGACCAAGTCGTGGGGACGTAATGACTCGGGAGTGAAGACACACTCGGGCTTAGTGCCGGAGAAAGTGATGCAATTTTCCGGGAGAAGGGATAAAGACACGCCTCAGGGATGCTGTTGTCTCAGGTGGGGGTGTGCGCGCTGCATTGGGCCTTGGAGGCTGTGTAGACCACCCGCGACGAATCGCTCTTTCGCTAACCTTTTCCGGAGTGACATAACTCTATCCAAGATTGGTGCATTCCTATACAGGCGTGTCAATACACAAACGCTTGAGGAAAAAAAACTGAAAATTTACAGCTATTCGTAACATTCGATGGTCAAGCGTTAAAGACGAGGACAAACTTCTGCCGTGAGGAAAATTAAATGAAAAAGAAAGTAAAATGATAGGCACAGGGTACAATGAGACGCTCTAGCCTTTTCAACGCCGGAGGGTTCCGCGCCTGTTAAGACGCCGCGTAGCTGCAATAAAATACTTAAGCAGGGATACTCGCTGGTTCGCACCGTTCGAGTACGTTTTTTATAGCACGCAGTCCGAAGGGTTTTTTTTACCTGGTATTTCGGAATGCCAGAAAAAATTAGAAAAGGATAGTTTTAACTAACCAGTGACAGTTCTCGGGTCATTGTAGATGAGTGGGGAGGAAAACTATAAGTTTGCGAGTTTTACAGAAATGTGCATTATTTTGTGTGGACACTCGAGCCGACACCTTCGCAGCATTTTCAGTTAGTGAATTTTTAAACATACCCTAAATAAAAATGAGCGACACAGTGATCCGCGGAATTGTTCGTGAGGTGCAGCCCTCCCGTTTGTGATAAACGTGATCCCCTCCCGTTTGTGATAAACGTGTTGGAACGCTCTAGCGATAGAGCGTTAAAGTGTATGCGTCATGATGCGCTTATCGGACGTTTTAAGTGTCTGGTGAATTACCTTCCCGTGAAGAGTACTCTTAAGATGTACAACACCGGAAAAATCAGTGCAAGTTTTGAGGCGTTGGAGATCATCTGCACGGCGATCGATAAGACTTCGTACCGATCATCGAGGGATGCTGCGGCTCTCCGCGAGGAGATCGCCAGTTTCCGTAAGTAGTAAAATAATTACTTTTTTTAACGAATAGTAGAACTCTGTTTATCCGACCTTTGATCAACTGAGCCGCCGTGTTATCAGAAGCGTCCCAATTAATTCGAGCCCTCCGCGTTAACCGAGATGTAGGCTAGGATAATACGAAAAAAATTCAGATAAAACGGATAAAGCAGAGAACTTTCGATGATAAATTATAATGATTAATTTCAGATGCTCGGAAGGAGGCTGAGATGCTAGCTCGGCTAGCTGAACGAGATGCGCTACTTGCCCAGCAAGCAGCACGGGCTGCTCGAAGAGAGGAAGAGCTTGCGCTGATGCGAGAAGTTGAGCAAGCTGGCCCCTCTAACGCTGAGCCGTTCGAAGATGTTTTATGGAACACCTCGGACTGCGCAGAGGAATTGACCAGGGTCGCTGCTATGCGGAGTGATTCGCCTCCTGCTGCCGAACGTACGAAAATGGTTATATATGCTATATGTTATATTATATGTTATATGTTATATATATATGAATATTTTTCCAGTTTTTCCAGACTCGCTGATTTTCGACGATGGCATCAACGATCTCGATCTCCTCAATGCGACACTCAACATGTCGATAGCCGAGGAGCCGATGGAGGTACAAGGAGTGGCTGCAGAGGAGCAGTGCGCGGTGCCGGCGATCGCCGGTCATAGCGAGGAGTCGGAGGCTGTCGAGCCTGAGGCCGATATTTTTGACGACGAATTCGTGCCACCCGCGCAGCCTATAGCGACCTCGTCGCAGATCGGCTGTGGGTTGACGGACGAGCCGGTTGCTGGTCCCTCACGGCAAATTACAGCATCGCCGCAACCAGCGGAGCCAGGTCCATCGGTGGAGGTTTCACCAACGTTCTCCGAGTTTCTCCGAGATTCAGCAACTCCAGCGTTCGGTGAGTCAAAAATCTTGCACCGCGTGGAAAGCCGCCGACACTTCGCTAGATTTAAGACGACCGGTACAATTATGACTGTTAGGATCCGCGAACCACCCGCGAACACGAATTTGGTAGAGTGGCTAGAGGACGCCATTCGCGAGCTGCACACGCTTATCGTGAGTGGTAGTGATCCGACGGACATGGTCGGCATAGAATTCCATTCGAACGCGTTCACACGGGGCCCCTCAGGCCTATCATACCTACCTGTCGGCGATTTTCATTTCGATGACTTGTTTGGCGTGATCAGCAGCGTCGCGCAAAGCGCTGCCGGTTTTTGTATCGACGACTCGTTCGTCATAACGAGTAGTATAGTCGCGATGCCTGTAGGTTCGGGAAGGCCTAAGAAGGTCCAGGGTGAACAATTTTGGAAAAAGAAATCCGTCATTCAATTTCAAAATAACGATAACCTGTGCCTCCCACGGACTATCGTAGCGGGAAAAGTATATGCTGAGCGCGGGCATATTCGGGAAGGGGCTCTCCACAACCGCTGGGACAACGTGCATCGCGATAGATCGGTGCTTCAAAAAACGCTAGCCGAAGAACTAGTTAGGGCTGCGAATATCGAGGTCCCTGAAACTGGCTGCGGTATAGCCGAGCTGCAGGCGTTCCAAGAAGTGCTTTCCGGCGAGGGTATAGCTTTAATTATGTTTGACATCGACACGTTCGGAAGTAGCGAGCCCGCAATTTTTAACGGCACCGATGCTGTGCTTCGCTGCGTACCGAAAGTCGTGCATAACATATATTTACTGCACGATACTCAAGCTCACCACTACCGGGTAATCCTGAATTTACCTGCAGCAGCCGGCGCAGCTTTTTTCTGTGCGCCTTGCGGTGTATCGTACAGCAGGGTAACAGCTCATCGGTGTGGACAGAAATGTCCATACTGTATGACTAGCCCTCCGTGTGACACCTAGTTACCGAAGATTCGTTGCGAGCCGTGCGGGCGCTTCTTTCGCGGGGTAGATTGTTTAGAGCGTCATAGAACGGTCGGGTCGCATGGGGCACAGTCGCGTCTATGCGACATGTTGCAAACGTGCAAAGACTGTCTAAGACAAGTTTATAAGAAAGATGCCGGCAAGCACGAATGCGGGATATTTTTTTGTCGGACATGTAAAGAGAAGCGCCCCGAAAATCACGCGTGCTTTATTCCACCGCTGCGACCGGCGAAACCTTCGGAGCGACCGGATATATTTATTTTTTACGATTTCGAGACCCGTCAAGAGCGCGAGGTCGAGGGCGTAAACGATACGTATTTGCACGAGGTGAACCTGTGTCTCAGCCAGCAGCGATGCAGTAAATGCGTAGACCTGTCGGACGATGTGTGGACATGTAGTCTGTGCGAGGAGGATAGTGAAAAAGTGTTTAACGAAAACCCCGTAGCAGAATTTGTGGAGTACGCTCTACGAGAGCGCTCTAACGTTGGACGCGTTATATGCATCGCGCGTAACGCTAAAGGTTTCGACGCTCAATTCATCCTTCGCTACATCGTCAAGGGAAAGCGTGTAACTCCGCGATTAATCACTAACGGCACGAGTATAATGGGGATGAGCATTGGGCCAGTCAAGTTCATCGACAGTCTAAATTATTTTCACATGCCGTTGAGTAAACTCCCAAAAGCCTTCGGCTTAGGAGAAAATGTTTTCAAAGGGACTTTCCCGCATCTTTTTAACAAAACTGCTAATGAGCAGTACAAAGGCCCGCTACCACCTCTCGCAGACTATTCGCCTGACACAATGTCACCGTCTGACAGGAAGATTTTTCTGGAGTGGCACTAGAAAACTCGACTTGCAGGATACGAGTTCGATTTTGCACGGGAGATCGTAGAATATTGTAGAACGGACGTGGTAATTCTTCGGAAAGCATGCGCTGCCTTCCGCAAGATATTTATCGAAAGCGGAGATGTGTGTCCGTTCGTCGAAGCCGTAACTATTGCATCCGCTTGCAATAAAGTGTTTCGTCGAAATTTTTTAACAAAGTACAAAATCTCTGTGCTACCGCGAAACGGCTATCGGAGGGTAGATCGGCAATCCGAGATCGCATTGAATGGCTGCTATGGTGCGAGCATGATTTGGGTGTGCAAATCGATCATGCGGGTCGCGGGCGCGAACATAAATTAATCGATGGTACGCGCGTAGACGGTTATTACCGAACGATCGATGGTGTAGAGCATGTTCTACAGTTTCATGGCTGCTACTTTCACGGCTGTGACAAATGTTACAGAGACAAAAGTAAGCGCGATGAAGAGTGGTGCGGTACTACATTCAACGATCGGCTTGTTCGGACATTAACAACCTCCGCGCGTATAAAATCTCTCGGATATACGCTTCACGAGATCTGGGAGTGCGAGTACATTCGCTTGAAAATTACGAATCCGCAAATTGACGACCTTGTGAGCAGACACCCCATTTTTCGCGATCAACCGCTAAACCCTCGGGACGCATTTTTCGGGAGCCGAACGGGAAACACGCGCAGCTATTGCGAGACTAGGGGTACTGAGAAAATGCACTATGTTGACGTGTGCTCACTGTACCCCTATATCTGTAAGTACGGTCGCTTCCCTGTCGGTCATCCGACAGTGTATACAGCTGATACGTGCCATGAGATAGTAGGGCAAAACAACGATCTCAGTAACGTCGAAGGACTCGTACGATGCACGGTGTTACCCCCGCGAAATCTCTACCACCCCGTGCTTCCGGTACGCATGCATAACCGACTAATGTTCGCATTATGTCGAAAATGTTGCGAGGAGATGCGACAGAGTCCGTGTCCTCATGAGAGTGAGGTTGATCGAGCTTTCGAGGGTACTTGGGTATCGTGCGAGCTTCAAAAAGCCGTCGAGAAAGGCTATACAATTCTAGCCATTCAAGAGATCTGGCAGTACGCGGTTGAACAGTGCGATAAAACTAATCAAACTGCAGGCCTCTTCGGGGCGTACATTAACCTCTGGCTTAAGATAAAGCAGGAGGCTAGTGGATGGCCTGAAGAGTGTACCACTGAAGAGAGTAAAACCGCGTACATTGCTAGTTTCCTTGAAGCAGAAGGTGTAGCACTAGATCGCGAGCGAATCGACGCAAATCCGGGTCTGAGATCGGTGGCGAAGCTGTGTCTAAATTCATTGTGGGGTAAATTCGGGCAACGCGAAAATCTGCCAAAGACGGAAGTCGTAACAACGCGTCAGCGACTGTTACAACTGTTAACCGATCGGGGATGCGAAGTGAACAAAATTATCCCCGTCAGCAACGAGGTGATGTACGTGTGTTGGCAAAAAACAACCGAAAGCGCCGACGTAAACCCCCATGTGAACGTCGTCATTGCCGCATATATGACGACACAGGCTAGGCTGAAATTATATTCGTACCTTGAGAAATTAGACAAACGCGTCCTCTACTACGATAGAGATTCGTGTATATATATATAAGTAGCGGTGTCGTTGGAGAGTACCATCCACCGCTTGGTAATCTTCTAGGCGACATGACGAACGAGCTGAAAGAGTACGGTCCTGACAGATATATTAAACGTTTCGTCTCCGGAGGGCCTAAATTCTATGGATATGTGGTGCAGAAAGCCATATGCCTGAACCATAAAAACGGGGTACTTATTAATTTCGATTCGATCTGCAGGCTCGTTCAAGAACCCGGCACAGCGATAGCCCTGAAATTTAGTGCCATCCGGCGAGATGCTTTTCACCAAGTAGTCACGCGGCAGGAGACAAAAACATGCAAGCCAGTCCTCGTCAAGAGACGGAGATGGGGCGAGCATGACTCGCTGCCGTATGGCTACTTGGGGTGAATCTCGTTAGAGTAAGTTCGTGAATATTTGTAATTTTTGTAAAATTGTAATTTTTTGTTGTAAGTTTGTATTTTTGTATATTTAAAAAATTTTGTAAATCTTTGTTAATAAATAAATTCTCGGCTTCATTGCAGGTGGCGGGTATATGTGGGATATATACCCGGACTTGTGGTGAGCGGAACGCGCCACTCTATATATATATTTCTTGTATATAATATGTTAAGAGTAAAATTTTTTTTTTTAATAAAAAAAGATTTTTTTGTAAATCGTCAACAGCGTCTTATTACTTCTCTTATTCCATTGTACGACCTCCTTGCGAACAACCTTCTTAGACATATGTAGATCCACGATTATACACTGCAAAAGAGTAACTTATTATTTACAAAAGAAGCTCATCTCGTATGTATCTTTGCGTATGCGGCTGCGACGGCGGCGGCGGCGCTCACAATGGATTCTATTAGGAACTTTATTTATAATCTAATATTTTATTCAGTTTTATTCAGTAACATTTAATCTAATTTTTTTGTATTAGTTTCAGAACTAAATCCGACGATCGCGGCACTAAACGATAGTGCTGTGTCATTTTTGTGGACCGACCTGGGAAAAGACTAGGGATACCTCACCGATTTGTTTAAATGTGTTTTTTAATCTTTTTTTTTTTTTACTTTGTTTAAGTGTATTTTTCATTTTTCAAATTTAAACTCTTTTTTAATTATAATTTTTTAGGTTTTTAAATGTTTTTGTATATATCAAATAAATGCTGTGTTGTATATTTCTCTGTATATTTAATACCCCTCATACTCCTCGCTCCGCTCATTAGCCAATATGGACCCGCGTTGGAAGCATCCGTGGACATCCATTATTGCCGGTCCTACGGGGTGCGGCAAAACATGCTTCGTAAAAAAGTTTTTAAAATATATTTCAAGCATAGCTAACGTAGAGTTTGCGCGAATTCTTTTTTATTATTCGGAATGGCAGGACGGGTACTCTGATTATGGTAAAAATATCGAATTTTTAGAAGGCTTACCGCAAAGTTCAGATATTGTAGGGGATCGTAGGCCAAAGCTTCTAATTATTGACGACCTAATGCGTGAGTCTTCAAACGGTGAAATTGTAGACTTATTTACTAAGGGGAGTTACCATAAAAATATTAGCGTGATTTTTATAACGCAAAATATTTTTCACCAAGGTCGTGGGCAGCGGGATATTTCCCTTAATACAAATTATATCGCAGCTTTTAAAAATCCTCGTGATCGCGCACAAATTTCGCATCTGGCCCGTCAAATTTACCCCGAAGATCCAAAATTTTTACAAGAAGCTTACCACGATGCAACTTCGAAACCGCATGGTTATTTGCTTCTAGATTTGAAACAGTCCACCGCTGATAATTGTCGATTCCGCACCTGCATTTTTCCGGATGATACTCATAATTTTGTGTATGTACCGAAAAGGAGATCTAGTTCTCGTTAATTTATCAAGTATAAATAAGCAGTACAAAGTGTCTGAGCATCATTCAAGTCTCTGCTATGGCTCCATCAACAACTGCTAAAGCTTCGCTTGGGAAGAAGAATATAATCTTACTGCATGCTCTATGCCATCTTGAGAAACATCAGCGCGATTCATTATTACATAAGATAGATCGAAACGGCGTTCGATGTATTTGTGAGTGCGCGTTAAATACATTGAACGGTGCAGTCTCGCTGGAAAAGAGTGAACGAATAAAACCGTCCAAATATAAAAAAATTTTACGCCGCCTCGTAAATAAAACTGGTAGTTGGAAGACGAAAAAACGTGTAATTGTGCAAAAGGGAAGTGGATTCTTACTACCTCTTCTTCTCCCAATCATAGGCACTGTGCTGTCTAATATTTTCACACGTAGTTGATAAGATGCAGCATGCAAAGAAAATGGTTTTGGTGCCTCAAGATGCTGTCATGCCATCGCGCGAGCAGATAGAGCAAACGCGCTCCGTTCAAACACCAGGCACGACACTCAGTAAACTCGATGCCGAAATGGATTATATACTGCGCTCAGTGACGTCGACGAACCAACGTGAAAAATGGAAACTTTACCAGCAAGTTTTACAACGCCACCAATTTTTTGTCGACGAGGAGAGGCGACCTAAAATTATCACAACCTCTTCGGTAAGCGGTAAGCCTGTCGAGCAAATACCTGAGGAAGCTGTACAATCAACTACTGAAGCTGAGAAGATATCTGATGAGGTTATTGTGGCTAGTGTACCAAAAACATATAGAAGACAAGCGGAGCAGTTATTGAATCATTTGCATGCCAGATCCAACACCACTCTAACGTGGGATAAATCGGGAGTGGTTCATATCAACGGTGAACCAATAAAAGAATCGAACATTATAGATCTTGTAAATGATACTATGCGCCATAGAAAAACTGTGCGGGCTATTGGTCGTGAGCAATTTGGAAATGAACTCCGGCGTTTAGGGATCCCTCGTGAATTTATCGGTAATACAAGCCTATTGTATGAGAGTCTGAATCTCAACACACCTCTAAATTCTAGACGAAACTTGGCAAAGTCAAATCCCAATACACCAGATACAAGTCAGAATAGCTTAAATTTATCAGGCAACAGACGCCGAACTCCTACTAGTGCCTCAATACGATCGTGGAAAACATTAAAACTGTAATAAAAATAGAATGGATATATTAAAGAAGTTTTATTACGATCCTACGCATCACGCTGGATACGCCGGAGCCCCAAATCTAATTCATGCGGCTGATAAAGAGAAAATTCCTCGTGACGATGTGACTAACTGGCTGAGAACACAGGATGCGTATACACTGCACAGACCTATACGACGACGATTTCCGCGTCGACACTACGCCATCGATAATATCGATGACGTGTGGGAAGCTGATCTCGTTGATCTGCGCTCTCTTAAAGATGAAAATGACGGCTCTATTTATCTTTTAGTGGTTATCGATGTTCTCAGCAAGTATGTATGGGTTGAGACGCTGCGCGATAAAACTTGTGCAGAAACTACAGAAGGGTTCAAACGAATACTCTCTCGAAGCAGTGGTCGAGCGCCTGTATGGCTACAGACAGATCGAGGCAAAGAATTTGTCGGTAGCGTTTTGCAGCGATTTTTGAAGAGTCGTGGAATAAATTTCCGCGTTGCCCGAAACCCCGATATCAAAACCGCTATTGTAGAACGTTTCAACAGAACATTAAAGGAGCGGATGTGGCGATATTTTACACATAAAAATACACGACGCTATATCGATGTATTACAATCTATAGTCCAAGCTTACAATGATACAAAACACTCTACTATCAAGATGCAATCGGCGGCCGTGACTTTGTACAATGCGGCGATCGCACGCGCAAATATGGTGAAACGATACAGGCTGTGTCACAAAGTGCCTAAATACAAGGTCGGTGAGCTGGTACGCATCAGTAAAGCAAAGTCTGCGTTCGAGAAAGGTTACGAAGCTCGCTGGAGCGAAGAAATATTCAAGATTCACAAGATTATTACAAATAGATAACCGCCCATATATGAACTGGTTGATTTGAACGACGAGGAAATTGACGGTTTTTTCTATGAAGAAGAATTAAGCGTTGTAGAGAAGGAAATTGAAACGGAAGAATTTTTAATTGAAAAAATTCTCAAGACTAAAGGGAAAGGCCGTAATAAACAATACTTTGTTAGCTGGCGAGGATACCCCGAAAAATTTAATTCTTGGATACCTGCAGCAAATATAGTGAATAAATAGTAGCAAAATTAAAAAAAAAAATGAGAGATCAATTTTACCTTGTGCTACCGAGAAACAGTAGTATGAAGTACTACCCCGATAATACGGTGGCACATTATATAACACAGCTTCCAAAGCAATTGAAGATGTCTGGAGAATGGGCTGTAGCCTTAACAGAAATTCAATTTCCCCGTACGTTTCTGCATGTAGATGAGATAAATAAAGCTGATGGTGGGACGCCTCCAATAACAGTTCTTAGTAACCAATATCAGTGGGTTAAGACTAACAATAACCGTAACCCAAAAAAGACTATCATATCACTGAGTCCTTCTACACTTCCGCTAGACACAGAATCTACTTTAGATTCTATACCACAACACGCTGTGAATAAGCTAGCTACCTCACAGACGACTACCCCACAAGATAATACTACCGATACCGTCACGCGAAAATATACTAAGCATCCGAAAACTCACAAAGTTATAATTCCTGCTGGGCTCTACGTCAGTGTGAAAGCACTAATCGACACCATTAATAAAACGGATGTATTCAAAGATCATATCTACCTTGAATATAATGAGGATATTGGTGGGATTGTAAGCTTGAAACGAGTACCTGATAGCTGCGTTGTAGATAAGTGTATACTTCCACATCTTATATGTCTTGATGATAAACTTTCTAAAGCTTTGGGTTTCGAACCCGGAAAAATTATGGATATTCATAAACAATCGGTATTTATCGCAAATTATCCTGCTAATTTATCGCTATCGCTTCCTGATAAACTATTCGTATTGTGACCGCCAACTTTTCCCGAACTCCCAAAGATCAAGTGTTGGCCACCAACGGCGTGCCTCTCGACCGCTTTATTTAATTTACGTGGGCGCCAGCCGATTACCTGCTTAATCGACGCGATCGGTACCGATGTTGATAAAAACACGCACTCTCACTGCTCCGGCAGCTGCAGTAAGGCTAGGGTAGAGGGGTGTGGGCGGTGAAAATTTGCTCAATTCCACACAAAACGATACACAGCAAGTAAGCGAAAAATATCCGGCCGAAGCCACCCGATTTATTACAATTTTACACCAACCAAAAATCCGCGTACAAAATTGTCCCTACTAAATTCGCCCCAGCTACTCAATTCACCGGTTTGAATTTCTACGCGTGATCGCCTCTGGCCCGGAGAAAAATAACAAAGGTAAAATAATAAAGAATAATACAACGTCGCAGAGAATCGGAGAAATTAATAAAGAGAAAATAAATTATAAAAGAATACCAAGGAAAAGTCTAAGAAAAATATAACGGGCCAGGCCTAATTTTCCCTACTGATCGTAATTATCGGTCGGACTGTACCGCTGTCCGATCGTCGCCGTCGCGCGAAGGGCGATGTTCGGCCGCGCACACTCACACACACAATCTCGGCGTGCAGGCTGCGCCTCGCAAACGCTTTCGGAGCGGTACCTTACGAAAATTCCCCAAAAACGACAACCAACGACAGAAACAACGAAACGATATCGGCGGCGGTCTCGAGACCCGTTTATTTCATATCGCGATGCCTTTTCGACGTCCTCAGCCGCGAAAGAAGGCCTACGTTTAATTATCCGCGTGAGCTCGAAACCCACACGCCGCGACACACTCACTCACTCTCCTCCGTTCGTCGTAAACCACGCGCAGGTGATCTTCCCGATTTTCACGGTACCGGTGCGACGAGAGGCCGTCCAATACCCGGCTCTTGTGATCCCCGAACACGAGGAAAAAGGGAAAAAAGATAGTGCCCAAAAATTAAGAAGGAAAAAGAACATAAATAATCGACGGAAACACAAGCTTGTTTTGCCCGGGACGGAACTCCACGCCGCGATCGAGTCGCGGGCACGCTCGATAAAATGCGCGCAGAACCGAAGATAGACCGCGTGTCCGACAATTTACAATGGAGTCAAAAGTCTTACCGCAAAAGACGGAAAACGCAAGATCCGGATAACCCCTTGCCGGTACCAATTATTCCTCCGTCCTTCCGAGGTAACCGGGTCAAGAAAATTGTCCGTCGAACGACTCAGAACGATTGATCCTCCTCGCTTCAATAATCCCCACGAAAATGTCGATTCCGCCCGATAGCACGGCGAGCACACACGTCTTATCTTCGTCGCTTCACGGAAGAGAGTCCCGATCTAATTTTCGGAGTCGTGCTCGCCGCCTCGCTCGCGTTCTCTCTCGCTCCCCACCTTTCCCGATTTTCGGCCACTGTCCGGTACCTGGCGCCTCTCCCGACAATGCCTACCTCGCGTAACTACTCAGCTAGATGTATCACGCGTCGAAGCTCGGCGTCTCCCGTCGGATCGGCGGTACCGGTGATCCCCGTTGACTGCATCCATCAGGCTGCGACTCACGGAAATCCAGCGCCCAAGACAGTGCAGCAAGCGGACCGAAAGCCAAGGCGTGCAAGCGGGTGAAAGGGTTAAGCCATGCCGTGGTCAGTCGAAAGTCAGCTCAGCTCCAGATGGTCCCGAAAAATAATAAAAATAAATCCTGGGGAATTAATATCGTGCGTCTACAATGATTTTTGTCCCTGAGATCGCCTGAGACTCCCAGCGACGAGATAGGCCCCGTGTGCTCGTCCCAAAACTTGTAGTTTACGAGGATCTGGGACGCGACCAAAAATTACCGCGTCACAACGATTCCCCCCCTCCGGCAAGGCCGTCCTCGGCCGTAAAACCTCTGACTCGGGGTCGGACGAAAAAACAAAGTTCGATGGGCGATGCCAGTTCAGTCCCAGGTGATCTCAAGGCGTCAATTAACAAGCACACAGCGAAAGAAAAGCAGGTTATCGTGAGGAGATAGCATGCGCAAGAAAAACGAAAAGCGGTGCGGTAGTAATGCGTATATTTACACTCGCCGGAGGCTCGGTACCCACAAAAAAAAATACAATGATAGAGAAATAAAAGGATTCGGCGGTTTCCCTCGTATCGAACCAGCGAGAAATCGAGGGTGCACAGGGAAAAGGAAAAAAACGTAAAAAAAAACGGTAAATTCTAAAAGAAAAATGGAACAGAAAACGGCCGATCGTCCTTGTCTCGAATTCGCGATAAATCAAGGAGAAGAACGCGGGAAGGAAAAAAAACATAAAATAAGAATAATAAAAAAAAACTCTGAAGGAAATCTCCTGGCAGCCAATCTTGGCGAGGCGGAATGGATGGTTTAGTCCTCGTCGCTTGAGTCACTGGACTTCCTCCGAGCCTCACTCGGCTCCGTACGGTCCTTGAGCTCGGCCCTCTCGGCCTCCCGACGTTGCTGCTCCAACAGCTTCGGATCCCGAGTCGCAGCGTTGAATGTTCCGCCCGCTGCGCGCCACCAGGGGCTACACCTCGGGCAATCGGACATGGTATAGCCGTCCCGCCCGCAATTGAAACAAAATACGTCCTCCCGAAGCGGGATCTCGCAGTCTCGGCGTCGATGCCCGATCTCGCCGCAATTGAAACATCGCGCCGAGGTGGTGCCGGAACGCGGTCGCGGAGGAATTAGAGCCGGTCGGGGCATTTCCTCCTGGTTGACCGGGCGCACTGTCCGTCGAACGGCCCCTCGGCCGACCCGACGGGCTCCCATCCGCTCCGGCGGAGGCGGCTGCTCCCTTCCCGGATCTCGTCCCACCGATCGCGCCCTTCCTCGTCCAGCCGGAGGCAACCGCGATCGTCCCCGCGGCTCGTCCGGTCCGTACGGGCCCCAAAGGCCCCCAAAAATTGGTAAAAGGGGCGGCAGGCTCGCCTCTGATGCCACGCTGGCCGCGCCGGAAACGGCCACCATCCCGCTCTCGGTACCGCCAATAGTCTCGCCGGCTTCATCCTCCAACCCGTCCCGCTCACTTGTCGTGTCCTCGGTCTCGCACAACTCGCTCGATGTCTCTTCCGCATCCGGTTCGGCGACCTCCTCCTCCCACCGTGCCAAAATTCCCCGGACGATCGGGCCGGCCTCACGAACCCCCCGGATTGGCTGGGAGAAATCCGCGGCGCCGTAGGCCTCGTCGAGGAGCCGGTGAACCTCGGCCGAAAGGGCCCGTTCGGGCGTCGTCCTCCTCGCCATCAAGGCCCGGTGGAGCATCGGACCCAACAGGGCGATCAGCTGCGCCGCCTCCTCCGGTGTCATCGCTGTGGAGCGGAGCATAATAAACCTTCAAGTCCTCGACGGACGCCTTACCCACGTTTTTGCCCGTCTCGTCCGAAAGCTCAAAGACCACAGGTGATATTATCCTGGTTACGACAAACGGCCCGAAATATTTACTCGCGAGTTTCGCAGCGATGTGTTGAGTGGCCGAGGACACTACACGCTGACGTCGCCACACTTTATCACCAAGCGTAAAATTCGGTACCGAGCGGTGTTTATTATATTGAGCGGATTGCTTCTGGTAAGCCTCCTCAAGGTCGAATCGTACCTTTTCGCGTAATGCCTCTAATTCGCGCATGTGCGCGGACCAATCATCCCGAGACAACGGGACCAAAACCCTTTCCCCCCCCTCTCGACGATAAAAGCGATGCGGTAAGGGCATTCTTCCCAAATTTAAATAAGCCGGGCTATTATCGATGGAGGAGTGATGCGCGGTGTTAAAAGCAAACCGGAATTCAGATAGATGCGCGTCCCAGGTTCGGTGATCGTTCTTAATAAAGGCCACTATCATTGTTTTTAACACTCGATTGACCCGCTCGACGGGGTTGGCCTGCGGGTGATAGGGAGGGGTAGTAGCGTGACAAATGCCATACTCCTCGGCTAAAGCCCACAGACTCCGATTAACAAACTCAGTACCGTTATCAGTCAGAAGGACTTCCGGTGTTCCCCATCGCGAAAAAACAAGCTCCTCGAGCGCCTCTTTAATTTTTACCCCCGTGGCCTTCCTGAGGGGACAGCACTCCACCCACTTGCTAAATAAATCCTGGATCACTAATACGTACGCGTAGCCCGAGCGACTAGGGGGAAAAGGTCCCATAATATCCGCGGCCACGACTGTCCACGGCCCCTCAACAACCCGTCGGCCCATCATTCCCAAAGGCGGACGCTGCACGGATTTCGTGCGCTGACACACCCCGCATCGCTGTACATATCGCGCAACCTCGGCGTATAATCGCGGCCAATAATAGGAATAAACGACTCGACGAAAAGTTTTATCGGTACCGACATGGCCCGCCTGTGGCACATCGTGACTCTCTCGCAGCACTCGCTCTCGCGCCGCTTTAGGAACCACCAGCTTCCACTCCGAGTCTTCCATCCCCGCCGGAAGTTGACGCTCAATGCGACGGCGTACGTACATCCTCGTTCCGTCGATTCTCCAGTCCGGGAACCGTTCTGGACTTTCGGTGATTTCTCGATGTCGTCGGACGGACCAAGGATCCTCTAGTTGTTCCCGCGTGAATTCCGGTCCCGTCCCGTCCATCATTACCCAGTTTTCCTCGCAAATTCGCGGCTCCGCAATGGCCTCCGGCTCTTCGGTCGGCGTCGACTCGAACATCCGCGAGAGCGCATCTGGTACATGATTCAGAGCCCCCTTCCGGTGTATGACCTCAAAATCGTACCGCATCATGCTGAGCGCCCATCTCGAGAGTCGACCGGTGGGATCCTTCAGGTTCCGGAGCCACTGCAAACTGGCGTGATCCGTAATGACTCGAAATCGGTACCCATCCAAGTACATTCGGAATTTGTCCACTGCCCAGAGAATCGCCAAGCACTCCTGCTCGGTCACGGTATAATTCCTTTCGGCGCTCGACAGAGTCCGACTAGCAAAAGCGATGGGATGTTCCCCGCCATCCGACTCCTGGGTCAGCACCGCCCCGAGTCCTATGCTGCTAGCGTCGGTCTGCAGCGTAAACTGCCTCGAAAAATCGGGTCTCGCAAGGGTCGGAGGAGAAGTCAACGCCTTCTTCAGAGCGTCGAAGCCCGTCTGCTGCTCCTCATTCCAAACCCACGCCTGCCCCTTTCGGGTCAGACGCGTCAGCGGCTCCGCGACAGTGGCGAAATGCGGTATAAAGCGTCGGTACCACGATGTCATCCCCAAAAATCGTCTAATCTGCGGGACGTTCTTCGGCGCGGGGTATTCCTTTATTGCCACGGTCTTCTCGGCATCGACTCGCAATCCCTCGCGGTTCACCACGAAGCCCAGATACTTAACCTCGCGACAGCAAAAATCGCATTTCTCGGGGTTAATTAACAATCCCGCTGACAGGATACGATCGAAGACGTCGGCTAAAATTTTTAGATGGTCAGCGAAGGTTTCCGAGATCACGATAACGTCGTCCAGGTATGCAAACGCGTGCGGCTCCATGGCGGGACCGATGAGTCGGTCCAGCAAGCGCTGAAATGTCGCCGGCGCATTGGTGAGCCCGAACGGCATGCGTCTGAACTGGAACAGTCCCTTTCCGGGTACCGTAAACGCGGTGATTTCTCGAGAATCTTCGGCCAGCGGAATTTGATGGAAGGCCTTACTCAAGTCAATCGTCGAAATGTATCGCGCCGTGCGTAGCCGATCGAGAATATAGTCCATTCGGGGCAACGGATACGCATCTTTCTTCGTTGCATCGTTTACCTTCCGGAGGTCTAAACAAAATCGGTATTTTTCTCCCTGTTTCACCATGAGAACGGGGCTGCTCCAATCGCTCTGAGAAGGCTCGATCACGCCAGCGGCCAGCATCCTATCCACCTCGTCGTACATGGCTCGCATAATAACCGGCGTGACCGGATAATAACGCTGTTTGATGGGAACATTATTCCCCACCTCCAATCGATGTTCGATAAGCGTGGTCACCCCTGGCGCTTTTCGAAGCCGTGGAATGTGTTCCTGAAGAAAGCTCTCGAGCCTCTTCGCCTCGTCCGCCGTCAAATCCGAGATCGGAGCGCAAAAATCGACGCGCTCGGGACCGTCTACCGTCGCGAAATGAAACTGATTTTTAGTCTTGCCGCTGAAATACCATACGCGGCGAACGTGATCCACAACAATTTGCAAGCGTGCGAGCGAATCTAAACCCAGGAGTAACGGTACCGGCAAAACCTCACTAACCCGAGCCACAAGGGTTTGCTCGCGCTCCTGAAGCTTAATCGGAAACTCGACCGATTCGTTGCAAATTATTTCTGTACCGTTCGCGATGATACACGGACGGTCCGGTGTTTTCTTCCGTAAAAATCCCTTTCGCGCGGTTAGCACGAGACCCTCGGGACCAATATACGTGCTCGTCGCACCGCTATCCACGACGGCGGGTAGTACTTCCCCGAAAAAATCGAGTAAGACCACAAGCACCGTTCGTGGCGCGTCAGGGTCTTCTACCGCGTGACATAGCTCATTCCAGAGGCAGGGAGAAATTAACGGCACCGCTGCCATGGCCTTTTCCGACGTCGAAGGAATCGCCGCGGCCTCTATTGACGATTCCCGTTCGCGTTTCCCTTACAGTCGTGGGGAGTTCGTGTTGTCTCTCCTTCCTTGCCGCAGTTGAAGCAGCAAACCCGCCTCGGTGCCGTACATCCACGCGACAAATGTCCTTGCTGGCTGCAATTAAAGCAGATAATCGGTGGTCGCGCTGTCTGTGCATCCGACGGTCCATTCGCCGCCCCAGGTGCAGGTGTAAACGGCAGAGCCGTGGCCGCCGTCGTCGCAGTCTTCCCAGGTGACCGGGCTGCCGAGTGAGCCGCCTCCTGAGCTCTCGTCGGAGTGCGGGCTCGGGCTGGGGTGGCCGGTCTCGTGGCCATTGCCGATCTCGGTGGAGTCGTCGGTACCGCGTTGACTCTGGTACCCGCGGCGGGCTGCACGTAAAAGCAGGGGTGCGAGCTCGGAACGCGGGAATAGCTGTCCCCGCGCGCAGGCTGCTCACACTCATGGCAAAGGCAGTTGCCGGGCCGCGACATCCCCGAATCCGCGTCGGCGATCGTAAAGCCCACAGCTCTCGGCCTGGGCTTCTGCACCGGTGGATGGTAGGCCAGGTCCGGGTACAAAGAGCTTTCCGGCGTGGGAGGAGCATGGTAGTATTGCCCAGCCCGATAGCTCCGTTCCGCCATGGTTGCCATCCTCTCCAGCGACTCGAAGGTGGACACATCCGCACGCATTATAGCGATCTGCAGCCGAGGCAACATATTGCGATGGGCATAGTCCAGTTGTTCCGACTCTCGCATAGGCGGTACCACACGCTCAAACATCGCCCTCAGGCACGTGAGAAAATCGGACACAGGCTCTTCGGCGCCCTGCGTGCGTCGAAGTATCTCCTCGCGTAGCGAAAACTGCAAGGTCGGGTCGCAGAACCTCGTGCGAAAGGCCGACTCACAATCCGACCAGGTGGGATATCGCATCCTTCCGCTCCGAAACCAAATCCGGGCGATGCCCGACAAAAAGAAGGGAATACAACTCAGTAAGTCGGCGTCGGAGACCGGTACCAGCCGACGCCCTTCCTCGATACGCGACAGGAATTCCTCAACGTCTTCGCCGCGCGACCCCGAAAATTTCAGATCCCATTTTCGCATGGTGTTGTAAGCGTTCATCCCGGTATTTAACGAATCCTGACCGACGCGGCCATAACCCGCGGATCCCGATCGCGCATCAGCAGAAAAGCGGCCATAACCCGATGAAACCGGTCGGGATTCGTCGAACTCGCGACTGCCCACGGCCATGCCGTACCGAGAGTCTCGGATATCGCGGTCGTACTCCGAATAATCCCCCCTCGGTTCGTAGCGATCGTGTCTCCAGTCACTCGATGTCTCCCGCGGAATCGGCGAGGATCGAGGTGGCATCCTTGATTCAGCGGCAAAACTCACCGTCCGCCCTCCCGACGGTACACGATCCGGGCGAGCACCCCCGGGGAAACGCGGAGCGCCGCTGGTAAATTGCGGCGGCTGAAATGGTGGTACTTCCGGTCCCGGACTAGGCCATTGATAGCTCACGGGATACATTGGCTCGGGTGGGTTCGGATTATCGAATCGCGCCGCGGAACGCGCGAATACCGGTACCGTCCGATTGAAATGGGCGACATTAACAGGCGGTCGGCCGGTCGTATAACCCGGTACCGAACGATTAAAATTTTCGAAACGTCGCGGTGCCTCCATATCGTCGATTCGCGGACGTCCATTCATACCGTGGCCCAAAGCACGATGATTCGGCGCATCTCCTCCGGGACGATATTCCGGGAAAGCTCCCCCCTCTCGGTCGTCAGCCGGGTTCGCCGGTAACCGGCGGCCGCAGGACGCAGGTATTCCCCGCGAACGTTCGCTAGCTGAGCCCTCCTCCGGGGGCTCCCGAAAATGTCCTAATTCGAGGCTGTGAGCAACCTCGGGACGAGCAGCCCCCGGCTCACGGGGCGGCTCGCGCTCCGGAGAGATTGGGATCGCTACGCTCGCACTTCCGGTTCCGATCCCAGACGTCCCACGCGAGCGTCCATTGCCGAACATTGTTTGGTTGACATCCATGTGGGCGATGGGGAACATGGCCTCGTAAACCCGCGCAATTAACACCTGTCGCGTTCCTTCCATGGACAGTCCCCTGACCTCGAGCTCAAAGCGCAGCTGATCGTCCGAAAGTCGCTCCAATTCTCTGAGAAGCCGAGCTCCATGTCGATACGACTCCATGTCGTCGGGAATTTAAGCGTGGCGGAAGCGAAAGCAAGCGTGAGAGAGAGCCACGAAGCGTATGCGAAAAATAAAATAAAGCAAAAGAAACAAAAGGCAAGACACAGGCCGTGAATAAAATAAATAAAGGAAAAAAAGAAGCAAAAAAAAACAGAGCGTTCAAGTATTAGTCACGACAGTATAATAGCGTATCAGCGCAGCATCGACGGAAAATCGGTTGAATGATACTGACGACAAATATGACGGAGAATAAATAAACGGCAATATCACATAAAATATCACAAAAAGGGAAAAAAATAAAAAAAAAAAATATCAAAAAGGAGGAAAAAAAAACGTCAAGGGATAAAAGATCGGTAAATCCGAAAGTCAAAAAGTAATCACTATAAATAAAAATAGCGATAATAATCAATAAATAAAACTGGTCAAAAGGCTCGGGAAAAATAGACAAACTAAACGTAAATAAAATATCTAAAACGGTCAATGAGAAAAAAAAATCGTTAAATAAGAAAAATATCAGTCAGAATAATTATAACTAACAGGTCCAATAATTTAGACACCCCTAATTATGAGGTCGATCAGTAAAAGGACTAAAACTAGACTTGATCGCGGATAAGATACTGCGCTGACCGCAAAATCCCTACGCAAACACCAAGGTTACGGCTTAAGCTACCACCTACCGGTGAATGTCCGAGCGGGAAGTGTCAGCGCACCTGAAACAGAGGCGAAAACCCGCCGGAAATCCCGAAGTTTCCCCAGGCCGCGGATACGCGCCACAGGGAAAAAAAACTCGAGTTCCGGACGAAACAAGCAAAATTCACAAAAATTTATAAACAGCAATAATCACAAACACACAAATAAATCACAAAAAAAAAAATATATGTCTAAAATACAAAACCGCAATAAACAGATCTTAAAGACTAACGGAAGCCGCAGAGCCGCTCGGCTGGGGTGAACACGGCAGGAGCGAACCCCGCGGTACACCAAACTCCAAAATCGAAATGAATCCGACGAAATCGAATCGATTAGCCTACCGGGGCACGCATCGACTCGCGGACAGACGCCGACCGAACAATAGGGAAGCAGAATGCAATTAAAGGAGAACCAGAAAATAATACGGGGAAGGGAAAGAAAAGGTTAATCGAAAAAAAAAACAAAAAATAGTCACAAGAATAAAGGGGAAAAATCGAAAAATAAAATAAACTAAGGTACACGTAAAGTCGAAAATAATTAAAGAGTGGAAATCAGAGGAAAAAACAAGAAAAACAAAAAAAAAATAGTAATAACAAATTTAGATGAAAGGAAAAATCGGAAATAATAACACTAAACTTAACCGGAAAATCAGAAAAAAAACAACCGAAAAGTCGAAAATAACACTTAAAAAAAATAAAATAAAATAAAATAAAATAAAATTGAACAAAAATCAAAGAACCAGAAAAAAAACAAAAAGAAGGAAAACCAAAAAAAAACAATAGCCAATAAAAACCCTATGGAGCAGTCACCGCGTCCGACCCGTCGCGCGCGAACCGCATAGGCCTCCGAGCGCCAAGTCCGCTGGCCCAACTTGCCCCGCGGCCTTGACCACCCGACGTATTCTCTAAAATATTCACGCTAATATTCTGCGACAATGCCAATTCGGTACTATGCTGGAACTCGACCAAAATCTCCAATTCGAGCCCCAGCCGAACAACCGATCAGCCCAAACGCACGAAAAAAATGTAAACACTCGCCCGGCGAGCGAAGACGCGAAGCGGTACAGTCCGTGCCAAAAGTTCCACGCACGGCCTAATACCTCACGGCAAACGGTACCGGGGCGCAAATTTCTCAAACTAATTAGCCGAAAATCAAAATACCAATAAATAAACTTAAAGCTAACCGCAATTAGTCAATCAAATTTAAAAAAAACAACACGGACGAATAAAATAAATAAATTGAATTTAAAAAGTCAGGAGAATAAAATAAATAAATTAAATAAAAAAAGTCAAGAGAGTAAAATAAATAAATTAGATAAAAAAAAGTCAAGAGAGTAAAATAAATAAATTAGATAATAAAAAAAGAAATCAAGAAAGTAAAATAAATAAGTTAAATAAAAAAAAGTCAGGAAGCCCAAAATAAATAAGTTAAATAAAAAAAGTCAAGAAAATAAAATAAATCAAATTTCCAAGTCGCGAAATTAAAATAAACAAATCAGCACGCACGACAAAAAACCCACGAACGAATATAGACGATTAGTCGATCGACCGGAAAACAATTTAGACGAAAAAGGAAAAAAAAACTAGTGCCAAAATTTTCACCTCGGGCCCCACGTTGGGCGCCACTTGTGACCGCCAACTTTTCCCGAACTCCCAAAGATCAAGTGTTGGCCACCAACGGCGTGCCTCTCGACCGCTTTATTTAATTTACGTGGGCGCCAGCCGATTACCTGCTTAATCGACGCGATCGGTACCGATGTTGATAAAAACACGCACTCTCACTGCTCCGGCAGCTGCAGTAAGGCTAGGGTAGAGGGGTGTGGGCGGTGAAAATTTGCTCAATTCCACACAAAACGATACACAGCAAGTAAGCGAAAAATATCCGGCCGAAGCCACCCGATTTATTACAATTTTACACCAACCAAAAATCCGCGTACAAAATTGTCCCTACTAAATTCGCCCCAGCTACTCAATTCACCGGTTTGAATTTCTACGCGTGATCGCCTCTGGCCCGGAGAAAAATAACAAAGGAAAAATAATAAAGAATAATACAACATCGCAGAGAATCGGAGAAATTAATAAAGAGAAAATAAATTATAAAAGAATACCAAGGAAAAGTCTAAGAAAAATATAACGGGCCAGGCCTAATTTTCCCTACTGATCGTAATTATCGGTCGGACTGTACCGCTGTCCGATCATCGCCGTCGCGCGAAGGGCGATGTTCGGCCGCGCACACTCACACACACAATCTCGGCGTGCAGGCTGCGCCTCGCAAACGCTTTCGGAGCGGTACCTTACGAAAATTCCCCGAAAACGACAACCAACGACAGAAACAACGAAACGATATCGGCGGCGGTCTCGAGACCCGTTTATTTCATATCGCGATGCCTTTTCGACGTCCTCAGCCGCGAAAGAAGGCCTACGTTTAATTACCCGCGCGAGCTCGAAACCCACACGCCGCGACACACTCACTCACTCTCCTCCGTTCGTCGTAAACCACGCGCAGGTGATCTTCCCGATTTTCACGGTACCGGTGCGACGAGAGGCCGTCCAATACCCGGCTCTTGTGATCCCCGAACACGAGGAAAAAGGGAAAAAAGATAGTGCCCAAAAATTAAGAAGGAAAAAGAACATAAATAATCGACGGAAACACAAGCTTGTTTTGCCCGGGACGGAACTCCACGCCGCGATCGAGTCGCGGGCACGCTCGATAAAATGCGCGCAGAACCGAAGATAGACCGCGTGTCCGACAATTTACAATGGAGTCAAAAGTCTTACCGCAAAAGATGGAAAACGCAAGATCCGGATAACCCCTTGCCGGTACCGATTATTCCTCCGTCCTTCCGAGGTAACCGGGTCAAGAAAATTGTCCGTCGAACGACTCAGAACGATTGATCCTCCTCGCTTCAATAATCCCCACGAAAATGTCGATTCCGCCCGATAGCACGGCGAGCACACACGTCTTATCTTCGTCGCTTCACGGAAGAGAGTCCCGATCTAATTTTCGGAGTCGTGCTCGCCGCCTCGCTCGCGTTCTCTCTCGCTCCCCACCTTTCCCGATTTTCGGCCACTGTCCGGTACCTGGCGCCTCTCCCGACAATGCCTACCTCGCGTAACTACTCAGCTAGATGTATCACGCGTCGAAGCTCGGCGTCTCCCGTCGGATCGGCGGTACCGGTGATCCCCGTTGACTGCATCCATCAGGCTGCGACTCACGGAAATCCAGCGCCCAAGACAGTGCAGCAAGCGGACCGAAAGCCAAGGCGTGCAAGCGGGTGAAAGGGTTAAGCGATGCCGTGGTCAGTCGAAAGTCAGCTCAGCTCCAGATGGTCCCGAAAAATAATAAAAATAAATCCTGGGGAATTAATATCGTGCGTCTACAATGATTTTTGTCCCTGAGATCGCCTGAGACTCCCAGCGACGAGATAGGCCCCGTGTGCTCGCCCCAAAACTCGTAGTTTACGAGGATCTGGGACGCGACCAAAAATTACCGCGTCACAGTATATACAGATATATGTGAAAATTATATAACCGGCGATGCTCAGACACCTCTGTTACGCATCGTACCTGTAGATAATACAAATTATATTTTTGGGTCTACGCAGACTAAATCATTCTCCCCGCCAATTTACATACCTTTATTACGGACTGAATTCGGCACGATCGAGATAGATATAAGGACCGACACTGGTAAACCTGTACCATTCCAGAGTGGAACGTTGACCGCTACATTACATTTTAAGCGTATACGATAAAATATATCGCTATGGATCGATAGGTTGGCGATGGGATTGACCGCGTTTTCATTGGTGCTCCCTATCAACGAGGCCATGGTCTAGGAAGCTTTCTCAGTGGTTTATTTCGACGTGCATTACCATTGCTCACGCGTGGCGCTCGCGCTGTCGGAAAAGGAGCGCTACATGCTGGTATGAATATATTAGGTGATGTTGCGCACAACACTCCCTTCAAAGATCCATTCAGAGCCCGTATGACTGAGAGTGGGAGAAATTTCATTACGAGCGTCAGGTTGGCGGTGGGATTGACCGCGTTTTCATTGGTGCTCCCTATCAACGAGGCCATGGTCTAGGAAGCTTTCTCAGTGGTTTATTTCGACGTGCATTACCATTGCTCACGCGTGGCGCTCGCGCTGTCGGAAAAGGAGCGCTACATGCTGGTATGAATATATTAGGTGATGTTGCGCACAACACTCCCTTCAAAGATCCATTCAGAGCCCGTATGACCGAGAGTGGGAGAAATTTGAAGCGCAAGGCCGACGAAACATTTGAAAGTCTCATGCAGGGTTCAGGATATAAAATACAGGACCGCTCACCGCAGCATCATTCGTTGTTCGGTCACGCTAGTCCTCACATCAGTACTCCTACGCATAGAGCTCTAAAATATACGAAAATTCGTAAGCCTAGAAAAACTACGAAGAAAAAGAAAAAGAAAAAAGTTTCAACCGATAAACGTATCAAGAAAAAGGGCCGTAAACCAACAAAGTCTAAGAAAAAGGCGAATAAAAAAACGAAGAAGACTAAAATTGCTAAGCGTAAAAAACGCACCGTTGCAGATATATTTGGATAATTAACTAAATAAAATGTCTTTCTTACACGCACACTCTTGCGAGTGCTTGAAATCAGAGCTAGATTTATTCACTCTCCCACCAACGCAGACAAGTATAGAAGGTTCTCAAGGAATTCATTATAAGCCCATTTCTTCACTGACAGATGAGGCTCCCATTGAATTTGTTGTCCCCGGTCATGGTGATGAATACATTGATCTAGCCCATACAATGCTAAACTTACGTATTAAGTTACAACCCAGGAACGGCGCCGTTGACGCTCATGATAAAGTAGCACCTGTTAACAATCTACTGCATTCATTATTCAATCAACTAGATGTATCATTCAACCAGAAACTTGTATCACCCTCGAATAATGCCTATGCGTACCGAGCATACATTGAATCACTATTGACTTACAAGGCTTCAACAAAAGCCTGTCAACTCGGCGCCAGTATGTGGATAGATGATACACCGTTACACTTCAACTCTCAACCAGTTTCGACGGCTGCGCCGGCTGAGGGTAGACAAGCCCCCGTGCAAGCGAACAAAGGTTTAGCTGCGAGGCAGGCTATAATGGCGAATGGTAAAACGGTAGATCTTACCGGATATCTACATTCTGATATCTTCAATCAGGAAAAGTTTTTACTCAACGGTGTTGAACTACGCCTTCGTCTTTGTCTTATGGACGCGTCTGGGAAGGATTATACGGTGCATATAGTAGATGCTAGTCTCATTGTTCGACGTGTTAAAATTAGTCCGGGTGTTTTACTAGCCCATGCTAAGGCTTTGAGTAGAGGAACGGCTAAATATCCCTTTACTCGAGTTGAAGTGAAACCACTTACTATTCATGCAGGTTGTTGTACCCCGAATTATTTTGCCGAATAAAAATTAAAGAAATATAAAATAAATTAGGAAATACATTGGGAAATACTTACTGGCAAATCCACCGCGTCGCGAAGCCGACTCGCGTAGGAATTTGCCGAGTAAGTATCGTATGACGCCCGGTTAATGCACCCGGCGTTGAGAAATCGTTGAGCGAGAATCGGACGATAGTCGATTCTCGATGTCGAAATAAAGGAAGTAAACCAAAATTGCAGACGTATCAATTTGCACCTCGCGGATCGCGATCGGGAAATTGACAGTCTGAACTCGACTAGAGAACAGAGAGGTTGGTCTCAGAGTTAGGCTCATGTTCAAAAGAAATCAACGATTGTAATAAGAAATACTGGCAACGATCAAATTAATTATCTTTCTTTGAATAAACTTGTTATTTAGTTTGTATAAACAAACTTGAGTTTTAATTTAACTTGGCTCTTAATTTGGCAACGATCCCAAATACCTTTAAAATTATATTTGTTGACCTCGCGTACAACAAGGTGTTCATGGCAAAACACTCGATAATGTTGTGCTTGGCCAGCTTCCGAGACGAATCGTACTGGGTTTGGTCGATAATGGAGCCTTCAATGGAGATAGAACTATAAACCCCTTTAATTTTCATCACTACTCATTAAATTTCTTATCTCTGTACGTAGACGGAGTACAGGTACCTAGTAAGCCTTTGCAACCTGATTATCATGAAGGCCTTTATACCGAGTCATATCATACTCTAGTTTCTGGTACGGGAATACTCTGGGATGACGATAGTTGTGGTGTAACAAAAGACGGATATCCGTTTGGTAACTGTCTATACTGCTTCGATTTAACGCCCGATCTTGCTGCTGGGCGAGCCGGCCACTGGAATCTTGTGCGACACGGTAGCGTGCGTGTAGAAATACGTTTTCAGACTGCTTTAACGAGTACTGTAAATTGTATTGTGTACTCGGAATTTGATAATGTCGTTGAGATCGACGCCTCCCGACAGGTCATGGTTAGACTTTTCGGGGTAAGCCTGCGTGCTTAAATGATTCTATAAGATTAGTAAATATTATTATATTATAAGGATTGTAAGGTTTTCTATTAATAAAAAAAATATGTAAACACAGAATTAAGTGTATTTATGTTTTTATTCAATTTTTAATCTCTCGAAAGCGTCCATCAATTCCAGCATCTCATCATCATCATTTTTCACACTATCATATACTTTTTCCGCTGCTTTCGTCTCTTGTACTACTTTTTTCTTCTTCTTCGTCTCCTCTGCTTCTTCTGGACTTTTTCGTTATTCAGTGTCGATCTTTTCGCTGCGCCGTGGATGGTCCTCATGGATACATTCACAGGCTTGCTGTAAAAAACGAATGTATATACATATTTAATGAATCAGTTTTTTTTATTTTACGACTTCAAGCTTTAATTATTAAGCTGAGTGTTCCTCACCGATGCCCGCAGTTGCCTCCGCCTTTCACGAGCAAAATACTGGCGTCTCCGAATAAACCATATTTTCGGAGGCTGTTTCGGATACTGATTCCGGTTGTTCCGTCGGGGTGTTGTTACGTCCCACGCAACATCTCACCTACACATATATATTTTGCGTGTTTTCTCCGATTCTCTAACACTAGTCATAGATAAAACTTATCAACCGCTGTATTAGGTTGACCAGCCACACGCGCCACTGCCGCACGCGCCAGAGTTCAGTCCCCTACCCAGTCGCTCTCTCACTAATCCCTCACAGTCGTAAAACTCTATCGCTCTGACCCTCGCGTTTCTTTCACTCTTTTCTAATCTACGCATACGCACCAAATCTTTACACACACATGGCATCAAAATTACACACGCCTAAAAGCTTTAATGCATTCTCAGTACTCAAATCCCTCGCGTTCATGGAATCGCCTCTCTCTTTTCTAAATTACACTCGCATAAAAACCCTACCCATTTAATGCATTCTCAACATTCAAAAACCTCGCGCTCGTGGAACTTTCACTCGCGCTCGTAAAATCCTCTCTCTCTCTATTCTAAATTACGCACGCATAAAAGCCCTGTGCATTATTCTCGTTCAATACATCCTCATTATCTAAATCTTTAAAGCACACGTAAAGTCTGTCTCACTCTAGCCACGAGCCTACAAAATCCCCACCTAACGCAACTTTTACTCGCACACACACTCGTTCAACCTATATTCCTACTCACTCACACCAACTCTCGCCCCTTTTAAAAATTAAGGGACAATGAACCAACGGCACGAAATTTAGCCATAAAATCGCCTAGAACTAGTATATAAGGACCGAATTTTCCGAATAAGTTCAGTTACTTCACCGGCATCGAACCTGCGACTACGTTCACCGCTACACAGAGCGAGCAAGGCTCTGCTACGACGAAGCTCTAGCCCTGCGAGGCAGAGTCCAGCATTAAAAAGTAAAACCGAGCAATTCGGCTTCAAGTTTGTAAAACAGTGTAACATCGAACTTTTCACCGTACAATATAAATATTTTGTGAGTATCACTTTGAAATCTCCGACTTCAACATTTATTTCTGCATGCAACCTGTGTTCGCCTGTAGTTCTCCCAGAGGCTCACTACCTCTGTACGTCTTCCCTTAATAAATCCACGGCAGTACGGCGAGGTCTCCGTCCCTGGGTAAAGGGCTAACGCCTTGACCCGAAAGAGAGACCACTCATTTATGGTACTTTCCGAGCGAACTCAACATTCGCCGGTCAGGACGTAACATAAATAAAATTTGGTGTCAGAAGTGGGATTTGAACGCCCACACTGCCATAAGGATGAAGGATGACGGCGAGAACTCCTAAAAAGGGAACAGGTGCACCAGAAGTACCTAACCCACGTATAAGCGGGGCTCATCTTCAAAATAATCCAACTGAAGAAAATGCCCAAGGTGAATCTTCGGGTACGAGTACTCAAGCAAGTAACTCAAACACCCCAGTAACTCAAAATCAACCACCGGCGAACCACTCCGTTGCTCCTCTGATAGATCTACTTGATCAACAGAACGGAGAAAATCCTCAAAATACGCCAAATCTCGGTAGCAGAGCGCTACAGCAGTCAAACCAATTGAATAACGCTGTGAATAATTTAGCAGCTAATATAATGGCGCAACCAGCCGCCCCGGCACCACCGGTGTCCATCAAATACGCTCTCGAAGCAGTGCCCATCTTCGATGGACATAATATACCTTTGTCGCATTTCATCGAAGGATGCGAAGAGGCCCAACAAATGATACCTGCGGAGTCACAAAGACATCTGGCTTTAATCCTTCGCAATAAACTCCGAGGTGAAGCACGACGCGCAGTGCATGGCGTCGACCTAAATACTATACCCACGTTTATGGATTTCTTGAAATCTCTGTATTCACCGTCAAAATCCGTTTATCAACTCCAAGGTGAGCTCGGGAGAATCTTCCAAAGCGAAAATGAAGGCGTACTCGCTTACTCAAATCGCGTGAAGGATCTCGGCAATAAAATCGCTGAAGCCCACAAGCTGGCTCACGATGGGGTTATCGACGATGCATCTAAAGATGCACTCGATGCCGACTTAGTCGAATGTTTCAGCCGTGGTATAAAAACACACATTGAAAATAAGTTAACCCCTAATCAAAGATTCGACCAAGCGATGAAACAAGCCATTGAGATTGAACGACAAATGCACGCTAAAGATCTCCTGCGTAACCCACGCGCTGCCAAAAATAACGAATGGAATCCACAACAAGACCGAAATTTCCGGCGTGACAAAGTGCATTATGTTCAACAAACCATAACTTGTCAAATTTGTAAACGCTCCGGACACAGCGCAGATACCTGCCGATCCCGGGAACGTAATTCGCAACAAGCCCGGTCACAACCAACAGTAAGACCATTCGAGCGTAATACATACGCCGATAGAAGCAATGCACCGTACCAACAACAGCGCAATAATAATCACCAACAGGAATTCGGGAGAGCAGCCGGAGAACAGTCGCGCACGTATATACAGAATAGATCCAACCAACGATCTTGCCGCTTCTGCAAAAACATCGGCCATACGATCGACGAGTGTCGCAAGCTACAGTACTGGACTTCACAGAGAGGCCAGCGAGGACCATCACAACCACGAACACCGTACCACCCGCCGAACAGCCGCGAAGACGAACCCCAGGGAAATTCTCAGCTGCGCCCTGTACATTACACACGCCCAGAGGAAAGGAATAATCAACCAACACGTGTTGCTACCGCTCTGTTAAATCGCGGAAGCAATGTTCCCGTGATACAGGTAAACTCAGAGGACTTTTTGAAACCTACGCTTCTCATGATCGATACAGGATCATCACTAAATTTAATAAAAAGTAAACAAGTTGCATCACATGTCTATGTGGATAATACGGAAATCGTAAAAATCAGCGGGATAACAAAAGACTACGTATATACGCTAGGGCGAACAGAAATACACATCCTGGATTCTAGAGTCACTTTCCATCTCGTGAAAGACGATTTTCCTATCGAAGATGATGGATTAATCGGTACAGAGTTTTTTCACACATATAACGCTGACGTGTCATACTCCGACCGATGTTTGAAATGGGGGCATAATTCCATCCCATTTATGAAACTGGAAACAATCATTGTTCCTGCACGTACAAAAGGAAATTTTTACGTTCGCGTCGCAAACCCCGAGGTCAAAATCGGGTACGTACCTCGGCAGTACATTTCAGACGGAGTCTTCCTAGGAGAAGCTCTCGTCGCAAACAATGACGGCAAAGCTTACCTTTACCTCATAAATACGACAGAAGAAGAAATCGAAGTCGCTGTGCCAGTACTAACGATTCAACCTTACGAGGAAATTACAACTAAAGATCCTTACGAGGAAGAGCAATTATTCAATTATAAACTAAAGGCCCCACCAGCTCTACTTCAGGTAACTGATGGGTCATTCCAGTCGGTCCCCGAAGCTAACGAGACATTCACGCCTTCTTACTCAAGCTACAAAACAAGGGCCACGCTAGCTCCACTCCAAACGCCCGCTGGGTCACGACGACCAGCTCTCGAGGCAAGGGAGACACCAGCGCCCAACGAGTACAATGAAAAAGGGGACATAGCGCCCATATACAAAAAGTACGAAAACATTGAAAATACGAAAGATCATCCATCAAACACGGGCCCATGTCAGAGCAATCCCCGTAACATAGAGGAAATAAAACTCACCCAAAATTATGGTGATAAATACGAAGTTGAAGAAGCGACAGCTTATACCATAAAAAACGGCGACGACCGTATAACTAAAATACGCAGCCTCCTGCGCCTGGACCATTTAAACCCAGAGGAACAAGAGAGCATACAGACGCATCTCGAAGAATTCAACGATAGATACTATTTGCCTGGTGAAAAACTAATGACTACAAACGTGCTTAAGCACCGAATTATCACAACGGACGAGATTCCAATAAATACTCGACAATACCGATATCCGCTAACATTAAAGGAAGAAATCAATCGCCAGGTTAATGACTTACTCGAAGGAGGGATTATACAACCTTCCAAGTTACCATATAACTCACCCGTATGGATCGTTCCGAAGAAAGCGGATTCCAAGGGAAACAAAAGATGGAGAATGGTGCTCGACTACAGAGCCTTGAACGAAAAAACAGTGAGCGATGCTTATCCGCTACCCCTAATTAATGAGATTCTGGACCAACTAGGAGGAGCAGTGTATTTCTCTACATTCGATTTGGCATCCGGTTTTCACCAGATCGAGATGCATCCCGAAGACAGACACAAAACAGCCTTCTCCACGCCATACGGCCACTACGAATTTGCACGGATGCCGTTCGGTTTAAAAAACGCTCCGGCCACATTTCAGAGGCTAATGAACCAAGTGCTCACGGGAGTACAAGGTTCCGATGCCTTCGTATATCTCGACGATATAGTAATCTACGCTACTAATCTTGAAGAACACGAGCTGAAGATGGAAAGGCTCATGAAACGTCTCAGAGACGCCCAACTCAAGCTGCAGCCCGATAAATGTGAATTTTTACGACGGGAAGTCGCGTATCTCGGACACATTATAGGAAAAGATGGAGTGAGGCCTGACCCCGCTAAACTCACGGCAGTTCGAAATTTCCCCAGGCCTAAGAACGCCAAGAATATCAGACAGTTCCTTGGACTCGCGGGATACTATCGACGATTTATTGACAATTTCTCGAAGATTGCCCGGCCCCTTAACGTACTTTTAAAAAAGGAAGCCGTTTTTGAATGGCGAGAGGAACAACAGGACGCCTTTGAAATCCTACGCGATAAGTTATGCGAGGAGCCTGTCTTGCAGTACCCGGATTTTTCTCAACCATTCATAGTGACCACAGATGCATCGGGAACGGCCGTAGGGGGGATTCTAAGCCAAGGCCCCCTAGGAAAAGATAGGCCGATAGCCTACACATCGCGAGCATTGACAGATACGGAACAAAGGTATAGCACTTATGAAAAGGAAGCCGTTGCGATTCTGCACTCGGTTTCTCAGTTCCGCCCGTATCTCTACGGCAAACCTTTCAAATTAGTAACGGACCATAAACCATTGGTGTGGCTACACACATCCAAAGATCCTACATCCCGACTAACGCGTTGGCGATTACGGCTTGAGGAATACGAATACGAAGTCGTCCACAAGGCAGGAAAAATGAATGTTAACGCCGACGCCCTCTCTCGAAACCCTTGTAACGAACACCAGGGTCAAGTGCAACCAGATGTGACGAGACCTGTATACCCCATAAAAAGGGCGAAGACAACAGCAGAGACGGTAGACGCAAACGACGAGGACGAACCGATAGCGAGGCGACTGCGGAAAAGGCCAGAAAGGGCTACGTCTACACCAAAAAAATCTAAGGTACCTGCACCCAGGCCTCTCGACCCCTCACCTCCAGATAACCACCCCGTCGCAAGCCGTCTAAGATCCCGGAACAAAAGGGATGAAATTACAAACCCGCCACAAAAACCCAAACCAATCATTACAGCAAAACGCCGAACGAAAAAAGGGAAACAGAAACCACCTGTCACCAAAGATTTAGAATGGCGCACACCTGACCAGGAAGCCACAGGGAACTACTCGACATTGCCAAATTTTGACGATGACGAGACTTTCAGCATCTCTGGGGAATCGGATGAATACTACGTCGACAGATCAGGCGACGAAGATAACGAAGAGGAAGATAAGGGAAAAACTCCTAGGCCGAGAGGCTTGCCTCCCGTCACAAGCAACGAACAACTATTTATGCGCAAGGATAATTATCTCTATTTTCTCACGGAAACCGGAGAACCTTGCGATGAAGGGTCGAAAATACTTGCCGAAAAATCGAAACTGCCAAAATTTCGCAACCTCAGCTTCGGTACCGTCAGCACAACTAAAAATAATTCGAAAACGCATATAGCTTTGGTGATAGAAAAGGAAAACAGAACGGCGATTACTCAGGAAGCATTTCTATCCTTATGCCAACAGTTGGGAAAAGTGCTCAAGGAGTTAGGACTCCGCTCGATTAGCATGGCAAAGACGCCTGCACTACATGGGATGTCATGGGAATTCATAATAGGAACCCTCCTTAACCTCACACCCACGAAGTTGATCGTTTGTCTCGGACTAATACGCTACCCTATGCCAGAAGAGCGAAAAACGATTATGGCCGAGGCTCACGCTTCAGCAGTCGGAGGACACAAGGGCGTCACAAAGACATACAACCGTATCAGACAACGCTACTACTGGGAAGATATGAAGAATAATGTCCGGAATTATATACAGCACTGCCTTCCGTGTCATTTAAAAAAACTTGTCCGCATAAAGACTCGTCAACCGATGATAATCACGGACACACCTGACTCGGCATTTGATTAAATTTCTATGGACATCGTCGGTCCTTTGCCAGGAACTCGAAAGGGTAACGAGTATATACTCACAATGCAGGATCTCTTGACCAAATACTCACTAGCCGTAGCCCTACCAAGAGCTACGTCCGCTAATATCGCGGATGCTCTGATCAAACACTGTATTTGCACCTTCGGAGCACCAAAAACAATCCTGACTGACCAAGGTGCGAACTTTTTGAGCGCTCTTATGAAAAATGTTGCGAAGAAGTTTAAAATTACGCAATGTCGGACCACCGCTTTCCACCCACAATCTAACGGTTCTCTGGAAAGATCTCACCACACGCTTGTCGAATATTTAAAGCAGTACGTGAACAAAGATGAAGAATGGGACGAGTGGCTCGAACTTGCCACATTCTCTTATAATACCAGCGTACACGAAGGTACGAAGCACACACCCTTTGAACTAGTATTCGGCAAAATTGCTCGACAACCGTCTTATGCGCCACCCGCCGACGAAGAGCATAGCCGAACATATAGAAACTACCTCGTCGACCTAGCAACGAAGCTCCACGATATACAAGCCTTAGCTCGAGACCATCTAATAGCCTCAAAGGAACGGTCAAAAAAATACTATGACCAAAAGGCTAACCCGCATACCTTCCACCTCGGTGACTTCGTATACCTGCAACGAGGAAAGAAACAAGGGAAACTGGGGGATCATTATACTGGCCCACACGAAATAATGGAAGTAATGCGAGATGGAAATCTAAGGATCAAAATCGAGCGTGAAACTCGCGTAGTGCACCCAAATCGCCTACGTTATTCACACATCGACCTAGAAAATAGCAGCGAGGAGGACTAACAAATCTGCAATAAAATAAAAGGGGAGAAATATATATACATACGTATATATATATACAAGAATAAATATTAATAACAATAATACTAATAAAAAAAAAATATATAAAACCTATATTAACAAATAGGGGGAATATGTAACAATAGCATAACAAGGAAATATCAATTCACACCCAATAATCTTTTTGCACAGACTACTCGCGTTTAACAATGGGTAGACAGAGCTACGTGGTGGATATAGAAGGATTCTTCGACGATTCAGGAAAACTCATACCCAAGGAAATTGCCGTTCTCTCACTTTTTCACGCATATTCCGATCACTGGATCGTCGAACCACCGGGCTGGGATCAAAGTCTCAGCGAAGAAACAAGAGAAACAAATCTATGTCACACCTTGAGTGCGCATGGATTATTTTGGGAGGAAGGAATCATCCAATACCAATGGATGATCATGCAACTAAAAACAATCCTCAGAGCTGCCCAACAGGTCTACGTGTATGGAGAACATGTCGCTGAATATATAGCCAGCATCTGCGACTGCAAGGTCCTAAACCTCCAGGGGTCCGCGCCAGCTCTCCACGAAATTGAAGGTCCTGGACATTACTGTCTACACCATGGAGTCGTCTTAAATCGAAGCCACCATTGTTCTCTCAACAACGCAACCAAATTGAAAAGATACCTTCAGGCCGTGCGAAAGGCTAATAAAACATGTGGGCCGCCATCAACCGGCCCTCACAAGACACCCTGTCTCTTCTGCGAAGAAATCATCACCGCCATGGACGAAGACAGAGAAGCAACGACAGACGAACCACAGAGACCACACCCTATGCGGGAGACGGAAACAAGAAGAAGGACCAGGTCAGGAAAAATCCGAGCCTTTTTTGTGACCCTACTAACTTTGGGTTTAATGGGCCAAACACAGAGTCTCGTAGGCTACGACTGCGGATCCAATCAACTCAACATAACAACCCTTTCACTATTGGACGTCGAAGAATGCGATATACCTCATGTCAAACCTAATATCACGGAAAAATTCATTCGACTCATGCAAGTTAATGAATTTACAAGGACCTACCTTATGCAATGCAAAATATCAATTCAGCGAGAAATATTTCACTGCGGGATGCACTCGCACGCATCTCCAGTCGCCCACGGAATCATGGAGTATTTGAAGGAGGTAAGCCGCAGCGAATGCTCAAGATTGATCCAAACCGGAATTCTCAAAATCTCCGACAATTCAGTAATAACCGGAATAAAACGGAACGCAACAGTAACTAGCAGCGTCACACTAGCTGGAAAAATAGGACAGGATGGTACGTGCGTCGGCACGCAATTTTCAGATCCGTACGGCAATTGGGATAACGTAGTAGTAATGGGCATAGTACGTATCACACTACAGGAATATCTTGCCCGAGTAAATATTAACACCGGACATATATATTTACGATCTGGGATACCATGCAAGCTTTCGGATGACGGATGCATCGACATCGCGGGAGGAAATTCATACTGGAACCGATTACCCACGGACCAATGCCAATTCAGCAGTTACGACATGTTGTATGAAGGTACCGCAAATAAGATCTCCACTGAAGAAAACGACAGTAGTCGCACCATTTACACCGTATCAAAAGGGGAAACGACCTTTGCGTTAGCAAAGAAAGGAGAATTATCCGTCTGTGGGTACACACTCATTCGAACAGAACATCCCAGGCTGTTTATTTTCGAAGGACGCAAGGACGTCACGCTGAGCGCCCGAAGGAAAGTAGCGCCAGAGAATTTGGACCTTTTCGCCTACGTAAATGCTAAGTTTGTCTACGTCGAAAGACACATACAAACAGAACTCGGCAACCTATATCACAATGTGTTAACGCAAAGTTGCAATCTGGAACGACAGGTATTAAAAAATACTCTCACGCTGGCTACACAGGCGCCAGATGAATTCGCATACCAACTCATGAAAGGACCAGGATATATGGCTGTCGTCGCGGGAGAAGTTGTACACCTCATAAAATGCATACCTGTCGAAGTAACGATCCGCAGAACAAAAGAATGTTATCATCATGTACCAGTATCACGAGCAGAGAAACAACTTTTTCTATCCCCTCGCACACATATAATCCTTCAGACGGGAACACAAATAACCTGCAACCCCATGGTACCTCCTATGTACCAATTACAAGACTCATGGTATAAATTTACACCCGCACCCATAGAGGCAATGCCACCCCCTATGATAAAACCCCTCATCAAAGCCACATGGAAATATACAAGCCCAGGACAACTCGCAACTAGCGGTATATACACGCAGGAAGACTTGGAAAACCTCCGAGACCATATTATGTTCCCCGCAGAGCGGAGCGCAATCCTCAATACTATCGCCAGAAGCATAACCGGACACCCGACCCTCCGACAAGGCACGTCGCTCGTAAACTTACTTGACGAAGATGCCCTCGATAGGATCACACAAAACGCTTGGGATAAAATGTGGACTTCCTTCCTCACTTTCGGTACAGCTAGCGCTGGGGTACTGGGCCTCGTAATTCTTGTAAGAGGAGTAAAACTTATCGCAGACACAATTATCCATGGATACGCGCTGCATTCAATTTATGGCTGGTCGATACATATGCTCGGAGCTCTCTGCAGTTCTGTAACACACTTGCTGCTACATCTCGCTCATTATAAAACAAAAGAGGAGTCAGAACTCGAGACGCAAAGTCAACGAAATCAGCCCCTGCTGACAGACACGAATCAAAGTTCATCCCTGTACCCAACACTCGGCACAGCTCCGACGATAGCATTCGAAGGACCGACAGTACACTATTCACCAACGAGCTAATTAAAAAAAAAAAGAAAAACGGAGAGACAAGGAAAGAAGAAAGAAGGAAGAAAAGGAAGCCCTGCCTCCGAAACTTATATAAGCTAAGACGGTATCCTCGAAAAGCACATTTCCTGAAAAGTTCTCTAACGCACCGTTTCGTAAATGAAACCCCCGGTCGAACTTAACGGAGTGGAAGTTAACGAGTTCTACGGTCCCATTGACGGCATTTTACCAAACACAGAATTTTATTTTGCACTTTGGGAGTCAGTGTGTATAATCGGCACTTCATACATCTGCACAATAACATCACGGGCAGCCTGCCGATCGTGCTATTTTGGACAACTGCACCAGCCCCAAAACTTTCAACTGTTAGAACAACATACGCTATTTCTCCCTGGAAGACCGCTCCGGCTACGTTGCAAATGTTGCAATAGGCCTTATTTACGCCTCAGAGTAGCGGGTGAGTGCCGAGAGTGTATCGAAGCATATCTGGACAACAAGGACACACTACTAGAGGGTTTCCCTATCGACGTAATAACAGAGTGGTAGAATGGCCGGTTTCACCAACGAATGGGTACAGAACAACCTCGAGGAGGTGACAAATTTCTTGAATGGAATATGGGCAACACGGAATGAGGTTACTACCGAAACCACTATGACTCCGGCTATATTGACTTCGACCCCAGGGATGGCGTATGCCCTATGTATCGACAAAATGTTCGTCGGCCTCGTCAACGCTCTCGCCGATTCCGAGCAGGAGGTGCAAGAAAATCCGGTGCCATGGGAGTTGTTACCAATGGAATTTAGTGAAAACCGGACGCCACTAAACTCGCCTTACCGCAACCTTGACACCTTCGACGATAACCTGGCCAACATAAACCACCAGAGACAGATAGAGCAGGCCATTGAACGAATAGCCGATATAGCCGCCGAACAAGGGGCCGAGCAAATCATCGACCCCGTGGAAGAACCTGCCACCGAAGACAATGAAGAAGTGATAGAAATCGTGGAAATGGAGGTTCCACAAGCAGAGCCGATCGACTATTCCAACCCGGAAACATCCATCAGGGCCCATATGGACAACATATTCTCGGATCCCAGGTACAGCAGCGGGGGAATCTCACCCTATGAACTTCCAGGGCTCTCCCAGTGGATGCCATTCCTCGAGCCTCAAATTCAGAACGAAGACCTGCGGGCCGCTTTCGAGCCTCTCATCAAGTACATGGAACTACCCCGGACGGAGTGAAACAAAGAAAAAGGGAAGGAGTTAACAATAACCAATGCGTTTTAATTCCTCGGAAAATACATAAACAAATTTTTTCTTTTTCTTCCTTTCTATTATCGAATAATATACACCAAATGAGTGCCTTTTAAAAAATATATATATATATATATATATATATATATATATATATAAATATATATATATATAATAAAATAATAATAAAAAGAAACCTTCGTTTAAAAACAGTTAAATTAGCGATAAAGAGTGTACCAACTAGTCTTGCCGTAAGTACCTCCGTAAGGAGTAAGCGATTTCTCAAACCATACTAAATAAGCTAAGGTTTCTCTTCTTCTTCGATAATTAAAAGAATTATCTTATATCCTAAAAATCAATTATGTCATGTTTCGTGTGACTATATTATTTTTACTCATGTTAGCATATTGCAAAACTCCTAACATTCGTCTTAAGAGGGGAGGTGTTACGTCCCACGCAACATCTCACCTACACATATATATTTTGCGTGTTTTCTCCGATTCTCTAACACTAGTCATAGATAAAACTTATCAACCGCTGTATTAGGTTGACCAGCCACACGCGCCACTGCCGCACGCGCCAGAGTTCAGTCCCCTACCCAGTCGCTCTCTCACTAATCCCTCACAGTCGTAAAACTCTATCGCTCTGACCCTCGCGTTTCTTTCACTCTTTTCTAATCTACGCATACGCACCAAATCTTTACACACACATGGCATCAAAATTACACACGCCTAAAAGCTTTAATGCATTCTCAGTACTCAAATCCCTCGCGTTCATGGAATCGCCTCTCTCTTTTCTAAATTACACTCGCATAAAAACCCTACCCATTTAATGCATTCTCAACATTCAAAAAACTCGCGCTCGTGGAACTTTCACTCGCGCTCGTAAAATCCTCTCTCTCTCTATTCTAAATTACGCACGCATAAAAGCCCTGTGCATTATTCTCGTTCAATACATCCTCATTATCTAAATCTTTTAAGCACACGTAAAGTCTGTCTCACTCTAGCCACGAGCCTACAAAATCCCCACCTAACGCAACTTTTATTCGCACACACACTCGTTCAACCTATATTCCTACTCACTCACACCAACTCTCGCCCCTTTTCAAAATTAAGGGACAATGAACCAACGGCACGCAATTTAGCCATAAAATCGCCTAGAACTAGTATATAAGGACCGAATTTTCCGAATAAGTTCAGTTACTTCA